>CP141136.1:7500000-8750000 GCA_035236585.1 Warburgia ugandensis
TTCTGACAGTTCATATCCATGGAGTGGAAAGAATATTGCAAATTTCAGATTCCTTCACTCCGCACTGATTTTAGACAAGTAATTATTCAAACTCAGCACTAAAGCCTTCTTAGTGTAGTCCAAAGAATCTCTCGCCTAGGTGACCAAGCTAAAGGTTGTCCATCTGTGTTTAACAACTTGGCCGGCTAGACCGGCTAGAGAGTGAACGTCCCGGAGAATTGTATCTTTGGCCACTCACAAACATAGAAACTCGGTCTGTTAAGTTGTACAATTATTGACTCTCTGTTAAGTGTGAATTATAATGATAGAATATGTGAAAGCTGACAACGGCCACTTGATGGCACCCATTACGGCAGGCTGGTATGGAAAGTGGGGAAAACTAATGGCTGGTCATCGCACTAACAATGTGGTTAGTATGCCTTAATGACCAGCCTTGTGAGCTCACCAGATAGTTAAGGGTATGGAAGGGTTGGCCCTGTTAAGTGCATGGGCTCTGCCTATGATTCACATATACGGGAATCCTCTTTTTACTCGTCCATATTATCCCTCCATCTCTTTGTTTGTTCTCCTCTAGGTACCCAACAAGCTTGCGACTGAGCAGGGATAAAAGGAAAACGACTGGAAGTACACAGAGCATAGATTTTGGGCCATGGGAGATCAAGGGGCCCCGACTAGGAGACTCTAAATGGACCCACATATTGAAGGAAAGCTTATGTTTTTCTAGAACAATTATTGCCTGTAAAAGTGGCACTGCAGCTGTCATGGCTTTTGAAGTTTGAATACAACCTAGAAACTTCTGGATGGTCCAAAAAGACTGTATGATTTTTCCGCGTTACTTGGAGGAGAAGAAAATTGTTATGTGCGACCGACTCCTTGTATTTAAGGGAGGGAGTCGGTCACTTGCTTCCCTCACATCCGACCCCCGTCACACCTTGATTCCAGGTCCTCACAAACCATTAGTCAAACACTTGGGCGGCTTCTTTCTTTGTTTCGTAGGTCTGGCCAGGGTTGCTATTGGCATCGAATAGATTACAACATTTTTTCTTTCCCCTTTTGAGTTGCAACAACTTTTTTGTTTGCTTCCCTGCCTACTTAAAATATTGCAAAGATAGAATATTGAATTAGAGAAAAGTGAAGTTATTTACTAATAAAACTTTAGTTTTTAAAGTTCCAAAAATGCAGTTTAGTCTAACTATTGATTTAAGTGGCACTTTAGTCTTGCGTTAACTTTTTAAACCCTAAAAATAATGGTTTACTATTTTTATTATTTTTACCCAAAAAATTAGTATTTGGTATTTACAGTTATTACACTCAAAAGGGAGTCTTAGCTCAATGGTAAAAGTTGTCGTTATAGGACCATAAGTTTAAGAGTTTAAGGCATGAAAATAGCATCTTATAAAAACGCAAGGCAAGATTGTGTAGGTCATTGTAGCCTGACTCTCTTGCTTAGACTGGAGCTTCATTCATGGGGATGCCTTTTTTTAATGATTACTGCTAAAAGTTTTCCCCTTCTTCTGCTTGGCTAGCTGTCAAAGCATTCAAAATCTGTTATATAGGAAAACCATATAACAAAGATAGAGAAGGGGGTATGTTAATCTACTCACCGTCTAAGGTTGGGAACTAGTTGGGATCCTCAATGGAAGGAGCTGGGACATTGTTCACGGTGTTTCCTCCCTAATATCCACCTCAGCTTCTATGGTTGCCATGTCCCCGGCCGTGACCTCCACCTCTGTAACCACATTCACCTTCTGCTGCCTTTAAACTCATTTATGCTAACCAACTGATGCATTCAACAAATTGTGTTTTAGTTTGTTGAATGCAAACTATTGCTTTTTGGAGAGCGTACGATCGTCTGTATTTTGCAAGATGAAAACACCATTTCTTGAATTCTAATAATTTTTTTTTGGAATGATTCATTGGGTTATCATATCAACTAGGTAGATTATCTAAACTTGGACCTCTTAGATAAAATTTTGGAAACCTTTGACTCCACAAGAACGCATACATTTATAGACATTCACCAGCCTATCCCCGATGCCTACTTCCTTTCTTTCAAGGGTATATCCTTCTTGAGTCCTTAACTAATTTTTAGGGAGAATTTACACTCTATGCTTGGAGAGCACTCAATGTACTCAATCTCTATACAAAGAACAACACGCCTTCCTTACAATCACAAGGAAGAACATCCGTTCCTCAAAAGAGATAACCCTTTCTTTTAAATATAAATAATAAGGAGAAAAACCTCTTTTTAGAAATACAATTAAAATATGAAAGATAAGATAAGAGACTAATAACAAAATCATAGAATATTAAGAGTAATTCCTCCAATATTGGTTGAAAATGAATTAGGAACTTCATTGTTGAGCTTTGAACAAGAGATTTAGAGGTATCAACGTCTGAAAACTAATATTCAATGATAGCATAATAGCTTCTTTTAATTTGCTTGAAGAATAATTTAAATTTCTCTTATTTTTTAATTTAAATCTCTTCATCTAAGCCTCCAACTTACACTTGAGGCTTATAGATTCGTAGTGCATCATCTTCAGAGGTTCTCCAAAATTCTTTATGTTTAAATGACCATTATGAACGGTTATATTGACTATAAAACGATTCAACTGTTGAGCAGCTACTGTTGACTTTTTCAGTAAATGACTGAAAAATGAAAAACTCATGATCCATGAATCAAATTCATAATCTAATCTGTTCGAGTTGGAGATCATTTAGTCGAGATTAAACTTGCAAAATTTTAGCTCAATTGGATTAGAAACGAGAGAGATCAATAAATAAAAAGAAAAAAAACTTGTAATGTCTGTTCAAAATTGACTGCATGGCTAAAAAATGCTTGCTTCTCTGTGTCCATCAATGGGCAACTTGTCTGTCAATGGCTAGCATGTAATATTGAAGCCATTTATCTTTAAACAGTCATAACTTTGTCATCCGATGTTCGATTTGTGTGATTTCTGATGTGGTGGAAAGCTCTTTCAGTGCTTTATGCTAGGACCATTACTAATCTTCAAGACATAGCATCACGTATCTCTAGAATTTTTTTAATTTCTCGAAGTGATGGATAGACACTTTCTAAGAAGATGCCAGAGTCCTCTATCCTCCTCAAACGATCATAACTTTATCATTGGCTGTATGATTTAAATGACCTTTGGTATACTTAGAAAGCTATTCTGGTGCTCTATTTAATTATCATTTCTAACCTTTAAATGTAATACTTAGCATCTTCAAACTTTTTAATATTTCATGGATAATTTCTTGAATCCTCTTGAATGCTGGAAAATACATGATGTTTCTAAAGACATAGAGTCATAGTTTGTGGTGATCATATAAACTCTGCATACTCAAGTTAATATGTTAGAGCGCAACACAAAAGTTCTGTTATGATTAAAATAAAAAGGAATTTACTCAACAAACATAAAATGCTGAAAGACAAAGTAATCAAATTATTTCTTAAAGAGGGAACTTTTCTTGATCATCCAAGGATTTGGTTTCAACTTCAATTATTTTATATGGTTCTTTGTCTGCCAAGTGATATTGCATCTTTATCAAAATACATGCTTTTTCTCGTCTGAATTAAAATTAAATATTATATGGTGAACGCATCCTTTCTCAATGATCCTAACCGGCTATTCGTACGTAATGGTATGGATGAGCCATGCACCCAAAACCGCAGACCATCTCAACATTGTATGCCTCTCACTTAGGAGCGTAAGAAAATCCATATGCAATGGGGTGTGTATTGATAGGAATTGCTTGACAAATCTAAGGCCGATGGTCATGCTCAAGGTGAAGATTTTATATGTACGGATCACTGGGAGCAAGCTCTGGCAGACGATGATTGTTTGGATGATTGAAACAATGGGTGTCACTTCTAACTTTTGCCAGCTATTATTTCCCTAGTGAAAATATCTGCATCCACCACATAAGAACTCAACACCCTCCTCGTGATTTCTGAAAGTGCGCTTTTCACAGCTGAAGGAATTATGGCAAGTGTTTTATGACTGAAATTGAATTATCCCAAAGACTCTAAAAATGTTGGGGTGCTTCAATTTTAAGTGTAAAAGGTTTCCACCAAGAATTTCATTTTCCATTAAATCAATATGCGTAATTGCGTCCATTTCTGTGGAAAATACATGCATTCTTCGGCTTCCTACTTTCCATATTGAATGAGGAAAGGATGCTTTATTTCTGTCTTATTCAACTTCACACTTGTGTTAAATAACACTTCTTTGTGGGAAAAATGACGAAGAGTAAGAAATGATTGCTGTAGAAAATGTTGTTGAAAAGAAAGGCACTTTACTTCTATGACAAAAGAGGATATTTTGCAGAGGTTTGGGACAATGCATATCCTTCCAATAAGGACCCAATTATGCGATGTCTACACAGGTTTCTGGGGCAGGATCTCTTTGTTTTTCTTCATTAAGCTCATTCCATAGCACATATAACTTGCTTCACTGTGTCATCATGTCACCCACCCTACACTACTGTGCGGGCCTACCGAAGGATGCACCACACAGTAATCAATGTGTTTTGGAATCATCAATACTTTCACATGCAATCAAATCAAATATACAATCAATAAACCACAACTGAAGAGTCTGTATAATAGATGAATGTGTACTACAGATAATCATGTCTGTTATGCGTATACGATAGTGTGAAAATTTATTTATCAAATGGGTTGGTTTTTTCTTCTTAGGTGGGTGTTTGGTCTATGATAGACTAAAACAACCTGCTGGTAGTTGATTGTCCAGCTTGTTATTCTTGTAGCTTTGAATGGGACTACTTGTTTGTGCTTTGCTGGCTAAAGTTCTATACTCCAGTGAATGAATAATATCATTACCATTCAAAAAGAAAAAAAAACAATCATCTGCCTTGCCCTGAATCTTGCTAATCAAAGAGATGATCAAATGATCCCATAGAAATGGCAGGTTAGTCAGTTATCTGACGAGTGTGACATGCCAAAGGAATTATCATCCTTCCAAGGTTCAGCTAGCCGAATTAAGTCAGGCTTGTGCGCCTTAACCTTGGATCTCATGTTCCATGTTAAATGACACAAAGACAGAAGCTGAAAAATCGGTCCCAGAAAAATTTGAAGAGATTTGATAGTACAGTGACAACCTGTTTCTGGAAAAATGATTTAGTTTCTACACTGTTGCTATTAAACTGAAACAAAGAAAAAGGAACCCAAACAATTCACATATATTGTTAACCAAATACAGTAGGGAAATTCTTGGACTAGAGGACGTACGGTTAGAAACATTTCCCCCAAATGACTTCTCTAACACATACTATATTACTTGAGGCCGAAGAATCACCATAATCAGCAAAACATATGCTTCAAATTCATGTACTTGTCTGGGCTGACAATCTTGTTGTTTTTCTGTTCAAGGTTTAACTTGCCACCATATTCATATGTCACATTCACTTGTTTTCATTTCAGTTATCAATTCTCCAAGGTGCACAGACAATTTGTTTACAGTTCCTTCTTAAACAGCATCCATATCAGAAAGCCATATAGCAAAAGCTCTCCAAATTCATCAATGAAGAAGAAACATTGTCCTTATCTCCTGCTTCTCTTCCTTTACTTCCTGCATCTATCTCCAAATAGAACCGAAGCAGACCCAAGATCAGAAACAGTTGCAATTAGATGCGGAACTCAACTAGAACACAATGCCACCATGTATGTCCCCAACTTCGTCGCCACCATGGAGAACATCAGCATCCAAGTACAAAATGCCCATTACGGTACGTCAGTTGTAGGCACACCACCAGATCAGAGCCTTGGGCTGGCCCAATGCTATGGAGACCTCTCTCAGCTAGACTGTGTGTTATGCTACGCTGAAGCCAGAACCATTCTCCCGCAATGCTATCCTTATAATGGAGGCCGAATTTACCTTGACGGTTGCTTTATGCGGGCAGAAAATTACAGTTTCTATGAAGAGTTTACAGGCCCCAATGATGGGGCTCAATGTGGGAACACAACTCGTAAGAACTCTCAGTTTGTGGAGTCTGCAAGGCGGGCTATATTGGATGCCACTGCCGCTGCTCCTGCAAATGGTGGCTATGCAAGGGCTGAATTGTCTATGACTGGCTCTACTAACGAGTCTGCTTATGTGTTGGCAAATTGCTGGTCGACATTGAATTCAAGTTCATGCATGAAATGTCTGGAGAATGCTTCTGCATCAGTGGAGCAATGCTTACCTTGGTCAGAGGGACGGGCACTGAATACAGGGTGTTTCTTGAGGTATTCGGATAGGGATTTCTTGAACCCGGAACCAAGTGGTGGTCGCTCAAGAGGTAAGTAAATTGCAATTCCCTCATGCTCGAGGAGCACTACTATAGCCATATTATGCACTTTGACATTTCTGCCCGTATTGATGCATTTGCAGCGAGCACTATAGTGATGGTGGTCGCAATCCTGAGTTCCATTGCTGTTGTGGGAATTGGAATAGCTATTGGAATATATATTTGGAAGCAAAGAAGAATACAGAAGAAGAGAAGAGGTAAAAGGCAGCTACTCTTGTGGAAGTTAAAACTTGGATCTGTGATTACATTTTTTGGTTGCTAATATACAGTATATAGTTGAATTATAAGACTACTAGTGGCTTTTTCCTTCACATGCTTCGATTCTATGTTACGCAACCTTAGAAAGATCAGCATCGGCGCTTAGAAACCTTGAGATGCTTCTAGCACCACACTGAAAATCTTAACATACATTCCTATGTATAGAACAATTACAACAATCTGCAAATTTTCTCATCTCCCCTTCTCTTAAATATGCAGGTTCAAATGAAGCTGTCAAAATGGCAAAGACCCTATATAACAGTAGCTTGAACTTCAAGTACTCTACACTTGAGAAGGCTACTGGATCTTTTGACATTGCAAATAAACTTGGACAAGGAGGATTTGGGACAGTTTACAAGGTAAATTACACAGATACGTATGAAAACCAGAACCGTTTTCATTTAATTTTCTTTCCTTTTTCTGATCCATTGCCAGTGCAATGCTGTTTAAAGTCCCCATTCCTGTGCATAATAGGGAGTCCTGGCTGATGGAAGAGAGGTTGCAGTTAAGAGGCTTTTCTTTAACAACAAACACAGAGCTGCAGATTTCTACAATGAAGTCAACATAATCAGCAGTGTGGAGCACAAGAACCTGGTCAGATTGTTGGGATGCAGTTGCTCAGGGCCAGAAAGTCTACTTGTCTATGAATTCCTTCCAAATAAGAGCCTTGATCGTTTCATCTTCGGTAATTCTATATCTTCATTCACTGTGCTCTTCATTTCCTCTTTACGCTAGCCTGTGCTGTTATTCTTCTACTACGAAGTAATACTAGTCCAACTTTAAAGGTTTTAGTGCTTCATAGAAAGTTAGCCTTTGAATATCTTGCTAAAAAGCTTTACTTTCCTAACCCATAAAGAGATTCTCTGGAAACATTTACAGATCCAAACAAGGGTAAGGCATTGAGCTGGGACAAAAGATTTGAGGTAATTATTGGGACTGTTGAAGGTTTGGTCTACCTTCATGAAAACTCCAAGACCAGAATCATTCACAGGGACATAAAGGCAAGCAACATCCTATTAGACTCAAAGCTCCGAGCTAAAATAGCTGACTTTGGATTAGCTAGGTCTTTTCAAGAAGACAAAAGCCACATTAGCACGGCTATAGCTGGAACACTGTAAGTATTCTCCTATCTATTTTAAGACTGGTCTTAAGTACGTCATTCACCCCTTAAACTCCATACACATATCTTAGGCTTATATATGCATATGTTGCATGTAAATTTGGAACCATCTTAGATGAGCCACCTACCAAATTCTAACACCCTAGAATTGATCAAGATTTTATTTCCCTTGCTGTTGTTGTTCTGAGCCGTCCATTTTCACACCCTACCAGAGCAACGGCTAGCATCATGCGCCTGACACTGTTCTTTTCCTGTTTCTTAATTTAGAGGTTACATGGCTCCGGAGTACTTAGCCCATGGGCAGTTAACAGAGAAGGCAGATGTCTACAGCTTTGGTGTGCTTTTGATAGAGATTGTAACTGGGAGGCAGAACAACAGGAGCAAAGATACCGAATGTTCAGACAGCCTCGTCACCGAAGTAAGTTTCCACCGTTGATCAACATTTTCCAGTGTGAAGATTATATTAGAAGTTAAATAATTGTTTGAAGTTTTTGATGATTTATCCTAACCATAAGCCACTATCAAGCACAAAATTTGTTCTTACAATGGATCAGACCGTTGTGCACATTCCAAGTCACCATGATGATCATGTTAGGGATTTTCCTTTTCCAGTTTGGATCCTAACGCGGGCTGCAAAATGTAAGGTAAGATTGCGACCTATTGACCCTTGTGGTCTGCCCCTTCTTTGGATCCTGCAGACGTGAGAACTTCCTGCGCCGGGGCTGCCCTTTTGTATTCTACTTTATGCTATACGTACACAATGGAAATGCTTAGTACCTGGGGTGTGATCCAATACCCTTTAGTTGAAGACATGAAAAGTCTGTCTTCTTGGTAAACCCGTTGGACAAAAAGCAAAAACCGACTGCATGATATCAGCCCCCAAAACTGGTGCCCATTACATATTACGAACTATGTGCTCTTCTTGTCTCCCATTTGTAAAAAGGGCAGCCCGGTGTACGATCCCAAAGAAGGGGCAGACTATACAGGGTCCTGTGACTTCAAGGTCACACAATGACAGCTTTATTGTTAAGGCTTCCTTTTCTTGTCTCCCATTTGTGTTGCATCTTAATTGAACGGCT
The DNA here is from genome assembly GCA_035236585.1 of Warburgia ugandensis. Taxonomy (NCBI): domain Eukaryota; kingdom Viridiplantae; phylum Streptophyta; class Magnoliopsida; order Canellales; family Canellaceae; genus Warburgia; species Warburgia ugandensis. The sequence goes on from CP141136.1 coordinate 7,508,773, forward strand.
AGGATAATCCAGTCAGAGTGATCTTTCTGAGAAAAGAGAGAGAGCGAGGTACTTCACCAGAACTGGAAAGTCTAAATCATGTTTAGTGTGGTCTATTTGCACACATAGTAGCGTGATAAGACAAAATGCAGTGAGATTATTGCAGATTATTCTATAATTCATGTCTTTCTGCTCATCCTTCGGGCACTTGCGTGACAGGCATGGAAACATTTCCAAGCGGGAACAGTGGACCAAATGATCGACCCAAATCTAATTCTGGGTAACTATGAGAATAGCAAAAACATCAAGGAGCAAATCTTCAGGGTGGTTCATGTGGGACTATTGTGCATGCAAGAGAACCCAGCATTACGACCACCTATGTCAAGGACGTTGCAGATGCTGTTGAAAATGGACGTAGATCTCGCCCCACCCACAAACCCTCCTTTCATTGATGAGAAAACCATGGAGCTTAATGACACCAGTGAAGATCCTTACCGCCCTCTAAACCACAACTCATCTTACTCCATCGCCAGTGTCTCCACCAGCTCTTTCCATCCAAGGTGACAGAGAGAAGAATATGAAGACATTTGAAACATCAGAAATACAGAATCACCACACTATAAGTAGATTCTAGATGAGGCCTTACATGATTGAAGAATCCATTCTCAAGCGTGTGCGAGAGGGAATTTCAACATTCAGATGATCCTGGGCCAGTGCCCTGATGAGGGAGAAGTTATATCATGGATGCAGATATTTTCGAAGCAGGTCCCATCTTTTTCAGTGGTCCAAGCCATTTACCTGGTACATCGAGCTATTGATTAGTCATTCACCGAAATTGAAACGATGGGACAATTCTGCCTTTGATTTGTTGCCCTTAAATGGATGGTTTAGAAAGTAACAAAACAACAGCCTGCATTCTTTGGTCCACACTCCATTGATCAAAGGCTTAGGATTGTCTGTTGGAGAACCTTTATATATAGTTCATCCATAGCACGCATGCCTGGTAAACAGTTTCGGATCACCAAAAGTAAGCCCCGCTTGCAGTTTTGCCCACTCAAATTTTCAAAGTGGAAAATATGATCATCCATCATATAACTGCCCTACATTACTGCATGTCAAGATGGGTAAATGTGAATGGACATAGTTGAAGCTCTTAAGGAGACGTATCTCACTTGTGGCTCCAGCTAATTTTGTTGTGAGTGTTTCTTGTGTAAATACATTTGCTGTACTTCATCAGGAAAAAAAAGAAAAGATGCGGAGAAATATGATAATCGGATTACACAAACAGAACTATAGAAAAGTTTGACGTGTGGGGACGTTAGCTTGTGTCAATCCTAATTCATCTTTACCAATATGCACTTAATTTTTAAATTGTTGTTGAAACAGAGGCTTTGCTTGGGATTCGTCTTTCATAAAATGATTAATCAAATTACAAAATTTACAATTTGGCCCTTACTTGCAGAAGTCTAGTATTGAAGGGGAGCCTTGGTGCAATGGTAAAATTATCGTCATGTGACCTAGGTCATGAGTTCAAAGCGTGGAAACAGCTTCTTGCAAAGATGCAAGGGATGGCTGCGTACTATGAACCCTTATGGTCTGCCCCTTCTCCAGACTCCATGTACATGGGAGCTTCTTGCACTGGGGTTGTCCCTTTTACTTTCAGAAGTCCCACCTATCGAGTGACTACCAGGGTACCCATTCAGCCTCCACCAATCTCATAGTGTTTGGCTTTGGAAAATCCCACCTCCTTGGAAGTTTCTCCAACTCTATTCCTGATCAAGTACCAGAAAGAACAAAAATGAAAAAAAGTTGTGTGGCTACCTTGGAAACAAAGCAACATACATTAGCTGCACTAATGTTAAGACAATCCTGGAAATTTCCAGGTCTACCTTGGTCTGATGGTTGTTGAAGAAATTTGGTACTATCCTTGGTTTTAATGTCTCCCAAACACCCTAGGAATTGCCAAAATGCCAACCATGAAATATCAATTGAAAGTAAATGGATATCTGTTTGATCTCTAATTACAAACTCGCAAATTACAAAAATGTTAAAAGAGAATAAAACCTGTTAAGAACTCGTCTATTTAGCTTTTCAAGTATGCATACTCCTTTTCAAGGCCACAGCAGCTTGCCACTGGAACAACAAGATTATCCAACATCCATTCCTTCCAAACAGAAAATTAAGAGTAACTCATGTTCAAGTCCTCCATTCAAGAAATGGGGAAATGATAATATACATCTTGAGATTTGAAGTAATGTAACAAACGTTTACTCCATGGACTAATGTAACAAAAGTTTACTTACTGGCACATGGACCGATTTGTATAGTAATGATCTCCTTCAATATTATCAAATGATGTATGTGTTAGTCTGTTGGTTTTCCAAGGTAACCATGTCCAGCACTAGGATTCTAAGTTCCATATCAACATTTATGTCTCTAGGAATGGTATTTAATCCATTTTCCAATCACCATTTAATCCGGCACATTCATTTTATCTCCAGTAGAGCACATGTTCCGAAATTGGATGATGCAGAGAGCTCAAAGTGAAACTAGATGGATCAAAACAGATAAAAATAGTACATTGCAACATAGGATGGGGCCTGTTATTCGGAGAAATATCAAACTTTAATTATCATCTATATTTCTTCCAAAAACGTGGTAAACATAAAATAGGTGCAAGTTGGCAGATTATCCATTTAATGTGTAGAATGTAAAACTAAAGAATGATGCCACAAGTACCTGAGCCAAGGTAGTAAACGCGTGCTCTTGTTAAAATCCAATAGAGATACTTGTGAGCGTGCAAAGTACTTTATAATGAGAAAATGCTAGTACAATTCTGTAATTTTATGTGCTAAAGAAAGAAGCAAAGAGAAGAAGAAACCTGGTTTCATTAATCGAAACATCTCCTCCATTGCATCATATTTATTTACAAGATTATGTAATCCATAACCGACAGTAATGGCATCAAAGTAACTGTCTGGAAACGGCAAATTAAGCACATCTCCTTCAATCCACCTGCAAAAGCATGCATGCATCAAAGACCAAATGAGGTTAAGATTTACATGTAAAGTTAAATTCCTCGTAAAAGATGGCATGATTGAAAAAACTTACTAACAATATAAAGCAGAGCAGTTCCATAGGACTTGTTCAGTTTTAACCCACTTTCCAGCAAAATTTGCAAAAACCTTATGCAGATTCTTGTACAGTTACTCGTTTGCAACTCCTCGTGTGAATTTATCTCACCAGTTACTGAAGTGACTGAAAGTGAGACATGATGATACAGGGAGAATATGAAACTTATTGACCAGGCTGCTGGATTTTCGGAGGTTTAACTTGATGTATAGGCACTAACATCATCTTCGGCTCATGAAACCAATAATCAGTACTTCTGAATAAGTCTTGCATCCTGAAGCACACATTGAAGGCTGCTTGAGGTCACTGAATGAATTACCAGCAAGAGAACTGCCAACAAATGTTTCCAATTCTCACTTCCTTTCCAGTTAACATCCAGAATTTCAGAAGGGACATTCCTGCTATCTTTTTATATAAGTTCCTCCTCTCTCTACCATGACAGATACCTTCTCTATGAGACACAATATAGGGGTGCTCCTGTGGCCCAAGGACCTCAACAGATAAGAGAGACACATTTTTAAATTTATTCAAGGAGGACAAGCAAAAAAATGTGTTTTCTTCTCTATTGCCAGCAATTCAAGCTCACACAATGTTCTTGTAGCAAGGCTTCCAGAAAAAATCTTGTCGAGTGGAAGCAATTGACAATTACTCTTCTGAGAAATAAAGACCATTGACCTGCAAATCGTGACATCAAATATAAGGTTCCGTACTCTCACTTATAATATATGATATTGCAGCCCAAAAACACCCATTTCATATGAAAACCAAGAGAGGCATGCAGAGAAATATAGCATTGCACACCCTACAGGAAAGTGGAAACCAGAATGAAACGTGACCAAAGATAGTTCTCTTGTGGAGTTGAAGGTCATGGCAAGTATATTTTTAAGCAGCTCAAAATGTTTGGCCTCGTCTTATGAGGTGCATCAATAGTGTTTGTTTGGCTTTTTCCTGGGAGCTCCATTATTGAAAAACTAGAAGCATTCATAGGTTGGACACAGAAAGACACATCATTAGCAAAAGAGATGGGGTTGGGGTGGGCCTGTCTAAACACTTGCACTATTGTAACAGCAATCAGCACTTATATTGCTTATGCCATTTACCAAGTGAAGGATCGATATACCAATAGGATACTTTATCATTTGACAGAACTTCAAAGGTTAGCAAAGCCACTTATCTCCATGACTAACAATGAGAAGATTTTCCTATTCGATTGTTTGCTTTAGATGTCCGGGTGGAATAAGCCTCTTGCAAAATGCAAGATAAGGCTGCCTACTATAGGTCCTTTGTGGTCTGCTCCTTCCCTAGACGCCACATAGGTGGGAGCTTCATGCACCAGGGCTGCCCTATGTCCAAACAGAAGAAGGGGAGCCTTGGTGCAACTGTAAAAGTTGTCATTGTGTGACCTTGAGGTCGCGGGTTCAAGGCGTGAAAACAACCCCTTGCAAAAACAAGGTAAGGCTGCACACTGGAGGCCCTTGTGGTCCGCTCCTTGTCCGGACCCCTCATAGGCAGGAGCTTTGTGCACTGAAGCTGCCCTATATGTCCAAACAGAACTGTTCCCTATTTGTAACATGACAAATGGCATAATCCAATAAGTCATAACCTGCACCAAAAGGCAAATCAATCTAAGTCTTAGTTCAGTTCTCGTTTTCCAGTGTCGTCCAGTTCTCCTTTTCCCATATCTGGCTAAGGAGACCTTAAAAGTTCTTAAACCTATGTTGTTCCCAGTGAACTGTGAAACAGTGATGAGTTTTGTGGATAATTGTAATTCTTCAGCTTAATTTTTTTCCTAGCTTAGCACTAATAGCTACCTCCTGAAAGTTTACCAAAGAACGATAGAGAACTACAAGAAGATTCCTTAAAAATCTGCACTTCCTTTTTTTCTCCATCCTTTTTCTTGAGGCTAAGAGACGCAGGCCACAAATTCACTTTTTAAAACATTAAAAAATTAAATCACTAAGTTCTTATAGATTCATCCCTCATTATTGAAATAATTGCATTTCCCTTTGTTATTCCAACGTAGCCAAGCTCTTCCAAAGATTTGCAAAACCCAAATCTGCTTACATGAGAGTGCTTTACCCACTATGCGGATTCCTTGCACAATTCATCTTAGCTACTGTGGCTATTACTCTTAATTTAATCAACAGAGATTCCATCCAACAGTACTGCCCTATGTTACAACTATCCTTTCTCTTTAGAAATCTCTCTCCTTTTTTCTTTCGTTATATTCACATTTAAGAGATGAGATTGAGGCTTGATAAGTGTCGCCTATAAATTCACCCAAGAATGACATACCGTCGCACAAGCCAGACCTCCTCACTAACTGGAGTAAGTTAAACAAGTTAGCATATAGATTAGATCCATGCATTAGAGGAATTGATTTTATACCATATGATAAACGAGCATTTTCTAGAAAGGAATTATGGATGAGTACTCATGCCTCAATGAACTTAAAGACAAGCAAATTTCTTAAAGGCGTTTGCATATTTTTCATTGTACATTCCTGTTTTCACATAGTATTCTTGTATTTTGGTCAGCTGTCTCTAGTATACACATTGCTACTTCTTGGAATTTTTATATAAAACTGAGTATTGAAATGGCTTTGAGGACTATACTGCAATTCTATCTTTCAGCACTGTCGTTTTTGCATCATACAATCCTTGTATTTCACTTATGACAGTCTCTAGTTGTTTCTGCTTGTTCTAATCTTTTTGTTTATAGATCATCTAGAGGAAAACATCCTGCAGAGGTTTGCCAATGATAATTCTTGTTCTTCAGTCAACGCTAAACAGCATCAAGATCTTTCAGCTTGTTGATGAAATGTGTTAATTTCAGAGGGTACATGAAAAGCCTAATGTTTTTTTAGTTTTGCAAAATTTTCATTATGCTTTCATGAGCTTTGCAAAATTACCATTTTATTGGTTTTTTATCCTGCTTCCCTCATTTTTTTTTAAATTCAAATATTACCCTTCTCTATTTCAAATTCAAGTTGTATATATTAAAATCGTAACCATGATTAAGTTACCTACTTTGGCCACTAATTTCAATGACTTTCCAATGAAAAGTTTCAATGAAACTTAGTATCTACCACAATTGATAACAAGAAATTTAATGATATGTTTAGATTTAAACAAAAACCTATCAATAGTGAGATATTTAATTGCAAACATACAATATTTACCAACCACCGCACAACAGTACATGTTAAGCTTCTTAAACTAAATTTATCAACTTAAACTTTAATTTCTCACTAAAAACTGATATAAAACTCTTCCTAACACATATTAGAACATAATCAATTTTTTGAATCAATTAAAAACACAATAAATTAAAAACAGTTAAGTTTAAATCATAAGCAAAATATTGTTACGGTTCATGTAAACAATGATGAGTAACATACTTTAAGCTCTTCTTTTGATGTCTTTTTGAATGAAAATTGGAACCTAAAACTTGGGTCTTCTTCTATTCAATGTCTTCTATCTTACATGATCAATTTCAAAGATTTTCACTGATTAACAAAGCAACAAATCATGTGCAGATTCCATTGTGGAATAATTGCCCACAACTTTTTCTAAGGAATTGGCTAGTCCTAGTTCACCATTGTCCATTTGCTAGAAGTGTAATAGCAAAATTTCAAAAATTTAACTAGGAAGGAAGATAGAAAACTATGAAATTGGCAATTTTGCAAAGCTCACTAAAACTTAATCATAAATTTGCAAAATTCATAAAATGTTAGACTTTTTTGCAGGATTGCCAAAATGTAATGGTATTTTTTTATTAAAAAATCCTTTATTTTATTATAAAATTTCTTAAATTAATATAAAAAGGATGTTAACCATTTCTATTTAATTTAATAGGATTTCTATTCTTTTTTTCCATTTATGGTAAATCGTTTCTACTTTTTCTAAATGTTTTCTTTTCTTTTTAGCAATGGGAAAATTTTCCTTCCCTAAAGTACGTTCACCTGATTACCAGTTCAGATCTCACCTGGTCACAGGTTTGAGTCACTGCTTTTTCTTTCCGCCAAACATTAGATTTAGGAGCACGTGAGTGCTTCATTCTGTAATTCTTTTCGCCCAATTTGGACCGGACATATATATATTAGCTTAACGGGATAATCCAAATTTTCATTTTAAGGAGTTTTCAGTACTTTTTGCTTAGGAGATTGACGGGTCAAACTTCGATTGTAAACAACGGTCCAAATTGAATTCCGCAAGACAACAGCTTTGAGGATGCTAGGATCGTCCGTTTACGAGACAGCCGAAGCCGTGGCATCCACTCTGGACCACCCATCATGCAAAAGTGTACTGCGGCAAATCCCTTTAACATTCCTCTTAATCAATGCAAAAGAGGCATGTTAAAAATGGTTTATCTTATATTAGTACATTATGAGTTACTAATCCTTATGCCTTAGGAATTGGGACTGGGAATGTTGGTCCTAGATGGCCGAAATAAAGTGGAATATACTTATTTTATTTTTCGGTTTAAATGAAGATACACACAGGCTCACACACCCTAAATTTAATCATTCATAATTGTTGGCTGAAATATGAACAAATGTAGGCACCCAAACCTCATACAGACACGGGAGGACTGTGCAAGACAAGAACCTCAGAATGTGAATACATGTTCCTGGTATATATCCCTTGCTTATTTACTCGATATAAAGATCTTGGTAAACAAGAATCGGTATATAGAGGCCAACTAGGAAGACCATGTCGTCACAATAGCATCTTCAGAAGGAAACCAACCAGAAAAGAAAGAATGAAAAGTGAAGTAGTCCCCTGTAAACACCATAGCAGTGGAAGCAAATCTATAAAAAACCACTCAACCTAAAAGTCATACTGGGAATGAGCCATGTGCAAGCAAAGCAAGAATTCCTGAAAAATGCAACAGTAAATGAACAAGAATATGTCGGGTGCAGGGTCCATGGTTCACAAGGACTCCCTGCTCTCCAACAGTCTCCTTTATTTAAAACTGTGTTCTCCTCCATAAATGTATGAACTATACAACAGCATCAGCTCAACAATGACCCAATCACAGTGGAGAAGCTGGCCAAGTATGCAAGAAGTTCCGGGCACTTGCACAAAGCTCTTACAGCAACGTAACTGACAAAACTGGAAGCTGGCAAACTATGCAAGAAGTTAGTGCTTGCAGAGAACTGTTCCTGCATCATAACTGACAAAACTGATTGAGCTCAGGTAAGTGCATGCCATTTACTCCAAAAGCTTAATGTTGAATGTTTTACCGCAAGTGCACGGGCTATTGTAGGGTAGCTTATGCAAGTACGGGTTGATCCCACGAGGACTTGATTTAAAATGGAGTTTTCAATAAAATCTAATTAATAAAAGAATCAAAACAAAGAATATAGCAAAATTCAACTAACAATAAAATAAAATCTATATTTATTCAATTGTTGCAATGTACACAATTATTTATTCCAAAAACACAGAAAATGCAATAAAATGATCAGTCCTGGATAAGCCTGTCCTGGATTGCACTGTCCCTGGATAGTCAAAATGATGATAAAACATAACCGGGACAGAGATGTAAATAGAATAGGGACCCAGTTGGAATTAACTCGGGGACTCAAATGGAATTAAACAGGGGACCCAAATGGAATTTCTGATAAAGGACAGAAGTGGAATTAAAACAGGGACTCAGATGGGATTACTGGGATCTTCCAGGGGCAAATGTGGAATTCAGGGGTTTCTGGTTTTTTTAACGAAAAAAACCAGGAAAACAACGATGGAAGAAGAGGAGAAAACCGGAAGAGAAGGGGAAGAAGGAAGAAGGGAGAAGAGGAAGGAGAGGAAGAGAAGGAAGATGGGTTCTGGGTTTTCTCCCCCAGGACCGTCCGGTCTTTGCGAGAAAGACACCCTGAGAAGGAAGAAGAGGGCAGATCAAGGGAGAGAAGAAGAAGTCTGGGGCTGGGTAGATGCCGGCGGCCTGAGCAGGGGTGACCGGAGAAGGAGATGGTCCGTGGAGATCCCGGCTTGAGGTGGTGACAACGCAGAGAAGGATCCGACCTGTTGGGTGCGGTCCTGTCTAGCGCGTGGAGAAAAACTGGACTGGGGGAACAGAAAGACGAGATAGAGAGAGAACTCTGAGAGAGAGTCAAGGGTGATGGAGAGAAGGGCGCTAGTAGGGAGAAAACTAGAGGGAGAGGGACAGAGAGGTCGTGCGAGTGAGAGAGAGTGAAGATTGGAAGCTGGCCTGGGTGGAGGGCTATGGCGCCACACGATTCTGGACGTTGCCTGGGCCTTTGGGTGCTTGTCTGGTGAGGCCTGGAGCTGGCGTCGTCGATTGGCAGGGAAGGAGCAAAAGTGAAATGGAAAAAACGACGCCTGGTGCGTTGTGGACTGGATTGGGCAGAGATAGAAAATGGTGCTAGACTGGGCTGTAGGAAGGTGAACAAAGGAAGGGTTGTGCGGTGTTGGGTTGTGCAGGAAACAAATAAAGGAGGAAACTAAGAGGGGGAAAAGTGATGCATGGATGGAGAAGGAAGTTGGGAAAGGATAGGTGCATGAGAGGGAATGGTGCTTGGCTAGGGAATCAATCGAAATCGAATGGAATGGTGAAGGGGAAGTAGAAGAAGATGGGAAGAGAAAGAGCTGTGCTTTTTTGCGTCAAGATGGGCCGAAGTCCTAGATGAGAAGAAGAAAAAATATATGAAGAGATAGTTGGGTACGTGAGAATGAGGAAGGGAAAAAGAAAAAGGAAAGAAGGAAAAAGAAAGAGAAGGAAAAGGAAAAGGAAAGAAAGAAAAGAGGAAAAGGAAGGGAAGAAGAAAAGAAAGAAAAGGAAAAAGAAAAAGAAAGGAAAAAGAAAAGAAAGAAAAGGAGTGGGAAAGGAAAGAGAGAATGAAGGAAAGAAAAAGAGAATAAGGAGGGAAAGAGGAAGAAAAGGAAAGAGAAGTGGGGGAAAGAGTTGCCCTTTACATGTTCTTTCCATTTTGTCCATGATTTCTATTTCATCTATCTCCATGGGTGATCTGTCCATCCATCGCCCTTTAAGATGATCTGCACCGTTATCTTTTACTCGTATCCATCCGTGCGTCCTTTGGTTGATCTGTAAAAGAAAAGACTAAATTAGAATCATCTGAACCGCACATTAGTCATCTAATGAACTCTAATGATCATCTGACCGTTGATTTTGACAAATTAAGGTTTGGATGGTCAATTGGATTTATATTCAAAATCAAGCTAAGTTTTGTAAAATTGAACGGTTAGATGATCTAATTGAACGCTAAATTAGGAAAATTTTGACCAAAATTAAACACTTAACACTTAAAGACACAAGTTTGAGGAAATCCGGTAAGCAAATCTCAGAAAAAGATTAACCATGCCAAAGACGTAGAGTGATCTTCATTTCCTGTCACATCATTCAAAGGAATTGCAGAAAATTTTATAAATATCTAGCTATTTTTCCGTTCTCAGCGGTGGTCGATCTCTGCCGACCAGTTACTCTCCACAAAAGATTCATTTAAGTCGTCACTCATTTAGTTCTGTTAGGGAATGGATTCTGGACACTAATCAATCATCTTCCAACAAAGACATCACTGAAACTTGAACACTTAACTCTCAGCTGCTCACCAGCCTCAAATCCCTCCTGCCATTGCCCTGCACAAATCACAAAAAAGCAGCATGAACAAGTTGTGAAATTTCCAAGAAGCTATATAAAAATTTCTTTTTTGGTTAAAATAGTCCAGATGTTGATTGAACGTGTATGGTATGAACATGAATAGTATTGACAACTTGTATTGAGTTCTCATACGGGATCTAAGTCTTTTTAACTTGATAGAATGTGAATGCATTAGAAAGGGAATCGAGATATAGTAGAACTCCCCAATATTTACAGCCGATAAGCTAATAGAAACTGTCCAGTGCCAGCTTCGGTCAATGTGGCAAACTAATAAACTCACTAAACTAATAAGATAATAAATTTTCAGAATTCCCTTAAATGACCACTAATTACATTAATCAACGTTTTCAAGTTGGAGGAGCCTTTTTTATGTGAAAAATGAGCTCAAAGTTGAAGGAAAAACATGAATAGCGACAAAGGAAAGGGTGCATTCGCGCAAAAGGCGGGGATGGGGGAAGGGAATAGGATACACAACGCAAGTCCTACAGGAGAGAGATTTCTTAACCTTTGAAGTGAAATTGGAAATGATGAAGAAACGATGGGAAGAAATAGGACCGAAAGTATACAGAAATTTGACAGCTGTTAAAGAGAAGAATGAAGAAGGTATGGAGAGTTGAAAAGATGCAGAACTAATATATTAAAGAGAAAGTAGAAAAGAACCAAAAGATACATAACTCCGGTAAAGGGGTTACTGATAAAATAAAACCCAGCTAAATCAATAGAAAATCTCCAGTTCCATGATTATCTACAGTACACCAGTACAAAAATTATTCTTAGGGCAGAGATTAACCCACAGATAACTCATTAGCCAGAGCTACAATCTTAGCAAGAGCATCGGCTCCATCATTTGTAGATCTAAAAGCATGCCTAAAAGCAAAATCAAAACAGCTAGCTAAGAAACAATTCTTGTCAATAATCAAAGCAAAATGCCAAGGACCTGAAGATACTTAGACACTCAAGTTATGACATTTGCCAAGTCTTCTTCCACAATCACTTCTTCATCCAACTCTTCCACAACCAGTGTCAAACAAAGAAGAAGGACCCAGACATCGGGTTCATTAGAATCTTTAACACCAATCAGCCTGAGATATGCCTTCAAAACGGCCCCTTCATCAGCTCTCCCCTCGAGCTTATCGAGCCAGAAGGAATAGAGCACATCTACTTGGTGTGCATTGCTTCTAAGGTGTTGAGATACTCCATTTTGTTACACTCCTTACCAAGTGAGCATCAATCTTTACAACTCTTTATTCTTACATAAGACAGCTGATTTGCAGAAGATATTTACGCTTTCTTCCGATACATATTTATGTTAGCTTGTTGTAGTGATTTCAGCTTTTCAGTTAAATGAGTTCACAAGCCTTTATGCTCCATCAACTCTTCTCTCCCATTTCACATAAGACATTGTTGAGTACATGCATGAAACATATAGCATCAACATTGAAGATGACTGAAGATGGCAATGTTTGCCTCGATATTTGAGAAGTCCATTTTAGGCATTGGCGACTTCCCGATTCAGTGACTTTGGCCTAGATATTTCCAAAATGGGTACCATTGGGTTAGAGGAATTAGATAATAGATGTCTGTTGGCATTCCAGCCTTCCTCCTTTTAGGGCCTATCCGAAAGAGAATCTAGTATTCCTTGGTTGTGAATATTTGAATAGGATGAACTGACCCCATGGATATCTTTGCTTCAGAACAAAACAATTAGAATTAGGCTCGGCCAACTATGTATTCTCTATATAGGAGATCTTCCAATTGAGAAGATCTATCAACCTAATATGAAGAGAAAAGTCTATCTATTTAGTTATTCAATTAAACCAATGATTCATTAGTGGAGCAAATAGCAACAACCATTTCATTGGACATCCATCTTTTTTTTTATTTTTCAATAGATTTACATGTTTCATTAATGAAAATTGTTTGATGTAGTGAGTAATAGGCTCTGGTTGAACGGCGAAGGTATACATGCTTGGATGACGGCTCAAGATCAGCCTCATAAAAACCTTATATTCCTTGAGGAGGTTCTACACCATGGAAACACTCTTTAATATAACTTTAGCTTTAGCTAGCCATGACCAAGAAACCACCAGTTTTGCTTGGTGGGCTGGGAATGCCCGACTTATTAATTTGTCCTATAAAATACTTATGGCTCATATAGAGGTATCCTCCGGATAATTCAAATCGAAGCAATTTGATGTCCAACTTGAGCCTATATGACATGATCGGTCAATAGAAATACTCTAACACTCCAGCTTTGTCATATATTCTCTTTATTGGTTGATGCATAAACATGATGGTAGACTAATATGAATGCACAAATGAGGTTTTGTTATTAGTCAAATACAATACAAATGCTTTTGTAACCAGAAGAATAGCCAAAAAAGAAATTTGAATGTTTTTTTCTTTTTCATGTCGTTTTTATCATTGAAAAATGGTCAAAAACCTAAAGGAACTATTATTATTTTTTTCAAATTTTTTGAAGGATTACCAAAAGTAACCTTCTTCCTTCATAAGTGTTAGATTCTTCTCTACCAGGACCAGATAAATTTGCAGGCTAGTGCTCCTTATTTCTATGGAAAATCCAGGGTGATGATAGTAACATGAAATAAATTTAAACATGGTCAAACTTGGCCAGATTTTTTAAGACTTAGCAAATTGGCTGAACAGATAAAATAAGAAAAAGAACATCCACAAAAATTGAAGCTTGGAGTTGGGGATTTTAGCTAATATTACTATAGCTCTTGATTTATAAATTTACTTGTTGACTATCCAGAAAGAAATACATACTATAAATAGAAGCACTATCTCAAGGTATGAACCATCTCCAAAAATCTGTATGGTGATGTTATCATGTCAAGCAACTAGGTGGTGGATGAGAATATCCTCCACAAGAAGAAATGGTATAATGAAAGTGAATCAATACTGTATGCAAAGCAAATACCCCTTAGACGAAAGAACATCTACAGATTGATCACAGCAGAAGGGTGTTCCAAAATGAGAGCTAATTGATACTATATATAAAGAAAACACCCCTTAAACAACAGATCATTGACAAATTGACCAAAGTAGAAGTGTGTTCCAAAAAATGAAAATTGGTGGCATTTACAGAAACATCAACATACATAAGGGTATTTAGAAAAATATTGAAAAAAAAGGTGTGGCAAATCCATAAAAAATGGCATAAGGGTATTTGAAAAAGCAAAGTTGCATTGGCACAACTGTAGATAAAGTTATTGGCAAGGGTTATCTAAAAATGGGGCAGACTTAGAGAAGTGATTGTTGCAAATTTGCTGCTAAATGTATATCCACTAGTAAATATGTATAATGTAACTCTAAATTACCTTAGTCCTCCTCCCATTTGAGTTTACGTACACGTGCATGTGCACATGCCCTTGTTACTCTAATTCTTCTTGGTTAGATCTAAGACATCCAGGACATGTAGTCACTAGATATAAAGATGAAGATACAGAAGCCATTTCAAGGGGGGGAAAAAACAAAAGACAAAGAACTTATGATTTGTCACCCTTCTAGTTCTCATAACTATTCCATTTAGGACACATCCACACTAACTCCATGTCTATAGTTGTTGTGAACACTTTCAACATAATAAGAAGCATTCACCTTAAAGGCAGCAATTTGCTCAGGACTCTTAGCTCTGATAACTTCCCATGGGGTCATGATGTATTATTTAATTTCTCTATATCACATTTATTTAATAAGTTCCCATGTCGTGTTATACTTTCCCTTCTTTACTTTTATTTTTCTTCTTCATTCAATCATGGGAGTCCCCATCTCTTAATTTTTTGGGGTCTCCTATTGGACACCTTTATTGACACTCAACACATGAGTAGGCACAAATTACATAAGAAAGTAGTGAATATATAGGCAAAACATATAAAGAAGACCAGATGAAAAGACAAGGCAAATCAGTTTCCATGATGCCTCCAATCAAGTGTATCGTCTATTGCGCAGTAATCATCATATTCTTTGTAAAAGCATTTGCAGTTCAACAGAATAAGTACCAAACAAATATCAACAGAACATGTGCTACTTGAAGATATTAGCTTATTTCCAAATTCATAAGAGACAACTGAGCTTTATCCACTTGTCACTGATAAGTGTTGAACTAAGAATAGACACACTCAAAATAATAATAATAATTTTCCATTATCCTGAGAGATCATGCAAGAATCAACTAATGGGAAAAACAAAGACCTAAACTACTACAACAAAAAGAAAATTGAAAAAGAAAAAGGCATACCTCAAACTGATACACTCCCCAAATTCCATTTCCAAACTCATGCACTAGTCCATGTGCATGTATTTAGTGAACCTTGGTAGTAAATCTATCATCAAGCCTCAACGAATTTGCATCAACATCGCCTGCAACTAAAGCATTAGGTTACCATCTATACTTTCCTGCACCAGTACACATATTATGTGTTGTGCCTTTCCTCCATGTAATACTTCCAGAAATATCATCATCTTCTTTTTCCTTCTGCTTTTGTGTAAGAGGTGTTGAACATGCAACCTTTTTATGCACAAAAAGACCAGTATTAAATGTTAGTGAATCATATCCTTCAACATGTAGAGGCAATGTGAATTGCCTAAGCTTAGGCTCCAATCTAGAAACCATTCTAGGTTTAGGAGAAGAAAGTACCTTCTTCCCATTTTTCAGATGGGATCTTTGAGTAGAAAAACTTTTCTGTGCATCACATTCTATAGCGCTGCAAATTAGTATTGATACTGGTGAACTAGAAGTTGGGTCCTCATCATTGAAAATTGGTGACTCAAGAATAGGGTTATGGTTTGCTTGACAGCTAGAAATTTCTGGGACTGCAGCCCAAACAGGTGCTTGTCTCATAGTAGCTCTTTGGGAATTTTCAAGAATCAAAGCATTAACATTAGATCCAAATTAAGGTACTGTAGCTTTTAGAGATAATTTAATGTTACCACTAACATCATGCCCAATGCGCACTAAAGAAGTTCTTGCCCTACAGATACTATATCAGATACTTGAGACAGCTGGAGACACCAACAGCAAGAATAAGATGTGAGACATAGAGATCCAAATGTTGCTAAATTCAAGGATAGTTCAATGAAGAATTTTGAGGTAAACTTCCACTGGAGATAAAGGACCTCATTATAATTTTAAGATTAATAAATGATCAATTGCAAGAAGAAAATAAGCAATCATGATAACAAAGTCAGTGCAGTTAGAGAGAATTAATAGGGCATCCAAAAACAACTAAATTTTGCTACTCCTAAGAAAATGCCAAAAGGGTTAGAATACTGCTAATCTACAATATGTAAGAATCTAAATACAGAATTCTATTGATATAGGATGAATACATCATGCTTCTTACATATAGAACTTCAACCAACAACGACATCAACAAGTAAAAAAAAATTAAAAAATTGGAGTTTCTAAAATTAATTGAAGAATTAGTAATATTTGTCAACATATGACTTCAACAATCATTCTCTTGATTCCATGCCTTCACTGTACATCCTCAAAGAACTTCGAGGAGTTATCCAAATTAAATTATGTGAGTTGGCGTGAAAAATATGTGCATTATGGTTGAAAGAGGGATAATAGTATGGTGTTTTTCCTAGAACCGACTCCTTAAAGAACTTTCAGGAGGCATCTATATGGGATGAGGTAAATGGGCATCAGTAATCAAAATTCACTTGACTAGAAAAAAGAATAAAAATATGGTGTTTTTGCTCATATACATGGAGTTTTTGGAGGAATTGAAGGCAAAAGAGTTAACAAATTTTATTAGGATAGTTGCTGGAGGTTGGGAAGTAGAAAAGAAAAGGTTAGTACAAAATCAATTACCTTAATGATAGCAAACCATAAGAAGGCAAGAAATTCCCTTACAACAAGAATTTATTTGCACCATTGTCAATTTCTTTGTTAAAACATGAGACAAAGACTTGTTGACTTCGACTTGGAAGTTGCTAATCTCATTGACAATGAACAACACTACTCCACAATGCATACTAGGACAACACTCTTCTATAATTGGCAACTTTAGTAGATCTTTAAGTTGTTATGTTGTTTAGCTATCGTTTCTCATATACCTACATTGAATTTCAAGTGTTATTCTAACCCCCTTCCTAAAAGAAAACACCACAATGCTCCCACTAAATGATCATCAATTTAAAGCTACAACTATAACCCTCAAAAAGGCTCCATAATCTTATCAATCCCAAATATAACATATTAACTTATTCCTAGCAGCTAAAAAATGTAAGAATAATAACAAATAATATGACTATACATTACCAGTTGCTACATAGTTAGTAATATCTCCATAAAAATAGGACTAACAGTCCCCACATTCAATCTCTTAAGAGGTGAAATTCATTCCCCAAAAGAACTTGACCCTCATCTTCTTCTACAGTAACCACCATCAGAACTATGTCATAGTTCCAGCATAAAGCCATAAACAATAATGACATAGCTAGAGATGATTATGAAACTCAATTTCCAATCTATGATAGTATAACTAGCTAAAAATGACTATATAATACAATTGGAAGTCCATGTGCATGCTACACAATGATCAGACATAAAAATTATATATAACATTCATGCATTAATAATACATTATGTACCCTTTAATATATATGGTTAAACTTCATCAACATTAATGTTTAAATGAATTAATGTGAAAAAAATCAAAGAGAAAACATTAATTACATACTCGAGAAAACATTAATTACATACTCAATGTATGGCTGAACTTCATCCACATTACTATTTCACAAGACATAAAGGTGTGTGTGGTCCCATTCTCTACAATCAACAGTCGACATATGACCACTGGAGAGAGGTTTACCAACTCGTAGATCAATTAATGCACCTGAATGTTTCTTTCTCAGGATTCTAATAGCATCTACTCTTAATAAATACTCAGAGCAAAACTCAACTACTCCTTCTACAATGTAACATTCAACAATACACCCCTTAGCTAATTGTGATTTCCTATATACCCTTGTAACACCTTCATATAGCTTTCAAATGGATACACTCATCGTAAATAAACAGGTCCATACAACCTAACCTCATCAATGAGGTGCATTGTTAAGTGTACCATGATATTAAAGAAGGATGGTGGAAAGATCGTTTCAAGCTCGCATAAGGTTGTCACTAGATGCTCCTAGATTTCTTGTAATTTAAAAGTATCCACCACCTTCTTGCATAAAGCGTTAAAGGAGTAACAGAATTTAGTAACAGATCCTCTAAATTTATATGATAGTAATGAACACATTACTACAGGTAAATGTTGTTGCATCAATGCATGATGATCATGAGACTTCATCCCTAACTATTTCAACTCTTCCATGGAGACAATGTTTTTAAAGCTTGAAGAGTACCCATTTGGAACTTTGATATCTGACTAGATTTTACACACTATTCTTCTCTCCTCTCTGCTAAGTGTATAATTTGCTTTAGACAAGTATGTTCCTCAGCTGCCCCTATCTTGTGGATGCAACCTTCTCTTCAAACCCATTGTCATAAGATCCATTCAAGTTACCAGTCCATCTTTTGTTTTTTCCACCGTGTCAAGTAAGGTACCTATCAAGCTTTCACAAACATTCTTCTTAATGTACATGACATCAAGCACATGCCACATTATGGGGATTTTCAGTATACAAGTTCAAACAATATTGACTTCTTCTTCCAATAGCTTTTAAAGTTGCTTTCATATGTACGCCAAGGTTCCTTCTTCTTCTTCCCCATGATACATTAAGGTTCTCAATTATTCCAATACTTGGTTGTCCAGTCAACCTCTTTGGAGGTGCCTTAGTCTTCATACTACCATTAAATTCCTCCTTTTTAAAATGGTATAGATGGTTTCTATGCAACCATCTTCTATGGCCTAGGAATGCCATTCTGCTGCCATGTTGAAGTCATGTGGCATACGTTTGGTCACTACAAATAGGGCATGCATTGTATCCCTTCATTGTGCATCCTACTAAATTATTGTACGCAGAAAACTCATTTATTGTCCATAATAGTACAACCATAAGGGTGAATATCTCTTTCTTGTATGCATCATAAGCTTCAATCCTTACTTCCCACAATGCTATAAGATCATTGATCAACGAAGCCAAGTACACGTCAATGTCATTCTCAAGTTGTTGGGGCCCTATATTAACATAATTAACATCATGAACTTCCTCTTCATGCACAACAATATTAGAAGGTTATAATAAACTATTATAATCAGCCAACAACTATACCTACTACTCATAGAACCATAAGAATTAATTCCATCTCCAGATATAGTAAGTCGTAGGTTTCTTAGTTCTCCAAAATTGGGCCACATAAATTCTACAAACTTCCATGTAGGGCTATCTATTGGATAGCATAAATAGTTATCACCCCATACTAATTTCTTTACTATTTCTTTAATAGGAAACATTCTTTTGGATTCTTAGAATAAGTTGGAAATACCTTAGGACCTTTGTAAGGACATCTTTCACTTGCTGATCATTTGAATTCTTCCTCATCTTCCATATTGAATGTCCACAAGTTGGACATATAATTTTGTCTTTGTGCTCCTTTTTATACAAGATGCAGTCATTGGGACATGTGTGTATGTTTTTATACTTCAACCCTAAGGTAGCCAAGGTTTTCTTTGCTTCCCATATCAGCCTAACCAATTTGTTATCCTTGGGAAGTATTTTACTATTGACTTTTAACAATTCTGTAAAACCTTAATCTGAATACTAAATCTTAATTTCATGTTGTAAAGTTATACTACTACAGATAATTTGGTATAATTTGTATATCCAACGTACAATGGCTCATCGACTTCCTCCAATATAGTCTAAAATTGTTCTAGGTCATCTTGAAAGTCATTATATACATCTCAAAACATAGGTGTAGTTGTACTACTATCTGCACCACTTCCTACAAAGGCTTCTTTTTCATGTACACATTCAGCCCATCCAAGGGCCTATGAGGTATTCCCTTTTCATGCCACATCTAGAGGTGATATGAGAGCCTATGAGGTATTCCCTCTTCATGCCACATCTAGAGGCAATAGCTTTTATCAACTCCATTGAAGTACAAATTTTCTCTCAACTCACTAACAATAACCTTTTTTAAGTTTCCACATCTTGAGCATAGACATCGCATTTGATTATAATCACCACATGCCCAAAGAGCAAACTCTATAAACTTTTCTATTTCCTTCTCATATTCCCTTAATGATCTTTTCACACTCACCTAAGTCTATTTGTCCATTTTGTCCAAAAGTTGATGTTCAAATGCATTCGAAGACTTTCTAGATATGAAAAGATTAATAACATGCGTTAACCAAATACTTGGTGTGGACATAAAATGTATATATATATATATATATATAGTTAGTAAAAACATTTATAATATATTAAAAGAGTTCACTTTCCAAGTCTAGGATTAGAAAAAGTAAGAATGATGCAAAAACATCACTAATCCATACACATAAATGTTCCACACATTGATCCATATATATGAGTGATCACACACATGCAAGAAGAAAAATGATTTTGAAGAAAAGGAATTTTATACCCATAAACATCAAATAAAGTAAACATATGACAAAAAACAAGAATGAATACTACCAAAACAATATCAACTGAGAAAATACAAGTTCGGGACAAAGTATATGTAAATCCTATCTAATGTTCAAGTTTTCATTGAAGCAACTGAGAGTCAAAAATTAAAGGTTGAACTTCATGTTATATGAAAAAAAGATTTAAAGGATGATTCTTAAAAATTGTCCTATAAAACATGAAAAATATAAGACAATTTTTAAAAATCATCTTATATTGTTCACAACAATATAAGATAGTTCTTGAAAACCATCTTTGTAACACCCCAGATTTTTGAAGACTTTTTTTTTTTTTTTTATAATAGCATTTTTAATAAGAGCATTTGGGATCCCATGAGCAAAGTTTTATTTATCATTTTAATAAAATATATCTTAAAAACTCCAGGTGTTATTTTTTCTTTTTCAAAATGGCATACATATAATTTAAAACAACACATGTGTCAATCAACGTCAAATAAATTGGCGCCTTTATTTTGAATCAAATAAATATCCAAAACACAATAATAATATGGCTCAGGGTCTATCCATCTTAACATCCTATATAAATGTCCAACATATGTCTAAACATCTCAATCAAATCCAAAATATAAAGTATACAGTCCATACTTAAATTCAAATGATAATCCTGTTTATTAACTCACATCACTGTCTAAAATTCTAGGAAAAGGATCTTCTACAGCTCTCATGGTTTCTCAACAGCCTTGCTTTTCCTGTTATCGCGCTCGAGATCTGAGGCATTGCAAAACAAAGCAATACCTCAGCAAGCTAATGCTTGTGTAGGTACATAGACAATTAATGAAATAAAATAAAATAAAAGCATAACAATACTGATAAAATAACAAGTCTATCATTTATGAAGATAGCGGTATCATAAGTTATGTCAACATAAATGTCAATTTATTTCATATGCTAAAACATGCATTTCACATTTTTAAAACATGGCATGTATCAATGTAAATGAGCATATAATAAGAATAAGGGCACCCTAAGGTAATGGGTCCCACAACATCGCACTGACATCACTGATCATGAGTACTCATAGCCAACCTCTGAGTGTCATCACACCCAGGCATACCATCCATAACCATGCTCATCATACATACAAACATAATAAGAATATGGGTCATCATGCCGCAGTGGCAACCCTTCATGGGTATCAACCACCGCCGCTCTCCATTAACACCATAACGGGAGACTTATCATCTGTCCCCATGGAAAGGCTCAGACCGGTAGGGTGGACTATCCATGTTGCCAAACCCCTACCGAATATCATCTATGGGCAGGTGTCTATCATATCACAATATCATCACATCATAATCTCGAAGGGTGGGTGGCCGGCCCTATCCCTCCTAGCATGATGCCCACCGGGTGAGAGCACCCATCATCAAATATAAAATAAGAAAATCATATGAATATGCTAAAACTCAAAAGCACTCATAGCTCAAAATCCCCAAGACATGCCCCTCATCTTGGGGTTAGCTTATAAAAGGACCAGCTAATAAGCCTCTATTCTTATTTCCATGTCAATCCATGCATTTCTAATATAAAATAAGAGATAAGTCACTATTTAAGCATAATTAATTACCATCATGCTCATAAAAACATTTGTCATGAGTTTATTAAATAAAAATTTCAATTTGTAATAATCATAATGTACTCAAAGTCACATGAAATCCACGGTAAATAATAATTGCAATTTAAAACACAATCACGCATGATGTTATATTTATGCATGGTTTAAAATCAAGGCAAAGCATTAATTGTCGTCACCTACCTCAATGTGAGACCACTTAGCTTGCTAATAAATCCCTTTAACTGGTATGTTCAAGTGCACTTGTACATGTCACATCACTATTTTAAAAATTTTCTAAATTAAAAGTGGTCATTTATAAGTTTTTAAGTTAAAACTACGTCTGCGTCGTCAATACGGTCACAACGCCTCTTTCGGATCGTGATTTGGACTCCTCTATCTCCCAAAAATCAAGCTTTAGTGAAAACATACACAAAATGGGGCTGACCGACCACCGTAAGGTGGTTTGTACCGGTGACGCTAGTTTACGCCAATTTATACCAGTGTAAACCGGTGTCACCAAGACGCCCACAACTGAGACACCCAGCCGAGACGCGCCACGTGCATCACGGTCGCCAGGACGCCACGCGTCCCGACCTGTTGTGACTGCCCGCGCAGGGCCTCCCGCGCAAACGTGCAGAGACGTGCACTCGTCATGCGTCCCAGCGTCAGCGCAGGGCGCCGATGCGGTCGCCGTCACAGGAGAAGACGACCAGATTCCGGTCGTCTCCGGCAAGCCTACAGGCCTCCGTTTTGTGCGATTTTTGCACTGTTTTTCTCAAAATTTCCTCTAGAATTCATTTATACCCTCTTTTTGCATTGATTTTGCCAAAAACCATGTTTTTTAAACGGTTTTTCCCACATTCCTAAAAACATCATTAGGTACTGGTTTTCACATTTTCTGGAGAAACCCACCAAACTCTCTCCCAAATTTAAAGGGCTTGATCTTGAGTCTCTTGTGCACTAGTTGGACGGTCTGATTTTCAAACAGATGTGGTTTCATCCGTGAAATCACACTCCAACAGTAACGTGCACAGAGTTCCCAAGAAAAATGTGATTTTTCCTGATTTTAAATGTATTTCTATTTTATATTTCCTATTTATTTAATATAGAAATCAAGGTTTAAGGCTTACCTCGTCTGGCTGGGGTTGATAGTCATTGCCAGAGTTCCACTCGCCGGAAAACTTTAACTTTGCGAAGCTAGGGTTTCTGAGTGAAACTCAGTGAAAATGCTCAGGGTAGAGCGTTTTGGCACCTGGGGAGGGGTGGATATAGGCCTTAGCGTCCTAGGGGAAGAGAAACTCTTCCCTTCACGCCTCTTTCCATGGTTTCTCCAGCGATTTTGCCGGATCCGAGTAGAGGCGTGTAGAAGACGGGGGTGTCGTTATCAATTTGGGCCCCTGTGTTATACGTCTCTGCCAAAAGACTAAAATACCCTTATAACTTCAACATCTCTTAACTCTCTCGTTTGAGCTCCGTTTTTCACTTTTTTAGTGGCATTGGAATCCTATCGACGAGCACTTTCAAATTGTTAAGTTTTTAGGAAAAGTTTTCATCTATAAATTTTTTTATTTAATTTATGTAGTAATTTCTTAATTTATATTAAAAATTAAGGATATTACAATCTTATAAAATGTGAGAATATAAGATAGTTTTTAAAAACCATTTATATTTTTCACAATATAAGATGGTTTTCAATAACTATCTTATATTGTTCATAATATAAGAGCATTTTCAATAACTATCTTATAAACCCATTTCATAAGATAATTTTTAAAATTGTCTTATATTTTTAGACATTTTACAAGACGATTCCTACAAGTTGTCTTATATTCTTTTGAAAATATAAGATAATTTTTAAAAAATGTCTTATATTCCCTTAACAATATAAGATGATTCCTCAAAATTGTCTTATAAAATTTTTTATAAGACAATTATATTTAAACCATCTTGTTTTTCCCATCTTATAAAACCCAAATTTTAGTAGTAATTGTAGGATGCACAAAAGTGATTATGCATGAAATTTGTATTGAAAACATATTTTATGTGCTATATAGATTAAGGCATAATTGAATTAACTCAGTGGTAAGTTAGTGGCAAAAAAAAAAAAAAAAAATACTTGAAGGCAAAGCTTATGGAAATGGATAAAATTGTACAAGAGGTAGGTAGTTCTAACATCGATAAGACTTTTGAATATTCTGACTTTGAATAAATGATTTATTTTATTCAAATATATGTTATAAATGGATGTTTAACAAATTGATAAATTCACCTCTAAGAGCAGTTAATTTACTTTTACCAAGTTTTTAAATGAATTTATAAAACTTGAAAACTATGGCCAACTATTTTATTGTGATGGTTATAATGTGATTATATGATTTCTAGTTTTATACAGTCGGATATACATGTATTTTATACAAAATGTTATTCTTGGGATATCATGTTGGTTTTGAAATGAATTATAGTGATTTGGGTACATGTGAGTTTTAAACGAACTCTAGATGCATACTTTGAAAAGAGAATTGTGTTTGAATGAATTATTCATAACATGTGGTATGTAGCTTTATATTTTAATTGCAAATTGTGGGCAGCTCAAAAGAAAACTTTTAAATGCATATGAGATGATGAGCATACTTTAAAATGGAACTGTACTTGAATTGATCATATATCTTGTTGTATGTAGTTTTGTGCATTTAATCACAATTTTAAGAAGGATGATTTATAATTGCATTGGTTGGATGATTGTATATGCCTAATAAAAAGGGCAAGAACTTGGTTTTGAGAGTTGCGCTATGTGTGTCATGTTTTGAAAAGAAAATGATTTGAATTGTGTTCAATAATTAATTGGTTGTGTGGTTTTAGGTTCAAAGAAGGTTTTAAATGTTAATTGATTTGACAAGAATTTAATATTATATGGATAGGGTATAATAATACCTAGGTATTTTCAAGCTACTGAGCTTGATAGAACCTATGCGAGAGGTATGCATACAAGTTGGCCTCTTGACCCTTAACCACTAAGAGTAGAAAAGGTATCCAACACCCAAAAAGAGCTTCTTTGCATACTAGTGGCAGAGACCACTATAGGTGTTCATGGCACCATTATATGTCGTTGCGATCAAAATCTTTCTAAAATATTAGAGAGTGCACAACTCAATGTGCTGGTCATGAGAATAGGAGTTCTACGGGATCTATTTTGACTTCAAGGGAGTCATGTGATGGCTTCATCAAGGATAAGCCATCGTTCTAGGGAATCAAGATGTTGTGATAGATGGGTACTCAAGATTGATAGGTAGACAGACTTGCCTAAGTGCCAAATGTGCACAATGGATTGTTGTTGGTTGGTGATGTTGACATCATGCTTTAATCGAATACTATTTTAAAATTTGGTGTATCTTATTTTATATGATTTGATATCATGTTTTGTACATGGTATGATCAGTTTTACGGTGATTACTCCACTTGGTTTGTCTGCTTGGCATGTTTTGCCAAAAGACTAGTGATTTCCCTACTTGTCTACCCAGCATATGTTGTTGAAAGACTGGTTTGACATGTTTGGCTGGGATTTTACTATATGATTATTTAGATGAGAGTTGATGCATCTTATTTTACTTGATTTGTCAAGTATTTGGTTGTACTTTATTATTATTTGAGATACAAATGTGCATATGGAAGCTTGAGATCCATTGCATGGTATGATTTCTATGAGATGGCCATGTGGATTTTATTGATCAGAAAATATGTTATCAAAATCATAAATGTTGTATGTTGAATTTTTTATAAAAATATAGAATTAAATTCATTTTTACATATCTGCATTATATATATGCATTATGTGGAGTAGATTTCTTATTAAGTTTTGATGAATAACCATGAAATTGACACATGATTTGTTGTTCATTGCTTAACTTGCTCTAAAATGGTTTGGCAAGGATTTGACTGTATTGAATGGAGATGATTTTTTGAAATTTTATTACTTCATTGCTAATTTATGTATATTATCCTTTTATATAATATTATAATTTTTTACAATATCTCATAATTGAAAGATTTGACTTAAAGGAAAAGTAGCTTGAGATAGAAGAAAACTTAGACTAGGACAGCAATAGCATAAGATGGTGTTAATATTAATATACGTATATGATTTCTTCTTATTAGACATGCACATATATATGATTATATAGTTTGCACTATGAGTTGTGACTGGATGAATCTGGGATGTAAGTGTTTTTCATTTCAATTGTAAATGGAAAAGGATACAAAGTCTATAATTATTTTATCTTTATACAAATGGTTTATCAGGCTATTCACATCATATGCGTTAAATGCATGATGTCGAAAAAAAAGAGAAAATTCTCTGGATTTTTAGTAGAAATGAAGGGGTCATGTCACTATTAAATTCTTGGTTTTTTTCAAATGATACTTGATGTTTTTGTAAAATAAATTGAAAAGAAAAAGATTCTTATATTGCATTGTTTTCTTAAACTTGATTTTAAAATTAGGATTGATCCCGCATTAGAAAATAGTTTTATATTTAAAAATGCATTAAAAAACCAAGATTGTCTCACATAAGACTAGTAAATTTGTATGTGTACATTCGACCCTGCTCTTGATGTGGTTGAAAAATATTTTTAAGGGAAATTTGAATTAGGCATTAGTAAATTTTAATTTTTCTAAGGGTAAAATCAATAAATCTTTAACTTCTAAGTTTTTATGGGCCCCATTCATTTTTTTAGGCTTAAAAAAGGAAATTCTCAATCTTATTGGAATAAAAATTCCTAATTCCTAATTTCTAGGTTCTTTTTTTCCTTTAAAGGCTAATTCCTAGATGCTTATTGGAGCCATTATAGTTCTCTATCAATAATATATTTCATAAAATAGTTTTAAAATATATTTTTTAAACTAATAATACAACACTTTTGGAAGATACAAGTCAATATATCCATAGAGGAGAGAAAAAAGAATAAAGGGGCACATGGTGCTCTCTCATATATATATATATATATATATATATATATATATATATAGAGAGAGAGAGAGAGAGAGAGAGAGAGAGAGAGAGAGAGAGAGAGAGAGAGAGAGAGAGAGAGAGAGAGAGAGAGAGAGAGAGTAGATTAGTTAAAAACTTGAGTCTCATAATAGTCGTTAGCTTCTCCTATTTATCCATCAATATTTTTCCCACTAAGCATATACTTGGATGCCTATTTGCACAATTTAAAAACTTGAAAACTTAACACAATACAAAAGTGGGGCAACTTGAGTTTAACTCCCTCATTTCTTTTTAGTTGTATCTAAAAATTTATCTTTAAATGTACATGTGATTACTGGATGAGTTGGTTAAGTCTTGGTATTGTGGTTTGGGAGGTCTTAGGCTCAAACCCGACACAATTAAAACACTTTTGTTACATAGCAAATTAACTTGAGAGTCACTCAATTTGCAATAAATTAACTTAGATGAATTTTCCAAGTTGACATGTGTGTGTATAGAACTATGGCTATTAGTCTCTAAAAACAACGTTGATTGGATTATCCTAGCCTCTCAAAAATTGTACTTTTGATCATAGGAAATATATAGTCAGGAGGCTATTACAAAAAGGAGCAATCATGAGAGGATTCCTCATTTATAAATATGAGTGATTGCCATATCAAAAAGCACCTCATAATGTGATTAATTTGCAGGACCTCTCTCTCTCTCTCTCTCTCTCTCTCTCTCTCTCTCTCTCTCTCTCTCTCTCTCTCTCTCACACACACACACACACACACACACACACACATTTGTGATTTCATTGAGTAAGAAAGAGCACTATGACGGATCGAGATGGTCTGTTAAAAAAACAAAAAACCATTCAAATAATATGTTATCACAATCCAACAAAAAAAAAAAGAGTGTCCTAAGTATGTTGAATTACCAATCATCCTAAAAGCTTAAGATAAGATAAAGTGAGCCAACAATTTTTATATGTCCAACACTCCACTTCAAGTGGATGGCCTTTCTTTTTGGGGCTCTTGCACTTAGATGACAAGTGGCAATCATAGCATTGAAACTTATGCCCTATTGCTCAATAAGATTTTGATACCATGTTAGACTACAAATCGACCTAAAAGCTTGAACTTATAGGAAGTGAGCTAACAATATTTATATGTCTAGCAAAGTATTCACAATTTCATTTAAATATTTGCCTTTCCTCTCTTAGTCCCTTATTTGCAGTTGCCCACCCAACTCCATGAAATGTTTTCTTGATTACTGGTGAGTATGTTTGAAGAACTATAACTGCCTTCTGCAGGTAAACTCAAGAGTAAAAAGAATAAGAATGCATATTTCTTGGCAAAGAAAAGAGAGCACATAATATCATTCTGTGCCTGCATGCGTGCGTACGAGAGAGACAGAGAGTTTCCCACCCCCTAATTCGCTGTTTCACCCCTCAATTGTTCTTTGTAGGAGGACAGTCCGCAGCCAGCACAAGCCTGTAAGTTGCTTTCTTTTTCCAATTATTTCCTAAAGATTTCAAGACAAGTGCAACAGATGCTAAAATTAGTAAACATTGAAGATAAGTATAAAAATGTTTATCAGAAGAAGAAAGAGAGAATAAAAGTTAAAACGACAGCAACCACGAGTTGCTACTAACCTAAGTCTCCAAAGTTGAAACGAATCCGATTCTCTTAAAATTTGCCCATATCTGCTATCCCCTAACGTTATTTTTTTTTTCCATATGAAAATAGAAAAGCAAATATAATAACTAACACGGAGAGGCATTGGCCTAAATTTAGGCGCGCCAATACTAATTCCCTGCAAGGAAAAACCAGCAAGATGTCTTTTCAAAGAGTAACAAGAACGAGACCACTTATGTGCCACAGCCCTAGTCTTGTTCCTCTCCAAAATCCATGTAAAGAGCACTTCTTTTCCTTGCCAATCACGACAATGAGATCTGCCTTTCTTTTTTTCTGGAGTTGTGTCTGAATCGCTTTTATATCTCATGAGCGGATCATATTTTCTTTTGAAGTTCTTGTGAAAAAAGGGAGTAATGGAATTCCTCGTCTTTTCTGATTCTTTGTCAGTATAAACAATATCAACGTTTTGTCTTGGATTTCGTCGTCTTTAGGGAGTGAGATCACAAGCAAGGAGATTAGTACACGCCCTTAGAATTATGCAAACACCCAAGTCATTTTGTTCTTTTGGGGGAAAAGTAAAAAAACATTAAAACAAAAGGATAAAAGAAAATAAAAAATAAAAAAACTTGTTCTACCAGAGAATATCGAGAAACCCGACTGCAGGACACATACACCATGAGAAATCCAGTGCGGACTCTCCAAGATATATCAATGATCAGCTTCTTGTGGCCCTTCGCAAGACAACTGGATGGATATCGAGTTAAGTATTCTATCTTCTATAAAAAAGAAAGACAATGTTTGATGACTGTTTCCCCGTGTAATTCCTCTTGGTATGTGCGTGTAAGAGAGGATTTCTATGATGAAAGCTTGCATGGGCTTTTCACCCAAAAGAAATGCACTGTGAGTCCACCACTTATATTTCTCTAACGATCTAAACCATTCATGAGATTTGGGGTTGTGAAACGAACGGTTATATGCATTTCACAACCCCAAAAGGTTCAACATGCATAGTCTTAATTTGGGTTATAATAGATAAGAATTTTTATACATAGGACATTTAGGAGACTAGGACAGCCTGAATAAGATGAACGGTTTAGATAATTGAAAAATTATAAGTGGTGGCCCAGCATGAAAAGCTTTCCATGAGAGAGAAAGATGTTAAATCATAATCTAACACTACCTAACATATAAGAAGAACATATATTACAAAAGCATGTGGTATATAAAGGCAAATGGTCTAAATTCCTCGAGTTTGACCAACATATACATATATGTCTATATCAAATCTCGTTTGCTATGCACATAGAGAGAACCAATATCTCATACTTATGTTCGATCGTGGATACCGCACGACCTACACCGGTCCTGATGGGGGAGAACGGATTACACTGAATGGAAAGTCCCATGACCCTTCCAAACGCACAAAAGCCTTTACCTCAGGCGGGTATCAAAATTTCTTTTCAGAGTATCAGTGGCCAATTTAATTTTCTCATTCATTAGCAGTCAAATTGATATGTGCCAATTAACTAGTTGCAGCATATAGTATTAGATTCTGAGCATATGATTGGTACTGCAATTTCGGTGAACGCAAGCTGAATGCTGATGTTGGAATGATTCATTTGGATTACTCAACCGGAAGTTACCAGCATATCAAACATATATGTTGAAATGGGATTGCTAAAGCCGGTTTTCTGTTGTGAGATAAAAGAATTCAATATAAATAAATAAAACAAGTTCCCCAAACACGTGCTTCAACTTTCTATGCCAATCTAACATGAAGAAATGATTAGGTGGGTGTATAGACTTGATCAGCAGGGACTGATTATTTTCTCATATAATCCTATCTTCTTGATGTTGGCTGCTCACAGTTTCTACTTCACTTAGATCTAGCAGTTGATCCATAACTTCTCCATTTGACTCTTACAAGCATCTAATTGTAACATGACTACTCATGCCTATTTATGTCAGCCATTTGACTCTTACAAGCATCTAATTGTAACATGACTATTCATGCCTATTTATGTCAGAAAATGCTGTACGGACTGAGCTTTTGGGACTTGAGTTCATGATCCTTCTATTCAAACTTCATCTCTAAATGGTCTGACTCATTCATCTTCTTCAGCCCCTTGTAGATAGACTACATAGGATACTCATTCTTGTTGGTTGTTTCTAGTTACTAGCTTTCTTGGTTCAAAAATCCAATAATCATGACTAATATATTTTTCAATCGAGACACTTGGTGCTAAAATCATCCAATGGATGTGACTTTTTGCCGCTGGCCTATGTAGAGAGCTTGAAGCTGATAAATGGGTGAGATCATCCATTAGATATGACCTTTTGCGTCAAGCCATATAGTACACGCACATGCAGCTAATGCACATGTAAGCATGCCATTTATCTTTTGGGCCACATTGCAGATACGAAATCAACCGATCGCACAATATCTCCTCGGCTGAATGATCTTAACCTTCCAGTTGGGTTGATTTTGAAGTACGTTCTAGCTCATAATTAATTTGTTCTCTCCATGATAGTAGGTGGGCTTTCGTTGGATGGTGGAGTATATATGTCCTAGCATGCAGCTACCCAACGGTGTGGCTTAGACGATGAAAGGTGTGGATCGCCAAACATCTGGACTTCGCAGTTCTTCGGGTGCTTGTGGCAATGTATATATTGATTTATTTACACAGACAGACGCCCTATAAAAGCTCTTTTGTTAGGTACTTCTAACCAAGGCCGGAACTTAATACTTGTGATGCCTCTAACATTAACATTAATTAATTACGAAGAAAAGTTGCAGAGCTTTTCTGCACCCAACATCTGGTTCTGGAAAGAGAGTTTTGTTGGCGTAATAAAACCAATCCCTTTCTTCTTCATCCATTCCCGCCTACATTTGATAATGCCACTCCATTCTTCAATTCTATTGGTTAAAGCAGCGCATCTTCAACCTTCACTCCCTTCTTAACTGCACTACAATCGGCTATCATTCAGTAAAGATGTTTCTGCCCGTAACTTTTCACCAAAGGAAGAATGTAGAAAGAGTTTCTTCCAATAATCCGATAATCCCTTTTGTTGGTTGGTTCTTCTTCTCAAGTAAATGAGGATAAAAATATGACCCTACTCTGTCTACACAGTTTGGGAATGCATCTCCTGTATAGAAAGGACATATTCTTGTTCTACCATTTTTGTCTAAATGGTAGACATTGTAGAATACAAAGTGGACACCACCCAATGATCAAAACCATTCCATGGTAAGTAGTGCAATTAAAAGATGAGTAATTGATCAATGAAGGACTCATCTTTTGGCTTGCAGCACAACATGCGCAAGACTCGCTCTTTTTCTTTCCATCATTTCTGCGCTCACTCGTAGAACATGTAGGATACCCATCATTTCTTTGGACTCCAAGGATGAGGCGGTACTTTTCAATTTGAGATCCTTTTTGTTCAGCAAGCAGAGAACTAGAAAGCTCATAATTCACGAACTCTCACTCGTACACGTTCCTAAATCTAATCTCCAACTAAAGCACAAAATTGACTCAAAACTGCAAGCTACGTGGAGCGCAACCGTGCCTTGAGGCCCCCCATTGATCCGACGCAATTGTCCGATCACTCCAGCTTTGGATATTCGTAGCCACTAACCATGCAAAAGAGACTAACGTCCAAATTCCTAGCGACAGCATCTTACTTTGTATTCATTCAGGATGTTGATGGGAACAGCCATTTCATATGTCATGAACACACGATGCTTTTTGACACTTCAAATGACACCAATACGGGCGCATCTGCCACATCAAACCGGTGTCCTTATCATCTCCCATGCAGAAAGAGGTGGTCCCTCTGTCTGAACTAATCAGAACCAACAGATTCACCTGAATTATTAGTGTGGCGGATCAGTACCAGCTCTGTTACCCCAGCAGAGGGATCGCTGCAGTACAGGTTTTTCTTTTGTTTCTTCGCAAAAGCAAATTCAAGATTAATCAGTTCGCACAGACATGACTCCAAAATTTTAACACTGACTTCATGGATAATTGCCAACTTTAAAACTGAAAATAGGGTAGCCCTGCTCTACCAAGTTTCCGCATATGCAGGTCTGAGAAGGGTGGACCACGAGGATTTATAGTATGCAACCTTATATTAAATTTTTGTAAAAAGCTGTTTCACACCTTGATACGGTGACCTCAACGGTCAAAACTAAAAATCAGATGAGAAAAATGAAAAACAAGGATTTCTACCAAATCTATTACCAGTTGGATTATCTTCAAGAAGGATTCAAACTTTCAGAAGTTATATATACTAGAAATAAAAAGAAAAGGTTGAATAAGCTGAGCTCCTGTTTTATCACGTACGTACCTGCGGAAGCCATTAAAACCATGGCAAATCTTGCAGTTACAATAACCATACAAAGAAGACCCACTAATCATTTTGACATGGGGAGCTCGAATTTCTCCTACTTTCTGTCATTTCCTATCGATTGTGAAGGGGGTTCGATCCACTTGGCGTCAATCTCTCCTGTTCTTCAAAAGCCATTCCTCTATCCCCCATACCATGCTTGAATTTTCTATACCGAAGGCTGTTCCTCTTGTCGTTAGTATTCTTCCATGTACTGAATGAGACTTCGCTGAAACTTGAAGGATTTTCTGATTCAGCTGGAACGGACAGGGAATTCGCCTTCAAGAGAAGAGAAAGGAGAGAAATCGTGAGCAGTAATCTTGGGTAATTCATATTTTTCTTGACGATTTTCTGTTTGGAATTCAAGGAGGTGATTAGTGTTTGAAGGAAAACATGGCTGATTCTGTGTATGAGATGGATGGAGATGAATGCAATCCTTTGGTTTGGAATTGAAGATTCGATGGCTTTCGGGTTTTGTCTTTGGCTTTTATATATGGAGAAGGTCTCTTGTTTCGCTGATGACGTTTGGAAAACATAAAATGGATATAGAATAAGGAGCAAGAGTGGTTAGGACAGACACTTCGAAAAATGGTTTCCTATATCAAAATCTTTAGGAAGAGATGACATAGAAACGTCATTAGCAATGGACTGCTACCCAAACAACCTTCACCTTTATCTTTCTTTACAGAGAGGAGACCGTACTCGCAGTTTTGGAGGATAGCATTGCACTCAATTAGTGTGGTTGTTTGATATGGTAATAACAATATTTGTTGATGGGGTTATCCCTGGACAGAGATAAGCGTATTCAAGTTCAATCATAAGGTAAAACAAACATGATACCTGGGGGCAATTTGTTCGTAGATAAGTTTATCTATGGGTTAAGGCTAGCTGTCTATAAACAGCAGGAAGAAGCCAACAAATGTCTATGTGCAGTTACTTGTGGACAGGTTTGAGTTGTCCCTTTTTTCTTTGTCCATGGATTAAATTTAGGAGGTTAAGTGACTGAGAGTGTATAAATTATTTATTTTTTCTTTTTGAAAGGTAGACAGAGATTACGCATTGCCTTAAACCCTGATCGCCCAAGTCAATGACTTTCTTTGTGCCATTATGTTAAAAGGCTTTGGTACATGTGAGTCATTCGCTTTGCAATTCTTCGCTTGTAAGAAAAAGAAGAAAAAAGAAGAAGGAAATAGAACTGTCCACGGACAACTTAATGGACGAATTGTAATCCCCTTGCCTAACACAGGAGACCCACGAAGGAGTTTGTTAAAGCCAAGGAACTTAGGGGCCCCCAAATTGATGTCACACGATAAAGCGATTCTTTAGAAGGAATTTATTGTGACATGTGTTTAAATATAAAATTATGACTTGGCCTCAACCCGGCCACACTCTGAGGATGTCTCTGGCAGAAATAAGGTTAAGTTGCTCCAGAATAGTGAATTTATTTCTGCTATTTGAAACCTTAAAACATAGATAAATTTATTCAAACATAATAGAAGCCGCAACTGTTTGTACTCAGATAATTTTATTTACATGATAAGGCTGCAAATAGCAGGAAAAAGAAAATTCTCTATTTCGAAATGAGGAATGAGGAATGCTAAACTGACTATAAAATAACAAAGAATCCAACGACCCCAATTTTGTGTGTGTCAACATGGCATGATATGACTCTTTTAAAATTTCTCTTTTTAACCTTTGGATATCTAATAAGTAAAAAAGCATGTGCATCGCTTGATAGTGAGACTAAAATTTAGAATGCTATTATCATTTGAACTGTTTTTTTCAAGTATACCCCCCTTTTCTTAGCATTCCTCTTTCAGAATGACTTAACCCATGATTGTTATTCCTTGGTAGGGTATGACATCTCATGTATGAGGCAATCTGACCCTCTGATGTCTCAAGATTTTCATATCCCAAACATGGATCGTGTTGAGTGTCCACCGTACACATGAGAATATATATTAAAGCTAAGATCATCATATGAAGATGACACTTAGGGAATGACTTCTCTAAGACAACTCACACGTGACTCGTTTGGGTCGGACAAAAGATTGCCAGTTGAACATCTAGCTAAGAGTGGACGAGACGTCAAAAGAAAATAGAAAGAATCATATTGCATTTACATGGTCAATGATTCAGGGCTTTTGCCTGTGCCACTACATACCTGTGAGCCTATCTGCTTAGTTGCTAATGCAAACATCCTTCTTCCCAAACTCTTTTTCGACGAAAGCTTTCATCCGTCTACGGAGTCCATCTGTTGTGAACAATGAAAATGAACAACTCTTAAGAGTTTGGCCTTTTGGATGAGATCAAGTGACACCGTAATCAAATTTTAGTTCCCTCGATCGGGTCTACAATGTAATGTCCAATCACCCATTCTAGCTTTCGTCCATAAAAAGACAATCCGTATACACTATGTCTTGTATATGTCTACCAATCAGAGCTGGCTAAATTGTTGCCACCTCATAGATTGGTCATTTAGACTAAATAGTGTACAAGTTCAGTCAAGGAGTAGATCCAAAATAAGTTGCAAAATTGCAATGAATTTAGTCGGAAAATGAATGGGTTTCAGATGCTGAACCAATATATTCTGCTTTTTACCATCGATAATTATGCTGTAATCTTCGTTCAATGGTAGAATTGATGGTCGAGAAGTTGGACTGGAAAATAAGCAACATAATTAACTTGAATAGCCCTCATCAAACCCACTTGTTTGGTTGAATTATGAACGAACCGAGCTAGACTATCGCATTATCCATCGCGATCAATGATCATGAGACCATTGATCCGAAGGTGCCTCTCTTATAGTAGTTTGACATGAAGTGGCACAACAAGCCATTTGCAAATTATCCAATAAATAAATAATCAATTTTTTGCCAACAAACGTGTAGCACAGTTGGTTGCAGATAACTCGGGTCTCCCTTAGATTGCTCTTGATTACAGGTTCGAGTCAGTAATTTTTTTTGTAATTCTTTACTTGTACAAAAAATATCAATTATTTATAAATATAAACATTTTTATCTGTGTTATTTAGGTTGCAAATAACGATATAGAGTAAAATCACCATCCCTTTTCAAATCTACAGTGCATGTTATCTCCATTGTTTAGCGTAGCAGTATCCGTTGTGCTACGGTTTAGTGGTTATCACGTTCTTATAGACTATAGGTCTCCTGTATGATGCGTGGGAAGCAATACTTTACACCTTTCTTCTTCTTCTTCTTCTTCTTCTTCTTCTTCTTCTTCTTTCAATTTTTAAACTCTACGAGGGGACAGAGTAGATGATCTTCTTTGGATGATAAAGAAGCTGAAAGACTGTGATTCCGTCCAACGAATGTGAGCAAACTGGCCCCACTAATTTTGTTAAAAAAATCTCCTCAGAGGCAATGGCTCGGATCACCCAAAAGATGAGACTTTGGATAAAAGATGGGCCCTACAAGAACTAAAGTTTTGGTGGCTATAGACTAGAGCTGAGACAGTCCTACTGCTGGCATTAATATTTCAATGTGAAAACAGGCCCACATTTATTTGGTTAGTATGAGTACAACACAAGCATACAATGGCAGCTGCGGTCGCGGGTCTGCCATGGTCAAAAGCCTCCATAAATTATTCAAGACTTGCCCCAAATCAGAGTGATTTATTTCTATAGGAAGAAATGTCAAGAATTTAGAGAGAAGACAATGAATAAATGGTACCAGGTTTTGAATGTGGTTTGATTGACAACCAGTTCAAGTATGGTAAATCATCTTTATCAAATCCTTGAGCATCTCAAACCTTTGTACGCCACAGTGAGATGATAGTACACTTCCTCAGATCACAAGCAATAGTGGATCGTGGAGTATACACCGAATACCTTTGTCTAGTGTATGCATAGGATGCTATATCGATCACTCAGTACACTTCTTACCCACCACAACTTAATTTGACTCCTGTTTCGGATGAGAAATGATCCATACTTTTTTCACCTTTTTACATTTTTCTAACATCACAGACCTACCTTTTCTGGACGGTATTAATACTTGCCAATGCACACAATCACCCACAAACGACCCACATCAGGATAAATTCAGGGCCAAGCAGAACTTGTTTGCCCCTGGCCTTGAACTTGGGCCTATGGGGAGCAAACCCATGACTCCAAACCATTGGCCTATTCTATGTACATTTCTATAAATTTTATCCATGTATTGGGGCTGGTGATAACACAGATCTACAATCCTTAAAAGTACTTATGAGACTTCATGTGATCATGACCATCCTTTTTTACATGGATCTTGGATAGGTCATGAAGGTCATACAGAGATTTACTTGCCCTAATGAGCTAGAGGTCATCACCTACACCACTCTCTTGCAGCCGAATCATGGATTCACCATGCATAAAAGCACCTCCCTAAACGATCTTAATCAGTTACAAGGCAACATTATCTAGTAGAGACATTTGTGGAACGAGGAATGCTGAAGCAAAGAGTTTTTCTTCTTCTTCTTCTTTTTATTTTATTTTTAAATTTCAGCAGAAGTTGGCATTGTAAGTCATGCAAAGAAGTCAACTCTTCATTTTCTGATGGATGTCAATTTCTTTTCAAAATTCTAAGCCATTCATTTTATTTGGCATTAATAAATTTAGGAACTTCAAGAAATTTTATGCATTGGGATGATTCGAGCCATTGTTTTTAGCCTTTGAATAACAACTAAAAGATTTGGTGGATGTGCTAAAAGTGTATAAAATAGGCTATAAGTATCTAATGATTGGAGAATTTAGTCTCTAACCTATCTAAGTCATTCTAAACAAGATAGAAGGCTTGGATCTCCCAAAAGAAATTGCCATTATCAAAAAGTGAGGTATTGACTTCTGTGCACACCTTACAATGCTTGACCTTTTTGTGTGAAGGGATCTACTTTGAGATGATCTATCTCATTCATTGGGTTATTCTAGGTTTGGATGTCAAATATCCCAAAAGATATATGTATTAGATGATTCTAATATTTGAATTGTTGTTTTCTCTATAAACAGTAACAAATTTTGCATACAACAATGTAAAGCAGCCTTCAAATTGTGGCTTCTCAAACACACATTACTTTTCTCATTCTCTGTTCAATTGGGCATCTAGAGAGAGAGAGAGAGAGAGAGAGAGAGAGAGAGAGAGAGAGAGAGAGAGAAACTGCATTTTCAATTGTAATTTTACCATGCATTCAATTTCTTTTAAAAATGAAGAAATATTTTATGCCTTGAAATTAGTGAATTCTTTTTAAAAAGTCCTTATTTCTTCAAGTTGACAGTTTGACACCTAGATTGACATTTTTTTCAACTAAATCACGTGCTATTAGAGAATTATAATATCACTAACACGTTATAATGTGGCATATCTATATGGCCATTGATATTTGACCTATTGACATGTCATTTGACCATTTGAAAAAAGAACTAGATTTCTAGTATTTGATAATAATCTTATTTAAAATACTATCAGTAGATAATCATATTCACTTTGTCTAAAGGCCCCTCTAAAAACTTAAATGCAATGTTTATAAGGTGTTCAATGAAATGCATCATTGGCGATGCAGAATTGTTTTTAGATTTTTATCTTTTAGTAAATTTAAAGGCCAACAAGGATTATCAACAATAAGTCTATGATTAGTATAGTGTGAGCTTATATTTGCAAGTCATAGTTACCATTCTATTTGCCACTTATAGAGATAGAAAAGGCCAATATGGATTATCAACCATAAGTCCATATTTTTCCACTAGATCTTTAGAATACAAAACCACTGGCTTGCACCATTGAGTTAAACTTCGTGATTGAACAGAACATTGTACACTTCACAATTTAGGGGAGAGGGGGAAGAAATTTTCATTTGATCAATCCATACTAAAGGCAATCGCATTACTTCTATAATGACTATTGGATCGATTACTATGACATTTTTTCAAAATTTCTTATGAACCACCCCTACTAGCTAATCCACCCACAAGTTTGTAGAGGCTAGCATGACAAATTTCCTGTCTTTACATCTCTAT
Organism: Warburgia ugandensis; assembly: GCA_035236585.1. Classification (NCBI taxonomy): domain Eukaryota; kingdom Viridiplantae; phylum Streptophyta; class Magnoliopsida; order Canellales; family Canellaceae; genus Warburgia; species Warburgia ugandensis. Next base: position 7,547,714 of record CP141136.1, read on the forward strand.
GCTTCTCCTTGCTAGACAAGTGAACATATACGATAGGTAATTGGTTTGTAAAGAGCCATGTATTTTGTCTTTTTGCAAAATTAGCAATATAGGAATTTTAGAGGCTGACCAAAAATAAGTGTCACTGAGTGTTAACTATGCTCACCAATTATTCTTACATCTCATTATTGCTGCTACAAGTCAAAATAGTTTGTGGGGTTTTCACCAAGAATCAATTATGTATATATGTTTTTAGTAGTAATGAAAATTTCCCCACTATTTTTTTGAGATTGGTGAAATCAGTGTCTTATGTGTCAAGAAACTTTAGTGATCGATACAGTATTACTTCTCATTTCTTAATATCAAAGCTAATAGTTTTCTTCATACCAACTCCTTTAGTTGGAAAGGTGTTTAACTACTAGTCTCCAAACTTTGTGGTTCAATTGTTTTTATCTTTTATACGTGCCTTGCTTCATCAACCAATTATTTGTATTCAACACAGAACCATGAAAATAAATTAGGTAGCATCGTCTTTTAATGATACCAATACATACTACAAATAAAACCTCTTAACTATTATTGAATTCCATCAAAGAATTTTCTCCTCGAAGAATTTATTCAAAAACATGTCAAAGGTTAGTGGTCGATTCATCATCATAGGTCAAATGTTCTCATCCAAAGACCTATCTCACTATTCACATACAATTGTCAAAAGTCTCTTATCGATAATAGAGTACCCTTACTAGGTCATGATTGAATCCTTTGTCATTATCCTCTTTATCCTTTCTCTGCTTGATGATTTTCTTCGTAACTTTTCAGTCTAAAAGTTCTATACTCGATCTAGTAAGGTTGGTCCTTAGGAAATTCCTTCAAGTGATACAACTAACTTTTTGTTTAAAGGCAATTTAACATCAAATATTACCTTATAATGTGTTGGCTACCTCAACTTTTCTCCTGCCATTTCCTATATCAATCTAGTGTTCAACCTTTTATTAAGGTTTTATTGCCAACCATTCAGTCTTAATTGTCAGGAGGTATCATAATAAGTAGTAATTCTCTCAATTTCTCAAATTTTATCTTTCAAGTGTCCCCTCATACTTAGCTTACAACAATAATTCTCATTCAATAGCTATTATATCCAGTTGTGTTGAAGCCGTTAAATCAACAAGTTTGAAAATCACTCAAGTAAGCATGGAACATTTTCTTAGACATAGAAAGAGAATTTATTCAATTGCCTGTCGATCTTTTTCCAGATGCATAGGTTATAAGCTCAAAGGTCTCTAAAGTGATCGGTGCTTAACTACCTTTCTTTTCGGTCCAAATCAGTAGCATCTTCCAAACCCAAAGTGACCTCTATAGCTTATCTATCAAGGTCTGGGAAAGTTTTGTCATTAGTTTAGATCATTTCTCCTTGTTACTTCTGTCTCAGTTGCTACTGTATTTATTGTACTCGTACCTCCTCCATGACGTAATTTAATCAACTGACCTCAGATCCTCAAATGACTTAGTCTAACAAGTAACTTCTTTTAGGAAAAACTCATGTCTAAATACTTACAACATTTCTCTTCGCATACTTCTAACATTCCCCTTAGTATATAACGTAGACTACTGTCTAATAGATACTAACATATTTGATTAAATAGGGTGAGATACTTTTATTCAATCAACAGTACTCCAAAGGTAATGACTAATTAATGGTCTTAAGATACTTGCTCTTCTAATCTATGATAGCAAGACCTCAATTTGATCATTGATGGTATCCTAATTGCTGAAAAAAAAACAAATGGACAAGTCGTTGTCTTAGCTTGTTTCCTTTTCAACATAACTTTATTTAATCATATAGTGGCAAGGTAGGATATCATAAATTTTTTTTTCTTCTTATGGACTACAACCCCTGGTGTTTCTCATAAACTAATGCCTCCGATAAGATTCTAATTGCAACAATTTATATAGACATCAAACCACTTGTAGAATTTAATTTCTAGTGAATCACCATTCTTCTTTAGAAATTTCTTGCAACATAATGTCCTTAAATTGGATACTCTACTCAAAGTCTTAAATCCCATCTGCTTTATCTCTATTATACTCTTTTACAATAAAATCACCAACTCAACTAGTATTATTCCTTCAAATTTGATTGGTTTACCTTCCCATAGGATTCAAGATAAAGGATTTGTCTTTTTCTATTCTTTCCTCCATAAAGTCATGATCTTCTTCTTTTGAATATTCAATATTCATCGAATACTTATAGTTGTATCTCTATCTCTTTCTCTCTTTTCTTCTTATTTGTTCAAAATCCTCATTTTGTCTACTTAGATCAATGTCTCAATTTGCTTTGTTGCATATAATCGATACTACATCTACTCTTTACTTAACGGATATGATAAACTGAATGCTTCTAAGAAATGCTAAACTGTACTAATATTATTGAAATCCTTAATTGCCTGTAGCCTCAATAAAATTCATACAGTGTCTTAATAATGTCATTAACGTTTTGGTCATGCTATACTTCTCTTATAAGTTCATGTTATGATCAATCTATTATCACAGATCTACCATCCTTAATATTATCATCAAAATCTTTTGGTAACTCTATCGAATACATTTCCCTATCATATTCGTGTTATATTCCTCTTAATCACATAATATGTCAATTATACACATCTTCTGATTTGTTCCATTATACTCAAGTTGTCATTATTAGATAGCACTTCACTCTTCATAAGACTCCAATTAAGTTATCCAAAATTAAGCTAAGTCCTCCAAGATCCATACCTTTGTGATCTAGTACGAGTCACAGTTATCTCCTAATATCATTTTGTATTCTCATCTCTATTAGATTATCTTCTAATGACTCTATTATGCTCAACTTCTTTGTCACTCTTCTCAAATTCCATCTTTTACATCCCCTACCATACTCATATTGTATCCCTTGTGATAGCATACTCATATTTTGATATTCTTTAGAAGGGTAAGATAGCCATTTAGGTTCTTTGATTTTCTCACCTTTGGTGAGATTAATCTATTACAGGTCAGAATTATTTACCAATAAGTTTATTAACATCTTCATTCATCATTCTCATCATAATCTAATTCATATATGAGTTTCCCTGTTTGCACCACTGCACAACAATCCTTATTTCCTATGCTTTTGATAGGATTTAAGCCATCCGATATCTAAGTATTTGCTAGACCCATCTCCTTTTTCACTTATTTGTTCATGGTGAAATGTTTTGTGAATTAATATCATTTATCATGCTAGTCATCTCTACTACTTCTGTTTAGACTACTTCTTCTTAATTATCTTGGTTGTCTATGTCCTTGGACATGTTGGGTTGGCTGTGAAAGGATAAAACTAAGCTCTAATACCAACTAAGCTAAGGTCAGGTTTTCACATGCATTTTGAAGTGTAATATTTAATTCCTAGGGCAGGATGCATCCCTATTTGAAAACTATTTTATAAAAACAATGCAATGCAACAAAAAAATCTTTTGTTTTAAACTCATTTTGAAAACTCGAGTGTCATTTGCTTTCACAACAACCAAAGTAGTTTTTGAAAATTACTGTAATCATAAATGTCTTTCCAAGTCTATCCAGTCACAGCTCACAGCCCAACTGTAAATAAATACAGACACATGTTTAAATGATAGAGATTTTACTTACATTCATATTTGTCTCTTCTTCATTTACTTGATCGTGGCACTAACATTTTCTGATGCTTCTTCTACTCGTGAGTAGAGCTATCCTGAAAAATAAAATATTTGGGTGAGTATTTCTCATACCTAGTAGATGATCTAATACTACCATTTTGAAAACACGGTAGGTAATATGCATTATTCCAAGAGCTTTTCATGTAAAATATCCTTGATTCTTTTTGTGTAAGCATGCATAGTTATGCATAAAACATAAGCTTATTGATGCAATTTCAATCATAGAATCCTTTCTCATAATCTAGTATTCAACGATATAAATATGATCAAAATCATGAAATAGAAATCAATAGATCCATATACAAAGATCTCAAAAAATGCATCAAACTAGCGAGTCAAATATAATAGTTATGAAACTCTTAAAATAGTCATCATTCAAGCAGATACTAATATCATTCACATTAGTCTCTCGGCATACACGTCATGCCAACTGGTCACGAGTACTCGTATACGATCATCTCAATGCTATATGCATGTCAATAACGCTGAAATCATAGGGTCACTATGCTCACGACCAAAACCCCCCTGGATCGCTTGTCTCCGGTATCTAGAGACCAGTCCACCATAGCCTCCATGGCGACTATGGATATGTCCCCGAAAGGGTGTCGTGAACTCCTCCAATGGTCATCCCTGTTTACCACAGCAATCAGGGAAGGGACAATGCCATTTTTGGCAACGATACCATTCATTTTTTTGGTGGTAAAGGCCGAGAGGCCAACCCTGTACATACACAACATCTCAACATAGTGCCCCACAAGCTCAATAGCTCAAAAATATAAATACATGAAACCTCGATCTCAATTATCATAAATCATGCATTTTTATGCAAATTGGTTTCAAAACATGCGAGCAATGCATATAATTATACATATATTCCAAATCATCACAAAACATGTATGTAGTGCTTATGTAAAGGCTATTTGGCTCAAAAAGCATACATATAATTCAAATCTCAGTTATCGTAAAGCAGTTGGAGTTTGAAATACATTTGAAAAACTTAGTAGTATCAGACTACCTACCTCGATGTTCCTTGAATCGCACTCTTCATTACTCGACCCTGACCCATCTTCGTAAAACCTTGTATATTGTTTGACAACAAGGATTTAAATATTATTTTCTATCCATTTATAGATCACTATTTAGATTTCTAGATTAATGGATAGATCTACCCTTTTTTATCATCTTTGATCTAATAGATCTAGAAGATCTCTATAGTTTTCAGGCTATAGTCATACTAAATAGTTCTTAGATCCTAATTTTTATAGTCTCATTAGGTCCGTGTCGTCATTACGAACGTAACGGGTCTTTTGGATCATTGATCGGAGTTATATAGGTTCTTTAATTGGGTTTTTAGTGTCGCGCATCAATGGATGACCCAGATGTGTTAATCAGAGCCCTGCCCGTCACGGTTCCTAGGATGTGTGGGCATCTCAGTCGAACCAGGACTGCCTTCGCACGCGTGCACATGCTCGAACAACGCGCCAGGGTGCATATCCTGGACTACGTCACACGGCTGTGTCTCCGGCACTGATGCGGCGCGTCTCAGCTCCTGGGACACTCGTGCATCCTGGTCGAACCAGGACCGCTCCTAGGATGCACCAGGACTACGTCCATACACAGTCGCACGCACCCGAGGTCCATCCCACGGGGCGCATTCTGGGCGTGTGTCACGCATCGCACCCCAGGACCGTCCCCTTCATTGGTCTAGTTCTAAGTTCGACGTCTTCCAGCAGGGAAATGCCAGGTTCGGCATGGATCTGGCCTAGACCCAAGGGGAAAACGCCGGAAAGAAGAGATGGAGGGAAAGGAAGGTACCTGGGTGTGGCAGAGGCAGTGATTTTGAGCTTCTCCATGTTGCCCGAACCCTAAGGCCAGAAAACACAAGGAAGATGGGAGGTGTTGGGAAAAGGAGGAGAATGAGGAGAAGAGGGTGACTGGGGAGGAGGGGAATGCAGGCTTTATAGCTTTGCGAAGGCGGTGCTGCCCAAAGGCGGCGCCACCATTTCTACCGCCTCACAGAGGCGGTGATTGTGCAGGTCGGTGGCTGGAGGTAGGGGATGACCTGAGGGGTGTGCTATTAGTAAAACGGCCCCCTGTGTTTTTGGGTCGTTCTGTTTTAATTGTATTTTACAAAAATGCCCCTCTATCTTCAAACGCCCATAACTTTGTCATATGAACTCTGTTTTTGGCATTCTTTGAGGCACTAGATTCCATTTTGAATGTAGAATCTAATGGTACTAATTTTTCTTACAAATTCCTTTGTTTACTATTTTAAATAAAATAAAATATTTAACATGGTTAATTTCATATAGAATGTCCAATTCATTTTTTGTAAAATAGATGCAAAAATAGTGAAAAAGCTTGAGGCATTATAGGAAGAGGGCTGCCTTCAGGGAGAAAATCATTGAGAGTTTTGGGAAGAAGGGAAAGGTGGAGACGCCTTCTTCAAAGGAGGGGTTCTTCTCCCCTTCTCCAAGTTGATCTTCATGTGGAAGCCCTAAGAAGTTTTTATATATGGTTTGGCTACTTCCTAATCTAGATAATAGGTGATCTTAAGGTGGAGATGATACGAAGAGAAAAGGTAAGGCTAGGATTAGATCTAGGGCAACCAAGGAGGTAGGACAAGTTAAGTGGACAAGGTGGTAAGCAAGGTGGAGGTGCCACCTTTTTAGGAAGGGGACATCTCCTCCTTGCAAATGAGAGAGAGAGAGAGAGAGAGAGAGAGAGAGGAAAGGTTAGGTGAAAATAGGTGGTTGGTTAGGTCTTTGATAAAGTTAGGAAAGTGGAATAGTGATTACGTAAGTGAGACTTTTAGAGTGGAAGACTTTCTCTCTAAGTGGAAATTCGAGGGAATCATATAGGATGGGGTGAATGTTAAGCATTCAATTTTGCGAAAATACCCTTAATTTAGCATTTAATTAGATCATCCAATCATTCAATTTTGTAATTTTTAACTTAATTTTGTATTTAGCTTCAATAAATCATCCAACCATTGATTTACAAAATTTAATAGTCAGATGATTATTAATTGCTAATCAGACAATTAAAGTTTGATTAAGATGAATCTAATTGAGTTTTGTATGTTGCAAATCAATTAAATTAAGCATAGAATGGCTTGCATTGAATCAATGGGCTAGATCGGCATTAAGGAACAAAAGGCCATATGGATCCCATGACACAAGATAGAGATGCCTAAGGAAATAAGAAAGAAATCCTACAGATCATTAGCATGACTTATGGAGGAAAGATTGAAGGCTTAGATATTTGTTTTCTAAGAAGAAGAAGAAGAATCAAAATAAAGAGGAAACCAGTAAGAAAAAGAGGAATGTGTTGAAAAAGGAAATAGAAGGAGGAGGTGGGATTTAAAACTAAAGGAGCACCCAAGAGAAGAGATTAAGCAAGAATAGTCGCAGAGAGACCCACGATCGCTCTCTTATTCCCTCTCAATTCTCGACCTCCTCGTGTTTCTTCCTCTCTCAAACTCTATGCACTCAAAAGGAAAATCGACACACACCTCTTTCTTTCTGCACATCTCCTTTCTATTGCCCCTTCTCTAGCCCTGCCTCCAACTCGATTGTTATTTCTCTCTCTCCCTGGGCTTATATTCTCTGTAAGAGAAACCAAACCCCACTCCCCTATCTTCTTCTCTTTCTTTCCCTATCTTTCCACATCTCTCTCAGATTCTTCCTTTACTCAAGAAAATGACTTGCACCTTTTCCTCATCTCCTTCATTTATCATTGTTCTCAACATCTTCTCCATTCACTACACTTCCAATCCCTGTTTTTAATCGTAATTTTCATGATTTTTTTCACCTCATTTTTCTCTCGTTCTTCACAGATTTTTCTCTAAAAATCCTTCTTTTTACAAACTTCTATTGATTCACCCAAAACCCAAACCCAAATTTGGGTTTTCCTCAAAATCAACTCTTTCCCTCCATTTTTCTTCTTCTCTAAGTCTTCTTTTCATTTCATGTAAAAATTAGAAAATTGAAAAGTTTTTATTTTACCCATTGAGTCTTTTTTTTCCTCACACATCCCATGTTTGTCTTTTTCCTATTTTGTCTTATTCTTGTCCCCTTTTTACTATATCTTTGTTCTATTTTGTTCTTAAATTATTTTAAAATTTAATTAATTTAATCCTATTTAATTAAAGCTTAACCAAATCAACAATTTAGCTTTAAAAAACACGAGCAGTGGAATTTTTTATCTTTTCCATCTTAGATTCCCAATAATTTATAGATCTTCCTCTTAGGACAATTCCTAATAATCTGCCAATCATGATTCTCAATCTGTCAACCAAAAAATCGATCTAAGCCATCCAAATATCCCATTCTTTCCTTAGTTCAAATTATCAAATTTTTAGAAAATCTGAACAATCCAACTGTTCAATCCTTAATCAAATATATGAGTGAGAAATTGATGAAGGCTGATCATTCTAATGTAAATAGATTTAAAGAAATTTTCCATAATAAATCTAGGGAAGTAGATTTTAGTTGTTAGTTCACTTAATTTTTTTATCCTTTTCATTCAGAATTTTGTACTCTTCATTAAATTAACATATTTGAATTGTAAGTTTATTTTTATTTAAATTTTGTTATTTCTTTTAACTTTTGGTTAATGAAATTTTATTTTTTTAAGTTGAGTCCCTGTGGGATCGACCCATGCTTACATAAGATGTATTACAATAACTTGTGCACTAGCAATAATCAACAAGAGAGAGAGAGAGAGAGAGAGAGAGAGAGAGAGAGAGAGAGAGAGAGAGAGAGGTAAAAAAATAAGATAGAATAAGGAAAAATAAATGTGGGCATTTTCTATTGGTTAACATGCATGCTTTTTCATTGATTTTCACCCAAAAATCCTCTCATTATTCTTCTCAGAGCCTCATGGATATTTGCTTTAGATTCTCCTCCAATCATGGCCTTCTATATAGCTTGGCATAAGTAACTTAATTACTTGCTTTAAGAGCTCATTTGTCTTAGCTTCTGTAATGACTCAAGTTTTTTTGATATTTTTGTATCACTTTTACAACCATAATCAATCATGATGTTTGTTATTTGCTAATTAGTTACAGCTTGTTTATTTTGGGAATTCAGATATCTTTAATTATGTTAATAGGTGGTTAGATGTTTTGTTTTAATTAAACTATGAAACAATGGAATTTGTGAGAAACATCCATATCATTAGATTCTACACTCGAAATGGAATCCAACGCCTCAAAGAACGCTAAAAAAGAAGTTCGTATGACCAAGTTATGGGCTTTTGAAGATGGAGGGTATTTTTATAAATTGCATTTAATTTAGAATGACTTTAAAACGCAGGGGTCATTTTGATAACGACACCCCTCCTTCTCCACCGACCTCTCCACCGCAATTCTCTTCCAGCTGTCGACGCCGAAAAAAATGGCAGCATTGCCATGGGATGGCACTGCCTTTTCCCTCTTATAAATTCCTCCACTCCCCCCCCCCCCCCTCCATCACCATGATTTCTCCAATCAAATCCTGTTGTCTACCATCTCCGGCAAGGAGGGTTTCAGCCGGCGGTTCAGGCGTGCAACAAGCTCCATCTCGGGCTTCCAATTAAAACCCTCTTCCCTTCTCCTTTTCCCTCTTCATTTCATGCAATTTCCCTCAAGATCTGGTCTCACCAGCCGGCAGATTGCCAGTGAAACCAGAAACGATGGATCTGCTTCAGATCCACTGTGTGGACAACTCAAATGGGAGATCTGAGCAGTCCAATGAGTTGGTGGGACCCCAAAAGCCTAGAAAACCTAGGACAGTGATGTACTGAGGCATCATGGATGTTGATCAAGGACCAGGATGATTGGACGGTCCAAATCAGATCGCCTCAGCCGGTCAACCTAATCAGGTACTCGGGACACACATACGAGACACACATCCGGAACGCACGTTCTGGGGTGCCCTACGAGCATGTGTGGTCATGCGAGTATGGTATGCGTCCTGGGAACCGTGATGCACGGGCCCTACATGGACAAATATGGGCCCCCCATTGATGCGCAACACTAAAAATGCAATTAAGGAGGTTATATAACTTCGATCAACGATCCGAGAGAACCGTTGCGTTCTTAATTACGATGCGAATCTAATTATATAATAAATTTTAGGATCATAAGGCTGTTTGATGTGACTATAGCCTAACAACTATGAAAATCTCATATATCTACAAGATGCAAGATGATCAATTCTCATAAATTGATCCATTAGATATGTTAGGAGATCAATATACCTAGATCAAACCTAAAATCATATAGATCAACCATTATAAGTGAGATTCAAGATGGAGACCCACAAATCAGAGATCTATAACGTCTAGTATAGGTCTAGCCGTTGATTTGTAAAATAGAAAATAATACTTGGATTTTTATTTTCCAAATAATACCCAGGACTTCACAAAGGCGATCTAGAGCTCGAATTGAAGAGAAACGCAATCCAAGAGACATCAAGGTAGGTAGTCTGATACTACTATGCTTTTATTGCATTTCCAAATGTACTTGCTTTATTCCACTCCTATTACCAAATTGTCTTCATGCCTTATGATCTTGAATGCAATTACTTGCCTTGAATGGATTTTTATGTATGCATCGCTCGCATGTTTTGCAATTCTTTACCTAGCATGTTCTGCAATTCTTTACATAAATGGCATGATTACTATGATTAAAATTGAGAATTTCGTGTATCTATCTTTTTGGGCTAATGAGCCTAGTGGACACTATGCTGAGAGGTTGTTAATGTACGGGGTTGGCCTCCTGGCCTCTACCACAAACAGTGGATGGTATCACTGCCAAAATGGCATTGTCCCTTCCTCGACTGCTATGGTAAACAGGGATGACCACTGGAGATGTTCATGACACCCTTTTCGAGGACAGCCATAGTCGCAGTGGAGGCTATGGTGGGTTGGTCTCTAGATACTAGAGACATACGATTCCAGCTAAGTGCTGATCATGAGCATAGTTGACCCTATGATTTCAGTTTTATCGATATGCATATAGCATTAAGATGATCGTATACGAGTACTCGTGACCAGTCAGTTGGGGTGATTTATTGAAAGGCCCATATGAATGATATTCATGGCAATGTCCTTATCTGTTTTGAATGATTAGTATTTTAAGATTTTCATAGCTACTATTATTATCGATTTGCCCGCTTGAGGTAATTGCTGCATGCATGAGTTAATTTACTATGCTTGCATTTCATATTCTTCATCTTGCTAATTTATCACGTATATATATACACCCATGATTACCCAAAAATAGAAGTGCATGTCTTTATGCCTGTGTTTGGTATAACCCCTCTTGCATGTCCCGTTTTCAAACTAGTGGTAGAAGGTTACCTACTAAGTATAATGAATACTCAATCCAATCCATCATTTTTCCACATCAAACAAAGTACAATTAGAAGAAACATCAAAGAGCATTAGGGCCACAATCAAGTAAGCACAGGTAAGGCTAAGTGAGGACTTATCTAGTAACCTTTTTGTATTTGATGTAAACTTGGTTGTAAGTGCTTATTTGCAACTTAGGTTGTGATTAATAATCTTGGGAGTAGTAATTATTCATTTTTATGTTTTATCAAAAACGTGTCATGGCCATATGCATTATTTGTTCACCGAGATTTGTTAATGACGCTCGGGGTTTTTATACAAAAGTTTTGATTAAAAGAAAACTTTCAATGCATCCTTTGCGCAAAAATTGTTTTAAAATAGAGATGATCTCACTGTTATTATAAAATTGCATCATAAAACCCCAGGTCGTCACAACTTCATGGCTGGCTAGGGGTGGTTTTGGCTAGGCTTGATGACTCAACCCATTTGGCTTTAATGGCTGGCTAGGCTCCTTAACTTATCACCTTCTTCATGGCTTACATGCCTTAGGTGACTTGATTGAATCCCATGCAAAGGTGGTGGACTTTGCATGGCTTGTGCATGTGCTTACTTTAGTCACCTTTGACTTCTTCAATTATATCCTTTGCATGCTTTAAGGTAATCTTGATCCTTACTCTCATCTTAAATTAATGACTTTTGGCCTTGACTAGATTTTTTTTTATCTTAATCTTAAAATTTCACCTCGATTTATCTCAGCCTCGAATCTTCATCTCAACTCCTATAAAAACTCTAAAACAATAATTAAATCTTTAAAAATTATGATTATTTACACACTTACCCTGAATTAGACTCGGAACCTGCAAATTATTAAATATTTGGTTTATTAGGTTAGAAATGTATGTGTTATAAATTTTGGTCAAAACCCCTAATTTAACGTTACAAGTTATAACACATAGGCAAGTAGTTGGATAATTTTTATACAAATTTGGGCACTCATCATCTTGCACTACACAAATCTTATCTCTTCCCCACGACCAAGGACGAGAATATGTCATCAATCTTAACATTTTGAGCCAAGCAGGCCAAACTGAGTGGACTAAATGTTGTAAATGAAAGATCAAGAGAAGATTATCTCTACCTTCAATATTAAAAACAAACTATGCTCAAAATACCCATGATCTTTAGAGATAAGAAATCAATAGTGGATCAAATGCCAGTCTCCCAAATAATAGCCTAGATTATATCAGCCAAAGATATTTTCTTCCAAAAAGTATGATATGGGATTAAAATTAATATATATATATATATATATATATATATATATGAAAATTACCTATTCTTATTTGGGCAACTACCTAACCACCATGCGTTTGCCACACGGAAGCCAGCTCAAGAGTCAGCTTGGCCACCATATACTATATTATCATCCCATCTTTTGTCTATGTAAGGAGCCAAGCAACATGCTTGTGGAATACGAATACACGAGCTTTCTGTGAATAGTTTATAAGCTCTTGTTGGATTGCGCTTTAGAGGAAGTCTCTCAAGAGTGTGAATTAAGAGCAACATCTCATCCAAAAGGGTTTCTTCCCATAATCATTTTCTAGGAGTTGCTACCTTAAACAATATAAAACACGAGTGGTTGAAGGAATATTCTCGATCATTCAGAACTTTCTCCTTTGTATTCTTTGAGGGAGTCTTCAAGCCCATCGTGTCCTTCGTGAAATTTTCTGTCCTTGAATGTATTTTTATCATCAGTTGATAGAAAGAGTGATTCCACATTATTTAATCTATTTTTATTTGCCACCATGGCCGTCTGGGCTTCGCCCAATTCAAAAGGGTTTCAATGGTATGGATTTTGCTGATCTTGAGAAAAGTGCAGGGGTAGCCTGGTGACTACCGCCTCTGCTGTCTTTGTGAGTTAGACAAGCACTAAATATCCAATCGCCTACCTTATTATGTGCTCAGCTTTAACCGAGATATTCCTTTAAGCTGATGTTTTAGTGTGAGTAGTCAAGTGATCACATTCTATGTTTTTATTTGCCACCCGCACAACAATAGCCTCTTGTCGCTTGATCAAGCATCCCCTCACCTCTCCTTACATAAAAACCATCACTAGCAACAGCACAAGATAGTAGAGATCACTTTTTGTCGATTAGTTCAGTGCAATCTTCGGATCTCTTCCTACTTGATAATCAATGCAATACAAAACTAAGAATATCTTAGTCTTCAGTGAACCAGAGCCAAGTAAGCAAAGGACCACTAAGTTCTCTGCACTCTAGCCTTCTTTATTTATGTTTTCCATATAATATCCTTGCATTTTTCATTTTTATTTTTTCTACGGACTAGCTTGTTTAAGGACCAAAGGGCCACTAAGCTATCCAATTTTTCTCATTCTTTATTTAAATTTCGGATAGTGTACCGCATACTGCATGCACGCACATTTGTGGAGGAGCTGGCCTCAGTAAGCATCTAAACAGTCAAGCTGGTAACTAATATCTGTCAGACAAGGTCGTAGTCAACCTTTACATTCTCACACACAGAATCTCGTGTGCCGTGTTGACACTCGTTTGGACTAAAATACACGAACATTGACTGCAACTCCCAATATCCTGCTCGGTGGATGTCCTTCTACTGCCAGGCGTTTGCGCACCACATAGAAATACCAGACAAGGGGACCCGCATGAAATAAGCATCAGATATGCAAGACTCCAATAAGTATCGGATCAAAGAAAGTTTAGAAGAGGTAGATGGCTAAGATATGATCGGCTTTGCTTTTTCTGAAAATATCAAACACATGTTAATGATCCAAGAAGAATGTACAGTTATGTACTACTTTGAGATGATTTTTTTTTTAAAGGTGAAATTATAAAATTAACATATCAGGTACACCTACATACATCGTTTGTCTGCATAACTTACGAAGTTTTTAACATGGTGCATACTAACCTACCTCCCTAGGGTTTAAGCTTTCTAGGCATGCTCATAATGTCATTAAGTAGTGATATGTACAAAAATGGAGGTGGTCTCATTCCGGTCCCGTACCCGGAAAGTTGAAGAGTAGATGCCCGGTAGCTGAGTACTCAGCGACTTCATTGGCTTGTAGGCAAGTTTAAGTCGAAGGTTCTGTAGGGTCCTTGTTAGCTTGCTGCCCTTTTTGCTATCTTCATTGTTGTCCACCTGTGAAATTCCTGGTTGTTGACCGCTTCCAGCACTATGTTGGAGTCACCGTATGCTTGCACCTGGGTAATGCTCAAAGACACCCGCAATCTCGAGATATACAGTAATGGAAACCATTGAGCTTTAGAATTTGGTTTCGTTCCAAGATATAAATTGTAACACGCAATAAAATGACCATCATGGCTGCGGAATATTCCACCAGCCCCTGCATGACCTGGTTCCATCAAAGCTCAGCTGGACTAATTGCAGGAGTGGGAAAGGTATCCACCTTATGTTAATCACTGCATGATTTACCAGAACCGGACTAGATTGGTTCTGATCTTTCAAGATGTTATCCTGCTCTTTTCAGTAAACTTGAAAGTTAGTATGGTGATGCAATACACCGTCACTTACGCTTTCCATCTATTTTCTACACATACAACTTCAATTCCCTTTTGGTGATTGAGACGAGGCTAAGACATGAGATAAGTGTATTCAAAAACCAGTTAAGTTTCATGCCTAGGAGGTCTACGATGAAAGTTACTTTCCTAGTTAAACAATTGATAAAGAAGTATATGGAGCAGAGGAAAGACCTCCACAGGCTCTTTATTAACTTAAAATAAGCTTATGATAGCTCAGGCTCTTTATTGACTTAAAATAAGCTAGTGATAGGGTCCCTAGAGAGTCAATATGGTGGGTAGTTGGGTAAGAAAGGGGTTTCATGGGAGTACATAAACATAATTAAGGATAGGTATAGGAAGTGGCAACAAATGTTAAGACCACTAACACAAAGTCCGACAATGTCCCTACCACTATAGGAATGCACTGAGGATTGACATTAGACTCATACCCATTTCACATTACTTACCAATGCATTAACAAACATTTGCACAAAGATATTTCATGATGCATGTTATTTGAAGATGATATAGTTGTAATTGATAAGATAAGGAAGGACATAAATGCAAAGTTAAAATTGTGGAGAGATATTATAAGTATAAAGTATCTAAACATAGACAAACTAAGATAAAACATATGTAATGCAATTTCAACAAGAAAAGAAGTGAGAGCAAAGAACCAGCAAAGATTGATAACCAACAATCCTCCAAAAAGACTACTTTGGATACTTGAGATCCATAATTCATGAAAGTAAAAAAGAGATTTAGAGGAATGTTACTAAAAAAATCTAAGTGACTTTTGAGCAAATAGAGATCTATCTTTGAAGTTTTGCATGATCAGTGGATGCTATTCAAATTAAAAGAAAAATTCTATAAGATGACTTCAAGGCCGGTCATACTCTATAGATTAGAATATTAGGCAATAAAGGAACAATTTGTACATGCATGAGCAAAGCCGAGAAGAGTATGTTGAGTTGAGTGAGTGACAAAATAAGAAAGGATAACTAGATATGAAAACATTAGAGGAAGCTTTGAAGTAGCGGCAAGTACAACAAAATGAGAAAACCCAAGATTATTTGGACATCACCAATGGAGGCCAAGAATGGCATTAGTTAGGAGTGAAACGACCCAAGTTGAAGACTTTAAAAAGATAAGGAGAACACTCAAAAGGACGTAGATGGAAGTAGCGAGAAAAGACTTTAAAACTTTTAGACTAGATGAAACCACAACCTATCGATGAGAACAAAAGAACAAGATTCATTTGACCAAAAATGAATGAAAAAAATTCTAAAATTTGTGCAGAAGAGAGAAGATTTAAGACTTTAGATCATGGAATGACGTCCCGTTGTACTTTCCCGTTAACCCATACGACAGTTCAATATTAATATTTATGATCATGGAAAGGGTATAGTCCCATCCTACTTTTACCAGACTCATAATATGGCGCACTTTGACTAGCACAAATGGTGCGAATAAATTCAGTACAGGACCAAAACAATCATCTATTATAGTTTGCGCAGAATATACATATATCCACCAATGTTACGATCATGGTCTACTTAAGAAACTCTCCATCCTATACGGTTAATTCTTTAGATCATAATTTTGATGTCCTCACCTGTACTAGTTCTGATTCGAACAGTTCCAGGTTCAAAAATAAAACTAACCATTCACAACTATAAATATAGTTATAGAGACAATTTTAGATGAGACAAACAATATTATACATGAATAAGAATTAGTCCAAACAATTATACAAAATTCGAATATTTCTATTAAACTAGATAGAAAGTTAAAGATTTTTCAATAATTTTATATCACTATCTACCTTATCTTGATAAAGAAACCCCTATAAAGTTTAAGTATAGATAATTCAATAACAGCAATATTATCATTTTTTAACCAAAAATAAGATTCAGATCCATCTAACAGATCCTAGAGAGTTATTACGATCCAATCCAGTCAAATTTTGGTCCCTAAGGTTGCAACAATCAGTCTATTTCAGATCCATATTAAGCCCAACTCTCATGGATTATGATCATCCATCAAACGATTCAAGTCCCTTGACAACCTCACCACCATTGTACACAAGTATCTCCACTAGTCGATCATAACACAGTGATTTGATGGCATGATCACGACCAGATTTTGATTTTCTTGACCAAATAAAGCAGATACAATGTTTAGAATGGTTTGCATTTGGTTAATAGGGCATGCATAACACGACCAACAAGATAAAAGTTTTGGATCATCGGATAGAATGTAAACAGTATACAAGCAGAAACAATTCATCTTCCAACATACTTGCCTGACCCTTCCGCCAAAAATACTCACGAAGCGCTACAAACCATACCTGCCTAAGTACGATTTTACGAGAACAGCAGCCACTGATTTTCCCGAAAAATATTAATTAAAGAGGATCTAGTAGAGAAGTTTTCCAACGATCAATTATAGTTTGCAGGCCATCTCAGTCCCTCCATTTTGCAAGGCCCAGAAAATAGCTTGCTTGTGCTCGGTAGGGGCGTGCCCAAAAGCGCGTGCGTTAAGAGGGGTAACGGGTAGACGATAGCCCATTAAGACTGTAGAACTATGTTAACTTGCATTCAGTATCGGCAGATGCCAAGTTCAAGAATATACAAAGCAAATAAGGTGACACCCACCTCAATCATCCAAACAGAAGGGTGCAGAGAGACTGTCCATAACAGCAAATTGCATGTTTTCTGATGGTTTCCAGTGACGCTTCCGCTGGTTTATAAACCAATTATTTATCTGTTTCTGATTTAGGCCCGTCGATTCAGCCAAAGCAATTTTGTCAGCTTCCTAGATAATTATGTAAATCAGGTCAGAGCCTGTTCTAGAAACAAGTAAGCATAGACACACGAGAAAAGAAACAAGAAAAAAATCAATCCTAAATATTTACACTTCAGATTACACTCTTACTGAAACGAGAGAATAGACAATGATCAAATTTCTGCAATATCCTGAGATTCCTCAAGTTTAAAGTGAGGCAAACACATTTGCCAGATAACCAAGAAAGAATATGCGACTATGTATCATGAATTTGTGCAACAAAATGATAAAGCCAGAATTTCACAAATGGAGCTCAATATCAAGTCATGTTCACTGATATGAATCAGCATATTGAAAGGTTTTCTTTAGCATCTCTGGTTAAAGTGCCAAAATCATTGCAGGACAGTCAAATCAAAACCTTGAGTTTTCAAACAAAAGTAGTTAGCATATTGTAAGGATTTTTCAACAGAATCTCGAATTAAAGTTCCAAGATACCATTGCTGTATAGTCAGATAAAAAGCTTGAATTCCCGGCCTACAGCAAATGCAAGCAAAGATGTTTTCTTCAACCATGAAGTGGTCCAGTTTTCGCAAGCTATCAGAGTTCAGAAAAATCGGTAAATAGAGCTATTATGTGGTGCCACGGCAGGTAACATCCAAGGATTTACATAATCTGCCTAAAGGAAAAGTGAGGTTCATCATTTATACATCTGGGTCCATTAAAATGGGAAAACCATGACAATTTTCATCATCAAATGATGCTACGTGCTGTTATAATTGTATCAAAGTCAGAAAATAACTGTCACTACAATCTTTTGACATAAAGGGATAGGTTGCCCAATGCATGAGAATTTTTTGTAGTGTGGGCCAACCCAATATGGGTCCAAGAGATGAATGGTTTGGATCTCCACTCATAATGGCATTGCTCATGTATTTATATAGAAGGCTACTCACATACGCATCAGATTACACTACATTGGCTTATTGGGTTAATCAACCAAAAACATGAATTTTTAAGTTCGTTTTCAAATAATCTCACATTTCCATTGTAGCCAGAGATCATTAGAAGTATAATGCCACCGAAAAGGAAGCAATTGCAGCAAGAAATAATTACCGTAGGATATGGCCATTTGTAATGGATGTTCCACCAGTCAAGAAGGGTCTGCCTTGCTTCCTTTGGTAGCTTTCCTTTCTTCTTCTTTTTGGAAAATTCTTGTTTCAGGCTGCTTAAGTAGCCACTATATTTGCGTAGAAGTTTATCTTTAAGCTCAAGGTCTTCACCTCTAGAGGCAATTTCAGGTACATCTGTCTCTCCTCCACCGAATTCCTCTTCCGACGATCCAGCAGGTTCATCTGTCCACATAAGCATCAGATTGTATATCGAAAGGAAAAAATTAGAATCTTCAGAACTAGTATGAGAAAGATAAGTTACTTGAATAGCTTGGGTGATTCATAACATAATCTAAACCAGCTGGATTACTTGAAACCATCCTGGTCTATCCCAGGATAACCACAGTAGAAGTATTGGAATAGTTTATATACACACCACATCATCTATCAAACAATCCAAAGATAACACTTACAGGATAGACAAGCTCTATATTTCCGTAATAGGGTGCAAGCTCTATATACTTAGGAGGCTCAAACACTTGCAATTTTCTTCATACCACAAATTGCAATGTTCATCCTTCAAGCCAGAGGGAAATGACAACACCAACAACTAAATTACAAGAGGAACCAAATGTTATGGTGACAAGATGGCGTGAGTCTGGGCCTACACAATCGGCTCTATTTCCTCTCCTTGATCAAATTCAAGAATAGAGCGGACTAAAACCAGATCAGCTTTCCTTTGTTGCCCTTGATCAAGAAAATTGAATTCTTTGATCTAATCCTTATCTGCAAAGCATAAACACAAACTATATATACTATCATCTCCACCACATAATGTGAGCGAGAATCATTCTTCAAGCCTTGAGTTGCACACTCCTTACATGGTATCAAAGCTCTAGCCTACTTTGTCAAACGAGTTTTCTCGTGATCCCATTCCTCATGACCTCCAATGCCTTGCTCACCATGACAAAAAGTGATGATGACTCCAACCAGCCGATCAATCTCAACATCGCTCCATTACTCCCAATGAAACTCTCCACCACCATGTGGAAGGCTCAGTTCACACAGTTACTTGCTGGGTATTATTTACTTTGCTACCTGGACGGGCTGTTAGCTTCTGCACGTACAGTCCCTACATCAAGACCAGATTATACTAAGTTGGATAATCTCCTCTCTTTGAACTGTGTGCAACGTCTCACCAGGCTTGGACAAAACATTCAAGCCCTTATGCAGTGAGCCTATTCAGTAGGTCCCAGTCATTGCAGACTTGCTTTCCTTTGCAACAATCCACTCGCCAAAGAGAATCTAGTCATTGCAAACTTATGGAGCCTTAACAAAGAATTCAAAGACTTTACCAACACTATCCGAACATGCAGTAAACCTATCTCTTTAATTGATCTCGGTGGGATTGCTTCAAAGTCATGAAGCTTTCCTTCAAGAAACCATTGACTATGCCAGCCAGTCCACCCAGCAAGCACGATATTCTAGCAACTCCAAACCTGATTCCAACCGCTGGAACAAGTTCTGGCAGCAATCATAGCAGTCAAAACTTCAAAAGGTCCCCTACTCCACTTCAACTTCTCCACCACTCAAGTCAGCCTTAGCCTACTTCATTGCCTCAAAATTTCTCTAATAACAATCATAAGCATGTCAGTTCTACAATCTAGAGGGTCATCTTGCATTAGCATGCCTTAAAAAGATTGAATCATGCATTCCTTGATAATACACACTCCAACCTCTCCACTATTTTATTTTATTTTATTTTTAAATGGTTACTTGAATCTGAAGCTATTTATAATCTGACAGCAAATATCTCCAGTCTCAATCTAACCAAATGAGTATGATGGACCACATCAAATCATTGTTGGTCATGGAGTAGGTCCGAATTTTCTCACATTGGCTTCTCTAATATCCTTGCCAATAACAAGCCTTTTGTCTAAATCTTTTCTTACAAGTTCCCTCAATTCATAAGACTTTGCTATAAGTTTATCAACTAAAGATCACAATGCTTACACATCTTTGTGATTAAAACAACCCTTCTCAAAGGGCCAAGTAGGCAAGGTGCCAATCAATTCAGCTGAATTCGTCCTTAGAATCATCCACCTCACTTCATGGAGCTCATGTCACCCCAAAAAGGCTAGCACAGAAGATTGGGTCATCCATCTTCTACAGGTTTACATTGTCATCTCAATAAATCACATGCAAATAAATTTAATATGAAGCTCGTGTATTGTGATGCTTGCTGTTGCTCCAAAAGTAGTCGCTTCCCACTTGTTAAGTGTGATTCTTTTAGTACAAAACCTCCATGTCTCGTCAATTTTGATGTATGGGGTCCATCCCCAGCACCATCCCTTGATCGGTCCTATTCATAGATGATTTTAGCCACCACAATTGGCTCTTTCCTATAAAATTGAAATCTAATGTATTCATAGATTATTTTAATCGCTAATCTTGACATTTATATAAAATTAAATCTGATGGGTTATTAGTTTTTAATTTATTCACAACTATTGTGGAAAATCACTTCAAGAGAAAAATTAAAACATTGCAGACTGATAGAGGTGGTGATATGTTAAACGTGACTTGTTTCCTTCAAACCATGGTGTAACTCGGCATGTTTAATATTCTCACATGCCTCAAAAAAGAAAACACCGCTAAATTGGTGAGTCCAGAAAAAACATTTTCAATCAAGCAAATTTAACACCAATCCTCTGGTCTCCCACATTCAAAATAACCACGTTTTGTACCAACCAATTACCTCATTCTTCTAGTCACTATGAACATCTCATAAGTAGCCTATTTGGAAAAGCCCTGATCGGTTATTCCTCAAGGCATTCAGCAGCTTTTGCTATCTCTGACTGCGGCCTTATACTATAAATAAGCTCAAAAATGGGCTCTGCCCATACGTTTTTCTTGGCAGTTGAAGTGAAATCAGGAGCTAGATTTGCAATGACCCTAAATTATGCAAAACATATAGAACTAGGCATGTTAAGCATGTAGAAAAAGTACTTCCCTACAAACATAATTTTCCAAAGTCTTTGCCTAGTTATTCTAGCTCACTCCTATCTTAAGTAACTCAATCTCCTGTCATCTAACCATACATGGCTTTTCTTGGGCCTGCTTTAAGTCTTCCAATCCAAACCCCTTCATGTCTCCTGTCCATTCTCCACTTGGGGACATGTCCAATCCAGCTCTCCATCCAGCTCATCCAATTCACTCCATTGAGTGCATCCGAAATCTATCCTCCTTTGATAGAAATTAACCAACCTTAGACCTCTCCACTATCATGCTTCAACCCCCTCTAGCCACTAGAACCGACACCACGCTTGCTTTCTCACTCTAGTATCCGCCAACCATTCCAACATTGCAGCTCCATTACATGCACCTATTCGTCATGCTGTAGAGTCTTCCAATCATATTCCCTTATGTCTCAAGTCTATTATCCATTTGATGTCATGCCAACAAATAATAGTTCTACTCTACTCCTACAACATTTGAGCTCTCCATCCAGCTCATCCGAAGTCTCCTCCTAGTTAAAAATCATCCTTCCTTAGATCACTTTACTATCTTGCCTCAACATCCTCTAGACAGCAGAACCCACACCATCCTTTCTCTCACACTTGAGCATCCACAAACCATGCTAACATTGCAGCTGAACCAACGTCCTTTTCTAAGGCTTTTATGTGTCCACTTTGGCGAGGTTTGATGGACAAGAATCATGCCCATAAAGCCAATGGTACTTTGGTGCTTGCACCTTGAAATGGATGAATTTGGGACGTAATGGGATTTTTGAGTTACAACTAAGGCTAATGGCACATTGAAAAAACTAAAGTCTCAAAATGTTGCAAAAGGTTTTATTGGTGGAAAGGCATTGATATTGAGCCTTTTAGCCCAGTTGTCAAGCCAACAACCATCAAGAATGTGATCTCTATTACTGTTTCTCTCAATTGGCCTATTAGACAACTTGATGTCAATAATGAATTTCTAAACAATCATAGTGAAGAATAGGTGTTCATGACCTAGTCTTAAAGGTTTGTTTAAACTTGACCATGTCTGTCTTCTAGAGAAATCAATTTATAAGCACAAGCAGGCCCCACGGGTCTGGGACACTCACCGACAAACCTTCCTACTTAGCCAAGCCTTGAATGCACATCAAGGATTGACATGTCTTCCTTTGTATACAATCATCAATCTATGTCATTTATTGCCTTGTTTATGTAAATGGCACAAGGATAAATGGCTAAAATTCAGGTGCAAGAATGACACTATTCAGGGCTCAACCATCACATTCTCATTGATAAAAATTGGTCATCTTCATTTCTTGGGTATTGAGGAGATTCACAGCCCTACAAGTATGTTTTATACTCAGCAAGAGTATGTTCATGACCTTCCCACAAACTTTCACATGGACACATCTAAACCCATCAATGAGCATCTAAATGATTCCACTGAATATATACATGCAGTTAGGGCTGTCCAATACTTTGAGCTCACAGGCACTAATACAGCCTTTGCCATGAACAAGGGATGTACTTTATGCATGCATTGACAACAATCCATTGGAGATTTGTAAATTGCATCCCACCCTATCAAGAAGCCAAACCTAATTTTGTCTTACTTTCTATGGGTCATTCAACATTGAGCTAGCAGCTTATTCAATCACAACTTGGTATCTTGGAGCTCTGGGAAATAGAAAACAATCACACAATCTTTTATTGAAGATAAATATAGATTGGTCACCACTACTGCTTCAAAAATTCTATGAATCCAATCATTAGAGTTAGTAGTTTTCATACCAAGGGTCTGGATATCTGGTTTGAAAACATCTAAATGGCTATATCTTAGCCCTCTCACAAAAACATATAAATGACAATAAGCTGCATTTTTCATAATGACACAAAGCATAGAGAGGTAGAGTGATGGCAAACTAGCTCACAAGAATTTAATTGTTGTGAGGCTTGTCAAGACCACAATTTCAATTATTACATAGCAAGATCAATGTGTACAGTGGCATGTATCTCCTGTGGGTGCATCTTACTAAGATAAGATAGCATGAGTCAAGGCCTACATATTACACACTATTTTTCCTATCTTACTTAACTATCAAATACAAGATTAGAGCTGATAAACTAACTATATAAACTTTCCTTTGTTGTAGCCCTTGATCGAAGGGACCGAAATCATTGTTCTTATCCTCATATGAAAAGTGTAGACACAAACCATATACAATCATCTCACCACATACTATGTGAGAATTCAAACCTTCCATGGTTATTCCTCATTATAATAACTAACAAGGTATGTCCTTAAAATCTACAATTATTTTGGAGACTATTTAACTCGAGTGTAATAGTCGATCTAGACGCATTAGTGGAAGGCAAAACTTTGGAAAGTTGAGAAGTAGCTATGTCTAAAATAGAGAGAGTTTAGCACACTTTGGAAAACAAGCAGATTTAAGTACTAGCAAAATGCTCTGACCAAAAAAGGGGATAAGACACTTTCATCAAAGCAATTATTTGCAGACAAAACTCTGGAAAAGATGAAGTGGCTACTTATGAAATAGATAGATCTTCATCAAATTTAACAACTAAAAGATGACAATTTAGTAGTTTGGGGTCAAAATTCTCACGCCTAGAAAGCAAATAGATTCTTCATCATCATAATGACATAATTAACTCTGTGTTTGCTTTTACTCCTCTTCACAACAAATCTCAAAGTTACTTGCATTGATGTTGATGAAATTATGTTAAACCAAAGGTTCAGACAAACCAAGGTTTTACAATGCTTGGACTTATACCACACTTTCCATACTTGGAACATATCTTACGGGACTTCCAATTCATACTACATTGTCTGTAGTAGCAAGGCATTCTCATCTAAAAACTTATTGAACATGCCTTCTTCCACCAATTTACATCCACAAAATCCTTTTGTAGTACCTCTCTTTTTTCCTATCATTCTTTTGTGAACACATCATACTCTCTTATTGTTTTCTTTCAAAGTCCTACTCATAAGGTACTCTTGAATTCCATTTATAAGGCAAATCCATATAGACTACGGCATTTTTTCTCCGATCAACTACTCCCCATATTCACTGAGCCCAATTCTTCTTTCCAGGCAAACTTCCCCCACAAGGCCCCTTTCTTTAATGACTTGGCCATTTCCATATCAATGATTGTTTAGTATACAAATTTCCTTCTAAAACCTAGTAGTAAATAGAACTGACCCTTAGCCTCCCTTCCTAACTAAAAATAATAAAGTCATGTAGCATTCTTAGTGACAACTTATGAGTGTGCCTTTACACAAGGCCTCCTAAAAATGGGTATCGTGGTTCCTAGGGCAATGGTTTTCCAAATCACTCACCTTACAAACATTGCCAACTCGTTCTAGCGAACCTGGACCCTCAAAGATAAAATGGGTGACAATCAAAGTGAATAGAACCAACCTTTCCATTATTCAATTTGGCAAAACAAGATTTAAACGATAGCAAGATTCATTTGAATAAAATTAATGAACCATCAAAGGCCAAATTGCAATTAGGTATATTACAAGAACACACCTCATTATTTTATGCGAAATCCATTGATATGGAATGAAATGGTAACACTAAATGAGTATCTAGCATGGAAGAATCCTTTAGCCATCATGGTTCTATTTTTTCCCATTATCATCCAGAGGCTTTTGTTTGAAACTCTAATCCTAGTAGAAGAATTTCCTAAACCTTCGTGCTAGCAACTTCTCCGCAGTCAACATTCTAAGATCTCTTAATTAAACCTGCTCGTAAAAAGGAAATGGTTCTGCAATGTGGTTCTCTAGCTTGCCATTTATTTACATTTTTTGTTAGGTTCACCTTACTTCTTAAAAGAGAAGATACGATTTGCTATCCTTTTGAATGTTCACATGAGAAAGCAAACATTGATAGGTAGGAATGTCAACTTAAATATAACAAAGAATAAGAAGTTTGAAGGAGTATCATAAAGGGAAGAGAAATGATTGCCTTGTAAATAGGTTTGGCCTCTTTGGAGTGCCATCAATGGTGGTTGGAACCCCAAAATCGGCTATATTAGCAAAGTGGCATACTATTTAAATTGTTTTTCTTTACACTTCAGTGTCATCTAGGTATAAGCATGTTTAGGTACATAACAATGGTAGCAGAAAACCTCTCTGACTAAAAGTTGTGGCGGCAATTGATAAATGAATGTTGAAGCCATTTGTTAAGAGAAAATTTCCCTGAAGAGCCCATTAGGATGACCCCGTAGAAGAAATTATTACATTTTAAGATGAAAAATGAAAAAGTCATCTGCTTCAAAACCCCAACCATGGCATCCCTTCTATCCCATTTCACACCTCAAGATGCATTTTCAAATCTTCTTATCCCGAAATAGGTCTTAGGTTCCTTTTTAAGGGTGGTACCAAAACAAATCCAGTGGAGATGTGATGGAGCCTATAGATCAGAGGGTTAGAGCACTTGTCTACAAACCACATAATTAGGGATTCAAATCACTCATCGCCCCAATGAGGTTTGAGTGCCAAACCCCACACTCATTTACCAAAAAATTCATAAAAAGTAGTATGCATAAACTAAGTAATAAGCAATTCACACTTTCATGGAGAAGGTAGAATTAGTTACTGGTTGTTGACTAAAAGCATTTATTAATGGAATTCAAGCTCTTCGATAATGGTAGAAGATTCCACTTCCTCACATTCTCCTGCATAAAAAGATCCCTAGGATGGAGCTTGTATGGGGAAATGACATTTCCGAATTGTTTTGATAATGGTAGAAGTTTTGACTTCCTCACATTCTCCTGCATAAAAAGATCCCTATGATGGAGATTGCATGGGGAATTGACATTTCCAAATTGTTTTGATAATAACATCCTCGCTTTATGAAAATTGAAAACCAATTAACAGGTTATTAATTGGCTTAGGGCGCTTGCTATTGCCTCCCCAAAGCATAGAGGATAGTGCTACCCTTTCTTTGTAGTTTCTTAATTGTCTTGGTGGTTTTTACAAGAAAGAATGTTAGCAGTTGGTGGTCAAGATACAAGTTGGACAAACAACCATGCTTATGCACCTTAGTTGTTACTTATTTTAACTATTGGTGGTCTTTTGAAGCTTAACCTCCACATTAGTCATTTTGGCCATGAATAACAACAAAATTGGATCCACAATGTTTTAGGACACAAGTTGTGTAAAATGTATGCATTTCAACCACTCTCCCCTCTTCTCCATCAACTATTATGTGCTAATATTTATGCTACTAATTATTGTCTGAGTAATATTAATACCTAAGTATTGCTTAACTTATGTATAAGTTAATGTTATTTTAACTATTTTAAGTAGTACTTGAATTCCTACAAATTAGACAACTTACTTCGTAATTTATCCAAAAGTCTAGATAGTTTGTTAACCAATCAAAAAATTCCTGTAATAATTGTCATTAGTAATTTATCTTACCTATGTAATTATCTTAATGTATCTAATTAATATGTTTATCTAACTAACAACTAATTATGCAAGTTTTTTTAAAACAAATTAAGCTTATTTTTGAAATTATTAATGTCACATACACCAAAACAACTTTATCTTACTATTTAACACACTATTTCACCAACAATAACCATTAGATCCCTCCTGTATGGGTAATATGGGCCCCACACAATTTTTTAATTTTAAAAGGTTTTGTGGACCCAGCCTCTACATACATAGGTTCACAAACATGATTATAACAAGCTTTTACAACTACACATGTCAATATAAAGGCATGTGTATTGGGTTGTAAAACCACAAGCCCATCATAATCATACAAATCAAAATCAAAGCCTTATCCTAATCAGGCGGCTATCCAATCCCCCTATTAAGGATCACAGCCTCACTAATCAAAAGTTTTCTTTTTACTTCACCATCTCTATCCACGTCCTTGTGGGCCTACCCCTCACCCTTTTAGCAGTGTCTGTGTCCCACATCCAAGGGACCATGTGCTACTAATACAAGTGCACAAGTTATTTTAGAGAGGTCTTATGCAGCACATGTGTGTGTGTGCACGGGCGTCCGTTTGTACATGTTCTTGCTTTCACTTATAAGGGAGGATCCAATGGTTAGTAATGAAGTCATAGGTTTGTATTCTTATACTGGTTCTTGGTTCAAAAGTCCATTACCCTGATTATTTTATTATTTATGAGGCTGGTCAGCATCGATACTATTGACTATGATAACGTTTGATAATTATTTGGAGAAAAACCATGCTCTCCAAAAAAAAAAACCAATGATAACCCAAGAAATTAGCATAACAACAAAAGTATTTCATTTCCCAGAAGTTTCTAATTAATAGGATATCCATACAGGAAACCACAATAAACACTCTCAATCCATCAAACACCAAAGAAACTTATATTCTGAAAAACCATAGAAACACAAAACCGTTGTAGCCTAAAAAAATGTACATCCAAAGATGAGAAATGATAAGAAAATAGAGGGAAGAACCATTTCCCACTTTACATCAACAACTATCTTCTAATCCATGAAAATATTTGTGGTGATTAAGCGAGATTATAGAATTGACGTTGAAAATGGTGGTTTTGGACCAAAGGGCCCTAATCTTGGATATAATATGAAATGATCTTGCCTTAGCACTTATAAAACAAACCTAGTAGGTTAATTTTGATTAAATAAGCAAAATTCAACTTTTTATCTCTTCAAGCAAAAGATGTTAATCAAGCAAACCTAGTAGGCAAATTCTCATCCCATTATTTTCACGACCCTTTGTCATGTGAAATTTTTTTATAGTGAACAGGTTCATCAAAGCTATATCCTACAGTTTGCCAATATATGATCCCCATCGCAACAAAGTCATTAATTGCTAAGCTAATAAAAGGGCAGCACCGGTACCCGAAGTACCCGCCTATGCAGGGTCCAGGGAAGGGGCAGACCACAAGGACCTAAAGTACACAGCCTTACCTTGACCCTATTAGGATAGGACAACTCAAATTTCTTTGACGCTAAATGGATCAAAGCTGCAGTTCAATATCAAAATTGAATGGCAATCTGAACCCACACGTCAATTGGAGATCGCAAGGAAACAGGGGATGGCATGGTGGTTCAAATATGCAGCAAAAACTTGCGATCGCATGATCCATTGACGGTGGTAGAGGGACAAAGATGGAAAGCTAGGCTGCTATGCCTATCTGCTGGTGACACAGACGTAAATCATTGGTAAGACAACAGTCAAATCATCCAAAAAAACGGAGGTTCAGGCAGATCGGACACCAGATTGAGTAGAGCAATATCTACAGATCTGCAGTAGAAAAGATCAAGGCCAGTGTCGCCGATGAGTTTGACACCGATTCCAACGGCAGACGAAAAGAAAGATGGAGACTAGCCACAAGATCGATCAACTGAACTTTTCATCCGTCACTTATCACTATAAGAAAGGGAGTAATTACGATGATGTTCATTTCCCAATGTTGCAGTTATTAACTGACGATCAAAGAAGCGCTGAGCGGGTAAGGTGGATCAAGAAGATCAGCACAAGCGGGAACAAAAAACAATCTAAGATCGATGGTGCTGTTGTGCCCACCAATTGGCAACATGAAGCTGAGCGTGTACATATATTATTTCAATGATACAGTGTTGCACAGTGAAGCTACAATAACTGCACAGTACAAATACAAAACTGTGTAATGATGTCAACTACATTTTAGGTCATGATCATGACGATGCTACAGTACTACTACAGTACCATCAATCTTAGATCGATCTCCGTTCCAACTTATAAACATCTTCCTAATCCACGTCAGCCACTCTACACTTCTCTGCTTGTCACTTAACGACTGCAACGTTGGGAAATGAACTTCGTTGTAGTCGCTCCCTTTCTCATCATGATAGGAGAAGGATGAAATGTTGTGGCCAGTCTCCATCTTTCTTTTTGTCCTTCGTTGCAATCAGTGTCAAGCCCACCAGTGACGCTGGTCATCATCTTTTGTACTGTAGAACTGTAAATATTGCTCTACTCCATCTAGTGCACAATCTGCATGTACCTCCTTTTTTTCGATGATTCATCTGTCATCATACTAGTGATTTGCATCTTTGTTACCAACAAAGGGGCATAGCAACCCAACTTTTCTTCTTTGTCCAACCACCACCGTCAATGGATCGTACGATCGCAGGTCTCTGAACCACCATACCATCACCTACTTCCTTACGATCTCCAATTGACGTCTGGGTTCAAATTGCCATTCAATTCAAATATCGAACAACTTTGATCCATTTATGGTCAAAGAAATCTGAGTTATCTGATCTTAGCTCTAATACCACTTTGTTGTGCAAATATTTCACGAATCTAGCAACCAGGCTCTTTGGATCAGAGAATTACACAATAGCACACACATATAGAGATGAGATTCTTCGGGTAGCGTGGTAAGAAAGTTTCCTACAACAATAGCCAACCAATAAGGTTATAAGAATGAAAACTGAACAGGATACAAGTGCAAAGCAATCAATGTTAGAAGGGTGGTTGTTTTTAAGAGAAAAAGTTACAATAACCTCAACGGGCCACTTTTCCCTAGATTTAGCCAAGAAACTAAAGACATCATAAAAGTATACGCATCATCATCATCAAGACCTTATCCCAATTAAAGGTTGGCCACATGAATCTTATTCCTCCATTCCTCTCTATTAAATATCATGGCTTCATTAAGTTCCAAAGTTTTTAAAGCTTTTCTCACCGCCTCTAACGACGTTCTTTCGGGCCTACACACTTTGAAGTCTAAACAATTCAATTCTAAATTCTCTCACTAAATATTGGTTGGTTAATGTAAGAAAATAGAGATGTGTAAACCATGCTAATAAAATTCTCCAACTAATTCAAAATTTTTCAAAAGTGGCACAGCTTTTAACGTTCAAACCTTTTCCCTAATTATTTAAAAATTCCTATATTATTCAAATTCAAAGAAAATTTTCTGAATTTACATCAAACTTACTTCATTGAACTTAAATTGAACTTATCTGCAAATCAAGTTAAGAATTCAAAAAAAAAAAACCTCAAAATGAAATTTTCACAAACATTTGGCAAAATTCTCAAATATTTCCATTGCCCATTTATTTCCAAATCTAAACTTCTTGGCCATGGTCCTATCATAAAAGAATGCCACAAACAAAAAGGTCCACCCATTTTTACAAGTGCAATCAAGTGATTCCCAAAGTTTTATTCCCTAGTGGTGTCATCAAATATTAAATGGAATGTTATTGTCACATTCCAAAATTTACATTTCTAGGCTTCATTCATCTAAATCAATACAACCATCAAAAAGCAACCATGCAAAGTTACTTTACATAGACCTGTTAGTTGGCTTCCCAACACCCATTGCAGGTTGATTGGCTAGCCTAAGAGATAATTACAAGCTATAGTAGACCTAATAATCAACTTGGTTCCGCCTTAGCAAACACTGTCTTAAGATGTCCATTTTCACCAGAAAAAGCTTATAGCAACAAAGCAGTTGGAATTTGTACCATATACTACTCATTTTGAGCCACAGATCCTCTAGAGAATAGGTACAGAAGACATCTCATGATTTCCACCATGAGATCATAAATACACGATACCATATTGTAGAAACAACATCAAATTCACTACCTATTTCTTTGAACAAACAATTGGATAATCAAGTCAAAATGACACACAAGTACTTAATTAGAAATAGATCCATACCAAATAAAAGTGATACTCCCAAGATAAAAATGGCAGCCCAAATGCTTAAAGCTCTCGTATATGCAGTGTATAGGGAAAAGGCAAACCACAAGAGTCAATAATATGCAGCCTTACCTTGCATTTTGCAAGAGGCTGTTTTCTTGACATAAACCCGTGACCTCAAGGTTATACAGCGACAACTCCACCCTTGCACTAAGGCTCCGCTTCAAATGTGACACTCACGAGAAAGTTTACAAAACCCTAATTTAAGATCGGCAAATGTTGAGTTAAATATAAAAGACACAAAACAAATATCTAGCTAAGGCCAAAGTGACAACAGATTTTCAGGGAAATACAATTGTTAAAAGCTCCAAAAATATTGCCATTACAACAACCATAGCAAATAAATGGACACGTTAATACAGTTACCCAGCGACCCGGTTGTCATGGTCCAGTGACGATGAGTTTGTAATGATGGAAAATGGTTATGGTCGTAAGAATAGGTGCAGGAAAAAGGTAAAACTAAAGTAAGACAAAGGTGCAGCAAGTAACAGCCATCACCAGTCGTGAGAACAACATTTTGGAGACAGGACCAAGAGCAATGGCCCGACAAAGGCCACGGCAGCGTCAGTACAGTAACCTAGAAACAGACCTATAGTTTGTCGCTAGGAGACTGTACGACCGTCAAACGTCAAACATACCGAATACCCCAAAATTTTCAAGGAAATGACCAAAATACATCCCACATGATAATGGGAGAGAAACTGAAACCCACCGGACTCGGCAAACTTTCTTCCAAGAAATCTAATCCAAGAACCTTACATGCACTTCTAACATTTTTTTACTTTCTTTAAGCACATAACCACTGTAAAGGAAATATCAAAGGAGTCAGAATATAAACCCAGCATCCCCAGCGCTTAAGCATCTGGTATGACAGACGAGGGAGTTTCCCATCCTTGCCGGAAAACCCTTGTCGAGAAAACCGAAAACAACACGCAAAAGGAACGGAGTTGAACATCAAACTCCGAAAGATTACCCAATCACATACGTATCTATGATAGCATGACCCGTCTTGTCCTACTCCTAGCAACGAGGACGACAGAAGCGCGTGCCGAGAGATGGTAGGAGACGAAAGCCAAAAAGCTGAATATCTACGGCCAGCGTAAACTACGGGAGTCCATGTGACCCAGATTACCAGATTAACCGGAAGGAAAAGCAGTAAGCGCACTGACATCGACAGGCCAGCTTTAGTTTCTGTAATACGCCTCATCGTTTGCCGAAGCCTCCACCGGCTGCCACAAGCACAAGCCGACAACTGACTTAAACAATCTATGGCTGACCGACGCGTAGCACAGGGCAGTAAATCTAAACACGAGAACACGAGGGATGAATATCGTAGAGCAACCTTTTGGGGAAAACACCTGTTTAGTAGATCCCTCATACGCACCTTGAATGACATAAAATGCTAATTTCGTCGAACGAAGGACGCGGCAAATAAAGAAAGAAAACCCCTAACTGAAAAAGCTACACGTGACACCACTTGGTGATACCTACAGTGACATGATGTTACATGAAAAGCCACTTGGAAACGGGAACCCCTCCCTCTTGTTTTTGCCACTCTTCTCACCAGCCACAAGATATGGGTTCCCGCCAACCCCCCAAATTGACCATGAGTTGGATTTCTGTAGCTCTGGGTACAAAATCTGCTGGAGGGTTTCCTCCACACGGTCAGATATTCCAGGATAAAATCCCGTCGAAGCTCTTCCTTAAAGGTCGATTCAAAGATTGGGGCGAAAACAAACGTGAATATTCTAAGTTAAGAATAGTGGCACCGATAGCATCGGATTCTTGTACGTTCCATTACAGTCTTGAAAATGCAGAGACGACGATGATGGTTTCTTTTGAAAACTAAAGGCCTGCAGAGATGCATGCATGGAACTTTATCAGTAGAAGAAAAAGTAATCTGGGTCGCCTGAATTGATAGCGACTGAAACTGACTACTCTAAACTGATACCAAGGTCTGCTTTTGTTAGCAATGCATACAAAAGTGATTGGTGATGTGAAGCGGTAGAGCGCAGAGCAAAGGTTCATATCTCAATGTAACGAAGGTCTTCATGCCCAACTTTGGTTCCTATTTGTTTTGCCCAAATCATGAATACTTTCACTCATGGAATACAGGTCAAGTGAATTAAGCACACTGTAAGTGACGCGAATTGGTTAGCAGTGGTGTCAGAAACAGCCCATCGAATTACCATTCTTTTTGTATGTAGCGAATATCAATCATCAGCCGGGTATGTTCCATTTTGTCTCCAAATGTACATTTGTCATAAACCAGAATTAGTTTCATCTGAACATTGGATGTAGATCCACCAACAAGGTCACGTCTAAGCCTTCAAAAGATAATGAAGGTATTCTCCCTCTTATGCCTGCGAAAATTAAGAGATATTTCTGGACTTGCACTAGCTCGTCCTTCACAGTAAATGTTATCTAAATGCTTACTACATAAAAATGTAGGACACAAAGTAGTTACATCACTACAACAAGAGGACTCCGCAAGGACTATTACAAGAAGTACATAACGGGTTATATATTAGGCCCCAGGGAATGAAAAGTTCAAAACTGCAAACACAGCAAGGGCAACTCCGGTGCACTAAGCTCCCATCTATGCTAAGTCTGAGGAAAGAACAGACCAGCCTATACTAAGCAGTCTTACCTTGTGACAACAACTTTTACGGTCACAAGACCACAAAGGTATTCTAAAGATTATACCTTATTAAATGAAAATTAACCCCAACAGAGTCTCAATTCGGGAAACTCCAAAAACCCATTGATATCCGATTTTCCTACGCATCCTAAGATTACACCTTTTTAAAAGTATTCAACAGAAATCCGTCTATACAAGTTTCAACTCCCTAAACTAAATCCCCAAAGTTTGCTGATCTGACCTTTTCATCCCGTTATTGACCCCAGGGAGGCAACAATTGGATGGCATCGAAACAAAGTGGTAGTCATGATCTTCTGCAAACCGAGTCGAATATACCTTAATCAGACCATTACTGCCTAGTCCTTTGCAATCTAGACCAAAGTTCCTCTCAAAACTCAGAAAACCCAAGATCCACAAAAGGTAAAACATGGTTTCCCATAAAAACAGTAAGGGCGCACCTATAATCATTTCAATCCTATAGCATCAATTTCTACATATGAGACCAGCGTGACGACAGCTAAAACCAAAGGCAGGGAGCAGTAGAGAGGGTTTAGAGAAGCAAATTATTAGAGCTTCAGTGTGACAACCGCTAAAAACCAAATGTACGGAGCAGTAGTGAGGGTTTAGAGACTCAGGCCACGAAGAAAATATGAAGGATCAGAAAATTCAATTAGAAGTTGTATATCAAGAATTTTGAGTAAGTTCACAATAAAGCATGTAAAGCACTGAATGACAATTTCCATAATTATTCAGATGCTAAACAAATCATGGCTGTTGATCCATGGTTATGTTGGAAACAGTCCAAGCAACAATCAATCAGAAGATGGTTTGGATACAATGAATTCTATGCTAAGGTGCATGTCGCATATCATCGGATATGATCCCAATGGCTTGTCGGCCCTCCTAGTATGTTGCCCAGAATTGATATTCAACATCTTCTCTAACATAAATATCAAACTCCAATTCATTAGATCGAATTAGCTAATTCTAATGAATATTCTAGCATACAGAGAAGCATTCAACCAGCACCTTCTTCGCATTGCTTCATCTCATGCTTCACCTCTTCAATGAATTTCATTAGTATTCATTTTTCACATATACTCTCTTCTAGGAAGATACAGAAACGAGAAATAACTTGTAGCGGTATGCACAATAACAAGATAGAACGAAGAACCTTACACATAATGCACATATTTCTTCTCAAGTCTTTAGGCTTCTGCTCTAATAATTTGCCATTAACTATTTTAAAAACCATCCAGCCAATGAACGACGGTAAAGTTTCCTAGGCAGCTAATACCCAAATTCCGTACTCTTCTAAAGCTACAATGAAAATCTCAGATCATCTCTTCTAGAAAGTTACAGAAACGAGAAATAACTTGTACTGGTATGCACAATAGCTAGATAGAACGAAGAACCTTAAACAGAACACATATATTTCTCCTCAAATCTTTAAGCTTCTGCAAAAACAATATGACACACTAGCTATTTTAAAACCCATTCAGTCAATGAACAGCGATAATAACCCAACTCCGGACTCCCCTAAAATTACAATGATCACGTGCCGGCCAATAGAACAAGAGGAAATTTCACGGACGGCATAATTTGTCCCAAACTTGCTAAATGGGAGGAGCAATGGCTCTCTCGCCTAGTGGGCATAAAAAGAGCCTCTCACGTGATAGATATATGGGTTCCGAGCTGCTCGTTGGTGTTTCAGTATCAAACTTTCATAAGAGAGATTTCAAAGGTGTCAAGTAAACAAGCTCTTCACCTACCGAAGGAGACGGGATTAAGTGCCCAACATGAGAAGATGTTGAACATAAGAACTCCTTCCAAGAGCTACTACTGAATCCTTGGGATGTATTTGCATTTGATAGTTATGTCAAGCAACCTCCTATATAGAAGAATATGTCTAATTAGATTTAGACATGTAGTTTTATATTTCATGTCTGTCATTGTAACATCCCTAACCATAAAGAATATAACAGAATTCCATGACTAGAAGCCCTTAATGGATCATCGGGGAGGCAAGTGTATCCCCTTCATTTTGTTGCATGTTACATAAGCAGGCCTGAAGGTGCAATCAAAGTGTCTCCCCTTCATTTTGTTGCACGTTACATAAGCAGGCCACAAGGTGCAATCATCTTAAATACCCCAACATTAGGCCATCAACACCTGACAACGTCTTTGCCAATGTATCCTACGGGAACGCCGGTCAATATTCGACCATCTCATTAGTGCATAACACAACATATAAGAAAGCAATTCCATGATATTTACATCAAACATACATGATGCTTATCTGATCATTTAATCAAGAGATCAAGACCAAGGGCTGAATCCCACAAGAACCAACATTTATTACCATGATCATCCCGATCTTCGCAAACTTGCTAAATCAGCACATGCTTTGTTCAACTTCATATAGAGAGAGAAAGAGAGGACAACTTGAACCATAATAAAACACTAAAGAAATATAACTTTGCAAGACCCAACTATTTCAACCGGGAAACATTGAGTTAATGCCCAGGCATGAGATCTGAATTACAAGACGGGGGAAATTGAGCTTGAGAGATGAGGTTTGAGATAGCATGGAGATGGGGTCAAAGTGAGGATATTCCTTCTAAAAGCTTTAACCAGTAAACACATGCCTATTTGCAATCTGCTTACAAGCACAAGAAAGGAATACATGGCTTGAGAAGTGTCGGGTCATCCCACATCTGTCATTATATGGGGAGTGGTTCTAACATAGGAATCAATTATAATAGTGAGGTGTATCTCATAAGCATCATAGCTACAAGTTCTGAGTAAAAAAGAAGAAAGCCAAATGTTAAGGGAAACTTGAAAATATTTGAGACAAAGTGCAATTTTCTACTTTCGAATTACTAACTAGCATTTTAAATCATATATAATTTATTTTATGAAATTCATATCTAATATGATAACCTAGAAGGGGAGCCTTGGCACAACGGTAAAAGTTGTCGTCATGTGACCTTAAGGTCACGGGTTCAAGGCATGAAAACAGCCTCTTGCAAATGCAAGGTAAGGCTGCGTACTTTAGGCCCTTGTGGTTCGCCCCTTCCCTAGACCCTGCATAGGCGGGACCTTCGTGCACTAGGGCTGCCCTTTTATATCTAATATGATAACCTCACAAAATTCTAGAGTTTTTGAACCAATTAGGGCTTTCTAAAGACTAAACAAGCAGACGAAAATGAAAAAAATTTGCAACTACAGTCACTATGGTAGATGCATCATAGATTATCCTGATTAAAAAACTCTAGCTGCAAGTTTTAATTGGGTAAATTGGGAAGCATTTGAGAGAAGATAAAAAGACGTTAGGAAAAAGCATTGTTCACATAATAATGCAATTTTCTATTTTGAATATCTAACTAGAATTTAAAATCCTATATGAGAATATACATATCAATATTAATTTATGACTTCATATTTAATTTACGTAAACTCACAAAATCCAGAGCTTTTTAATCACTTGGGACTTTCTAAGTTTAAAGTGGTAGACCAAAATATTTTTGTAACAACAGTCAGCATGGTAAGATGGATCATACAATTTCCTGATCTAAAACTCAATTATAACTGCCGATGAGAACGTCATACGCAGAAGATTTATATGGTTCGTAAACTCATAAACTCTAAAACACATGAGATGCTACAGGCACCCATGTTACTAGTATATCATGAATGATAAAAGAGACACCTTACAATGACACTCAAATCTGACTAACATCTTATTGGGCTTCTCTATTCTTTATTATTTATACAGCGCACCCTAACATCATTCAAGCAAGTGTTAAAGTTGTGCAAATGAATGAATACCCAATGATATTTCCTGAGATGTAGTTGCCAAAAATAGAAAAATTTCCACAATATCGCCGAGTCAATTGTGCAAATTAAAGAAGAGATTCAGTTGTAAGGTTAATACGCATAGAATAGGAAAAGCTATCCTAGAATACGCTAGCATAGCCAAAAGGATTGAGAAGCACAGTGACAAGAGAGTGACATAGAAGAAGTACATCAATCAATATTAAGCCCTTTAAGAACTAATACCAAATGAAGAATGTGCTACAATCTTCAAAATTAAGCAATGACAATGAAACATGTAAACAAGGCAACCGGCCAGAAAAGTAAGAAGCTATGCATTGCAATTGTAATAATTAGGAAAATAACTAAGTGGCCTGTAACTTTAAGGAAACAATGCTCAACTGATAGCCAGATAGGAGAGCAAAATCAGGTTTTATTTAATCTAAGCACCAGCCAGACAAACTTTCCCGAGACCATCAAACCACGTGAAGCAGGGTTAACAGACATCTGAACTGAAATCTCAGCTGATTTCATGTCTGAAGAATCTTCTTGCAACCCACTAGATGGATGCATATGGAAGAAACTAAAGTTAAAGCAAAAAGAAAGATGAGAACTAATAATAGCATCAACAACATTGAAACGCATGCATTGTGGAACAAGTACGAAACATTTGCTGAAAGCAAGAGCAGTTATCAGGTGGACACGCAAACACAACACGTGTGGAATAACTGTTTGACACGATTCCTTTCCTTTCTTGCTCGAGATAGGAAAATGTGAATAATGAAACTTTTAGTTATATTAATATAGCATTATAGTCAAGGCTCGCAGTTACACCATCACCTACATACAAAGAGTCAGAGCAACCAGAAACAGCACGGGGAAGCCGCCTTTCTGCAGAAGTTTAAAATATCATAGCAGCATAATCCATTTGAAGTACAGTTCTCGATGATATTTTAAAGCTTTACCAAACGACCAACAGGCAGATCAGAAGATATAACCAATACGCAGGAGAATGGGAATAAGCAAGAGATGCAGGACAACAGGTTTCCTTTTTAAAACTAATGGCCGTACTGTTTTCGGTACTTGGTATGATAAAGATGAGGTGAGCTGTTAGGTTCCACCTCCAATCTGCATTTTATTATGCAGATGAGCAGAAGAAAAGGGCTTGCTTTTAGTTCTGATTTAACATATTATTAAACAATGTCTAAACTGGAAAAAAACAACTACTAACGAGATCCCTTCGTGCACCGAACAAATACAATCTTTTACGCTTCCAGTTCTGAGTTTTGACTGTGGAAACTGGATGAAATGGTGCAGTCTTTAGATCTTTCCAGAGGCTCATTTTATATCTCTCACCCATGACATGCACTACCACAGACCTATTGGAACTTGGGACTTTTAAAGTTATCCCGGACAAGACATCATTACTACAGAATCCAGATAAGAAATTCTTGGGCAAGTTTGTTTTCTGAAAGAACCCGCACTTCAAAGGCACTCCGTTTCTTATAAATTGCCATGTCAGAAGCACATGCCAGACATGCAGTGGGACTCATCTAGTCATGGCTTCTAAAGAGATCCCTAACTATATCAAAAACCTTATCTTTATCTTCCCTGCGTGCAAGCACAATTTATATGCAATTTTATTCGTCTAACATCTATGTCAAATCAACCACGATACTCTATGCCTTCATAAGCAAATCAAAAACCTTATCTTTATCTTCCGCATGGCACGTAAGGTTTGACACAAACTAGGACAAAAGCAAAATTCAAATGATATACAAGCTGCTTCGCTATTATGTATTATACCCTCTTGACCATTTTCCAGAAAATTTAAAAAAGAATAAGAAAAAAGAAGGGAATGGCTGTCGCAAGTGCTGGCACTGATCTGCATCTAATAATAAAATTATGAAGGAAAATGCTTCAAATTTCAAGAGTCCAGATTCACAGCGAGATAATAAATCAGACTTCCGTATTAACGTTCCATTATTTTAGACATCAGCAAGACACAGCGACCGGAAGGTAACATACAATAAGCAGACTACCTAACTTAAAGACATGCATTTGATCACGGTACCACGCATGATCACACTTTGAAGACCAGGATGCTGATGTGATAATATTCGAGCCTGGAAACAGGGGGTTGGTTCTAACTGTTAACACTTAACACGTCTAAAGTTTAAACCTTTTTTCCACCATGTCAGTCAAGAAATAATATTCTTTTTGAATGGCAGTCCAAAGATCATATGGAAAGATATTCTAGCTGGGAACTTAAGAAGTTTAGCCCCGATCTTCCCCATATTTGTAGCTTCTTCTACATTTCAGCCCTATCTTTCAATACCCACCATAGACTGTGAGTTGAATGATTGAAACAAATGGATCTGTAGGATGGGAGGAAATATTACGAAACAACTAAAAACATTTACCCCCATTTTTTTTCCTTTTTCTTCCTCACGGACGATGAATGGAAAAGAAAAACCTGTGACTTCGGTTTCCCCTATAAGAGCATCCTGGACTCTCTCTATGATACTTTTGGAACGGTTACCAAAATCGGATTTTCAACCATTATTTTGGAAGTCTCCATCACATGACTCAACTGCCAATCGTACACAACTTTAAGTAGCCAAAGACTCAAGTGGAGCCCTTCAAATACCTGAAGGACAGAATGGGTGTACCAAGGTTATGGTAAGCAAAATTTTCGAAGTTTGCAAACCCTCCATTTTCCAATGACATCAGTGAAAAACAAGGACAGCGGCATTATAGCCTGTGGTATCATTAATTGCCGATACGTCGATATCAGAAACTAAGTAAACTGGCACTGTTCTTTTTTTCTATCTTTCTTTCCTCTGACAGGAAAAAGAAGCGGAACACAGCATACAAGCCGGGAGGAAAAAATAAACCCCCGGACCATAAAGAAAGCCTGATAAGGTTTCAGGACTGACGCACGCCCATAACCGCAGAAAATCCTTTGCCTTCTGATTTGGTATTATAAGTCGATTGCCATATTTTGTTACAACCAGATAAGTTCCTAAATGCCGTTCTCTATCCTAGCAAATACAACATTCCCCATGACTTCCAGCTCCTCCAGAATAGTCACTTTCTCAGGGACGGGCGTGTTTTCGTCTTTCTAGGGCTGGGTTTTTAATGGCCTGTAACATGGGCCTTGATAATGGCCTTGGCTATTGCCCCATAAGAAAGTCATGAGCGGAAACTTCACAAGGTGGGCGCATCTAAGGTTGAAATTGGGTAACTAATTTTTTCATGGAAAGTATAGAAAGTCATACAAGCGTCGGTGCATTCTATATGAATTACGATATACGAACAACTACATAAATACCATATAAAATGTTACGGAAGTTCGTCGAGCGACTCTATTAAAAATATAAGAAAACAAGCACAGCAAGAAAAATCAACCAATTTTTGTATTAAACAAGACAACAGTGGATAGAGAGGGAGATGTATACCAGAAACGCAGCTTCTGGAAGCTCCTTTGCACAGATTGCTGAGCTGCATTTCGATGTTGTTCAAGAAAGTGGTGGCTTCATCGAAAGGTCTTGCTAGATCGGATTTATATTTCACCAACACATCGCAGTAGGTTTCCTGCGAAACGATAAACCAGACCATGATCAACCGGCTAATATGCAGACCGAATGGGAAAGTATGTGAACGAGAGAGAGACCATGAACTCGTCCAGCTCCGGATCAGCTCCTAAGCGGGTTGAAACGACGTTTTGTTTATAGACGTCATTTTCTCGACGTATTTCGTCTAGAAGAGTGGCGATCTCCGGAGGTGCTCCCACCTGAAATTTCAAAGGGATAAAGCATTTTCACGAAAGTTCAAGAAAAGGAAAAGGCCATGCTAATATGAGTATTGTCCAAGAGAAAAAGTTTGAAACTCGAGAATGGGGTGGGTGAGAGAGAGAGAGAGAGAGAGAGAGAGAGAGAGAGAGAGAGAGAGAGAGAGGAAAATGATGCAAGAGCAGGTGAGATACGAAATCCAAGATGTCTTCCCATGTCATTGTGGTGGTCATTGTCCCTGTTATGAAGCTTACAAAGAACAAGATCACCGGAGACCTAAGTGATCAACATCGAAGCTGCTTCAAGGTTCCAAAAAGGATCAGAAAGAGATACAAGAGAGGATTGACAAGGAAATGACGAAAATGAGGGCTTCATAACGGATTCTAAGGATTTTCTCGATCAACCCCATCGCTCTTGAAAGAGAGAGCGGGAAAAATACGGATTTCTAGTAGCAGTGTAAGTCATCGAACACTGCTTCTTCTTTACATGAGAGATGTCCGAGAAAAGAAGAAGAGGAAGGAGAAGCAACACCGAACAAAAGGAAGAAACAAGGGAGAGATTTCATTCATCTCGAAAACAGTGAAAAAGTTCAGTTTCTTCTAATTGATAGCGTTTGGGTGCTCCACAATCGGAAAATCAAGACGATGAAAACGAACTCCTGAGGCCGGAATTACATCTCCAAGAACCTACACCGAGGAAATGGACTTCCACCCCGGAAGAGTGCAACGGGCTTAGACGGAAAGAAGCCGGTCCAGTTTCGGACAAAAAGGCGAAGAAGAAAGAATTAAACATCAGCTATTGCTTTATGCCTGTGTTTCATCTTTCGTTTTATGGGCTTTGCAAACAATTCTGCCAAAAAGGCAAGCGGCGAGCGCGAAATTAATGAAGAGAAAAATTCAGAAAGAAAGCTGAACAGCGATTTCGACGTGAAAACTTCAAGAGCCACTCGCTCAAGAACAGCACCACACTTGCTTCGATCTCCTCAAACAGAAATTCTCTTCCTTTACCTTCTGACAATCTATGTACGCTTCCAGCAATCTCGGATAACGAGGATGAGAAGCGATCTTCGCTTTGATCGCACTCGAAATTTCATCTCCGCTTCGAATTTCCGGCGTCGCAGAAACCTCAGAAATTGCTGTGCCGGACAATACATGATCCGGTCCGAACATCGGCATCTGGTCGCGGAAACCACCGGCAGCGAACAGGCCGTGCAAATCCACCTGCGATGCGAGATTTTCCGGGGACATTGACGCTTGCTCAGAGTAATCGACGGTCGTATGGAGGCCGTATACCTCCTCCATCGATCGCCGTGAAATCGAAGTGGAATCGAATTCTAGCGAAAGCTAGGGTTTCAAACCTTAGACAGAAAGAGCGAGAAAGAGAGAGAGAGAGAGAGAGGGAGTATGAAGGAGACTCTCTTCTGCTTTCTCCGGGACTTTCAGATTTTTCCGGGACTGGAGTAGCAGAGAATAACTGCAAGTGTTCTCGGGGATGCAATCTTTGGCTTACAAACTACAACTGTGTAGCGCTTTCTTTCTTTTGCGCGATGCCTCGTATTATTACTTACACCCCCTCCTTATTTATTTATTTCAAATTACGCGAGGCACCCACTTTTAGATAGTGGACCCGCGCTAATCAGGACCGTTCTTTTCCTCCCAATTTTTATTTGTCCGAAAATGCAATGGACGGATGGTGCTCATCCTGCACATTTTCAGATGCCAACATCGTCCAATCAGCCATATCCAACATCCAAATGCGGATTCGATGAGCAGAAGTGGGTCCATGTATATATATAGAGAGACAGAAGAAAAAAAAAATGGTTCCCCACGGTAATTACAATCAGGTTGTCGCACCCTACTGGAGTGCGAATCTTTCAATAGCCGCTGCCAAGCCACTGAAAATTTTTAAATGGAACAGAAAAGCAGGGGTAAATGGCTTATTTTCTTCTCAATAAATAAATAAATATATATATATGTGAAAAAATCCTTTCTGGTCACGCCGCACGGATTGTTTTTTAATATGACGGAAATAACCTTCCTTATAAATTCTATTTCGGTCTGTAGCGGCTTTTCTAAGATAACCAATCCGAGAAAATAAAGAGAGCCAACGGTAGAGTTGTCTTTTAGCAAGGTCAGGGTTTCATGGCGTTAAAATACCCTCTTATAAACGATTTTTTGTCTTTGTTGCAATGTTAGAGTTGTCACAGCGCAAAGGTCAGAAGAATTCGAGGCCTCTTAAAATAATACAAAATAATGCAGGTAAGGTTTTGTATTATACACTCTTTTTTATTGGCCCAACAACAGCAGACATGACGGAGGTTCGTGCCCCATGAGCTACCCTTTTGAAACCAATTTCAGAAATTTTGGAGAGATATGTATATGGTAAAAAAATGTAAGAGTTGAATGTACGCGTAAATTACATGAATGAGTATAGAGCATATTCCGATCTAGTCATCTGACACCAATGGGGAGATGGGGCCACACACTGAGTTTATGTAGAGTGGATTTCGTGAAAATACGAGCAAGGGAAAAAATATCAACCCTTGGTAGACCGATGCAAGATTATAGATTAGGGAGGGAAAGTGAGGAACATCGACTGCCAGACAACAACCCTTTCCTAACAAACATCGTAATCGCCCATATATACGTGGGCCATGCAGACATAATTGGATCCTAGGGTTTAATAGGTGACAAGAAGTTTCTGCCATCCGCTCTGGTTTTCTCCTTGATTGAACGATCGTAGACCCAATTCTACAGGATCAATGGTCTCGATCACACGTAAACTTGCCATGTGGGCTCGAAGATTTGACAGCCACATCAAATCCTGACAACAATGCTTTCCATGTAGCCCGTCTCCCTGCGGTTTTCCTCCCAACTCTATAAATCAACAAATAAGTGGTTTCCGTCGTAGGGATTGTATGTTGGCCCCTCCATGAATTGCCGACTCCAAAAGGTCAAGAGATCATAAACACATGGGGAGACATGCCAGTTGGTTCGTGACAGGGAAGTGGGACACATACGAGTCTTTTCCTGGGGCCATTGGCCAGTTCTACCACGCTTCCATGGCTACTTTGGCATTCAATTCTGGTTATGGGTATCCATGCTGCATCGTTCCTCCCGGTAGGACTCTTTCCTAGTAAAGCGAAAAATGTGAAAAACAGATAAATTAATTCTCACGTATTAAGGAAAATGCTACTTGCAATGTGTGATAAGTGTAATACAATATTTGTGTGAGATGTATAAATATTGTTGGTCTACTTCATATCAGCTTGAACAGTAAACCAATATAGTATGCCAACCTCACTAACTGAAAAGTTATGAGATTGATTCCTAAATTCTTCGATGTTAATTTCCAATGCCAAGCAAATGAATTTTGGTCTATGTGTAAGAATCCAAAAAGAAGCTTTACACGTGTAGCATTGTGT
Organism: Warburgia ugandensis; assembly: GCA_035236585.1. NCBI lineage: Eukaryota > Viridiplantae > Streptophyta > Magnoliopsida > Canellales > Canellaceae > Warburgia > Warburgia ugandensis. The sequence goes on from CP141136.1 coordinate 7,592,617, forward strand.
TAGATATATAAATATTATTGGCCCACTTTTCATCAACTTAAGCTATTACGTCAACCGGTAACCCAACAAGTTAGTGCTATCGTATACATACATTTGAAACATGAAAATACATGTGGGGGGCTTCCTATTAGCGATGCACATTGTTAAGCTTGAGGCTGACAGCCAATATCCCCATAAAGGTTGACCAACAATTGGTTGATATTTGACAGTTTAGTACTATTGTTCCAAATTTGCTGAGAAATGCAAAATTGAACACGTAAAGTACCTAATCTCATGACCAAGAGCCATGGTATCAAAACTCAAAATGTGAACACAATATAAACTATGCTTAAAGAAGAGTTTATGTGACTTAGAGCCATTTTTCTCATAAATGTCACTAACAAATCACGAGCAATCTCTAAAAGGGGCAGCCCAGTACCCAAAGCTCCCACATACATGAGGTTTGGAGAACGAGCAAACCACAAAAATTTATAATATGCAGTTTTACATTTTTATAAGAGGCTATTTTCACGCCTTGAATCCATGACCTCAAAGTCACACAATAACAACTTTATCATTATATCAAGACTCCCCTTCACGAACAATATCTAATGTCGAAAAAATTCTTTTGCTCAAAGTCACACAATAACAACTTTACCGTTGTATCACGACTCCCCTTCACCAACAATATCTGACGTCGAAAAAATTCTTTTGCTTGGACTAAACACAATATGGAACGGTCAAAACTGATGGCCTTTGCCTACTAGGTGGATGGGCCGACTCAAATAATATGCAAGAGTGGGGAAGAGCGCACCTTACGACCGGCTACGCGAGTGGCGCCCAAACTAACAAAAAAGAGTTCTTTACTAACATCACAGTGCCTCTTGCAATCATATGCACTTACTAATAGTTGCAGTTCAAACTATAATAATTAAGAACACCCAATGGAAAGGATTTTTAGTGCACGACCTATATACTATATGCCCGGTATGTACTTCCATTTGTTTATTAATCTATGTACTCCTTTACACGCGCCAAGAAAGCTCATTGGATAATGACATTAGTACTGTTTTCTCTTTCTTTGACTAGTGTAATGACATTAAATAGTCACTTAACACTAATAATTTGATGCTGGCTGCTACTTACAAAATAGAGGAATGCTAAGCGGACGCTTTACGTAAGAGAGTCTATAGACCGAAAATAAGGGGCATATATGTGGAAGATCTGGGACATTCTTCTAATTGCATCATTACAACCAGAAATGAAGGTTGAAAATTTTGCATAAAAAAGGTAGCCCCGATGCACGAAGCTACTGTGCATGCGGGGTCTGAGGAAGGGGCAGACCACAAGGGTCAATAGTTGAAAACTTTGTATAATAGCCCATTAAATTCAACTGCTAAAAACATTGTGAAGAAGTCTTCAAATATTACAAATTTTCGTATACAAACACCCCAAGTGGAGCAATGAGATGAATGAGTTGGATTATTCAAAAGTAAGTCTCATCTTGAAAAAGCTGACTTAAAAGTAATCTATGTGAGTTAGACAGACGCTCTAACATATTAGAGCAGCCTTGCTTTGGTATTTCCTTCTTGAAACTAACCCTTTGTGTTTGCAATGTCATGTTAGAGGAAAACCAGGTGCTTTTCATAATTTGGCATTATTTAAGTCACGAAGTGTATGAGACAAGGTTTGGCACCCACTTATTGTTCTACCTACGGAGGAGAGTGTGGGCCATAGAGACAATCTTGTCCACAAGTAAAGAAATATTGATGCTGCCTACCAAGACACTGCTAAAATCTTATCAACTTTGCCACAGAGGGATGTATGGGCTTGGGTAGCAAAAGTTTTACAGCAACCATGTGGCATATGATGGTTAGTTGGATATTAGAAAGTTGAAGCAGATATTCTCACTCTTATTTTTACTACTTCTATCTTGCCTCGTCATTGCCATTTACTAGCAGCAATGCTCATCTTAAGCTCAAGTCTCAAGTCAGTCATGTGTGTTTGTGTTTGTCTGTCGAAAGCAATACTAATGGAGGTCTTAGACTTTGCTCTATGTAAGTTTTATGGGTTCCAAAATTGTGTAGCACTCACTTAACAACTTACAACGACGAAAAACAAATGCTAGGATCATCAGGTTATACAACAGCTTGCACGATATGCTCTGATTGTGGTTTGGAACCACTATTCTAGTAGGACTTGCCACCATTATTTCTTAATTTTATTTATTTTTTAACTGAAATCATAACTCACACACCCAAAATGTGGGAGGGATTGCCGTATATAGATAGACAAGCTTTGTCTTCTTTCAAGCAAGGACATCTTTCAGATGGTTATCCGAACTACGAACATGAGAAAAGTATTGGATATAAAAAAGGAAAATTGTGTCTTTAATCTCATTAATCACACACATATATGATCTTATCTCTATGGCTGGCTTGGTTTTTTAGTCTTACCTAAGGCATAAGATAGTGTCCCCCTCCACCAAAACAAAAAACCAATATATCCATCGTAAACCTTGAGACCTATGAGAAAAGATACAGTTTCCTTTTGAGTAGAATTTTTAAAATAAATGGACCTAATTAAGAGGACTACCAAAGGTCTGAGGTAGTCCTTCACACATGGTATTCCTTAGTTGTTGAAAAAGCATCATCGTTGTTTAAATGCCCTGAGTATGTTATCTCTCTCATTGAAGATATCCACAGGTCTTTTTCTTTGGTTAATTAGACAACAAAGATAACAAGTCTTGCAACTTGCTGAAATGGGATAAAGTCTACAAACCAAATCATTTAGGTGATTTTGGACTTAAGTATAATCACATCATGAACAAATGTATCTTTCTAAGTGGCACTAGAAGTTTGGTTATAAAGATCAACACCTATGGTGATTTACAATGCCTGGTAGCTAAATTGGAAAAGTTTGGGAGGACTATCTATATAGGTAAGATCATCAAGGTATGCTTCTAACATTTGAAAAATCATATTTGCAAACTCAACTTTTCAATCTATTACGAGGTAAGACAACACCACAAGAAAAAATGGCAAACAAAAAATATTTCCCCTCTATAACTATTTTTTGTTACAGTGCATGTAGAAAGGCAATAGAATTAAATTTTGACACCATCTATGGTGTTGTATTTTCTTCTAGACTAATTGAAAGAAATTTCAATAATTTCATTCATTAGGAAGTATTGTAATATTACTCTTATGTTATATTGTGTTAATGCAAGGGTTTCTTAGCTTTTCAGTTTTAGAAAGAAAAAATAAGAAAATAGAGAGCCACACTATGTAGTGATTTCTCATTTGTTTCCTTGATTTTTCTTTCTTCTCTTCTTCTTTTTTCTTTTGCCTCTTCTTCCCTAATTAATTTCTTGGTTAGATGCTTTATTTATTTTTTCTCAAATTTCTACTTAGTATCATAACAAAAATGAAACAAAGCTCCAATTGGTTTCTTTCTCTCAATATCAAATACTTTATCTAGGTCTAGGGGTTCCAGTATGGACCTATGAAGCAATAACAAGTCAAGAGGTATGTATCAATTTATTGGTAATTGTAGATATTTTCTTTGAAAATTTTGCCTTGATTTGAAAATTTTAGAGAAATCTCTTATTCATTAAGCCAAAAATCCAAATTTGTATATTGAAGGAATGTTCCCTTATGTGATATTTAAGTGATTCTTATGACGAAAGTTAATAAAACACTATGTTGAAGAATATGTAACTTGGACAAACTAAATTCTTTGACCCTAACTTAGATTAACTCTACAAATTCCACTTTTTGAAGATAGGTGATGCTTACCAAATGAGCAAAGGGTTTTAATAGCTCCATCTCTAATATTCAACCAAGCCAAGCTTAGTCCTTTGCACAATTATACTAAGGTCAGTACTTTACACTATGAATGGTTTCAAAATTTTGTTAAAGTAAGTTCTTGATTTAAAGAGAAACATAACCAAAACTCAAAGTACTTTAGAAATAAGATGAAAAGATGAATAATCCAAATTTTCAATGACAAAACTGAACAAAGAGAATGCTTGGATTAGTTTAACTCATACTAACAAGAGGAACTTCACAAGATCACTAGAAGAATGTTACACTCAAGTCTCCTCTTTCTAAAAATAACTCTAGAACTAGAGAACTTGGAAACTAAAAGAATTTATGAAAGGGAATGTACAAAATAGATAGACTCTTAGAGAAAAACAATAGCGAATACACGCAATTAGCAAACTCTACATAATAGAAAACTAGACACTTGGAGCTCTAGGGAGAGAAGAGGAGAGTACGCAAGAAGAATGGGCTTAAGGTGGCCCCTTATGTAGGGTTCAAGGGTAGCTAGCCCCTTAAAGCCAAAAAGCCTTTATAGATATAATGTTAAATGTAATAAAAATGCATGTTGTTACACATATCATAAACATCTTTTTCAACTCAAAGCATGTGGATGTAAATTAACTTAATTTATTGAAACATATAGCTAAATAAGTAATGACAACATAAGTGAAATAAAAAATAAAATAAAAATCTAAATTGGACCTAATTACTTTTACATTAAAATAAATTGTAACAATTCTCTACTTGTGTTAAGTTAAAACAATTAAAATAACATTCCTCCACTTATTTTAAAAATAAAATAAAATAATTAAGCATTCATTAAGATAAGTACTTAAAAGAAAGTGCCTTCTAAACTCAAACTTCCTCTTATTGTATACAATTTAACAAATATCAAGGTATATAGTAAATGAAGTTTTAAACTACTTCCCTATATGATAAACTTGAAATTATAAGTCACACTTTTCTTTATAGAGACATACACTTTAAGTTGTGCTTTTTATACTCAGCCGTGTTCTTATCCCATTAATTTCTCAAGTGATCTAGAGGCAAACCTTTAATCTCATAGGAAGCCATCATACTTCTATACTCGGAATAAGTGTATGCATCGGTAGTGCACTTTTATACATTATGAAGATATATATATATATATATATATATTATGAGCCTCACTATTTACACGACATACCATATACATCATAAAAATGGGTAATGAATTTTGTTCATAAAATTGCAGTAAATACATTCACATAGCTTATTCTTCCCATTGAACATGGTTAACAACTCGATAGGGTTATGACTATTTCCAATTCAAATAAATTTTCAACCACATTCCTGTTGATGCCTCAGTGAATAGCTCTCTACTTGGCCCTTTGGAGAGAGGGTGGACGAAATTATGCCTTATTTCACATATTCTGCTGAAATAATGCCATTAGAAACTAATTCTCTTACACTATCATGTTTCAAAAGTATTTGCTTAAACTTTCCATTGTAAAGGTCATTGTAGGCTTTCATTAAAGAATCATGATTATCACACTATATCGTTACAACTAGCATTGGATTTATCCAAATTGTTATATCTACAAATAAGTTTCTTAGCTACTCTACTTCCTCCCAGTAGAAGCCAATCTATAAAATCTAATTCGATTATGAAATGTGTCATGAATGTTTATTTCTTGAATTTTCATGAAATGGCTCCACCTCCGAGGATAGAGGTCAACCCAGTAACCAACTTTGATTCCTGCATGTGGATTTGAGTTCCAATTCACATCCTTGCAGCCCTCAACTATAGTAAAATATCTCTGATAATGTAGCCCATAGTTTAAAGTCTTCTTGATATTGCATCATTTTCATTAAAGCTCTCCAATTCCCACGACTTGCATTGCTTGTATATTTGCTTAGCTTCCCAATTGTGAAAGTAATATTTGGTAGTACATGATGTTATCATTAAGGCCTTGCACTTCTTCTTTATTGATGACAAGATCCAACTCAAGTAAAGCTTATTTTCTATTTTGTCTCAAATCCAACTGAAGAGATTTAGCCCACTTTTTAACTTCAGCTTAAGCTCTTTGAGTTTTTTTACTAACTTTCTACAAACAGAACCCTAGACAAAAATAACGCTTCCCACCTGGTTCCATCACTTTATCTCTTCCTGCCAAAAGAAATTCGACATTAATTCAACTTACCATGCACTACATTTATGACCACTAAAATCAATTACATGGTTCCACTTGCATGTATCTATTTTTTTTTTTCTTTTAAGCAAGAATTCATTAATAAGAATAGAGCATAACATCTAGTATACTCAAACCACTTGTTTACCTTTCTGGATATACATAGACCACGATTATCATAATCAAGCAATTACACGACACACTAAGGTGGTCTAGAACATCACGACTCATAGCAAGACAGTCCATAGGACTATTAGCCTCACTAAATACATGGCAGACTTTGAAGAAGAGAAATTATTCAGTCCAAAGGCACAGATCCTGATTCTTCTCGCACCTCACATTGGGGACCACTTCCTTCTCTCTAGCATTGCTTCCACTACCAATTGTGAATTGCCCACTGTCTTTGGCCCATGTACGAATAGCCACCACCTTCTGGTGCAATTAAGTTGCTTATTGCTAGAGGCTTCAGGAGATAAGGCCCTCTTCTTCCTACCATAGGTGATCAACCCTTCGTGATCACGTTCATTATCATTTGGATACTTTCTACCACTCAAAGCTTAATCATCATTGAAGGTTTTATTTCGGCTGACCACCTTGGAGCTGGGTCTTCCTCGACAATTTTAGGAGGAATAAACATAAACATATTCGGACGAAATTTTCTGACTGGAGAATTTGGTGATGTCACTTCATTGTCCGAGCCATCAATAACTGGAACTTCATTGGCATGAGGTTGGTGCTGAATTGGATGAGTGAATATAATTTGGTTCACTTGGTGCGGTTGGAATTCCAAACTCGAACAGGGGAGTCGTCTCTTGGGGGTGAAGGTGAATCCAAAAGAAGACAACGATCAAGTTCGTCTTTGGTGAAGTGAAACTGACGTGCAAAACATAGGCACCGACCTTGGGTGTGGACGTGCATGCAGTGCTCTTCTTACAAAAAGCAATTTGGGCCGAAGTTTTCGTAAGGATAATCTCCACTCCCAGACGATGGAGCTGCAGAAGCTGAGGAAGGCACCTTTAGATTTTGAACTGAAATATGAGAGAGAGAGAGAGAGAGAGAGAGAGAGAGAGAGAGAGAGAGAGAGAGAGAGAGAGAGAGAGGTCAATCATATGAATCTTGCAGCTAGAGGCTTCTGAAGATACGGAGCATGCGAAGTGAAAGATATCCCACGATGAAGCACGTTCTTGGAACCTGACTAGAAGAAGGTTCTATTCATGCAAACGGACGGCCCATCGTGTGGTCATTAATGCAAGAATTATCCATCAAATTTGAGGCCCCTAAGCAAGGGGCCATTTTTTATTATTGAACGCAGGGGAGAGTGGCTCAAATTGATTACAAATTGGCTATTTGCTTGGTGACCAAAGTTGTATTAGAGGTAGTGAGTCAGTTTTTAGTTTTGTATTTCCTTTTAGAGACCAAAATAAAGCCGTCCGGTTCATCAGAGGATGGCTGCTCTGTGGCAATAGAAGGCTCACTTGGAACAAGCTGCCTTGAAGCATGAGTCATGGGATCATCAAAGGATCACCGAGGTCTATGCAAGTTGCCCATCAGAGATTCATGGTTGGTTGGGCGATTATCATCCCGAATCTCCTCAGAAAAATGTGTCCATGATCGGACAAAACAAGGAACCGCTGGAAACCTTTTGAGACATTCATGGCCGCACAAATTTTAGTATAGGGGGCATTCACCAAGAGGAAAAAGGTTTGCTTCATAATATTTCGCGTCTAGGAATCCAAGCAAATAGGAATACCCAGATAAGATGCAATAATAAAAAGCATCTCCCCAAAGCAATACACTAGCAGGAGATGGGAAGTTTGATCCGAATGGGACCAAGAAAGAGGGAAGCAAAGGTGAGGGAACAAAGTTTCGTTGCCAAGGTGAGAAAGTAATCGAAAACTTATAACTACACCAAAAACCTTTGGAACGAACTATGATAAAATTCTAATGTTTCTAAAAATGTAAACATAAAAGTTGAATATAAGAACGAGCACCTTAGGACCAATTTCATTCCAAATCTTAGCAAGATAAGGGCCCTACTCAGAGGGGGAAATCTGACCATGGAAAACCTTTTCTAATAAGACCATGTTTCCATTTAGAAAAACTCGCTTCATTATTATAACCAATTCTAGAGAAATAACATCCTTTCATGAAGAAAATTCTGGAGCATGATTCCTTAGATGATAATCCACTTCATAATTCCCTGAATTCCAAATCCATCCTTGATCCACCTGAAAATTCTTCAAAGCCTCTGCGTACAAGGGTTTAGAGGAGGGAGAAGGTTCTCTCCCCATTTCTCTACACATAGTTCAACTTACATGTATCAGTTACATCATAGTGTAATTAATTTTATGGGCACAACTGCCTCCCAGCTCTAGATGTAAAGTTCTTGTTGAGGTTTCTCGTTGGCTTATAATGGAAGTGTTGCCTGTGTCCTCATCCATTTACTTGATTTTGTCTTGGATGTGCTATGCATGAGAAAATCTTATCAGTCCAGTTGTAAAAAGACGGTAAACATTTTTCTTTTTGGAGAAGCTATCCGGTAAATTCTTCATCAGTCCAGTCTACAACTCCAAAGAGAAAAAGAAAGTTAATAAAATGAGAACAGTGGATGTGGGATCATTCAGTTCATGTATTTTTGGTACATGGCCAAAGAGAAAAAGGAAGTTAATAAAATGAGAACAGTGGATATGGGATCATTCAGTTCATGTATTTTTGGTACACGGCCAATCTAACTATCATAGCTCTCTCTCTATCTAACATAAAATGCATGCATGTCTGTATGTATGTATACATATTATATGCACATAGCATATTCAGTTAATCTGTTGCCTTGTCATGGGGAGCCAGGTTCGCCGCTAAAGTCTTTGTGGCTTGAGTGGGGTACTGTCCCATCGAAATAAGAGAAAATTGATAAGAGAGACGTAGAGATCCCAGTTTTAGTCATCGAATGCCATATATGGGCAATTCAAGGTCGAGTTGCCACATGAATGTTCCATCAATCAAGTTAGGTCCTCTGGGTGGATAGAGCCGTGAAGTATGGGAATGAAATACTTCACCTAACATTCAATAATTACTGCTGTTTTTTACAATAGAGAACGAAGACTTAAAGCGGCAAACCTCTCTAATAAGCTTAGCTTTGTGATCAGGATTGGCCGCATCAACTAAACATTAAATGGCCCAGTGTTTGTGTCTCCATGTATAGCAAGCCAATTTCCCAAAAGGGCAAGTGTACTAGTAGTTCTTTTTCTTTTGAATTGTTGCAAGTTCTATTGAAGAGCAGTGGACTCCGTGTTCATTAAGATCTTTCTTAGAAGCGCCTAACACTTCTGTCCTGAACATTTGGTGATCTCAGTTGTGTCCCTATGAATGAAATGGGTAACTCATTATTTCGTTGAATCATTTCTTCGGACAGAAGAAGATGGTTAAAGCATTCTACCATCCTATAAATTGTATTTTTGGGGTTTGAATTCAGACCTTTGCCTATGGAAAGTTCTAACCATCCGTTTTGTTCTTGTAAAACTCTTATAAGTATAATTTTTCAAATGCTAAAGTTATCCAATCTAATCTGTTGCTCTTATATAACACAGTTCTTTGAAGTAAAAGATATATATCGACGGAATGCTCCAACAAGGCCTGAGCACACAGTAAGGTGTCATCTGGCATTCCACTTTATTAAATGGGACCCCGCACCTTTGATTGATTCGACATATTTATCTGATTTCTCTTACTTTCTATGTCTAGGTACACCAAATATCATGACGTTTCGAATGATTCCATCATCCAAAAGCGCTGTGTTTTCTCTAGTCATTTATACAAAGTTTCTAACAGCCATTGCTAGACCGAAAGAAAATTTCGTCAGAGGTTAGCGTGATCCAATTTACATTGTTTTCGGATTAGTAGATGTAGAACTCAGACGACGGGTTAGATCAATCGATGGTGGGCCATTCATGTAAAGGGACAATTTTCGAGAACTGCACTTGCTTGCTCAAAAATGAACTACGCTTCTTGGCAGCCACATATGCCACGTTGACATAATTCAATCCATTGATTTGGCAGATTACAACTTGCCCATCCTATCAACACTAGTTTTATCTTGATTCAACATTTTCAGACTTTCTTCCGAAAGGGTCTATTTAAGGTTTTGATTAGAAAATGTATATTGTTGGTTTTTGATGAATTATAACATGCCTATAAAATTTCCATCTCTTTTGGGACCAAAGCCGTGCAGTTTAGTCATCAATAACGTGCAAGTTTATTTGTATGAATTTATCCTTAGATATTGTTGTGTGGGGCTAAAAAGTGTACTTATTGCTGGATCATGAAAAGTGCCTTGCTTGATAGTTGGACTTTATGATATAATATCTCCATCTATTTTCGAAAATTTTATTTACTAACCAAAAGCTAGAGTTGTTGACTGATTAAAATGGCTAATAATTCTATCTTTCGAAAGCGGCAGGGGTACACATACGGGCAAATCTTTGATTTATCCAAACTGCTTAGCTTTTGCGAAACCAATAAAAAGAAAGAAAGAAAGAAAGAAAAATCCTTGTAATGGACCTAATCACTATTATTCTAGTTAGGCTTAATTACTTTAAAATTCTAGTTTTTATTTTTTTCATTTATACCCCATTTCAATTTTAATCAATTGCATCCTAGATTTAATTTTGATTGCAATAGTACCCTAATTGCAGACGCACTTGACACCTTGTGTTTTAGTTGACATAACTTACCTTGGTAGGTGGATTTTTTTGTTATCCTAACTTTAATAAAGACAAACGTTATGCTTTTCTTGTCCAAAAATGGATCTCTAGCAACTCGCAAGTAGGAGGACATGGTTGAGAAGAAGACTGAGTTGAGTTGTAGTTGGGGGGAAGAAGACTTTAGAAATATATATATATAATCCTTCTTGACCCTCAGTCAAAGCCACGCGAGCAGGTCAATGCCTCATTGGCAGATTCGGACTAATGCTGTCACCAACTGTGTGTGAACAACTACCTCTTAAATCAAGGGTGAAATTGATCAAAATTGGGTATAAATGAAAAAATTGAATAATTCATGATTTTTTAAAGTAATTAAGCCTTGTGGTTATTTTTATCTTTAAAGTAATCAAGGTCACCAAGCTTTAAATTGTGAAGGTGATCCCACTCAGTGAACTGACCCAACTAGCTAGTAGAGGATGCTAAGTATCTGGAATCAATTGGATTGTCTAAAACTGCCCCATCCCTTGATGGCACATAAGCGGTGTGCTAGACGCGGGCATTAATGGGCACATAAACGGTAGACAATGAAGGAAACTGTTTTTCCCACATTTTCAATGGCATGTTCTTGTCTGTTGTTCTCCAGTACATTAATCATATTGGAGGATAAGGCCATTAGCTAGTGATTACTCTTCTCTTCAATTTACACGACTGTAGTTAGCTATTAAAGGCTGTAATAATTCTCAAATGACCTGTCTACATCTAATCAAAAGGGATTTAATTTACAGCTTCAGGTGCCATTAGTGGAAATATGTAAGTGCAGATATTATTCCCTTCGTATCTATCCTCTAAGTTGACTGGTTTAATGTTTCTTTCTAGTTAATTATATAGTAGAGCTGCACTTGCTGAAAATAGGGGCAAATGATAGCAACATAATAGAGTATGATTTATGGGCGGAACCTCTAAAAGAAAAGGGGGTTCGATCAAGACACTACGGGGGAAGCGCTGGGGAATGAATATGATTGATCCACTGCTTGCCTCTCATGTAACTTTCAGCAGGATTTATAGTGATAAAGGCTAGTCAATTAAGGAGGATTAGATTGAGTCCTGATTTAGCACTTTGGATGGGTTCAGAAGAATTTGAATCGAAGGCAACTCTCGGCTCAATCCTGGTTTTCCAGGTGGTGAGGCATCATTGATTGGATAGAGACAACACATTTGACTCCAAAACCATTATGGGTGTTTATCTGTCGTTCAAGAAAAAGGACTCCACTAAGTGATCTCAAACAAATGATGTCCACAAAACGAAGGTTGAATAAGCATCAAGGAAACTAAAGAGACCATACAATGCTCAAAGCATAGAACAATGCAGAATCAGAGCTGTCTTAGTTTACTCTGCTTGATGAGAGACATGGGTGGGTCAAGGGCAGTCTTCAACTGCAAAAGATAAGCTTGAATAAGAAAGTTGAAAAGTTAGAGATGGTGCATTTACTGGGTCCTAGCATTGCCAAATCGAGATGTCCATGGGTACCCGAGATCCGGCGTCATGAATTATGCCACGGAAATTAAGAGAACAGTGAGGAAGAAAATTGTTAATTTTCGGTGCGTATGGCAAAGTGGTGCATGAGTGGGTCTCAATCATGCAGGTCATAAGTTCAGTTCCATCCCTCAAAGGTAAGCATGAGTGTTTATCTAAGTTCAAAGAACAATGTCACGGTTCAAAGTGAAAAAAGTGAGAAATTTTATAGATTTTACTACGATATTTCTGTTTAGTTTAAAATTCGGTTAGAATATATGTGGAGGTGGCAACTGGTGAAGGGACCTAGGAGACAGGGACAAGCGTCCTGAACAAGATTATGCACCTTATTTACGTGTGCTTCTTTATTAGTAAGAATTCTTTTGAATGATAATGTAAATAAATAATATTTTTTTAAATAAGTATTATAAATAATATAATATTACAAAATGATAAGCCTAAATTTCAAAAGCTAGGTAGCGAAGATCATTTAATTATAATATATTGGAGTATAATACAATAGAACCCTTTTAAATTAATAGACTTGAGATTGCTGATTTCTTATTGATTTTCATAGTTTCATTTTATTAGATAACCTCCTTAAATTATACACACACACACACACAAATGCTTATAATTGTATTAATTTCTACTTGTTTTATTTAGAATGAATGTGTATTTTTTCTGCTTTCTCTAGTTTTTCTCTTTAACAACTACAAAAATTATCTTATGATAAATCCTCTCTTGCCTTTATCTCTTTCTATTTTCTCCCCTAACCTTTTTAATTTTCTCTCAAATAGTAAGCATATATCTCTCCTTTTTTATTTTCTCCCTAACAGAATGTGCTCTCTCTCTCTCTCTCTCTCTCTCTCTCACACACACACACACACACACACACACACACATTGTAAGATGCAAACAAAAGAAGTCCTCAAACTTGAGAATATTATTTCACATAATCAATGGGCTCTTAAGAAAATTCTAAAAAATTATTATGACAAATGATAGGAACACCATTTTAAATAGCAAGAACACCCATGTGGATGTCATTTCATGCTTTTTGAAGTATCAAATGTGTGTTCAGGATTGAAATGGGTGTTTCTATGAATACCCTTTACTATCTTATTAGATAAGTAGATTTTTTAATTTACCATGTTAGCTCAAGTTAGATTGGATTATTTGTATGAGCTTAGTAGAATAATTAATTTATCAAATAATATTTTAAGGAGGCTCTAATTTATGCTTATTATTCAATTCACTATCAAGTTTCACTACATTACTAAGTCATGATTAGGATCAAAGACATGGATTCTTCTACAATCCTTTGCAGAAAGTGCTTTATTTGCATTAGTTGACTAAGAAATGGAAGTTTGATCATTCTAGAAGGAGTGGTGCGAAAAAGATCTTTATTTTAATCACATTGCCATGGAACAACATTCCATGCTCTTTTTGTGTTTTGACCTAACTATAAATAACCGAGGAACAATCTCTCTTGGATTTTGTTATCTCATAGTCAAAAGAGAACAAGATAGGTAAGAGTGTAGTTGTGACGACTCGGGTATTTATATGATGCAAGTTTGATAAAAAGGCGAGATCTCTTGTTTTATAAATATGAAATGCATGAAAATCTTTTTCTTTTTGGAAAGCAATCTTTCATATAAAACCCCGAGTGTCAAAACACATTTTCAAATTATATAGCCATGGTATAGTTTTAAATTGACTCTATTCCCAAGAAAGTGTTAGTCACAGCCTCAGTTACAGAGAGTAACTACAATCAAGTAACATTGAAAGATAAGGTAAGGGTTTACTTACTGGCACTTAGTTTGGACGTTCGCTATCACGGGTCTGTCGCCATATATCCTGTTCTTAAGTGTTTACTTTGTGTCTGAAAAATGTTGAGGATTGAGTGAGTATATACTATACTCAGTAGGAGTCCATCACTACTAGTTTTACAATGCATGCTATGTTTAAAATCATATGCTCTTTAAAACATGTGCATGTTTGAACACTCATGTTCAGTATCTATATTAAAAACCATTGTCAAATTGGAATACTAACGACTTAAAGAATTGCATAATCCAAGTTGAAAGTATCATATATATCATAAACATAATGATATGCATAAGATGCTCAATTGAATTCAACTCATGGATATATGGTATGGTCGACCAACCTCATGTCATGCCATATGCAATGCAAGTAAATCCTCAAAACATAGGGCCCACTATGCCCACGACCTAGCCGCCGAATGGTCCCCGGGTACCTGGGGACACTCGGTCATAGCCTCTATGGGGCATATGACACATCGACCCAGTGCCGTGACACCAGTGGTAGCCCCCTGTACCATATGCAATCGACGCAGGGACATGCCTTTTTTGGGTATGGTACCCATTCCACCTAATAGTGGTAGAGGTTGAGAGGCCACCCCAAACCTATAGGCATAGCGCCAACGAGCTTACTAGCCCAAATCATATACGATCAAACAAGCAAAAACCTCTTTTTCAAAACCTGTCCTCTTTGGGTCCCTCACAACTGTCTAGCCCTCACAACTACCTACTCAACGTCTTTTGGGCACTCCAGCATCTTTTGGTAACCCTCAAGGACATGCAATTTTTCAAAAACTCAATGCTCAAAAATCATGTAATATATGCAATTATTTGCAAAACATGTCTATGCATAATGTATTTGTCATATGCATGCTGAATTCATTTATAAAATTAAGTCATGCTAAACAAGTCATATAACTTAAACTTAAAACATGCATTTTCAAAACAATCATGAGTTCTTTTAAAAAGTTTAGTCGCGATAGAGCACCTACCTAGCTAGATCGCGCTAATCCCCTTGTCCTCGTATGCTCCTGAACATGATTTAGGGGAACAATGTTAGCTTAGCCTATTTTTATAAGTTTTAGAATAGTTTACCACACTACTTAGGCATTAAGGGTTCATTCCTATGCCTAAGGGTCTCCTAAGGTTCCTAATTGGGCCTTGGTATAGTCAGTTTTACAAAGGTTTAGTGGCCCCGTGCCACTATTATGGTTTAAGGGTCATGCCCACCTTAGATAGGACATTGATCAGGTATTTTATGGTTTGAGTGTGTCCACGTCGTTGATACAGACACAACGCCTTTCGCGGTGCCTCAATCGGAGTCATAGAACTCAAGTTATAGGCTTTTTAGTACTGGGTGTACATAGAAGACCTTTAAGAGGTGGAAGCTTGGGACGCTAACGCGTCCCGCGTCTGTCGACACATCGGGCTTCCACCCGTGATTCTCATCTCCGGCTACGTCCACGGATACGCCCATCGGGTTTCCTCAACGCACGGGGTGCATTTCAGTTTGACGAGGACCTGGGCGTCCTAAGGATGCCCTGGTTCGACCCTGTCGAACCAGTGCGCCCCAGGGACTGTCCCTGGGTCCTTTGTGGCTCCCTAGAGCCTCGTTTCCCATGATTTTTCATGCAAAAACTTGGGAAAACTTAGCCTAAGACTAAGGAGGAGACGGGTTTGGAGGAGTTTTGGGCATACCTGGTTTGTGGCTGGGTTTTTCCCACGTTTTCTCTTCTTGTTTGCTTCTCCACTATGGGTTTTTTCCAAGCTTTTGGGCTACCATTAGAGGCGCCCAAGAGCTCTATTTATAGAGCTAGAAGAGGGTTCTGGAGGGGGTTCTTACCGCCATTGAATGGCGGTAGAGAAACCTCCAGAATGGCGGTGGTTTCTCCCCTAAACACTGCCGTTCTAGAACCCTCCAGGAGGTTGAAGAAGAGGGGTGCTCGTATCAAAACAGGCCCCTGTGTTTCTCAGGCTAAATCCATTTTTAATGTAAATTATACTTCTACCCTTGAACTTCAAAGGGCCATAACTTGCTCATTTTAACTCCGTTTTGAGTGATTTTAGTTTTGTTGGATTCCTTTTTCTGAGACACACATAAGGGTACTACTCTTAGGACCAAATTTTTGGGTCCAGTCAAGGTGAATAGTGAAATGACCAAAATACCCTTATCTCCAAAAAGTAAACTTTTCATTATTAACTTGGGATTTCAATGTTACAAAAATGGAGTCATTACAGTAGTATCCATGGCTACACTCATAGGCCAAGGTGCTCTTGCAAACCTATAAAGATATGAAGGCGTCATAGATGTGGACTAAGAGAGAAATGAATAAATGAAGACATTGGTTTCTTATATTATGATTGAAGGCTCTATGAAAAGCTGTGTAGAGCTTTGGATCAATGGAACATTAATATTACACTTAGAGACCTAGGTTATATTGTTGTTATGTTTATGCAACTAGACCTTGTATTATACCAATCCCATTAGACGATCATTGTGTTTGTAGGCACATGTAACACCTAATAAGGCTTGAGATCCACCCATGAATGTGTATCATTTAATTAGTTAGAAATAGGACACAATGAAATCACCGGTTTAAAAATGCAGGCCAGGTTCAATTCATTCTCATGGATTGATGCCCAGCAACCCATATATATTTAAGATATATAATAAATCTAAACTTTTGGATTCTTCTGGGCTTTTTGTATGTTGAGTGTAAACTGTGCCCTTCTGAGATTACTAATTTATTTATTTAGGATTATATAATTCTTGATACTTTTAAGATTGTAATCCAGTGTGACTCCATTTGATGAACAACATAGCTCCCTTTGCATTTGCATGAGCCAGCTTACTCCTTCACTACATTAATTATGGATCAAATAAGTGTGGGGCAAGTAAGGTATTGGGATTTTTCATGATTATTTATTAGTGGAGATAATAGCTAAGCTTAATATTATCTCTTACCAAATTTTAACCTTATTTTTTTCTTTTGAAGGATGGGAAATATTTTATCCTTCTTCAGTTTATCATATTTAAATTAATGGATAGTCAACTATGCACACACAAACACATATTATCATCGACATTGCAAAAAACAAATACAAATTAGACCTTTACACAAGCAAAGTTCATCATGGGGATTAAGCACAAAATAATTTTAGTGCTCACCCAACAAGCTACCAACTTAGTCCTATTTTATCAAAAAGGGGTGGATATGTGTTTTGATGCATAAATTAGAAGATATGAACTAGGGTAATATATATTTGTAGCTAGATAAATTTTCCAAATTTTAGAAGTAGAATCATATACTTAATAAATACAACTCACTCTTTCTCACTTCAAACTAATCATATTTTGCTATTAAATAATTAAAAAATCTTCCTTTTTCTGAATCATTTTTTGAACAATGGAACAAATCAAAAAGTTTGTTAAGTGCTAAATGAACTCTATTCATGATTATTTCGTCTTTATCTCATTCATGGAGAAAGGATAAAATCTTAAATCCATCAGCAATATGATCATGATATTACATTAAATGAATAGGTAGAAATTGGATAAAATCTCAAAAGAAGAGACATAATTTTGCTAGTAGGAAACTTTTATCAAATTGTCTTCATATTTTAAGTAAATTCAATTCTGAGTAGGAAAACATTCTCCTTTTCTACAAAAATAAGTAGTACTGAAAAAGATAGGGGAATTAATAAAGGGATGTAATATAGTTAGATTTTAAAGTTCTTTAACTTTCATCATTGCTTTATATGTAAGCACTAAAATTGAATCTATAACCTCTTGCTATCAGAAAAAAAACTCAACTGACTTAGCTTATAACTTAATCCCATGCTTTTAGATTTTTATTTTTTAATATTTAAAATTTTTATTGACATGTAAGTTGGAATTGAATGCAACCTCAAGGTGAAGTATTCATATCTCAACAATTTAGCTACAAGGCTAGCCCTGGAAGGGATAAAGCTTCTAACAAGTATATTGTAGAACATCTCAATAACCTCAATAATAAGGTTGTTTTGGGTGCTTCTTGAACTTTGCTAGCAACCCTCTTGACCAAGCATGAACTTTAGACCTCGTGAAGGTATCTCAAGTTTTTGATAAGTTAATCCTCTTAAGGGTGATAGCTCTGAAGTCTCTTGTTTCTTTATTTTAAAATATGGACAAGTATTGATTTCAAGATATAAAATACAATTTTTCTTTATTCCACATATTGTTTCCTTCTAATAAATAAAATACATCTTTCTCACTCTCTAGACATAAACTAGGCATTCACTTAGAAAATTCTTATATCATAAGATAGGTTATTATAAAAATATCTGCATAATCTTGAAAACCATGCATTTGAAAGAATTAATTCAAAACAAGCCTCTTCTTTCTTCATTTTTAATATCTATAAAGATGGAAAAGACAATGAGCTTTTCATTCCACATATTATTTCTTTCTAGAATAAAAAAAAGAACATTTTCCTCACTCCTAGTAGATCATTATAAATGGACTAGGCATGCATTTAGAAAATTAATGAGAGAGTTAATTATGAAAACATCTGCACAATTTTGAAAAACTAGTGGTGCTAAATAATTAAACTTACTTGTTTAATCACAAATGCCTTCTTTTATACGTTCAATTTCTTTTTTATTGTGCATAAATCATTTAAAAAGTTGGGATATGATGAGATTTGTTCTTGTAATATCCCAAAAATTTTAAATGTCAATTTGAGTGAATCTTGAAAAATATTAAATTGGAAAAAATATTAAACTTCATATTTTGGAGTTTTATAAGTGAAAGACTAAATAGATATATAATCTAGCATTGAGACCTCTATAATTAGATAGTACTCAAAAACATGATTCAAACGACACCAAGTTTGCAGAAATCGGAGCGGATGGAGGAGATATGAGTATTTGAATATGAGGGGCAATTATATAAAAATAAGATAAAATAAAATAAAAACAAAAGAACTACTTAAATGAAGGGCTGTATTTGATACAAGCACTCCCTCACTTAATGGAACCTGACACGATGTAGGGTCTGTTCTTCCCAAAACCCAACAGAACAAAGAAAAAAAGAAACTGGGAGAAAAACCCAACGAGGGAGACTAGTGAGGGAGAAGAAGAGAAGAGAGAAAGGGAAGAGGAAGGAGATAAAGGAGAGGAGAAGGGAGAGAAGAGAGGGAGTGAAAACCTACACGCTGGAAAACCTAGACTGTGCTAGTGAAGGAGGGTTTAACTTTCATTGGAGAAACTGAGTTTCGCCATGACAACAACAGCTCTAATCGGAGATTCAGCCATTCAATCAAGTCTCCAAGAGCTGGGGAACAAAACTCTCTAGTTCCATCTCCATCGGAGGAGGAATGACGCTGAATTAGAGGGGAGAAGTGATGCATGGGAGACAATTGCCAGAAAACCATCAAATGACATCTTATCCTACAACAACTAGAGATCGTGGATGCCCACAGAGATGAGTCCCTGCACGATTTCCCCTGTTTATTGTTCAATTTGTTCATAGAAAATAGAAAAACTAGGTTTTTGGTTGTAATGTAAACGATCCAACCCTAAAGGCTGTATTAGATGGTTGATTATGTCCTAGATTGAAGAACAAGACCTTCAAGAGCGTTGATCCACTTGCCTGAAGCACTGATCATCTGATTGGAGCTCGGACAGGAGTGATTCGACTCCTGGGCCCTAATACGCTAAATCCAACCATCCAAAATCATAGTTTATGCCTAAAGATAGTTAAATACATGCCTATTGTGGCTGGGATTTGATAAAATTAGTGATCTATGCTAGAAAACATATCAGGCAATCTAGACCGTCCAATCTGTTATTATGTCAACAGAAAGGTTAAATGTCTAATCAATGTTTAGGTATTACCAGTACGTTTTCCAACCCTCAAATATATAGGATACTCGAAAAGAATGGGTGACATGAATTGTTCATGATGCTTTTAATACCAATCAAATGTAAGAATGAGGGCAGCCTAGGGGCACGAAGCTTCTGCCTATGCGAGGTCTGGGGAAGGGGTAGACCACAAGGGGCAGATCAAATGTAAGAATATAACTATAAAATGCATTGAGGACTATATTATGGAAATAATATCTAATTCCAAGCCAAGATTTGATCCGATTAAGGATCAAGAGTTTAAGGCTAATGAATAGTGAAAGTAACTTATAGTCACTTAAGAAGAGTGGTGAATAGCCAATTTAGGACCAATGGCGTGGATTAGAAATCCAGTAACCATTAGTCATTTAATTAGCTATCAACCAATAGCTAATGAAATGTCCTTAGCACAGTAATAAGCATTGTCACCTTGCCTTGTGCTAAATAATGTCAGGGGCTAACTTAGAGGGAACTTCCATGCTAGTGAAGCTAAGAGAAGTCCTAGAATTATACATCTGAATGTGTGTTTGTATTGTTACAAAGGTGGGACTGATCAGGAACGCGTACACGAATTAAATAGATTATTGCATTTGTGAACATGAAGATCTCCATTTGAGGTAAGTGGAATTAAGATGTACTATGATTTTTAATACACACACACACACACACACACACACACACACACATATATGAATCTCAATTGTTAAAACGAGTTTATTTAGACTATGCTATGAATGAAGTAAATATGCATGTCATATTTGAATGTAAATTAAACTGCTCATGTATAAGCACATGTTGTACATTGTGATGTTTCAGTCCATTCATTTGCTCATGACACGACACGTCCTAGACCAATGAGTGTGGGTAACCCATCCCCTAGGTAGAATAGATCCTTGACGATGCATTCTGTGAGAGGTTGAGGGGTGTAACCCAATTGTATGCCTCTAATAGGAAACAAAGCCTTGAAGGTTGACAGGCATAGCCCAGTTGTATGCCCAAAGGGGATGAGTTTAGCCACACATTGTTTGCAAAGTTTGATGCATTTTGAGAGGTAATTATGATGTGGGCGGGCCTTCAGGCTAGTCAAGCTACCGGTCTCTTAGAAATAAAGCCTTGAGGTGTGACTTTAGGTTTAACCCACTACACCGACTCACTGCGCCAAAGAGGACAATATTGTTTACTGTGCACTCTGATACACATACACACGACATGCTAGTATTTAGTAATGTGAAATGGCTTGTAAGAGCAAAGACTAGTATTAGGAAATGAAAATGACTTGTGAGTTTGACATGTGACTACATGCTTTGCATTTCAAAGAATGTGTTTTAGTATTGATACATTGGTCTTTCTTCAATTGTGGCATGGATTCATGATTTTGATGAATATTGAATGATTTCAAGTTAAATGATAATTGAATTGTTGTTTGCATGATTTGGCATGGACAAATTGATCTATATAGAAATATCATGATTTTGTTTATTTAAAATTGCATCTTATTCAACCTACACAAGCGCAAGCTTGCTGAGTTATTATACTTGTTTACAATATCTCAAAGCAGAGGATTTCTAAGCAATAGGAGTTTACTGGCAGGAGGGCATCGACAGAAGCTTTTGACTTGGACAGGTAATAATTGGTTTATGCTTGAAGTTAATTTAGTAGAAATGAGAAAGATACTGTAATGTATGTAATTTTGAGGAGTTTTGATAACTTATGTGATTGGGTTGTGACATGGAGATTCTGGGTGTATTTTGTTTAAACAATTTGTTTTTTTTTTTTTTAAGTATGAAGAGGAGACAGAGTCTCCAATTATGTTCTAAAATTGTCAATAAATCTTTATCAGATACTTCGCAATGACATGCATTAAATATCATATGATCAAAAAACAAAGAAAACTCTGCCGAATTTTTTTATAGAAATGAGCACTCATTTCAACGAGAACCTTGTTTTGAGAAAAGAAAAATGACACTCAGGGTTTTCAAAGTGAATTTAAAAGAAAAGATTCTTCAGCTATTATTTACTCTTTAAAAATGATTTTTATTAGAGATTGATCTCGTTATGTCAATGCCTTTTGTATTTTAAAAGTGTTAGAAAAACCTGGGTCGTCATACTTTTATTGCGTCTAAGATTAGTATGTTGATCTTAACTTGTTTGAATTTCTCCATAATCTCATCACTAGTGGTACTCTTTGTGACTTGACGCAACTTTCGAGGAAATAGAGAAGGGATATGACATGATTCAACAGGTGGGGTAGAATCCCTTTCTTTAGATTTTTCTTTATTTTGATAGAGTTTTTCTACTTTATCAGTCTTTGCTGACTCATCTTTCTCAATTATTGTATCACTCCTAAGAATAGTGACAGTCATAGTTTGTTTCATGGTAGAACTTGATCATGCATTAGGTGCATTATTGCCAATCACATGCACACCCATAGGGTTTGCTTATGGTTAAGCTGGAAACTTTTCTTTTTCCATATTTTGCATCATTTGACTTATTATATTTTTCATTTCATTCATAGATTGTGTGGCTTGTTTTAATTGCCATGCTTTTTATGGAAAGCCACGATTTAAAAGCAAAAGTCAAATAAGTCATGCTCATGGAGTGTCATAATTAGAGGAATAATTATATCCCATCATTTTTCTCTCTTTTCATCATTAAGTGTCCCTGTCTTTTCTCTCCCATCCCACCTACCACATCATTTCTTCCATAGGATTCTCCATTCGTGGGAGAAAAATGGAAACATCTCCCACCTTTTTTCCCACCATGTTTCCTCCTTATGATTATCCTAAATAGCCACCACACCTCATCCTTCCCATCCATTCTTTTTTGTACCTCATCCCACCATTCTTTTGCCTTTAGGTCACCTTTTAAGAAGTGAGAAACATCTATAAATAGCACCCATGAAAGCTTCCATGAATTTGAACATGTTGGGAGGGGGGGCATCTCCCTCCTTCCCTTTTACCCCTCCTTTCTCTTTCTCTTCTTCCCCTCTAATCTTCAATGTTTTCTCCTATGAGCAGCCATTCATTCTAGCCATTCCATGCCTCTTTCATGCTTGATTTCCCCTTCAAAGTTCAGGTTGGTTGTCTCTTAGTTCATTGTTTGATTGCTTTTGAATTCCTACTTTGTTTTGATCCTTGGTTCCATGCTTGGTTATTAGCTTCTTTGATTGTTAGCCTTTAGTTTCATGATCTATTGATTTAAGAGCTATAACTCTTTGATAGTGACAACCAAAATAATATAGCTATTAGATCGAAGTCTATACCTTACATCATTGTTTTGTTCCTTTGCTTCCTTTTAGTGTTTGCCTTTAATTAGTTTCTTAAATCCTTGAATCTATAAATTACAACTCTCTTGTAGTGACAGCTAAGAGAATGTGGTTATTAGACCAAGTTCTTTGCTTCTTGAATTCCTAAATTGTTTTGCCCATCTCTTGTATGGTGCGCACACCTTGCATAACATGCACCACTCTTGTAGACCAAATCCATGTGATGAGATTTATGTTTGGCTTGTGATTGAAGTTTACTTTCCATGAGTGTTTTATGTGATTTAAATCTTATTTTTCATGGATGTTTACATGCTTAAGTAGTTTAGGATAAAACTCACTCTCTTTGGCTAGGTTAAGCAGTTTAAAGAAAGATCTATTTAACACACAAACCGTTTGATTCCTTGTAGGATAGACCTAACTTGTGAGCTTATACTACAATCGATTCGTGTGCTTGTGAGTTTAACTTAAAAATCATAACAACAAGATCCATTGAAAACATGGCTAAAGTGCACATGATACAAATTAATGATTGAAATCCAATTGTGGGTTATGCTTAAGATATGTATAAATCAAGAATAAAACTTAGTTTCCAAAACTTTACCAAAATGTGCATGGCATAAATGAGATTAGATATGCAATAAAAACTAATCTAACTTAGAATATCCCATATCCCCTGTAACAGCCTGAGGGCCCCATCCAGCAACGATATTATTCACTTTGGGCTTTTGGCCCGCACGGTTTTGCTTTTCCCCTTTTAGGGGAAAACCAGTCATTGCAAAGGAAGTACTCATTACTCTTATCAACAGCCCAGTTTCCCCTCCCCAGGCGATGTGGGACTAACTCTCGGTACCTCTCGCCTTCGTCCTTCAACCTATCTTGGGGCATCCCCCTCGAGGCATCTTGGCGACTACAATGGTTCACCTTTTCCCCTTTAGGGACACGCGTCCTCGTGTGTTTCCACGCGAGCTCCCATGTGCAGTTAGCCACCCACCATCACGAGGGAACTGGCTCTAATACTATTGTAACAGCCCGAGGGCCCCATCCAGCAACGATATTGTTTGCTTTTGGCTTTTGGCCCGCATGATTTTGTTTTTTTTCCTTTCAAGGGAAAATCGGTTGTTGCAAGGGAAGTCCTCAGCACTCTTATCAACAGCCCAGTTTTTCCTCCCCAGGCGATATGGGACTAACTCTTGGTACCTCCCCGCCTTCGTTCCCTCAACCTATCTTGGGCCTGACCTCAGACTATCTTGGGGCGCCCATACACCCCTCAAGCCATCTTGGCCCACCCTCAAGGCATCCAAGATAGGTTAAGGGATGAGGGCGAGAGGTACCGAGAGTCAGTCCCACATTGCTTGAGGAGGGGAAACTAGGCTGTTGATAAGAGTGCTGAGGACTTCCCTTGCAAATATCGATTTTTCCCTAAAAGGGGAAAAGCAAAACCGTGTGGGCCAAAAGCCCAAAACGAACAATATCATTGCTGGATGGGGCCCTCGGGGCTGTTACAATAGTATCAGAGGCAATTTTCTCGTGATGGTGGGTGGCTAACTGCACGTGGGCGCGCAAGGACGTATGTCCCTAAAGGGGGAAAGGTGAACCATTGTAGTCGCCAAGATGCCTTGAGGGGGATGCCCCAAGATAGGTTGAGGGACGAGGGCGGGAGGTACCAAGAGTTAGTCCCACATTGCCTGGGGAGGGGAAACTGAGTTGTTGATAAGAGTTTTGAGGACTTCCCTTGCAAATACCGATTTTTCCCTAAAAGGGGAAAAGTAAAACCGTGTGAGCCAAAAGGCAAAAGCGGACAATATCGTTGCTGGATAGGGCCCTCAAGCTGTTATAATGATATCAGAGCTAGTTCCCTTATGATGGTGGGTGGCTAACCACACGTGGTCGCTCGTGTGGAAACACGCGGGGACGCGTGTCCTTAAAGGGGGAAAGGTGAACAGTTGTAGTCGCCAAGATGCCTTGAGGGGGATGCCTCAAGATAGGTTGAGGGACGAGGGCGGGAGGTATCGAGAGTTAGTCCCACATCGCTTAGGGAGGAAAAACTAGGCTGGTGATAAGAGTGCCGAGGACTTCCCTTACAACAACCAGTTTTTCCCTGAAAGGGGAAAAGCAAAACCTTGCAGGCCAAAAGCCCAAAGAGGATAATATCGTTGCTGGATGGGGCCCTTGGGCTGTTACATCCCCTACCTCTCACTGATGACTTTCTTCTACAATCTTCTTGTCTAAAAATGCAAAGTGTGGATGATCCTTGGTATAGCCAGATCCTCTCTCTCTCTCTCTCTCTCTCTCTCTCTCTCTCTCTCTCTCTCTCTCTCTCTCTCTCTCTCACACACACACACACACACACACACACACATTTTATTTTATTTTTCTTATTTGTTTCTTCACCTACCCAAGATGTCTTGCACTTATGGCATGATCTCCTTTTCCAGTTATCCTATCTTAAATTTTTCTTCTCTTTCTTATCGTGTATCTCTTAGATTCTAATACTACTCCATCATATGTCAACCTCCTCATTCTCAAATCTTCTCCCTTAATTTTGTGATCTGCCATATGCATCATCAATCATTGAATTAGATTGATCACACAATCAACTTTGACTATCACTTAATCTTTCAAGCAACATCATGCATGCCTATCGGCCCTTGATCTTAATGCATGATGTAAAGTTATTCTACACCTTTGATGTCATGCACAGTTATTAGACTTGATCTTATTGTAGAATTAACAAACATTTTTACACTATTGATATGATGCACACACAACCACTATTAAATCTATCATGCACAACCATTGAATTCTTGGATCTACTATGCACATCAAACCATTTACTTGATCCATTTAGTGCACGTTTAATTGACATATCTATATGCACACATGTTGAATTGATTAATCCATCAAGTGCACACTTTTATTATATAAATTCCAAGATTATGGGCACCTCTAATATTTCTATTTAGATTTCATTCTAATACTTACATGATAGGATCTATTATAGAGGTGCATGCTCACATGGCTTTCCTATGTCCTAGAGACTTACATGCTAAGACCCAGAATATAGATGCATGCCCACATGCTCAAGCATGAGCTCCATGTAATATGTATGATTATTTCTAAGATAAAACCATGCACATGCATCTTTTGTAATCTTGAAATAACCAATTATACTCATGCGTTGGATGTGTACACACACATATTTAATTCCTACTCTAGAGAGAGCTTGCAAACTCTCCTACAAATTTAGAATAATATTACTTGAATAATGAGTTATTACCTATTCAGAATCATTGCCTACAAGCTTAACTCCTTGAATTGAAATCACGAACACAAGTTTATTGAATTATTTAGATTAGGAGCACAAGTTAATTTTGATCCAATCACCAGCATATAATTACTTAATTGATTTAGAGCATAGACTCATGTTTGATCTAAGAATGCTCATCTTAAATCCTCATGTGATCCATGCATTATGTGTTTTAATGAGTTTTTTATCTCGGTTTTGGGCACGAGCACATGACCAATTTCAATAATCTACCCTATGCCCACAAGTTATTTGAATGGATCCATCATGCTTACATGCTAGCTCGATTGAATCATTATACACACATGTTCATTTGATCCATTATGTGCATAAGTTACTAGGGTGAACCTATGATGATTTCATATAACTGATTTGAAGTTATAGCCAATTGCACCCTAGATGATTCAATGCATGCGCACCATTTTTCATACATATCACATATACCCATCTCATTACATTTCATGCGCACACCACGCACTCCATCAGACCTTATGCATAGCATGCTAACATTCACAAAAGTGCTCTTATGGTTTTGATGTTTTGAGTGATAATAGAATTACCAGCAAGTTAACATCCTATATTTTAACCAAGCACCTATGCATACTATTTCTCTAATTGCTAAAACAGTTTACCTGCGTGCGCCATTCCTATAACTGCTATACAATTGATTTTCAATGCTTGAATCCATCTTTGGATGTATGAAAACTTTGAATTTAGCATAGTAATTTTAAAGTAAAGCTTGTGCTTCTCGTAATATTTGTTTAGTATTTGCCTAAGGGCCTATGAAATTGATTTCATGTGGAATGTGGAACTGAAATGTTTTCTACATTGTTTGTCCTGAAGAGATTATAGATTTTGCTCTAAGGAGCATCTGTTTGATTGCATAATAAGAGTGTAATAACACAATTTTAGGGACTCTTTGGAGTGTGTGTGAGGGGTGATTGAACATGACTCCATGTGAATTTCCATGAGAAATGTGAAATGTTTTAATGAATGAAAATTAGGTGAATTTGGAGATTTGTGTCTAGCCTAAAATTAGGCGACTCATAAGAGTTAAGCCTAGCCTGAGCCGAGTTATAAGATCCCTTTGGTTGCTATACTAGGAGTGCAATTGGCCACTGATGCTCTAAAATGGAAATTTGATACTGGCCCAAGACAAAGACTTTTATGCATTTGGAAGGGTAATGGGACCTTCCATTCAATGTAATCTATTCTCCCCCATGTGGACCAGTGTAGCTCATGTGGTTTCCATGATCAAACATAGGTAGGAGATATTGATTCTCTCTACATGCATATAGTTGCATTATGATATGGACATCGATGGTATGTCGATTAACCTCGAGGGATTTAGACCATTTACCTTTAAGATCCCAACAGGATACTACTTCATGATTTTGATTGATATTATGAGCCATGTTTTAAACACTAGGAATAATTGCTAATGCGGTGTATCTAACAAAATGTGATTCATACAACCTTATGTGATTCATCATCGATTTTGAATTTTAAATACTACTGAGGTCGATACTATATGATATGTCTCACACGCTAAGAACAACTTCTAATGCCGTGTATTATTATGGATATGGATTCGCAATACTCTAAGTGATTCATTGTTGATTTTAAGTTTTGAACATTTTCAAGATTTGATAATTCATCGCTACCTCTACTTTTATTAGATCCACCATAAGACCATCATAACTCAAGAAATTAACTTTTTCTAGCGAGAAGTCAGACTTACTAATTTGGAAAACAGTTTATGACTTCCAAGAGTGTTTAGCACAATTTTATAAGTGTTCTTGATGTTCCTTAATACTGGCAAATTAAATCCATATATCGTCAATGAATACAATCACAAATTTATCTAAGAAAATTTGGAAGACTTGATTCATCAAATCCATGAATATAATAAATGTAATCATTAGATTGAATGGCATAACTAAGATTTCATAGTGTCCATAATGAGTACTGGATGCTTTCTTTGATATATCCTCATCTCTGATTCATAGTTGATGATAATGGATTGAATTTGATCAAAGAAATCATCAATGCATGGTAGAGGGTACTTATTTTTCACAATGATATTATTCATCATTTTGTAGTCAATGCATAATCACTTTAATTCATCCTCTTTCTTTATAATTAGGATTGATGCTCGCCAAGGTGACTACTTAGCCAAATAAACCCTCCGTCCAATAATTCAATAGTAAACTCAATCTTTCACTAGGATGGTAATCTTGGAAATTCCTTTAGAAAAACATCTTGGAGTTTTTTGAACTACATCTATCTCCTCAATCTTGGGTAGTTCATCATCTATAGTAACCATAACTTGGTAGTCTTTAGAGATGTGTTTTGTTGCCTTTATAGCTGAAATAATGTACGTACCTACAAAGTTGTCTCCCATGTAAAGCAACTATTTTCTCATCAAATATACAAAATGTAATTTTCTTTTTGCGACAATTCATAAATGCCCAATATTTTTCTAACCATTCCATACTTAGGATAATATCAAAGTCTATCATGTTAAATAGGATAAGGTCAGCATCGATTCTTCTTTCAATTAACCTTGATAAACTCTTGTGCTATAACTAATTCACCAACTGGGGTTATTACCTTTAATCTAATTCCCAACTTTTTCACTGATAAATTCATACTTGATGTACAGATCCTGATTCCTTTATGGTTTGTACGCGATCATGGGTGTAGCTTACTTTTCTTTAAAGCTCTAGAATTGAAATTTCTTATCTCACTATGTCTCATGGTCAGATTTGTCTTATAATTTTTCTCAAATTTAGAGGCCATCTCACACTCTGCTAGTGTAGTAGGTTTCGTACCAATGACTTTAGTTCTCAGTTTGGGATATAGATCTTCTAGAAATTGATCAGCTATTTGTTGATCCTTAGCACAGATATTTGATGTAAATCTCTTTAGTTGAACGAACTTATTCTCGTTGTCTAATTTGGTAAGGTTTTCTTGCCGCAAACTCAAGAATTCCTTCTCCTTCATTGATTGTATGTGGAGAGGGAAGTACTTATTAAATATTTACTTGAATTTCTCCCAAGTAATATCTTCTCTATAGGTTTATTTGACTGATCATCACTAGAATGTTGTCTCTAGTTTCAATATATATGTGGTAATACTAACCCTCATTTCTACAAGAGTTTGTCATACTTCAAAGTTTTTCTCTACTCCAAATATATATTCTTCGGTAGTCTCTGTTTCACCTTTTTAGGACCAATCTTCTGGAATTTATTCACCATCTATTCTAGTTTATCATTTGTTCCTTTTGAACTTTCCACTATTGCACTTAGTATAGGTGAAGATTGATCATGTAGCGATGTTAGGTTATTCTGTCTCGGAATAGGTGTACCAGGCATAGCTTTCAATTAAACTTAAGCTGAAGCATCTTTTGTCACTACAGCTTATGATGTTTGAGTATGTTGTAGATAAGGAAGGATGTCCTATGACACTTGTGTAACTATTTCTGCTACTTGTTTCCCTTGTTCTTTAATTTCGATATTGGAATAAGTAGTTCCTTCAGCCGTCCTCCTAGTTGTTTTCCTATGTGGCATATGCTCATACTTTACGATTCCTACACGAGTTAATTACTTAACTCATTCTATCCTAACTTATATTTGGATTAACATCTTTATGTTGGACATATAGGGCAGGAAGTGACTGGACAAGTCGCTTTGATACCAACTACGACAACATGAGTTTTTAAAACATTTTTTTATGTTTATTTTCAAAAGATGGTGCCCATAATTTTTTTCAAAATCAAAATCAAAGAGTGAAAAATATTTTCTTTAAAATTCATTTATAAAAAAGCTGGATGTCACTTTCACTCTCAAACTATACATATATATATATTATTTATAAAATAGATTTCTACTAAATTAACAATAGAAATTCATTTCCTGAAAGCAAGACCCATCTTGTATTTACTTATATAGCCTTATAATTATTATATGAAATGTCCAAAGTTCACAATCTAAATAACTAACTACATAATACAAAATTTTAATAAAAGTATTTACCTTTGAACAGTTGTATGGTTGCTGGTATTCCCATGATGTTTCCATTTTCTCCTATCTATCTATATCTGAGATATTATAGACATTCAAACATTTACAATATCTCAGCAAGTTATGCTTGGTAGAGGATTTAAAAGCATATGAAATTTAAAATATTATTTATAATCCAATAATTCCTTGATAATTTCAATATCCATATTCATCAATTTTTATTGGAATAAAATAATTCAATTTCCATGAACCATACTCTATATAGCAAGTCTATCATGTAATTACCAATATGAAATCTTCTATAAAAGTATTCCCACAATAATTCATATATAATTATACCATATATATATAAATTGTTAAAACTATACAAAATATTAATTTCATAATTAATAATATCATAATATCCATACCTAGACTATATTGGGTCCAATATCCATACCCCTCACTATACGAGGTCCATAATCCTTCAGCCGCTACTGGTATAATAGTATCATCATATCCATTCATACACATATCGATAATGAGCTCATACCAAGCATCTTATCATGCCATCACATAGGGCATCTCATCATTCCATCACATAAGCACCATAGTGCAGAAAATATAAAGACTACTATGCTACAGTCTAATCCATACGAGCGCGCTTGGATAACTGCCAAATAATCCACTGATACTAAGGTGAAAAAATACATACTATCCATGTTTGTATGGGGAGACATGGCTGTCATAGTGGCATCCTTTCCATAATTGCCTCACTCAACTTTTTCCTCACTACGGGCATGGTATCCATATCTCATCAGTTTTGAAGAGCAGGTAGCCAACCCTCATTCTCTCCTAGCGTAGCATCCCCATGCCTATGCTTGTTGAAAGAAAAACCCTTAGCCCTCCATGCTTAGATGTAAAATAATGATACTAGCAGGCTATTTACCTGTCCATATATAAAATTCATGACAATATCAACATCCTTAATAATCGGGTACTCATGTACTATGGATGTGATTTATCAATCTAAATTCATGAATAAACAGATAATATAATTGGAACTTGTGTACCAAGAATATAATTTCATGGACACACAGATAATGTAAATTTAGATCGTGCTTTTTAGATAATGATCGCATAATGATAAGCATAAGATCATTATATCATTTTGACTAAATCATTACACATCTTAAACAATTAAAAGCATATTAATTTACAATCATTCTATTTGATTACCAATTTAAGTTCTATAGATATTATAATATTAAATAAGACTATGTTTAGAACACAGGTCTTGCAATTTAGAAATATGCATTCTTAAGATTCCACCTACCTCGTAATGAGTAGCCAATCCACTCAAAATCTTACTCCTTTTTGTTAATATAATCTAACATATCTATCAAATTACATGTATAGTACATGGTTATTTTCTTTGTTTTAGTAATACATTTGATTTATCTTATTTTTTTATCATCATACTTTAGATGATCTTGCATTTGATCTTCTCTTATCATAGTCATATTCCTTTATGGTTTGTCTAATCATTAGACCATTGATCATCAATTTATAGTCTCAATTACTTAATATCTCTTATACTTGACTAATCTATCCTCTATAGATAGTTTTTCTTAAATTTAAATTATTGATCTATAAATCTAACAGTTGGAACATGTTTTGATCAGTCAGATTTAGGGTTTCTGATTATCTTCTACGTCAATTCTAATTTGTCTCAATGTTAATGGTAAATACAACCGTTAAATTGGTTTAATCATTTAATTGATATCACAATTAGATATAATTTTTTTAAATTTCAATGTTTCAATTGATTTAATTACACATTTGAAGTTTCTATATTGATCCAGTGGTAAGATCTATCTTTGATCTATCAGATTTATGATTCTAATCTTAATTAATGTTTTAGATCATAATTTGTAACGTATTTGAGTGATTAGATCATGACATTAGTCTTAAAACTCTACTACATTTTCTAATTAATCACTTCTTAGGATCTGATTACCTTTGATCTTATCAATTCTATGAAATTTTATAGTTTCTAGGTCTTGATTAGTCTAAACAATTTTCTGATCTCAAATTTTATTGTATAACTAAGTATGCATTGTCAAGACAAATCAATAGACTTTCCTTGATCGTAAATCTGATTTGTACAGCCCTCTAAATATAAGATTTTATGTTTCGGATCATTTAAACCATCAGGATTAAATATGTTTAAAATAATACAGTAAATAATTGTCACTGGGATGCATTGGAACATGGTGCGCGTTTTAGAACGCGTTGGTGCATCTTGGTGACAAGAATGTATAGCACTACGTCTTGGTTCCCAGGATGCAAATGTGTCATAGTCGATCCGCAATCGTTATGCATGCGCAAGAATGCTCTAGACGGTTTCGTTCTCATTGTGCATCTCAGTTACAGATCATATCAAGATCATTTGGACGGTGCAATCCTGGTAGTCTATCTATTTTCCATTTAGATCATTGACCTAAATCTTCTATATTTTTACCTCTCTTTTTTTCTTTTTCTTTTTTTTTACAGACCTGGGGTTTTGGGGTCCCATGAATTCATCAGAGGCTCATATCTTCCATCTGAGTTGTCCTTGAGGTCGTTCTCAACTTAGTCCACTGGATTTGTTTTACTGGTAGATCGTTGATCAATGAGACCAGATTGGGGCAGAGGAGGAGGAAAGGAAAGCTGGAAAAGAAGGGAAGAAAGGGGGAGAGTTTACCTAAGCCAATTGGAGAGGAAAGGGAACTGATGACTCTGGTGGGTGCAGATGCTACTCTGTGCCTACCAGTGAGTCGGATCATCGAAGAATGTAAAGGAAAGAGGGAAATTGGGGAGGAAAGGAGGGAAAGGGAGAGAAGAAGAAGAATATGGGAAAAGGAAAGAGAAAAGGGAAAGGGGCTATTGCCTGTGCCGGAAAAGGAAATAGGGAAAATGGGACCATTGGTGTGTTTGTCGAGTTGGGGATGATGCATCGGTGGACACGCCTGTCTTCTATCCCAGTGCCTCGCGTTGGCATACGGCCTAGTAAGAGAGAGGATAGGGCAGAGAGAGAAAGGGAAAGAGGGCAGAAAATTTGTAGGAATTTTCTACTTATTTACTTATTTATTTATTTTATCTTTTATTATTTTATTAAAAAGTGGATTTGTCATTATTACCACTTTAATTGTTACAGATTCTTATATTTGATGACTCATGGCCTACATAACTTTTTGTGGAGCCCTCATAAAGGTAAACTATCAATTTTATTTTATTTAATAAAATACAATTTTAAAAATTGAGAAAAACATAGATTTTCCTTTCGAATTTTTATTTTAGTGTTCTTAATGTCGTTGGACTTGATTTTTTGAGTGCAATCCAAATATTCTATTTCAACTCCTAATTCTATTTATATAAAAAGTCAATTTCTTATAATCTCAAATTCCAAATCTATTTTCAAAATTTTCAATTCACACATTTAAATCAATCAGATAAATTCATGGAAATTTGAGGTTGTTATAACTAAGGTGAGTCATGATTATAATAGTGGATGACATTTTTATAGACTCTAAAAGCAGGGTGGAGCACAAGGAATCCTTGTGCATTATTCTAAATATATTATGGATGCATCACTTGTTTGCCAATATCACAAGTGTGAGTTATAGTCAGAGTAGGCAAATCTTCTTGACCATGACATTTCTAATAACTGAGAGGTTATTGACCTAGCAAAGGTTGAGGTTGTGATAAGGTGGGATTAGCTCAAAAATTTGTGATTGAAGTTCATAATATCCTTAGTCTTATGAACTGCCATCATTGGTTTATTGTATTCTCTAGGATAGTAGTGGTATGGATTTGTGGCAATTGTTCTCTTATTATACATACGCAATACTTGAACTTGATTTCTCACTGAATGTGAGGTATGCCTGTGATATTTTTTATTATATGAGACTATTTTCTTATGTATAATCAAAATTGATTCACGAATAAACACGTGAGTAGCCAATGAGGGCGGCCTAAGATGGGGGCTGATGAGGGCGGTCAATGAGGGCAGGTGCGAGGCACTAACAGGCTGCTAGGTGCTCACGGTGTGGCAGTGGTTTAGATTGAGATGATTGGCATGTGTTGCATATGTGATGAGCTGGTATGCTCTGATTTGATTTGGCATAGATTGCCTACTAATGAGTTAGTATGCTTTGATTTTGATTTGGCATATATTACCTATTGATGAGCAAGTATGCTCTGATTTTGATTGACATGGATTGCCTACTAACGAGTTGGTGTGCTCTTATTTGATTTGGCATAGATTGCTTACTGATGAGCTAATATGCGCTAATTTGATTTGGCATAGATTTGCCTAGAGTAAGCTGATGTGCTCTCATGTAGATTTAACATTGATTTGTCATGGTAAGTTGATATGCTCTGATATAGATTTGGCATAGACTTACCTATTAAAGAGTTGGGATACTCTAATTTTGATTGACATGGAGTTGCTTATTGGTAAGCTGATGTGCGAGATTCTTTTATTGTTATGGAGTTGCTTATCATGAGAAGTGATTTTAATATTTAATTACTACATTGCTGATTCATGCATACTAATGTATGGTTATTCCTGTATATGGGTACATGAAGATTTTATCTGTACTAATGTTGTACATAAATGAATTTGATCATTAGAGTATTTTGATGCACTAGTCGTATCACAAATATTTATAATATGCTTTGATTTGACTCGGTATGGATTTACCTACCTTATGAGTTAATTTCTTTTGGGGACAATTGGCATGATTTGTTTACCTTGTGAGATGATGATGTTTCTAAAATTGTTTTAAAAATAATGTTGAAAGAATTTTGAGGACAAAATTTCTATAAGGGTATAACAACCCTTAATTTTGAGTCCTTTTTTATACATTATATTATATTTTAATTAAAATAAAAAATAAATTTCATAAAAATAAAATTTTATAAAATTGACCTCCTTGAAAATTCAAAATTTAAACTGAAAACTATCAAATTTGGAATGTACGGGTACAGATGATTGCAATGACATAAGGAACACTGAAATAAGAGCTCAGACGAAGAAGTTATGATGTTTTGAATATGGATGGCATTTTAGTAAAAAAAAGGATATTTACTAAAAGGGTGTGGCTATTTTGATAACGGTACCCTCCTTTAAGATTGGTAATGGTCGAAGTTGACTATCGCCCGACGCCAACGCTGAAAACGAGAGAGAGAGAGAGAGAGAGAGAGAGAGAGAGAGAGAGAGAGAGAGAGAGAGAGAGAGAGATTGGCCTGCTGGAGAAGGTGAGTGACGCCAGCGAGGAAACTGGTGTTTTCGGATTACTGGGATTGCAGGGAGCTGCCGGTGGCTCGGATAAGAGATCCGAGCTTGTCATCCTCTTTAGCACGATGGTACGATCAAAAGCCCTTAAGAACCATAGAGATCGGGCAAGAAACAAAAGATAATCGGGGCGAAGAAGATAATGACCGCGACTGGAAAAAATCCAACGACCGACATCCCATTTTTGACGTTTTCCAACATCAAACAACTTTGGATCTTCACCAAATTTCAAAGGATTGTAGGTGAGACTCAGATCTACAAATCCCTCTAATTTTTTTTGAAATCCATTAAGAAATGAATCACCGGCTGCGATTGCACCGGCATATTCTTTGACTGTGGTCTATCAATGCGGGTGAGCTAGTAAATTTTAATGTAAAATGATCTACACCATGGGATGGTCAAATCTTTGATCGGGGATCATCTGACCGTCCAAATTGGATGCGAACATGATCTGGAATCCGCGATGTGAGATTTGTAAGATCCAACCGTTCATTGTGATCCTCATAGTGTGTAGGTCAGATCTGTCGCAAAGATTTTTGATCTGGATCATGGTTGAGATGAAATAATCGATTTGGATCAACTGCTGAGATCAATCGATAATTTGGATGGGATGATGGAACGAGTCCACTTGTCTCTGGATTTGCCCTTTCTTTCCATTTCGCTTCCATTTTCACTACCGCTGAAAGATTCTTCAGTAGAACTTTTGTGAATGGTGAATGAGAGTCTTCATTAGGGTTTATCTGGAAGTTCGTAGAATGTGGAAAGATTTGAGGACAAAATGAACTTCTCATAGAGTTTCTCCTTTGTTTCTGCTTTTCCCCCTTTTGTTGGAATCAGAAGATGTTTTGAGTAGTTCTTACGTTATTTGTGATCCACATTGGTTTTCTGCTGGGGTTTGGGGAATTGGAAAATCGTTTTTGATTTTTCAATTTTTGTTGGTATAGCTACCAATGTTCCGTGAATTCCAAAGATTGGAGAGTGAGGTAGAGGATTCTCTGCTTCAGCTCTTCTGTAATGTTCGTCAATACTATGTAATACGGTGGCTGTGATGCTATAGAGTTGTAGTTTGTTATCTGGTCTGCTTGTTTTGAGTTTAGAAGTCAGAGATGTGAAACTTGTCAGCATATCATCCACCAATTGATAGTTGTTGAAGGATTTATTTGGTTCCCAGCCTTAATACGCCATAGCATTGCCACAAATGATATCATATTTGCTTGCATCAATTAGTTTTATATCAACCAAAGCTTCAATCTTGTCA
Organism: Warburgia ugandensis; assembly: GCA_035236585.1. Lineage (NCBI taxonomy): Eukaryota > Viridiplantae > Streptophyta > Magnoliopsida > Canellales > Canellaceae > Warburgia > Warburgia ugandensis. Next base: position 7,629,685 of record CP141136.1, read on the forward strand.
GTTATGCCCTATTGTTGATTTTCAGTGTTTCATGTACTGATTTGCTGTTGTTGGGACTGACCTCAATACTATGGAGTTGCCTTTTATGCCAAATTTCATGCCTTCCTGGATCAGCAACTTGTTCTAGACTAAGTTTATCTACGTCTACTTGGGTAATTATTCTCCAATCTTTGGACTATCGGATACTGCAAATCATGTAATCTTTGATTTTGTAAAGGCAACTCTGGTTTTGGTGCACTTGTGCTTGTATCATATGCGACATTTTGCATGTCATTTGATGGTGAATCTAAGTAAATGATCTTATGCACTCTAAAATTTTCAGTTTCCTGTACAATGTTGATCTTATGTATTATATCACTGCCTTGTATTTTTTATGACTACTGATACTGGCATCAGTATGATGATTATATAACTTTATCTGGGTTGTTCTGTGTCATCCTGAAGCCTGCATTGGACCATTCTGGGTTTTTGTAGAACCTTTATGATTTGTAGTCCATGTCCATGTTTGGTTACTTATGTAATTGCTTCTGTGTTTAAGAATTTGTTAATATATTCAGTCATCTGATATTGGTTTCCTTAGGTTTTGAGTTCTCTCTTCAAACTCAGACATATAAGATATCAGCTGACTTGATATTCAACTTGGGCATTTTCTTCACTACAATTGTCTCACTTTTCATTGACATGGCCGGTAAATAGAACTTGGAAATCCAGCAGTTATTTAGGCTTTGATTGAGGTTTATATTTTTTTTAATTGAATAATTAATTTTTAAATATCAGTTTAGTTGACGCCTCCAAAACTGTATGTGGTACTACTGGTGGCCTTGTGGAAATGGCTGCTTAATTACTCACTTGAAGTACAGTTTTCTGGGTTGTTCCACTAGAGAAGCTAGGAGTTTTAGGTTTCCTTTGCAGACTGACATGATGAAAGATTAGGAGATAAATGGAATTAACATTCCCAAGCCGTCACTGGAACCATTTTTGACCATTAATGCCTGCCCATTAACATAAAATACTGTGGAGGGGATTGGTCTCCATGTTTTCATTCCCACCAACATGCCAGAATGAGATACAAATATTTCAAGAAATATCCAAAGCCTCCTCTAGTACATCTACTGTACACCAAGAATCTCCTTCCAATATCAATGATGCTCAAATGAAAAATCAGATAGCTTCAAGCTTTGTCTCAAAGCCATAGCCTCTGCATCTGAAGTATCTCTAGAAAATAGAGCCAGAAAGAACCAACCAAACCAGTTTCTAGTGATCTCAGTAGAACCACCGATAGATTTTGGACCCGGATCTCCCTAGTCAAAACCATGAAATTTAAGCTCAATCTTTTAGTAGGAGGTTCCTACCTATGGTTGTCTTGGATATTGGCTGCCAACTATGCATAGTGGATATTAGTTTGGTGTTTGTTTGTCATTGTTTTATTCTGAGAAATATATTGGTAAGAGGAGATTATAGTCCACTGTGCTAGATCAGCTGGCATTCCCTTAGTTATTTTCCTGTTGAGTTTTCAAATGGCCAGCCACTGGGCTAGATCAGGCTGGCATTCTCCTAGTTATTTTTTGACAAGTCAAGTCTCATATAGTTGATGTATTTGCTTAATTATTTTTTCCATTGGTCGGAAACTTTAGTGTATTACTTTAGTTTAGAAACTTTAGATATTTGCTCATTCTATTCTAATTTTGGAGTCATTGTAGAAATGTGGCAAACGCAGATTATGCAGGTAAAATATGGGGATGGAGTATTCTATTTGATGTTTGGGATTGGTTCTGTTGGTGTTGTTGAATCTTTCCTTATGGCCTGAGTTTTTAAAGTAATTGGTTTATGCATGTCTACCAAGCAGTAACCATGCTTATGATTGCTGTTCTTTTTTGCATCTTAGGCTTCTCATTGAGTCTTTACAGCGAGGCTATATCTTAGCTTTTCCATATTCCACTGGCAATCATCTTCTATATTAGTACTTCAGTTATTTTTTCTTTGTGAATGGATGATTTATATTCACGAGTATGTCATAGTTGTTCTGAATATGATCAATATGAAGCTGCCAAATAGCTTACTCAATATTATTAGTTCCATGAATGTTTTCATGCTGAGTTTTCTAATTTCTTTTCTTTTGTAAAATTGTAGGATGGATGTCGCACATCATCATTTAAATGGGAATGCGGATGCAGTAGAATTTTGCCCTCACAATCCGTTCAACAATGTCCTAGCAGCTGCAACATATACGCTGCAAGAGGGCAATCGGCAAAGCCGATCAGGAAGCATATCTCTTTTCTCTGTTGACATTGATGAGGGTTTGGAGTTGCTTCATCACCAGGAAACTGCTGGTGTCTTTGACATAAAATGGAAACCAGGTGGAGGTGACATGCATCCTTTACTTGCTCAAGCCGATGCTGAGGGCTGGTTGAGACTTCATGGTCTAGATCATAGTTCAGATGCATCAGAAGCAAGAGGTATATTTCCTTTTCAGTCCTATATATATCTCATCATTTATGCAAATCTCTAAAATACGATTGCTTTCCTTTTTACGTGATTAAAATTAGGAACTCTTTCTTTCTTTTTACTGGATTAGAAGTTAAAATTTGTACCTATAAAATATGTTTATTTTGTTGAATGCCCATGTAGTTGTCTTGCAAGACATTCGTATTAGACTTGTTTTCATTTTAAGTCTTTTGGGTCACATTAGGAATCTAGCATGCTATCTCATGTGAGGAGCTGATGGATGGTTCTGTTCGTGTAGGCAGGCATGTATCACATTAGACATTATCATCATCAAGACCTTATTACGATTAGGGGTTGGCTTCATGAATCTTGTTCCTCCATTCCTCTCTATTAAGTGCCATGGCTTTATTTAGTCCCAAAGTTTTTAAATCTTTTCTCACAACTTCTATCCATGTTCTTGTGGGCCTTCCCCTTGCCCTTTTAGAACCTTATACTTGTATTGTCTCACTCCTTTTAACTGGTGCCTTTTTCAGTCTCTGTTGAACATGTTGAAACCATCTAAGTCTAATCTCCCTATCTTGTTACCTATTGGTGCTACTCCTAAGTTTCCTCTAATGTTTTCATTTCTAATTTTGTCCTTTTTTGTCTTGCTACTTATCCATCTCAGCATCCGTATTTTGGTGACGCTCATCCTATGTACATGTTGTTCCTTAACTGCCTAACACTCTGATCCGTAGAGCATGACTGGCCTTACAGCCATCCTATAGATTTTTCCTTTCACTTTGACACTTGCTAAACACACAAAAATCTAGAAGCACATCTCCATTTGTTCTAACCCGCTTGGATTCTTTTGGTTATTTCCCTCTCAATTTCTGCTCTTATGAATAATTGAATCCAAATATCGAAAGTGATTTTTTAGGATGACTTCTTGGTTATCAATCTTTGTTGGTGCTCCAGTCCCACTTCTCTCCTTGCCAAAATTGCATTTCATATACTATATCTTAGTTTCGCTAATTTTAAATCCTTTAGTTTCTAATGCACCTCTTTATAACTCTAGTTTTGTGTTTACTCCCTCCCTTGTTTTATCAATCAAAACTATATCATTTGTAATTAACATGCACTATGGAATCTCCTTGTGCAAATGTTTTGTTAACTCATCTATAACTAACATAAAAGGGTACGGGCTCAATACTGATCCTTGGTGTAATCCTATAGTGATAGGAAAATCAATGGACTCTCCGCTAATGGTCCTAACATTTGTTACCATTCCCTCGTAGAAGGGGAGCGTGATGCACGAAGTTCCTGCTTATGCGGGGTCTGTAGAAGGGGCGGACTACAAGGGTCTATAGAATGCAGCCTTACCTTGCATTTTGCAAGAGGCTGTTTTTACGCCTCAAACCAGTGACCTTAAGGTCACATGACAACAACTCTACTGTTTGCTAAGGCTCCCTCTTATATATCCTTAATTATGTCTATATACCCCCCTTGAAACCTCTTTCTTGCTCAACACCCACCATATTGACTCTCTTGGGACCCTATCACATTAGATGATCCAATATAAACAGGGCTAAATATAAGGGTACTAACTGCTGAGGCATGCTTGAACAAAGGAAGAAGTGATGCCCCAAGCTGCAGTTTTCGTCTCATAATCTTTTTGGGGGTTCATGCTTGTAAGCTAGGATATCATCCATGAGGCCTAAAGTTTCAGTTTGTTGGGTTTATTATGTCTAGCTTTTACTTCGTAATTAAGGTTGGTTTTTTCTTAACCCATTTCATGTTACATATACTGTAACTTTGTTTTCATTTCTGGTAGAAATTAAACCCACCAGCACCACCACCACCTGCTCCTCCTCCTCCTCTCTCTCTGTGGGTTTAATTCTCTAGCAACAATGGCTTCCCATTCCTGGGCTGCTTAACGGCTTTTGCACCTCTTCCTCTCCTTAAGTTGTACATGAACTGGCAAGTTCCTGGTAAACAGAACATGGGCCCACTAATATGATGATCCTATCCGTTTATGTAATAATCAACTTAAGGAAACGCTATCCAGCCTGAGCCTTCGTGACTGTGTCTGCAACCACCCTATTTAGACCCAATCCTTTGAATAATCTGACCCCTTCATCTCCTTGCCCCTCTCCTAGATAGGCTACCTGCTAAAAATCAACTGTAGAAACTAGCAGCTAGAAGCATCCAATGGGCATGAATTTTTGCATGTTGCTTAAAGAACATGAACGGGGCACATCATTCGAAGGTGAGATCTATATGAAAAGGCTACTTAATCTGTCCCGAGTCTCCATCACTGTACCATTGCTCAATCAACTAATAACAAGATTCATCGAGGCAGGAAGCAAATTAAGTAGCAAAAGATATTTTTCAAAAAAAAATCATACACGCATATGATTTCTGCAAATAGGTGCTTATCTTCCACACAGTAATTAAACGCAGTCAAATGTGTAAAAATTCATAATATACATTGATCAAGTTGTTAAAAAAGTCAAAACCAAAGGTCCCAATCAATTGCTATATCAAATAATTCATAAGATGCTTAAGACAGACCATTTACTTCTGGATTGCAAACATCCACAGCATCATAACAAACTATCTACTTTAGCTATCCTATGAAACAGTTTCTAATGCATCATGTTCTCAATTTCCGACAGTTTTCTGCTTTTTATCTCATTATTACAGGTGTCGCTATCTGGCTTGTTCTGGTCTAGGTGTGTTTGCAGCTTATATGTTATGCGGTACTCTGTGCATCAACAATAGAGCAACAGATGTACATCTTCCATGGAATCATGGATCCTATCTCCTTGATCAAGTGTTGTGAGTTGATGCTACCACGACACTGGTGTGAGCTTATATATTGCCCATGATACTGATTCCATGTATATCCTACAGCTTGTCATATATTTCTAGGTTGGTTTAGAGAGAGGCTTTTGGGTATTTGCCATTTTCCTGCTATTTTAAGGAACACACTCTAAACTAATGTTTTTCCATGGAGGAATATTTAAAAACATATCATAATTAAAGGAGAAACAGAAATATTAAAGATAAAGTTAATTCTCTATATAATAATACTCTAGAACTAAGTAGTCAAATCCCTCGTAAACTGTAGCATCTTTTTCAGCAAAATGTGTAAGTTGTGACCTTTTATAAGTTGTCAAGACTTACCAATTCTTTCGTGTGGAAAATTTCATTATTTTGATAATTTCTCCTATCAGGTATTTATTCCTGAAAACTTCTTTACCATCAGTCAATCTCTTACATTAGAAGCATTTTCAAAATTTTCATATTAGAAGCTTTCTTTTCACTGGAAATGCCCATGCCTACATCATTTATGAAATTGATGTGATTGCTAGGACCCACTAGAGTCTCCTTGTGTGACTTTTTTAAATAAATAAGGAAATGTTTTTTTTTGGACCTCTTTGTAAGTAATACTTCTAATTATGTGTTAACTGATTCGATACAACTTAGTAAGTTATCAACCATTCCTTGCTCCTTATACGGACTTTTCATAAGCTGCTTTTCATAATTTTATGAGGGATAAGCTAGGTAAGATTCGACTGTATACACTTATCCACCAGATAAGAATCTCATATGCTGTCATATTCCCAAAGGAAGTGTGGCAGTCGTAAGCATTATAGGGTAGCTTAATATGGAAAACTGCCAAAAGAGCATGCTATTTGTGATCCAATACAAAAGAAGTATGGTACCTCGATTCATCCACCTACTCCTCTACAGCTGCCTTTTGTGGTTTGAATATTTTGCTTTATCGAAGAATGTGGATTCTAGATTATCCTTTGTTTTCTTTGTTTCTTGTTTTCCTTTGAGGTGGGATTAATCCTTGCAGATGTGTGTAATTACCAGCAGACCATGTGCATCTATTACGTCCAGTGGTGAGAATCAAACTTGGATAGATGGGGAGCATACCCGTGACTCCAACCTGATATGACTGTCTATACTTTTTGGAGACTAGAAGCGTCTTTAGCTACCACTCTGATTCAAAGCTAGTTTACTAACAAGTCAATGAGTCTGTGAGGGTAATTCGAGGAAAGATGAGTCTCAACAAAAGGTTCCCTAGGATCAATAATGGACCCTATAGGCATCACAAAAATGGGCAGGCTTGTTCTTTTTTTTTTCTTTGTTTGGTTGGCAGACTTAGTCCTTACCAGTAACGGAGATTCTTTATGATTTTTATTTAATTCCTGGGTAAAGTTCTACTCCCTCAACTGGTTTCTAGTCCTTTCTTCAGCTCTTCTTTCTTTCAAGCTGCATTACATGTGACTATTGAATAAGTGCTGAATCCTGCTTCTTTTCTCAGATGTCAGAAGAAGTTGGGAGTTAATTCAATGAGTTTTTTATATCATATATATCTTTTCTTCTTTTTGCTTTCTGATGGTCTTTCTGGGAAACTATGGTTGTTTTGCAGCTGGAAATAATGACTTATGGTTTACATTGTTGCAGGAAATCCTTTGAACTAGAGGTAGTTATTATATTTTCAATGAATGACTCCTCAGAAATAGCAAGTATCCATAGGGAAGAGCTTCAGGCACCTTTTATGGGACAGAGTGTGTATTTATTACAATCATAATCAAAGTGATGTTTGATAAGTAACTTTATTAAGGGATCAATTGAGGGCTACTGGACTGGAGGATGATTATTTGAAATTTTATGTTAATGCCTAATAAGAACTAACATTTCAGCTTTGAAAAGACTCAGGTCCAGAAACAGAAAATTTGGATATCCTCTAGAGCACCTGATGAACCTATACATCAGAAGTGTGAAGGTGCTGTAAGGAAGCAGTTAGTATTTCATGAACTCATAACTTGAAAAGTGCATGCAATTCTTTTCCTTCTTATGTTAAGTAGTTCCTTCTCAGAAGCCGTTTCATCTTAATTGGCAGGCCAGTCTGATTTTTATCTCCTGGTACAGATCTTTCACCTGATATGGCGCTGCATGTTGATCTTATTTGTTTTCACTTCTAATTGAGCATTGACATCATTGAGTACTCTATTGCTTATTTCCCTTGTGCTTATATTAACTGATGCAGGTCCTCTACTGAGAGAGATGGCTGGAGCAGAGCTGAGTTCTTCCATGTGCCTCTGTCTGGACTGGAACCCGTCAGCCACATCTATTTCTGTAGGTCTGTCTGATGGGTCTATCACCTTGGTCAACATTGGAGAATCCCAGTTGCAGATATTACAATCTTGGGAAGCCCATGAGTATGAAGTTTGGGCAGCCTCTTTTGATACTCACCAACCACAATTATTGTACACTGGATCTGATGACTGTAAACTTAGCTGTTGGGATCTACGTGAGGATCCTTCCAAGTTGGTATTTCTGAACACAAAGGTTCATAAGATGGGTGTTTGCTGCATTGCTAAGAGCCCAACAAATTCAAATACAGTTCTCACTGGGAGCTATGATGAGTACCTCCGGGTATGGGATGTGAGGTCAACACTGAAACCTGTCTGCGAGAATTCTATTAGTTTAGGGGGAGGAGTATGGAGAATCAAGCACCATCCTGACATACCGGGCCTTGTATTGGCAGCTTGCATGCACAATGGCTTTGCAATTGCAAGAATGGGAGAGGAAAATATTGAAGTAGTGGAGATTTACAAGAAGCATGAATCCCTGGCGTACGGAGCAGATTGGCAGAGGGGAGTTTGTACTAATGTTGGAAGCAAAAGGGGACCATTGGTAGCTACTTGCTCGTTTTACGACCGACTTGTTCGATTATGGGTACCCGAGACCATGAGCCAGATAGTTAAATGAGGCGCCTGATATCCCAATCGATCAGTAGGTATAAATATTTTTTTTCATTTCTGGTAGAAATTAAACCCTCCTCTCTCTCTCTCTCTCTCTCTCTCCCTCCCTGGGTGTAATTCCCTAACAACAATGGCTTCCCTTGCCATGGCGGCTTACCAGATTTTGCACCTGTTCCTCTCCTCAAGCCTCTCCTCAAGTTGTAAACGAACCAGTAAGTTCCTGTTAAACAGACCATGGAAAAATCATATCCATCCCTATTTTGATAATGACAGCCTTTTGAAGGCTATTAATGATTTTGTGAGTCATCAACTTCCTATAGGTTTAATTCCAAAGCAATGTTCGGTAGTAAATAGTTAAGAGGTTAAACTCATTACCGTCTTTGCCATCTCTAACCCTTCAGTCTCCTGTCGTCAATTTTGAGCTCCATGATCAGATGGTATCCGCCTAAATTCCCTAAAAGAAAGGATAAAATCAAAACTAAAATCAAGCATTCTCACCTGCCCTGCAACTCGATCTTCATCACCCTATTATTGTTTTAATCTCTGATGCTTCAAAAACCGAGGGGCCCATTCTCAGGTATTAAATATGGGTTTGATTTTGATATCTTTGTCTGCAATTATTTGATCCATCTTTAAGCACCCAAAGCTGAGATTATAGAGTAGAGACTACCAAAGGAACTGCCTCCACCAAATTATTTTATCTGGGAAATTCCTGCTAAATATGGTCCAAGAGAAACCAGAAGTGGGCTGGAGAAAGCTCTGAAAATTCTGAAGAGAGAGAGGGTTTCACTCTTAGTCCTTGGCATGCGTGCAATTTTGCTTCTCTTTGGGGAAATGGGTTGGCGGGGTGCTCCCAGTTGTAGTGCACGTAGGAATGTTTTCTCTGGAAACTGAAATCTATTTTTTAAATTATTTTTACTTTATAGGATTGTGTAATTTTCCACTAATGGGCTTGCGACTACTAATTTCTGGAGCGGGGATAGCAGACGCCTTACATGATTTTACGGCAGTAAGCAAACTGATTTTGTTCGGAGCTTTGGAACCGCTTGGTTTGGCCTCCATCAGTTACAAGGTCACCCGGCTACTGTGAAGGAGGCCAATAGCCATGCTGTTTGATGTCACCTAAAATTCAAAAAGAGGAGCCACACCTTTCTGGTTGGCCTTGTTGCCAGGATGTTTGTAAATAGGATATGGACCCATAATCTTGTACCGACTATTGAAAAGAAACCAGTTTTCCACTGTCATTTAGAGCAAATATCAAATTGGCGTGCTTGTACGATCTCTGAGAAAGAATAAGGAGCTATTGCATGCTTTCAAGATAAAAAGGTCCCGTGGGCGTGGACGCTCTCAAGCATTTTACAGAGCAGATGCTTATCCTTAAGGGCTCCTTTTTTTTTTTTTTTTGGTTTCTTGAAGATATGAGCCAATGGTCATGTACAAGATGAAGAAATTAGGTGAACTATAAGAAATCATAGCATTTGGACAATTCTAACAACTTGAAACTGGACAATTCTAACAACTATTTTCAGTATTTAAAAAATGAAATAGGAATGGTCTGGATTTCTTACTTGAGACAGAGGACTAGTGCACTATCTTTGATAATATTTATCAAATTTTTAGGTTTAACCCAACGAACTTCATTAAGAACAAGTCGACTGAAGATTGTGGGATTTCTACAATATTAGCTGACTGCTATGTAAAACCAATCGATTGCTAAAGTCAATATTTGTTAGCTCATCATCATTATCCAGATCTTATCCCAATTAGGGGTTGGCCAGATAAGTCATGTTCCTCCATTCTCCTCTATTAAGTATCATGCCTTTATTTAGTTCTTAAGTTTTTAAATATTCTCTCTATTTCTATTCACGTTCTTTTGGCCCTTTCACTTGCCCTCTTAGAACCTTTTACTTGTATTGCCTCACTCCTAATCATTGTTGTTTTGGGTCTCATTTGGACATGTTCAAACTATTTAAGTTTAATCTCTCTCATCTTGTTGCCTATTTGTGCTACTCTTAAGTTTTCTCTAATATTTTCATTCTTAATTCTATTATTTCTTGTCTTGCCACTCATCTATTTCAACATCTTCATTTTTGTGACTCTTATTCTATAAACATGATATTCCTTAACTGCCCAACACTCTGATTCATAAAGCATGGCCAGCCTTATGGTCATCCTATAGAATTTTTCTTTTAGTTTGAGTAGCACTTGTCGGTAACACAAAACTCCATATGCACATCTCTATTTGTTTCAACTCGCTTAGATTCTCTAGGTAACCTCCCTCTTAATCTCTCCACTTTCATGAATCATTGATTATAAGTATCGAAAGTGGTCTTTTACGGAGACTTCTTGCTTATCAATCTTAACTGGTGTTCCACTTCTACTCCTCTCTTTGCTAAAATTGCATTCGATGTATTCTGTCTAGTTCGGCTGATTTTAAATCTTTTGGATTCTAATACATCTCTTTATAACTCTAACTATGTTTCCGCCCTTCCTTGTCTTTTCAATTAAGACTATATCATCTGCAAATAGCATGCACCATGGGATCTCCTCATGTAGATGTTTTGTTAACTCATTCAAAACTAACGTGAAAAGATATGGGCTTAATGTCGATCCTTAGTGCAATACTACAGTGACACAAAAATCACCTGTCTTGCCACTAGTGGTCTTCACATTTGTTACCGCTCATTCATACATATCTTTAATTATGTCTATATACAATCACAAAACCCTTTTCTTACTCAACACCTTCAATATTAACTCTCTAGGGACTCTATTATAAGCTTTCTCTGAGTTAATAAAGACCATGTAGAGGTTTTTCCTTCTCTTCCTATATTTCTCTATCAATTGTCTTTGTAAGAAAATAGCTTCCATAGTAGATCTCCCAAGTATGAAACCAAACTGGTTCTCTAATACATTGTTCTTATGCTATAGCCTCTTTTCAATCACTCTTTCAAAAAGTTTCACAGTGTGGCTCATAAATTTGATCCTTTAATAATTAATGCAGCTTTGTATGTCTCCTTTATTCTTATAAATTGGTACAATAGAAATTTTCCTCCATTCATTCGGCATTTTTTTATTTTATAATCTTGTTAAACAACTTGGCCAACCAAACTATTTCAGCATCTCCTATATGCTTCCAAACCTCTATTGAAATTTCATTGGGCCCATGGCCTTTACTAATTTCATCTTTTTCAAGACTTCTTTCACTTTAAGTATTTTAAGCCCACATTTATATATATAATGTCCAATGTTATTTAGGTTTACAGTATTTTCAATCCATATATTCTCAGAGCCATTATCATTTAACAATTTTTTAAAGTAAGCTTCCTGCCTTTGTTTGATCTTGTAATCTTTGACTAGTACCTTTTGATCATTACTTCTAATGCACTTAACATGGTCTAAGTCCTTACCTTTCTGTTCTTTTATTTTTGTAAGTTTAAATACATCTTTCTTACCTTCTTTTGATTTTAGCCTATTATAAAGGTCATCATATGCCCTAAGTTTAACCTCACTTACTATTCTCTTAGCAACCTTTTTAGCATTCTTATATTGTTCATAGTTTTCATAGTTTCTAGTTTTTTGCCATGCTTTAAAACATACCAGTTTTTCTTTAATCACTTTTTGCACTATTTCACTCCACCACTATGTTTTCTTCACTAATTGTCTTTTACTTTTAGATATTCCTAACACATCTTTTGCTCCTTTCTTAATGGATTCAGTCATATTAGTCTACATGTTGTTTACTTTTCTTTCATAATTTTAGTCTCCTTCCACCACCAACGTATTTGTGAATGATATTATTTTGTCTCCTTTTAACTTCCACTACTTAGTTTTTAGATACCCACTAAGTTCATTTTCTTTCTTTCATCTTTTAATATAAATATCTATAACCATTAACCTATGTTATGAGGTTCAACTCTCACCGAGTATCATGTTACAATTCTTACACATTGATCTTTTTGTATTCCTAAGTAGACAAAAGTCTATTTGGCTTTTATGGAATCCACTTTTAAAGGTTATTAAGTGTTCATCCCTCTTCTTAAAAAATGTATTTGCAATGACCAAGTTAAGTGACAAAACAAAATTGGGGATAGTTTCCCCCATTCATTTTGTTCTCCTATATCATGCCCTCCATGTATTCTATTATATCCTTCCTTTTCTTTTCTTACATGGCCATTTAAGTCTGCTCCTTAATTATCCTCTCAGTGTTGGGAACTTCTTGCATGACTCCCTCCATATCTACCCAAAGTTGTCTCTTGATTATATCTTCTAATCCTATTTGTGGTGCGCATGTACTTATAACATTTATGATCTACTCTTCTAGAATAAGTTTTATAATGATAATTCTATCAATGATTCGTTTAATGTCCACAACTTTATCCTTTAATTCTTTATCAACTATTATTCTTACACCATTTCTATTATTATCTTTTCCTACATACCACAGTTTATACCCATTGATTTCTCTAGTTTTAACCCCTTTCCACTTTGTTTCTTGAATACAAGTGATGTTGACTCTCCTACGTTTCATCATATTTGATAACTCTAGACTCTTATTTATCAATGTCCCTATATTTTATGTGGCGATACGAATCTTATGCTATTGAGATAGCTTATTTACCCATGCACTTCTCGATTTCCAAGGCATGACCCCATGTCTACTTTTCACTGTACCTAGGTTGTGATACAGCGTTGCTTTTGAGGAGAACCTCTAGCAGCCCTTACCCAATTTTCATTACACCCAGGATCCAATATAGCGCATCGCTTCTGGGAGAATGCCCTAGCAATCCTTTCCCATTTTTCACTATACTAGGGATTTGATGCAGCATGCCCCTTATGGGAGACGCCTTAGCTTCAGGAAATGTCAGTCTTTTATTCATGTCGTGTTAAGGTTGCCATATTTTAAAGAAGATATAAATGATTTTTATTATCTTTTCTTCTTATTTACAAACTAATATACAAATGCATATTCATTTGCAAGTAGGAAAAAAGTAACAAAAATCAAAATCATCTTCAACTTCTTCCTTACTAGCTTGCACCTAATACAAGACCCTCCATTTTCATTTGCTAGCTATCTTTTCAAAATTGAAAATTTTAATTTCTAATGGTCTTGTTTGCTTATTTTTAATCTAAGACTATAACAGAGGCTGAACATCCATTTGAAGAGCTTTTAAACATCAAGCAAGCAAATTAAGCCTATATGTCAACCAAGCTTCTCCAAGCTTATTATTTCAATACTTTGAAATGTTTGTATTGTAAGAACCTCTATGTTAATTCTTTTTATCTATGTATGAATTTCTGAGAGAGTTTTCCCTTCTTTATAACCTTCCTTTAGATATGAGAGAGTGGTGTAGCTCTCATGCCCTTGGATAGTTATCCAAGTTTTGTAAGAAGGCTAAGCAACTACAAGTTCTATAGTCCTTATTTTTGTGTGCCAGCGTAGAGTCAACTAGTGGTGTAAAATGTTACAGATATTTAGTGGAACCCAATTCACTCCCTCTCTTGGGACCTCAAAGGAACAGGGTCCATTTGCAGGTTAATAATTTATAAATAGTTATATTTTACTTATTTTATATGGATATGGCATGTATAAAGGTATTAGAAGGGAGTTTTTTCAATTATTTTGGTTGTTCGATTTATGTTTTGCCCATTTGGATTCAACATAGGTGATTAAGTCGAAATATGAGAAAAGCTGTAAAAACTTAGATCTTCGTTGTCTTAGATACCAAAGAAATATATACAACTAATTTTTATGACACAACCCACTTATGTATCCTCCTCAAGGGGGTGATAACAGGTTTGATTAAGAGATTGGGACAGCAAAATGATGAAATGGAGAATCTAAGCAAGTCTCTCAGAACTGTTTTGAGAAATTTGTTGTTGTTCTTAAAGATATAGCTTGCTGGAGTCAGCAAAACAGATAAAAATCTGTGGACATACACTTGTCCAAGAATCATGGATACATATTGGATAAATTCGATTTGTGAATAAAAACTGATCAAATCAATCCCATCTTTTAAATATGTGATCCACATTGATATATCAATGGATATCCATTTAAAAGGGCATTTAAAAAAATTAAATTGGAAGATGATATAAGCAATGGATGTTGACTTCTTTTGAACAAACTGAATTGTTAACCTTATTAAGCATCTTGAAATAGGTGACCCATGAAAAAACATTACATGTGGATAATCCTAATGACTTGTTTTATTTATTTAAAAAAAAAAAAAAGTTGCTCAAATTTTCAACTTCTTAACTTAAGCTATAAAAATCTATTGTTCTTGAAATTTGTTACCTAGCCTATCTAAGACATTTTGAACAAGATTAATGGTTTAAATCTTTCAAAAGAAGCAACATATACAATTTTACACGACTTTTGCAGGATGGACAGACATTCTGCAAAACCGTGATCTACATTTGGATCAGATATGCAATGGGGTCTTTTTTATTCACAATACATACAAATAAAAAACCTCGATTTGTATCCACCAGGATCAAAATGGATTCAATCCGCTTATCCATTTTGTCAGTACTATAGGTTGCAAACAATCTATGGCTAACTATTCACTCTTCCATTGCTGTGTCACAGCCACCTTCATTGATGTTCTTGTTTATGTCGATGACATTATAGTCACTGGCAATGACTTGCAAGCCATTGATACTTTAAAACAATTCTTCTGCAACTCGATTTCGTATTAAAGATCTTGGTCCGATAAAATATTTTTTCGACTTTGAGGTTGCTCGTTCAGCCCTGGGATTTTCCTTAGAGGAAGTATACTCTTGATATTTTAACAGAAGGTGGGCTTCTTGGAAATCGACCTGCCACATTTCTTATGGAGTAGAATTTATGTCCTAATGCTGATGCAGGGGATCTACTTTCCAATCCATCTTGCTACACCAGATTTATTGGTCGAGTCATTTAGCTTACATCACATGCTCTGACATTTCTTACTTTAGTCCATACATTGAGCCAATTTATGCAATCTCATCACTAACCTCATTTTGATGCAGTCATGAGGACTCTTTGCTACCTTAAGTCATCACCTAGCCAGGGTATACTCTTTCCTTCCAATAGCTCTCTTCCATTGGATGCCCTCTTTATTCAGATTGAGCCGCTTGTTCCATGAGCAGGCGCTCTACCACGGGGTGTTTTACTCTCCTTGGAAGTTGACCCATTTCTTAATGCTCAAAAGAGCAATCCACAGCCCCTCATTCTCTTATTGAGATTGAATATCGTTCTATGGTATCTAGCTCGAGGCCCTTTTACGAGATCTTGAAGTTGTTCGCCCCCAGCCCAAGAACTTGTTCTGCAATAACTAAGCATTGCTGCTAACCCTGCTTTTTCACGAGTGCACCAAAGATATAGAGATTGATTGTCATCTAGTTGGTGAAAAGCTGCAGGCCGAACTCATTCAAACTCAATTTGTTCCTTTTGGTCCTTCTAAATTCCAACTTGCTGACAGATTTACTAAGCTCTCGGCAAGGAAAATTTCATTTTCTATTGTCCAAGTTGGGACTACGAACCTCCATGTATCAACTTGAGGGGTACTATTTCCAAATTCAATCCACACCATTGATCAAAGTTGACTTGATGAGATTTTTTATAGCATACATCCTTTTGTGCAGGGGAAGTTACCAAACTTTGTGTAAATATTCTTATGTAGAATCCCACTATGTATGGGAACAATAGAACCGTGGTGCATGTCCTTACCTTTCTTGTATTTTACATGATGAGGATGAATCTTTTTCTTCTTCAACCTATTTTTGTAAATCATTACATGTAGTCGGAGGAAGGCGGCTGGGCAATTAGCAGTCATTGATTCGAGCCTTCTATCTCTTACCAAGTATATTTGGCATATTGTGAGTAAGCGGGCTTTATTATGGACGGATTAGATTAATAAAAAATACATTAAGAACAAAATTTTAGGGCTTCAAACTTTTCTAGTAGTAGCTCTTGGGGCTGGTTTGGACTCTTTAAAGCTGGACAAGTTGTTAATCCTTTTAATCCTTATGATGATTGATGATGGATCGACTATTAACTAATGGTAAGACACTTGGCATAAGAAAGGAAGCACAGATGATTAGATCCTTTGAAATCCTTGCAATTCTAGTTACATGAGAGAAAAAAAGGGTTAAGAGTTTTCTAGGGGATAATGGTTAGAATTTGTCTTTGTTCTCTAACCTGGCTTACCATTGTATGAAGGAACACCAGGGCTGTGTTTGCAGGAGATAACTTTGATAAAGCTATGTGGAAAAAAACCTCAACATTAGTATTTTCTTTATTTAGTGCATGGGATACGATTAGAAGTAAGCATCTAAATATAACTGGTAGAAAGTTGTTTGGTTTACTGGACACATCCCTAAACATTCATTCAAGATGTGGCAAGCTATACAAAGTAAATTACCCACTACAGATTGTCTTATCAAGATAGGGATGAACAAAGACCCAAGTCCGTACTTTATATAAATTGGCTTGTGAGTCAAATCAGCACATATTCTTTCAATATGACTTTTCTGCTTGGAACTGGCAATCCATCTTATGGAGATTTGGCCATAGGAGACATACCAAAAAATCTCTACTTGATGACTGGATGTGGAATCCATCTAGGCAGGGAGATAAACATCAGCAGCTATTAAGATAGCACTTAATTCGGTAGTTTATATCATATTTGACTTGAGAGAAATTCTAGAGTTTCTGATAAAACAGAAAAGCACAAACAAATGGTACTCAAAGATGCCATGGATGATATGATTACAAGGCTCATATTTTTGGATATTCAAGTTCATGAGACTTACACCAACCAACAGATTTTGCATTGAACTAGTGTGAAATCAATCTAAAAGAGATTAGGCACATTGCTTGCAAATGGGAAATCCAAACCAAGGTATCTTGAAAATTAATACAAATGTATGACAGTCAGATGATGTTGGTTCTATTGCAGGTGTCTTTAGGGATGCAGAGGGAGATGTCACATACATGTTCTCTTGTGATAGGTCTGAAGACATTATTTGCAACTTGGAGCTTGAGGCAATTTAAAAAGCTTTAGACAATGCTCCGGAAAAGGACTGCTCGGGAAGAAGCTAACTCGGTAGCTGACTTTTGTTTCCAAACATGATTGCATTTGTAGAGGATTAGATAATCCTCTCTTCCATTCCTCCAGATTTAGTGTCTATGATACTGGATGATAAGGAAGAGAATATATAAGATTGTAATGATTTAAATCTTTCATCAATAATAGCAGAGAGAGAGAGAGAGAGAGAGAGAGAGAGTTCTCCTTCCACTTTCCTTCCTGCAACTTCATTTCCCCTCTAAAGCTTCCATTTTCCTCTCTTCCTCCCAGTTTGATCACCCCTAAAAGCAAAACAAATAACTATGGGGAGTAAGAAATTGCTTCTCCAGCTTTGTCACCATGTCACAGCTCAAAAACGAGTGGCAGAACACAAACCATGTAGTTTTAGTAAGAAGCTTCGCACGAGCAATTCCTGCAACTCGGTTAAGAAGTTACAACACCGAGATATCGAAGGTTTTAGGAAGATGGGGCATGGGGCGTCTTCTAATGCTCATAAGAAATTTTCAACTTCAGGTTAGAACCGTCCGATCTTAATCCTTGCTTACCATTTGGGGTTTACGTATTTTCATTTGTGCTGAGTTTTATAGTTAAGGGGTGCAACACTCTGTTAACTCAGATGGAAACTTGGAGCTCAGTTTCTCAAAAAAGTGAAAAAGTCATAGATTCATCAATTTCTCTCTACTTCTCTTTCTTTTATTTACTCCTTTCTTATGGTTGCAGATGTTGAAAATTGTATCCAATATGCCTGAGATGTTGATCGAGTCTTGCAGAGATTGAACCTGCATTGCTTTGCATTCGGAGCTTTCCAAGGGATGGGTTTGGGTTTGAGCATGTTTTAGTGAAGGAAATGGCATCAACGAGTTTTTGGGAGATTGATTTGAGGAGCCTTCTGGCGACGTGATTTGAAGAGAAATCAAGAAATCCAAAGAGGCCAGAGAGGCCAGAGAGTTGGGCTGGGAGTTGCTGGAGTTTTTTTCATATTGATTACCATTATCCTTTGAAGGTATGGATTTCTGAGGTTTCTGCATTGGAGATGGTAGAAGTTGGTGGTAGAGATGTGGATGGTGGTTTTCCAGTATTTTCATGGCGCCATAATAAAACTCTTTTGTAGCTCTTCAATACTCTGATAAAACCGGTAAATCGAACCATGCAGAGAAAACCCAAGAAGAATCATGCCATGTCAACAAACCCCAGAAACCCCAAAAGAAGAAGGATCCCTCTCTCTCCATTGCAAATTTGGTTGGCTAAAAGGGTTTCGGCCCTTATTATTATTATTTTATATAAATTTTTAAATAAAATGGATAAATTACCAAAATCTCAAAAAATATGTCAAAAAGCTTAATATAATAATGTGTGGGTCCTCAAACTGAATTCTATTGATGAAAAGTTGATAGGAAGATTAACTCTAAAAAGAGCATCAACGGTTTGGTACTAAACTCTCAAAGTTAGGTATCAAATTGTTTAATTCGTAGTTAAAAGAACTAAACTGTAATTTTTTCTTTATTTATATTATTTATTAAGAGAATTCTGCCTCCTATTTTTAAGAAGAGTTAAATCACTAAATTTTTATAAAAAGTTTAGTATATAGTTGGATTCTCCTATTTTACTTTTCAAAATAGTAGATGTTGTGGAGGTTTAACACACCCTCTTACTTCTGCACGTTGACTTCCTCATATATGTAATTGTTTTTTATTAAATCTAATTCAATTTGCAGTCAGTTATCCTAACCCTCTCCCACAAGTGCCACGTCTGTTTTTTCTCTCCAAACCCATGACTTTAAGGTTCCGCGACGACAATTCTACTGTTGCACCAAGACTCTCACTTCCTTAATTAATTTTGTTTATATGGATACAGAAGCATGAAATAGTACAATCAAATAGATTTTACAAAGTCCATTGAACCAGTGTATCTAAAATCTAGCCTTGGACGAATGATTTGGATAACCAACCAATTGGACTAACACATATATCTTAACACGGCCAATAATTCCATTTTGTATATGTTTGCTCTCTCTCTCTCTCTCTCTGGTGCACCTCAGCGCGTGTAGTTTACAAGTTTGATATTAAGCGATATCGATATATAATACAGATGACACACAAAAAAGGCAGCCCCAGTGCACGAAGCTCTAGCCTATGCGGGATCAGAAAAGAGATGGACCACAATGGCCTAAAGTACACCACATAGAAATAGGATGCACACGCATATTTTGGCTAGCCAATTTGTAATCTGTTGCTGGCAGGACAAGTGAGGTTTACACATGGTCTGACTGACCCAAACCATTTATTTGAAAGACTTGCTTTTGAAGAATAGTGATATTATTAATTTACAAGTAATACTTTTTTGCTAATACAGAAGATGAGTCTTGATGCAACCGTAGAATTTTCATAGTGTGAGCTAGATGTTAAGGGTTTGATGCGTGAAAACATCACTTGCAAATTCAAAGTAAAATTGTGTACTATAGACCCTCTACGATTGTCCCTTTCTTAAATCCTATACGCACCAGGCTACCTTTTTTACTTGCTTTAATAGACTAGACTGATAAATAAAAGTTCCTGACCAGGTGACTCTAAGACTAGAGTTTGTGGGGGCTTTATTGTTGAATAGACAGCTAAACTTGTCTTTTGGTTTTTAAATATCGTCTTAAAGCCCAAAAATCAGAAGCATAGGAAGTGCAGACGGGTTCAGAGTTTGCTGCATGGCTCATCTAACATGATCTTCCTACAAAGGGAGCCACCATCACCCGGAGAAGAAAGGAGTGGCATTTACCAGAGGTCTCTTTGCATGGTGCCACCTGACCCGAACGTACAAGTTGGCCCTATCTTTCCCATCACAAGTCATGGTCTAGGCTCTTTCTCCAATAGTCAAGGTCCCAAAAGTTCATCCATCATACAAATACTAGCCCTTTATCCATCAAGACTTGCACACCTATTTTTAAGTATTTATGTTTCCATTTGTAGAAGATTGTTGGGGCATGGTCCATCTAAGACGATGTTGTGATGATGAACGGTTTGGATCCCCCAATATTCGTCTCCAGTTGTTGGGGAAAGTTATTTCCTATCAGTCAGGCGACCACCGTAGAAAATCTCACATTTACCAACTGTGCCCATCACAAGTATCATATTTCATGAACTTGGATATCACGTTTTAGAGACGATGATGGAGATGAAGACTAAAGGCGTTGGCATGAACCAACCACTAACAGATGACCTTAAGAAAATGTGGTCTTGACCAGAAAAAATGTAGTCCAGCTGACATCTGGATATCGTGGCCCGTGATTTTCAATTAAATTCATAGGTATCATGATCATTCGTTTAAGTCCTGATGCCGATTTTAACAACAATGATAATCATGGCAAACGAAGAATATGGGCAGCCCCGGTGCACGAAGCTCCTGTCTATACAGAGTCAGGGGAAGGGGCAAACCACAAGGGTCAATAGTATGTGGCCTTAACAACAAGGATAATCATGGCAAATGAAGAATATGGGCAGCTCCAGTGCACAAAGCTCTTGTCTATCAGAGTTAGGAGAAGGGGCGAATCATGAGGGTCAATAGTATGCCTTCTTACCTTTTATTTTGCAAGAGGCTATTTTCATGCGTTAAACCCATGACCTCAAAGTCACACGATGACAAATTTACCGTTGAGCCAAGACTCCCCTTCTACAAATGAAGAATATAAAGCCCGAAATCAATCTCGAAAATCTGCCTCGAAAAGCCAACTTAGAATGATGAGCAACAAAGGTCTAAATTAAACTTCGTGGCTTACTTTTTTAATTGAGGTGAGTCATTAATCATCTTCATTTCATCGACATAACCTAAACTAATATTTTTTCAACTATTAACAACAACTTAGCCAAAAGCCATATAGTGCAGTTGATCGCAGACATCAAAGTGTCTCTCCTCATTGCATTTTGGTCTGAGGTTCGAGGTGACACTTTTCCCTAGTTGGGAAGTTTTTAAGTAGATAAAGAAATTCGGATAGTAGGTTAAGGTAGTTTACTTGATAATGCTTCGCTGTAAAAGATAAAAACAAAAATAGCTACAACAACAACTACTTTTATCTACAGAGACAAACGAATTATCATGAAGCAAGATTCTTGAAGAAACATGGAAGTGATTTGGATGTCTGTCTTTTTGCATTAGAAAAAAGGTAACCCCTCAGAGAAAAGAGAGGCATGAGTGGATAGTCTAAGTGTTATAATTGGGTGCACTTCTGAGTAGGAGGTCACTGCCATTTGTATAAAGTTCACAGGACCTTCAATGAGAAAGAGAAAATCTCTTGTCTTTCTTGTTAAAGTTACAAACCCATGAAGTCTCCCACTTTAAGTAGATGGCCACATAGTTGGTGCCACGCTTTTGGAATGTTAGATAGTGGGAACAGTGGGAGGCCTGGTGATTGTCCCACAAAACCTAACAGAAGGAGACGAGATTGTTTCACCACTTAACCTTTATTTGGAACCAGTATTAGTGGATCATTAGGAGAGTTTGAAAGTTTAAAAATTGCAGATAAACATTAGTTAGTGGTTTCTTTCAGATGCAAAAAGGAGAAAGGATAAAAAAGTCATGCATCTGGAAATGAGTTGGTTTCTTACCAACAATCATTTGACAGGGAATTGATCAAATTGCCCCTTCTTGCTCACTAAGTTCCAGAAATGGCAGCTGAGATAGAACGCCAGAAGGGATCAACTGGTTTAGAGAAAAATTGAGTAAATTGTACATTATTACCACACAAGAATCTGATGGGGAATCACACTGGCCGCGTTTAGAGTTCATGGTTAGAATCATGAGTTGATAACTTTGTGGTAATCTTGGCCTCTCGTTATGTGATTCCAAGATCCTCTGGGATCTGAGATGAAGGGTGGTACAGTATCATCATCTCACAAAATCCAAAATGAATGCACTCAGTTATGTAATCTTTGCAGTTTACTGAAAGCACATGGGCATTCTGGGAAAGAGACTTTTTCTTTTTCATGTGTGCGTTCCAGCAAATCTTGGGTCACCAGCTATTTATAGCCAACAATCAGATTCAAGCTTCCCTGCTTGCTTTCATTGATCCACCCGGATCTTACCTGCTTGCAAAAAGAATGGAAAATCTTTGGGAGGAAGCCATCCATGGGTCTTGAAAAGCATGACAAGTTGGAGGGAGAGATATTCACCCTCCACCAAATTTATCAGTTTGCATGTGCCTAGTCGTAGCTTCGCTTGCTGCTTCTTAAGCGCCACAGAGTTCATCGTTTCGCTGAACTTGGTGAAGATTCTGGCTGATGCATAGCAAACCGGCAAGTCACAGAACGGCAATGGAGGACCTGGATACGGGTCTTTGTACTTATTATTTTTCGTGGTTTTAGCTCCTCTGTGGGGAAGCAATAACCAGTATCTTACTTTAAGTAGCATGCTGCTAGATATGGTAAGTCGAGAATGTAGTACCTGGTATGCAGTTTCACGTAATTCATATCAGATTTACCGGTCAGATCATCTAAAACTGTTTGATCATGATATAATCTCGCATCCCTGATATAATAAAGCGACTTTTATCAGATCCTTTTGGCATTTTATTCTTCTGCTGATTATAACGAGTTTCCTCGAGTTCATTCTGGTGCCTCTACATGCTCGGCTGAAGAGCTGTCACGCTGAGCTCACTGGATTAGTCCCAGGCAGTTAACCCATTAAAGGAATTTGGCTGTGCCTGTGTGTGCACATGAGAGAGAGAGAGAGAGAGAGAGAGAGAGAGAGAGAGAGAGAGAGAGAGAGAGAGAGAGAGAGAGAGTCCCTGCATAATTTAAAATTGCACAAATATGACTCCTGGTTTCAATATACCATAACCAATTTTCCTTGTACATCTAAAAGAAATCTGCAAAATTCATCATAAAGATTCTTACAATGTAGAAACACCCCCTCCCCCAAAGATCGTTGCTGCTCGCAGAATTCTAATTTTACAGCCCACCGTCGTAAAAATCATGGCTGACGTGCCAAACATTGTCTACCATAAGTGACACTAATCAAACTTTGTCACCTCAGGTAGTTTTAATAAATAACTTCCCACATTTATGGATGTGATATTTTGTAACTCTTCTTGGTCTTCATGTTCCTTGCTCACTCATTACCAAAGAAGCATAAAGCAATTCATTCCATGTATCTGGTACTCCTGGTAAGCACCAATGACTGCAGTCCTGGGATTTCTTGGCAGCAAATCTTTCTTCTTTTGTCAGGTATTCTTTTCTGTAGATTGATGGATGTCCATCCTTTCTGTACTCTGTGAGCTTACTGATATTAAGATATATTACAGGAGTCTTCATCTGTTGTAGCACATGATCAAAAGCCTTCATCTTTGAAGGGTAACTCCCTACATAAGACTCATTAAATATTGGCTCCGTTTCTTTGTGACATTGACCCCCGGAATTCCATTGGCCTCCTCTGCAATCAAAATCAAACATTTCAGCTAAAGATTTCATTTCTCCCTTCTGGAGCATCCTTTCAACTGCAGGGTTAGCTATAAAAGTAAACTTTTATTTGGTCTTCTCCTTCTTTTCTCCTCTATCTGCATCATTATTTATTTTCCTTTGTGATAGAAAACATATATAAATTACAGACTACCATATCCATGATAACAGTAGAGCAAGCATAATAGTTCTTATGTTTCACCACACTTCAGAACATAGATCTTAGTCGAGGACAAACTATCATGAAAGCCTCCTCTTGTCTTGATCACAGAAGTCATGTACATAGTTGTCAGACAGCTCAGTCAAAAGATGAATCTTTTTCTATGGGATTGAATCTTAATTTCCTGGCAATATCAGATTAAGTCATCTGCTCAAATACAATAAACAGTGTTTTGCCAAGCCCCATCTTACAGACAGGACTTATCATTCCAAGAAACACAACAAAAAGCACTAGCTTCCAGGCTTCTAGCAACTCCTTTTGTCATTTACAACAAATCATGTAATGGCAGAAAACTTCTCAGCCGACTTGAACCCAAGACCAAGGCTCTGCTGGGACCAAAGTTGGCACATGACTTGAGGCTTACTGGGAGAACTATGGATCCATTCTTTTATGTTGTGTTGAGATGCCACCCTCTCACAATCAGCTATAGGATTCAAATACTATTAAGATCTTGACGTCCTTCGATCCCGACTGAACTATAAAAAAGACGCGAAAAGAAAATGTAAAAAGAGGAACACAAAGTGATTGCTGGGCAAAGATAGACATGGATTAAATACAGACAATGATATATGGGCCCTTCTCTTGCACCATGCTCCCCTTATCAATCAAGTCTAGGAATACTGACTGGAGTACTAATACTCAAAAAATAATGCTATTGTGCCTGTTTTATTGGGCCAAAATGTGCCACCTAGACTTCGTTATATTCATTAATCTAACAGGTGATATACATCCATCCTGTTTCCCAGATTTTACCTTAATATGATGACCCTAGGCCTTAAGTTGATGAATCCTCATTTAGGGTTCAGACAGCAAAGGTAAAAAACTTATTTTTGTTACCTCACTTGTGAGATATCCGTTTGGCATGAGACCAGATCCATGTAAGTAGCTTCCTGGGATCTACAAGTTCAGCAGTAAGAATCTCACACTTGTTTCCCAATGCTGGCTGGAAGGTAGCTGCTATCACACTCTTACTTGACAGCTGTGTTTGCATACCATCTAGGCACATCCCGGATTCATAGTCCGTCTATTGCCATTGTCTTTCCCTAGATTGGCGATTGTAGGCCCTAGATTCATGAGTTGTTTAAGGTCTAGCACAGTGGAAGTAAGTGGTTGATTTTCATTGGATCTGTCTCCTTAAAGTTGTCCCGTAGAAATTTCATTTTGTAAACCAGAAACCTTTCAACAGACCATTAAGAAAGTGTTCCATATAACAAAAAATGGTGCCACGTAGGAAATAAAGGCTGCTTATATCAATTCTCTTCAGTTATTAGGTATTCTGTCCTGCAGATAATAAAACAATATGGTCAAAGAAAATTAGATCATCTTTACTGCAATAAAAAGGGCAGTCTAGTGCACAAAACTCCTGCATATGCAGGGTCCAGGGAAGGGGCAGACCACAAGGGTCTATAGTATGCAGCCTTACCTTGCATTTTTGCAAGAGGCTGTTTCCATGCCTCGAACCCGTGACCTCAAGGTCATACAATGACAACCCTACTGTTGCGCCAAGGCTCCCCTTCTATCATCTCTACTGCAATATTGGACAAAATATCATGATTCTTGAAACAGATCTGACTGTTGGATTGAGTGAATGAAGAAAAGTTACTCCATAAAATTGCAGTTCTTTTAGTCATTGAATCATAAGTTTCAGCTCAGAAATTAGATCAACGGAAATAGAGGATTCAATAACAAAAAATGATTTACCTGAAGTGAGTGAGCGAGTATCCTCGGAAAAAGACCCGAGTTTTGTTGGCATCAATGTTCTTATCAACCCATCTGGCCCATGTGGTGAGAGCCTTCGTGTAAGCTTCCATGACATTGAGAATTGGGTACACATAATTACCTTCTTGATAATAGCCCTTTCTGTTAAATCCACAGAAGACAAGGCAGCAACAGAACATTAATATTTGGAAGTACTAAACAAAGTTCTGAAATAGCAGCTGCACTGAGCTCCTCTTTGGCAGAAGATTTTCAACCAGACGTGCATCTATATAATGAGCTTTCCACTAGAAGAAATAGCAGTATTAATCAGCAAAGCATTATATGAAAACTGACCCTTCGGAGGTTTTCTCGTGAGTCCACCAATGACCAGTATTGAAAACTAAAACATCAGCTTCCTTATAGGTTGGAGTGGGTTCATCCATCAAGTCCAATCTTAAAGTTTCCTCTGTCCCATTTCCACCTTTAACAAATGTTTCTCTCACCAGAAATGTAGTTCTAACAAAATCCACAAAACAGTTGTAGTCCTGCAACTCGGCACACAAAAAACAGAAATAAATGAGTACAAGAAATTTTTTATCTTAAAATAACATTGAAAAAAATCTCTTTATCTGCTTTCTAGTATTCTGCATTTAGAACTTACCTCATATTTGAAGGAGTAATAACCTTTTGATTTGAATTGTGTCCTTCCTGATGTTTCATAAACTTTGCTCTTATTTGGAACACTATGGCGAAGAATACACACCAAGGATTCCCACATATTCCTGTTCAATGAATCTCCCACAAAAAGCATCCTTTTCCCCCTCAATCTCTCCAAAAAATCAGTAGCATTCAAGCTGTGGGGGACACTAAACTAATTAATATGTAACCTGAATTTTTACTAGATACGCAAAAGGAAACGGGCAATGCCACAGCAGTTCATTACTCATTTAATGAATAAATTTCAGATATCGAAGATGGTTAAATCAAAATCCATCTATTCTAGTGCTAATTTATGAACTTCCATATCATATTCTTCTGCACTTGCTTTCTGCCATTAATGAAGAGCCACAGCAGTTCATTACTCATTTAATGAATAAATTTCAGATATCGAAGATGGTTAAATCAAAATCCATCTATTCTAGTGCTAATTTATGAACTTCCATATCATATTCTTCTGCACTTGCTTTCTGCCATTAATGAAGAGCATCAAAATAGAAAACAGCACTGATCAGTACTGATATGTGATCCAACAAGTAATTTCAAAAGCTCAGCAAGTTTGTATCTTCAGAAATTTTTACTTTCATAATGTAAGAAACTAAAAATTGGTATTCTTTGGATAGCATCAATAATTCGATACACATAAGGATGTCAGTTCTTTCTCTCCAGAAATGAAAATGAAACAGGCAAAGGTGGAAAAGTTTACAACCATATAATCCATGAGATCTCCACAGATAACAAGTCACATAGTTGGAAGATGGTTGAAACTCAAACTCATTTACTCTAGTGCTTGGTGTTGCGAATTTATATATGTAAGTGCAACTTGCAGTGTGAATAGTCAAGCAATCTTATTGCTTGTTCCCACTAATGAAGAACAATGAAATAGAACGTAGCACTTCTCGATACTGAATGGATGCAGTAAGTTTTACTGGTATAATCTGAAAAGCTCAGTAAGTTCCAATTTTAGAATATTGACGTCTCACAATATAGGAAACTCACTTAATATCTTTTAGCTACTTCAACATACGATAACCTGAAGCATATCCAGTTTTTTCTTTCCATACTTCCGATTATCGCCCAAAAAATGGATTGGTTCACAGCTAATCCAATACGTTGGCAAACTAAAGCATTTCCATTAATGTACACGGCATATAGTAATACAACAAACGGAACCCAGAAAGTCCTACATTGACAGAAAATTAGATGTATCATTCACATAATTCCAACTTGTATCAACTACTCTTCAGTGCATTTCCAAATCTCAGACCTGCAAGAAATGAAAAGGATCAAAAGAAATACTTACCTGGGTATGTCACAATCATATGGCTGCCATCTCCATTTCAGGAAATCATCATCAGGCCTTCCATTTGCATAACAATCAAAATCCTTATCAATGTAAGGACAAGAGCCACCAGGATAATATGGTTTGGTTTCGTCTCTCACCCATCTACCTCTGAAAATATCACATTTTCTAGCCAAACTTCCTATCTTTTCAGTAGAAAATGATTCATTATAAGTCCGTCCACTTTTCTCTCCCTCAGACAAATTCCCTTCATGGTTTCTTTCTCTAACATTCTCTTCAATATTGGGAGGTGGTGCACTTGAAGCATTCCTAGAGTTACTCTCCTCACCAAAAATACTAGCATTTTTCGCTTTCTCCAATAAGCTTCCCACAAGGGTTTTCTTAGAAGAAATCCTTTTTTCACTAAAAGGAGCAGCAGCAGGAGGAGCAGAAGAAGAAGATGCAGGAGAAGGAGGAGGAGGATAAGAAGAAATTGTACCAAATCCCTGAAAGAGAGAGATTCGAAACGGGTTTTTTGCCAAAAACACAGTGAAAACTAGGAGAGAAGCTATAACACTCAGACCAAAACCAGAAAAAACTTTTCTCTTATGGGAAACAGCAGAAGGAAACTGCTCCGCTAATGGAAGCTTTTTGTAATCCATGGATGGAAAGGAATCATCAAATAAGAGAACCCACAAATCCTTTTCAGACTAAATGGAATAAATGGAAGGATTTTGGAGTTCCCAAAGTTGCAAAGCAAAAATGTAGGAGAAACAGAAAAGATATTTCTTTCCTTTTTTTGGGGTTTGTAAAATAGCAGACTGAGAACGGTGAAGCAGAGGGGTGTGAGAGAAGGTTTCTTCCGTCCCAGAAAGAGTAAATTTACCAGAAAGCCCTTGCTGACGAAAAAATTTGTAAAAATTCCATAAATGCAGTTATTAGAGAAAAGTATGTCGAAAAAGGAATGAAAGAGGAACATTTTCATTTCCCTTCAATTTAAAATTTTTAATTAAAAATTAAATCTATTGCTATTTTTCTGTGCTTTTAGTTACAAGCGCGAACATTCAAAAGCAAATCACTCACACATTTTTCTAAATCTAATTCTAAATTTAAACCCCTACCAAAAGGCAAAAGCACAACTCAAACCTATGAAATGTGAAATTGTCAGCAACCAATTATAATAGACTTTGTCAGCTAATCAATTACTACTTGCTAGTTCATAGGACATATGAACTTCCAATTTCAAACTATTAATATAAAACTAGTGGCAGTTGGGGATACCCCAAAAAATAAAATTATGAAGAACCATTCTCACCCCTCACCAGGTTCATGTTTATAACAATAATTATAATAGACTTTGTCAGCTAATCAATTACTACTTGCTAGTTCATAGGACATATGAACTTCCAATTTCAAACTATTAATATAAAACTAGTGGCAGTTGGGGATACCCCAAAAAATAAAATTATGAAGAACCATTCTCACCCCTCACCAGGTTCATGTTTATAACAATAATGATAGAGTAACACCTCAGTATCCAATGGAAGTTGATAAGGGATATGAACTCTTAATGCAAAAAAATATTAAGCAAGACTAGTAGAAATAGGCTACACTGAAAAGAGGAAATTGGTTATGAACAAGTATTTCACCCATAACCAAGTTTTCATTGATAACAATGATTTGCACAACTACAATTTCTGACTCTCCTTTTTTCCCAAATAGATGTTAAAGCCACTTCTTTAGTGAAGAGCTAAATGGAGAAATATAATTAATACTTAGTTTACTGGATATGAACTTACTAATTGCATAAAGCAATTAGGTATACCAAAGAAAGGAAATTGATTATATAGAATTGCATCCTAACTACCTATATTATCTTCCTTTGAGTTTTTGCAATTAGGTCTTGCTAATACCTAAAACTACTTTCTTTAGTGAAAAGCTAAATGAAGAAATGTAATTTTTACATTTTTTGCTTTTGTGGTAAAAGTTACTTTGAAGAAATTTACTAGAGAAAGCTAAAATTGCTGGTATGAGTACTAAGGAGAGTAATTTTCTAGATACGACACAAGTTAGAAAGTGGGTATGGTAGTGTCGTATAGTGGTGCAAGAGTGAGCCTCAAGTGTGAAAGTCGAGAGTTTGAGAGTGACCAAGGGTGTGGGTATGTGCATGAGTCTTGACTGTTTCTAAAAAAGGCCAATGGTTACAATAATTAATAGAGGGATAAAGAGAAAACTCATGAAGGGAATTTGTCTAAGGAAGAGAAAAGTTGGGGGTCTTTAAGTGGATTAGTTTCTACTGGATTGAACATTTGACTAGCAAACGTGACAGTGGCAAAGGTAGACTGGTAAGAGATGAACAAAAATCACATTATCTTAATTGTTTATTGTCTATCTTTCTTTTCTTATTTAGGGTTATGATTGTTATCAAAATAGAATGCCTTGTGATAATCTTTGCAATTTGAGATACTATCACTATGATTTGTAACACAGTCATTTGTAGACACTGGAACGACTATTCTGAACATCAAATTTGTCTATATCCATTTATGTTTTTTAGTTTTTGTCAAAATTATATTTCTTGTAAAAGAAATATTTGTAAAGGTAGAAATGGAAGGAAAGAAGCTTTTCATTTTTTATTTGTTTAAATTTTTTGAGAAGTAGAAATGAAGATACATTAAGATAGGACTTGATGGATGAACCTACTCCAACCATGAGGAAGATCATTGGTGGACGCAAGAGAAAAATTTCTAAACTCTAAAAATCAATATTCTACTACTTTATACAGATTATTCCTTTATCTAGTGAATAGCTCATTTAAAGATTTAGATTTAGCTAAGCTTCTACAAAACAAAAGGTACTTAAAATTGACTAAAATATTAACTCAACATTTCTCTTCTAGAAGTTTTGATGTTTTATTTTTCTTAACAAAATTCATAATCATTGCACCAGTGCTTGCTAGCATAGTGGCGCAAGGAGGAGTCTCTCACTTGGGTGACCATATTGGGCTTGATGTTGTGCATAGCTATGTCTAACTTTCTTAAAATAAAATAAATTTCATCATATATATATATATATATGTGTTTATGAACCTAAAGGTTTTCTTTGGACTTATTTATGTTTTATTTAGTTGCATATATGTTTTTGCTTGTCTATACATAACTAGTTGAGTTATTATATCATGGCTAGTTGAGAAATATAATGAGTTTCTTTTTTTCAAGCAAAGAACTACAAAGTAAATCTCTCATGTGCTCCTAAATCTAATCACAATCTAAAGGAGTAGGAGACTCAAATATGCAACTAAGCATATTCCAACAGAGATGCCTTAGTTTCTTTGAAACCAATTGCACTAGATATTTGTGGCGAGAGGTATAAGAAAGTTAGGTCATGCACATCTTATTTATAACTTACATGTTAGTGTGAACCACAAGTAAAAAAGAAAACTAAAGATATAACTCTCTCATAGCGCTTGTTCGATTTCTAGCACAAGAAAAGTTTGTAACAAGCAAAAGTAGTTCATACTTACATCATAATGCCTGGATATTTGTTGTAATATGTCTTCTTCCAAACACATCGATCCATTGGAATCGATATATATATATATATATATATAGGGGCGTGTTAATTTCAACTGTTTTCTGCAGGTGTAAGGATTAGGTGATATTTGATTGGCCGAAAAAAAGTTAAAAACAAAAAATTTAGAGGAAATGGAAGTTAGAAACTTTTTCCTGGCTAATCAAATATCACGTGCACTTTACACCTACAACTCCTTGATATGTATATATCAAAAGCTAATCAATTTTTACTATGTATGCTACAAGAGAAATGCTAAACCAAAGCACTCTAACTTTTCACATGATAAGGTTAGGTAGATGATCTACCTAAAAAGGCAGCCCTGGTGCACTAAGCTCCTGCTTATGCGGGGTTCGGGGAAGAGGTAAACCATAAGGGCCTATAGTAGGCAGTCTTAACTTGTATTTTGCAAGAGGCTGATTTCAAGCCTTGAACCCGTGACCTCAAGATCACATGACGACAACTTTTATCGTTGCGCAAAGGCTCCCTTTTTATAGATGATCTACCTAATTTGTCTAATTACTTTGGTTTTGGATGTCTCCTAATTCTAAAATCACGTGGACTAGAGTACTATAGTATCGTGTTTTTAGTTTTTGAATATTTACAGAGCAAAAGGGGGTATTTTGGTCAATTGAAGACTTACTGGTCGTTACGGCTTGTACGACCCACGAAGAAGTGGATTGTGACGATGACGGAGTGCTTCCCCACCCACACGGATAGAGAACACGTGTCCCCTCATTTACGAGCGGGACAGTTGGAGATGCCGCTGCTGGAAATCTAATCACCATCAATGTCTGTCAAACAAGTTTGGACTTCTCTTCAATTCATCTCCTCAACAACCAACCACAAGTCACCAAACCAACGCCAAATGATCTCTCCTCTTAACCTGGCCCACTTTTTGGACGTCATGATGATGGTCATACACCTGCATTTATAATCAATCAGGGCCGTTGATTAGAGTGGTACCAGAATTATGTATCAGCTTAATTTCCTAGAATGCATACATTGCCGCCCACTCCTCAGATGATGTACTAGTAGTGCCACAAAGACGCAGTCGTTGATTTTTCCAAGAAGCTACAAATACGGCGAGCAAATATATTAAGGACAGAAAGTATTTTTGCTTCGCTATGCTATCAATATCCTACTAAGGCTGAGGAAAAGTTATGCGGAGTAAAATATAGATAGGCTGTTTCGAATAAGGCATACTATATTATAGTCATGTGCACAAAGGTCCTGCACATGCAGAGCCTAGAGAAGAGTCAGATCACAAGAGTGAATAGTATGAAGCTTTACCTTGTATTTTAAAAGAGGCTGTTTATACGCCTTGAATCCATGACCTCAAGGTCATACGACAATAACTCTACCATTACACCAAGGCTCCCCTTCAAGGCATACTAGTATATTAAATTATAGAATTATTTACAAAAAAAAAGAGAAGCAAGGCTATTCATTCATGTCTACAATTCAGTTCTCATCCGAGTACTATAGGGTTGCGCCCAATTGAGAAGGGGCAATCTCAACTCTACAAATCATGGGCTGCAAATAAACCGAAAACAAATTCAGTGATTCTAATGGTATCAATTAAGATCATCATTTGCAGCACTAGCCCATCCTCCCTCCAAACAACAATCATGTTCCAATCAAAGGGTTAAGAATGTCTTGTGCAAGAACAGACATGGTCTTGGTCATGTAAAAAGTGAATTGCACCTGTAATTTACTTACTGAATGGACAATCACCCATATAAAAGCTTTTGTGGGGGCTCTACAAGTGCCGCTGGTTTGTCTATCAAGCAATCTGTTGCGGAAACACCATCATTTGTAGTATGAAAATTGAGGGAATGTCAATGAGACAAGTGGCTAAGATGTGATGCATTGGAACTCCTTTAACGTTAACTATTTGCTTTTCAACGAGCCTTGTCTTAATTAGTCCACAAAAAGCCTTCAAAAGTGCTTAAATGATGGTGCCACGTACAAGATAAAGGGCAGTCTTTGTGCACAAAGCTCTCGCCTATGCAGGGTCTGAGGAAGGGATGGACCACAAAGGCTTAAAGTACACAGCCTTATCTTACATTTTGGCTGTTTTCACGTCTTCAACCGCCTAAAATGTCTTGGCTAATCTAACTATTTTAAGGGAATTATACCTCGGATCCCCAATCACTATGATATTTTAATTGATCATTAGGACTCGTAATTTAGTCAAAAGGCTTAAGATCATAAACACTAACTAATAAATGCACATGCATGTACGTTTTAAATTGAGAGAAAAAAGGAGTAATTATGTGACACAATTCATCTAATTCTCTCGTCTCAAAGTTATGGCCTTGGCACACGGTAAATTGCAGTTATGTGACCTTGAGGTATGAAAATAGCCTCTTGCACAACTGCAAGGTAAGGGCTGGATACTATAGACCCTTGTGGTCGACCTTGCATAGGCAGAAGCTACGTGCACCGAGGCTGCTCTTTTCCCTTATCTCAAAGATGGGTTAGAGACCAAAGCTCTCGTGTACCAGATGTTTGTAGGTACTTCATTCTTAAGAACAGTAATAACCCATAGGCAAACATGGAAAATCTTGTGGAACCTACTATTCGATCAACTTGTTCGGGCATGCACTAGGAATGGGTACATCAAAACCAGATCGTCCAACTCTTTTTCTATATTTTTTAAATTTAAAGCAAATTCTAAGAAATGAACATTTGCCATATTTTAAGAATATTTGCTTGCCGATTTATTTTTGAATCCAAACTTTGTGACTATGTTCTTGAGTGACTTTTTGGCTTCCCGATCTTTTGGATCTACAGGGGATGGCTGATATTTATATTAAAAAAAACTAAAAAATTAGTTACTATGTGAGTTTCTCAACCGCATAAATTCAATTTTTATAGAAATTTCTCCTTCAACAATTTTTGGCAAAGTCAAAACCATAAATCTTCTCTTTTTATTATATTCTATTACCTCATAATAGAGTTTAATAGAAAGGGAGCCTTGGTGCAACGGTAAAAATTATCGTCATGTGACCTTGAAGTCACGAGTTCAAGGTGTGGAATAAGCCTCTTGCAAAATGTAAGGTAAGGCTGCCTACTATAAGCCCTTGTGGTCCACCCCTTCCCCAAACCCCACATAAGTGGGAGCTTGGTGCATTGGGGCTGCCCCTTGCCCTCATAATAGAGTTTAACAATCAACCTTACAACTTAGAAAACATACGGTCATATTTTATGAGCATGGTAAGTCAAGGCCAAGAAGATGGACAATTTGGGCAGCTCAAAATTTTGTGGGCCAAGCCCTTCATTTTTAGAGTCTTGTTTAAGGAAATGATACATATGCCTTAATTACGGCAAGTTCTCCTAAATTCTCATCCATTAGATGAATTGCCACTTCTAGTCTCATGAGCACATATATAACTTTATATTTGGATATACATCTTCACATATACAGTCTTTTGCAAAAACAAGGTAAGGCTGCCTACTATAGGCACTTGTGGTCCATCCTTTCCCGACCCTGCATAGATATATATTCACATGTTCATCGTTACAGTGGCTTAAGTAACCCTTTCAAAATAGGGCTACCTTACAGTCAATTTTGTACAAATAGAGGAATGATAATATAGTTGATACCCTACTTAGCATGATGGACCCACCTTTGGTTGATCATACCTTTAACAGCCCTAATTTTTTATTTCATATTATGTATTTTCATAATATTTTGAATTGAATTGAAATACAGAATTGAATTCTAGCAAATTAGACTTCCATGAAAATGAATTCTCTAGGAACTCCAAATCTGATTTTGAAATGTCAAAATTTGAGCTTCCCTACGACACTAAGAATGTCCAAAATAGAAAGCAGAAAGTTAAAATCCCAAAATTTTACAAATCTGTTGAGGGGGTTCAAATTGATATTGGCACTCCCTTCACTTAAATAGACCCTACTCGACAACTAATGAGGGAGGATTTGATGTAGGGATGGGTGAAGATCCAACGAAGATCTGGAAGTGGTCATGACGTATGACCATGATCAGTTTGCATCTTGCTGATCCAGCGGCTATCCCACATTCTTGACAATCTGATGAACATAGTTTGGAGCAATTACAGGTAGGATTGTTTCTGATTTGCATTGTTTAGCTTCATATTTGAATTTAAATGTCATGCGCTCAGTAAATCTTAAAATTTTCAGGAAATTCATGGATGATTGAATGTAATTAGAACATTATGAATTTGATATAGCATTTTAAACCGTCGGATCAACAAATCTAGTCATGTAACCTTAGATGTAACAGTTAATTCATCAATTGGAGTTTTTGATGTCTGTAAACCATCGGATTATAGTTAGATATTCAAACCTTGAATCTATAAGTTAACTATTTTTGAACTATAAATCGAGATCCGACCGTTAGATTGTCTCAAAACTTGAAATTCGAACACTTAGGACTGCTTGTACAAACGAACCCTAGGTTCAACCGTTCAAAATTAGATATGGCTGTGAATCAAGAGCTTAGGGTTATTGATCTACAAAAGTGTTAACTTCTATTCTTGCATAATTTAGTGAATTCATATGTTAAAAGAGTAATCTAGATAGTTGATCGATAATCAATAGTGTGGTTTTGATAGTCTAGCAACGGTTAGATATTAGATCAATGGTTCATTGCTGGTAAAACATGATCACCAACTTGAACCGCTGGGATCATATTGTTCTATGCTGATCAGTGTCAGAGACTAATCTAGAAGTAATTATAAACTGTGGATGATGACGGGAGAATCTAAGAAGTAGATCTGAGTGTGTACATGTATTTATACAGACACATGACTGATCATCAGAGAATTCATCCTATTGGCATCTACGAATCCGAAGCGCTCGGTCAGAGGTAGGCAAAATTAAGATTGCCAAGTCTTTGGTAAAATGATTTAATGACCGCGATGATTTATTTGAAAGATTAAATTATTTACATATTTTCTATGTGATCCAAGATTTGCTCGATGATGTAGAACTGTTTACAAAACTAACATTCAAATCATGATGTTGTTTTGAAATAAAAAGTTGTGTTTTAGAAATACGACTTGAGTTTTATGTTCATCTCTGAAAATTTGATATACAATCATGTTTTGGGGTAGAAGGGGAGCCTGGGCGCAACACTAAAAGTTGTCGTCATGTGACCTTAAGGTCACAGGTTTAAGGCGTGGAATCAGTCTCTTGCAAAAATACAAGGTAAGTTTACCTACTTTAAGCTATTGTGGCCCGCCTAGGCAGATGGTGATGGGCTACCCCTCTGAAACTGATATGATATTAATTAGCACTTGCCCGTTAAAGGCCTTGTTCGGGTAGGGAGTCATGCCATCCATCGTCCACATAAGGATGCCGTGGAAAATTCCTCAGGTATCGACAAGCACCTGGCTTGTTCACGATTGGCAAGTTGGTGAGTATAGTGGAGACAAATTTGCTTTATGCTTTTCTGATGATGGAAGTTGGTTCTGCATGAACTTGTTTCAGTTAATATGAGTACTCATGATAGGATTATGAGAGTCTGTGACACCCGTGGGACTCTATAAGATAAGGTATCCTCCCTGACGATGAAATTTTATACTTATTTAAGTATTTTATGAGCTTCTAATTCTTTTATTGCATCTTATTCTTTGGAATGGTTTTGCAACCTGCATAGATCTGTTATATGGAAGAATTTATATTGATGATGTAGATAGATAGACTTAAACTTGGGCGATGTTTTATTATAATAATAGAAGGGGAGTTTGGTGCAATGGTAAAAGTTATCGTCATGTGACCTTGAGGTTAGGGGTTCAAGACGTGGAATCAGCCTCTTGCAAAATGCAAGGTATTACTGCTTACTATAAGCCCTTGTGGTCTGCCCCTTCCCCGGACCCCACATGGGCGGGAGCTTCGTGCACTGGGGCTGCCCTTTTTATGAGCTTATGGCTCTGTAGATACATCTTATCCGGGTAGAAATGATTTGAAAATAGCATGATTTTGCTTTAATATAGACACATTTCAATTTTATACTATGATTGTACATGATTTGGATTCATCCTAGATTGGATGTGTAATTTCTGAGTTATTATTTTATTATTGCATTTTTAAGTGATATGAAATTAGCATGAATTTATTGAAATTCAGATGCACTACTAGAGTTACGCTTAAACTATAAATTTAAAATTTTTACTTGGAAATACATCTTGTTACACCCACGCAAGCACAATATTTCTAAGATATTGTATTTGTTTACAATATCTCATATTTAAAGAATTAGAACTACAAGAAAAGCAATTCAAGTTATAAGGCAATGTGCATGATGGTGATCTTCTCTTTTGGCCTTCACCTCCCGCTCGTCTCAAAAATAGTTCTCACGCCCCTTTCTAATCCATTCATTTCTGTAAGCAAGGGGAATCAGAGCTAAGCCCCCCTCCTATTTGAGGCCAAACATAACCCTCCTTTTTTTGCTCTGCCTTTGGTTTGGCTCCATGAACACACCACCTAGGAGCCATCGATTACGATAAATTTGATCAGAATGTAATTTTTTCTTCTACAATATCTCGACATAACATGAGTGTGAAAAAGGTTCAAGAATCAGTTTTCTTTTTATAAGGGCTAAAAACTAATCACTTATTTTGGCATTTTCTCCCATATTGTAAAGTTGATATCAAAAGATATGAAAGATCTCCTTCCAAGGCATACATATGACTTTCATCGCAACTACAAGAATAAAAACTTGCTCAATAAATTGTAACCTTTAGTAAGATTTAGAGATGTGATTTAGACTGAAAGTTCTGGGAGTGATTTAAAGTCAATGAAATTTAAATTTTATAAATTTCTATGAAAATATTTATTAGGTTATTCGCATTGCATTAAATACGCAAATGTGAGGAAAAAGTGGAAAATCTAATGCATTTTCGTTAAAAACAAGAAGCTTGTTTCATTATTTAATCCTTATTTTGCAACCAAAAATGATACTCGGGTTTTACAAAATAATTTCAAAGAAAAATATTTTCGCTATTTGCTTTCAAAAGAAGTTTTCAAACTAGGGGCCTCGCATTTGGAAAAGTATTTAAAGTTTTTAATGAAAACCCACGTATTCACACGACCTGACCATCTGGTTTATTTATCTTTGGATGACTAAGACAATGAGGATTAAATAAACATGCAATATGAAAAAAGGAAAAAATGTGGCCCGCTCCTTCCTCACATAGGCAGGAGCTTCGTGCACCGGAGCTGTGCTTTATGGGAAAAAGGAAAAAATGTGCTTTTGATCAAAGCATATGAATGGTTGGAAACAGTGTATAAGCAACAGTCTATAATCAATATGCAAGAGGAGTAATTTTTCAAATGTTAAGGTCATCCAATGGTTGATGTTTGGCATATAAGACATATAAAGGAGAGGATGTAAAAGTATAAGATAAGACTGCATACTATAGGCCCTTGTAATCCGCCCCTTTCCCAAACCCTGCCGTATAGGCAGGAGCTTTGTGCACTGAGGCTGCACTTTTTTTCCTGTGTTTTGTTGATCTCTGTCATCTCTCCCCTTATTCAATACAACACTACCAAGCCCACAAAACAACAAGAAGTGAGGGTAAGTGGAAACGCCACTTCTGAGGAATGAGAGATCCCAAAAAGGCAACCAAGAAATTAAGATGCTCATAGGATTTTGGTGGTAGAAGGGGAGCCTTGACACAAAGGTAATAAAAAATTATAAATTTTTTTTTTTTTTTTTTAATTCAGAAGCCATACCCGGTGGGACTCGAACCCACAATCGCCTGATTAGAAGTCAGACGCCTTATCCATTAGGCCACGGGTACTTTGGTGAATAAGTTAACAAATAAATTTATTTATTGAGACTAAGAGGTTATAGATCAATGCCAGCCACAACATAATAATTGAGTTGTCATGTGACGTGGAGATCACAGGTTTTAGGCGTAAAAATATTATCTTATAAAATGTAAGGTAAAACAGCGTTCTATAGGCTCTTTGTAGTCTGCCCTTCATACACAGGCAACCCTTTTTATTAGTTTAAGAGGTTATATATAATCCAACGGTTACTGTTTTGAGGTGTGAAACAGACGGTTCAGAAAGTTCGATGGGGGCACATATCTTTATGTTAACTGGACTCTACTTGAGACTTCTTCCACGAATCTACATAGACAGTTCTTAGGTGGATACATAGCTTCAGATACCACTCAATCTTCCAGACCGCAACCTAGGCAAGCAGGGTAACAGGAAGATGATTAACCAGTAATACTCCGCCCCAAAAGTTGGTTTGAAGAAGAAAGGAAATGGAGAATATAATCACATAAAAAATAATAAAACAGCAGCTTGGTGTACAAAGCTTCCGCACATGCAGGGGTCCGAGGAATGAGGAAACCATGGGGTCTATAGTATAGTATGAAACCTTACCTTATTAATTTTTGCTAGAGATTGTTTCACCTTGAGCCCATGACCTCAAGGTGACACGACGACAACTCTCCTGCTGCACCAAGGCTCCCATTCATTTAACAAAAAAAAAAAAAAAAAACTTGGGTTATCAAGGTCTGTTAACCATGAGTCCTGTCTTTCCAAATCAGTCCCATAACAATTGCCTTAGATCAAGGGTGGAAAACTGATGAAGCCACTAAAATTGGATACTCACCCGGTTGGGCTAAAAATTTAGGATCAAGAATCCATGGCATTCTATTTCATGGATTGCATAAAGCGCAATGAGGATTTTCAGCTACCTGACACTCCTGCCATTGCACTCTTTAACATCTTCCAAATGCAACAGCAGCTAGGCATGCTGGCTTGGGTTCCATGAATCCCATCTATGGTTGTCATTACCTTGTTTGAGCATCGACTCACCAACACTTCCAAGCCTGACAAGCAGAATAGGCCGTACGAATGATTATCAGATCATGTAACTGCATAAATCAAGGGAGAAAAATGGAAGCATGTTGGAAGGCTGATCACTTGCCATTGATTTTGTATACCAGATTCCAGATGACCACAGAAATCTCAATTGGAACCAATTAATTTTCAACAATAACAGATACTCATTCACATTTGGTGTTTCTTTTTTTCCTCTTTTCTAACTTCCATTTGTACAGAAGAATACATGCTCTGAAACTTATAAACACAAAATTTCCATAAAAAATGATACTCCTACTGCTAAGCTCTGAAAACACGGATATAATAAAATCCTGCTGGAGATGATGTTATCTTGGACCGGAAAGTTCAACTGCTTCGACCACAAGAGAAGATTCATCCACAAAGTCTATGTATTTCTGAGGCAGATATTCATTTGATCGTGATCGGGGTGTCTCAACCTTCTGTGAGGCCTCCCATTTCTCGGCGAGGTCATCGCCTTCCAACATTCTCACTACCTCTGACATTTTTGGCCGGTGAGAAGGGTGGAATTGTGTACATAGTAAGGCAACCTGCACCATTTCTTGCAACTCAACTCTATCAAAATTGTTCTTCAGATCTTTATCCACCATTACATTGAGTTTATTCTCCTGGTGAAGCTTCTTTACCTGCCAAAGGAAATAGAATATACTGAGGGTGCTAATCTGATATTGAGAGAAAAGAAAGAACATTCTGAACTTTCTTTCGCAGAGTGACTAAAAATACAATGATGTAATGCAGGAGCAAAGCAACCTCAGAAAGTTTAGGACGCAATGATATGGCATAACATAAGGAGAATCAGGATAGAACATGGTGAGTCGAGGCAGAACACCTCTAAGCAATGGACAGAACAAGATTATGCAAAAATCAACCGCGACAAAATAGAGGTGATCAAAATGCTGGTGTTCCTCTAATTACAGCACCTGCAGAGGGCAATTGAGCAGAATTTACCGCCCTAGTGAAGAGACATCTCGGATAGAGGGATATCTACACAAAATAAGATAAGAGGGTTGGGGGGGGAAGGGCACGAGGGTGGTGGTGGGCGGGCATGTTTGGGGATGTTTTGGTGCTGGCTCAATCCTTAGAAACAGAAGCCAATACACATGCTTTCATCATAAGATCACACCCAAGACGAATGCAGAATGCCAGTCTAAAGCAAATGATTGCTTGACAACTATCTAGAAGTCTGTCTGCAGTAGTAAGTAGAACTAACAAGTAAACCATACTTACAAGTTCCTATGTAGACAGGTAGAGTTTCTCGTCCCTTTTCTTCAGTTTCATTAGGAAAGATATGACTAATAGTTTGAACAGAGAAACATCGAGTGTTAGCCAATGGTACATGGGATTAAACCCAAGACCCTGTTGCTTCACAAAGGCACATGTTTCTCACAGAATCACAACTAGAATAACTCAGGTATTCAGAAGATTGAGTTACTCTTCTAATGAGAACCAGGAGCGAAAAGAAAGCTTACCCAATCGAGCATTACACCTTTCTGGTTGGCTGCACGTCCAAAATCCAGTGCCTTCTGACCTGTGATTAACTCTAGGAGTAGGATACCAAAGCCGAAAACATCTGTCTTTTCTGAAGATTGGCCTGTTGATAAATATTCTGGAGCTATATGACCAACAGTCCCTCGCACGGCAGTCGTCACATGCGAGTCTCTATGATCCAGGAGCTTTGCCAGCCCGAAATCTCCAACAATAGCCTCAAAGTCTTCATCAAGAAGAATATTTGCAGCTTTTACGTCACGGTGAATTATTTTGGGATC
This sequence comes from Warburgia ugandensis, assembly GCA_035236585.1. Classification (NCBI taxonomy): domain Eukaryota; kingdom Viridiplantae; phylum Streptophyta; class Magnoliopsida; order Canellales; family Canellaceae; genus Warburgia; species Warburgia ugandensis. The sequence continues at coordinate 7,671,533 of CP141136.1, forward strand.
ACACTGCTCGTGCAAATATAGTAGCCCCCTGGCCGTCCCTAATGCTATTCTTTTTCGCCTTGACCAGTCTAATGCTGGCTTGCCATGAATATGATCTGATAAATCAAACAAAGAAGCTACAGATTTAAATAAAATTTAGAAGGTAAACAAAGGATGCTTATTTTCTGGAAAATACAAAACAAATTAATTAAAGATCCTCAATTTGACATTATTTATTATCTCCCAAAAAGAAAAAAAAAATAGACATTACTTATTTTACAATTATTTGAGAAATGACATTTCAGATCACCACAAGAGCCACTTGGTCTACATGTTCTTAGCCAATTGGTCTAGAGGCTCTTAGACCTCCTGTGACATGCCAAACTGAAAATGCTAGAGAACATGTTGGTGCTCTTTCAACCTTTTTTAGGCTTTCAGAAGGATTCCTTGTTATACATGAAGTAGGTTAAAGTTATCATCGGACTCAAGCAAGCACCCCAGTATAACAGGAAATGAGAATTTGGAAAATGACTACATACTTATCAGAATTCCATGGCCCCCGGTGGAATGTCAGTGGCAGTGCAACTATTACAAGTGGTCTAGTTGAAAAGTAATTTAGATTGTTCTATGTAAATTTTTGGGAAAGAAAGCATATGATCATTTCCCCCAGTAATCTCAGTGCAACAGTTGTTACTTATCATGTTACAGTACAGAACCAACTTCCAAGTCCAATTACCTCTTAATCTAGAAGCAACACTTCCATTTGGCATGTAAGGGTAAATAAGGAGCCGCTCATTCTCTGTAGAGCAAAATCCATAAAGCCGGAGGAGATTGCGATGGACGGCCAAACTTATCAATTCAACTTCTGTTTGGAACTGAACTTCACCTCCAATCGCATTATAATCTTTCAACCTTTTTACGGCAACAATTGTACCATCTTGCAAGCATCCTTTGTAAACAATTCCAAACCCTCCCCTCCCTAAGATGTTTTTTGAATTAAAATTATCTGTAGCTGCTCTGAGCTCCTTAAAAGAATACCTCTTCAAATGACCCAAGCAAACTTCTGGATCATATTGGTCTGCCATGAAAAACATAATGGACACCAGATGAGCACGCATAGACTTGCAGATGCATAGATATTTATGTTCAGTAACAGTATTCAAACACAAGAAGCACACATAAACGTAGCTCGTACACAGTGCTCTAGATCTAGCACCTTCATCAGCTGAAAACAGTTAGTTTGAAAACAACAAGAGATGCAATGTCACGCTAATATATTTTGAGCAATGCATAGGGAAGGTCTGCTGGAAAAGAAAATAACCAATCAGAGAGGAACAAAGTACAAAGCGAAAATTTATTAGCAGTAAAGAAGAAAGATTCTTGTGCGAGAACTTCCCAATATATAAACCCAGTTTTGGGTTCCAAGTTAGCAACTTCCATGTGACCATGATTTGTTAGAGGTGCACTGGATCTGTGCTTTGCTGCCTTTCAATCTCTCTTTTCCATGCTTGGACTTTTTTGCAGGATAGCCATTGAATCACTAGAAGTGAATGTTTCAAAGCTGGTCTCTAAGCCAGTTCTATTAGCAGTTCAATGCTTATAAACCGATAGTGCTGTTTACAGATGAAGATCAAAAGACTTTGAGGATGTTAAAGGTAATCAAGCCTTGTGCTGATGACATAGAAATTATAACCTACCAGTATCTTCAAAAAATTATCATCCAGAACTGCTTTTTCCATGTTAGAACTCAATTTCCTATATAGCCTTCATTTTAAAACAATTATTACCTAGCCTCATCAACAATTTTAACATGACCTCTTAACTTCTATGAGGTACATTAAGCAACACCATAAAACTACAGCACTTGATTTTGTGTCTTATCTGCTCCTAAAAATCCTTTGAAAGACATACTCCAAGTCTTGGAAAGAAGCTTTCTCTTGCTCAGACTTGGAGTTGCACAGTGGTGAGTACGACCCTCGATCAAGCAGACCAATGAAAAAAGCAAGGAGGTCTAGAGAAGAACCAAGATTTATAGATAGAACAGGAAAACATGGTAAAAAAAGGATGAAAAGAAGCCAGCAGATTGTCAATCCTAATGTGACCCGGAAGAAACATGTGACAAATTGACCTATGACAGGAAAATTTCACCATCTTTTTCTTTTCTTGTTCTTCATAACTTCCGTGAGCACTCCGTTGTTTAGCAACTTGGTAAATCTGGTCTCTGGAGTACTCAACTTGTCCTTACATAATATTATTAATGAACACCACATCCACAATCAGAAACAATCATGTGGAAGCCTACCATATAGAATGAGGTAGTTGTTACTCGAACAAGCTGACATTCGAATGGTTTTCAATTTCTGTTACACCACAAATTGGTGGAAGCAACAGACCATCTTTGATTATGAAAATCAGACCTTGACAGCATCATGAGTCTTAAGAGCTACTGCCTAGCAAGAAGACAAGAAAAAGATTGGGCATACAAGGTATCTCAAGAGATCATCTTAACTTAGAGATAGACTTTAACACAGTAGCATTGAATCTAGGTGGACAGAGCAGCTCATTACTTGGATGAGCACCCAAGAGTCCAAGCTGTCAATCAAACAATCATGGTGATCTAAGAATACAAGGTCGATCAATAGAATTTTGCGTAGGTAGTCACAGCCATTATTTGTTAGGTTGTTGAAGCAGAAGAATACATGTTGGACGATTAGGAACGACGAGGAGTTTAGAACAATTGCCCACTTTCAAGTACCTCATTCTTACCAACATGCTGTATGGGCAATAAAAGGCTTGTTTACATTGAAGCATTTGAAGGGCTCTTATGATTTGATTAGTCACCTAGCATAATTCAATGATTACTTTTGAATTTCCTCCCTTGTATTAAGAAATACTAAATGCATGATCTCCCAAGCTATTCAATCTCATATCTACATTAGTTTATTTCACTGCCAGAAAAGCAAAATGCAAGACACCAACAATTATATATAGCATGGTTATGCAGGTGCTCTTTTCACTTCTTTGATTACTATGATTGTACTCTCAGAAATTTTCAGATGAAAGGGTGTGTTTAAAGAACCTACCACTGACATCAAAGAAGATCTGCTGATGGTGTCTATGCCGCCACCAAAGAAGCAAACCAACACCAACAACAAGTACAGAAACAGAACCAAGGCTTGCTCCAAATGCAATGGCTACCCTGTGGCCTCTCTTTCTTCCAGAATTTGATTGACCTGAGAAGTGGAAGATGAATGTTAGCTTGGAATAGCCTCACCAGTAGGCATCAATATGGAATGGCATATTGTTGGTTGAAGTAATAATATGCACAGTCCAACTATGTGCTGTGTTAAGATCACCTGCATCTGGTGGATAGGAAAGTGCCTCCATGGATATAGAAGAACAGTTGTTTTTAGAATTTGGTCCACAAATTAAAGGATTGCCAAGAATGCTGGGAAAATAAGAGTCAAAAAGTGAAAAACGAGACCAGTTGCAGAACAGTACCTATTATATGGAATAGAAAAATGATTGAAACATAAAAGATCTGCTTACTTGAAAGTTCTGGCAGATATTTTTGGCAAAGAGCCACTGAGATTGTTATAGGAAAGATCTCTGCAAGATGTTCTATAGTTAGCAAATTCCTTGGTCAATGACGAAGAGATAGTTATATCCAGATAATAAAATCAAAGAGTAGAGAGAGAGAGAGTTTGTCAAGACATACACAAGAGTTAGACCCTTGATGTTGGATAGAGAATCGGGACAAGGCCCAGATAGGCTGTTGTTATTCAGTCGCCTGATTTGAGCATAAGCAAGAAAGAGTAAAACAACAAACAAACATAACACAATTAGCTTATGCATTAGCATCATCCATAAGAAATGGAAGTGACGCAAACAAAATATAATTTCTTTCAAATCTTCCCATCTTACAGATAATTCAAGTCCCTCAATTCTCCCAATGAACTGGGTATTCCACCAGTGAACTGATTGTTGGAGAGGTCAAGTGTTTGGAGCTTCCCAAGTGTCCCAATATCTGCAGGAATAGGGCCAGAAATTGCATTGTTTTGCAGCAACCTACAGGAGAGAAGAGATGTATATAATTTTCATGAATGTACAAGCTTTGACTCAGCACATCATTACTGAAGTTACTGGCTACAAAATTTCAGTCTTCAAAATAAATTTGTCAAATATGTTGCCACAAGTATGCTAGAAACTATTAGGTTCAAAATTCAACCAAAAAGAAAAAGGGGAGCGTTGTAGACATACACAGACTGCAGATTAGTGAGGTTACTAATCCCTGTAGATAAGGTCCCAGACAAGCTCTGACTAGGTAAGCCTCTGAAATATCAACCAAAAACAATCACATGAGAAAGTTAGCACAAAAATGGTTGAACGATTTTGGTGACTTTTCTGGAAATGTAGGGCAAGAAGTAGTAAGAAGGATGTCTTACAGAGCAGAAACATAGCCATCGGCAGAGCAGGTGACCATCCTCCATCCACAAGGATCTACTGAATTGATATCCCAGTTCTCCAAGAGATTATTTGGGTCATTCAGATCATTTTTTATGGCCATCAAAGCCACAACTGCATGAGGGAGAATGAGAGCGTGAGGAAGTTGCCGACACAAGATTACTATTTGAAAGTTTGAAAAACAGATAACTAATGATTTAGATGAATAAACTGCACCGGTAGAGATGAAACTTCAAACTTCAGCATTTAATAAAGGAGGGAAAAAAAGCACGTCCAAGATATAAATCACAACAACAACTGAGAACGGGTCACTGAGAAATTCTTGCAGAAAACATGAGTCAACACACTAGCAAAAGATAAAAGCAAGATGAAGAAAAAGGAAGCAGAAAAACTGACAAAGAAAATTATTATCACAAGAAAGTAGTAGTACAGAAACCATTACAAACATTCAATGAAAGAAAAACCATCTTTAATTCGCCAAAGTATCTGAAGACCACCACCAACCAAATCTAACTAAAGGACTTCACTTGTAATCTTGTGATTCCCTACAAATAACATCCTCCTGCAGAAAGCAAAAGAAGAACACCTAGTAAGGAAAAAACCAAAATGGCCCAAGACCCGCTGACCTTCATAATTTATCCCAGAAGGAGAAAGGGTTGCAAAGGAACTCTCCAACCATGCCAAAACCATCAAAACCGCTTCCCACAAAAGAAGATCCCGTCTTCCCATCCTCTGTTTCACTCCAAAAACCACTCACCTTCTTCTCACACTCCACATCCATAAGCTAAAACCAACATTCCCCAGAACAAAACCATTACAGCATCACATTATCTCCCCAAAACCACTATTTTCATCACAAGGAAAACCGCAGCAACAGACAACTCTCTCCTTCAAGAGACCCGACAGTGGAAACCCAGACAGTCAAAACCTACACTACACCACAAAACAAGCTAATAACTTCAATCTGATTACTTTCTCTTCAAGCAGAAATCTCTCAGATAAGAAACCCAAGATAAAAGAACTGCATTTCCCAATGATACTCCACCAAAAGGTCACTCAAACTCATCCAAACAGTGCAAGCCCACTGCACCCAAGTAAACTCGCAATTCACCCACAAAGTAAAAAACCCAGTTCTCAATCAAACTCTACCATCTTCCCACCATTAAACACGAGAAGAGAAACAGATTTTTGGTATAAAAAATTCCTGAGCAGCATCTAAAAATTCTACTCTCCTAGAGATTGAGGAATTGGCAGTGCCATGTTTAACCGATCCCCACAAATTCCATTCGCATATGCTGGCGCTCTCTTCTCCCTCTCCACTGACTCTTCTCCCATCCTTTCACCAAACAAAACATACTGCCAAATACGCCAAGGCCAATACAAACGGCCAAAGAAGACACGGATATAGATGCAGAAAAGATGTATAGAGGGGAAAATATCAAAAGGAAAGGTGAATTTCTTTCCTTCGCCTTTTGCTTTTCTGAATCTCTGTCAGTCTTGTTGTAGAATGATTGGACTGAAAGAAGAGAGAGAGATGAATTGAGGAGGAATGCATGAGAAACAACAAAATAATAAAAAATAAATAAAAAGGGGAGGTAATTGTAATTGTAATTGTAATTGTAATTGTAATTACTTGGCAGGTCACGTGCTTCGCTTGTCTCAGTCATTGTTGCATTTTTTAAAATAAGTTTTTTTTCTGCTTGGCTTTAGGCAGAGGATGTCTCTGGAGTCTAAAATGCGCCGGAGTGGGTCCCGTTGATCTGCCTTCCGGATTTGTTTATCGCATTCGATATTTGGATTTTATGTGATCGGGTTGAGAGGGAGGTTACTCAGAGAATCCAAGCGGTCCCCATGAGAGACCACTTCCGATACTTAGGATCATTGATCCATGAGAGTGGAGAGATTGAGAGGGAGATTACCCAGAGAATCCAAGCGGGTTGGAACAAATGGAGATGTGCATCGGGGGTTTTATGTGATCGGCGGGTGCCACTCAAACTAAAGGGAAAATTCTATAGGATGGCTATAAAGCCGGCCATGCTCTATGGATCAGAGTGTTGGGCAGTTAAGGAACATCATACTCATAGGCTGAGTGTTGCAGAAATGAAGATGTTGAGATGGATGAGTGGTAAGACAAGAAAGGATAGAATTAGAAATGAAAATATTAGACGAAATTTAGGGATAGCACCAATAGAGTAGCAAGATGAGGAGATTAGACTTAGATGGTTTGGACGTGTTCAAAAAGAGGCCAACAATGACGGCGGTTAGAAGGAGTGAGGCAATACAAGTTGAAGGTTCTAAAAGGGCAAGGGGAAGGCCCAAAAGAACGTGGATAGAAGTGGTGAGGAAAGATTTAAAAACTTTGGGACTAAATGAAGCCGTGGTATTTAATAGAGTGGAATGGAGGAATAAGATTCATGTGGCCGACCCCTAATTGGGATAAGGTCTTGATGATGATGATGATGATGATGATGATGATTCGATATCTGGATTTTGAATTTCCCGCAGCGAAATTAATTGGACGGAAATGCCCTTTACGGTAACAAACCACCAGGTCAAGTTTTGATAACGCCGCCCGCCGCTCTTCCAACGGACGACCGGGTCCACATTCTAGTGATCGCAACCGTGATTTTCTTCACGTGCTCCAGAGAGTCTTATCTATTAGATGATCCTAGCCTTTGCCGTCCTGAGATGTGCAGATCAACAAAGAGCGGGATCATCCAATGGATATGATTTTTGCGAAATGGGCCACTCCTGTATTAGTTTGTTCTTAGTCGGTTGGTTCTACATGAAGCACACGATAAGCTAGAACTGAATGTAGGGCCAAGATGATATTAGGGATACACAAAAAATTCTTGTCCACAAGAAAATATTAGATGGATCAGTGAGTCAATGGCATATTTCTACCATTATCTTGAATTTCCTTAATTATCTGAGCCATCCATTTTCCTGGAGAATGAGAATCCGCGCGGTGGTTAAGACAACCGGTGGAGAATGCTTTTGTTGCAAGGCCATGGCCTAGCGAGAAGATGAGCTGTTTGGAAATCCCCGTATTCATCTCGACAGTCAATTGCAACGTGGAGACGTAAACATGATAAAGGACGTAGGATCCTTCCACATTGGGATGGCCCACACCATAAGTTTACAATTCTTTCTTTAGGGGAATATGAAGATGGTACCATCGCCATTGGTCACTGCAAGAGCACACTCAAGAGGATTTGGCAGAGTGCGGGCCCCTTTTTCCCTTCCTGGTATAACTTTTGATTAGATCTAAGTCGTCTATCCTGTTCAAAATATCAAAACTAAGAAATTGTTTAAAAGTATTCACAAAAGTTTATAGTTGTAATTTTATTTTATTTTTTCTAACTAGTAACTCGCACGTGAGATTAGAACAATATATGTATAACAATATTTTTATTTTTTATTTTTTATTTTTTATTTTTAGTGGCGGTAGCCATCCACTGATTAGATTCCATTATAGTAGTGTATATTTACGGAGAAATAACATTTTCTACGTGCTTAATTTTCAAGAACTGTTTATTTCGTAAAGACCTACGGAAATATTACCAGAACAAGAGAGAAAAAAAAAACGTGGGGTCTATCTTGAAAATAGATCTCAAGTTCCATCAACGAATCATCGGTCCAGATGATCCTTGTTCCCAACAATGCAATAATAATGAATTGATCTTCTACCTATTCAAAGGTAAAAAAACTGGTACTTGTCTAAAGTATCAAATCAGGTACACCAATCAAAGGGTTTTAGTGGGCAAAGATGGGACCTACCTGTGTTCAGATCACGACCTAAACAGTACATGAATGGGTCGCATCATTCTCACGAACCAGTACTTTCTTATAACATGCATTACCAACACTCGGATGCACCCGTCTGAGTGGGTGGGGTCTTGCTAAAATGCACCGGGGGATGAACCTAGTCCCAGGAAGGCACAAGAAATCCTTTGTTGGTGTTTGTTGTTTGCAATTTTCTTTTTGTAATTTTTTTGAAAATTAGGTTCATACCTTTTATAATATATATATATATATATATATCATGGGCCAAAGGAATTTTTATGTTTAATAAAAATGTTACAAAAAAAATAAAAATAAAATTAATTTTTCTTTAAAGTTATATCTCTCGACTTCATTGGATTTTAAAGAGTGAAAACAGTTTCTTACAAAATACAAGTTATGGCTGCGTGTTATTGATCCTTATGGTCTATCCTTCTTAGAATCCTACATACGTGGAAACTTCATGCACCAAGGCTGCCCTTTTATCTTTAGACCCTGATAGTACACAATTGGGCTATTTGCAACAGAAATAAATCATGGAATAAGATGTTTTGGAATAATAAAAAAATTCATTTCAAAAAATAAAAATAAAATTGAATGGTTTATTCTATGTGTATAATGCAGAGCTGGCTTTCAGTAGACTGTCCAAGAGAAGAAAGCACGAGACTGATTGGTGTATAGGATAATGGTTGAAACTTGTGTCGGATCCGGCATGGCATCAGAATGATACAGACCATCCATTTCTCGTGATCCTCTTGCAGATGAACCAGCTTAATCACCCTGGTTGTACCAAGTACTAGCTAATTGCAGAGGGAAAATTATAATAGTTGCGAGATGATCTGCACCGTAAGTTTCTGGATCTCTAAGATTGTCCACGTGTGATTTCTTAGCTAGCATGGCCCACTAATCATATACTTAGGCTTATGGTGGGCCAGTCAAAGATGGCCCTGGCTTCCGTGGCTATTTTTTTATAGGTGCCCGACAAAGCCTAATACAACCAACCAACCCTATAATAGTGACAATTTGTTGGCCCTTTTCTATCTCAAGTTATGATGGCGAGTGTCCTAAAATTCCAATCCTTACAAGGGCACCTATCCCTAAAAATTCAGGCCTTTTTGGACTTTTAAATGTAGGTTCAGCCCCACACATGGCCCACTTGGGACTTGTTTTCACGTGGACAAATTATTCATCCCTACTTTTCCTTACTGACTGCCCCTCCCAGGCCTCAACCTAACCGAGCTGTCACTGTCACAATAAAAAGAGAATGGAGGAAAAGAAATGTAATACCCATATCCTTGTTTTGATAATGGCACTCCCCAGTTCAGGCACTCTTACAGTTCAAGCAGGTGATAGAATTTATGGTCTATCACTTCTCTTTCTTCTTCTTCTTCTTCTTCTTCTAACCATTACCACCCTTGAGATTTGCTGGCAGGCTGGGGCTGGATTTTGGTGCTTGGCTGATCCATGAGATGGCCCAGCGGAGGAATGGTTTGCATCATTGAAGATGCGGGTTTCAATTGTACTTCTGCCAGTCCATGTTCTTCCAAGGGAAATAATGGCAGCAGCCATGGATTATAAAGGGCTTCAGAGTTTAAACTCCAACATTTCCTGAGAAAAACTCCCTGTAATTGACAAATACATGATTGACTGCCAGTAATTCTCAAAAGCTCCAAAAGTTTCCTTTCAAGAAATATAAGGAACTTGTTCACTTCTTGTTCTTCAAATCCGTCCTCATTCCCTGAGCTGATCCACAGTGGAAAAGACGCCTTATTTTATTTTATTTTGCTGATTTTTACCATTTTTCTGTGGGAGGAAGGACCCACAAAATTCCTGAAATGATTCTGTTATGGAAAAGCCAAAGCAAGAAAATAGTAAAAATCAACCTCATCAATATGGAAGAGCTGGTAGAACGATGTGGGTCCACCTATTATAATATGGAAGAGCTGAGTCAGGATAAGAATCAAATGATGGATTAGGATTGTCCATCTCGTTGGGCCCAGCTTCGATCTTAGCTGATGTGACAATCTGGACCGTCTTTAATATGGATTTGGTATTCTCGTCTATTATGATGCACCGTTGCCTCTTTCTTCACTGTGGGACTCGTGGAAGGGGAATAATGCCGCATTGTTTCTACTTCGTCAATTCAATAAGTGCCAAGGTTATTTTCGTAATTTACCATTTGACAGCGCCTTGATTTGCTGGAACTCGAAATCCTAGGGGTATTTTTGTCGGTTGGGGAAAATGAAAGCGCAAAGGCTGCCCATTTACTAATAAAAAAAAGGCCAGGGCCGAGGAATATATCGTGGCATGAAAAAGAGGCCGCTGTTGGACGGTTGTTACTTGTTTATCTCCTCCAATTCGCGCCCCACCATATTTATATGTAAATAAAGCAGCGGGAACTTGCCCTGGCAGAAGTTGGTCTCACCCTCCTTGGCCTAGTAATTTGGGTTCAGGGGTCGTGTTTATGTCATGTCGAGACTAACTTATTATAGTAGATAGGTCGACACGAACACAACCCGCCTAATAATTGTATTGAGAACCTGTGACTTGAACACAACACGATTATTAAACGAGTCGACAGGATATGACTCATGTAACACGATTAAATAAATTTAAAATAACTAATATAGGATGGTTCAAAAACCGTCCTATATTATAAGAATGTTTTTGAAAAATCATCTTATATTACTATAGTAATATATGAGGTAATATAAGATTGTTTATGAAGAACCGTCCTATATTTTCAACCCAATTAGTTAACACTTTGCGAGTTAGATGGGTCAACATGACGAATTAATAAGTCACATGTCAAGTAGGTCAACAAAAAGGGTCAACATTGATTGACCTGAACATGACAAGATTTTTGACAAACATGATAAGACTCAACCCTAACCCACTAAATCTATGTCGCGTTCAAGTTGTGTTATCGTGTGGTGTCATATTTTGCCACCCCTACTCTTTAGCTTGAAGGTTTTAACGTGGGAAGGGTTTTCTAGGGTATGATTATTATGTGATGATAATTTAGTTTAATTTTATTAAAGAGAAAAGGGCAGCTCAGTGCATAAAGCTTTTGCATATACAGGGTCTGGAAAAGGGTGGACCACAATGGTCTATAGTATGTATTTTTATCTTGCATTTTTGTGAGAGACTATTTTTACACATCAAGGTCGCACAACGACAACTCTACTATTGCACCAAGGCTCCCCTTCCAATTTGATTAAAGAGAAATACACTTTAATTCATTCTCATGAAACCATGTCCATTTCCTCTCCAACTCTCACTAGCCATGGGTAATTCTTGCAGCTAAAAAGTATAAGTAGGGCTACGTCTAAGATGATTCAAACCATTCATCTTCAATGCATTGCTAAAAATCTCAACCATTTGATAGCTATCTCTATTATTGGAGGGTCCTACCTTGTTTTTCCAAATTATAGAACAGACACTTAACGACGGTTGGGATCACACCAATGAATGAGAGTTTCAAAGATTAAGAAGATTGTTTGTTGGCCGAGATCACCTGAAACATGGACCCACTTGTAACCTTACCCATCCAGACCATCGTATAAGGGAGAGAAAATATTCCAAACAATTTACGGCATTACATTTGGAATTTCGGTTGGATTCCACACTCAAGGGGAGTGGAAGGGGAGCATTGGCGCAACAGTAAAAGTTGTCGTCATGTGACCTTGAGGTCACGGGTTTAAGGCGTGTAATCAACCTCTTGCAAAATGCAAGGTAAGACTGCCTACTATAGGCCCTTGTGGTCCGCTCCTTCCCGAACCCTACATAGACGGGAGCTTCGTGCACCGGGGCTGCCCCTATAATCATTTTGTGGAAGATAGATTTAGGCTATTCTCAATATTTAGAATGGCTTAGAGAGTGTGACTACCAAATTTCATTTTTATTAGATGGTTTAGGCATGAGTTTCTACAAGGGGCAGCCCTAGTGCACGGAGCCTATGAGGGATTGAGGGAAGGGGCATACCACAAGGGCCTATAGTAGGCAGCCTTACATTGCATTTTGCAAGAGGCTGATTCCACGCCTTGATCCCTTTAGTATATAGTGTGTGTTTTAACATTTAATTAGAAAGTGCATGAGAGAGAAGTTTTACAACTAAATAATGTATTGTGTGTTAGTGAGCTCATGTAGTAAGAAAGAAACTAGAGAGATTGTGTATGTTTGACATTTAATTAGAATTATTTAAATTCTATCTAGTAAGAAGGAGATGTTTTTTAGGAGTTTAGAAATAATTAAAGAGGACAGTTGGCTAAGAGAAAAAAAAATATAAAAAATATTACCTCAATCTTAATTAAATAATGGTAATTAAGACGAGAGAAGAAAAAAAAGAAAAAAAAAACTAAAAAAAAAAAGCTTAATCCTTGAAAAGAAAAAAGAAGAAGATAAATAACAAAAGTGCCAGATATTTAAAGAATGGAGAGTTTGATGCCTTGTGGTCCGCCCTTTCCCCAGACCCTGCATAGGCGGGAGCTTAGTGTACTAGGGCTGCCCATTTTAGAGTCTGTGCCTAACCTTTTTACTTTAGTGTATAGTAGATTCTCTAAAAACCTCAACCATTGGATGATCCTAGCCTATCATAGCCGCTCATCTTCTACACCTTGTCTAAGAAAGGCCTGCCTCGCTATTATAGATGAGATTATTTAGCTTAAGACTAGAATCATTTGAGTCACCATCAGGTACAGAAATCAATGGTCCAGACTAGACTCATGTCGCCTATCAATACGAGAAGGTCATTGTTAGGTTAGGTCCTCATTGAGGACACTTTGTTCATAGTTGAACTTATGATGCAAATACATGAGCTGTAATTTGGGTATCATTTACCATGTATCTACAAGGAAAGGAAGCCTCATGTCACGGGCTCAGACTTTCAGACTCTCATGCAGCACTTAGTCTTGAAATGCGATCAAGGCACCAATTGCAAAAGGTCACAAGAAAATGTGGGAAGAGAGCACGAAACTAGAAAAGAATACTATATATATATATGTATGTATATTTATTATTGCCACTAACTTACACTATTATGCTTCTAAGCTTGATGCTTGATTCTAAGAGATGAGATACAAATGAGGGAGCTCCTCTATTTATAGGAGTTCATCCTCTTTCTACCTCTTCAATGAATGGTGGGAATCATTACATATGTCAACCATCTAATGGTTGAGGACTACTCTAGAACTCTCTACATAAATCTCTATACTTCCCTCTGTCTAGATATTTACAAGGAGACTTCCAGAAACTAGACCTTCTAGAATCAAGCCTTTCTCTAAGGATCTTCAACAACAGGCTTAAGTTCTTTAGGCTATGTCTATGAGCAAAGTAAACCTTCCTTAGAGCCTATAGGCCTTAGTCATAGACCTTGCAACGTATATTCGTGACACTCGGCACAACGGTTGAGTTGTCATCATTTGACCTAGAGGTCATAGGTTTGAGGAGTGAAAATAGCTTCTTCCAAAATGCAAGGTAAGGTTGTGTACTATAGGTCCTTTGTGGCCTGCCCCTTCCCAGACCCCGTATACGTGGGAGCTTAATGCACTCAAATGTCCTTTATTTACCACGTATCTACAAGCTTTTTTATTTTTTCATCACACATCTACCCTCAAAAGTAGAGGGATGGAGGTTGGTCCCAATGCAATGTGTTTCACCTTGTGGCCCGACTCTGCTTTTACAAAGTGAAAAGGACCCCTAGGAATGAGTGAGCTAGCTGGTGGTTTTTCATTTCTCTGGTTTACAATTTTAGTTGTTTAATTGTATTTCTGGTGCTGATAAACCCAGCCTCTTTCTAACCATGACTTCCCCATTTTAGATTTTCCTACAAACATGTGATTGATGTTCTGTATATGATGTTAATCGTGCTTGAAATGACCCAAATTTTAGCATAAAATGACTGCAAATTCAGCTTACTAGTGAGTTGTGACGAGATAATTTTTATCTCACCTCATCTCAAGCACCGTTAATAATGAGATGAGATGAATCAGTTCATCTCAAGGACCACTATAGCGATACAGCTCATCTCATTTCAACTCAGCTGACTTCATCTCAAGCACCAGTAATTTACTCGAACGATTAGGAAAATCATGCAAATGGTAAATCTTTTAGGGATCAAATCCATTGATTCCAAGGCCACATCTAACAGCTCAGTAATTCCATGGTCATTTATGGAACAGACATCCTCCTATCCACTCACATGATCAAGGCACAATAATCAAAGTTAAACATTCCTTGATGGCAAGCATAGGTCAAGAGACCAACAGAATCCCACCACAGTGAAACTAGAATGACAGGTTGAACCCGTGACTGCCAGACGTAATCACCGAGCTGTACAATGTGCAGCCATCCATGTGATCTGAAAGGCCTGATTGTTAGCAAGTCAAACTAACCAAACTGAGAGAGGTCACAAGTCACAACTAACGCTATTGGGACAAGTGACCCGTTCATGCCAAGAGACTTGTATTATTAGTTGGTGACTAATTGAATCATACTTAAGGCTGCCCATTAATTAAAAGAAGAATGTGTCGAGTAGGAGTGGCAAATCGTGTCTGCTAGTCGTGTTCGTGTCCATGAAAGTATATGGGTCGACCCGAACACGACCTGATTAATAATCATATCCAGAAGCAGTGACTCAAACATGACCTAATTATTAAACGAGTCGACACGACACAGTGCTATACAATTAGAAGGATGTACAATAACTAATATAAGGTGATTTTTTAAAAATCGTTTTATATTGCTATAAAAATATAGGACGGTTTTCATGGTCCAAAAACCATCCTATATTGATGGGGGTTTTTTTTTTTTTAAATCGTAAAAATATAGGAAGATTTTTCAAAAATTACCCAGTATTGATGGTTTTTAAAAAATAGTAAGAATGCAAGACGATTTATCATTATTATAATAATATAAGACTATTTATAAAAACCGTCTTATATTTAGATATAATATATGACGTAAGGTGCAAGTTAGACGGGTCAATACGACTGGTTAATAGGTCATGAGTCAAATGGGTCAACACGGAGGGTCAACATTAATTGACGCGAACACAACACGATTTTTTACGTGTAAGACTCAAACCTAACCTGCTAAATTCATGTCCAGTTCAAGTCATGTTATCATGTCGTATCATATTTTACCTCCTCTATTATTAAGGGGCCTTGGATATGTCCTTATAAGAGCAAGTTGTTGCCTTCAATGAAGCATTCAGGCAAGGAAAATGGTGAGTACAGCCATCTGATCTTCAAATATGGTTTGTGTAGAGCACCAAAACACACTTCATGCATGAGTTTGGTAACTTGGCATAGAGATAACAAGCAAAGGATGAACTTATTTGGGGACAGTGATCTTATCCGTTGCTATCAGCAGTCCCCAAAACATGTATAAGATTATCCAAACATAGATTGTTATCCCTAAAATCTTGGGTCATTCGTGTTTACTTAATTCTCCATCTTAATCCTGCCAGTAGAGAACTTGATTCCCATATTCTTTTTTTGTTGACGGCAGATAGTTTCTGATCTCTGATCTCCTGTATCAAGATACCAACTATAAGTAAGGATGCTTGCTATAGACTTTTGTGGTCAGCCTCTTTTTCGGACCTGCATAAGCGACTGCCCTAGAGGCCATTGATCAAGATGGAATGAATTTTCTGGTGAATTCCACGGAACCCTTTGGGAGAATGCACACTTGAAATCAGTTGCAGGTGAAATCTGCCACGTTAGATTACACCTTTCACAGGTTCAAGTTCTACCTGGAATTCAAAGTCTTTGTTAGTTGGCTTTCATGGTGGATTTTCAATGGCGTTGGTTAACATAGAATTGAATTTTACAAGAAGTCGCATCCGACGAGCGTATCTGCAGCTGCAAAAGCGGGATGATTTGATATTTTCTCTTCTCTGATGACATTTTCCCCTCTTGCCCTTTTACTTCCTTTGAAATAACGAGGAAAGAAAGTGGAGCCAATAGCCAAAGAAGACAAGGAGAGGGTAGCAGCTGAAAATTACTGTCCATCAGACAGTCTAGAGTGGAGGAATGCTAAATGGACCCTCCATATGAGGCCGTCCACGGACTACTTTTGCTAGAGCCCACCCTTGCATGGTCGCACTCATTCGTATGATTACTTGGATGTCTGATATTTTCTAGCGTCTAAAAAGTTGCGCTTAGAAAAAAGACTGATTAAAAACTTTAATAAACAATGTACAGTTTGCAGTTATCCAATTCACATGCTTTTTTCACCTAGTAGTCATTCAAAATTAGAGCAATCACGTGAACGAGTCTGCCGTATAAAGGTGGGCACCAAAAAATTTGGTCCAGTAATCCAGTTAGCGTTCAGAGACATCAGACTGCTTGTGTTCTACTGCATGTTATGAGCAAGACGAAGTCACTTGTCATGGGAACTAATCTTCATATCTCAATGGGTAATTAGTAAGAGTAGTTGGTGGACTTGTAGCTTTTCATGAAGTAGAAGGAGAATGGAGGCTTTTCTTTCAGTCATGGTGATGTAACTTGTGGGGATAATGCATGTGATAATGAGAATAAAACAAAGAAAATTTCAAACCATTTATCTGCTGGGACATGCCAAGATCAGCCACACGTCACCATTGCACACTCCACCTTTATTTCTAGCCTTCAAGACTACTGTTGGAGAATGAAAATTGAGAAGCTGTCGACACACATCAGCGTCAAAGTACTGTCGTGTGAAAGCGAGCAAAAGTTGTCGTAACGTGGTTTGAGGTCACGGGTTCAAGACATAGAAATAGTCTTTTACAAAATGCAAGGTATTACTGTAAACATTAGGCTCTTGTGGTCTGCCTCTTTCCTAGACCCGAGGCTTAACAAATGAAGTAGTTTGGATCATCGTATGAGGGAAGCCCAATTGTACCCAGTTCTACTTGCTCATATTTTTCCAAGAGAAGTATGGGTGGAAGCTGGCAGCGGGGCTTGTTTAACCGGATACACGAAATTAGGATCTCTTTCGCATGCAGATATTTCTATTGGGAAAGTTCTATTATCGTTGGTAGGAGCGGCGGGATGGTAATGAGTATATTTATCTATAAATATAAAAGAAGAATGACATGTATTCCAAATTGGCAGTTACAGTATGTGAGCAATTGTATGGTTTTAGAACGCCAAAACAGCTGAATACAAATGACCATGACATCTCTCCCGAAATATGCTTGGTTGCAGGTTTGAGAACTTGTAAATGAATTATACGTGTCAAATTCATTCACGTGAAAGAAAACGCACTAGTTAAAAGCATTTAACAAGGTCTAGATGTTAGGTGATCCAGTCCAGAGACTCCAAGCTGCTTGTATCTGCCGCAATCTTAACACCAGCCTTCTCAGCCCACATTTTACCTATAACATATATATGTAATTCGTCATATGACCTTGAGGTCATGGGTTCAAGGCATGGAAACAGCCTCTTGCAAATATGTAAGGTAAAACTGAGTACTATAGACCCTTGTAGTCCACCTCTTCCCTGGATCCTATATAAGCGGGAGCTTCGTGCACTGTAGCTGCCCTTTTATATGTATGTAATTTGTCTATATATGCATGGATATGTGTCTAATTATAAATTAGAAAAAGTCTTAAATAATAATAGAGAAAGAGAGAGAGAGAGAGAGAGAGAGAGAGAGAGAGAGAGAGAGAGAGAGAGAGAGTCTTATATGCTTGACAAAAAACATGTGACATGGTCAATCTGGTGCCAAAGTTTCTAAACACTTGTAACCACCACAACGGTCCCTACCACGTGCCTGCTTAATGAAAACCATCATGCTCTACGTACCTATTCTAATCACGATTTGGGTCAAAAATTGCATGAACCAATGTCCTCTCTAATTAGAAGATAAATTTTGGATGATTAGCGCGTAATCCGGACTTTCCATGGTCTTGAGTGTAATGTCATTCCATTGAATATACCATGAATGGTTTGAATAAGGAGAATTGATTTGGCCCTGCAAATGCTGTAACTCAAAAACCATGTGTGAGAAACTGGAGCTATCTACTTATGATGTTTGCAGCACAGTTAAAAAATTCTAGGGTTGGAAATATTTCAAAGAAATCCAAACCTCTTCAATTTCCCAACTGTTGTAAGTATCAAAAGAATCCAGAACTGTAGCAGGCCTTTTTTTTGTAGGCAAGCTGGGTTTTTATGCATGACCCATAACCTATGAGCATCCTCGAATCCATGACCCAAGCACAAGAGAGGCCCTTCTAAAGCAACTGCACTAGAAGGTGTGGTAAACTTTTGAACAAAGGCTCCCTCTAGTCTAGTAATAAGATTTGCACTTGATCTCTAATGGAAGGTTTTGGCTTCAAGAGTCTGATCACGGCTAGAACAAATTGGGCAAATGCGAATCTACAACATTTACTGGGGGCATGCCAATCATGTTCTTTTCTAATTTCTCTGACATTAATCAAAACAAAAGCAAAAATTCTTGTCATTAGTGATTGAGTAGATAACAAGGAAGATGCATGAAATAAAGGGCAGCTCCTATGCACGAAGCTCCCACCTATGTGGAGTCCAAAGAAGGGGTGGACCACAAGAGCCTATAGTATGCAGCCTTACCTTGTTTTTGCAAGAGGCTGTTTCCATGCGTTGAACCTGTGACCTCAAAGTCACATGACGACAACTTTAGCACTGCACCACGGCTCCCCTTTATTAAGTGTTGCGAAATAAGAATAAAAATCTCAGAATCAGCAAGAGGTGCATTAGACATAATTGATCACTAGGGAAATTTGAAACTTATAATCACCAAACAGCCTAAAGGAGTGAAACACGAATTCAATCAAAAAGGGCAGCCCCAGTGCACGAAGCTCCCGCCTATGTGGTGTTCGGAGAAGGGGCAGACCACAAGGGCCTAAAGTGCACAGCCTTACATTGCATTTTGCTAGAGGCTGCTTCTACCCCTTGAACCCGTGACCTCAAGGCCACACGACGACAACTTTTACCGTTGCGGCAAGGCTCCCTTCTAGACACTAATTCAATCACAATAGCTGAAAAGAGCAAACAAGTATCAAAGTCATTGGATTTTCTTTCAAGCCATTGGCCTTTGCTCCTTTTGCAAGTGCATCTATTGGCCTCATTTGCAAATTGAGGGATATGAACAATTCCAAATTGCCTATGTAGTAAGCTCTCCTAAATTTCATCCACGGTGCACGAAGCTCCCACATATGTGAGGTCCGGGGAAGGGGCAGGCCACAATGGCCTAAAGTGCATTTTATTTCTACATGTATGTGTATAGACGTGAATATGTAAATGGGTTATGATTATATTTTCTTTGTATGGGTATATATGCGTAGATTTGGTGATGTAAATGGGTTATAAATATAGATTCTTCTCAACAAGTATAAATGTGTAGAAGCGGAGATGTAGATGAGTCATGAAGGTGCATTCCTCTTTATATAAGCCTATGAGTGGATGTATGTGTGATTGAAGATGCATGTGTATCGGGGAAGTTTTGTTGAATGGATGAAATGTAGTGAGATCTTGCGCATGCATATATTATATTATTATTATTAGTATAAACCTCTTATGAGATGGACATAATATTGTGGCTATAATGAACATAAGACTAGTTGTGTTCTTTCCATACCCTGAAATGATGTGTTGTGATGTTGTATCTCTTTCTATACTTTTTCACCTTTATATGTGAAATTTCTAATGTTATATATCAAGATGTGCTTCATTTAGATGTGTTGATGGTCACATTGAGATGCCACATTGGGTCATGTTCATGATCCCTAGAGATGCCTCATTGGGACAAGTTTTTAGTTGCCTTCAGGATGCCTCAATGAGATGTGGTCAATGGGACAAGTTTATAGTTGCTTTCAGGATGCCTCAATAAGATGTGGCCATGATTTCACTAGGATACCACATCAAGATTTTTTAGAGGTCATCATGTAATGCCTAGTTGGGATGTATTCATAGTTGCCTTTGGGATGCTTGAGTGAGACAAGGTCATGGTTTTTTGGATGCCTTATTTGGGATGTGATGTGGATTCCTTTGAGTTGTGGATGCTGCCATAGGCTCTCTATATACTTAAAATTTCTAAGAACACTTGTGTTTTGTAGCTTTTTATTCATTGACTTGGCATGATCGGTACAACACCTGATGTTCAGTGAACCATAAGAACTTTTTTACACAAGTAAGAATCATTTACGTTTGAAGTTCATAATTGTTATAAGTATGATATGATGATTGTGGTCATAAATCCTTCCCTTTAGAAGGAAGGATACTCATTGAGCTAGTAGCTCACTCTTTCTTTTCTCACACCTTAGGTGTAGCTAATGAGAAGCTCTTGGAAGGGTGAGTAGGTGCAGACCACATGGGCATCCTCATCCTCAATCTAGCTTTCATTTTTACTTGACATGTATTCATCTTTCTTTTGTAGAATTCTTTATAAGTGATTTATATTCATTTTGACAAATATTTTGTAAATATTAGAAAGAAATGGATTAAGTACCTTCTTTTATTCATATTGAGTAATGTGATGTAGATAATTTTATTTATTTATTTTTCTATTTTTGATGTGGTTGGTTGTGAATGGATTTTTTTGTATGGGCTTGGATTCTCTTGTATTTCATGTAGGTGGCTTTAGAGATCAGCATGGCATGGTCCACCCCTTAGGAAAAGGCCTGCCCAAGGAGTGGGTAATGACAATAATGTCATCGTGGATTGAATCTTTGGCATCCAACTAATTGGACTATTTGCATATATGAAAACATACCTATTAATTGACCTTGTTCTATCAAGATCACAAGTATAGGTAGCATCATGGTATCCTTGCATAGGCTCTCTCCTCTTGCTAAAAATGATGGAAGAGCCACTAAAGCCTCTCAAGTATCAAAGCACCCATTTTTCCTTTTCCCAATGTGCCTTACCTAGATTAGCCACATTATCAACTTAAGACTACTATCATATGTGCAATATTCAGCCTAGAGCAATAGCAAACATTAAATTCCCTACACAAGTTGCATAAGAAACCTTTTCCATGAATTTCTTTTCATCTTCCATCTTTTTTCTTCCTTAAACCTTGACTTAAAATTTTAAAAACCATAAAAAAAGAAAGCATTTTCTTTTGGGAATGATCATCGTATGAGGATTATTCTCTCTTTGAATTTTCATTTTAGTATATTCTTTTAAGTGAAAATTTATGAGATGAAGTCCCTCTTTCATGGAGATATATATTCATGAAAATTATTAAAATTAGTAAAAGAAAGAGGCTCATTGGCCATCCTAGAAGACACCTTATGGAAATTTCCTCATCCTTATACAACAACCTAACTAAAAAAAACCCATAGGAGGTTTAGGGGACCTTCTTCTCCACAAGACAAAGTGGCAGCATGCGCCTATTTTGGAATGACCTATTTGATACTATTAGTAGTTCAAATTAGGTAATCCATGCAAATGTTATTGTTAAGGAGAACAAATTTATATATATATATATATATATATAAGTTTAGTTTATCTATCTAAATCCTAACAAGAATATTAGAAGGAGAGCTTTGGTGCAATGGTAGAGTTGTTGCATGTGATCTTGAGGTCATGGGTTCTAGGAATGGAAATAGCTGCTTGCAAAAATGCAAGGTAAGGTTTCATAACTCTTGTAGTCCAAACCTTCCCCAAACCCCGCATATGTGAGAGCTTCATGCACCAAGCTACCCTTTTATTAGGCATGTCAATTTATCAATGAAATTGTTGAAAGTTGCAATGATCCGATCATGGTGATTAAAGACTTCAATAACATCATCTCTTGTAAAAAAAAATTAGGAGAAAATTAAACAAGAAACTTAACAATGAATTAAATAATTCTATTAATAAACAAAATATGGAAGATATAGGAATAAAGGATCTAATTTTGCATGGACAAATTATAGAAACGGAAGACAAATGATCAAGGAAAGGCTCAATAGAGCTTTAGTCAATATTGAATGGCTTGAATCTTACCTAGAGACAAAGCCAATACATTTGACTAGGGTGGACTATGAATATCACCTATTATGTTTGATCTAAGGATGACAAAAAAGGGAAAATAAAAAATATTTATATTTGAGAATATGTGGGCCTTGCATAATAGTTTTGACAACCTGGTGAAGGACGAGTGGATTAGAAGTGTCAACGGTCAACTGCTTACGAAATTTGTAGGGACATGGAATATTTAAAAGCTAGGTTAATACAATGGAATAAACATACATTTGGGAATGTTAAGGAAGTGATGAATAAAAATTGAGATCCAGAACACAAAAGGAAGATTATATAGATAATACATGTGATGAGGAAATGGAGGCTATTGCAATTGAACATTGCTCTTAGAGCACTAAAGGAACATTAGAGACAGAAGGCAAGAGTAAATTGAATAAAGAAGGAAATAGAAATACGAGATATTTTCATATGATTACATAATGCAGAAGAAGAACAAATTATTGATAAGGATGGAGTTATCTTATAGAGGATGAGCAGATACATAATTATATTGTAATAAGAAGGGCAACCCAGTGTACAAAGTTTCCCCATATGCAAGATTTGGGGAAGGGGTAGACCACAAGGGTCTATAATATACAGCATTACCTTGCATTTTGCAAAAGGCTGTTTCCATGCCTCAAACCCGTCACCTCGAGGTGATCATTATGTTGTGATCATTTAAAAAAAAAAAAAAACTAAAGGAAAAGGGCAAAAATAAGAAATATAAATAAAACATTTTAATCAAGGATGTATTAAATAAAAAGGATCAGGATATCTTGGAGGAGGATATTACTAATGATGAGAAAATAAAATAAAATAAAAAATAAAAAATCATACCACATTCCACTCCCCAAATAATTGTCAATTTCCTAACTTTTGGTGGATGGAAGTGTCTCCAGTTACTCTCTCTCCCTTATCATGATAAACTTCCTAAAGCTTAATTCTTCACTCCTCTTCAATGTGTCCCATCTTTCCACATGCTACACAGAGCCTAGGAATCCACTCGAATGACAATGTTCGCCAATGTGCATCTTTTCTAGATCCTAAAAGACACCCTCTTGGAATGATGTTTCCATGTAAATTTGTACGTAAATACTGTCAATTTCACCTCACTTGATATTGTCATTGTTCAGTCATGTCCAAGGATGTAGTGTCCATCCTAATTGGTTTCCTATTTTTCTAGAGATAATTAAAAGACTCTCCTCTATCTAAAAATTCATGGGCAACTCAAGTAGCTAACCCATATGGCTTCTTTTTGTATGTGAGTTTTATCAATGAAGAAACCAAGGCACCATCTTTGCAGTGCTAAAGAAGTTCTACCTAAAACCCAAGGTCCCCCATTAAGAACATGACTAAAGTCTATCAATTTTCAAATGCAAAAGCAAAAGAACTTTTCCCTAGATTATCATTGTAAACTTGCCAATTTTTATTTTTATTTTTTTAATGGTAGACATAGATCCATGCCTATCTTGAACCCGCGTCACATAGGTAAAATACTCCTTTGGGGCACTGCAAAGGCATTGGTGATTTGCCATGGGTTCTTTAACTTTGAATTTAGAACTTCGCAATTGATATACAGATCAGGAACTTTTACTTACTAAGGTTCTAGCGAGATATAAATGTTCTGAGATCTTTCTTACTGAATTGAACATGGTTTGCATGTTGTGGATTACCTGACCTATGAAAGATATGTCTAAACATTTCATCGCTATTGTAGTATGCCTTTTTGTTCCAGCTTTTATTTTGTGTCTTCAGTTGATCCTTAAATAATTCTGCAAATGGCTTTGGCGGTCTTCCTCTCCATTGATTATCTACAGTTGATTTGTCCGGAGGCTTATCCAATGTCCTGGAGATTGCCTTATTTTCCTCCTCTCACCTTTTGCTTGTCAATCCAACTTCCTTTAGATACTATTGCTTAGGTGATTATCACCACCTGGGTATGATTCTACCAAAGGTTCCTTGATTCCACTTCCTTAGCAGTTGCTTCTTTCACTTGTTCTTAGCAGAATAGTTTACTACCTTCAGATTGTTAGAAGCTACATTGTAGCTGTATTCATTTTACTAGAAAGAGGATTACAAGTACACATATATAGATACAATAAGTTGACTAACTACCAAATTACACCATGATTACAGCAGTGAATGGCTATTGTAATCACATGATTACAGCTGAGAATATCGGTAGTGATCAATGGATTACATCATGTTCTAACACCCCCCCCCAAGCTAATGCAAAGATAAATTTGACATCAGCTTGCTAATTAAATGCTGTAAATGAAGAATACATTCCTTAAAAATAAACAAAAGAGCATAATGTCAAGTCAAAGAAGGCTTCCTTGATAGACGAAAGTCAATCCAAGATAGTCAAAATCTTCTCCAATGAGCCGAACTTGATTACAATTAGACGGTTAACAAATTCGTAATAATGGGCATCATATCGCAGTGCACTAATGGCGAAATCGTAAGATGATTGAAGCAATTCAAGATGGTTCAGACGATCAATGAAAATTAAAAGTCAAATCCGTTAGAAGATGTCGAATTAAAGGCATATGAAATGAGATATATCTCTTGATAAGGAAATTAGATGACACAGCTCCCATATGAGTTGTGAAACATCCACGTCGGTAATTTGTCTGACAAAGTGCTCAAGAGTATTGGGAGAGCATCAAGCTTCAAATGAAACAGCATGGATAGATCATTGTTTGAAGACGAAATTGTTAAAGGAGAGCGAGGCCAATCACAATGGATTGGTGGTAGCACAACTATTCACTAGATTTGGTACTGTATCCACTTAGAACTATTACAACTCGGTACTTTTGTAAATAGTATTAGTGAAATACTGTTCACCAGGTACTATTCACTGATAGCTTTTTTTTTTTTTTAATAACTATAATGATTATGTCTCCTTTTTCACCCCCTCTCTTTTTTTTTTCTTCTTCTTCTTATATATATATATATATATATATATCGTAATCATCATCACACCTAAACATTGCAATTCACCAAGGTAGTGTGATGATCCAAGTATATCAAAAGAGCCATGGCCTATTCCATTAATCATTGATCTCCTTCTTGGAGATCATCCCACTATGCTTAGGGAGCCTCCAGTGATCCATTGACTTGTTGGTGGAAGAGAATCTAAGTCGGATATAGTGGAGAAATAGAGATGCTAAATATATTGCGTTAGATCGGTGGAGGTGAGAAGACAAATATCAACAGCAAGGGAAAAAAGTGGATTTGTGGCATTGGAGATCATCCTTTCCTTCAAAGTCAGATTGCTCTGTTTGGCAGAGTTCTCCATCTACGCATATGATAGTATAAATCCTACAATGGAAGGAAAAATAAAATAGTGGAGGACATGTATCTGCCCTAGAAATCCTTCACATAGACGAAATTTGAAGATAACACGAGAATAAGATCGCCGGTAGATTTCAGATGCAGTCTATCCTGATCAGTTGCAGAGGGGTGGCGATTGCTCAAGTTGAAGGAAACCACTTGGTAGTGAAAGGAGTGGTCGGTGATGAGTCAAGATCGCGATCAGGGAGAAGTGCTAGATTGCAATGGATTGGGATCGTGATGGTTAAGATCGATTGATCATTTTTGTCACTTGCGATCATTGTGGGAGATGCACAAAGCTGAAGATGGCTGCCAATTGGAGTTTCTAAAACCTATTAGTAAAAATGTCAGACTCGAGTGACGGATATTGTAATATCCTTAATTTTTAAGATAAAAATAGGAAATTATTAAATAAATTTAAATAAAAATTTATGGATGAAATTCTTTCCTGAAAACATAATAATTAGAAAGTGCTCGTCGATACGAATCCAACGCCACCAAGAACGCGAAAAACGGAGCTCAAACGAGGGAGTTATGAGCCGTCAAAGTTGGAAGGGCAATTTGGTCATTTGGTAGAGACGTATTAGACAGGGGTCCAAATTGATACTGGCACCCCCATCTTCCACACGTCTCTACCAGTGCCGGAAAAATCGCCGGAGAGACGTGGAAAGAGGCGTGTGGGGAAGAGTTTCTCTTCCCCAAGACTCTAAAACCCTATATCTATGCTCCTCTAGGAGCCAAAATGCTCCACTTTGAGCGTTTTCCATGAATGCTACGCAAAACCCTAGACCTGCAAAAATCTGAAGTTTTCGGCGAGTGGAGCCCCGACAACACGAGCAAACCCGACCAGGCACAAGGTAAGCCTCAAATCCGTGTTTTTTTTGTATTTATTAATAAGAAAATTAATTAGGAAAGTATTTAAAAATTAGGAAAAAAATCAGATTTTTAGGGGCTTTGTGCACGCTACTGTTGGAGCGTGATTTCACGGATCAAACCTAATCCGTTTGAAAATCGCACCGTCCAACTAGTGCACAAGAGACCCCAGAGCATACCCTTTAAATTTGAGAGTAATCCAACGGTGGAATTCTCCAGAAAACTCAAAAACCAGTACCTAGGGATGTTTTTAGGAACTTGAGAAAAATTGTTTAAAAACTATGGTTTTTGGCAAAATCAGTGCAAAAGGAAGGCATAAATGGATTCTAGAGAGAATTCTGAAGAAAATGGCGCAAAAATCACGCAAAACGGAGCTCTGTAGCTCCGCCGGAGGCGACCGGAATCCGGTCGTCTTCTCCGGCATCGTCAACGGCGTCGGCGCCTGGCGCTGAAGCCAAGACGCACTCAGAGACGCAGCCAGGACGACGTCACATGACGTCGTCGCCGCACGCGTGCGCTAGTTGGCTGTCGCGGTGGGACCGGGACGCGGCGCGCGTGCGTCACGGTGCCGAAGACGCACGGCGCGCGTCCCGTACGACGTCTGCGTCGGCATGCGTCTTCGTGCGCCCGTGTACGTCGGTGTAAACCGGCAGAAAAGGGTGCCGCCGGTTTAAACCACCTTATGGTGGTCCGGCAGGCCCCATTTTAGCGTAGTTTTCACTAAAACTTGATTTTTGGGAGCTAGAGAGGTCCAAATCACGATCCGGAAGAGGCGTTGTGACCGTATTGACGACGCGGACCTAGTTTTAACTTAAAAAATTAGAAATGACCACTTTTTATTTAGAAAATTTTTAAAATAGTGATGTGACATGTACAGGTGCACTTGAATATACCAATTAAAGGGAGTTATTAGCAAGTTAGTGGTCTCACACTGAGGTAGGTGACAACAACTAATGTTTTGCCTTGATTTTAAACCATGTTTAAACATAGCATCATGTGTGATTGTGTTTTAAATTGCGATTTTTATTTACCATGGATTTCATGCGACATTGCGTACAGGATGGTTATTCCAAATTGAATTCTTTTACTGAATAAACTTATTTAAAATGCTTTTACAAGCATGATGTTAATTAGTTATGCTTAATTAGAGATTTATTTCTTATTATATATATAGAAAATGCATGGATTTATATAGAAATGAGTATAGAGGCTTAGTAGCTGGTCCTTTTATAGGCTGACCCCAAGATGAGGGGCATGTCTTGGGGATTGTAAGCTATAAGTGCTCTTGAGTTTTAGCATCTACATATGATTTTCGTGTTTTATATTTGATGACGGGTGCTCTCGCCCGGTGGGCGTCATGCTAGGAGGGATAGGGCCGGCCACCCACCTTCCGAGATTATGATGTGATGAGTTTGTGATATGATAGACACCTGCCCATAGATGGCATTCGGTAAGGGTTTGGTAACATGGATAGTCCACACTACCGGTCTGAGCCTTTCCATGGGGACAGACGTTAAGTCTCCCGTTATGGTGTCGACGGAGAGCGGCGGTGGTTGATACGCATGGAGGGTTGCCACTGCAGCATGATGGCCCATATTCTTGTTATGTGTGCATGTATGATGAGCATGATTATGGATGGTATGCCTGGGTGTGACGACACTCAGAGGTTGACTATGTGTACTCCTGATCAGGGATGTTAGTGCGATGTGGTGGGACCCATTACCTTAGGGTGCCCTTATTCTTGTTGTATGCTCCATTTTATTGATTAATGTCATGTTTTAACTCTATGATTGCATGTTTTAGCATATGGAATAAATTGGCATTTATTTGAACATGGCATTATGATATCACTATTTCCATAAATGTTAGACTTTTCATCAATCTCGTTCATTATTTCTTTCATTTATTACATTAATTGTCTATGTACCTACACAAGCGATAGCTTCTTTGAGGCATTGCTTTGTTTTGCAATGCCTTAGATCTCGAGCGCGACACTAGGAAAGGAAAAGTGGTTGATAAACCTTGAGAGCTGCTGAAGACTAGTTTCCCTATAGTTTTAGACAGTAATGTGAGTCATTAGAGTGGATTATCATTTGAATTTTATTATGGACTGCATACTTTATATTTGGATGTGATTTAGGTCTTTGGACATATATTGGACATTTATATGGGATGTTATGATGGATAGACCCTGGGCCATATTATTATTGTCTTTTGAACGTTTATTTGATTTAAAATAAAGGCGCCTATTTATTTGACGTTGATTTATACGCGGATTATTTATTTATGTTTAAATTACATGTACGTCATTTTGAGAAAGGAAAAATTAACACCCGGAGTTTTAAGATAGGTTTAGTAAAATGTTAAATAAATCTTTTCTCATGGGATCCCAAATGCTCTTATTTAAATTGCAAAAAAAAAAAAAATTTTGTCTTAAAAATCCGGGGTGTTACAGATATAGACATAGGTCTTCTCCACCTACTTAGGGAAAAGCGCCATGCTTAGAGTTGCCGCGTTCACGCCGTCGCCTTGGCTATAAAGATTGCCATACCCACATGCTCCACTCATGGTTTTAGAAGCATCACTCCCACAATAAAAAGTAGCATGGGCATTCTGTCATGAGCTGCCAGTATAAACGCTGACAATTTTGGCTTGAGAAATCACGAGAAATGCTAAGAGAGAGAGAATAATGATGGCAGGGAGAAGATGTGATGGGAAGAGAGTTTTGAAGACAGTAGGGAGGCAAAGTGGTGTGTTGGAGGGAATGGAGAGCGAAGAGGAAAGTGCAATGAAAGAGGCCCTCCATCTTATTAGAATTAGTCAAGACGAGCATATCTATATCAAGCTTCGTGCTAACCGAGAACTTTGTGGAAAATTACACGCTTATGACCAGCAATTAAAAATGATACGTGGAAACTACAACAAAGAAAAGCAAGGTGAGTACAAAAGCAAAAGAAGTGTTGATGCAAAATGGATTAACGACATAGATTCCTTTGGCCAAAGGCTATTGTGCAGCAACCGTCAGGCTGGATCTGCAATCTTTGAGGCAGTCTTCTCGCGCAGCAGATGAAGGTTAGAGGAGACTAGAGAGAACGATTGAAGTGTACACCATCAGAGTTGCAGACAAAGACCGAGTAAAAGAAGATGAAGAAGAAGAAGAGAATCAAGGAGAAGAAAGTGATGAACAAGGAGAAGTAGCAGAAACATCTCAGATTTGATTGAGAATGATGGGGGGCAACAGATCTGTTCGAAAAATTGACAAATCTTCACCCTAGCTCTGATACCATGTTAGAAGCTACATTGTAGATGTATTCCTTTTATTAGAAAGAGGATTACAAGTACATCCATCCATCCATACATACATACACACACACACACACACACACACACACACACACACACACACACACACACACACACACAGTAAGTTGACTAACCACCAAATTATACTATGATTATAGCAGTGAATGGCTGCTATAATCACATGATTACAATTGAAAATATCCACAGTAATCAATGGATTACATCATATTCTAACACAAATACCCACTAGAGCTAGTAGCAGAATAAGATTGTCCATGCCAAAGAAAATAAATAAAAATACAACATGTTACCACTTTTCCTATTTTTGGTTTCCCAAGTGTTCTAAGGTGCTCCTTCTTGGGGAGTTCTCAATCTTCAGAATACTGTAAATTCACTGTTCATGGAATCTCTAGAGCTCTAGTGCCATATGCTTTTTCCTATTGCTTGGGCATGCACTTGGTGTTTACATGTCTCTTGTTTTAGTAACAAACTTGACTATTGTAAGATTGGTTGGGAGGATCCACTTTCTATAGAAGAATAAATTGCCATGATCTTCTCACTAAATAATTGCATAAATGCGTTTAAAGCATTGTATGATGCAGAAAAATGTTATCTTGATATGTCAATTATGTTGTTGCACTGAAATGGTTGGTGAGACCTCAAGGTACACGACGACAACTATACCGTTGTGCCAAGGCTCCCCTTCCTTGAGCTAGCTTCTGCGTGAAAAAATTGACCAAAAGATTGCCATGAGTTGACATAGCACTAGCCAGGCTGGGAAGATGGAGTGATGTCCTATTTCTCTTAAGAGGAAAAGTTCAAGACTTGGTTAGATTTTAATATGGTTACAGTAAGGACCCATTATCCCTCATAACTATTTGCTTACATTTATTTTCACCTTTTATCATGCCTATTACATTGCATATGAGCTTTCTTGCTCCTTTAGCCAATCCCTGAATGCTTGTCTTTGCATATGCTTCAAGACTCTTCAGTTATCAAAGTCAGATCACCCTATGAACATTAATGATTTTTTCTTTTCTTTTCCTTTTGGCTTCACACTGAGTGTTTGATACTACTTATTTGACACTTGCTAATTACATTTATTAGATGATTTAAGAGGCTGATGTATATAATTAAACTTTGGAGTTACATAACTGCTGTGATATTTATGCCATTGGGATCCAATATAAAAAGTTAGTTGGATGGATAATTTAAGATCAGCCAAGATTAGGGTAACCTTGGCAGCAATGGCATCTCTGTTTGCAAAGAGGTTGGTATCTTAGAGAGAATGCTCCGTTTCTTGATCTTAGGGATCTCAATTTGTCTACATTTTACTTTGATATCATTGGGTGCTCCGTGCCCTTTGGGGTGGGACTAATCCTACGGATGGAGGCGGAAAAATGGATAAAAATATGTGGATATCTTTTTATCCATTTTGGATTTGTGGGTTTAAATTGAAGAAATTATATTTATTTAGAAAATAGATCAAACCAATATTGTCCATTATTAACTCCTTGATTGGGATGAATTTATGTGCAAATATCCATTTAAAAGGATAAATTAGAAATTAAAAAATGAAGACAAAATTAGACTCTGGGTTTGAAAGTTTGAAGCCATCCGTCATTCTTGAAATGACTTATACTATATACCAAATTTCATGTCCTTTCAATGATATTAGCTTATGCTTCTTAGAGTTGAAAATCAGAATTGTCAGTTTTCAAAGCCCAAGAACACGTGGGTCAAATCATCCAAATGCATTGATTTCTTATGAATTGCCTAATTTTCACATGCCGAACATGATGACTGACTTAGATATTTCAAACTAGACTCTAGGAGTAGAGCCTATGCTATCAAACTCTAATGAGTGTGTTAGCTTACCTGGACCCTTTTTTTTTTCTTCTTTTTTTAAATGAAAAAAAAGGTTGTTGGACATTCTTCTCGGCTGTGGATTATCCATGGAAAATTGGATATGGATTTGAAATTTTTGATCCGTTAATGTTTCCAATCTATTTAGATAATATAACTAGATCAAAATTTGATCTACTCATCCATTTTCCTAGATGTACATATGGATACACACCAATATTAGTATCTTCTACTTATAAAGGAATTATTTTTAAAACTAGCTAAGAAGTCATCATCTTGAATATATATGACAATGGATCACACTAGTAAAAGATTGTAACATATAAATCAATAATCTAATTGATTATAATTTACACCACCCTTTCTTTTACTAGCTACACATCCGGGACTACATGCAAATCTCTGAAGAAATATGCCAACATGCAACATCTACACATGTTCATTTAACTAGTAGGCGAGTAATTATACAACACAATTGATTAAGTTGAGGTTATGTAGGATACATACTCAAAAAATGCATTTTGTCCTCATTTTTGGTTTTTTTCTTCTTCTAGTGATTCAAGATGTTCATCTGATTTGACTCATCTCTTTACCTATTGCATATCTCTACCACCGACTCTTGTATATGTTTTCGTGGCTATAAAATAGAAGGTGTTTATATGTTTTGGGGTTTCTTTTTGGGTCTTTGTTTTGTATATGTATATATTTACACCATTTGTTTTACTACAAGAAAAAGATCCACAAAAGGTCTTTGATCGATAAGTTATTTGGTAGCTAAGCTATTTGAGATATGCTGAATTAGATTAACGGTTTGGATCACCAAAGAAACGACAGAAAGTAGTCAAAATACATTTTGTAAGATGTAACTCCTTCTTCAAATTACTTTGGATCTATAGTAGCAAGAGAAAGTGACAATTAGCATCAATTTCTCTTAGAGCCCTTACCTCTTCTTTCTTAGAGATGGGGACTTGGAGCCCTATAGAGTAAGGGGAGAACTTGTACATGCCCATTGGCTTTATTTGTTTGGGTTCCCTGAGCTGAATCTAATCTTTTTGTCCTACCAACTCTTTTTCCATAAGAATAATTGGGTTTCTCCCTTGAATTTTAAGACCTTAGTTAAGGTTCTCCAAGGAAATATTAAACTTTTGAAGGTCTTAGTCTTCTAGATCATATGTCCATTCAACGTTGGCCTCATGGTGGTCTATTAAATTAAATGCTTTTGCTTATCATAATACTAAAGTTGGTACGTGAAGCAATCTTGATACTTAATACCAAATCCCACTACCTAAGGAAAATAATACGCACATGTCGGGTGATTCTTACCTTTTTGAATGATCTGAACAGTTTGTCTTGAACCTATTGTCATGGATGGTCATGTCCCAAAAGTGCATACTTTGATGATTCTCTTAGGTGTTTTAACTAAGAATTTTTTTACTAATATCTATGCCAAAACTAAAAGTAGCTCAGTTTTGCAAGTGCACACGCTCAAACGAGAGGAAGGAGTGCACGCCCTTTTTCCATGCTTAGTAAAACTTATTTTGTAGATCTAATCCGTTTATCTTGTTCAAATTGCCAAAATTTGGTAACCCATAAGAAAGCAATGCATTTGAAAAATCCTAACCACTTGTTTTGAGTTTATGAAAAATCAATAAAATTGGATGATGGTGATTTTTGACCCCAAAAACTGTAAGACTCCAAACATTCAATGGCATGAAATTTGATGTATAGCCTATCAAGCCATTCTTCATGTACGAAGAAGGGCGTGTACTCTTCCCTCTCCTCGTAAACTTAGTATGGGGGTTCATATTTTTTTGGTAAAAGAAATAACCCATATACGACACGAACATTAAGATCAAATTCCCTTTATGACATAAAGAAGTTGCTTGGCCAACAAGTTTTGAATGTATCAAAACCTGGACTCTTTTGGATCCTTCTATGCGTATTCGAGGAATGCTATACTAACTAACAATAGCTGGGTGATCCTCCAAGCAACCACATTTCCTCTTAGTTCACCTTTAGATCCCCTTATCTCTTGTATTACTTTTGACTGTCTAATAGATCAAAAACATATAAATTAGTTGACTCTGAAATCTGAAATTTAGACCGTTTGCAAAGGTTTCTAGATTATTAGTTTCTAAGCACAACTTATTACACAATAGAATCAACGATCCTATATGAAGAGGAGCCTTGGTACAATGATAAAAATTGTTGTTATGTGACCTTAAGGTTCCAAGCATGGAATCAGTTTCTTGCAAAATACAAGGTAAGACTGCCTCCTATAAACCCTTGTGGTCCGCCCCTTTTCCAAACCCTGCATAGACGAGAGCTTCATGCACCGGGGCAGCCCCTTTTTTTTAATCAACGATCCTACATCCTTTTTTATCCATTAGATATCCAAAGCAAGACAATAAACGAGTCCGATCATGTGAATTGTGGGCTCCAGCACTCCCTTTTGCCGTTAGTATATTTAGGCCTTAATTACAATGCTTTTGAGGATGACAAACCCTTGCCCATTCCTCAAGGACCACTTTCGTAAGGGAACCAAATGCCCGCTTACTGGGTCCCACTTCTGGTTACTTTCCATCCAATGATCGCCATCGCGGAGCTCAAACTAAGACATCAACGGTCGCGATCAAATAGATTCTCGATTTAAGGAAGGCTCCCCGCACCGATTAAATAGATTCTCGATTTCAAAAGTTGCCACCTGCAAGAGAAAGCTGACATTTTGCTACCTCCCGTACGGTGGAAGTTCAGAGGAATGCGTTTGCTGGTTTTCCGATCCATGTCTACTGCTGCTGCCACTTTCTCTTTCACTTCTCTAAATCTAAGAAAAATCCCCAAAATCTCTTCGTCTGCGTATTCTGGGTCCTTCAATGGCGTTTCTTTCGGGAAACCTTACCTCTCCAATCGCTTCAGAAACGCTTCCGTTCGTTGTTTCGCTTCTGCGGCAGCCTTTGATAGAATCAAAGTCCAAAACCCCATCGTCGAAATGGACGGTAGCTTCGTAAAACCTACTTTTTCGCCTCGTTGAGGAACCTTTGTCTTTTCTAACTTCTGGGCTTTTGTGTTTCTTTCTTTCTTTGGTTCAGGCGATGAGATGACGAGAATTATCTGGAAAATGATTAAGGATAAGGTGAGTTTTCATCCTTTCGATGAGTTTTCTTTTGGTTTTATAATAAGTTGGATATTTGGGTATTTTTAATTTGTTTTTAATTGGATTTAGGTTCATGTAATCGCAGCTTATCCATCCATTTCTGGATTTAGATATCAAGTATTATGACTTGGGGCTCTTGAATCGCGATGCCACGGACGATATGGTTACTGTTGAAAGTGCTGAAGCTACACTCAAGTAAGTTGCCACTGGGTGCTTTGTTATTACTATTATTAACTTTTCTGATTTGTTGCTTTAGCTGGAACTTGAAATTTACCTGTTTCATTTTCATGGTTGAGGCATAAGGAATTGTGTTTTACAAATGCGGTAATGCTTGTTACGTTGAGTTCTACAATCTACAAATGAATCATGATAAGGACATTCATATTTTTGAGGCGCATTGATTACTGTAGCGAATCGAGTCAATAGCATTTTGTAGTGTCCACGCTCAATCTGACTTGTGAAAAATTTAGATTTACTTGATGAGACGTGTCAGTGGTGAGACGTTGACCGGGCCATGTGTCAGATAGGACCCACATGTGTTCATCTGATTGAGTACCCGTTTGGCCCTTGGCAATCTTGTTGCAGTTGGGGGTTTGTCTGAACCAACAGTCTAGCTGTCTGCATATCGAGCATGAGTGTTATTTATGGCTTAGTTTCTTGTTTTATTGCTCAGATTATGTTTTATGCTTCATGCTCAAATAATCTGCTTTATGCATGAGGTAAATATGCTGGCCTCTGGGTTCCCACATGTTCATTGGAAGACAGTATTGTGGATTAGTGCTATCATAGGCCACTTTGAAATTCTGTGAGTGAGAAATATTCTTCTGCATGGTCTGAAAATTCAGCATTTCCAGTATAAATCCAAATACAGGAGCTGTCCTTGAAATTCATGCAAATAGAGTGAAGAGTCTTAGGATCCTTTATCGTGAACCATGTAGATATCATTATATAAATGGCTTTTACATTCCCTTGCATGATTAATGGGACTCTATTGTTTTCTAGACTCATGTAATCCTTTGTCAAAGGCCATTAGAGTTTTTGAAAGCTGTGGAAAGTGAGTCCAAGAAATATTCACAGAAACGAGGATGCCACTGAAAACAAGGAAATAAAGCATTATTTCCCTTGTTAACTGAATATTTGCCTAACATATGCATACACATGTCAAGATACAGAACCCGTTGCTTCATTCTTTAGTGCCAGGTGACTGACTTTTGAATAAAAAACGTTAATACAGTTCAGTTATGTGTTTCTGGTTTGAGCTTTTGCTGGCCATTCGTCTTTATTTCCCAATTCTTTCAATGCTGCAGGTATAATGTTGCTGTGAAATGTGCAACAATAACCCCAGGTTAGTGAATTTGTGCTTTTATGCTTATTCTAGAATTTTCCTTTGAAAGCTCTGAGGAACGAGTCCTCAAACATGCTAACCATCTATTTAGCTTTTGAGATTTTAAGTTATAATATTTTCAGTTGAAGCCCAATTTACGATTGCTAACTTCTAGGTTGCTTCAGTTCAGTGCATCATTTGGTCACGGATTTTATACCTGTCTTTGAAGTCATGGATCCCCCTGTATCGTGTCTGTTACATTAGAATTAATGAGGGACAAGAGACTTACAGATTTTTGTACCATGACAAGGTAAATTGGGAGTGTGCACCTTACCGGAGTGTACTCATTAGATAGTGTCCATGGTAGGAAAAGGATGCTTATTTTACACTTGATATGCTTGCAAGCTATGAAGGGACTTCCTTCTGTTTTTTTCTCTGTCTCAGAGAAGTCATCAACAGAATGTGCTTACTTCAGCTGACTTATCACATCACAAAAATATGTTACCTGATTATGCACTTGGGTAGCCTCTTTATGCAAAATTGGGCACCGGGATTATCTAACCCAAAAAACACTTATACTTCGATTTGTATATTATGCACATTGTGTATTGATTTCATACTTCTATGGACTATGATTTAGTATTTATATAGGCAGCACTAATTTTAGAGGTAGGATATCAATTAGGCATAGGCATATCCTGTATACTTATTTGGGCATACCCATACTCTTTTCATGATCAAGTATCATAAATATGAAGTCTTGTGATTTATCACTTATTAACCTATTGGTGTTACAGCATTCTGAGAAACTGTCATCATAAGGGGAATGTTGGAATAAAATATTACTAGTGCCTTATCACTTCAAATTTTCCTTTCCTACTGTAATTTATGCCTTACGAATTTAGCTTTGGGCATTTTGTTAATCTTGATGAACTGTTTATTAAAATAGCTCCACATAGGCGCATGTCACATTTCTCACAGTTGCCATCTTCTTCTGTCTGAAGCTACTTTTAATGTCTAAATTATATGCCTCTTTTGTTGAGTTCAGCACGAATAAGGATCCAGAGTATTAGGTTGCTACAATTATTTTGGTTTCAGATTAGAATGTCACATGTTAATCCAGTATCAAGTTTCAAATTGTCCATGTAACTCTTTTGAAAGGCATGGTGTGGATTTGTTGTAATTATATTTATGTGTATTCCTATACTTGTCATATTGCATAATGTGATTACGTGAATTCTCTTCAAAATGGTCTTGATAAGTTATATGCTTTTCTGATGCATGCTTTGGGATGGACTCTTCCGTTTATCTGCACTTCTGTAGTTAGATGGTTCTAATTTTGTTTACTTCACATGTCAATCAGATGAGGCCAGGGTTAAGGAATTTGGACTTAAGTCCATGTGGAGGAGCCCCAATGGAACAATAAGAAACATTTTGAATGGTTAGTGTAGTAACATGTATGCGTTTTAATGGCTAGCATACTGATTACTTGGACTGAACTTATTCTTTCCATATTATTCAGTTTATTGGATAACTTTGCACTTTCGTCGTGGCTATGTGAGTATGGGTTGTAGTCCTTTTATTGGTTTCACGAGTTGAAACTTAAAGTGGCAGTTGTTTCTCACAGATGTAGAAACTAATGTAACCATTGAAATTGGTTATTATTTTACATTTTCAGAAGAGTATACATTAGTGATGTGTGTGTGGTATAATTTTGGGAACTGAAATTTGCTTTAATCCAATTTATGCAGCTAGTCTTGAAATGCGTGCTTACAGTTGTAAATCAATGGATCCTCTATAAGATTTTTCTCCAAACTTATAATACCCTTTTGCGGGGTTATAATAATAGTTACTGGAGCCCAATTCCATTCATGCATTTGCCAATATGGCTACCTTGGACAATAAGGTTGCTCGGTTATTTCAGTTTGTAGAAGGCATTTTATGTTCTTATAAACTATTTTGTGTTTAAATGTCATTGAAGCACTAATGCAGAAAAACAACTCACTAATGCAGAAAAACAACTCATTATCTACTGTAATAGTCACAGACAAAAAGCATAGTAAACACACACTGTTTCTTGGTTAGAAACAGTAAGGAAGGTGGGTTCCTTTATCAGGAATGACCTACAGTTTTCTTGTAGAAATCTTGCTTATCCAGCCAAAGATTTTAACGCAAACCATTATAGAAAAGGTATGCTCAAACAGGGCCTTAGTCCAAGCAAGAAAGAGAGGAGAAAGACAGAAAACAGGAGAGAGAAACTTCAATTCTTCATTCATCCATTCGTAAAAACGTGACTGCATGTGTATATATAGTTGGTCTTGCTATTTCTAGCTACAACTCAAACTATGAATGCTTTCTAAACTAGAAAACCACTTACTAGTGACAACTCTACAGAAATTGGAAACTACCTAAAAGACTTTTAGATGAAATAGGAAACTTCTAAAATATGAAACAGCTTCTGAAGACTCTTATTTATAAGAAACTAGATAAAAAATCCACCAACTTTCATAATTGAATTGACAACTACCAAGACTTCCAAAATCACCCTAGTTACTGTTCACAGCAACAGCAGTATGTTTACTCTTTTCACTTGAACAGTACTTCTCTTCCTTCTTTTGTAATTTTTGATCAGTTCTGAATGTGGTGAGGATGCTCTTGCATCAGTGATGCGGACCATTACATGCATCTTAATCTTGTCCTTAGTGGAGGGGTGTTTGATGTCAATTTGGAGTCTTATAAGTTATTAATCATGAGTCATTTGTTTTAAGTTGTGGGCTATGTTTAGAGTTAAGAGAAGGAAATCTACTTACAAGTCAACTAATCCTTAAGTCTATCAAAAAGGTAGGGTTTTCTCTATTGTAGCAGGTTATGTTATGATGGAATGAATAAAATATCCTCGTATTATTCTTTATTCATGTTCTTTCTCTCCTCCTTCCTTTACTTCTTCTTCTTCTTTCGACTTCTTTGAATCCTTTTTTCTTCTTCTATTTCGTCTTCTCCTATCTATGATTCCTCTCCTTTTGTACTTCTTATCTGTCTAATTTCTGTCTGAGGTGGATGTTCTTTCTTTCCCTCTTCAAGACACTCTCCTTCTTCATTCTCTCTCTCCAAGACAAATTAACTTTCTTCTTTTCCTTCTCTCTCTCTCTCTCTCTCTCTCTCTCTCTCTCTCTATATATATATATATATATATATATATATATATATATATTTCCTTTATTAAAATTCCTAATTATATCCTAACTGCCCGAATTCTCACAAATCTAGAATATATTTTCATCTTTTATACCCTAATTTCAGTTCTCTCTCTCTTTGATGTGCATAAATCAGTCATTTCCCCTTGAGAATAACTCATCCTCGAGTTCAGTAACACAATTTGGAGATTTGTTGCACTCTCATACTTGATTACAACTTGGAAAAAGTAATCCAATAATTAATCAACAATTTCCATCTCTTCATCCTTTCTAAACAGTTCAGAAAATCTTGCTTTGCTTCAATCTGGTCAAGATGGCATGAATTTGGTGGAAAGTTTTCTTACAGATTTTGTTGGATAGGCAGTTATTGCTCTTGAGTGGCATAGTTCTGCTGCTTTCTTTAACAAAATCTGATGTTTGCAAAGACATCTCTGTGTTGTAACTTTCAATAGTTTCTTCCAATTTGTCAAACAGCTCTCTTTTTCACTATTCCTTTTCACGCTCTTCTCTTTCCCATTAGAGAATTTCTTGTATGAATTTCTCCATTGATTTTCTAAACTTGTAAAGAGGATCCCAGCGGCTTTCAAGAGCCATAGCTCTACTGCCAATTTAATGCTGAAAAGCAACTGGTTATCTGCTGTAACAATTGAAGACAAAAACAAGTAGTAAACATGCTGTTTCTAGGGGAAAAACTGGTGAGGAAGATGGGTGCCTGTGTCAGGAATCACCCACTGATCTCTTTTAGAAATTCACCTTATCCAGCCCAGATTTTAACACAAACCAGTCTAGAGAAGATATACCTGAATAGGGCCTTAGATGAAGCAAGAAAGAGAGGAGAAAGGGAGAAATAGCAGAGAAAAATTCCATATGTATATATGTAGTCTTGTATGGCTATTTCCTATTGCAACTCAAACTAGAATACTTTCTAAACTAAAAGCCCTCTTACTAATTACAACTCATTAGAAATTGGAACTTTCTAAAAGACTTTTGGTTGAAATTGGAAACTTCTCAAATAAGAAACAACTTCTAAAGACTCTAATTATAGGAAACTAGATAAAGGTCCACTAACTGTCCTCATTGAATTAACAGTACCAAAGACTTCCAGGATCACACCTAGTTACTGTTTGCATGAACAGTAGCACGTGAACCATACTTTTTTCATTTCTTTTCGTAATTCTTGTTCAGTTTAAAAATGTTGAAGATGCTTCTGCATCAACCACAGACCTGGAGTGCTGTTTTATGTTAATCTAGCTTCAACCAGTGTCTTATAAAATGCTTCTTTGTTTAATATTATACAATGCTAATCCTTTTCTACCACAGGAACTGTGTTCCGTCAACCCATCCTTTGCAAGAATGTTCCTCGAATAGTTCCAGGTTGCTCACCACTCCCTTTAACGTCAACAAGAACGACACATTTACTTGTTTCTTATGGTGCTTAATTGAGTCTTGACTCTTCACAGGATGGAAGAAACCAATCTGCATCGGTAGGCATGCCTTTGGAGATCAGTATCGTGCAACTGATATGGTCATTGGAGGACCAGGAAAGCTTAAAATGGTCTTTGGTGAGCTCTTAGAAACTATATTATGTAATGAGGATTTGATAAAAGATTTTATCCATTGGTGACTATGAATGTTTTTCACTGTTAATTCTTTCATTCTTCTGGTTTCAGTTCCAGCAGAGGGAGAAAACCCAGTGGAACTTGATGTTTATGATTTCAAAGGTCCTGGCATCGCATTGGCGATGTACAATGTAGATGAGGTTTGTTTCTTTCAAGTTCTTATCGGAAAAATATGTGTGATCTCATCCTTTTTCTTTTTTCCCCTCAAATGGCTATTTGGATCTCATCTTGCATGATGGATTTATTCAAATTCCTTGTAAAATTTCAGTCTATTCGAGCTTTTGCTGAATCATCAATGTTGATGGCATATGAAAAGAAATGGCCTCTTTACTTGAGCACCAAAAATACAATCCTAAAAAAATATGATGGCAGGTATTCCTTGGGGTTAAATTATATTTGATTCTTATTGTCATATGCAGATATGATTTTCGTGAATATTTTTCTCAAAGTTCACTTCATATGACTTACGGTTTTGTTAGTAGTTTAGTCATTTTCTATTGATATTTGAAATTTGCTCCTGACAGAGGTCCAAGAGTACTAATGTCTGATCCGTTTCTGTGTGTAGGATACTATTCTTATGATGTTTGCCTGTTACTGCATTTGCTTCTTCGTGCTGTTGGCTGTTATGAATGCGTCAATTTTCTCATCTACTAGGAGTTATCCCAATATATGGTGCTTTAGTTCTGTATCATGGAAAATTTTAGATCAATGCTTGTATCTGTTTTTTCTTTTCTACAAATGCATCAATTTTCTGATCAACAAGATATCCAATCATCTCATGTCCTCTCTCTCTCTCTATCACCCACATCTTGTTGTGTTTGCTGCCAAAATGTGTGCTTTTAATCTATGACTCTCAGAATCTTTGATGCTCTGGATAACAATACTTCTGTTGGATTGTTCAAAATGGCATATAAGCTGATAAAATGTAGAGGTTATCTATATCTTTTCCATATCAGATAATGGTAACCCAAGCCAGTTAATGCAGTCTCTAGTAGCAACCTTAGGGAGTTTCTGCATCTGCATTTGAAGAAAGTTGTGCAATGTTCAAATGTTGCTTTTTGGGTTACCAATCCATCTATATTTGTCCCATACATGAAAATTGAAATTTAAAAATATGTAACTGTGCACCATGATTTTCAAATTCATGTCTTGTAATAAGAAATTAATTTAGTCAACATTGAAGTTTTGACCTCCAACAGTTTATCCACCATCTTATCTGAAAACCAATGCAGGTTTAAGGATATCTTTCAGGAGGTATACGAACAAAAATGGAAGGACAAGTTTGAAGAACAGTCAATATGGTTAGTGTGCATCTGTAGGGACTCTGCAAGTCAGCACTTCTATAACAACAAATTTTGAAAGTCTGTGACTCTGTGGTAAAATTTCTCTTCCATTCAGGTATGAGCATCGTCTAATTGACGACATGGTGGCTTATGCAGTAAAAAGTGATGGTGGGTATGTGTGGGCTTGCAAAAACTATGATGGGGATGTTCAGAGTGATTTCCTTGCTCAAGGTGCTTTTTTGTGCTTCAATGGTTTTAGTTATGCCGCTTATGCTTATTAGTGAAACCCATCGATATAATTATCACTTTCTTAAACTCATATCTTACCCATTTGACTAGATGGTTATAATGCTGAAATTAACATGGACATCAACCA
Source organism: Warburgia ugandensis (assembly GCA_035236585.1). Classification (NCBI taxonomy): domain Eukaryota; kingdom Viridiplantae; phylum Streptophyta; class Magnoliopsida; order Canellales; family Canellaceae; genus Warburgia; species Warburgia ugandensis. Next base: position 7,714,054 of record CP141136.1, read on the forward strand.
TTACTTGTTTGGAGAAAAGTTTGGGAAGTAGTCACCTGACCAATTTTCCTTGTTTCCTATTAAAAAATTACTATGCACTTGTACATTTCTTCAAGGGTGTCGTGTGTAAGCCGCTTGATTTGATACAGGTTACCCACCACTTCTATTTGGAAATTTCTCATAGCTTCATACATAAATAGTAAGTTTGAGCCTATAAGATGTGATAAAAATAAAATTGATGGGTGGAAAGTGGCAAATCAAGTGTCTTAGAATACTGTCTGCCTACTATACTCCTATAATTGTGGTCCTGATACAGATATCGACTTTATGGAAAGCTACTCACAAGTTTAAGTGGAAGCATGCATGCATACGTTTTTATTTCTTGAATAGTGATAAGCAACAGACGGAGGTTGGCTCTGCTTTTTCCATGGGATTTCAGCTCCTTATGGACTTGCAGCTGAGGCTAGCGGACTAAAACTGAAGAGTGTGCTAACACAAATTATAATAAAAGAACTTTAAGTTCTGGAGTTCTCTACCAGGATCTGATTTTTAACAATGCCACCAGTAACAACTGGTTTTCTTAATTTTTAAGTTTTAAAATCTCTATTGAAATTTACAATTTCTGTAACTTGTTTCACCATTCCTTGTACTGTTCTAAAAGTTGTCTGCTGCCTGCAGGATTTGGTTCTTTGGGCTTGATGACATCTGTCCTGGTAATTATTGACAGATTATTATGCTCTTTATGTTGATTGCAATACTAGATTAGTTTTAAGATTTTATGGATGCTTTCTTTCACAGTTATCGGCTGATGGGAAGACATTAGAGGCTGAGGCCGCTCATGGTACTGTGACTCGGCATTTCCGTCTGCACCAAAAGGGACAAGAAACTAGCACAAACAGCATCGCTTCTATTTTTGCATGGACCCGTGGGCTTGAGCACAGGTATTTTGATATCTTGTCCTTGCTGAAACTAATGCTACTGATTATAGCTGGATATCAGCAATAGTCACCTGATTATTCAACTCATTAGTGGAAGATGTAATGAAACTGAAAGCAGTTGAAATTTAGATACATTTCCTATGTTCTTCCTGAGTAGAAAACATGCTTCTGACTAATATAAGAGTTGTCAGATTATATTGAGCTGTTCTGTGGCTTTAAATTGTTCTGAGTCTTCTGACACTTTCTTGGTACATTTTGTGATCAATTCTGTGCAGGGCGAAACTTGACAAGGATGGCAAATTATTGGATTTTGTAAGCAAACTAGAGGCTGCTAGTGTTGAAACTGTTGAGTCCGGGAAAATGACCAAGGATCTTGCTCTTCTGATCCATGGGCCCAAGTTAGTATTATTCTCTATGTTTCATTCAAGATATCTCTCGCGTTTCTTCTCGTTGGTGTTATTTTTTTGTGCTTCACTGATCTTTGCCTAATATCCTGAAACATGTCCTGCTGCGAAATGCTTATTCATGTTTTCTAGCGGATAAGTGTATTTCTTCTGGCTATTCAAAAAGAAAATAAGTTTATTTCATCTGGAACAGCCTTGTTCGTGCTCTACTTGATGGAGGATAACTTTTCTGTACAAGAGTTATAATATGTCCATCTAGTTATGTTTGTCTGATAATTTGGCATCTTGAATCTTTAAGGCTATATACTTGGACTTTTAATTTGATATCTTGAATCTTTTTAGGCTATATTCTTGGACTTTAATTTGATATCTTGAATCTTTTTAGGATATATGCACTAGACTTTTTGGACATGTTGGTAATTTCTAGGTTTCTAATTTCTGTGTTAACAAATAGAGACATGACTTCTTTGGTATCAACGATGGACATGTTCTGATTGATATAAAATAAACATGCAGATTGAAACAAGTGAATAGGTAACTTAAATGGATCTACTTAACTAGAATTACTACTGGCCATGAGTGCACATGAGTGTCTACTGGCAAGTAGAGATGGAGCTTGAAACTTTTGACTTTGATGAGGAAATTATTTTAGATGAGCTCATTTTGAAAGAAGTATCAGACATTGATGTGCATGTACAAATACTAAAAGAGCATCCTTACATCACTTCTAAAGGCATGGCTGAGAGAGTTACCAAACCACCCAAGAAATATGGCCATTAGCCATTACAGGTGCTATAGAAAACAATGAGGAGTGTATTACATATCAAGGCTATTAGCTGTAGTGAGAGTACTTCATGGGGTGGGGACATGGAAGAGGAAGAACATTCTTTTTGTAAGAACTAGACCTGAGCTCTTGAAAACCCACCCAAGAGAAGAAGATAATTGGGTGTAAGTAGGTTTTCAAGAGAAAGGAATGAAGGCACGTTTGGTGGCCAAAAGCTACAGAAGGAAGAGGTTATAGACTTATTTTCACCAGTTGTGAAACACAATTCAATTCATGTGTTACTTGCCATGGTTGCTTTGTTTGACTTACAACTAGGGCAACTTGATGTCAAAACAACATTTTTGCTTGGTGATCTCGAAGAGATTTATATGCATCGAATAGAGGGGTTTGTGGTTCTAGGAAAAGAGGACAATGCATGTAGGTTGAATAAACCATTATATAGATTGAAGCATTCTCTGAGATAATGGTACAAGTAGTTTGACAAATTTATTATTGGGCATGGTCACAATAGGTGCAAGTATGGCAGCTGTTTATATTTATGGAAACTTACTATTAGTTCTTTCATCTATTTGTTGCTGCATGTTGATAACGTGCTTATTTGTAGCTAAAGAACGTACTAGAAATTGACAAGTTGAAAGCAAATCCTAATGCGGAGTTTGAGATGAAAGATTTGGGTGCTGTAAAGAAGATTTTAGGTATGGAAATTCACAAGGACTGAAAGGTTGGATTGCTGTTCATGGCATAGAGGATTACATTGAGCGAGTTGTCACGGGGTCGCAGTTTCACCTTTGCTAAACCCGTGCGGCACTTATGCACAACTCCCTTTCTTGGCACAAGTCAACCTTCAACCCCAAACTCTCACTTGTTAGGGCTACACTCACTCACGCACTCAAGCAATGAGAGGAACTCAAGAGAACTCAGAAAGGAAACCTTTCCAATGTATTAACCTTAGCTGAGCTGAACTAACTTGAGTTGAATACAACTGAGGAGCTTACACCTATTTATACTTGTTCTCCCCCATCCATCTCCTCAATGGATGGTCTAGATTATTACATATGTCAACAATCCAACGGTTAAGGACTATTCTAAAACTTACTCTAGAATACTCTACACAATTCTCTAACCTTCTACCTCTCTACATATTTACAAAGAGACTTCCAGAAACCGGGCCTTCTAGATTTAGGCCAAGTTCCATGGACCTTCCTAGGCAGGCCTGAGTCCCTAAGGTCAGGTCTACGTCCCAAGTGAGCCTTCTTTAGAGGCTACAAGCCCTGGTCACGGACCTTGCAGTGCAAGCCTGTGACAGACTCCCCCATTTGATAATGTTGACGCCTTCGTCGACACACTTTTGCTGTAGTCGCACCCTTTGCACGTGGGCAAGTCTTGGTCACAGGCCCTGCTGTGTCCCTCCCTTTGAACCTTGCCATTCGGCCCCTCTCGTACACTTTTGGGACATCCTTTGGCTCCTCCATGTGTGCGTCCTTGCACACTTGTGCACCTTTGCACAGTTGAAGTTGTTGCCCCTGTGGCACTTAACCCTTGTTGCACTCCGTCGCTGTGCCTCCTGCACTAGCATGTCTTGGCTTGGTCTTGTCCCTCTTGGAGTTACCTTGTTAAGACACGCCTTTGTCCTCAACTGGTCTCTCCTTGGACCCCTTAGACCTCAGCACCCTTATGGCACCTAGACGTTGCATGTTTAGTTGTGCCGATTCCACACTCGTTGTGGATCCCTCTATCAGTTGCAAGGCTGATAGCACCTTCCCTTGGTCCCTTCCATTCTTCAACACTGGGACTGCACAAGGGTTCTCCTCATCAAAGAAGCTCAACACTCTAAGATGTGGCATGGGGACTGCCTTAGCCCCGGTGAGGAAATCCATCCCTAGGATAACCTCATAGTCCTCCAAAGGTATTACCGTCAAAGTGATGGCACCTTGCCACTCCCCCACCTTGACTGGCACATCTCTAGCAACTCCTAGTATGGGCCTTGCTTCGGAGTTGACTGCCTTGATCGAGCTCTCAACCTTCTTCACCTTGATGCCTAACCTCTTAGCCTCCCCTTTCGAGATGAAGTTGTGAGTAGCTCCCGTGTCCACCATAGCTCGTGTGCCTTTGCCATTGAGGCACACGTCTACATACATTAGACTTTTCCATTCATTAGCAGGTTTTGTCCCTGATGCCTGCCCTGTCATAGCATTGAGGAGTCTAAGGGCCCCCATCTTAGCCTCCTTCTCCTCCTCCTCATCCTCATCCACTACCTTGTGGTTCTCCCTTTCAACCACCAAGGCATTAAGGGTCTTCTTCTTTGGGCATTCCACTGCCCTGTGATCTCCATCACATATGAAGCAATGAATCTGTCGAGGAAGGAACTTACCTTTGCCCTTTGGGTCGTGTCGGCCTCCTTTGCCTTCTTCCTGATGACCCTTAGGTTCATCCTCCTCATTGTTGCCTCCATTGGCCTTGGCCTTTTCCTCCTTTCGAGTGCCCTCAGCCCTCTTGTCGAACTCCACTAGCTTCTCAGTAGTTGAGAGTGCAGTGGCCAAGTCTTGCACTTCCCTCTGCAACTCTTGTTCCGCCCAAGGTTGCAACCTGCCCATGAAGAAGAACAACTTGTCCTTCTCATTCATATATGAAATGTTCAGGAGCAAAGCCGTGAATTGATTCACATGCTCCTGAATAGATTCCGTATGCTTTAGACGCTTCAGGCTCTTCCTTGCCAAGTACTCCACAATCTCTAGGAAGAATTGGGCCTTGATCTCTCTCTTAAAGTCTTCCCACAGGGCTATGGTGCAACGACCCTCGGCTGCGTTGCCATACCTTCGTCTCCACCATAGCATCGCATCATCACACAAATACATTGTGGCCACATCCACCTTCATGGCTTCCTCAGAGATCTTGACAGCTTTGAAGTATTGCTCCATTTGCCACAGAAAATTCTCTAAGTCCTTAGCATTACGGGTCCCCTTGTAGCTTGTAGGTTCAGGGATCTTGACCTTTGGAGCAGACTCCTTTAGTCCAAACCCTCCACTACTAGCCACAGCCTTCTCCAATAGGGCCAAACGAATCTTAACATCATCTAGCTCGGCTACTTCCTCATGTAAGCCGGCTACTTCACCCTCTATGGTCTCAAGACGATTAGACATGCCCTCCACCTTTTCTATGGTCTTGGAATTCATGACCTTGACCACATCAAAGGAGTATTGCATCTCATCGCGAAGTCCATGTTATGCCTCCACATAGGCATTAGACTTGTCCAAGCAATCAGCAAGGGTTTGTTCGAACTTACCCAATCTTTCCTCCAACATGGTGAGGTGAGCATCCAAAGCCAAATCCCTTGATGGCTCCCTGGACTTCTCCCTCCTTGACTTCTTCTGAACCTCCACTGGCATGGTGGTCTCCCCTGATGCACTGGCCATGACGTTGCCACAAGCTTTCCCTAGTACTCGCTAAGCAACTCCCATGTCAACCAGCTTTGATACCAACTCATGGTACCAACCTGCTCTGCTACCAACTCCTGGTACCAACCTGCTCTGATGCCAACTATCACGGGGTCGCAGTTTCACTTTTGCTAAACCTGTGTGGCACTTATGCACAACTCTCTTTCTTGGCACAAGTCAGCCTTCAACCCCAAACTCTCACTTGCTAGGGCTACACTCACCCACTCAAGCAATGAGAGGAACTCAAGAGAACTCAGAAAGGAAACCTTCCCAATGTATTAACCTTAGCTGAGTTGAACTAACTTGAGCTGAATACAACTGAGGAGCTTACACCTATTTATACTTGTTCTCCCCCATCCATCTCCTCAATGGATGGTCTAGATTATTACATATGTAAACAATCCAACGGTTAAGGACTATTCTAAAACTTACTTTAGAATACTCCACACAACTCTACACAATTCTCTAATGTTCTACTTCTCTACATATTTACAAAGAGACTTCCAGAAACCGGGCCTTCTAGATTCAGGCCAAGTTCCATGGACCTTCCTAGGCAGGCTTGAGTCCCTAAGGTCAGGTCCACGTCCCAAGTGAGCCTTCTTTAGAGGCTGCAAGCCCTAGTCATGGACCTTGCAGTGCAAGCCCATGACAGAGTGCTTAATAACTTTCGCATGGACAACTCTAAACTTGTGACTACGCCTTTTGCTGCCTATTTTGAGTTATCAGCTTAATTATCACAGCAGATTGATGTGGAATATATGTCGTGTGTTCCATATGCTAAGTGTAGTTGGGAGCATCATGTATGCCATGGTTGGCACTTGTCCAGACATTTGACCTGCTGTTAGTGCAGTATGTTCTTGCCAAATCTAGGAAAATTCCATTGGGAGGCAATGAAATGGATTCCACCATTAAAAGAACAAAACAAAAGAAAAAAATTGGATTCTTTGTTACTTGAAGGACACGTCAGATGTTGGTATGGTGTTTGGAATGGACAATGACACAAAAGGCAGTATTATTGGGTATGTGGATTTTGACCATGGCAGTGACCTTGTTAAGAGAAGGTCAGGGATAGTATTATGTCTTCACGCTTGTAGATTGTACTATCAGGTTGAAGGTAACATTTCAATTGATAGTTGCTTTGTCTACTACAGTGGTAGAGTACATGACAACAACTGAGGCAGTAAAGGAAGCTATTTCATTGAGGGTTTTGGTTGGTAGTCTAGCCACACAACACTAGGACCATCGTCTGTTGTGACGGAGACTGTTCGACCAAAAATGCAATGTATCATGAGAGAACCAAACACATTGAAGTCATACACTACTTCATTTGGTACATTATATTTGAAGAGTCAATGAAGAAGACTTCTATAGCAGAAAATCCAGTAGATATGATGACCAAGCTGTTCTTTTGAATAAGTTCAAGCACTGCTTGAACTTGATCCATGCTCTTCAGTGTTGATATTTCCGGGCGGCTACTCATGGTTTGGCCGGTTTGATCGAAGCAAGTGGAGTTAGGGTTAAGAAAATTTGATGGTGTGGGTAGCTGGTGGTTTGTAAAGGCCAATGGGTTTTTGTGGAGTTAGCAAACATGGATGAAGATGCAATATGAGCAAGTGGTCTTCAAGATGGAGAACATTGTTTATATGTTTTTTATGCTGTCCATTTTGCAACTGAAAATGGACCAAGAATGAAGGCCTTCCAAGTATGCATTAGATGTGATTTTTAGTAGCTAGGCCATCTAATTCAAGCCAACCAAGATGAATGGCTTAGATGCTTGAAGAAGTGCAAAAAGTGGGTCTACCCCTCACTTTTCTGTCCACCCACATGTAGTCCAATGGTGGTTGCTGGACTATCATATAACTTCGCCTCTCTCTCTTTATATCTATACTGTATATAAACCAAACACCCTAGAGGGCGGAATGGGACTTACCAAAACCTATGGAGAAAAATGAGCAGCTGTGTGGCATATTAGTAAATATATAAAAAGAATGGGCATATGGAAAAAAGAATTAAATATCGAAGAATGACTTTTAACGACAGTAATGTTTGCCAGTAGAGAGCTGGTAAATGTGCTGGTAAAAGATTTCCCATATATAGGGGCGGAACATTAACATAAAATATTGAAAAAGGACTTTTACGGTTGGTAAATGTCTCCCAGTTAAGATGGTAAATGTGCTGGTAAAAAATTTCCCATATATAGAGGGCAAAATGTTGACTGATTCACCAAAATGCTTAGAGAAAAATAAAGGCGGAGTAGCATACCGGAAAATGACTTTTTGCCTGCAGTAAAGCTAATAAATATTTAGATAAAAAAATTTCCTATCAAATTCTACCCAAAACCTTTCTCCATTTCACCATGTGCACATGCTATTTACCATTGTGTGTTTTTGTTGACGTAATAAACATGGAATAAATTATGGCTGTGATTTTCAACTTAAAAAACACAAGACATTATCTTATGGGCATAAAATTTGGTACTTAGACCATCTAAGCCCATTGTCGACATGGTGAACTGCTTAGATCTACAAAAAAAACAAGTACAAGTTAAGTGACACTTTGATTATGACAAGTTGAAGTGGCACTTGGATTTATCATTCCTTGAATGTTACTATGAATTAGATTTTGGGCCATGAAAGATAAGAGGATTCAAGTTTTGGAAAAAACATGTCTTCCATAATTTTAGAGAGAGAAAGAAGGTCGAGGGAGGAGGACGAGCCAGTGGCATCCTTGGTACTTTCATGTTCCCATCGTTTGAGATTTGTTCTTGGGTATTTGTCTTGTACTGTTTGTAGTGTTCTCTGATATTAGTGAAGATTATTTCTCTTGTTGCACGATGGACTTGGGCATATTTCGGAGCCACATAAATGTCTCCCTCTCTCTCTGGGTTATGTTTGGTTTTGATCATTGCTTTTTTCTTCCTTGTTTATCGTAACACTGACGGTTATACCATTAACACCAACACCTCAAACCCTTCACATTTCTTTTCTTTAAAAATTAGTTGAATGTATTCTGAGGAAGATCAATCTAGAAAACTGTCAACATGTAAAGATCTCCCTTCTCAAACCTTATGCTCCATCCAAAACCAGGAAAACCAAACAGGGCTCTGGAAAAATGGATAAAAAAACACGACAGAAAACATGAAAATCTGCAGACAGTTCCACCATTTTTAGTAGACAGAGCTTTAACAGCTCCGTGATTCCTATTTAGAGCAAAAAAGGCACACCCTTTCCATTTGTTCATTTCTCTTTGATTATCTTTTTCCATCTCTTTCTTTCATTTTCATCTTAATCCAATTTCTGGATTTGCAAATCATTTTCTTGGAATCTAGGGTTTAGGAGTTAGAGATTCTGAGATGATGACTGATCAAGCAGTTACGCTAGTTTGGCATTTTAAAAGACTGCAAGAGAGTGTTTTTCTTTAGGCCTGGATGTTGTAATTTTTTATTTATTTTTACCTATTTTGCCTTTTGGATTCTTGTCATTAGCAAAATGGTTCGTGCATTAGTTTCCCTTATCATACTGAACCCTTCATTTTGAATGGCGGCAAACAGTCTCGCATCTGGAACTCTGCAGGCTGTGATAAAGCACCTTATCCAATATAGATGTGTGTGAGCGATCAAAATGGGATAAAATGGACAAACCTGAGGCTTCTTTTCAAAATAAAGAAAGTGAAATTATTCAGATTTTCAGCACATTTGCACCTGTAGAATGCAGTTGTAACTACTCTTGGGGCTTGAGTACTCCGTTGAGTAGGCCAAGTGCATTGTCTCATAACCAAAAGGGTGTGGGTTCAAGTCTTTTCACCATGTAACCCTAAATTGGATCATATGAAACTGAAAGAGAGATACTGCACCATGTCTTGGAAAGGAGATCTCTCTTGAAATTGGTCTAGGAGAAGTCTGGGAGTAATGTAATTGCCACTCTTTGTAAGTAGCCGATGCTTTCATTTAAACTTCATAGATGTTCTTGTAACCTGGTCTTTTTCATACCAAAGGGAAGAAATAAATGATTGGGGCCTGAATATCTCATTCTAGTACTCAAGAAACTGGAAATTTCAAACTGTAGAAGGTTTCAAAACCAATCAGTTCCCAAATTTACTCATTCGGTTTCCCATGGTTCTGAGTTTGAGTTTTAAACCTTAGAATGTTGTAAGCTAACATGATTACTCAACTACTTCCACTCAAGGTTATCAATTATTGTTGACTTCTTGTGATTAATCAGCAAAGTTTACTTGCATTTCTTCATGAAGAAAATTGCTCACTGGATGTGGTGTTTATGGTACAGAGTATCAAGAGAGTTCTACTTGAGCACAGAAGAATTTATTGATGCAGTCGCTCAGAATCTGGAGGCAAAAATTGTATGAGCGACCACATGTACTTTGATTCAGTTATACAGAATCCGAATATTTACAAGTCGATGTTGTATCAGCTAGGAATATATACTCGGCTATGACACCATAACGGTTGAGCATTCCATTCTTCTGAAATAAAGAGAACAAAGTAGAAAGGTAAAAAGGCTCATTCAAAGAATTATTTCTTTCAACCTGAGAGGACCATTCTGGCGTTTGCAACATAAGACAGAATGATGCATGTATGACCTAACCATGCCTTTGCATTTACTAGTATCGACATGGTTAGTACAGTTGGTGGGTTTACTCTTGGCATCCTAGGACTGGGGACGTTTTATGGCCCAACAACTTCTCTTTTTGAGGGAACGTCTCAGATAGGCAATGCTGGGGAAGACTTTGGCATTAGATGATCCGGCAACTGCTGTTGTTATAGAGTCAAATTATGAGTGGGTAAGAAACTATGGTAAATTCGTTTCCAATTGGAGGGATAATTTCTTCCAACGAAGAAGACTCCTGCAGTGTTGTTCATCTAAATGCGCTGGAAAGATGAACAGTGAAGATCAACAACGATCTGTACTCCTATTTGCCCAATGGTAAAACAGCACAAGGAGGCTCCAATGGTTACCTTTTACTGATTTTTCCTGAGAGAAGTCAGAGCTCACCCAACATCATAAGAACTCCATGTTTGACGTGAAATGATCTCGTGGCCCTAAAAGTGAACTTGATTCAGAATTTGCACTGTCGTTTGTGTGGACCCAACCACTGGTGGGTTGCGCTTTGGAGTTTACTCATCCAAGGATCTAACAGGTGAGTGGTATTTGAAAATAGAACTGAGCAGAAGTCGCGGCAGTTCCCTATTTAATTAGATGAACAGAGTTATCCAACGTATCTATTCTCGGGCCGTATAAAAGCCACTTTGCCTAAAGAGGCCGAAAAGGAGAAAGTGGCAGCAAAAGGTGAAAGTGAGGAGTCATAAAAGGAAGTGAGACTCCAAAGAAGACCTTCCGATATGTCCCTCGGTCATCTACATTGAGTTCTCTGTTTGCTAGTTCAAAGTGACATTTATCATCTTAACTACGGTCAATATGTTCTATGGCATATGCAAAAACACATATGGAACACTATTGAGTGTCGATTGATACTGTTCCAGATGGCTTGATCCCTTGAACAAGAAGGGGCCCTTTCGGGGTTCTGGTTTATGAATATTGATCATTCTCTTAGATTACCAGGAGTGGTAGATGGGCTGTGATCTTTTGTTTGCCTTGGTGCCAACCGAGGTTGGATCAGATCATTGCTCACTGTTTCAATCAATGACATGAATTTTACAGGATGGGGCCATGGGGGGGCAGATGGAACAAGACAACAAAATCATGACCTTGGCATCATTAAAGTACCAATCAAGTGGACCGTAGCTTGGTTCGTTTGAGAGCCCAATGAATGCAAGCAATGCATCTTGCAGATTGGTGACAAGTTTGACTCCCAAATGGCTAACACAAAGCTCACCACGTTATGATGTTTTCATCCAACAAAGCAAAAGTTACAGTTTCAGTTCGAATTGCAGTACCATCAATATGATATTTTTAGAGACGATGCTATTTACATCAACGGGGCATGTCTTTATACATAGTAAAGATAGTCTTGCCTTGTATTTTTATAAGAGACTATTTTTATACCTTGAACCTGTGATCTCAAGGTCACGTGACTACAACTTTTACCGTTGCCTAATGCTCTCCTTCTTATCAGGGACTACAGTATTGACGTAAAATGAAGAAGGGTGAAGAACCAGAACAGATTAAGTCATGATTCTTATTACCATTGCAAACTGCCCAAGTCACCTGTCGGATGTGATCGTTCAGCCAAAACTTTTTGGATGGACCAAACTCAATTCCAAACCACTGACTTTGCCAACAAGTGAGTAAATGTTTTAGACTTCAGATTTTAATTAGAAATTTTACTTAGATTAACCGTAAGCAAAGGTTACTTTGTAACTTTTCTAATCATTCCTTGGGCTCCTGGATGAATGCATCTACTTGTTCCATTCCCCTAAATAAAATTTTGGTTTAATTTAGGTGCATGTAATAACATGCCGGCATACCATAAGTGGGACACTTTTTTGGCGCGTGAGCCCTTTTGTTCACTTTTTTCAAGTGATCCACTTTATTCAGTGGATTCATTGTCTCCCAATTGGTACCAAAGATATTACCCAATAAGTACCTCAAAGGTAGGCCTCACTATTTCAAGTATGTGCCCAGCAAAGATTCCATTTATATTAACTCTGTCTACGCTTTAAAAGAAAGAGCCCACCTTAGGGGTAATTGTTGGTTGATATTTTTGGTGCCATCCTATATTAAGGGATGGCGAATCTGATGAACGGAATGGATCACTAAAAAAATATTGGAACACTAAATTAGTTGTGGGTTTTTTGTTATTTTGGATGTTGCTACTGGTTTCTATTGAAAAAACCGTCAAAAGCTCATCCTGCCATTCAAAATGAAAATAAAAAATATATCATGCCGTTCTTTGGTATTGAATCTACTCATTTATTGGCATTTGTCTGATTAGTACTAAACGCTATGCATTCACAAGAAAGCCAATAAAAGTAATGTTTTTTGTAATAAAAAATAGAATAATGTTTAAGGGAATGCTTCATTGATAGCTTGGTTTTAGAGATTCCAGTAAGCATTTGACCAAGTAGGCTTAGTTGGAGATGAGGCAGGAGGGTATATGAAGGTAAAAAAGCCTGGAAAAAGAGAGAATGAAGTTGGGGCTGTGGTGAATTTGCCATAAAATACTTGTTATCAGGATTCTGTTCAAGCATCTTTCACCTTTTAGTCTCATTTTTACTCTGTTAATGTTATATTAATTGGTAGAGTTATATTTTCTTATGTTAATGTTATATTATCACTTGTGTATTACTAAAATAAACTTTAGTTATTTAGACCATAGTATCAAAATGCGTTACATTGACTCGGAACTCGGCCTAGTTGATGGGGTTTTAGATGGTCTGCATTTTGCATCTTGGCATCTTGGACTAGAACAATACTTTTATTAGCCAGTAATAGCTTAAGCTTTTACTGGTGGAGATATTCCGCGGTTAATATTAAATCTCTACATTTTCTACTCATTTTTCAAAGTTCCCATTATATCCGTATTTTGAAAATAAATAATTACCAACTTTGATAATAAAATAAAACTATTTCTGAAAAATCAAATGTATTAGCGCAATGCTACTAATCCAAGGTCCAGAAAAAGATCATTTAGAAGGCAAGAAAAGAAAATCAAAAAGTACATATAATTGAGAGTACTTGAAACTAAATAGATTGAACTGCATTGAAAAAAGAAAATTAGATCAAATATAAAATAAAATTAAACAAAGTAAAATGAATTAAACTAAAACTAGAAAGAAATGATTACCTCAGAGGTTTCCCTCACTTGAAGTCTCTCTTCAAGCTTTTTCCAAGCTCTAAGAGTCCCCTCAAAATACTTTGAATACTTAATCAGTCAACTAAAAACTTAATTAGAAGTTAACCACTTTTCACAATCTAGTTAAACTGGTTCATTTAAATTCAAGTAAATATACTTGTTGTGATCTAGTTCTTCGTCTTCTTCTTGTTTTGTACTTGTGTCACATGTCCAACTTTTACAGTGCTAAAAATCAGGGAGTTCAAACTCTCAATTGAATGTGAGACTTAAATTTTTAGGGAGGAGAAGACACAGATGGAAAGATTATGTGTTGTTGATATTGTCAGGTTGCGAAATAGCAAAACACTGGAATGAAGAGTAATAGGTTGTGTTGTGCTATAATTGTGTTACAGATGAGCGAGTTGATGATTTGTGGAGTATTGTGTTTCCTTTCAAGTTCTTTCATTGAATGATAGTATTCAAAACTTTGATCCCTAGCAAGCAACAGGTCATCAAACATAGTAAAACAAGTTTGGCCACTATCAATGAGGAGAGGCAAATGTAAACATCACCATTTGATGGTTACATATGAGCAAGTTGTTGATTTGTGGATTATTTGTTTCCTTTCAAGTTCTTTCATTGAAAGATAATATTTAAAACTTTGATCGTTATTAAGCAAAAGGTCTTAAAACATAGTAAAACAAGTCTGGCCATTATCAATGACTGACAAATGTAGATATCACCTTTGGATTGCTATAGATGAACAAGTTGATGATTTGTGGAGTATTTTGTTTCCTTTCAAGTTCTTTCGTTGACTGATAGTATCCGAACTTTGATCATTATCAAGCAAAAGGTCTTAAAACATAGTAAAACAAGTTTGGCCCTCATTTGACTGTTCCAAGATAAACTTAGGTATCTACACTTTATCAATGAGGAGTGGCAAAGGTAAACATCCTCTTTAACTTCTCTGGTGCAATTAGAAGGAAAAGGAGATGGTCTAAGTAGTAGGTTGAAAGTGAGTGTCAACTGCAAGTAATAGGTCTAGGAATTTGCCAAATTCTAAATTTTAGAGAACATAGTATATATAATTTGTGTTTAATTATACTTTAATGTGTTTTCCTTTGGCCCAAAAAATTCTCAAACTACTACAAGTCTATACCTAGCCCCTCAAAAGTCACTAGAAATTGGTCACTTGCAACTCTAGAAGTCAGCACCAGCCCGTTTATCTGATAGAGGTGCATCTCTCTCTCTCTCTCTCTCTCTCTCTCTCTCTCTCTCTCTCTCTCTCTTATACAACCAGTTGTATCAAAAAGTATGGAAGGAGTCCACATGACCAATTGGTCTCCATCTCTGTTTTTTGTTTTGAGTGATCTAACCCATTCACTGGACTTGCAACCCTTGAGATGGGGACATTATTGTGTTTTTTTCTTAATACTGTTCATAATTCACTTGAAGGTGCCCACTAGAGAGGTTTCCATTGGATGGGAGTTTTAGTACCACTAAGCTTAAGAGGCTGCAAATCCTACAAATAGATTGAACGGCTTAAAAAATCAGTGTGGTCCAATAGGTGGAGTGGACCCCTTCCACGCTTTTTTATGTGTGGACTCCTAGTGAAACTCACGTGGGGAATATTATGGCGTATGCACCATATATAGGTATACTTCAGTTAATGGCTATCTTAAACAAATAACAGGATCAAAAGATAACACATTGTTACGAATAGTATCATATACAAGAGCCGATAAACTGGCAAACGAACTGTATAGCGCTGTGCAGCATGAATTTTTTTTCTTTTGGTCTCACTTTCTAATAGGCCTAGATGAGTCCAGTACATGTGAAATGGTGTATTTAAGCAATATAAGATGAGACAAATCCGATGAACGGTTTGGATCATGAAAAAAAGAAAAAGCAAAAAATAAGTCACCTTTTACTTTTTGGTATGGCTGTGATACGACCGTCATGAGACAGGTTGCATCATAAAGCCCAAAATCCCCTCTCTCTCTCTGGACTTATAAACGTTAAGCAGTTACGTGCTAATTCTGTAGAAAATGCCGAATTGTATAAAACTAAAATTCACACAAACATGGGCCCGCCCTCCACTTTTTGGTACTCTCTCTCTCTCTCTCTCTCTCTCTCAAATGTCGAATGGGATAAAATCGAAATTCACTCAAACATGACCAAGGAAGTCATTAAAAGGACCTGCCTGCTTCATTATTCATAAGCAGGAACCTCCAAGAGCTACCTGCTTTTGCGCTTTATAAGCGTATCTAAGATATGCCTAGAAGATGAACTGTTTGGTTAACATCCCCTACAAGCTTTTGATGCGTACAAGTCCGTGTGCTGATTATCCCTTCACCATTTACGGTTGTGCCTGACCCTGACCTGATGGCCCCTGTATATTCTGTTAAAGGACTTACTACTATTTGAGAAAGAGAAAAGAGTTGTTGGACCTCCGTAGTGAAAAAGCCACTGATCAAGCAGAGGGCCCTCGAAAAGAAACGATTCTACTAAAACGACAAGCAACCATAATATAAGCTGCACTGACTTTCAGCAACTTATTTGACCGCATAACAGAGTCGCTGTCTGCTTTTCTGAGATGACTAAAAGGGTGAACTTCTAGGCTGTAGCGGATCTGAGATAGATCTCCCCAACATCAATGACTTGTATCAAATGTAGACGTGTCTATGAGTTGACAGGCTAAGAAACCTGGTCGACTGCGTCCACCGGTTCAGATAGAAGCGCCCCATAGTATTATCGATCCTTCCTTGCTTAGCTCCTGATGGCTGGGTATCTTAGTTCCGCTTATCTTGGTCATTCTGAGAGCATTTGAACTTCTCTACAAGAAGTCTCATCTTCTACTTACCCAAAAGCAGGCTTCCTCCGTGCAATTTCTCTTTAAAAATATCCAACAGCTGAGGAATACCGTTGGTAAAGGAATAAAGGTTCCATTTTCCCCACAGACACAGACAAAACAGAATCATAGAAATGAGTCCAAATGGAAGATAAAAATCTGTTGATAAATGAATCTCAACTTGTTGAACATTTCCTATTAGGTCCTGCTCAATAATCCGGTTTGTTCTTGTACTGCAAACAATCCCAGACTATAACAAAGATCCGGGGGGACATGGTCACTCAAGTCCAAAACGCCTACAAGTAATCTATTATAAATATCAACGCAGATTGGATCTATTTTTTCCTTGAGTAAATGGTATAGAATTATAAAAAGCCACCAGACCAAGTACATACCTGCAAGTAAATCGGATCTCATTATTCTCTCAGTGCAAACATTTTTCTTCACAAATTTTCATTCTTTGATATGATTATGTTATGCTTTTACTCATACTCAAGCAACTCCAGCAGCAGCTTTCTCTTGAATCTTCTGCAATGGCCACAGAAAATAAAATGTAAGTTTATTATTCAAATGGAGATTCAAGCCAGCAGAATGATCTTACTTAAAAGGAAATGGATTGAGTTATTCATGGAGAGAGATGTCATCCCTGCAGCCTTTAAACATAGGATATTCAAACAATAGACAAAGTAGCCTAACACCTTGGGCTCTTTGTTCTTAAATACTGTTTTAAGGCAGCAAATTACAACGAAGAAAATCACTGTCCATGGATAAGCTTTTTCATGTATTGGAATAATCTGTAGACCAATCTTTTTCTGGCAACTATGTTACATTCTGTCCCTGTTTTGAGACATCCAATAACAAGGGATAGGGTAGCTATCCCTGGAATAGCTTATTCATGATGGATAGTTATCGCTATGCAATAAACATCCCTAAAAAGATTCAGAAAGTGGGTTTTACTTACACTGGAAACAAGAACCCAAGAGTCAAGCGTCTTGAGTGCTTTCCCTGATTGATGGGTCTCACGAGCAAGAGCTACTCCTTCTGCAAGGCTGCTAACATGCCCACTAACTAAAAGCGCAGCGGCTGAATTAAGGATCTGATTGTTTACATAAAGAATAGTTAAATAATTCAACAACAGCAATTTGAGAAGCTGATTTCTCATATGATACCAGCCACAACAATGTACTAGATACTGTGCTCATTGAATAGCAAGAGAAACCATGTCTTTTGCTCACATAGAACAAAAAGATCATCCAAGAAGACAAATGAATGATCATTATAAAACATGAAATAACAAAAAAGATGGAAACAGGGCAGTTTACAGAGGAGACACCAAAGTAGCAGATAAATGAGAGAACTTACAAGGGCATCAGCAATCGATCCTTTCTTGCCAGCCAAGACATTCCTAAGAACTTCTGCATTGAACTGGGGGCCTCCACCTCTCAAGTTTTCAAGTTGGCAACGTGGAATACCAAAATCCACTGTACAGTATTATCCACATGTTGCAGGTTAGTAGGAACCACACACTCTTAGTAAGATATGCAACGTGGTGGGTTCAGACAGGATGGGCATGTACAAGCTTACTATGGAGAAAAAACTTTAAAATGCAGGTATAAATGCATTCATTTTTGCTACTTCATTTAGCTTTGAAGTTTTAACACGTAAATGTTGATATTGAGACAGTGAGGAAAAGATAAATACATGGATCAAAGGTGAACTTCTCAATGTTTTCTTGGGTAACATCGAGGACTAGTCCAGGACCTGCCAAAATCAACATATAGACAAAGTGAAAATGAGCAAAAATGTAGAAAACCAGAGAAAGTTAGCAGAAGAAATATAAAATAAGGGTTATGAATGAGATAACTCTGGTTATCCCTGAGGAACTTAGAATGGTAAGTGAACTTACCCAGGGGACTCATTTCATCTAAACCCTCTGAATGGACTACTAATGCTCTTTTCATGCCAAACCTTTGTAGCGCTTTAGCCATCTTTATGACCTAACCAAGCAGTGAGGTTGTTAAAAATACAATTATAACTCAAACAAGGCATGCCATTAAAGCCCTGAAGCCAGACATTCAAGAGGCTTCAGTCTTGAGAAAATGTACAACCCAAAGCCAGTTTGAAATGAAGCATGGAAGACTTTCATACATTTACATGATTGTCCTGAAGCATGCAAGGATGAGAGTGAAACAAATTCATAGAACTGAAATAAACATGAATAAGATATAATAAGTGGTTGAATTCACAAGTTATAATGTAATATTATCCAATTTGAAGCATTGGAAGGTCAATGCCTACATAATGTAAGAAACATATGCTCAATTGAGGTCGGGCCATTGCACTATATCAGCTTCCAAAAGGTCTATGAAGAATGACAGTGCTGGACTAGATAGAATTTTCACCTAAAAGATGCAGAGGTCTCCAATTGAGTCCAACTACCAATACATCTGAAATACCCTAGTTATGACAGTTAAAGTATGATAACATGGATTAGTTAGTGATATTTAGAGCTCAGGCAGTATGCGATTCTATAAAGGAGATAGTGAAATACTTCATTTTCAAACTAATATTTATGCCTTAAAATTACCCAATAGATCAATTGTGCCAAGGAGCTGTGAAGAGCTCATTTTGTGTAAGGAATATTGCCTCTTTCTGTTCCATGCATCAACCTGTGTGAAGTATTTTACATTTTCCTCTCCACAACTGCAAAAGATCGTTATAGGTTGACTTCCAGGCATGTGTGAGGTGTAGAGAGAGACAGACAAGACAGGCTTACATTGTTTTCTACGCATGTCTTAAGACTTTAGACCTCAATGTAGAGAAAAGAAATGTGATAACTTCCTTGCGGATGATGGATGGAAAGAAGATATAAGAACACATTATTGTGTTAACTCTGATTGCAAAACATGGACGAAGCCAGGTCAATGGTACATCTAGGCATGATTACTTTTAAAAAAGGGCAGCCCAATGCACGAAACTCCCACGTATGTGGGGTCCAGGGAAGGGGTGGACCACAAAGGATCCTGGGAAGGCATGATTATTTTTTATGACAAAATTTATTTCCAACCCTCTAGTTGATATTTTTTACTTGAGAACATCATTTTACATTAGTATTTGACTGATGTCAGCAGTAAGGACAAGAAAGTAAGAGGCAGGCCTCTTCTGACCATGTTATCAAAGATCCTCATCATATCTTAGCTGGTAGCATGTCTTTTCTTTTCACATATTCTTTACAAGTCAGTATATTATTTTAAGAAAATGATATTCAGGCCCCTCTCAATTCACATAGTCCTGCCCCTTAGGTGCTTTCACAGGTATTTAGTGGTGTGATGGGTTGACTATTGCATTCCAAAACCAAAAAGTAACCCAAAATGCCCCCAAAAAAAACCATGGGAGCCGGGACTATGTCAATTGCGGGAGCGGATTTATCATTTCCCATTATTTATTCTTATGTATTTATTCAACCAACATACTGATAAAGGAGCACAATGGGTATATAATCTGCTATGCTGGTTATTTTTCTCCCCATTGATTGGTTGTTTCATACTTATTTTCCATCAAATTTACTAGTCCAGACTCCAGAACCTTTTGCTCGTGGATCCATAAGAAGATAGCTGTAACAACAGAAAGGCCCAATATGAAGGATAATTGACATGGTCAAAAGCAATTTTAGATAATTTCAATTGTTAAATTGTACTTCGTACTTGGTAAAGCTATATGTATTGACTTGAAGGAAACAATATTCTAAATAAAATTTGTCAACAAAAGCAGCAATAGGTCAGTAAATCAGAGACCTTTAGTTATAATAAGTAATGGATGGAGATGGACTTACTAGATCTTCATTGTATACGCCAACAACAGCAAAAGGTACTCTTGCAGGGTTCAGCATCGGACCCAAGATATTGAATACTGTCTTCACTTTAAGTTTTTTCCTCACAGGACCAACAATTTTCATTGCTGGGTGGTATTGGGGAGACATCATGAAACCAATTCCTACTTCCTTTACACATTTCTTAACCCCCTATTCCATCAGAACCAAGAAACAACTAAATGTTATGTGCAATATTTTAACTACATGAAATGAGACAATGTTAAAACAGCCCAACCTCATATAACTTATCCAAAAAAAACGGAGCATTGGGATAAAAGGGAACAACATAGTTCAGAGGCAACATGCTACCCATGACCTATTACATGATGCAATCATAGCTTACAACTAAAAATAACATGACATAGTGTATGAATTACAAACTTGTATCACCCCCTTTCAGTAGATACTTCTACAAACAGAGAGCAGTACCTTTTCATGGAAAAGGGAGACTAAGATGTCAAAAGTAAAGATGAGAAGTTCACAACTTTCATATGGATACCAAAATCAATCTGGTTAGATGTATTTTCTTTATTTTATTGTCAAAGGTAAAAGTTATTTGAATTCAAGAGAACCAATGGTTTGCATAATTGCTTTGTAGCAAACTAAAGTCTATGGTTCACAATCTAGATTAGAATCAGCTACAAGCACTCTAAAACAACATATCCAAAGCATTGGAAACAAGTCCATCTTCATGGGATATGCTTGTATAAATATGTGGTATGCACTATACTACCGAACACTTTCTTCTTCTTTATCAACAACTAATCATAAGTACCTAAACAATAAGCGTCATTGCCCTCTTTCAAGATTTGCGCCTCCAGTGAGCAACTCATCATCCTCTGCTGCTGATGAGAGATTTGCAGTGCATCAAGTTGCTCACAAATCAAAGATCATATCAAGCATTTGGTAATCGATTGCGGAAGTAACTGAGTAATACTTTTAAGAACTGCCAGGACGTCCTATAGTCAATTAAGGAAGTTCCTCACTAGCTGCTAGTAGATGGAGGCCTTTAGACAAGATCTCTTGAACGTGCATAGTTTCAGATCGAGCCGTGTGGGTGTTCCAATTATCTTAGCATCTTCACGAGATATACCCAAGGAGATCAGAGGTGTCCTATTGCAAAACCAGAATGCATAATACAATGAATTAACTCCAAGGTCCTTCTTGAAATGGCCAATAAATTTAAGCTTGAATATTGTGAAAGCCCCAACAATCACCTCTAATTATAAGCATGTATCATTACGACAAAAGTTAAACACCCAGCCCAGCAGAGAAGTGGCATCAACATGTACTGATACCATGTACCCTAAACAAGTTGAGCCTAAGTGATAACCCCAGTTCCCTCAAACTAGACCATTATCCTATTTAAGAGCCATAGACATGTAAAGCTTTTTCAGAAGTGAACAATGGATGCATTTGAGATAAGAGTCTAATAGTAAGATATGTAGTTGGAAATTGAAAAAGTCATGATTAACTGAAAAGAAGTTCATTAGTACGCTGTGGGGATACATATTGCATATTGGTGCCTACTATCCAAAACTCAAAAATCCTATCATGTCAGATGAGATTTTTGTCCACATCTTAAGCTCTAACTTAAAATTTTGCATGCATAAAGCTAAGCTAGCCTTTGTAGACCCATTTTTCTGCTGGGCAATCCCTTTGCTTCTAAGGTAAAATCTGGCCAGAGCCTCTCAAAGTCGCTCCATTTCATGATCAATGCACAGAATCTGAAGCAAAAGAAAGAAACCTGGGTTTCACCTTCTCAAAATAAGTTCTTAGGAAGACAACAAGTGAGGAAAAAGAAAATCAGTCTGATTTTCTTCTTCATCTAGCTAAATAGAATAGTTAAAACTGGGATCAGATTTGGAAAAATGGGAAAAAGATGAGTTGGAGTTTCGATCAAGATACCAGCCATCCAACCGAGCTGGTCAGTGTTCAAAGTACTAAGAAAGACAACCACTAAAGATTCAGGGTAATGAATATGACATGAAGTCCAGATAAATATCATGCCAAGAGACAGAGTTTCTCAGACTTGGACAAAGCACCAACCATTCAGTGAGCAAAGTAGCACAGAAATAGATGGATGCAAGCAGAGAGATATAACATATTTACAACTATTAATCCTCCAGGTGTGTGTGTGATGCGGTGGCACAAGAGTGGGTCTCAATTGCACATATCACAAGTTCGAGTCCTCTCATGGATGTGTGTGATATTTATCTAACAGTATCATGCTTCAAAATAAATAATTAATTAATCCTCCAATTGTAAATGAAAAAAGCGATTTTATAGATGATAATATATCATTGACTTCGACTACAAAAAGTACTTTTTTACCAAAAAAACTACAAAAATACTTTTTCCTATGTATCAAATATGAGAACAGACGAAACATTTGATGCAATGGACTGTAATAGCTTCAGACAGAAAATTTGGAGCATGAGAAACAAGACAACATCAAGGATTTGAACAATGTGTCAAACATTTTCACCGAACACCAACACATTGTAATTGTTCTTGTCCACACAGAAACATTAAGGACCAATCCTTTGGAGGCGAGGATCTAGAGGATTGTTCTATGGTAGATACTCAATCCAACTCCAAGAGAATTTATGCAAAGTTGGAAGACCCACTGGTAGGAAGTAAATAGAGGCAGGTCACTATCAATTAGACTGTAAGCCAAGAGAAATATTAGGAAGATGCAACTTCCAAATGCAATAAGAGAGCAGATTTTTCGAGAAAATTTTTCTTTAGTAAGCAAAATATCAGAATTTAGAAACAATGGAACAAATAAAGAAAGATGATATCAAGAAGATAAAACCCAAGTCTATCAGCCACAAATGCACCTATTTCGGCAATATCCTAACCCAGATCCTATATTCAAACTTCTCACGTTGATGGTGCACAAAAACAAGCTCTAAAAGCTACAGTACTCAGATTTAGAAGGGCCCCAAAACCAAGAGTCTCAATCAACTTAACTGTTGTGGTATCCTTAAAAACCAACAAGATTCCAAAAGAAGACAGTAGAACTTTATCTGAGGCAACAGTTAGATTAAAATGTAAAGTTGGAACATTGAAGAACACTACACTGCACAACATATTTAGAAACAGAAGATAAAACAAAGAACAAAACAAGGATAATTTGCAGTTTGTTCTAGTTAGTTACTTCCTATATAGAAGCAAAGGGGTAAAAGACAAAAGACTGACAATTTGAAGATTTAGCATACCTTGTTTGATTATCAACCACGAAGATGAATCCATCATCATCATCATCAAGACCTTATCCCAATTATGGGGTCGGTCACACACGAAGATGAATCCATGTAACTGAAAAATCACCAAGGTACATAGGATAGCAGGACTTTGACCCTGAAGTTCAACTACTAGATTTCTTGATAAATTGATACAAATATTAATGGCTATCTGATAGAAGACTGATCTTGACTAAGACCTCAATGTATAAATGTTGAGGCAAATGCTGTCCTGCTGAAGGGTTTTATACTACAAATATGCTTCTATAGGAGAAAAGTGTGTTGCTTACTTGTTCTGCTATTTACAAGTCTCCAAGTACCTCTATGTAAAAAAGAGTTTGAACAGAATACCAGCCACATCATGGTCCATCAATCTAGGAAACAAAAGCCGTACCAACATTATAGTAAAAGGAATGTGACTGTACTTGGAATTCACAAACTTATCACCTAATCTCATCACACTAACCTCCGGGTCCAAGTTGATGTTTACACCCAAAGCCTCTAATACATCAGCACTTCCACATGCAGAAGAACTGGATCGATTTCCTTGCTGCAAAAAAACAACAATAATGTTTCATCATTTTCTAGTTCTAGTCAATTAGATCATATATGACATTTTATTATTTGTTGAATGAATAGGACAGTCACCTTTGCAATTTTTGCTCCAGATGCTGCAGCTAGAATAGAAGCCCCTGTCGAGATGTTAACTGTGTTTGCCCCGTCACCACCTGTTCCAACAATGTCAACTATATCAGGTATTCCTTCAACCTTCCTACAGCACTTGATCATTGTCCTGGCCAATCCAACAATCTGTACATCGGAATGTCAATAAAAATCACCAAGGGCAGTATAATCATCAGTTTCATTCTAGAAAGAAATCTTCTATAGACATAATGCTTTCCTCTCTAAGGCTAAATCATGCCATAGATGTCCTTTCTAGTTCGGTTAAAAACACAGGATCTAACATGATAATTATGTCAAAATACAAACAAAGATTTTACAATGCACTTACTTCTTGATATGTTTCCCCTTTGGCTCTCAAAAGTACAAGAAAGGCACTGATCAAAGCTTCATCAGCTTCACCTAGCAAATAATCAAGAGTATTTTCTGCCTCTTCTTCGGATAAGTCCACACAATTTAACAGAGACTCAACTACCTGCAACATCATAGAATGAAAATCTATTGACAAAACAGCAGAATCAAGTGAACAAAAATGCAAACAACAAACCATTTCCATACCTCCTTAAATGAGGTCGAGGGTGGCATTGAACTTGAATTTCCACAAGGCAAACCAGATGCTCCATTTGTTAAAATCCTTTGATTTGTTCCGAGAATTGGCCGCGCAAATAAACACTTTCGAGTCTCAAATCGTCTTTCCAAGCGCAAGTATCCACATGCTGGAGAATAAATAGGAACATTGCATCCAAATGCCGCCATGTCCAACTCAGCTAGGATCCTATTTACAAAGTAGGAAGAAATCCGACCCCTCTTCAGGTTGTCAAAATTTCAGAAGAAACGAAAAAAAGCTACAATCCACCTCTCTTTCTTTCATCAATTACGTTCTACTGACTGCAACCAACCTTTTTCAGACAATCAAAACAGCAAAATTCAGTGCCTTTCAAGCAATCTCAGCCTTTCCGAAAGGATTTCACAAAATGCAAAAGATACAACAAATTTTCCAGCGGAAGGATCTAACTTTCCATCAAATCATGGTTTCCGCATTCAACATTTTCCTTCTTCCAAACTTTCCAAAAGCAGAAAGCGCCAGCATTGTTCCAGCAAATCCGAGAATCCAAGACTAGAAGTCTGAGATGAAAAACCTTTAGCAATCTTCCCTTTCTATTTTAATCAGGAAAACAGAGAAATCTGCCCTAGATTCACATCCGAAACATCAAATGAACGAATCTAACAAAATTATTTCACACCGACATTACCGCAAACCATAAGTAAACCGAGAGGCAACGAATTCATTCTAGTTTCAAAAAATCCCAGCAGAGCAACAACAGAACTAGATAAAAATGGATTTCTTTGCTACAGACCATAGATTTCACTCCGAAAATCCGAAATCCTCCACGAAATTGCAGTTAAGAGACACTTGGCGTCCAATTCTTCGACACTATTCAGCGAGAAGAAAAGGTTTGAGGAAAGAAGTGGGAAACCGTGGAAGAAAGAGAAAGAGCGAGAGATAGAGATAGAGATAGAGATAGAGAGAGAAGAGAAATCCTTGGATGGGAGGCGCATTGGTTTAGTGGCGACTTTTTCTTCGAGTTGGGAAGAAAACGAACGAACGTCTGTGGCGCCACAAACGAACAAGAAAACTCGAAACGGAGTTCTTTTATAGAGTGACGATTTTATCCCTGGTATATGGCTTGAATGACAAATATACCCTCTTCTGATCAATTGGTTACACTTGCAGTAGCGAAATGACGAGAGCCTGACCTTCTCCTACGAGCCGGATGCACAAAAATACGCCGCCCGGGACCACAAATCTCAAGGCAGAAATAAGATGGGCCCATAGGATGAAAGGAGTAGATCCTGTCGTTCAACTCAATCACAAAACAATCTGGAAGACAAGAGGGAATCGAATTTTAAAGTGGATCAAAACAATATATTATTCATTTAATTAAATTAATTCATAATCGCCTTTCCCTATCTTAATTGATAATTTGAAGTATTATATAAAAAAGGAACGGCACTGTACATAAAGCTCTCGTGTGTGTGGGGTTTGGAAAAAGGGCGTTTGTAAGAGGCTGTTTGCATGTCTCCAAAGCATGACCTTCAAGTCATAAAATAACAACTTAATCCGTGCGGGCCCTCCTCCAATCGGGAGTATTATATAAATAATCAAACTAAATTTGTTTTAGCAGTGTACAACGGCTAGTATACTGTTCTCTTTTCACAAGATAGGCTACATCTTTAGTTGATCTGATCCATTCATATGATTTTCCTAGAAAGGGCAGCCCCAGTGCACAAAGCTACAGCATATACGGGGTCTAGCATATACGGGGTCTAGAAGTATGCAGTTTTACCTTACATTTATGTCTATCCCTTAAACCCGTGACTTAAAGATCACGTGACCACAATTTTACTGTTGCTCTAAGACTCTCCTTCCCCTCCAGATGATTCCCCTCACTTTAGATATTTTGTGTCCCCATAGGTCACCTAAAACTTATGGTTACAAACTTTGTATACACAAATGTGCACGTTCAAAAGTACATTGATTTTCAGCCTTAAAAAAAAATCATGGTAGGACCATATTGGTTAAATTCAGGAGAAACAAACGAAATGATCAGGTGGGACCTATCATATAAAGGTGGTACAACGCGCGAGCATTGTATGGTAGCACTCCTCCTCTTTAAACCTTGAACAAGTCATCAAACTCTTGAATAGTACACATTTTTTTTAGAGGCTAAAATAGCAACCAATTACAAGGGGAAAACGGCAAAGCCTAATTTGTACTACATTTAGTGAACGCTTCAGGCAGGACAAGCACCGGTATAGAGACGCCGGGGCCCTCACTCCAAAAGGGTTGGCGGATCTTTGATCCTTAGATACAAATCTCATGTGCTTTAATGCCTTGAGGTTCTTCATTTCTGGTCCTTTTGAAGCAAAAAAATGGACAGTATCTTGCATTTTGGGCTTTTTTGTGTCAACTGTCTATTTTTTTGCTTCAAAAAGCTCAGAGTCCAATACAAGTGAGATTTGGTATAAGGGCATCTAAGATGAGGCAAATTCCGTGAATGGTGTGAATCATGAAAAGTTTCAAACATTGTTGGGCCACCAGCCCTTTTTAGTGTGCTTTTGATGCAACTATGATGAGACCAGTTACATCATGTAATTACTTGAGAGAGAATAAGTTATATGATGCAACCAATCTCACCGTGGTTATATATATATTTTATAGATCACTTTTAGACATTTGAAGCCAAAATAAGAGATGGTGTCTTGTATTTTGGGTTATTTCTATGTTATACCATCTTTTTTTTTCCCTTTAAAATGCCAATAAATGAAGGACCTAAATACTCCAATACACGTGAGATTTTATATCTAGGCCATTTGAGATGAGGGAATCTTAGGAATGGTTTGGATATATAAACAAATGCAAAAAGTAAGTTTTTCGCCTACTTTTTTATACACCTATTATCCAACTATGATGAGGCCAGTTGCATCATCATATATAATTTCAAGAGAGAGGGACTAAGACTATATTTCTGGTATATGTGGATTCTCTTCTCTTGGGTTTTTTCCTCTCTTTGGCTGCACAAGCTAAAGAGAAAGAAAGTGGGAAGAAAAGTTCTCTTCGAGTTTTTGCCTGTTGGGAAAAAAATGAGGAGGAGAAAGGAGAAAATGACATTCTCTTTTAAGGCTTCTACTATCAAATTTTTCACCACCCTCGGCGCCTACATAGTTATTTAATTTCTAAGTTTGTAATGCAAATCTATGGTTTCAATTGCTTGTTTGAAAGGTAGTTTTGGAAGATTGCTGTGGCTACATTGATGAGAGGATTTTTCCACTTTAATTCTTGTTATTCCAGCAGTCGTTATATCTAAAAATTTGGATTCCTCCAAGGTTATTAGAAAAGACTTTTGTATTCTCATTATTACTTGGTAGTGATTTGTTTAAACTAGGTTCCATGGTTTTTCACCCTGAGGGTTTTCCATGTAAAAGTTATGATATTTTAATCTTCATTGTTTACTTTGCAGGAGCTTCATGCACCAGGGCTGCCCTTAAACTCTGCCAATGCCAGTCCCAAGCCCAAATGGAAAAAGAGGAGGGTCTTGCATCAGGTGCCAGCCGACAAGGTGGAAGTGGAAGATAATTTTGTTATTTCTTTCATGCTTGCAAATGAATATGTATTTGTATATTAGTTTATAAAGAAGAAATGAAAATCATCTCCAGCTTCTTAAAACTATGGCAACCCTAACATGATATGAATCGAAAAGTGACATTCCCTCAAGCTAGGTGTTCCCCATAAGTGATGTATTGCATCGCATCCTAAGTGCAGTGAAAAATGGGCAAGGGTTGCTAGAATGTTCCCCAAAAAGTAACGTGTTACATCGGATTCCGGGGGTAGTGAAAAATGGGCAAGGGTTGCTAAAGCGTCCCCTCGAAAGCGACATGCTGCATCAAAACTCAGGCGCAGTAAAAAGTCGAATGGATTCATGCCATGGAGGTCGAGAAGGGCACTAGTAAATAGGATATCTCTAGAGCATAAGATTCGTATTGCCAATATAGGGACATTGATAGGCAAGAGTTTGGAGTTAGTAGGTATGATGAAACATAGGAGAGTCAATATCGCAGTATCTAAGAAACTAATAGGAAATGGGCTAAAGCTAGAGAAATTAATGGGTATAAATTATGATATATAGGAAAGAATAATAACAGAAATGACATAAGAATAATAAAAAATAAAAAATTAAAGGATAAAGTTGTGCACGTTAAATCAATCAATTATAGAATTATAATAATAAAACTTATTCTAAGAGAACATATCATAAATGTTATAAATGCACACACACCACATGTAGGGCAAAAGATATAATCAAGAGACAGTTTTGGAAAGATATGGAGAGAGTCATGCAAGAAATTCCTAACACAGAGAGAATATTTATAGGAGCAGACTTAAATGGCTATGTAGGAAAAGAAAAGGAAGGATATGATAGAATACATTGAGGGTATGGTATAGGTGAACGAAATGAGAAGGGGAAACTATCATTGATTTTGCTTTGTCATATAACCTGTCCGTTGCAAATACACTCTTTAAGAAGAGGGATAAATACTTAATAACCTTTAAATGTGGACTTCATAAAAGCCAAATAAACTTGTTTTTACTTAGGAATATTGAACGATCAATGTGTAAGGATTGTAAAGTGATACTTGGTGAGAGTTTACCTCACAACATAGGTTAATGATTATAGATATCTATATCAAAAGATGAAAGAAAGGAAATGAACTTAATAGGTACCCAAAAACTAAGTGATGGAAATTAAAAGGAGAGAAAATAACCTCATTCACAAATAAGTTGATGGTAGAAGAAAACTGGAACTATGAAACAGAATTAAACACCATGTGGATTAATATTGTTGAGTCCATTAAAAAAGTGGCAAAAGATACCTTAGGCATATCTAAAGGTAAAAGGCAATTAGTAAAAGAAAACATGATAGTGGAGTAAAATAGTGCAAAAAGTTATTAAAGAAAAACGAATGTGTTTTAAAGCATGATAGAAGAGTAAAAATTATGAAAATTATGAACAATATAAGAATGCTAAAAAGGTTGCTAAGAGAATAGTAAATGAGGCTAAACTTAAGGCATATGATGAGCTTTATAATAAACTAGGAACAAGAGAAGGTGAGAAAGCTGTGTTTAAACTTTCAAAAGCAAGAGAATAGAAGGGTAAGGACTTAGATCATGTTAGGTGCATTAGAAGTGATGATTAAAGGGTATTAGTCAAAGATGATGAGATGAAACAAAGGTGGGAAACGTACTTTCAAAAATTACTAAATGACAATGGCTCTGAAAATATAGGGATTGAAAATACTATACATCTAAATAACATTGGATATTATAGATATGAACGTAGGATTAGAATACTTAAAGTAAAAGAGGCATAAAAAAAGATGAAATCAGGAAAGGCCATGAGGCTTGATAATATATCAATAAAGGTTTGAAAGCATATGAGAGATATTGGGGTAGTTTGGTTGACCAAGTTATTTAACAAGATTATAAAATTAAAGAAAATGTCTAATAAGTGGAAGAAAAGTTCTATTGTACCAATTTAGAAGAATAAAAGAGACATACAAAATAGCACTAATTATCGAGGGATCATACTTATGAGCCACACTATGAAACTTTTTGAAAGAGTAATTAAGAAGAGGTTACTACATGTAATGGCCTGCATTATTAAGAAATAAAGAAATTACGTTTTTTATGTTATTTTTTTATATTTATTTGACGTACTTGGGTTAGAAGAAGTAATTTCAATATATTATTATATATAAAGTTGAAAAGTAATTTTTTTATAAGGATCGATCCTGACAAGATATTTCAAAAATACAAAGAAAATCTCTTTATAAAACCCAGGACGTCACAGTTAGTATCAGAGCCTGAACTACTCATAGCCAAACGTACTAGGAAATCAAATATATCAAATTTAAGAGAACGAGTCTTAAGGACATCTTAATTTAGACAGTTCAAGAAAAAAATAAAATAAATAAATAACAGAAATTAAACTACTTATTTGCTAGGCTTGTCAGGTACGGTTTAAGGCATCTAACCCATTCATTTTACAGCAAGGCCATAAGATGAAATCTCTGTTTAGTTCCATCTTGGGTACATAATTCATCAACAACATGGTCTAGCAGATGGTTGATACTAATCTCTAGAAAAATTTGGGTTCAAACAACTTAAAGTACCTAGTGGTGAAGACTCCTAATTTGTTCAGCTAGTATATTATTTATTTTTATTTTTATTTTATTTTTTTCATATTCCTCTTAAATGAAAGTTTTTGAGCTTTTGATTTACTTCATAAGAACTTCCAACCATCCATGTGACATAATCTTAGGTAACAATTATGCATGCATGGAACCTAACATTTTAACTTTTGATAATTTTGGCTTGTGCATGATTAGGAGTTCATGTGCTTGCACGGTATCAATATGTCTGAATTTCAATAAATTCATGGTATACTTGTTCCTAAGTTTGTCTAGTATTTTATGCATTGGAGTATTGTCTGCTTGCCCGTTGTATGAACCTCACTTGTTGTTTGAAGCAGTTGGAATATACAGAACACTTTTATGCCCAAGCTTCACTCAATGCATAGTCTGCCTGATCACTACCTAATGTATACATCTACTTACTACTTGGTATGCTATGCGCCTAGGCAACATTTACTGTATTGCGTAACTGGTCACTGTCTAAACATCCTGCACCTAGGCAACACTTACTGTATTATGTAACTGGTCACTGTCTAAACATCTTGCTCCTAAGCAACACTTACTGTATTATGTAACTGGTCACTGTCTAAACATCCTGCGCCCACTGTCTAAACATCCTGTGCCTAAGCAACACTTACTGTATTATGTAACTGGTCATTGTCTAAACATCCTCCGCTCACTGTCTAAACATCCTGCGCTCACTGTCTAAACATCCTGTGCCTAAGCAACACTTACTGTATTACGTAACTGGTCACTGTCTAAACATCTTGCTCCTAAGCAACACTTATTGTATTATGTAACTAGTCACTGTCTAAACATCCTGCGCTCACTACCAATATAGGAATCATAAACAAACTCGATCTTATAATATAGATGTATATTAAAAACACTTCACATTATATGAATCGTGCATCAAATCATTATTGTAAATCATGCTTCTTCTTCTTTCTTTCTTTCTTTTTTTACATAAAAAAAAAATCATCAATTAAAACATAAACAACATGATTATCTCTCAACTATTCAAACAATAACAAAGATACACACGTTTAGTTTCTACGAATATTAGAATGCAAAGTTCATCCAAAATCAATCGACAAAACTTAGTATTTTTTTTTATATTTTATTTTATAAAGAAAAACGTGGTCTAGTTCTAGATCCCCTACCTCAAAATGCGATTTCCTCAAACGCAAATTTCTCTACTTCTAATTGATTTGACGCAAATTTCAGATCTCTGCTTTTCCTCTTGATCTTCTTTTCCTCTCTTTTTTTTTTTCTTCCTTTTTCTTTCCTTTTCTCTTTTCTTTTTTTCTCACGCACTCCCCTTCTTCCACCCCAACTATTTCACATTCCTAAACTTTTCTTTCCATTTTCTTTGTTTCTTTTTATACATACTTTCCTTGTAACTGTTTTTCCCAATTTATTACATATTTGTAACACTTCAATTTTTTAATGGTGTATTTACTCCATTTTTCTATAACTGTCAAATTATCATGTTTAGCCATTTGTAACGGTTTTCTCCACCTGGCAAACAAATTCGTAATAAATAAAAATTAATTAATAAAATAAAATAAAAAAACATAAAAAAACGTAATTTCTTTATTTCTTAATAATGCAGGCCATTACACTACATGAGGCAAGTGTATCGAATAATCAGTTTGGTTTCATGCCTAAGAGGTCTACCATGGAAACTATTTTCTTATTAAGACAATTGGTAGAGAAATATAGGAAGAGGAGGAAAGACCTCAACATGGTCTTTATCAACTTAGAGAAAGCTTATGATAGAGTCCCTAAGGAGTTAATATGAAGGGTGTTAGGCGAGAAGGGAGTTTCACGGGGGTATATAAATATAATTAAAGATATGTATGAGGGAGCGTTAACAAATGTTAAGACTACTAGTGGTGAGACTGGTGATTTTCCTGTCACTGTAGGATTGCACCAAGGATCGGCATTAAGCCCATACCTTTTTATGTTGGTTATGGATGAGTTAACAAAACATTTACACAAGGAGATTCCTTAGTGCATGCTATTTGCAGATGATAGAGTCTTACTTAATGAGACAAGAGAGGGTGTAAACACAAAGTTAGAGTTATTAAGAGAAGCATTAGAATCTAAAGGATTTAAAATCAGTAGAATTAAAACAAAATATATGAAATGAAATTTTAGCAAGGAGAGAAGTAGAAGTGGAACACCAGTCAATATTGATAACCAAGAAGTCCCGCAAAAGACCACGTTCGGTACTTAGGATCAATGATTTATGAGAGTAGAGAGATTGAGAGGGAGGTTACTAAAGAATCCAAGCAGGTTGGAACAAATGGAAATGTTCATCTAGAGTTTTGTGCGATTAGCAAGTGCCACTCAAACTAAAAGAAAAATTCTATAGGATGGTCATAAGTCCGGCCATGCTCTATGGATCAAAGTGTTGGGCAATTAAGGAACATCATGCTCATAGGATGAGCATCGTAGAAATGAGGATGTTGAGATTGATGAGTGGTAGGATAAGAAAGGATAGAATTTCGAATGAAAATATTGAAAGAAATTTAGGGGTAGCACTAATAGGTAACAAGATAAGGGAGATTAGACTTAGATGGCTTGGACATGTCCAAAGGAGACCAAAAATGGCATCGGTTAAAAGGAGTGAGGCAATGCATGTAGAAGGTTCTAAAAGGGCAAGGGGAAAGCTCAAAAGAACATGGATAGAATGGGTAAGGAAATATTTAAAAACTTTAAGACTAAATGAAGCCATGACACTTAATAGAGAGGAATGGAAGAATAAGATTCATGTGGGTGGCCCCAAATTAGGATAAGGTATCAACAATAATTGTTTACTTTGACTTGTGCTTTTATACATTACACTCTATGTTATTATTTATGAATGCCCATTGATTTGTATATAAAAGGAAGACGTTTATAAGTTTTCATTAATTTAAAAAATATTTTCAACAATTCACGTGACATGGTGAAAAGAAATTTTTTCCATATTCTAATCTCAACTCATCATGTTTTTGGATCATTAGTCATTTAAAGTTAGATAAATTAGATGGACATGCCTCATCAACCATAGATAGGGCTCATCATGCAAAGGTGGGTGGGCAAGCTACATCCAATTTATACTACATCAAAGTCATTGTAATGTTGGTACACTATACCATCATTCCTCTCTATTGTATACATCCTGACAGATTATTTATTTAAAAAATAAAAATAAAAATTAAAGGGTCAGTAGACTAAAATGTATATGAGTAGGGCACTAAGCTAGTCACTAGCTTGCTTGAGCAAGTTAATTAAATGAGGGAGCGCTACACGTGTCAATTATGTAAACTTGGGATTTTTCTCGGTGATTGTAAGATTATCTCAATTCTATCTATATATCTTTCAAATAAAATAAAGAACAAGAAGAAGAGTGGTAGGAGGACTCCATGCTCTGAAAGCATGAAAGGAGCATGAAAGGAGTCAGTAACACATATTAGGCTCTATCCCTTATTGTTTGAGTGGTCCAAGTTGTGCAAAAATCTTATTCAACATCCCTAGTGGGTTCCATCCCCTTGAAATATGGACAATATTGTGTTTTCTTTTATATTTTAGTATATGGGGCCCATTATAGAGATGTCTATTGGATTGAGGGGTTGCAACTCCGATGAACGAGTTGGATCACTCAAGAAATCGAGAGGTGCAACCTGTTAGGTGGTGTAGATTCCTTCCATACTTTTCAAGCGTGGACTCTTACCAGGACTTTTGATGGAAAAAATTCAAGAGAAAACACAATCCAAGACAAAAATGTGAAATCACACTCCCACCTTCTTATCCATTTTTCTACACAGATAATGAAACCAACATATTTATCTATTACACAATGCGTGCCACATGTGGTCTAAAATGATAAATTATTAGATGTAGTTCATATGCAAGCCTATAATTTTATTTATTTATTGAAAAGCAGACACACAAAACTAATTCTTTGGACCTTTGGCGCATTTGGACACAAATGAGCAATTTTCCTTTTCATGTTATTCCACCAATACCCACTTTTGTTACATTATGATACATTTTAGTGCTACCGGGATGTATAGGGTATCTAGATTGATTAGCCTCTTCTAGCAATTCTTCCTTCAAGTTTGGGTCTCCAGGAACACAAAGTCTTCCCTAAAATCTCAAGGCACCATCACTACTACCAACTTCAAAATCCTATTTAATTCCTGGTTTCACCTACGCTAGCATATCCAATAACTAAGAATTTCCGTTTGAACATCTTTGATCTTTCGAATTATAACTGCTCTTACTTTTTAATTGGCGAAGGGGAGTCTTGGCACAACGGTAAAAGTTGCCGTCGTGTGACCTTGAGGTCACAGGTTCAAGGCGGGAAACACCCTCTTGCAAATGCAGGGTAAGGCTGTGTACTTTAGGCCATTGTGGTCCACCGCTTCCCAAAACCCTGCATAGGCGGAGCTTCATACACTGAGACTGCCCTTTTTTTTTACTTTTAAATTTACAAAAACTATGCCAAGGTTCTCTCCATTGATGTCTAGATTCCATTCGTTGACTCTTTCCAAAATTTACCATTCCTTCATAGTTTAATTAGCTAAAAGTCCCATGGATTATTCAGTAGACATGTTGATTTTCTAGTCGGATTATTCATATCAGTCCGAACCATACTAACCAATTGACACCAGATTGTATCCTCGTTTTCTTTTTGAATGATAATCAGAGGTAAGGGATGAGTAAGGGCAGCCCCAGTGCACAAAGCTCTCGCCTATGCGAGGTCTAGGGATGAGGCAGATCATAAGAGTCTAACGTTGATAACCATTTTTTGCATTTTTGCAAGAGGATGATTTCATGCCTTAGAACCCATAATCTCAAAGTCACATTACCTCAAGGTAAGGGATGAGTATATTCGAAAATCTGTGTGGAGTCATACCTTCAACTCGTAGACCATCAACGAATGACAAACATGGTCTAGCATCACCCTATCAAGAACAAATCAGGAGCATTAGTATGATCCTAGACCGTCAACAAACGACCAACATGGTGTAGGATCGCCTGATCAAGAATAGATCTACACAGACTTGTAGATGCTACGAGATGGGCTTGTAACAGTTGTCAGCCTTAGGGATTCCGTCATACATTATTTTGTTGCCTTTTTTTTGTGTGTGGGATAAGTGGGTTTTTTTTAATGAAAATATAACCCCAAACCCATGACGGCAGGGAGGGGCCCTTCTTGTGCCGCTCCAGTAGAAAGTTGTTGATTCAATTTTACTTCGTGGACATAAATAATGACTACGGAGGGAGCCTTGGCGCAATAATAGAGTAGTTATCATGTGACTTTGAGATCACGAGTTCAGAGCGTAGAAACAACCTCTTGCAAAATGCAAGATAAAGCCGCATACTATTGACCATTGTGGTCCGCTCCTTCCTTGGACCCTACATATGTGGGAGCTTGGTGCACCGGCAGAAACAATGACCAGGTGCAGTATCAATAGGTTCATTATGCCAGAATAAGCTATTGCACATTCTATTCCACCCTGAACCATCCTCTCACATACATTGCCAGGACAGGTAGAGTTTGCTTAGGACTGATTAGAGAGCAATGGAATGCTACACTAAAAAATATACACAGAAAGTGAATGCAATTTTTCTATACTCACATGGACAGAAATGGATTCTAATCATAATGCCCTGCTCATAACAAGACAGCTCACTTCAGGCCCAAAAAACAGAAAGAAAGTGGAGAATAGAAAATGATTTTAGCAAGGTAGTTGGACTCCTAAAACTCCAGCTGGTGCATGATCAGGATGGTTATCATGCAGACCAAGAGTAATCCTGCAAGATGTTCAATGGGTATTAGCTTTAGACAATCAATGATAAAAATAAAACTAAATCACATATTCATGCCAATTTAATCAAAGGTGATCTCATGCACCTCAATATGAGATCAGTATTAAGAGACTTGAGTCTCCTACGAGGGAAGTAAGCACAAAAAAAGCTAAGAGTCATTAGATGATAAAGGATGGACCCCATAGGGCAGGCCCGGTGCATGAAGCCCCCGCCTATAGTGGGGTCCAGGGAAGGGGCGAACCACATGGGCCTATAGTAGAGAGCCTTACTTTGCATTTTGCAAGAGGCTGATTCCATGCCTTGAACCCATAACCTCAAAGTCACATGACAAAGTAAGGCTGCCTTTTGATCTGTTAGGGTCCATCCTTTATCAATATGGCTTCGCTTGTGTTTGTTTTAAGTGCAAACAAAGAATTACAAAGCAAACTGTTAACATTTGTTTTAATTTAAAATATTTTGGTGCAACCGACTGCTCAAAAGAAAACTAGACCTATGTGAATGGAAACCAGAATTGGTATCTAACATGAAAAGAAAATTAGATCTATGTGAATGAAAACCACAATTGATATATAACATTAAAAAGAAATTGGATCTATGTGAATGAGAAACAATTATTTTAAGGAAAATTGCATGTATCTACTATATTTCTCACTTGCACTTATTCCTGTCCAAATTTAACATCTCGTCAACCAAGTATCCTTTGGAGGATCATACATACCCGCTTGATGGTCAAGCAAGGCTCGGGGCACTCAGACCATTCAAAATACACCATTCATTTTCTCCTCTTTCTTTCTGCATCTAAAATTGTCCTGTTAGAGATTTCTCTTTCATTGTTATCCTTCGAGTGACTCAGGTTTCTCTCTTATTGTCATCATTTAAGACCTTTATTGTCTCAATCGATTGACTGAGATTTCTCTCTTATTTTCATACCTTTATTGTCTTGACTGATTGATTAATATTTCCATCTTTTATGATCTTTATTATTGTCTTCACTTATGTTATGGATGTGGAAGTGACAAATTTGACTTATGTTATTGATGCTAAAGAGAACTTAAAAAAATTAGTGTGTATGAGAAACTTGTTTTTATTGTATTTTTTCTATTTTGTAATAGAAATTAATTTATTTCATCATAACTAAACTAATTTATATTGTAAACTAAAAAGAATACAATAAAAACAAGTTTCTCAAATACACACTTAGAGCCTTGGCGCAGTGGTAAAAGTTGTCGTCATGTGAGATCACAGGTTCAAGGCATAAAAATAGCCTCTTGCAAAAATACAAGATATGCTACTTAGTATAGACCCTTGTGGTCCACCCTTTCTCTGAACCTTACATAGACGAGAGCTTCGTGCACCAGGGCTGTCCCCTTTTTATCAAATACCCACTTAGATAAGAGCTGAAATGTAAAAATTTTAAATTTAAAAGAGAGTGAGAAAGAAAGAAAGAAAAGGCTGCAAAATCGTTGTGCAATTTACCCATCATTGGCGAAGTTTGCCCACCGCTTGCTGCCAGCGACCTACCTGCTCAAATGGAAACATATGTTACTATCATATCAGTATCAAATGAAGAATAACATCTGCTTTTATTTAGTTTTCATTGATCTGGTAAAGAGGCAGGGAGACATAAGATTTTATGCAATGGAGAGCCTTGGCGCAACGATAAAAGTTGTCGTCATGTGATTTTGAGGTCATAAGTTCAAGGCATGGAATTAACCTCTTGTAAAATACAAGATAAGGCTGCCTACTATAGGCCCTTGTAGCCTGCCCCTTCCCTAGACTCGCATAGGCGGGAGCTTCGGACACTAGGGCTGCCCTTTTTACATGAGATTATATGTAGAAGCACCTTTTTTATTTTTTATTTTTACTGTCTTTTATACAAGCAAAGAATTACAAAGTAAATTGTTCGAATACTCTTTCAAGCCTAATTTCTAGTTAAAGAAAAGGGAAACTTGCGATCAAGCATATTTCAAGAAAAATCTGAGTTGTATGCAACCAACTGCTTTGTTGGCTGTATAGAACCACTTTGCTTTAACGGGTCATAGAACTGACCATCAATCAGGAGATTCAGGACCTACAAATGAAGGGCAGCTAGTGAATTATTGGGACAATTAACCATCTCTTTTTCTAAAAGTACATGCAGGCTAATATTTGGTGATCCAAACTATTCATTTTCAGGCCCCACTTTAGGTCATGCCTCAACCCCTCATCCATTGGATCATCCTACAGTTTTCGCTTCTGAGCTGTCAAATGATGACCAGCCTTTTATAAAAATCTGAGCCATCCATTTACACCTCATAGCAACAGACGCTGAGATCGCCCAGCCCAGCGGATGAGAATTTTGAGGTGTGGCTAACCTAAGGCGGGGGCCAGCAACCATCAGTTTGATCATCTATACGGTCCCATCTGAACTTATAGCCGTCAATACAGTTTTTGCATCTTTGTTGAATGGCCTACATCCATGGGTTCTATGCAGGAAAGAAGAATGCTTCGGTGCCGAGCAACCTCATAATAGTACAGTGCCCTTGGTTGATCTTCCTTGCCCTTGTGGCTGCCATAGATTCTGGCTTACACCTTCTACAGGCTCATAATCACGTAAATCCCACAATTCTAGCATCCAAATTATTGTTCCTTTGATTGTTAAACACGGGCGAGCAGAGACTATGCACAAGCAAAGGTCCACATTTAATTAGAGGTTTTATTATCAATTTAGTATAACAGAGATCCAATGTAAGAGCTATTAGAAGCAGAGTTTCAACGGTGAGTTATCGTTGTATGACCTTGAGATCACGAGTTCTTAGACATAGAAACAGTCTTTTACAAAAATGCAAGGGAAGGCCGTGTACTATAGACCCTTGTCTTCAATCCCTCTCCAACCGTGCATCTACAGAAGCTTCGTGTACCGGGGTGGGCCTCATAAGTTCAGCAAATAAAAAGGGCAGCTCCGGTGCCTGAAACTCTCTCATATACAGGGTTCGGAGAAGAGTAGAACCACAAGGGTCAATAGTCTACAGCTTTACCTTGTATTTTGCAAGAGACTATTTTCACACTTTGAACCTGTGACCTCAAGGTCGCACGACAACAACTCTACCATTGTGTCAAGGCTCTCCTTCATCGTAATTACAGCAAATATGCAAAGCGGACTAAAATGTGTAGCTTAAGAAACTTAACCATATACATTTATGCTCAGGCAAACTAATCAAGCAAGAAGAAGATCGGTCTCTACGCACCCGAGTCGCAATTGGACGTAGAATTCCATCCATCGCAGAGACACAAATCTCCACCGGCATCGTCATCAAATCCACATGTACCACCAGTAGCCTCACAGGCACGGCAGAACGCATAATCGCCCGGTACGGAGTAGGACATGCGTATCCCGTAGGTCCATGCACTGGGCCCGGCCACCCGCAACGGTGCCACGCTGTAAGCACTGGCGTAGCTCTCACATTCTAGCCTGCTAAGATTTATGGCCCGAATCGACTCAAAGGAGACCCCACAACATTGTGGTGGGCCCTTACCATCTGCCGGATGGGATTTGGGCCGTTCATTCCATGCAGGGCAGGTGTAGTAGTCTTCGCAACTCATGCCCGAAACATTCCGACGGGCAAATGTTTCTCAGGGAACCCTTGGAAGAGAGGGGACTCGGCTCGGCATCCGATGAGCATGAACACATTGTCAGGAGAGGGGACCAGGTACTGAGCCCGCCATGGCTCGAGCATGAATCCGCTGGCCTTGCCACGGACTAGACTTTTGCAGGTCGACATGTGGGGGTCATGGAGGGTGAGCTCTTGATAGGCATAGTCAATGTCTAGGACCCGGTAAGAACCAGAACTTACGTGGAACATGAGCACGTCGTGGACGCAGAAGAGTAGGTCCCTGAAGCCAGAGTGCCCGCATCCGGGTCGGATGCCGAAAGGGTAATCGATGGTGAGATTTCCACAGTAGGATCGGCATGTGTTGGACAATGTGTCAGCAGAAATTGCTCTGATTGTGGCTAGGAAGAGTGCAGCAACGGCAAGTTGCCGGGCAATTTGGGTCATGGGCGTGGTGGAGGGGTGGAGTTGTAGCTGTGGCGGTGAGGTGAGGTGAGATGTGAGTGAGAAGGAGAGAGAGCCGATGGGGGGCGTTTAAGTGTGGAGAATGGGGTTCCTTTCTTGGTTGGTTAAGGAATTTGATTTTTGGTGTGCACTTTGTTTCGCTTTTGGGTTTTATTGTATGTTGGGAGAGTTGCTTTTGCGTGCTTTAGTTGCTTGCTTTCCCCCTTTTACTGTGACAACTAAAGAGTGAGTCCACTACTTTCATGTCAAAATGACGACATAGCACATGGAATGGCCAGCTCAATATTCTATAGCTCAAGGCTTTTGTTTCTGCCGACTGTTGACCTGGTGGGCCTTCAGATATGTTCTCTGATGGGCCAAACTTAAAAAGCATGCCATTGGACTGTCCCCATTGTGGAATCAACAAGGAGGCTGAAAGCTGTTAATAGAGAGGATTTGATAGGAACACCAAATTACATGGACGAGACTGAAACCTCTTAATACAGGAAAATTGATAGAAACACCCATTTGAGGGTTTTTGAACACTTTAAAAATAATGAAATGACACCTATATCTATGGTGTTTGAAAGGAAAATGCCTTCCAGAGATGAAAGGAACGTTAAAACCTTCAGCCTTCTTTTGATGATCTAATCCATTCATCATGTTGGCCTGTCTTAGATTGGCTAGGAAATTAAGTTCGTGACTATTTGAATGATTTGAGCCATGCCATTTTTAAGTTTTTAAATCATATCCATTGAAAATTTTAGCAAAAAATTCTAATACCTAGAAGCCTCCTGAGGGGCATGAGTTTTAGTACACTGCCTAAAGAGAGAACTATTCAGATCACCCAAATTGGAACCTATCTAGGTTGTATCCTTTTCAGTGTCCTGCTAAGAAAACTATACTTGGGTAACTCTCCCCAGATATAATTTAAGATGTTGCATATTCGGACTGTCTAATCAAGTATGTCATGTAGAAGGCCATGTTCTTTCTCCGTACTCATTCTTTTTGGTGGCTGAAGAATTTGATAAAATGATGGAGAGGGCTATTACTGCAAATCACCACGATGGGCTAAAAGTGCCTACCTCTAATTTTATCCATCTCGAACTTATGGTATGGAGATGACATGCCGGTGATGGGAACCTTCAATGAAAGGAACGGGAGAAACCTGGAAGCAATTTTAAAAGCATTTGAAATTTGCCAGGGCAGCCCAAGTGCACGAAGCACCTGCCTATACGGAGTCTGGAGAATGGGCGGACCACAAGGACCTAAAGTACACAGCCTTACCTTGCATTTTATAAGAGGCTGTTTCCACGCTTTAAACTCGTGGGCTCAAAGGCTTAAAGTACGCAGCCTTACCTTGCTAGAGGCCGAAGGATAAATTTTGAAAGGTCAACTTTGAAGAGACCGAAGCAAAACAGTTAGCTTTTGAACTTGGCTGCAAATGGGCAGGCTAGCAACTTACTATCCCGGCCTTCCAGTACAGTAAGGTCATCCTTGTGCTAAGATGTGGGAACCCGTTATTTGGTAATATCACAAGAAATTAGCAAGCCAAGCCAACATTTTCAGGAGTGGGAATTCGAAGATCAATGAAGCGTTGTGCAAGGTATTGGTGTCATGCAACGGATGAATCTCTTCTATGGAGATAACTCATTGACACTAGATATGCACTTGGTCTTAGATGGTGGGTCGAATCAAATGAGGTAAAAAATAAAAGACCCATAATTTGGTGATATAATTCAGAATAATTTGACTTCTTTCGAACAAATATTAAAGTTTACGAGGATAATGACAAGGATATCAAATTCTGGTCCCGCACCTGGATGAGTAATGAGTTCCTTAATACCTACTAAAAGTGGGTATTTAGAGCCACAGAAAGAGTGCATAGCTAGATCAAAGACTTCTACTCGTTTGATTAAGGCAAAGTTACATGGCATCTTTCTCCTGTCCGAAGCTTAAGGGGGTTGGAGAACACCCAAATTGAAGATTGGAAGAACAAACTTAATTCCGTCGTCTATCAATCTGCTCAATGAGGACAAAATTATTTGGACCCCGAGATCAGAAAAGATATTTTCGGCGAAGTGTGTAGTCTATGAAATTCGGGGCTACTTTTTTTTCACAGGAGAATTATGAAACAAACTACATAAAACCTAATATCTTAATTTCTAAATCTGCTTGAAATTTTCTGAAAAAAAGCGAAAATACCATCACAAATTTATTTCCTAAATTTACTTAAAATTTTCTCAACAAGGGAACAAACCAACCCCTATCACCAATGCATAGCACGAGCCCCCGTGGCAAGGCGTGGATAGAGATAGTTTCTTATTAACCTAAGCCAGGATTTCGACAATGAATTTGTACAGTCTTATACTTGGTTTTCTATCTTCGAAAATTTTACAAAAATCAATGGTCGTGATCTCAACACACATACATAGACTGGAAGCATTCCGATGGCATGAAGTTTCATACTTCTAAGCCATTCAAAACACGATGAATAGCTTAGATCTATGAAAAAACTATCCTCTTGCATGAAGAAAGTGTGCCTGAACCATGCGACCAAATTTTTACCGGGACTCTTTTCTGGGTATAACACGAAATTTGAAAACCAAGCACAATAAACCAGTTGCCATCAAAGATCAGAATGAGATCATGATATGATTTCTCTAAATAACCAAATTCGGAAAATTGGACATAAGAAACCAGTGGGCATCTAGTTATAAACCAAGTCAAACGAACTAAAAAGGGGCAGCCTCAGTGCATGAAGCTCCTGCCTATGCAGGATCCGAGGAAGGGGCGGACCACAAGGGCCTAAAGTAGGCAGCCTTACCTTGCATTTTGCAAGAGGCTGATTTCAAACCTTAAACCCATGACCTCAAGGTCACGTGACGACAACTTTTACCGTGAAGGTTCCCCTTCAAGTCAAACGAACTAAGGTCCAAATAAATCAGTCTTCCTTCGAATGTCTCACTAACGGATTAATTGTAGATTGAAAATGGAAAGACATTGAATTCAACGCTGCCTTGATCAGGGTATGGAACAAAAAGATTGCTTCAGCACAAAGGTGCTTAACGTCTGAGAGCACAAACCAACAACTACAACAAAAGAACAAACTAACAAAACAAAATAAAAATCGAAAACTACACTAAGATACTAGACCTTGATAGCGTATTTCCTCTTCGGGAAATACATCTCTCTCTTCCTTTCCCTCTCTGTCTGTAATGATGCCTGAAGGAGAAGAATCAGACTTGGTCAGACCCACACCCAAGGCACAACAGGTAAAGCAAATTCCTAATATTCAATTAAATTTGTTACATGAAAAAGTAAAGGGCATACATGAATTACAGAAATCAAAATGAAAAAACAAACAAATAGCCCCTACAAGAAATAAAAAATGAAAAAGCGCATGATGAGGGAAATATTATTGAAGAAAAAG
The DNA here is from genome assembly GCA_035236585.1 of Warburgia ugandensis. NCBI lineage: Eukaryota > Viridiplantae > Streptophyta > Magnoliopsida > Canellales > Canellaceae > Warburgia > Warburgia ugandensis. Next base: position 7,758,041 of record CP141136.1, read on the forward strand.
AAACAGAAAATACAGACGAGGAAGGCAGACAGAACAACTAGAAATATCAACGCAGGCTTCAACCCACATATGCACCATTGAAATCAGTATGACACGGCAGCATAACCTTCCATGCAAATGATGAGGCAAAGCTTGCCTTATTATGTCTTCTGATGGGACTCGAAATCTCTTGGTAGAAAGGAAAGAGAATACAGGAGAGATTGCCCTCGTCTAGAGAACATCTAAAACCACCTAATCCAACTAGAAATTATTGGCACATCCACAAAAAATAACTCTTTGAACTTATTTACCAATTCCAACTGACCTCCACAGACTGGACAAGCAACTTATAGCAGATAAAATGATATTGTGAGAGTCTGAGGAGTCCCAACAAAGACTTCGGTAAGCCAGTGATGAAAGGCTTTAAGATTGGTCAAACATAGAATTGCTCCATTCCCTTGTAAGCAATCAAAAAGTAGAATGACAACACCACAAGCTGTAGTCTTTCCAGAAAACATGCCAAATGCCTGGAAGAGCCATGTTATCCAAGTAAGAGCTATCACACTAAAGCTCAAGGAAGATGCCCAAAGCTGCCGCCTATGCGGGGTCCGGGGAAGGGGCAGACCATAATGGGTCAATAGTACACAGCCTTACCTTGCGCATTGCAAGAGTTTATTTCCACGCCTCGAACACATTACCTTCAATGTCAAATGATGACAACTTACCATTGCACCAAGACTCCCCTTCTCCTCCTTTAAGTTAATGAAGGACTAAAATCACACCATCCACAACTCCCACAATAACGAAAGAGACAAGTCTCAAACACCAAAATGCATAACCATGGAACAAAGAATCTTGAGACAACCAAAAATCCTTAAACTATACATTGTCTAGCATTGAAAAAAAGTTAATATTTGACAATTAACAATAACACCAACTCTTTAGCCGCTACCCCTACCTAGCTCTCATGAAACACAATTCATACTCTCCCAGTAGTCTAGGATGGAAGGGGGGCCACCAATGGCTTGGTACATTGATTTAAGGAATTTGACTAGACGTGTTCCATCATTCATGAGGCTTTTAGTGTATGGTTAAATTCTTAACATTTAGTATCATAGCAACCACACAGTCAAGAGTTCAAATCTTGGAAGGGATGATCTATGTAAAGGGCCACTTAGTTTCAAAGTGAAAGCTATCAAAAAAAGTTGAGAGGTTAGCTGCTGAGTAGTGTAAGCCACTCAGAGTTGGCAGCTATGGACATCAACAGTGAAAGCATGGTGGTATACTATGATCCTAAGTGGGGCCATCTTGTTTAGATGCAACGGGGCCCACTAAGGGTTTGGAAAATTGGTTCAATGAATTTGAATTTATACATTCTGTCAGTACTTACGACTTCTGCCACATTTGTGTTCTTAACATTGCAGCCCAATCTAGATGACTCACACTTTGGATCAAATAGCCCTCTCCATTTTTATGATAGCTTTCACTCTAGTGACAAATAGTCCTTTCCACAAATTGTCCCTTTTAGGATTCTCACCCCTAACCTAGTGGTTGCTTTGATACCAAATGCTAAGAACTTAATCAATACGCTAAAAACCCCAAGACTAATGGAACAAAACTAATGTCCCATACCATTGGCAAGTTCCCTTACTTTTCATACCACAAGGTAGCCCCACTCTAGACAGCTCACACTTTGGATCAAGTAACCCTCTCCACTTTTGTGGTAGCCTTTACTCTAGTAACAAATACCCTTTCCACAAATCACCTCTTCTAGGATTTTAATCCCTGAGCTAGTGGTTGCTTTGATACCAAATGATAAGAACTTGACTAATATACTAGAAACCCCAAGACTAATGGAACATGTCAAGTCAATTTCTTAAACTAATATCCCATACCATTGGCAAGCCCCCTTTCCATACCACAAGGTAGCCCCACTCTAGACGGCTCACACTTTGGATCAAGTAGCCTCTCCAATTTTGTGGTGGCTTTCACTCAAGTAACAGATACCCTTTTCCAGAAGTCACTCCTTTCAAGATTTTAACCCCTGACCTAGTAGTTACTTTGATACTAAATGTTAAGAACTTAACCAATACACCAAAAACCCCAAGCCCAATGGAATATGTTAAGTCAATTTCTTAAACTAATGTCCCATACCATTGGAAAGCCTCCTTACTCTCCATACCACAAGGTGGCCCCACTCTAGATGGCTCACACTTTTAATCAAGTAGCCCTTGTGGTAGCTTTCACTCTTGTAACAGATAACAAATTGCCCCTTCTACGATTCTAACCCCTAACCTAGTGGTTGCTTTGATACCAAATGTTAAGAACTTAACCAATACGCCAAAAACCCCAAGACTAAGGGAACATGTTAAGTCAATTCTTAAACTAATGTCCCATGCCATTGGCAAGCCTCCTTGCTTTCCATACCGCAAGGTGGCCCCCCTAGGATCATAATGGATCCTTCTCAGATCCATTGCCACAGTGACTCTTCTCCAAAAGACATCTCAATCAGATCTCCAAAAAAATTGACAAAAGAAAGCATTGCCCATCCAACAAAGAAAATCCAAGATGTGACAAAGAACTCAAACTGCTAGATGCTGAAAATTCTCCTTTGGCATCTCACTAGAAACTTGCTATCCATTATCCACCTAGCACTCATCTAATGCAGCCAGATTTATCAAATTAGCTCCCTTCAAATGTCATCTCATTTCTCACCAATCTCCAAAGCCATTACCTTAGTAAAGAATTCTTTATGACAACCCCAGATTCTCATCCTCTCAAGGTTGGCAAACAACCTTCCCCATTTTCACCAAATACATCATTCACATCCTAGAAGGGGAGCCTTGGCGCAATGGTAGAGTTGTTGTCGTATGACCTTGAGGTCACGGGTTCAATGCGTGGAAACAATCTCTTGCAAAATGCAAGGTAAGGCTGTGTACTATTAACCCTTGTGGTCCACTCGTTCCCTGGACCCCGAATAAGCAGGAGCTTCGTGCACCGGGGCTGCACTTTTTTTTGCATCATTCACATTCCACAAGAACTTTGAAGGATGCCATAACTCCAACGACAAGCTCGGATAATAACACCAACATTGATCACCTTACAACCAAATGTTTCATCAAGGACATCACAACTTCATAGTGGTCACCTTCCTTGCTGTCCACCTCAAACTCACAGGTTTGAGATTGTGAGTCAAAGACCCAGAAAAGACTATTAATCCCCAACTACATATTGGTAATCAACTAAGCCTCCAAATAAGGAGCTCTTGATAAACTCAATAACTCCATGAGGTTTTTTCGAATGCCAAACACAAGACTTGCCTTGAAGATTCCACTGTAGCTATTCTCAACAGTTGTAGCCCTAATAAATCATATGACCACCTTTCTCCACCAAAACCCAAAACAGCATCCTCGTCACAAGATAAGCAACAACTTCCTGCTCGACCATTTCATCGATTTTTTCAACAAATTCCTCTGTAGGTAGCAAGACCTTTCCAAGTCTTCAGGAAGACACATTCTTTACAGTAACTGCAGCATCTCTTCCTGACACAAACAGCAAGAATCTGGATTGCTCTGCTCAAATCAACAACATGAAAACATGGACCTAGTCTATCCGGGATCATATCCACTTCTCCATTAAAGCTCCAGACAAGAAAATTCTCATGACAGAACATCCAAAGGCAGAATCATCATTTGGAACCTGGTGCAGCGCCACATGGTTTTGGCTCGAAAATATTGAAACTAGTCTATTTCATGGTGAACTTTAAGGGGTAGCGAAGGTGTCTGCTCAGATGCTAGAGGTGTTTACATTTGGCCTCAGTCCAGCATCCACTTCTATGCAATAAAGGGCATGGATAATCCTGATCGCATGGAGAACAGAGAAAGGATAGAGAAGAAGGTGAGGGAGGAAGGAGGTTGCAGAAGAGGAGGAAAATCTTTGATGCAGCTTTTCCAAGTGCAAGCAACAAAGCAGATGATCTTTTCTAATTGGCACTTTTTTGCAGCTGAAAAAATTCACCATCAAAATTCTATCTTCCAGGCACTAGCAAACATAGAAAATGGACAGAAGATGGAAGAATATCTCTTTCCCTCTCCTCAAGACTACTGACAAACCGGAGGGTAAGTATATGGATATTAAGCTACATATCCAAGCATATAGGGGCATAATTTCAAATAATCTAGTCACATACACAGAAAAAGAACTCAGAAATTAACAGACTTCTGAAGCACTAGCCTCACCTCACAAACATGTGATTTATTTTACTAACAAATACAAAAGCAAAAACCTGGTGTTTTGTGAGCCGGCGTCTGATAGCACGTGTCTTCTTTGGGCGCAGATCCAAGGGCAGTAACTTCTTCTTGCTATATGCTTCTCTTAATGCAGCTTTCTGCTTCTGGGAGATAACAGTAAGCACACGTGCAATGGAGAGCCTTACCACTTTACTGCACCATCAGCACAAGCATTAGAAGCCCGGTGCATGAAGCTCCCATGTATGCAGGGTTGGGGGTAGGAGCAGACCACAAGGGTCTATAGTACGCAGCCTTACCTTGCATTTTTGCAAGAGGCTGTTTCCACACCTCAAACCCATGACCTCAAGGTCACACGAAAAAAACCCTACCATAGAATCAAGGCTCCCCTTGACAGACCAAAAGCACATAAATATGAAAAAACCCGTCTTATGAAAGTGCAAAGCAACTAACATCTTAGAAAGCTTGTTAGGGGCACCACCAGTGACTTTGGCCACTCGCAATAATGCGAGCTCAGCCTTCAGCTCCTTAAGTTGGTTGAGAAGATCAGTTTTCGACTTGGTTCGGAGTTCATGGACCTTGATCCTCGCTGCAACAAGGGACAAAAGAAGAGAAGATTGAACAAATGTTATATGCAGAGAATCTGAGAAAGGTATGTAAAATTGCAGAGAAAAATACAACTTTGACAAATTGAATGCTATAGAATATGTATCTTATATTCAGAAACTGTACACCATACAGTTTACCAGAGGCAAGAAGATTGCAATACTTGTTTAAGAGTAAACAAACGATACAGAACAGATAACTGAGAATTGGCAGGGAATGAAAACAGATTCGATTCTAGCAGGAATCAGAACAGCTAATGGATGCAGGATATGCATGCCCCAGTACAGTCTACATAATAAGAACAAACATATAAAAGAATAAAATAAAGATCAATTGGACAGGAAAATTTTCATTCCATAAACAAATACTGATAGAATTAGAAGTTGTAAACAGAAAAACTCAGGAAACAGAAAGACTGACTGTGTGGAAAACCTAAAAGTGATCATCAAAATTAAATAAGCTAAGAAACATTCAATTGAAGAAAAAAATAAAAAGGAAACAGCTCTAGAACTAAGACCCAGAACGACTAAAAATCCTAACACCAGTATGTGAGGAAAAAGTCTCGCAAGCAGATAAACTAAGAAAGTTTGTCAAACGATACATAAATTTGCAGAAAGAGTAGAGCCCCATTAAACAATAATTGAACCATAAATCGAGAGCTAAAAAACGGTGAAGGACGCAAGCAAAACCCTGAACAGTATGCAAAACCAAAAAGGAAAAAGTAAACCAACTTTAGAAGAACCTATAAAACCAATATTAGCATAAACAACAAGTATGCGGATAAAGCCTAATTATTTTTGCGTATGAACAGTGTGTAAATCTGAGAAGATTACTTTCACCAAAAACAAGAGAGAAAATGAAAATAACATGAATGCGACAACAAGTTCTTACTTGCATCATAATGGAAGTGTAGAACCATCAAAACCCTAGAAATTTTGCAGAATTGAAGAACAGAAACTCAGAATCTTGAAATTTTCAATGAAGTACAAGGAAAGTGAAAAGAGAAGAGGAAAGAGTGAACAAATGCCCTTACCCATGGCTTCTGAGGATGATCAAGCTGCTCTGACGGAAAGATTGTTCCCAGATAAGGATATCCATTTATACACTGGAAATATTTAGGTTTCCAGACCAACTTCACAGGACGGCATTTTGGTCATTTCATATAAACAAGATCTCTCGAGTACAGCCATCCCAACATCAACGGCTTGGATCACGGTAGGAAACGGCCCCACCTTAACATTTAATCAACGACTCTCTCTCGTGCCAGTGCTGCAAACAACACTCATCCTCCCCTGTTCTCTCTCTCTCTCTCTCTCATGGTATTTGGCAGTAAATCTTCCATTAGGGCGTGACTGCAATGGAAACCCCACAAAAGCCAGAAGAAACCGTGGTACCGGTCAGTAATTTTGATCCATTTCCTGTTTCTTGCCTGAGATTTTACGTAACCATTCTCTTGATTCACCTAGTATTCATCAATTTCTTCTTTATGTATCCAGTAGATGTGCCAAGTGCGAAGAACTTTTTGGTTTTCTTGTTATCAAAATTATTCCAAGTTGCCATCTTCATCTCTTACTGGGGATGATACGATCGTTGTGTGCGCATGTTTCGGATCATCTGTTGCTATAGTCAAAAAAGCAAAATTAAAAGAAGGCTTTTACTTGTACTCACAGCCTTGTCATCTAAAATTAGGCGATTGCCCACTTGGTTTAAGTATGTCTTGCTGTAATTCCTCCAGTTGTGGTTTCAGATTTTCTGTCGGTGTGGTATTCTTCTGAATTTGACTACGAGATTCTGATAGTAAGACGTTTGATGAAATGACTATACCAGTATCTTTTTCCAGTGTATATAGTCACTGAAACTTGAAGTTCCCGCAAATCGTTTATCGATTTGTGTGCCTTTTTTTTGTTTGTTCAATCATCAGTAAGAAGATTGAGGACTACTTACTAGAATGTCACCAACCCTCTGCAGCAGCCTTTTGTGCATCGTGATGGCTTGGGCGTTTGCATCATGTTTTGCTACCTATTGGCCAAATTTATCCCCGGCACTCCTTTCAGTCAAGTTGATTTTGTCATGTTGATTGATGCAAAGATAGATCTCTCTCCATATAGATAGGTCTCTCCGTGGATGGAGATAAAGAGATAGTGAGCTACTCAGCTTAAGTTTTATTTTGCAAAGGGTAAAATGGATTATGACAAGTTGTTACTATTAGCAATGACCTCGTCTTTATTACTTCATCCTTTCCATATCCCTCTCCCTTGTTCTCTATGACTTATCAAATAGCACTCAGCCAGAGTGGGCCATGTGATTGTAGGGATCATGTGTTGATCATAATAGAAGTAATAAAGTTATAAATGAGGCAGATACTGGTCCTCAGAACCAATAACCCTTTCTTAAGAAGGATATTTGCAATGTAGGATTGGTCCTTAGAACCATTAACCCTCCCTTAGGAGAAGGTCCCACCAAACCATCTTAGCTCCTCATTTTTGCACATAATAGGTTAATGCATTCCTTTACCTAAGCATATATAGGATGTTGACCTCTCCAGCATTCACTCTCCACTTTAAGTACTTAAAGCTTGGGTAAAACAAAAGGATTCCACAAAGCTTTGACAGGTTCTCATGAGATGGTGGAAGTCCAATATGGTAAAATGGAAGTGCTTCCTTGGACAACCAAAAGTGCAGCAAGCTCCTCTATCCTACTAAAATAAATGTAAGAGTGACAATTTTCTGTAGCTCTTTCCAACATTAGATTTTGATCTAGAGATCTCTTTTAAGCTAAAGTGTTAAACCTCCACAATAAACATTTCAAGTTAAGAATTCGATTCCTTGAAGTGCTACTCACTATCAACATGTTGTCCACAAATTAAAGGTCTGAGATGGATGGATGGATGGATACTGATCGCAAGCAAGGAAGCCATCAAGCCACCTTTTTTAATTGGCTAGCACCAAATGACCTACTAAGACTCATCAATAATCATAAGCAAGAGTCGTGTCAAAGAATCACTTTGGCAAAAACCCAGTGCTTTTGAAGGACACAGCCATCGTACTATTATCCAAGACAGATAACAGGTAGAAGAGATACACTCTGAAATCCATATTATTGGATCCAAAATGCACATGCCTTCTCTATGTCACACCTGCCTATGACCCTCAATTTACCATCTTTCTGCATGGAATCAAGATATTCACTAGTTGTCGTCGTCATCGAGATCTTATCCCAATTAGGGGTCAATCACATGAATCTTATTCCTCCATTCCCCTATATTAAGTGTCATGACTTCATTTAGTCCCAAAATTTTCAAATCTTTTCTCACCACTTATATCCACGTTCTCTTGAGACTTCACCTTGCCCTTTTAGAACCTTAGACTTGGATCACCTCACTACTAACTAGTGCCATTTTCAATCTTTGTTAAACATGTTCAAACCATCTAAGCCTAATCTCCCTCATCTTGTTACTTATTGGTGCTATTCCTAAATTTCCTCTAATGTTTTTATTTCTAATTCTATCCTTTCTTGTCTTACAATTCGTCCATCTCAAAATCCGCATTTCAACGATGCTCATCCTATGTACATATTGCCTTAACTGCCCAATACTCTGATCCATAAAGCATGGCTGGCCTTATAACCATCATATAGAATTTTCCTTTCAATTTAAGTAGCACTTGCCTATCACATAAAACTCTAAAGGTTCATCTCCATGTGTGCCAACCTACTTAAATTCTCTGAGTAACCTCTCCTTCAATTTCTCCGCTCTCATGAATTATCAACCCCAAGTATCATAAGTGTTCTTTTAAGGGGACTTCTTGGTTATCAATCTTCACTGATGCTCCACTCCATAACTGTAGCTTTGTGTTTACATCCTCTCTTGTCTTATCAATCAAAGCTATATTGTCTGCAAATAACATGCACCATGAAATCTCTCCGTGCAAATGTCTTGCTAACTAATTCATAACCAACGTAAAAAGGTACAAGCTCAATGCCAATCCTTGGTGCAATCATATAATGATAAAAAATCACCACTCTCTCCTTTAGTAGTTTTTACGTTTGTTATCGCTCTCTCATGCATATCCTTAATTATGTCTATATACTCTTGTGAAACCCCTTTCTCGCCCAACACCCACCATGTTAACTTTCTGGGGATCCTATCGTAAGATTTTCCTAAGTCAAGTCCTTCCTCCTCTCCTTATATTTCTCTATCAATAGTCTAAGCAAGAAAATAGCTTCCATAGTAGACCTCCCAGGCATGAAACCAAACTTGTTCTTCGATACCCTCATCTCATGCCATAGCTTCTTCTCAATTACTCTTTCAAAAAGTTTCATGGTATGACTCATAAGTTTGATCCCCCGATAATTAGTTCAAGTTTATATGTCTCTTTTATTCTTAAAAATCGGTATAATAAAGCTCTTCCTCCATTCATCCAGCATTTTCTTTGATTTTACAATTTTGTTAAACAACTTTGTCAACCAAACTACTCCAATATATCCCATATATTTCCAAACCTCTATTGGTATACTATCGAGCCTCATGGCCTTTCCTGATTTCATCTTTTTCAAGGCCTCTTTACTTTAGGTATTTTAATCCTACGTTTGTATCTATAATCTCCAATGTTATTTGGGTTTATAATACTTTCAATCCCTATATTCTTGGGATACTTGTCATTTGGTAATTTTTTAAAGCAATTTACCACCTTTATTTGATCTCATCATTTTTGACTAGTACCCTTTGGTTATCACTTATGATACACTTAGTATGGCTTAAGTCCTTACTTTTGTGAGTTTAAACACATCTTTTTGACCTTCTCTTAATCCTAATCTATTATAGAAGTCATCATATGCCTCGAGTTTAGCCTCACTTACTACTATCTTAGCAACTTTTTTAGTATTCTTATATTGCTCGAAGGTTTCATTATTTTTATTCCTCTGTGAAGCTTTAAAACACACTCATTTCTCTTTAATAGATTTTTGCGATTTTTCACTTCACCACTAAGTTTCCTTCATTGGTTGTGTTTTACCTTTAGATACTCCTTAGACATCTTTTATCACTTTCTTAATGGACTCGGCTATATTAGTCCACATGGTGTTTCCTTCTATGTCATTGTTCTAGTTTCCTTCTACCATCAACCTGTTTGTAAATGATGCTATCTTCTCTTCTTTTAAGGTACATCAGTTAGTTTTTTTGACACCTCTTATGTTCATCTCCTTTTATCCATATTTTAATGTAGATATCTATAACCATTAACATACATTGTGGACTCTCACCAGGTATCACCTTAGAATCCTTACCTATGTAGTCACAGGCCCAAGGGGTGCGGCTTGCACCTAATTGCATGACTAGTTCCCTAAGTGCAAAATTATTTAATTAAAATTAAAAAAAAAAAAAAAAAAAAAAAGGAAAATCAAAAATAAATTCCAAGAATTATAAAAAATCCAAAAAATAAGAAGAACAGGTTTTACTTTTCTATTTTTGGTCAAATTAGTGTCAACCGTATTGGATTTAAGTGCAAGGGCGAGGATTTCCTCTATTTGGTCACACCACCATGAGACCTGATCGTTTCATTGATCCACTCATAAAACCTAACTAATGATCCTAACCATTCAACAACTAGATAGTGCAAGTAGAGTAGGGATTGTACCAATTACAATTGAATATTTGCTCCTGGGTTCCAATCAAATGGTTGAGATTTTTTTATTAGTACAATTTGCTTAACTTGTGGTGGGGCCAACAATTCTGATTCAAATATCACACAATTGTTGAAACATTGACAAGTATGATGACATGTGCAATTGCTCTATGGTTACTTGTAGAGACAAAGCTTATATGTTTGGCTTGGGAGAGGATTTTCTCTCTGGTCACACCACCACCATTTGGTCGATCTTTGCACCGATGAGCAAGGGTGAGGATTTTCTCTTTGGTCCCGCAGCCGCTTGCTTCACTTCGCTCTTCCCCTTCCATCCCAGCTCACCTGAAGCTCACAAAACTAATAGAGGATTAGAATTTTCATTTGCATCAAATTTTCTCCTTCTACATCTTATTTAGAGCGAGCAACTGTCAAATTTTCAGCAAAGAGGAAGAAGATGAGTGTGGACCCAGTCGCTTCCAATCCACCTCAATGAACAAATTCGTAGCTTATGCAAACCCCTCTCCTAGCAGGAGATTCTCCTCTTTAGCCTTTTGATTCGTTGTCTGATGTTAACCTTGGTTTTTTGTGTTTGCAAGTTGATTCTTGTATGAAGTGTTCAAGGAGCCTTTTTTTTTTGCTGATCCAGGGGATGATTGGTCTCAATCAAGGCTTGGAATCAGGGGCGCAGAAGGCCCAAGGCGCAAAGCATAATTAGTCGTGTCTAGTCGCACTGCAATTTATGCCCCTTGTACCTATTTATAGTCGAGTCACAAGGGTGTGCCTTTTTGCACCTAGTGACTAGTCGCACCTGTGACTACATAGATCCTTGCACATTGATCTTTCGGTATTCCTAACTAGAAAAAATCTATTTGGCATTTATATGGTCAATTGTTGAAAGGTTAATAAGTATTCATCCCTCTTCTTAAAGTATATGTTTGCTTTAACTAGGTTACATGCTAAAACAAAATTAAGGATGGCTTTCCCCCATCTCATATTTTTTTCCAATACCATACCCTCCAAATACCCTATCATATCTTTCTTTTTCTTTTCGTATATAACCATTAAAGTATGCTCATATAAATATCCTCTCTGTGTTGGGAATTTCTTGCGCGACTCCCTCCATATCTTCCTAGAATTGTCTCTTAATTCTATCTTCTAACCCTACTTGCGATGCACATGCACTTATAACATTTATAATCTTCTCTCCTATAACAAGTTTTATTAGTATAATTCTATCACTAGTTCTTTTAACATATATAACTTTTATCCTTTAATTCTTTATCTAACTCTATCCCTTCGTCATTTCTATTATTGTCCTTTCTTGCTCACCTAAGCTTCTGCCCATCGATTTCTCTAGTTTTAGCCCCTTTCTACTTAGTTTCTTGGATACAAGAGATGTTAAATCTCTTGTGTTTCACATATTTACTAACTTCAGACTCTTACATGTCAATGTGCCTCTATTCCATGTGGTGTGACAAATCTTACTCTCCTAACCTAGCTTATTTACTCATACACTTCCCAAATGGCGTGGAAACCCATGCATACTTTCCACTGAACCAGGGGTTTGATGCAGCATATCAATTCTAAGGAAATGCTCCAGCAGTCCTTGCCTATTTTCTAATGCTTCCGAGATCCGATGTAGTGAGTCTCTTCAAGGGGAACGCCTTAGCAGTCCTTTTTCATTTTTCACTGCACCTAGGATCCAATGCAGCGCGTCACATACAGGGAATGCCCTAGCCTGAGGGAGTGTCAAAAATCAATTAGTAAATTGAATAGACTTTAGAGATCGTCCACAAAGGCCTCTTGTAAAGGGATATATTCCTTTAACAGTTTCCTAATCCCATTTAAGAAGATCTTAGCAATAATTTCGTATAAAGCACCAAAATAATGGTACAAAAGTTTCTCATCCTCTCCATAGCCCCTTCTTAGGGATAGGATTAATGAAGTCTAGCAGTGTCATCTTTCACCCACTGTCAAAACAAAACAGTTGTGACCGGTTCTTTATCCCTATGAGCATTTATAATGATTTCCTTCACCTCATCCTACTGGAGTGTCTTCCAACTGTGATCATGTTTTCCTCATAGTAAGTTGAATGGAGCCAATCCAGTTAAGTTCAAGCGACATGTCCCATGAAACTACCGCAAAGTGATTACATTGTTTGTGAACCCAAGATTGGGTTCATGAGCAAACAAAAGCCATCTAGATCCTGCCTTAAGGGCAGCCCCGGTGCACGAAGCTCCCGCCTATGCGGGGTCCAGGGAAGGGGCGGACCACAAGGGCCTAAAAGTACACAACCTTACCTTGCATTTTGCAAGAGGCTGTTTCCACGCCTTGAACCCATGACCTCAAGGTCACATGACGACAACTTTTACTATTGCGCCAAGGCTCCCCTTTATCTGGATCCTGCCTGAAGTTCAAAATTCCGCTGAAGTATTTTTATTGTTTGTGAAGATTATTACTGGAAGCAAAGCAAAGTTCAGGGTTGTCCGAAGTGCACAGTGGATGATATTCTTTCTATCATGAATATGTTATTCATCATTAATATCCTTCGGATACTTCATAATTTTTTCACATTAACTTAATAAGCAACATCAGTTAAATGTGTCTGCTTCACTGATGCTTCAAAAGAGTGTATTTTTCCTTCCAGTCTCTTCAACACCTTAGTATCATGGCGGCACCCTGGTCTTACACATTTTCCATTGAACTCTAACAAACTAACATGGTAGGTAGATTTTAAGTATCTCCAGGTAACTGGAGAAAAACTGCAATAGGTAGTTCTCTAGGCTGGCCCCTAGGTGGTTTTCTGGTGATTCAGGTGTTGCAATATATATTAGTTTTTCAAGCTGAAAGATTCTCTGTTTCTTGTCTAGTTAGTAATATTGCATGTTTTCTAACCCCTCTAGATCTGATTTCAGGAAAGTCTGAGAAAACCAGGAACTGTTAACTGGGGCACTGCCACAGTTGTCGGGGTATTTGCTGGATTGCTGTATGGTGGTAGCAAAGAGGCAGCTGCATCAGTTGTGAGTTCCCTTTTTCTCTGAATTGCTTCTGTTCTGCTTAATTATTAAAACAAATTCATGTGTTGTCTACATACTGTTTCTTTGAATGATAAGATCATTACATTCTGTTTCTACATAGATAATGAAATCCTCCATAAGATCATTACATACTGTTTTTATGATAGATAATGAAATCCTACATAAGAGCATTAGATACTGTTATTCTGGTGGATAATTGAAGTGCTTCTTTCCACCTTCTTTTTTAGTTAACTGACATATAGATCAAACTGACACTGGCTCTAAGAAGCTACGAGTGGGACTTGGAACCATGGATGTGGTTTTATTAGCAACACTTCTATTTAGTGTCTCAACTTCTGCATTCTATTCTCTTTTAATAGAATTTCAGATTATCCCCAAGGACGGAAAAAACAATCATTCAATTTAGCTTATGACCACTGATTTACATGGGATGTTGTGTCTACAGGATCAAGTTGAAACTTCTATTTCGGAAGTTCTGCAATAGAATCACCCTGGTACTAGATCATTTAGATATACAAGACATTGTCATTTCTTTAGGTCTCCTAACAAGGGCTTCATGATGATGTTAAGTGGAAGGGTCATGTTCACTGAAATTATTCAACAGTAAGGACATGAAGACATTGGAATTATGTGAAAGTGACTAAATAAGCAAGAAATGTGGCCTTTTCTTTATTCGGTAAACTTTGAGTTATCTTTGCTTGTTTCTTATGTTAGTGTATAGCTACTCTTGTTGCTTGAAACCCTGATGCATTTTGATTTTTATTTGTAAACTTGAAAAGTCTGTTTGAATATTAAATATGTATAAAAGAAGGAGAGGACTTGCAGTAGGGGAAAAAAATCTCAAATTAATATGGGACTTCCAAAGGCTTTTCTTTCCTCGTTGTAGAATAAAAATTTTAATATTTTGTTTTCAATCCTTATTGGATAGATAGACTACATCAGGAGATGAGACTGAGACTATAACCACCCTAGCCCTTTTACCTCCAAGAGTGTTAAATGTAAAAACGTTCATTTCATTTCTCATATAGGAGTCTCAAAACCATCAAGACCTTCCTGTCTGTCCTCTCCTCCATCTTTGTTTTGGAGCTGTAAGTGACATCCAGTGGAAGATTGTGTAGGCCTAGAGGATGGAGCTGCTGAAATGGTATTTTTTCTCTTTGGTCGTAGGGAGATTCTTATATCTAGGGATTTTTAATAACCGTCTATAAGATATACACATGCATGTATGTGTGTTCTTAAAGAAGTATGCAGACAAAGGTAGTCCTGTGATTTCTTGGAGAACCATCTTTCCAATTAACTTTTGAAGAATAGAAGCCACATGACTTGGTCCAGTGAATGAGTTAAATGATGTGGTCTAGGCAAGTTGATATGGTTTAAAATAGCATGCTAGGTTGACTTCAAATGCAGTTCAGAGTTTTTAACCAGAGAAGTGAATCAGCGCATCTCCATTTGCCTGTATGGAAGCTAACTATGGGGGTTCCCTCTCAATAAGCTATAAAATAAATAAACTGATTTTATGTAAATTAACTTTTTTGTAACAGAAAGTAAGGGCTTTCTTTTTTTTTCTTTTGGCAGAGCAAGGATGCAGAAGTGACATTGAAGCTTGGGAGCACACCTGACAAGCGAGAGCAGTACAGATTAATGAGGGATGCTATGGAGAAGAGGTTCATTAGAGTAACTCATGGGTCAATAGTTGGTGGGGTTCGCCTAGGAATGTTTACTGCTACATTTTTTGGCATACAGAATCTTCTTGCTGAGAAACGTGGTGTTCATGATGTATTCAATGTTGCTGGTGCTGGGTCTGCCACTGCTGCAACATTTGGCCTAATCAGTAAGATATCATAACCTATATACTGCACTTGTTCTTTTACCACTTGCATTTATCCTTTTATGCAAACTCTTGACAGCCTGAAACAAGAAATTTTTCTTTAGGATTTATTGAAGGAATTAATCAAACTACATGAAATTCAAGAAAAGTCTAGCTCTGAAAATTTGAGCAGCAAAAGACACTTTTCTGAATAAGTAGACAACACAGATTGTCATGCTTGGTCATAGACTTTTCCACGCTATAAATCTCTTCTACTCTATTTCTCGTTCAATCTAATCCATTGGAGTGCTCTTTCACATTGACTCGGACTGGCATACATAATGGGAAAAGGAAAATTTTGCCTCCTATACCAATAACCCTTCTGATCCAATTAATAATCGGGTTGCTTTCTGGATGGTAATCGGGAACTACAGCAAAGAGTAAAAATAGGAGTAATCTTTTTATTCTTTTTTTTTGTGCTTTTTTTTTCTTGTGCAGGGAAGGTTAGACATACAGGATCAGCAGCCTCAAACCATCTTCCAAAGAAGAGACTCCTTACACCATTGAACCCCATTTTCTTGGAATTGCAGACTGCATTGACATGTAACAATGGCTTTGAGAATCAACTTGAGGTCTTCCACAAGTAGGCAAATAAATAGAGTAATTTCTTAATTTACTAACATGTAGGAGCAACCTACAAATGTCAGCAACCATAATACTGATGATATAGTCAACTCTGAACCTTTGGCCCCATTTTGTGTGAGCAATCTAGTAATTCAGGTGATTGGAGGCCATGGGCTTAGCTATGCTTTTGCTGTTAACAGCATGGTGGTAAAAAGCAGTGAAAGTGTGATTCAATCCAGAGAACTTCAGATGCTGTTGATGCAACTGATCTGTACTCAACCTCTGAAGGTGATCCACCTACTGTCTGTTGTTCTTGCAACTCCAAGATATCAAGTTAGAACTGGACCTTGGAGATATACACTTCTTCCTTGGCATTGAAATGATAATCACAAAGGAAGATCATCAACTACACAAATTCAATATGGCTGATAGCAAAGTTGGAGAGACACCTATGGCAACATTGTAATCCTTGAATTCAAGTGAACCTCTAACTGATGGCTCAGATTAGTGAAGGGTTGTTGGAGCACTACAGTACCCGTGTCTACACGACCAAACATTGCCTCCATTGTAAACAAAGCAATGCAGTTTGTGCATATTCCTACGCATTGGTTCTTTGTCAAAAGAATACTAAGTTATTTTAAGTCTACTATGGTTTATGGTCTCACCTTGTAACTCATTTTGAATTTGACTTGATCAGATTATTCAGATTCAGTTTAAGTTGGTTGTCCCAGTCTCACAAATCAACTGGTGCATGTCCTCGTGGTTTCAGCTCGATATCTTGGAGTTTCAAGAAGCAACAACCAGTCGCTAGATCATCTACAGAGGCTGAGTACAGACCAGTTGTATCAATAATGTCTGAAATTATGTGGATTCAATCTCTACTAAAGAGTTGGGTATTTTGTCAGGCCCCACTTATATGGTATGATAGCATTGGTGCTACATGCATGACGGCCAATCCTATCTTCAACAACCGCACAAGACATTTAGAGGTTGATTTCCACTTTGTATATGACAGTGCCCACAAAAATATTGTTGTTCGATACATCTGCACAATTGATCAACAAACAGATCTAATCAACAAAAGCTTATAGTGACAATGCTTTCAAATTCCTACGGTCCAAGATCAATGTATACAATGGTACATTGCTCTTGCTGGGCGTGTAAAGGATATGAGATCCTGACCGACTCGGAAGGTTGTAATTGATCTTATCTACCAGCTTACCTGTCACCAACATTTGACTCATGGCTGTCATTTAGCCACTTTGATTTCAATCTCCAATATCATGGGAAACTGCTGTTCATTATCATGTCTTGCCTTACCTAGGATGCAATATAACTAAAAGTGTTACACGACCATCTAATATAAGTGAAATCATTCTCATGTTCACTGATCTTATATGAACTCAGCCAAATTGGTGCAGTTTTAGATTTTCTACTTATTGTCTTTTGATTCCCTGAGTTGCATGGAGGGAGAAGAGTTTGTACCAGTGTTTAGAACTGCCAGCAGAGGTCAGAGACAACCACCACAACTGAGCACCCACTTTTTGTCCGTGCCACCAAGTACTCTCCGCATTTAGACAGCATCTATGTTGTTTTCTTTTAGCTACATTTTCTCCACATTTTGCTTTTCGCTACCTTTGGTTAAAACTTAAAAGATAGTTAGAGCTTAGGAGTTTTTGAGGAATTTAAAACCTGGTTGAAATAACAGGTCATACTTTCTGGTTTTGCCATACACAAGCTGCAAAGCTCCAGAGGAATAAGTGGCAGCCTACACAGCTTAGTCATAACATGTTGGGGTTAGAATAATAATGCATACAACGCATCAAACATAATGACCAGGGAAAATGACTGGTACATATCTAAAATGTATGATAAGTTTAAGAGGTATGTTCTATTAGTTTTTATATGATATATGAACTTATATTTTGGTAAGGGCAATATAGTTCTTGTTTTTGTGATTTTTCTATAAATAGGGAAATGACATCACACTCTCTTGTTTGATTATGGGACACCACACTTTAGTAAACACTTAGTCAAATAGCTTTTTCAGAGTTTTAACATTCTCTAACAGCTAATCCTGAAATGTCAAATGAAAAGTGCCGGTGAAATCTTAAAGACAAAAAGGAAAATGGAAAGGATAGATTCAGATTTGTCCAATTAGCCTGTCAAACTGGCATCTGTCTTTGTCACACATGCCTGATGGCAGAAGGTATGAGGATCAAGAAAAGCTGTAGCTTTCAGTTTTAGAAGTTTGAGGTCGTCTGCCTACTGGGAAAATGTTTGTGGGTCTTCTTGGTATTTCAGTGCAACAGGCGGATTAAGGTAATGCTGATTTGTGCGCACATAATAGTCAGAACCTGCTTATGGTACTTACTTCTCTGCATGTTCAGGGGAATCTTGAGGTGGTATTTTTGTTATTTCTGGGTCAATATTTTCCGTGTTTAAGCTGCTGGCAAGAAAATGGCAAGTAGTATTTAATCCCAACAGGGAACAACAGGGTCATAAAATATTGACAACTTCATATCAGTCTGATTAATTTTTTAGTGAACTCTTCTATTTCATGAGACACTGGTGAAATTTTTCTATTTTGGAAAACTTTGGTTGATTCTGAGCATCAACTGATCTGCGTCAGTAAGTATTTGTAGAATAAATACAGTAACTGGAGCTTGTGACTGACCGTCTAGCCAGCTGATACTTCTGTGAAATTTAGAATCAAGTCAGCTGACCTGCAAGTTTACAAACGACATGATGAAACTTTTTTAAGATCCAGGCTTGTAATTTTTACTTTGTTGAAGAAATAAAAAATTGAGGTCTTGGACTTAGTATGGAAATTCAGGGTCTTCATATATTGAATCAGCTTTTTTATTTTTTATTTTCTATTTTGATATTTTTGTTTTTCTTTTGCTTCTTTCATTCTAGTGCCAGGTTCCCTGTTTTGGCGTGCTAGAAATGTGCTGATGGGCTCGGTCCTGGGAGCAGCACTTTGTTTCCCTCTTGGTAAGTTTGTAATTTTTTTTTTCCAAGAACTGAAGTATTCTAGTTTCCAGTTATCTACTTTTAGTAGTATATCTGAGACACTATATGCTTTTCCTGGAATACTCGTGGGTTTTCCCGAAATTACTTCCGAGTAAAATTTGCATAGGCCAACATCAGAATGTTAGTGTCAGTTAGTACAAGTTTTCAGTGATTGAATTTGTCACCGTGCCAATTCCAGAGTTAACTCTAAGCTGGCTTAGTGTTGGAAATTTCTAAAAGTGCCAGCAAAATCATCATATTTGTCATCTTCATCATCATCAAGACCTTATCCCGATTAGGGGTCAGTCACATAAATCTTGTTCTTCTATTCTCCTCTATAAAGTGTCATAGCTTCATTTAATACCAAAGTTTTTTAAATCTTTTCTTACCACTTCTATCCACGTTCTTTTGGGCCTTTCCCTTGTTCTTTTAGAACCTTCAACTTGGATTGCCTCACTCCTTCTAACCGGTGCCCCTTTTGGTCTAAAATCATCACATTTGTAATAAGGCTAATTTTATCATATAAGCTTAATTGGCTTACGCTATCCATATAGAAAACCTTTTTGCTTAAGATACTACCGTAGATGATGACCCAACCCCCAGTCTTTAAGTTTGAAAATAATGTAGATGCTTGTCTTTACAGGTTGGGTTCAGTTGAAACTGGCGGAGAAGGCAAATGAAGAAAGTTCAGAGGAAAGGGGAGACGCAAGGAGCAGCGGGGTTGGTGCTGCTATTGAAAGGCTCGAAGGGAACCTAAATAAATAAAAATTGAACGTTGGTGAAGAAAACTACCAATTTTGTAGTTCAGCTTTCCTTGGTGCTCAGAAATCAAACTAGGAGTCCCGGAACTGTAGACGCTCTTGAGTGACTGATTGAGTAGACTCTACCTCTAGAGTTGTCTTGGAAGATCCATGCCTGGGGTACAGTAACTAGATAACCCATGAAAAATCAGTGTATTTGGATGATCTGAACCACTTGTTTGAGTCTTTGAAGAAAAAACGATGGTTCTGATTTTCAACTCAAAGAAACAAAAACTAATAGCATTCAAAGAGAGGGAACTTAGGTCTGTAGCCCATTTAAGCCATTTATAACACTATGAATAACGTAGATCTCCTAAAATTATCACTGCGTAAGACAGTCTACGCGTACCGGGACTCAATAACTAGTAAGTAAATCTTGTAAACTGTGTAAAGAAAATTTTCTGGTCTTTTGAAAAAAAAATTATTCCAACGACTAAATAAGATATTCCTATATCTGGCTACAATTATTTGGCCTCGAACGGAAGCCTGGTTTGTGACATGCACTTAGTTGCTGATGAAGAAAATTGTCAATTTCTGCCCAGAAATGTGGTTATACATTGTATGCATTCTGGTTTTTCTCAGTGCTGAGAAATATAATAATTAGTTAAGGAATTTTGTGATCTTTTCATTTTGTTTTATTACGACTAAACAAGATGTTTCTTTATCTATCGGGCTATTATTGGCTTTGAAAGGAATCCTTGTTTGTGACCTTCACTGAATATGGCTGTTTGCAACTGAAACAAGGATTGTTCTGAAATAGCAGAAGTTTTCCTCTAAAATCCCAAAACTCATTTCTTTCAATACTTACTTGTTATTAGTTAATGATCCTATATCAGTGATTGGATCCATGAAATGAAATAGTAAAATAATTATTCGTCTATTGTTATTGTATTTTCAAATAAGAGGCAGGAAGATTCTATGAAAAAATGGTGGTTTAATTTGATGTTGTCTAACGAGAAGTTAGAATAGATATGTAAACAGCCCTAATTAGTTTGATTGTAAAATGTAGAATCAATCACTTACTGGCTGGCAAAACTATTCTGAAACCAGCAAAGTTATGGGGGTTTATTTAAACGCACATCTTGGGCTTTTTTGTTGGCATATCTTCTATGATATCACCTATGATGTCTTATGTGATATTTGAGATATATGTTATATGTTATGTAATATTTTCTATGATAATTGAAATATATGTTCTATGATATCTTCTATGATATTTAAAATATGTTATGAGAGATATTTTAATAGTTTTTAATAATAAAAATAATGTATCAACCAATCATACTTCAATGACCCTCAAAGTATGGGTAAATCAAAGCCGTTGATATAGATTGTGATTCATCAAATTCTTATCAAGCTCAAATGGATGGCTAGCATGAGATGTAAATCTGCTTTACCCATTCATATGTTGTAGGTAGGCTTAGGCAATCACCATTCAATTTTACTTTATGTTGGTTCATTTTGAGCAATTTGAGTCCTATGTACTTTGATTAGTAATTTGATGGCCTTGAAATTTTCTTTATTAACAACATAAATGTTAAGCATTATTAACTATAATCTAAGTTGATCTACAACTCTTGAGCACTACTAGTGGGTTTGAAATCATTGTGATCTAACCGTCACCAGCAATGAAACTATACCAAAATGCATTTGATCAAGTGGTCAAAATCTACTGCTGAGGTTCTTCCACTCCAGCCTGATTTATATGTAGGATTTCATGGCTCTCCATTCTGTCACGACCAAATCATTGACTTGTGTTGAGTGGTAAATGCTTGCGAGTACAAAAGAAGTGGTAGGTTGGTGGCCAAAACGAAAACAATGTTGGGCAAATTTAGATTGTCCATGCCACAAAATCTGCTCCATTGATGAACATGATCCTAACCACCATTAACTCTTAGTCAAAAATCAATGGCTTTGAAATGTCAACCAAGCAAACCTTGACCAACCTGATGGATGGTGAAGATCAACCAACGATGACAATGAGACCATCTCCATTGAACTTGTATCCTATCAAGATATATTCCAGAGCAGATCAATGGTTTGAAGTTCCTGGAGAAACTGTAAATTAACTCTTTGGTAACGAATATGTCGGCAACAAAGATTCTGTTATTAGGAAAGAGCATGACACCTACTCCTTAATCTGGGTCCACATTATAGAAAGATTACAACCATCAATAGAGGAAACTTCCATTTCTCTCTTGGCTGTAAGATATGGTATCATGCATGAGTGCCAATAAGAGCACATGCATTATTCTCTTCTTTAAGGTGAAAACCCATTTCTTCTCTCTCTAAAAATACATGCTTTGAAGTTGATTTTTCTCTCTAAAAATAATGAGAATTTACACTATAAAGAAGGGATGGCATATCTCTATTAATACCAAACATATCAACTGTGATAATATTAAATAAACATGATATCTGACATATGCCTAAGATATCACAGTTAAATGAACATAATATCTCCCATATGCCCAATGTCTCATTGTTAAATAAGCTGCACATTTGAGATATGACATGATATCTCAAAAATGCCTAAAAAACGCAATTAAACAAACCCCTCTTAACATGACATCACACTGACAAACCGTAAAAAGAATAGTGAAAATCCAAAAGTATCCATGCATTGCGTTTTATCTCGATGCACAATGGCAAATGAAATCAATTACACTACTGACTTCAAAAAAATTCTTAATAATTTTCATTGATACAAAAAGCCTGCAGAAGCACCTGGCCGAGAAACTAAAGCTCAACATGCCCACCAAGTGCGGCACAAAACTTCTTCATGCCTGAAATACCTTCCACGAAGCTGCCTTGTCTGCCCTTTCCTTCTTGTCTCTCTGCTGCATAAGATATCTTCGTTAAATCCATAGCAAGAGATTTCAGAATACTCTTTAACTGGCGCATGTTTAGCCTGTCCACGATAAGTTAAGCGAAAATTTACCGGAGCTGTACATTAACTTTCATCTTTGCCTGAACAGCTATTAGCTCATGATTCTTCAGGGCCTGCAATTTTGGAGACTTTCGGTTAAGAATTGTATATAGAAGACAGACGAACTCGGTTTGAGATTACCTTCGGAAAGATCCAGAAGTGAAACGTGTTTGGACTTTTTTGCCGCCATCCTTTTAGTTGCCTCAGCTGTAATTATGTGTTTGACAAAATTAATATCAGATGCAAACAGGTGAATGTAAGATTTGAAGTAGCACGGAGCCCACATCAGTCAAGTATCAGGAAAATACGAGTAACCAACAACACGGATTAGTCGGATGAGCAATACATTACAGGCATTACCTATTGCTTCTAAACCACTAGCAAGCAAAAGAAGGGGTCAGAACTTGGAAGAGGGGGAGTACATGTTCCCAGACAGATTGCCACATGGCCCATAACACACCTGTAGAGTACTTGAGTGATGCAATGAAGGAAAATTTCCTATCTAAACTTTTCCATTATTTTTCAGAAACATTTAGGTGTCACGGATAAAAGAAGTGCATCCAAGTATAGATGTAGTGTTACTCTATTAACCTAATGCAAGGCTACTTTAATGTATAATTTGAGGTTCGTAAGCAATTGAAAACCTCCACTTGGATGGTCCTTCCCACCAATCAGATCCGCGAAGGATAACACATTCCCAGCTGGAACTAAATTACTAAAAAGAGAACTATCTAACTGTTTAGATCGGTTGAAAAGTACCAGAGTAAGTAATCCACATAACTTCTCTCCTCCATACACTCTGCACAGCAATCGAATCCTAGTCCAAAGATCTTCATCGAGTAGCCATTGTATTGTTTGTAATACTAGTTCATCAGAAAATGACCATTTTGATCTCCAGTAACAAAGTTTTGTGACTAATCTTTTTTCTATCTCCCAATAATGAGAAGAGGACTGCGCTTCACAAGACAAGCGAAGAAGACCAACCAAGAACATTCCCCTCTGGCCCAAAGCATGGACCATAGACTTGAGTTGCCATGTAAGGAACTGAAGTGGAGGAGGACCTTCTTTCCTGTTCTATTGACTACCCAATCCAATTCAAAGAAAAATTATCTAACCACCGACAACCATATTGTCCATGCCATCTTCAGTCACCCTGAGTTATGGCAATTGCAACCAAGTCTGATTGTGGTATTTGGTTCACATTACAGATAGAATCATCGATGATTCTACAGGAGAAGGAACAAAATTTTATCACGGCTGTGGACAGGAGGATGCTGCCACCAATTTCTTATCTGAAGAGGGTTATCATAAGGACATGTTAGCTGCACGCAAAACTCTACTATAAATACTGAGGAGTGTCTTAAAGAAAAGAGTTGAAGAAGGGGGCAGGGAAGGAGAAGCATGTTCACAGAACATAATTCTTAGTCGCAGTTGCACTAGTTAGAGAAATAAATGGCTACCTTTAACAAAAATGAAGACCAAGTCATTCTATCAGCAGGAAACGAGAGGTTCAGTTCTATGTTTTCAAAACCTTGAGCACTATTTACCTCTGTTTCTTGATGTTCCCTGTCAAAGAATGAGACTAACATATATATTAAATGACAATGGAGAAGGGGACAACCAAGGATACCTTTGAATTTCCTTTTCTTGTTAGCTCTCCTCTGCTTCCTCTCCGCTTGTGTTAACTCTGCTGCTTCTTTAATATCACCTTTTCCAGAAAAAACCTCCTCAGGAGCAAGCATGGCTGCATCTGAAACTGCCAAAGGAGCAATCTGCCCATGCACGATATAAGTTAGCCTCAACTTCACCATCACCATCCAAAGCCATATAAATTTGAAATTTCAACATAATACAAACTGTGGCTGTCTATTATCGAGCCATATAAATTTGAAATTTCAAGATAATAAACTGTGGATATCTATTAAGAAGTTTAAGATGTTCTCTATACCTCTTCCATGGCTAAAGCAGGCACATTTGCTTGTACAGACATGTCCTCGATGATCTGTCAAACCCCGAGACATAAAATATTATAAAAATCTTGGTAATTACATAAATATCACACCACTTCAACAGAATGCATACCGGCTTTGGGGTGAAGTGGAAATGGGACAATGCGTCCAATTTTAAGCAAAGCTTCTTGAAAAGTAGGCTTGCCTGATCATAGAAAAAAGCCAGTAGAGTTATGCAACTTCAGATCCCTTTAATGATTTCTAAAAACCTAAATATCAAAAACTGAAAACGCCAACATGCTTGCAGTGAATAACATGAAGGCCAAAATGTTTAAAGAAATAAAACGCTAAAATCTGCATAAGAAAGGAAATTATTGGGCCATTGACTTCATAATCAAAATTTATTGTCGTTTGTTTCCTACCCCATAGACGGCACCCCACATAGGCGGGAGCTTTGTGAGCTGAGGCTGCCCTTTCTTTGTTTCCTACCCCAGAAATATCATTTAAGTATGAAGGACAGAAGATGGAAACAAGAATGGGCCTAAAGACCTCAAACCTCAAGTCTATTCTCAACTATGTAAAATGATAGGAAAAAGAATAGGAGCCAGAATCTATTGCTGATTCTTTGCTAATTCTGGAGCCCACTTGTAAGGGCCCGTTGCCGATATCATTTTATACTTAATATTAGTCTGGTTCCTGGAGCCCCTATGGCTTTCTAGGAGTTTCTTCCCAAAATAAGCAATCAAAAGCTAGCTCCAAACACCAAGTGGAAAGCCCGCTCACTGTTCTGCAATCATCAGCTTTGTTGCTATGTAGAAACTTACGACAAGGAATCTTCCCACTAGTTGCACTCTTTTTTTTATCCATGTGCAAGTACAAGGGGATATAGACAAACGTGAGAAGATGTGTGTGTGTGTGTGTGTGTGTGTGAGAGAGAGAGAGAGAGAGAGAGAGAGAGAGAGAGAGAGAGAGAGAGAGAGAGAGAGAGAGAGAGAGAGAGAGTAGGAATGTGGACAAAGAAAAAGAAGCAAGAAGAGAGATGTGCTAGAGCTGCTTTGCAGTGAGAGAAAGGGGGGTTTTAGATTTCAAAAGCGTGCACACATGCATATATGGCATCTATAAACCGTTTGAAGTGTAAGTTGTAACAGTTTATCAACCATGTTCCAACATTATATAGGTATCAGTTTAATTGTCTCTCCACGAACATTTGCCAACACACCTAAGAGCTAGCAACTTCCATCTCCCACTCTAAGCAACAAACAGGAACACCTAAACCGATGCAAACAGCAAAAACACTAACAACAACATCACAAAGGATGACAGAAGGACTGGAAACAACAACCTTCAAGAAGTAGTTTTCATCACTGCAGCAGTTGGAATGAAAATGGAAATAGACCATCCCTCTTTGTGCAACCACGTCTACCCAAGATGAGCCAAACTAAGGGCAGATTTACAAATAAATTTCCCCTCAATAAATTGAGAAGACAAAGGCATAGCCATATAGCTAAAAGATCACTTTGATCGACAAGTAAGCGCAATACCTCTTTCTTTTGTTCATCTGAGGACGACAGAGGAGCAGAAGAAAGACCTGTCTTTTGCACATAATCCTCCTGCAAAAGGAAACAGAAGATACAACTATCACAAGTTATCATAATTAGTAGCTAAACTAAATCAGAAAAATCCTACAGACATACCCCATCAAGCTTTCATGAAAAAACACAAATACAAGAAAATAAAAACAGCAAGAAGATGCCACATACCTCATATATTTCAGCAAGCCCCTTCTGGCTCTTCTTTTCATCCTGTGAACATTAAAAACTTTCTAGATTGAGCACAAAAACTTATGATCACATAACATAAGTTTATCTTCTGTAAGATATGATACATACCAACTCTTTGAGTTCTTTTGGTGCTTTAGATGGTAAACTAGGAGCCTTTTGAACATCATCAAAGTGACCCTGAAAATCACCAGAATCTTTATGATTTGCCAATAATTTATATCCCATAGAAGAAGAAACATCTTTGTAATATATTAAACAATCAATATGTGAGCTGTCAAAAACAGGTACAATCTTAGCAAAGGAACCAAGTGAGGAGAATTGACATGGCCATGAGCAGTGCAAGAACTGCACCCAAACATTTAAGGGGGGAACAAAAGAGCAGGTATAAAATAAAGTCCAGGTAAAGCAAACACAAATATCACCCGCCTGTGAAATATGACATACACCTAAAAACCAACAAGAAGCAATTTATGATGAGAATAGGTGGGAACTCAGCTCCACTGAAACAGAATGCATAAACAGAGAGAGAGAGAGAGAGAGAGAGAGATGAAGCAAAGGAAGCTCTAAAAGGTCAACCAGTCAACCATATGACAAAGAGGAGGAGATTCTCATCAACAAGCACTTTGTCTGCCCAAGAACCAAGCAATTATGATGAACCTCATTAGTAAGGGCTCATCAAACCTTTAACCAAAATACAGAAGAAAGAATTCCTTTTCAAATAAGCCACTTGAGAAAATTATACTTCTATCTTATTTTTACACTCCCAGTACAGACCTCAGCATGATGGAGGTGATATGAAACAATAACATGCTATTCCCCACCATCTCTCTTGAGATCTTAGAGAAATGTTTGGGCAGCTTGACTCATTGTTTGTGCAGCACAGTAGCAAAGAGCTGTTACTTTTGTAACTGAAACTTTTGATTAGTCTGCAATTTACCTCTTCATGGTAATCATTCTTTGGGATGACTGAATTTCGCAGGTATATGAAGAATTTGTTCATTCAGAAAATACTTCCTTTACAGTGGATATGAAACAGAGCTAAAACACTCAACATGACCATTCAATTCCCTTGCCTGAAGTTGGCAACAAAATGAAGACTCAGGAACTTAAATGAAAAGCTGAGAGCTAAATCAGACTTAGATAACCATATTTAATTGAGCAGTATTGACTGGTATAGAAAATGAACATTTTAAAACCATGAATCATGTTGAATCAACCACTTGAAATTGTTGACGGCCTAGTTCTCTTTAACTTTTCTTTTCCTAGAATTAGTCTGAACTTGTCTTAACACTTGTTTCTCATGTGTGACATTACACCATGATCTTACCCACATGACTATTCTAACATCTGAAAAATTGCAGATGTGCTAAATTGTAGTCTAGTTCAAGATCAAATACTGAATTAAAATATTGATGGTTAACAAATAAGCATAATTCCTAATCTATTATTTATTATTTACTGGTCCATGATGCATTATAAACTGACCTTGATAATTGTTAACCACTGTGGTATTGTCCCCTCTAGGTGTCAATCAATCAGATATGAGTGTACACACACATAAACAAGACTGACAGATAGACAGATCAGAGGCTCACATAACAAGAAACAGGGAAGAAAACTACCTCAATAATCCTTTTCTTAATTAATTCCTCAAGGGATGCTGTCACTTCCTCTGTGATGACTGGAGCTGGCCTCACATTATGTTCAAAATCTAGATCAACCTCAAGCGCACTGTTCTTAGGCCTTTTTGCAGCAGTAACCTGTAGCCAGAAACAAGAAGAATATGGATTAAACCCCACATGCCAAAATGTAGGAATTTGATAAAACAGTCACTTGCTAGTGCGGCCAAATGCAGAGGTTATGGTAATGGACAATCGAGGAGTACCAAATTTAGCTTTTACCTCTCCCTGCATAGTCCAGGATTTAGGCTCCAAGTTTGCTTTCTCCATCTGTTCTATTTTAGAGCGGACCTTCTCAAGTTGCTTTTCATGGGTGGAAAGCTTTCCATTATCCTGTTCAGAAAAAAACATGGAGGAAAATTGAATAATTTAGTCTAATGATCAGGATCTTCAATGCACATTTCTCTTAACCATACATTTTGTGGAAAACGCTACCGGCAAAAGAAGTGCTGATAGCTGCTTGAGTTTTCTGGCTTCTTCCACATCCAAATATAAGTAAAAAGAAGAAACATACTTTCTAGATTTTTAATAATCAATTATGTCTCTCCTAAAACTAATAAATAGATACACAGTGTGAAGCATTAAAGGCAAGAGACCTTTTTGTTCAAGTCCTCGTCATCTTCTTCTACATCATCAGATCCCATGTCTTCTGAACTATTTTCCAAGCCTTCTGATCTTTCAAGAGACTTCGAACTTTTCTTTGAACTTTTTCTCTTTTGACCACCATAGAAGTCTTCATATCTGAAAATACAACACAGTATCTGACATCAACTGGACCAGTATAAATTAAAGCACAGTCATGTCACAAACTCTTGCATGTAATTGGTGAAAACGATATTTCTTAGTAATAAAGAAAACATCGAAGGCGTCAGGCAGGGGATGGAGGTGAAGGTGGAGGTATTGTGGCTTTGTTGAATATTGGTTTGGTATGTTCCTCAATTGCAAACTCGGGAGTGATGATTATGTAGCTTTAGAAAAGTCACATGGCCAGCCATTTGCCCCAGATTGTAGGAAGAAATATACTGACTCATGAATACGTGATATACAAACCAATGTTTGAGACAACTACATTTGCACAAATACTGGTACGCAAATTAACCAAGAAATCCAAACAATTTTCTAGGCATAGCAATCAAAGGATAAATACCAACAGAAAATATTCCAGATCAAACGAAGGACCTGATATTGTCAAAATCTTCGTCGCCCTCACCACCATCCGCTAAGCCATCAAAACCTCCAATCTACAAAGCCAGTCCACAAATAAAAATTATTCCGAGTTAGAATAACTCGTGTTATAACTCAACTTAACAAATTCCACTTTTCGGCTATATGCTTATCGTTCCCCTACCCCCCTAATGCTCAAACCTTCATTCAGAAAGTAAATTTCAAAATGTCTTCTCACCTCATCATCTTCTTCCTCATCCTCATCGTCTTCATCTTCCTCCTCCTCATCGTCCTCTTTGAGAGTATTACGGTTCCCCCGTTTCTCTTTGGCAATTCCGAATTCCTCCTCCTCAGCCTTCTCCATAAAATCTTCCAACTCCTTAGTTTTGAAAAACTCATCTTCAATCTCGTTACCACTAAAATCCTCCTCCTCCTCCTGTTCCTTTTGTTCTTGTTCTTGTTCTTCTTCTTCTTCTTCTTCTTCTTCTTCTTCTTCTTCTTCTTCTTCTTCTTCTTCTTCTTCTTCTTCTTCTTCTGCATCATCATCATCATCGAATTCTTGACTTTCTTCATCTTCCAAAACTTTGTTTCCTCCATCCTTCTTCAAGTTTTCCTCTTTCCCCTTTTCACCCTTTCTTTCTCCTCCTTTTCCATTTCCAAACAAATGCAACACTTCTCCCGGATTCTTTTCGAATTTCTTCACATCTCTCCGAAGATTCGAAACCAGAGACTGTGTTTGGAGGTCGATTTGCTGCCATATTTGTTCAGCATCGAATCCATCTACAAGAAGTTTACCGAGAGGGGATTTTGGGCAGAAAGGGAGAAGAGTAGAGAAGAGGTACTGAGAAGCGCTTCGAGCTGATTGAGAAAGTTCGGGAGAAGGAGCGAGCCATTGAGGAGCTTCGATGGATTTGAGGCGGTGAAGTGCTTGTAACCCTGCTGCGTTAGGGTTTTGGTCGGCCATTTTTGTTGCAGAGTTGAGAGTCCGCGAAGGTTATGTGAGGTTTTAGTGGGGCGTATCGCGCGCCGCTTCCAGTTTCTGGAACAGAAGGATGAGCGAAGGGCGTGTCCGTATTGGCGGACGGTGATGTTTGGCATGCGGATGTAATAATCCATGGATCATGCCTACATGATATTAGAGAAATGTTACCCGGAGAGCCTGCCAGACCTACGCTAGGGAAGCCAAGCCATTCCCCAAGTGAGATTTGGATATTTTGTAAATTTAATTAACAATAAAGTTTTAATTACATGATACATATGAAATGATAAAAGTTGTCGTCACGTGACCTTAAGGTCATGGGTTTAAGGCATAGAAACAGCCTCTTGCAAAATGCAAGGTACGGCTGTGTACTTTAGGCCCTTGTAGTCCACCGCTTCCCTAGACCCCGCATAGGCGAAAGCTTCATGCATTGGGGCTGCCCTTTTTTCTTATATGAAATGATAAATTTCTTCACTATAGGAGTTGACTTTATTGGTCATGTAGGAAAAGAAAATAAAGGATATAATAGGATACATAAGAGGTATGGTGTTGAAAATAGAAATGAGATAGGGAAAGCTATATTCGTTTTTGTTTTAGCATATAACCTATCTATAGCAAACACATACTTTAAGAAGATGAATGAACACTTAACTAACGTTTAAAACTGGACCACATAAAAGCCAATTAGACTTTTTTCTAGATAGGAATACCAAAAGATTAATGTATAAGGATTGTAAGGTGATATCTGATGAGACTCTAACCTCACAACATAGGCTAATAGTTATGGAAATCTTTATTAAAATATAAAAGAAGGAAATGAACTTAATAGGTAGTGGAATTTAAAAGAAGAGAAGATAGCATCATTTACAAACAAGTTGATGGTAGATGAAAACTATAAAAATAAAATGGAAGTAAACACTATGTGGACTAGTATAGCTGAGTCCATTAAGAAAGTAGCAAAAAATATCCTAAGAGTATCTAAGGGTAAAAGGCAACCAACAAAGGAAACTTGGCGGTGAAGTAAAAAAGTGTGAAAAGTTGTTAAAGAGAAATGAGTGTATTTTAAAGCATGACATATGACTAACAAAAACAAAAACTTTGAGTAATATAAGAATGCTAAAAAGGTTGCTAAGAGAGTAAGTGTGGTTAAACTCGAGGCATGTAATGATTTCTATAATAATTTAAAATCAAGAGAAGTTGAGAATGATGTGTCTAAATTCATAAAAGAGAAAAGAAGAGTAAGGACTTAAACCATGTTAAGTGTATTAGAAGTGATGAACAAATGGCACTAATCAAAGATGATGACATCAAACAAAGGTGAGAAAGTTACTTTTAAAATTTATTAAATGATAATTACCCTAAGAATATAGGGATTAGAAGTACCGTAAACCCAAATAATATTGGACATTATAGATACAATCTTAAGATTAGAATACCTGGAATGAAAGAGGCCTTAGAAAAGATGAAATCAAGAAAAGCAATGGGGCCCAATTGTAAGCCAATAGAAGTTTGGAAGTATAAGGGCAATATTAGAGTAGTTTGTTTAACAAAGTTATATAAAAAGATCATAAAATTAATGAAAATGCCAGATGAATAGAGGAAGAGATTTATTTTACCAATTTATAATAATAAAGGAGACATACAGAATTGTACTAATTGTCGGGGGGATCAAACTTATGAGTCATACCATAAAACTTTTTGAAAGAGTGATTGAGAAGATGTTATGACATGAGACAAGTGTATTAGAGAACCGGTTTGGTTTCATGCCTTGGAGGTTTACCATGAAAGCTATTTTTATGCTTAGAC
The DNA here is from genome assembly GCA_035236585.1 of Warburgia ugandensis. Lineage (NCBI taxonomy): Eukaryota > Viridiplantae > Streptophyta > Magnoliopsida > Canellales > Canellaceae > Warburgia > Warburgia ugandensis. The sequence goes on from CP141136.1 coordinate 7,790,065, forward strand.
AATTGATAAAAAAAATATAGGGAGGTGAGGAAGGACCTCGATGCAGTCTTTATTGACTTAGAAAAAGCTTATGATAAGGTCTCTACATAGGTAATATAATGGGTATTAGGCGAGAATGGAGTTTCACAGGGAGAATATAAACATAATTAAGGATATATGAGGAAGCGGTAATAAATGTTAAACCACTAACGGAGACACTAGTGATTTTCTTATCACCAAAGATCATCATTGAGCTCGTACTTTTTACGTTGGTTAAGGATAAGCTATCAAAACATCTGCATGAGAAGATTTAGTGATGCATGTTATTTGCAAATGATATAACTTTAATTAACAAGATAAGAAAGGGTGTAAACATAAAGTTAGAGTTATGGGGAGTGCGTTACAATCTAAAGGATTTAAAATTAACTAAACTAAGACAAAATACATGGAATGCAATTTAGCACGGGTAGGAGTTGGAGTGAAGCAATAGTAAATATTGATAACCAAAAAGTCTCCCTAAAAGAATACTTTTGATAATTGGGATTGATAATTCATGAGCACGGAGAGATAGAGAGGGAGGTTACTTAGAGAATCCAAGCGAGTTGGAACAAATGAAGATGTGCCTCTGGAGTTTTGTGTGATTGGCTGCCACTCAAATTGAAAGGAAAATTCTATATGATGTGCTTTATGGATCAAAGTGTTGAGTAGTTAAGGAACAACATATATATATATATATATATATATATACAGGATGAGCATCACCAAAATGCAGATGTTGAGATGGATGAGTGGCAAGATAAGAAATGATAGAATTAGAAATGAAAACATTAGGTAACAAGTTAGGGAGATTTGACTTGGATGGTTTGAACATATTTACAGGAAACTGCAAATATCACCCATTACGAGTGAAGGGAATACAAGTCGAAGATTCTAAAAGGGCAAGGGGAAGGCCCCAAAAAGGCATAGATAAAAGTAGTGAGAAAAGATTTAAAAACTTTGTGACTAAATAAAGCCATGACACTTAATGAAGATGAGTGGAGGAACAAGATTGCCGTGACTGAACCATAATCGAGGTAAGGTCTTGATGATGGTGATAAAAGAGTGGAAAAAGTACAATTTACTAGTCTCAACTAGTTTTATTATACTTTAGTCCTTCAACTTTATTTTTAAAGATTCCCCTTTTAATTATTGAATTTTTTTATTATTATAAGTCCATCGTGTTTACTAGTGTCAACAAACATCTAAAGTGGACCCCATAATGTATATTATAATATTTTAGAATAAACTTTTATAGGCTTTTATCTAGAGACCAACGTGAAAAAATATTGTGTTTAGGGAGTAAACTATTGTTCACAGAGTTTTGTATCTTGTTGAAGATGATGAATTCATCTTCCTCATTATTCTATACACGATGTAATCATTGAACACAAAGAGACATTGTTACAGAAGAGAATTCCATCAAAGACCATCCCAGCATAGGCAATTTGGTGACATTTTCCTTAGAAGTCAACGGCCCATTGGCAATGGAGACATCTGTTTCGATCCCCAATTAGATAATGAATATGTATAATTGGGTCCCAAACCAAAGATTAGAATAGTCAGAGCAGGTATTCAGTAACACATAGAATGTAATTGAATTTGGCTCATGACCAGTGCGTCGAAGTTTCAAAGAGGCAACTTCCGTATTAACCTTTTTACCTTCAAGGACAACATCAGTAATAAATGCATTCTAGGTAGCAATATTCCATTCAGGAATTTTGTCGAACAGCTTCAATGCATCTTCTCGCATCCCAGCTTTAAAATACTTATTAAAGGCACTGTAGGCTATGAAGACATTGAAAGCATGACTCACCTTGGCGGCAAGAGCATGGAGCTGTTTCCTGGTCATGGGTATGCGAAGTGCAACAGAGGCCTTAGAAAAAACAAGAGAAAGTGAAGTCAATGGGTTGTATTTGAAGCCATTGCATTTGAGAGAAATGTGAGAGGAGGGTTATGGATTGAGGAAGGAGGTTAAGTTTGGAGTAGAAGTTGGTGAGGTGGATTGGAGAGGAAGGTGGGAATGGTGAGGAGGGTTTTGATTACAACTGAGACGGGTAGACAGAGTGGAGATGGCCAATTGGACAAGTGAGGTAAGGCCTTAGGGTTGAAGGGCAAGCATCTCCAGTGATATTCATGGCTGTTGGGATTGGAACATGGGGAGAAGAGAATCAGCTAGTGAAGAAATCTCCAGTTGATTCGTGTGGGTAAGGGAGAAGGAGAAGCGAAGGGAGGGGAGGGGAGGGGAGGGGGAGAGAAAGCCATCTTCAAGTAATTAAAAAGCAAATTAAAAATAAAAATAAATTAAAGACATTAAAATCTGGTGATGAAAGGTTGATTATTGGATTGTGCTCGATGAGAGCTTTCCAACGACACTAAGAATGCGTAAAACGGACACCAAGACTCAAAAATTCAAAATTTTTACAAATAAAAGGTGGGGGTCCCAATTGATAATGGCACCCCCTGCGCTAACTGTTCTACACAATGTCACAGGGAAGTGAGTCGACAAGTGGGAGGCAGACTCGCCACGCGAACTCAGCCTCTTCCACCCCCACCTTTTATTTGTAAAAATTTTGAATTTTTGAGTCTTAGTGTCCGTTTTACGCATTCTTAGTGTCGTTGGAAAGCTCTCATCGAGCACAATCTAATAATCAACCTTTCATCACCAGATTTTAATGTCTTTAATTTATTTTTATTTTTAATTTGCTTTTTAATTACTTGAATTTCCATAAAATTTTCACTTTGAAATAAGTTTGCTCACATTTTGCTTTGAATCCAAATGAAATTTCAAGTCATCTAATCCTTACAAGAAATACAATTTAACAAGTTCTAAGGATTCAAAATTTATCCAAAACTGCCTTCAATTTGCAATTGAACTCATGCAGGGCCTACCTGCTCAATCCTGCCTTAATTGTTCTGTTTTACCAAATCTAAGAAGATTAATAAGTTAATTCTTATTTTAACCTTATTTTAAGACACAGGTGTGACAATATATGTGTCTGCGTGCCTTATGATTGCCCCCGCAAGAGTCAACAATGACCAACAATGCCATCGAGACCATGGATTAGTGCCGCTTAAGATCGGCTGCCAATGATACATCCCCTTAAACCCTTTTCCTCCCTGCTTCCCCTTTCTTTCTCCCTCTAGCATAGTTGACCCGACACGTAGGCCGACTGCACCATAATATCCTTTTCCTCTTCACCTCTCCTTATCTACTCCTTTTGTCAGCCACCCAAAAAACCCTCTTCCCTAGCCCGACCAAAACCCCTTTCTCCTCTCTAGCCACGCCGATCTGCGCCAGTCCCATTCCTTCCTCCCTCTTCCTCACTTTACCGACTTGGCGTCTCACCGACATTGCCCCGCCTACTGCTTCCTTGTTTCTCCAATGACTCACGGTGCACCCACTCTGCCCTTTGTCTTTAGCATAGACGGTCTAATGTGACTGCTTGATCCAGCCCACCACCGGACCCAACTCCTTATCTCTCCCTCTCAACCTCCTTCACTCTCCTCTAGTCGACGCACCCGACCAAGGGCGCTCACCAGATTTGGCCTAGTGTGCCATGCTCTCTCTCTCTCTCTCTCTGGCCCCCACCAGCCTTGTCCCTCCTCCATTTCCTCCTCTCCTCCCCCCTTTGTCAATGGCAAAAAATCATGTGATTGTGACCACTTGCGCTTTATAATGATGCCCATTGTTGAGGAAAACTCAGATAAAAGATTTGAGACATTCACCACAATCCTTGTGATGTGAGGAACAAAACCTATCAACCAATTTGACCATCCATAAAGATCAAATTGTGTTCTAAAAGTTGATAGTGATGTACGGTCACGATCATGTTGATAATTTGACTATCTAACCATTGATCTATCACCAAGTGTTAGATCCATGATCAAATCAGTAAACCCCCCACACGATCCAATCATTAATCAGTCGCTAGCACCCTGATCTATAACTTTTTATCACTATTCAACCATTGATCGGTTAACTAAACGTTATATCTACAACTGATCCATCCTTGTAAGATAAACTAACATTTGATAAACTACTTAACATTTATATATGTGATCAATTTGAGCTTATGAGGAGATCTGACCATAGATTTAACACTAGACTATCTAATATGTGATTGATTTGGCCCCCTGCATTAATTGACTAGAGATTAGTGATCATGCACCAAGATTCATGATTGATCCAAGTATTCACCTTAATTTAACCATAGACCTACCACCAAAACCCCTTGTGACAATGATCCTTTCCATGGTTTAACCATTGGTTAAAGCATAGACGCTTAAATTATGAGATTGGACATTCTATTTCCTTGATCAATGGCCCAAAACATTTAATCCAAATCATCAACTTTATCAAGTGTGACTCAAGGAGTGAAACGCCTATGGTTATTTGATGATCGACGTGGTTTAGCTAAAAATCTGGTTATTTGCGATTTAATTGACTATTACTTTATATTTTGAGGATCTTATGACATTTGATTTATCAAGTTCTTTTATGTGATTTAAAAGTTGTGCACAATTGTGATTTTATGATATATTATGGTTTACATGAAATTACTTTGTGGAATTGATTATTTGAAAAACATATACTCAATGTTTGTGCATATTTTATCTAAAATGTTTTTAGCATGAAATTGCAATATTGAATTGATATGTGATTCAAATTATATTTACTATCTCTGCTTTGAATATTTTGTTCCTTAAAAATTGTATTCAAAATAGTTTGAAACATTTTTTAAATTTGGATTTCTAAAATTGGTGTAGTAGATGTGAAACTACCTACATAGGTGTAAGCTTGCTAAGATATTATAAATTGTTTATAATATCTTAGGACTTTGAAGAATTTGACTTGAGGATTCAAGGTGGATGCAAATCTTGGATGAAGAAAATGTTGCATTATACTGTATGTGTGACACCCCGGGTTTTAGCAACTAGTTCCCATATTTATATAAAAATAAAAATAATAATTTATTTATAGAAAATAAATGGAATTCTAGAACTTAAAACTCATTATTTAAAACTTTTCGCATCGTCAAGCAAATACCATTTAGAAAACCCCGAGAGTCATTTCACCTCAAAACCACACTGAAGAATAGAATCAAAAGTAAACATTTTGAGCATACTCACAAATTAAAACCACAGTGACATTTTTGCAACTGCAAAGATATGTAATAATGAAAGTTCCAAAGCTCTAGGGTCTGTTCAAGATCACCATATCATCTATGAATAAACACATAACTACTATAAAGTGATATGGGTCTAATCTATCAATATATACAATGACTAAGGAGAATGCCAAAAAGCCAATACCAGTCTAACTAAAAGTACACCACTCTATCGGTATTTGATAGTCTCTGTCCTCAAGCCCCTGTCCAACTCCATGCTAGTCCACCTTCTTCCCTTTCTGACTGTCGCACTCTGATTCTAAGGCATTGTAAAACAAAGCAATGCCTCAGCAAGCCATGCTTGTGCAGGTGATATACATTCAAAATAACTCAATAAAACAAACCATATGGCGCAACGCATAAAGATCATAAAATGATCAAACATAATATAAAGCCGCAAATCACACGATAAAGGACATACCATGTCCATGCAATAAATAAGATATCATCAACCATGATATCAAGACATGGACAATCCGAGAAAATCTAGAAACACATGAATGCATGTCAAAAGTATCAACATCATACACAGTGAAACCCAGTGAGTGTCTCACATACACTCACGGCAATGTGGGGTCAGCTCTTTGTACCATATGCTTTCACCCTTTCACCTTTGCACCCCCACGGGCACTCAGGCACTCACAGGAACGACGCGCACCACTTTCACTTTCACCCATTCACCCTCACAGGCACTCAGGCACACACGAAAAGTCGCGTTGCACACCTGCTTTCACCCTCACGGGCACTCAGATACTCACGGGGTGAAAAATCGCATCCTACCACATGATCAATGGTCTCAAATCTCAAGTCAGAGCGACTCCCACATGTTAAAAAGACTAACAATCAAGTGAATATCACGAAAGATATAAAAAACAGTGCATGCAATAATCACTACAAAGATAGCACGCACATGAGAAGCTACATGCTGAAATCAATCTCAAGCATATGGTAAGGCATAAATCACATGCCTCAAAAACTCAAATCACCATTTGAAAATCATGAAAAAATTATGAATGAAATCACCTACCTCGGTATCGCACTATCCCAACAAACGTGTAAACGATATCAATGTGTATGCCCTGATGTGCCTGTCATGCCATGAATCATGACATGGTTAATGCATATAACCAAAATCTAAAGCATGATCATCTATTGATCAGCTCGATCTGAATCATCTAATAACATTTAGTAGTTTTACTATTAAAAAGTTACTCCAAACTAGATTTATGTCTTAAATCTAAGTCTGCCTTGTTGAGACGATCACAACGCCTCTTTCGGATCGTGATTTAGACCTCTGTAGCTCCAAAAATCAAGGTTTAAAGGAATAAAGGGTCAAAAAGACCAAAATCCCGAAATGGGCCCGCCGTACGCATGCGCACTGCACGTGGTAGGCGCGTCAGAACCCACAAGGGGTAGCAGGCGCGTCTGTGGATGCGCTCTACGCATGGGGGACGGAACAACGCACGTGGCGCTTTCCAGTCTCTCCGCGTGGCGCGCACAAGTCGCACCACGTGGCGCTCCCCTCATCCGTGCGTTTCCTCCTGTTCCGGTCGCCGTTGCCAGAGACGGTGACCGGACTGATTCGTTGTTGCTGGCGACCCTAGGTGCTCCGTTTTTTGTGATTTTTACACCTCTGTGTTCAATTTTTCACATACATTCCATTTTCACAAATCTCTCCTAAATCTATCATTTTTTTACGATTTTTATCATGTTTTCAAAAACTCTCATACTACGGGTTTTTGTGTTTTGCGGCGTCTATAGCCATCCGATTGTCATGAAATTTTGTGGGTCCTTTCCTCTCCTCATCATATACAATGTGAACGGTCAAGATCTAAATCTGACTTTGTCTCATCCTTCTTCTCTTTTTTGTGCAAAACAGTAAGTACGAAATTTTTGTAAAATCTACATGTTCATGCTATTTTTCGGCGTTTACAAGTTAAGAATCTTAAATTTTAATGCAAAAGGGAAAGGTGGAGTGATCCGACCTCATTCCCGGCTGTTTAAGGGTGGAGAAATCCGTCTCCACGGTGCGTCACTGTCCACGTGATGGCAGAGAAAATTTGAGAAAGAAGTGAGTGCGTTTTGAGCACTCTCTCTCTTCTCCTTATCTTATTATATGTTTATGTTTTATTATATTATATTATTATATTTAGTTATTTATTTATTTTCTCATTTTCAATATTTTTTTTAAAATCAAAATGTTACAGTATGAAACAATGCAAGTATATGAATTATCTTTTTTAATATATATATATATATATATATATTACAATCGGACTATGAGCTGTGACTTGCTAGATCTAAGATGCATGTATTTTTATTTTTATTTTATAATAAAAATAAATTTTCAACTATTTGACTATGAGCTGTGACTTGTTAGATCTGAGATGTATGCATTTTTTATTTTGATTTTATAATAAAAAATAAGTTTTAAGCTATTTTGCTTTCTTGAAGTTAAATGACACTCAGGGTTTTCAAAATAAATTTAAAAGAAAAAGATTTTTTTATAGCATTGTTTTTACAAAATTGTTTTCAAATAAGGATTAATCCCCCATTAGGAATTAGTTTTGCATTTGACAATGCATATGAAAACCTAGGTTGTCACACTTAGTGTCAAAAAGATCTTTTTAAGTAAATTTCATTTATTGAGATTTCACTTGTAATTTTCAAAAGTTCATTTTCTTGAAACCTAAACAATATAATCTTAAGTTCACATTTCATTTTAATTAAAATTTAACAAAATTGATATAAAATAAAGTACAATAATTAAGGCTATTACACCCCTAGACCCCTAGTTCATAGCAGAACATAATTTGATATAGGCACAACAAGATTAGGCCGATTAGGCTCCACACTTGCAACACCACAGTCTCCAAACTCTTCCTAATGGGTAATAAAAAATCAAGATAAGTAGGAATCCCTGCCATCATATAACTCAAAGAGCTTGATACTCAAGCTCTTACAACTGTGATGCCATAAACGATGACTAGGATCCAATAGCGGTCATTGTTGTCACATATATTTCATCTTCTACTTCTCTTACAGTTTCTAACCAATCCTTATATAACAAAAAGCTACAAAAGGAAACCTTGGATTTTCTCTTAGACATAACTCAATCCAAAGAAAAAAGGGCTAAAATGGTAGAATAGGGTTTCACCATTTCTTGGGTTGGCAAGGTTTGTAAGTAAAATAAGAGGAAATGCTTGTAGATAGAGAGAGAGAGAGAGAGAGAGAGAGAGAGAGAGAGAGAGAGAGAGAGAGAGAGGACTTGTTTTGAAGATAGAAGGAAAAGAAAATTTCTTGGGAAAGAATAAGGAAAAGGGTTTTAGCTTTTAGGTTTGATAATAATCAGTGAACCTCATGTCATTAGGTCAAATGACATGTCATTGGGTCGAGGGCCAGGTAGACTATCTAATTAGCTTCCACAATTGATTCTAGTATTGTTGAACTTGTTTGTATAGTTCTAGATTGCTATCGCAAATAATTGAGAAAATGCCAAAAGTAGAAACTTATTTAGATTTTATTAATATTTTCTATTTAAGTCCATAACTTTTTGGTAGCTTATGCTAGCATGACATGTAGAAGAATATCAATTTTGAGAGCTTATATATATAAGATACTATGGAAGCTATTTTCTTATTAAGACAATTGGTAGAGAAATATAGGGAGAGAAAGAAAGACCTCCACATGGTCTTTATAGACTTACATAAAGTTTATGATAGCCCCTAAAGAGTTTAATATGGAAGGTGTTGGGCGAGAAAGGGGTTTCACAAGGGTATATAGACATAATTAAAGATACGTATGAGGGAGCGGTGACAAATGTTAAGACCACTAGTGGAGAGACCGGTGATTTTCCTGTCATTGTAGGATTGCACCAAGAATCGGCATTGAGCCTATACCTTTTCATGTTAGTTATGGATGAGTTAACAAAACATCTGCATTAGGAGATTCCCCGGTGCATGCTATTTGTAGACGATATAGTCTTGATGAGCTAAGAGAGGGTGTAAATACAAAGCTAAAGTTATGGAGAGAAGCATTAGAATTTAAAAGATTTAAAATTAGCCGAACTAAGACACAATATATGGAATGCAATTTTAGCAAGGAGAGGAGTAAGAGTGGAGCACCATTCAAGATTGATAACCAAGAAGTCTCTGTAAAAGACCACTTTCGGTACTTAGGATCAACGATTCATGAGAGTGAAGACATTGAGAGGGAGATTACCCAGAGAATCCAAGCGGGTTGGAACAAATGGAGATGTGCATATGGAGTTTTATGTATTTGGCGGGTGCCACTCAAACTAAAAGAAAAATTCTATAGGATGGCCATAAGGCCAGCCATGCTCTATAGATCAAAGTGTTGGGCAGTTAAAGAACGTCATGTTCATAGGATGAGCGTCGTAGAAATGAGGATGTTGAGCTGGATGAGTGGTAAGACAAGAAAGGATAGAATTAGGAATAAAAATAAAAAAATGGCAGGCCCGTTGCACCAAGCTCCTGCCAATGCTAGGTCCGGGGTAGCACCAATAGGTAGTAAGATGAGGGAGATTAGACTTAGATGGTTTGGACATGTTCAAAGGAGACCGAAAACGGGACCAATTAGAAGGAGTGAGGCAATGCAAGTAGAATGTTCTAAAAGGGCAAGGGGAAGGCTCAAAAGAATGTGGATAGAAGCGATGAGGAAGGATTTAAAAACTTTGGGATTAAATAAAGCCATTGTACTTAATAGAGAGGAATGGAGGAATAAGATTCATGTGGGCGACCCCTAATTGGGATAAGGTCTTGATGATGATACATTTAAATGTCATATTTGAACTCCATCACCCATCTTCGATTACTGATATTCCTAGATAATGTAGACATCTTAAAATGAATAGTTCTTAAACTTATCTCTTCCATAATCTTATCTATGTTAGTAGTCCTTGACCCATATCCTTAAGTCTAATATAAATTTTTTTTTCTTGTTATTTGTTATGTGTAGTGGCAAAACTATACAAAAGAAGAGATCTACAACCAATTACTTACAAAGGTCACAAGGGAAGCCATGCAAATCCTCCCCTAAAGGACTCAAGAAAAAGGTGTTGAATTTGATCTTCAATCCTTAAGATTAAGACCACAAAGCAATTGAGCATTTTGGGTAGTGATCTAGTTCTGCAAGGCCCTTTTCTTTTGTCCCCCTAAACTTTCAAAACCGTAATGTTTTTCCCCCTTTCCTTTTTATATTTTTCTTTTTCTCGTTAAAGGATAAAGTATGTCCATCTTACTAAACAACAAATTAATCCACTTGCCTATCAAAAGTAGGTGTGCATATATTAATAGTTGAGAAATCATTATTCATGGATAACATAATTCATAAATTGTCATTCGCATGCAACACTTAATTAGAATGTGACAGAACCGAACATTGGGAGCTAGTACATCTTTTATAGGTGACATTAACAGTGATGGGCAGATGCACATGTATGGGAGTGGGGTCCTAAAATCCCACTCAAAATTTTAAAACTTTTAAATTATATACATACATTGTTTAAAATTTTAAAACTTAATATATATATACATATATATTTACTTTGTTTATAAATAGACCCCACCTAAGACTCCACTGAATTGTTTATAAATTTTTGTTTTTATTATATTACTAAAATACCCTAGTTTTAACTCATATACGCTATAACATTTGATTTTTGCACTATCCTTACATTGTTGTTGGTTTTGATATTTTGTGAATATTGTATAGATAAGTGAACATTATTTTAATGTCTTATTGTGTTCAAATAAATTTTTTTCTTAAATACTTATTTCTAATTAGAGTCCCTGTAATAGTTGACGCTCATGGCCACACCAAGAAGACAATACTCTACATTTTTGTGGATGCTACATTCTTTCAAAAGATCTAAACCATTCATCTTATTTAGCATCCTCAAAATAGGTGACCTAGGAAATATACTTCATTTGGATGATCCTAACTACTAGTGTTTTATCTTTGAAAAAAGTTTAATGTTTAGTGGCTCAAACTTTTAACATCGATAACTTAGGCTATAAGCATCCCTTGGGCTTGAATTTTGGTATCCAATCTATCGAAGGCATCCCAAACAAGATTAGTTTAGATCTTTCAAAAAAGGTTAGCATCTATGAAAAAAAACGAAACATCAATGCACTCTTGTCTACTATATATTAAGCTAATCACTTTTTTATTTGAGTATTTAAACCTTACTTTTCCTTGTGCTATGTGCAATGTATTTAAAAATTTTAATTATTTTTATTTTGACCTGTCTTATTAGTTGGGTAAATGAGCCATAAAGGATTTACTTCTCTTTTTTAATCATATGTCAAATCCTTAAATCCTTGTGACATCTATATCCATTTCTAAAGTCTCTTATTATATTTTTATGTTATTTAATTTATTTATTTTTACATTAAAAGCAAATGAACTTGAACCTCATCTTAATCATCAAAGTTGTCCATATAATAACCTATATCCATGTAATCATGTAAATCTTTATATTAATGTAGACAAAGAAATCCTATGAGAAAAGAAATATTTATCAAATAGGCAATTTTATCTCAATGATCTAATTCGTCGTAGGATCTAAGCCATATATCTAATAATCTATATATGCCTCTAAAGTTATAAACATGCACTGACTAAGATATTTTTGTATTAGATGTAACTGCTAAGTATTTCTAGATTATTCTATCAAGAGATATAACATTTGTTTCCTTCTACACATAAACAAATCAACCTCTAATGGGATCGTATCTTTTTCTATTTCATAGGTATCTATCTGTAAAATAACTCCTGCTACATATAGGCCTAAATCTCTCATCTTCTTAACACCTTATTGTGCAGATTTTAGATTAAAATAGATTTTAAATGAATCACCTAATTGTATTATTCAATTAAAAAATTAAAATAGACTGATAGTTGAGAGTGAATATTATTTACATCATATATCATTTCCCAGGACATTGCCCCATGTTAGATGATCTGATCCATTTATCACATTTAACTTACATTAGATTGGCTAGACACCAAAATCCATGATTCTCGATTGATTCTAGCTATTATGTTTTGATTTTATTAATCATGACCGTTAAAATCTTTTGCTGAAATAAATAATTGTTAGAAGCATTTGATGCGTATGAAGTTTTGCAGTTGGCCTTAAATAAGTGAGAAATAAGACAGATATAGCGTATCCTAACGCCAACTTGTTTAGTAACAATCCAATCAATCCCAGTCACTTTAATGGGTCCCACCACCAGCAATGCGAACTGTTACTTAGCCACGTGCGGAGAAGTGCGAGTAAATCCAATCTGCAACCGCAAACACCACACTCCCCGGTAATTGACTGGTGGATGTAGGAAATGGGCCGTTGTTGTTAATCATCAGTTTGAATTTTACGGTTCTAACGGTTCAGATTCGGTCAAGCGGAATGCTACTACAGTCCATATCTCGCCAGGAAACTAGACCGAAGAAACCCAGTTCTACGTGATGGGCCCCACAATAGGTTGATCAGACCCGTTCATCCGATTTCTCTGAACTCAAATATCACAATGACGACTGATCTAACATCCCAAAAACAGTGCTTTTTCCTTACCGATTATGCAGTGTTCTTTGAGCTGTGTTTGTGACCGTCCAAGTCTTTGATTGGAGTAGACGGGACATCTTTGGAACGGGTTGATCAACCCAAAGGTGGGTTCCATCATACAGAAGTGGGGTGGGATCCACAGGACTCGGTATTGTAATTTTATTTTATTGGTAAGAGAAAAAATATATGTTAATTCTGTTCGCCCGCACATTTTATTTTGGTCCCGAGAACCAATACGTAGGGAATTTCACGCTCTCGCCTTTCACCAGGAAAAAGTTTTTCAGAAACAGGATGAAGATTTTCAGACCTTAGATCGCTAAATTCGGAGCCCGATTTCCAGTTCCAATCTCAGACATCGTCTCCGCCTATTGTTCCTCTAGAATCTGTTGAAATTTCTCTCATTTTCTCGTCTATTCTGGCAGTTTCCGGAAAATCTCATAAACCCTAGCGATCGTTTATTCTGCAAATTCGAGGGGGAAAGATCCTTCTTTTTTAGCACTTTCGAGCCCGAATGTTACGAATTGCCAAATTTCTTCGTATCAGGTAAGAGTATTTCGATCTTTTGCTGGTAAATGTTCAATGGAGAGGCGATTCGAGAGAATTCCTCACACGTCGCCTCTCCGAAGTCGCTTGGTGAGTTTTCGCCCTGGCGAGGTCACAAGTTAGATACTGAAATGGAGGAAAATGGTTCTTCTCCTACCTCATCGAATTATTCTTCTTGTGAAGGATCAGAGTTTGAAAGGTATTGCAGCGCAAATTCGATTATTGGAACAGCCAGTGTTTGTAGTTCCGTAGGAAACTGTAATGAGTTTTTGAGTTCTGATTTGGGGTCTCTTTGGAGTTTGGCGGCAGAAGAAACCAGGAGGAGGATTGAACGGAATGAAGGTGATGTGGTTTCGTGTGGTTTTGAACGTCCTCCGTCCGAGTCTTGTAAAGAAAATGAGAATATCGAGAATGGAGCTCCGTCAGAAGAAAGAAAGCTGTTGGCAGGGGTTGGAAATTGGCAAAAGCTATTGATGGCTTCTGATGGAAGTTCATCGTTAGTAGCAAATTCCGAGGAAAATAGTGATATGCAGCCAGGTAGTTACAGGGATATTTGTGAAGAGAGTAGTATTGGGAATTTAAGCACATTGCCAACTTCTCCTCAAAATTTGATGTTGTCAAGAGATGGAACGGATTCCAATTCATTACCGAGTTCAGCTGGGAAGTATCTGTTTTATGAGGATATCGATGCAGAGAATAATGATGAAAGTTTGATCCAAATGAGGGTCGGAAGTAGGGCACGTTTCTTCTCTGGTTCTGATGAAGATTCTCAATCTGAATTAGATGTTTCTCAAGAAAAAAATATCGATGATTTTGCTGGAGAGGCCAGTTCTGGTGTGGGATTTTGCTTGCAAAGGGAAAGTTCAGAATATGATGGTGAAACGGAGACAAGGGAAGTAGGTGTTGCTCCAGAGACAGATGTAGGAACCTCATCCAGATGCGAACAATTGGATGATGATGATTCACTTGATTTTGGTACAGATGATGAAGATCAAAGGCGTTCTCATTCAATGAGTAACTTACAATATTTTAGGGAAAGTAAGACAGAGAACGAAAATCCACTGCTTATAAACTCATCAGTTGCCTTTGGTGCTGGTGACTGGGATGAGTTTGAACAAGAAGTGGAGGGAAACAAATTCTCATTGTCACATAGATCTCTTACATATCAACAATGGCCTCTAGAAACTGAAACAGACCTCTTGGATACACTGGATAGTGCTCCAATTCCTGGAGGAACTGAGCAACCAGAAAGTGTGCGAGATATACCTGTAGCTAGTTGTCAAACCGAAGCTGCTGATGAATCTCTGGAGAATAAAAAAAGTTGTTCTCTCCTGAATTTGACAGAAGAAGATGATCTGCAATCAAGAAACCCTGATTCAGAGTTGTACTCTTTGGTACACGCAGATGCAGCTAAAAGTCATTTGAGCATCAATGCTGATGCTCCTGAAAGAGAACTTCAGTGTATATGTAGCGAGGAAGTCACTGTTCTTCGTGATGATGATGTTTTGGACAAAGAATTATTGCCAAAATCAGAGCTTGTGCCAGACCATACTTCTGATATTATGATCAGCCAGGGTCATTCTACTGCAACTGAAGCATTCCAAGGTAGCAAGATAGAATTTTCTGAAGACCACAAATTGAATATGCTCTCAGTAATGGCTGATGAAAGTCATAATATTGTCCTAAAGAAATTGGGGAAGGAATCTGCAGCTTCTATGGACGTAGGTGGACATTCTCCTGCAACCAAGGAGGTTAGTTTCATTGCTACTTGATTTGGGAAGAGAGTATCGAGCTGTGTTCTCATTGTTTCTAAACACCTGCATTCATTTTGATAAATAATATTTTATCAGCTTTAGTTTTGGTGAACTTCTATATGTAAAGATTAGATCAAATGCCTCTTGATGGGTGGCATCAGGATGTAAAATATATATTTATGACTCAAGCAAGAACTTCCTCTGATATATAGAATTTCTTTTTGTTAATAATTCAAAAGATTCGTCTAAAAAGAAGGATTAGATGGGGACCATAGGGTGCTTTCCTGATCCGTCAACTGTTTTGTTTTATTTTTAATTGAATCCAAGCACAAACTGAATTGCAGAAATACTGCAGAGAATAAATGCAAAAAGACATTTATTTTGGTTTGGAAATTATCACATGCTGCATATTTTATCACATGACTATGCTTTGGAACAGAAGTAAATGTGACTTGGCTGATTTGGAAACCAATTGAAGCTACTGCATTGCTCCATGTTATAGTGCTTAAGAAAACAGCAGGTCTCAGAAAATTGGTAATGATATTCTAGCTATATTTGCCTCTCCATCAGTAATCAGAGAGGAATAGAATGGAGGCATGGCAGACATTTTTTATTGGCACTGGAAAAATCTCAAAAGTGATTGGCAAGGGGACTGAGAAATCATCTTTAATTCAATAATTTAGATGTGACATTGCATTTCTGAAGGAGAAAACAGTCTGCCATTCCAAAGCCCCAAGCTTTTTTTTGCAATGATGAATTAGCAGGGTTTTTTGAAGCTTTAGTGGGGTTTGTTGGGAGCTTTGGACTTCGAGGAGATGGCCTCAAATGAGGTGGATACTGGGTTATGTAGTTGCAGGTGCAAAGGGTGTGACTTGCGCCTAGAGGGACTAGGCATGCGACTAGTTTCTAGTTGCAAAATTAATTAATTAAAAAAGCGATAACAAAAAATAAAAATAAAAATATTAAATTTAAAATATATTAGAATATAAACTAAAGGAGGGCTTGAATTGATAACAGCACCCCTTGAGGTGTGACTTGCACCTGGAGGGACTAGGCATGCAACTAAAATCTAGTCACAAAATTAATTAATTAATTGGAAAAAGGGATAAAGAAAATTTTAAAAATGTGAAACTCAAAAATATAATATAATATAAACTAGAGGGCTTGAATTGATAAGAACCCCCCTGGGAAGGAGGAAGAAGAAGGAGAGAGGGGAAGGGAAAGGAAAGGAAATCCAATGCACCATCTCCCCTTCTCACTGCCATTTTCGCTGTTGAAGAAAGATGGGTAATTGTAAATCAATCTGTTGGTTATGGGGTTCCACAGTGAAGAAGACAGCTCCGATTGTGGATCCGAGCGTCCATTGCAGTTCTCTCGACTCGAGGAGTAAAACCCCGCAAGCTATTATCCCCATAATCCAGCATATTTTTGCACCTAGTGATTAGTTGTGCTTGTGACTACGTGGATACTGGGCCTTCCTCTCAGGGTTATTGCTTCATAAGCAAAGTAGGTTGTTGATTATCTCTTGAAGGTGCATCAAAAGAATATGATTGGCAGGGCTGTGCAAAGATCTGAAGACCTGTGGAGATTTGTTACAAGTAGTGGATGTATGCAGGGGCTTTGAGTCTGCTTTGTGTCATGTGTACAGAAAGGGGCCAAAAATGTTGCTGGCTCCTTTAGTTAAACAGTGGTGGAATAGAGTCTTGGCGGCACAGTGCTGCAATTTCTATAACCCACTTCGTTTGTTTTCGTTTAAGCTATAAAATGTAACTATAGTTTGATTTTCTAAATTCAAAAATTTAAAAAGAACAAAAGTTGCTGTAGAACTGTAATTTAGGGTCTGCCTGGTAACTACGTGATACCCCATAGCATATCAAAGAGTAGGACTGGTTTGGAAGAAGTACTTATACCATATGTCACTTATTGTGAGTAATCCAACTGTGCCAGTGCATCTGTTGCCCTTATTGGCTATTAAAACCTTAGACGCATAAATATTAGATCTAGACTGCATAAACTTGGAATTTCTCTTACATTATCTTTTGTAAACTTCGAAAGCATTTTTTTTCTTTAAGAGAAAAAGGTAGCTAAATAATATCCCTTTGACTTGATTCGATGGTGTTTAAGGAATCCTTTAGGCAGGCACCGTGGTAGTTCATTACCAGAAGGATCCATGAATGGATGATGTAAAGGTTTTCTGGCCTCCACATACCAGAACTTTTCTGGGAGAATTCAGTGGTGCCTCTTGGCAGCTATGAATAGAGTCTAATCCAGATGAGATGATCTGGTAAAATATGGTGATCAAGGCACAACCGTGAATGTTTTGTCCAATCAAACAGAGTCTACCCACAGCAATGTGCCACCACAACCTCCCAGAAAACTTAATAAAAACTGAGAACACCAAACTTCAGAACCTGTATTTATTATTTGATGGAATTTCTATTCTGTTTTGTTTGCTGAATCACATGAAATTTTATCCAACTCCATAAATGTATGAACAAAGTAATAAAGAGAATTTTCTACTGTATACTGCTAACTGCTTATATCTTTGTGCTGAAGAAACATGAACTGTAAATCTGCATCTTTTGAAATCGCACCACATGAAAACATTAGTTTAGGATTTTGTGAACCCACCTGTTGGTGAGAGTAGCTTGATTAGAATGATTCTGAGGGGACAAAAGAAGTGTTCAGGTCATTAATGTCCTACAACTTTATTGCGAAGTGAAATCCTGTACCTGTCTCTACATCTCAGCCAGATTGCAAAGGTTTGACACAGCTGCCAAAGTTCATATTGACTGTTGGAAGTCATGCCAAAGAGGTCTTTTGCTGAGCTAGTTCTCATTGCAGCTGTAGTTGACGTGATACTAATACCTATAGATCTGATTCAAGAGCTAGTTCTATGAGATGAATTTACAGTCCTGATAATGGGGAGCTTCATTAATCCGAAGAACAAATTTGGACTGTGGGACCACATTGCTTCTCAAGGGTCAGGGAAAAGCAAGGTCTCTTTCCAATAATAACATCCTCATGCATCTTCTTGGTGTGACATACCAAATTCTCCCGCCAATCATTTCTTGGCCAACTGAAGGGGAACTACCTAATAAACACCTTTGCAACTTCATCGCCTTTTGGGTCAGACCTGTAATCAGACTTGGAGTTAACTTGACCTCTCAAATTGATTCCATTTGGCTGTTAACTTGTGCAAGCAAAGAGTGATCTAACTGAGGAGTGTCCATCGTAGTTCTTTTGTATTTCTCCAATCAGTAGTCTTTTTACTTGCATAGAACGTAAATCTATTCCACTGAAGGCTGTTTTTTGCTAGCTTTATATGATAATAGGGATGGAGACTAAAAGCACATTTGATGTCTTCTACTTCTAGTGGATTGTTCTCATGGTATTCCAGAAGATAACAGCCGGAGTTCACAATTATTATTTGACTACTTTGCAGGTTGGGAAACTTGATGCAGATGATTTTTATGATGACATGGTTCATGAAATGGAGGAGATTTTACTTGACTCGGGAGTCCCTCATGGAGCTAGATTTACTCAAATTGATAGAAGTCATCTGTCTCAGCACTCTCTATCTTTTAGAGATGGCAGTCCTACTGCTTCTACTTCAGGTAAAGATGAAGTACATTCTCCAATACAAATCCCCCAGAAAATTGATTGGGTTGAAGTAGTTGGAGCAAAACAGAAGAAAGGTGATGTTTCGCTTGGGGAAAGATTAGTTGGTGTGAAGGAATATACAGTTTATAAGCTAAAAGTATGGGGTGGCAAAGATCAATGGGAGGTTGAACGTCGTTATCGTGATTTCTTTACCCTTTACCGTCAACTTAAAACTTTCTTTGTGGAACATGGTGAAATTCTTCCTTCTCCTTGGACAAATGTTGAGCGGGAATCCCGAAAAATTTTTGGTAATGCATCTCCTGATGTTATCAGCGAGAGGAGTACTCTTATTCAAGAATGTCTACGATCTATTCTGCAATCAAAATCTTCTCTTGGCATTCCTAGTTCTCTGGTTCGGTTTCTGTCTCCTTCTGAATCCCCATCTGATATTTCAGTGTTAAGCACTCAGCTATCTCAACCAATAAAGAAGCTTCAACATGATGAAAATTCAAATTCATTAGTCTGTGGTGAGACTTGTACAAAGGGTGCCTCCACTTTAGGAAAAACCATATCATTGCTGGTTGATATACAACCTCGCAAGTCTATGAAGCAGTTGCTTGAAGCACAACATTACAGCTGCGCAGGATGCCACAAATGTTTGGATGCTGGGAAGTCTTTGGTGCAAGGAGTCGTCCAATCATTTGGGTGGGGCAAGCCTCGATTTTGTGAATACACTGGTCAATTGTTTTGCACTTCGTGCCATACAAATGAAACTGCAGTTCTGCCGGCTAAAGTCTTGCATCTCTGGGATTTTTCTCTCTATCCGGTTTCTCAATTGGCTAAAGCATATCTGGAATCTATATATGATCAGGTAATACAGATTGACATTTACCATTCATCACGAGTTGAAAATTTTGGATGGAAAATGAGACAAAAGAAATTTGCTCAACAAAATTGGTGATCAGGAATTTGAATCTGGGGCACACTTGGTATATGTTTGCATGCTAAACAGTTAATCTCTTTGCTCCTAGTATGCATTTACTTTTAGCTTTTTACCTGTAGGTCCTTATTTCTGTCATGATAATTGTCTCTTACCTTCACAACGTTCTCCTCTGCAGCCAATGCTTTGTGTCAGTGCAGTTAATCCTTTCCTATTCTCTAAAGTGCCGGCCCTTCTCCATGTTATGGGTATCAGGAAGAAAATAGGAACAATGGTTCCATACGTTCGCTGTCCATTTCGAAGGTCTATTCAAAGAGGGTTGGGATCTCGGAGATATCTTCTTGAAAGCAATGGTTTTTTTGCATTGCGGGACCTTGTTGATCTCTCAAAAGGGGCATTTGCTGGTAAGATTTTCAGTAATTTTTATCATATGGGTGTTATCATTTAAAGAAGGGATTTTTGATGCCAGCTCTTCTGAAATAATAGCTTCTGTTTCTCAAATGAGGAAAATTTCTGTTCTTAATGACTCAGTTGCTCTGAAACTTAAGCAGATCTTGCCTGCGTGGAAAACCCACTGGGTTCAATGAGAATTCTCATGTTATTGCTATTATTCTTACCATTCAACCAAAGGCATTTGAATGTAATAGTTAACTGCAACTATTTCTATATTCAGAAGCATAGTTACCAGAACATGAGTCAAAAACATGAAATGATGCATGAATTAAAAACATAATGGGAAGTGAGAAACGTCTGGGGGACCACATATTTTTACAACATAAGATGAGTTATTACTATTTTTAATAATAAACATTACTTAATTCATAAGATACATGTAATTAAGCTCAATGATATGATTCAATTCAATTAAATGGTATAGTTGTTATTTGATCAAATGACATACTTGCAATTCTGGTAGAAAAGAACTTCTAAAATGTAAAAATTCTTTTTTGAAAGGAAAGGTAGAGCCTGTAAATATTCCTACTCTCTCTCAGCATTTTTTAGGGAATACTTATGCTTATGAGGGAGGAAAGAAACCATTGCTCTGTGTGTGTGTGTGTGTTTTTGTCAAGAATAGGAACTGCCACCAGACATGTTTTGAAAATGAAAATGCATTTTGAAAATAAATGCACACAAGATGACAAAAGTGCCCCTTCTTAAGGGTTTAATTTTCAAATAGATGCCCTGCTTCTTATGATCTTTCTCGGCTGTGAAGAGATAGTAACAGATCAGACCCTTTCCTTTCCATGTTGTAATGGTTCAGACAAAACAACGCTGCTCACCGAAAGTTGTTCTCCGGTCACTAAAAACAAGATCTTGTATGTACAATTTATTTTAAATTGATTTCTCTAACCTAAAATAGACTTAATTTATCCTATTGGACTTTCTTCACTTTTAAAGAATTTGTAGCCAGTAGATCCTTGGGGATGCTCATTGCAACCTATGGCCAGAACTAACTATGAAATTTCGGTATCATTCTTTTCACTGAAATCAGAAATGTGAGTCTACTCCTTTGTCTTTCATGTCAAATGTTTTTAAGATTGCATCTTGTCTGGAGCTTTGGCCAAGCACAATAATGTGTGTGTTATGATCATTCACCGGATGGAATTTTTCAGACATTGCACATCCATACAACAACAGCAAGTAGATGAACAGTTTTGATAACTAAAATCTGAGTTCACACATCCACAATTCTACATTAATTTGTATACATCCAATCAACTCTTTCTAGAGCATTGAGAAAAATTTCTGAAAGCAGGTGGAAGTTTCTAAAACGCAAGGGGAAGGCCCAAAAGAACGTGGATAGAAGTGGTGAGAAAAGATTTTAAAACTTCGGGACTAAATGAAGCCACAATACTTGATAAAGGGGAATGGAGGAACAAGATTCATGTAGTTGACCCCTAATCAGGATAAGGTCTTGATGATGATGATGATGATGAGAGAATCTGAAAATAGGTTCTTCTGCCACTAAATGAGCAAGCAAGGAAGGGGAGAATGGCCAGATGGAGAACATCTTTAAGAGGTTATAAATTGAGGAGAATAATCGAGATGGAAAAGATAAAGCATATGGCCAAAAGGTAGTATGTATGAGCAGATAGCCAGATAAATAGAATTTGAACTTTTTCCCCTTTAGATTCTTGCGATTATAGAATTCATTCGTGCCAATATCAATGCCCTATATATATGTGAGATAGCATGTGATATTATCTATCTCTGTGTATATATTTTTGTGAAATACTTGGGTTGATGGCAGAGAAAAGAAGTAAATCATTACATTCCATGTGCTCGACACTTCCAGAGCAGTTTTTCATGTGTTTCAATTAGTTTCCCCCTATTTCAGTAAGCATTTTGTGTTAGTTTCGAAGACTCTCTTGAAACACGTTTCCCAAATTTGAGGATTGTTTTTGGTAAACTGCTCAGACATGTCCTTGTTCACTAATCATTGCACCTGTTCGGCCTTAAAATGTATCTCATTGCTTCTCATGCCACGAGGCATAATTTGTTCGCTATTCTTTGTTCTGCTATATGTTGAGAAAAAAATTTCACCAGGAAACACTGTAATGTGGTATAGCAGATATCAGTTTGTTCATTAACAGGCTGCTAAAATAAGATTTGCGGTCTTGTTTAGATGTTGTCACTGTGCTTAAAAAATGAAACTTACATGGTTAAGGCGTTGTAGTATTAAAAAAAATGAGCGGTCTTTTTTTTCATATAATATATTCATCCAGATACTACCACATAATGCAGCTATGGGTATTTGGCAACTCAACTAAAGCCCCGGCAAGGAGATCCAGGCTTCCACGTATAAGGAATTCTGATAGTCGTATATATCTGCCTCCTACGTGTGTGTGCGCATTTCAGTATTGATATGCCATATATATGCAACATTTTATGTTCTCATCTTTGCATTGTCTTCATGCAGCCCTCCCTGTCATCGTAGAGACTGTCTCAGAGAAAGTCTTTGAGCATATTACACAGCGGTGCCTTGTATGCTGTGATGTGGGAATCCCATGTAATGCTCGACAGGCCTGTGAAGATCCTTCTTCCCTCATTTTCCCTTTTCAGGTAGGCATTTCTCAAAAAATTTGCCCATGCCTGAGCTGCTGACAGTGATGCTTTATTTTAACTATGTATTTATACCAATCATCAGGAGGAAAGTGAAGTTGCAAGGTGCAGTTCCTGTGACTCGGTATTTCATAAATCATGCTTTGGGAAGCTCTTAGCCTGTCCTTGTGGAGCACCCACTGAGGTGGACAACATAATAGGCCCTGCAGAATGGCTTAGGCGCCAAAGTAGCAATGATCTTAACAGGACTTTGGATACGCCCTCACGAAGACATGATGCCAAGTCAGGCATGGGATTTCTCTCTGATTTGTTTTCAAAGGCAAAGCAGGAAAGTACATGGAGCTCCAGAAACAATAACCCTGTCATCCTCATGGGTTCCTTACCAAGCTCTTCTATGTGATCAATGTAGCGTCATGGACTAGTAAAGCCTGGTATTCGCATTGCCACTGTTCTACTGGTGGGGTTGTATTAGTAGGGAAGGTCACCGATCAAAGTGATTGCTCTGTAAACATTGGGTGGTGTATAATCTTTATATTATTCTTTTGTAACAGATACCAATCTAATAATGTGAGCTTTTAGCTGTTGGTTTGTGCGCGTTGTTTGATGAATTTTCTTGGCTATTATGATTGACTTGCAGTTACCATATTGACAATAAAACTCGCATTTGGGCGTGTTTGTGACCAATGGCAGGTGAACCCTTGCATATAGATGATAAAAAGTTGAACAATGGTCCTATCTCTCGTACGTTTTGGTGGTCAGATTGTTTTATGGGCGTAGGGAACACTCGAGGTAAAGCCTACGGCAAGCAAATATCAGATGGATGGACCACCTCGCGGTTGTGGGTCTGGGTGAAGTCCAAGCATTTAAAACATGCAAGAGGTATGAAACTTTGATTCCTGTCAAATATGTCATGCCCGATCAGAAGGGGAGTCTTGGCACAACGTTGTCACTTATGTTATGCCCGATCAATCTTCCTAACTAGCCTAACTAGCAACCATTGCTATATTGGGGTGTAAGATGTAAGATTTAGAAAGTTCAAGAGGAAGGGAGGCGAAATATTTACTACTGAAACTTGAGATACATTGCAAAGGAAATCGGTGGTTTGCATTACCCTGACTTGATCCTAAACAGGGTTCTAAGATCATTTGATCCAGATAATCATCGGCAGGAGGACCAAGTTGTGATCAACATTATGATTAAATGATCACAACAAGGTCTTTCTTTCTCCTAAAAGCATTGGTGAAGGGACTATACATAGGGACTTTTCGTGTACTGGTTAGCTCTTGAATAGTTTTGTTGGCCTTTTGTCTTCTGTCTAATCTGTAACAATCCTAATTCCTTATTTCATTTAATGCATTTTCATCACATTGTAAAATTGAAATGAAATATAAAAAAAATTAAATTTTGACAAATCTGACTTTTATGAAAATTAATTCTTTGAAAATACAAAATTAAACTTTGAAATCTTAAAATTTAATATTGCACAACGAGAGCTTTCCAAAAGCACTAAAAATGCGTGAAATAGAGATAGGAGATTGAAAATCTCAAAATTTTATCAATAAAATGAGGGGTCAGAATTGATAATGACATCTCCTTCACTTAGCCATTAGGTGGATGATGCAAATCAACTGCCTGCAGTGAGAATGAATGAAGCTTCAAGGGGAGGAAGAGGAAGGAGGAGAAGCAAAAAAAAATAAAAAGAAAAAATGGAGGAAGGAAGAAAAAAATATATGATAAAATAAATGAAATGAAATTGGAAATTAGGATTGTTACAACTGGTAAGGTCTTGTTCTGTACCTCTCATGGCTTTTTCCTCTGCATAATATTCAGCTCCAATGTGCTGTGAAGGGTGTGGTTTTCCTGTATATTAAAGTGTGGTTTATATAGCTTGCTTAGTACTGCAAAAAGCTTCAAGAACTAAAGTAAGGGTCAGACACCTTGGTTAAACCACAGGTCTACTTTAACTCATACTTTGCAGAAGGAAAACCCCGAGCTTGTAGGTATTCCATTGCCAGAATTCATTAGAGTGGAATCTTTAGAGAATTTAGACCCACATCAATTATCATCTCTCTCTGAAATATTTCCACGATCTTCTGTGCTATCTCTGCAACAAATAACTCCGCCATAATCTGCAGAAAGACATGGTCCTTTCATCAATTTCTGCACTTCTCAATGTCTTGTCCTCTTGTAACCATATGATTTCCTGAAGAATGCTTAAACCCTGGTCGTGACGGTACTTCCCATTACCAGAATCTGCACTGTCGTTTGCGATTTTGTACAATCCGGGAGCTGGGAAGAAGCTTTGAACACCTTAATTCTCATGGGACAGATACGGGAAATACCTACCGTTTATGTTTATAATGCTCCTGTAGAACTATACGAAGTCAAAGCATGTTGTTGTTAGGAAATTAGGTGAGGTTTAGCTTGGTATGAAAAAGTTTTGACCCAGACCACATGCATTACCTTGCATTTTTGTAAGAAGTTGTTTTCATATTGAGGTCATGCAATACACAGCTTTAATTCATGGGTTCAGTCAGGTATGAACATGTTTACTCAACTTTTGACCAGATGCAAGGTGATGATTGCATGCCTAATGTCATCACCTACACCATGATTATTAATTTTCTGTGGGAATGGGGAAGGTGGAAGAGGTATTGTGTAAATTGTATATCACGGTGAAAGAAGGTTGTCGGTCACATATAATATATTTCTCGGTGCTTTTTGTTCTCCTAACAGGATTTTGGAGGCCTGTGAGTTCATTTGCTTATGGATGGAAAAGGCCTTTCTCCTGACCCTTTCACTTATAGTGCTGTACTTGGATGTCTACTAGAAGCATGACAAGTGGGGAATGGCGACAAGCTTTTGCTTGACATTCTATCCAGAGGGTCCAGTATGGATGCTGCTACTTGTAATATTTTTTTCCATGGTTCATACCGTGAAAATAGATAAAGAGAAGCATTAGATTTAGTGAAGAATATGATGGAAGATAGTTTTGTTCTGAATACTGTGACTTACAACACTATAGTAAATGGTTTTGGTAAGGAGCTGCAACCTGGAAGAAGCATTGGAACTTCTGGATCACTTCAAATGGCTGGGAAATGGTTCTGGCATTGTTTCCTTCAATCCAGTTATGTCTGCAGCATGTAATGAGGGAAACTCTTCCATGATCTGAAGGGTTTTCTACCATGTGGAATTTGCAGGTGTCAAGCTATGTGGTTAGTTTCACTTGCTTGACCCAGCATTTCAGCATGCTTGGAAAATTTTCAGAACGTTTCAAGCTCTTGGATGCTATGGTTAGTAATGGGATTTAAACTACTGCAGTCACTTACAAGACAGCCTTTGCAAGAAAGGATTACTTGGAACTGCTTATCAGATTTTCAGGGATACTAAAAACGCGGGATTTTCCTTACATGACATCATGTAATATTCTTGTACATGCCTCAATATGTGAAAATCAGGATGCTTTACTGAATCAGATGCTAATAGATTTGTATCGCCGGGGTTTTCTGCCTTACATTGTGGGTCTGGGAAAGGGGCAGACTATAAGGGCCTATAGTATGCAGCCTTACCTTGTATTTTTACAAGAGGCTGTTTCCATGCCTTGAACCCGTGACCTCAAGGTCACATGACAACAATTTTTAGTGTTGCGTCAGGCTCCCCTTCTTTTGGTTGCTTTAGCTATGTGAGGAGGAAAACTTATCAGCTGCTCTGCGTCTGCAAAACTGGATGGTAGAGAAGGGAATGGCTCAAGTATCAATGTGTACACTACCATTTTGGATGCATGTTTAGGAGAGGTAAATTCAGGGACATTTTCTTGATACTGGTTGACATGGCTATAGAAGGATGTGTAAATGTAATTTCTCTCAGCCTTCTAAAACATGTTATGTCCAAAGGTGGCATGGAGAGAGATTCGACGAGGCCATGAAGGTTCTTGAGTCTTTTATGAATAGCAGTAAAAGGACTCCAAGTACAGGATGTTATATAGAGTAAGAATTGCTACTGCAAATTGTGCTCCGCCTCTCTCTCAAACACCTCGAGTTTCCAATTTGAGTTATTTTGGAGAAGGCTTGGGTTAGAAGGGGAGCCTTGGCGTAAAGGTAAAATTTGTTGTCATGTGACCTTGATGTCACGGGTTCAAGGCGTGGAATCAGCCTCTTGCAAAATGCAAAGTAAGGCTGCCTACTATAGGCCCTTGTGGTTCGCCCCTTCCCCGGACCCTGCATAGGCGGGAGCTTCGTGAACCGGGGCTGCCCTTTTTTTTTCTTTGGCCAAGGCTTGGGTTGTTGGAATCTCTTGAAATATGAAGGCAAGGCTAAGGTTTTCCATTTTGATTGCTCAGAGATATCTAGTGGTACCTGCTTTGTGATTGCTTATCTGTTTGTTTTTGTTTGATTATAGAAAAAATAAAAGATAATTTTGTTTTCTTTGTGTTTTTAACTATTACTTTATTTTTCTCTTCATTTTAATTTTCTTCTCTCTTTCTTTTTGATGACTAATTATTATTTCTCTCTCCTACTTACTGTCCATTTATCTAGTAGGAGAGCCTTGGTGCAATGGTAAAGTTGTCGTCACGTAACCTTAGGGTCACCGGTTCAAGGTGTGGAAATAGCCTCTTGCAAAAATGCAAGGTAAGGCTGCGTTTTATAGACCCGTTGTGGTCCACCTCTTCCCTAGACCCTCCATACGCAGCAGCTTCATGCACCGAGCTGCCCTTTTTTATCTAGATTGTAGAGTTACTTTGGCATTTATCTTCTTTACATATTTTTCTAAAATTATGAGATTTGAGTAAAAAAATTTCTTCTTAGGGTAAAAACTTTGGAAGCCAAGCTAAAACATTTTCCTTTTTAAATGTAATAAATCAACTTTTTATTAGAAGGGAAGCCTTGGCGCAAAGGTAGAGCGCGACCTTGAGGTAACGGGTTTGAATTGTGGAAATAGCCTCTTGGAAAATGCAAGGTAAGGCTGCAAACTAGTAACCCTTGTAGTTTGCCCCTTCCCTGGACCCCACATACGTGAGAGCTTCATGCATTGGGCTGCCCTTTTGAGATTTTGATTTTATCTTTATGCCTGAAAACTTAGAAGTAGATTATGATTTATGCTATAATGTAGCATTTTCAAAAGTGATCTCAATGTAAGGGAGCATTCCTCATCAAACATATGAAAGAAAGAGGCAAACCAAATGAAACCAATTGAGGGTACATGATGTCATTGTAATATCTTAGAGGAATTTTGATCTATTTTGGATATGTAATAGGTTATTTTCATCATGTAACATAGTTTTTTATTGGTCATAGCAATAGATATTTCCTTTGGAAGATGTTCAAATAATTGACAGGAGTACTATCGATAGATGGTCCAGGTTAATAAACTCATTATTGAATTACAATGAGGTTGTGCCCTTCAAAGATTTAAACTTATGCATGAATCATTTGATTGAAATTTCTTTCATTATTTTTTATTATTAAATAAATAGTTAATATTAATTTGTTTAAATATTAGTGTTTTACCAAAAAAAATATCAAAATAAAACTAAGATATAATATAGAGGAAGATGTGAAATTCCTTTCATTGAATTTGCAATAATATAAGGAGAATTGCAGCTAGCAGGTGATGGTTAAAGCAGAGCTTATAATAGTTACCTTGTAGCCAAGTGGTTTAGCCTATTTGTTAAAAGCTCATTAGTAGGTTTAGCCAATCCGTTAAAAATGACACAAATGTTCCATAAGAAATTGAAGAAGGTATCAACTTAGTTTAAAGTAACATAAATCTACTATTAGAAGATCAATGAGGGCATTGTTTCTGGAAAGTAGTTAAGAATAGTCATGGCATAATTGTACCATCTTATTTAGTCTGTAATTTTTAGGGTAGCCCAGGTGCACGAAACTCCCGTCTATGCGGGATCGAGGAAGGGGCGGACTACAAGGGCTCCTTACCTTGTATTTTTACAATAGGTTGTTTCCTCACCTTGAATCCGTGACCTCATGGTTACATGATGACAACTTTTACCATTGCTCCAAGACTCTCCTTGACAGGGGTGACTTTATCTAATTGCATGAAGAGGCATTACAATCTTAAATTAGATAAGTTTTCTTGTGTATTCTGATTTTGAGAACTACCAAGTTTAGATAGGCCAAGTTTAATTGCTCAAGACTTGCAATTTGGACTTCTTTAACCATCCACTGTCACATGACTTCTAAGTTAGGATCATCCAAAGACTATTTGATACATGGCTATTTAAGATAGTGCAAAGGGGAGCCTTGGCACAACGGTAAAAGTTGTCGTCATGTGACCTTGAGGTCATGGGTTTAAGGTGTGGAATCAGCCTCTTGCAAAAATGCAAGGTAAGGCTGCCTACTTTAGGCCATTATGGCCTGCCCCTTCCCTGGACCTTGCATAGGCGGGAGCTTCGTGCCCTGGGGCTGCCCTATTTAAGATGGTGCACCAAAGCCTTTTAGAGAAACGTGCAAGGAGAAGTCTCACAATCGGTGATCAGATTCGAGGC
Source organism: Warburgia ugandensis (assembly GCA_035236585.1). Classification (NCBI taxonomy): domain Eukaryota; kingdom Viridiplantae; phylum Streptophyta; class Magnoliopsida; order Canellales; family Canellaceae; genus Warburgia; species Warburgia ugandensis. The sequence continues at coordinate 7,819,241 of CP141136.1, forward strand.
TGTGCATGAGGTGTGTGTCTAACTTTCAAAAAAAAAAAAAAAACTACTGGGTAAGCTATGGAGGACTAGACAACTTGAGTTTACACATACTCAATATTGTTGTCTTAACTAATCAAATATGGCTAAGACAACATTTATACAACTAGTTCCAGTAGGTGTATACACTCAAAAGGAAAGGAAGGAGTACATGCCGCAATTTTCATGCGTGTTGATTTGTTAGGTCTAATCTGTTCATCATGTTAAAAATGGCTCGTATAGGTTAGTCATCCAATTTCATACATATTAGATGGTTTTATCTTGTGTTTCTTTAGGTTTAAAATCACAACCATTTGTTTTTGTTAATGTTTTTTAAAGATCTAAAACAAGTGGCTAAGATTGTCCAAAAAATATTCTATGGGACAAAGATATAACTTCTCAATATATAATTTACTTAGTTGCTAGTACTAATGAAAGTGAGATGATAACAAATTTTGGATGTTAGGATTCTCCAAATTAGATATTTTTGGAAGATAGATATACCCACCACAAGATGGGCCCATAGTTTGGAAGGGCCCAATTAGCTCTAGTCCTAGGAGTGTGTTGAGTGTTTTTCGCAAGTGTACGGCTGTTATAGTATAGCTATGCAAATCTGGGTAGATTTCCACAGGGACTCGACTTAAATGTGGAGTTTACACAAATTTCAATTAATAAAAATAAAAATAACAAAAATAAACTAACAATAAAAGAAAATTTCAGATTTATTTAACTGCTGCAGTGCATACAATTATTTATTCAAAAGAACAGAGAAAATAAAACTAAATGCCATCCTGGATAAGCCTGTCCTGGATTGCACAGTCCCTGGATAGTCAAAATGGGAATAATGTAAAACCAAAATAGTACATGGACACAGAAGTAAATACACTAGGGACCCAGACGGTATTAAACTGAGGACATGGATGGTATTAAACAGAAAGGACAGAGGTGGAATTTCTGAGATCTTCTAAGGGCAGAAAGGTAATGTTTTAAGAGTTTTAGTTTTTAAACGAAAAACAGGAAAATGTGTTGGGAGAAAATCGAGGAAAGTACTATTCATGAACAGTAAATCGAAGCAGATATGGGGAGAAGAAAAGAAGAAAGAAAGGGAGAGAAGGAGGATCTGGGGGAAAAAGGAGGAGAATGTTGGGAATGGAAAAGTAGAGGGAAAAACCCGATCTAGGTTTTCCCTTCCTGGGAGTAAATCTGGCTGGAGAGCAGAGGAGAGAGGAGGTGAGGCATGGGGAAAGAAGGAAAAGAGGGTTTACGGGAAAACAAGAAAGACCAAAGATGGGTTTGCTGGAAAATGGGAGAATGAGAGAGGAGATGATGGTTACTGCGGTAATGGGAGAGAGGAGATGATGGGTTGCTTCGGTATGGTGGAGAAGGTGAAAGAGAGAGGGAGAGGGAGAGGGAGAGGGAGAGAAAGAGAAGAGAGGGACGTTGTGAGAGTGGGGAACGGATGAAGAGACGGAGAGGAACGATCCTTCCATCTCTGTCTGTGAAGGGGCAGAAGCAAGAATGCCTGGTACTAGGTTTGGTGGAGAAGGCCAGCTGGCAGTAGCTGGCCAGTGATTGGGTGAATAGGGAGAGCACGAGAGGGAGGTGGAGAGGAACAATCCTTTCACCTCTTCTCTCTCTAAAGGAGAAGAAAGAAAAACGAAAATGGGAAGAGGAAAGAAGGGAGAAGAAGAAGGGGAGGAAAAGAAGAGGAAGATAGATGAGAAAGAGAGGAGAATAAGAGAGACGTGGAGAGGAAGAGTCCTTCCCCCTCTCTCCTCAAGGAGAGAGTGAAAAAGAAGAGAGAGCCCTAAATCCAACCTTACATTCCTTTATAAGGGGATTTGCCCTCCTTGGTCAACTTTGCCCATTATTGCCAGATTTGCCATCATTGCCCAGATTTGTGGTGTGAGACCCATCAAAATAAGTTGATCTGAACTGTCCAATGTACTTTGGCTTACCTGCAAAAACAAAATACAAAATTAGAATTATCTTATGTGGATAATTAGCTATAATGATCATCCGAACGTTAACTTTTCAAATTAACGGTTGGATGATTGATTATAACTAAAATTGATTTCAAATCACAAAATTACCTTATTAAATTATCTAATAAAATAGTAATCTAATGTTATTTTTGACAAAATTAAAGACTCAACAGGGTGGCAAAATGTGACATGACATGATAACATAACTTGAACTGGACAAGAATTTAGCAGGTTAGGGTCGAGTTTTATCGTGTTCGTGTCATTTTCGGGTTAATACGCCAAAAATCGTATCGTATTTGGGTCAATCAATGTTGACCTGTCGTGTTGACCTGTTTGACATGCGACCTATTAATTCATCGTGTTAACCCATATAACCCTCAAGTTGTTAACCAATCGAGTTAAAAATATAGGATGGTTCTTCTGAAACCATCCTATATTACTATGGTAATATTTTACATTTATTTAATCATGTTAAACGAGTCGAGTTATGTCGACTCGTTTAATAATCGTATTGTGTTCAAGTCACGGATTCTTGATGTGATTATTAATCGAATCGTATTCGTCTCAACTCATATACTATAATGGGTTAGTCTCGACACAACATGAACACGACCCACCAACCTGAATTGCCATGCCTATTTAGTCCCATCGCAACAATTTCTCCTAGTCTGGGGACAAATTTGTCCCCCAAAATCTCTAAAGAAGGCACGGGCAAAGAAGGTTCGTTTGGTGTAACACTGTAACCCTTGTTGCGAGGCTATTTAGTGTTTCCAAACTTTGTTAGGCAAAACCAGACGGGTGAAGACAAATAATGGTCCGTTGGATTCGGTCCTGATCTGGATAATCTCAGGCCCTTCACTTGCTCTTCGTCGTTGGGTTCAGCCGGAAGCATCGGTAAATGGCAGAAAACTTCTACTCTTTACGAACTGCAACTTCTTGTTCCTGTTTCGGATCTGGAATTTGACTCAACTGAAAAGAAATCACAAATTTGTTTGTTTTTCTTGTTTGCAATCTCCTACTTCCTCTACGAAATCCGAAGCTTGTTGTTGAAAACCCCAGCAGTATTTAGACTTTAACAGGCTTGTAGGCAGAGAGAGGGACAGAGGGTGCTTTCCCTCTGTAAAACCCCAAATCGCACGAGAAATCGTTCGTTTCATTCATAGCTCTCAAAACCCATTTAGTTTCTGTTACAATCGAAACCACCTAACATTTCGCACAATTCATCTGGTGCTTGTACTTCTGCAATGCCCTTTTTGCTCTTTTCCCTAATGAATTTCCCTTTGCTGCAGGTTCTTGGGTTCATCTTCAGCCATTTCTCTGAAAGGTTTGTGATCATTTCTGCAGTTTTGTTTGGTTTTGGAGAATATCTTCTCTGGTGAATTGTAGATGTGTCTTATCTTCGCTGGGGTTTTGGTCTCTTTTCAACTCCTGTTTTGGAATTTATGAGAGTTTTTTCTTTGCTTTGGTTATGATTTCATTCAATGGATTCTTATGATTTTGGACTGGAACAAGTTCTGCATACTGCACGTGGCACAAGCTTGTGTGGGTCGGATCCGGTTAACTTGGCGGTTCCATTGTGATTGGCTCGTAGCCTTAAGTTCACAAATTGGTGCAAGATATGAGATCAAGGACATCAAATATAGAGGGACAGAGTTTTAGCCATTGATGAATATTTCCAACAACGGAATGTTTATACATGAGAAATCCATGTTTAAGGCTTGTACTGGCATGTGGCCTAAATAGAAATCTCTACCTATATCAATATAGTTATTACTACTACGTTACTACTAGTACTGACGCTATTGTATCTGTTATTGTCATTGTTAACATCATCATTATCAGTGTTTAATTGTTCTTGTTATGATAGTTTCTAGTGTGAATAGCTTGTTATATTATTTCCTGCTAAGTTGGTCTAATGAACAGTGAGATTCTAATTCTGTGTCCTCATTGGAATGTAGACTAAGGCATTGTAAGGAAATATTTTGTCACAGACTGGTGGTGCCAAGTACATGTGAAGGGTGGATTTATTAATGGAGAATGCCACGTTGGATGGCTCTCAAGTTAAATTATAATAATTTTGGTTGAGAGAAAGAGAGTTGTTTGCTTTTGATGTACTAATAATTAGTTGCATCAACAGTTGTAATGCTTAGACCCTCCAGTTAAATTATTAATATTTTGTTTTAGGAAGTGAATGGAGAGGCAGACCAACTTGTTTTTCCTTTTGAATGGTCAGGCTAAGGAAACTATTAATATAATACAACAGAGTTTCAGAGATTTAAAGAATCAATAATCAAACATACTAAGAAATTACTATTCGTTTGTCAAGTTGGTACATTCATACATGAGAGATTAGGGGCGGATGATTTGTCTGCCTGTCTCAAAGTTGGTTACCGAGCATATAAGATATTATCAGTTCAGTGGTGGGGGAAAGTCAGTTTTGGTGTCTTTAAGGGATGAAAGCTATTGATAAGTGACATGAACCAGTACAAACCAGAATGTGCAGAGTACGGAACATAGTGAAATGGAAGGGGAACAAGTTGAATACTGCAATGAGGCAGTGGACTTAAATATATATCGAATCCCTTTGATAGGAATTATGAAGCTCTGGACCTTTTTGTTTGCACTGTTATATTTTGTCTATGCTTACAGTTCTTTTAAAAGGTGACATTCTTCTCACTATTTGTTTCCATGATCTTTTTCGTCTTTTACAATAACCTAGTTGTCATATTGTATGGCATTGCCTCTTCTAAGCGTTCAAATCTTGCAGATGTGGCACATTTAATTGGAAATTCTTGTCAGGCAAAAAGAAAATGAAAATCAGAGCTTTCAATTAGATCTTGATTGTTAGTTGATCTCCTAACTGATCTTAACCTGAGATAGAAGACATGCTAAGAAGGATCACTGATGATTAGTTTTGATAGATCAGCCTTTAGGAATTGATAGTTCACACCTAATTGTTATTTCTATTAATGGAAAGATGTAAGGATCATGATGTATCCAATTGTGGATCTTGTGAGGCTGCTTCAGCAAGATGCTTTGTCACTTTGTTAACTTATCACAAGAAAGATCACGGTATTGTGTTTTTCAAAAAGAGTGTTCTTAAGAAAAAAGGAATAGTATTCTGACTTATTGTTGCTTATTTGTCTTGCTGCTACATTCTGTCAGGTTTGGTTATCTTTGTCGAGGTTGCACTATGGGGTTTGTTCTGGAGGTGTTTCTTTTTTCTGGATTGTATTGCTATTTGTCTGACTGTTACATTATATCAGTGTTGAATTTCTTTGCTGAGGTTGCACTTATGGGGTTTGTTGTGCAAGTGTTTCTTCTTTTGGATTTCTCCAACTAGTAAGAGACTTGTTCTAATCTTGTCATCTGTACTTCTTGGTGCATTAACTGAATGGTTTATTCATTGGATCATCAGTATATCAGTGGCTTATATAGAAATGCTTAGTTGTCTTCCACTATTTCGTCACTATCCAGTTTTTCTGTGTGAAGTCTTAAGTTGCAGGTATGGACTGGTGGAGTGGTCAACTGGAGGCATGGAAGCAGCAGCTGGAGCAGTTGACACAGCAATTGCAGCCAGGGTTGCACCAATGGCATCAGTGGATTCATCAACAGCCAGTTGAGCAACTTTATGCTGCTTTTGCAGTTTTAGTTGTCACTATTGTTTTTATCTTATCTTGTAAGTTGCAACTTCAGTTATGTCTACATCCTCAAGTTGTTAATTCACTAAGAATCATCTCTTTTATGATTAGTTATTTGATAGTTATTTTAAGTGAATGAAGCAGGCATCAAGGGTTTCTTGTAAAGATAGAGGTTGTGGCTTGTTTGCTTAAGGTTCTCTCTAGAAATTGTAGAACAGTTTAAGAAGTAAACTAACTGGATTATATTTTGGGAGGACTTCATGTAGCAGATAAAGTTTTTGGCTTTAATACTGATCCTTTCTAGGACAACTAGTAGGACTGAGCATGTTTGAAATCTAACTTTTGGATGAACCTAGTTTTTGCAATTCATTTTTTTAGCTCTTATCATGATATGCACAATTGAGTGGTAGTAACATTTTGTGTACTGCTTTGCTATTGCAGTGCGTCTTTTCAAGCGGAAAAGGAATAATACAATAGTGCTTGCTGGTTTGACTGGTAGTGGAAAAACTATTCTTTTCTACCAGGTAGGCTTCTATTCTGATGCTTTTCTTCTTTGAGTGAGTTCATGACCTCACCAGTGCTCGAGTTTCTGAATGATAATATTTCCTTAACTTTTTAATAACTTTCATATAATGTACAATACATGTTTAGTAATGGCCCTCAATAATCCAAAGGATCAACATCTTTATGTTTCCCTTCTTTTAATTTGGATGTGCTATTTTGCAGCATCTCTTGATATTTCATAGATCTGGATTCATCAGCATTTCTGTTTACTTCAAAGGAATTAGATTTTGTTCCCTTTTGATATGTTCTTTCCTCCTATGCTAGCTTCGAGATGGCTCCTCACATCAGGGTACTGTGACATCTATGGAACCCAATGAGGGCACTTTTGTACTGCATTCTGAATCTACCAAGGTAGAAGTTACAGATGAGTTGTAGACTCTCTCTCTCTCACTCGTGCACACACACACGCACAGAGCTAAGCCACATTGTGGGTTTTCCTGCTTGGTACGAATGCTAACTAATCAAAAACTTGTTAATACACAGAAGGGCAAAGTTAAACCAGTCCATCTGGTTGATGTTCCAGGGCATTCCCGCCTTCGACCAAAGCTCGATGACTACTTGCCTGAAGCCGCTGGCATTGTTTTTGTTGTGGATGCTGTAGATTTCTTGCCAAACTGCAGAACAGCCGCCGAGTAACTTACGGACCATAACTTAGCCTTTTGCATTTAGATTTAAAACTAGCCTCATTTCGTGATCGACTCTATGTCTGAATGCATGAAGGTATCTGTACGATATTTTGACGAAGGCTACTGTGATTAAGAGGAAGGTCCCAGTGCTCATACTTTGCAACAAGACAGATAAAGTGACTGCTCACACCAAGGAGTTCACAAGGAAGCAGCTGGAGAAGGAAATGTAAGACCGAAACTCCTTTGATCTTTTTATCTATTTGTGAGGTAGACTGTACTGTCATAGTGTCTCTAGATTATTTTTCTCTTTGATCTAGGGTTCAAGGCGCGAAGGGGAGCCTTGGAACAACGGTAAAGTTGTAGTTGTGTGACCTTGAGGTCAAGGGTTCATGACGTAAAAACAGTCTCTTGCAAAATGCAAGGTAAGGTTGCGTACTATTGACTCTTGTGGTCTGCCCCTTCCCTGGACCCTGCATATGCAGGAGCTTTGTGCACTGGGGTTGAAAAAAATATAGGCATCAGTGCGTTATTCTTACACGAGAAAAAGATTGGTATTGAGTAATTATATTTTAGAAGCTAAAGGGGATAAATGGTATCTTTGTGAAATCAGTTGAATTTTGCTCCTATTCATTGCAGGGACAAGCTGAGGACATCTAGAACTGCTGTCTCTGCGGCTGATATCGCAAATGAGTTTACCCTTGGCATTGCTGGAGAAGCCTTTGCTTTCTCGCAATGTCATAATGAGGTGACAATTGGTGAAGCTTCAGGACTGACGGGTGATACCTCTCAGGTCGAGGAATTTATCAGGGAACATGTAAGACCTTAGCAATTTTAAGGTCATTGCCCTTTCCATTTTGATATCTTGAAGTTACTGCTACGATGAACGATTCTTCTCCTTAGCCATTGATTGAAGGTTAAAATGTTTTGGGCTTCCCCAACATGCACAATCATGTTCAGAGCGCCCAATTGTACTTTTAGTCTTTCATTGTGTTTAATTCTCTTTAGTTGATGAAAATTTGCGTTGGATTTTGGAAGATGATCAGAGCCCACACTAAAATACTAGATGGTAAGATTATGGGGAAGAAATTTAGCCCACACTAAAGTACTAGATGTTAAGATTCTGGGGAAGAAATTTAAGGTCTGATATTAGGATTGATCTATTATTGACGATGAAGCATGAATACAGACGAGGAAAGCTAACATATGATGAGAATAGGGCGGATGTACAAAAGAGAATATCTATCTGGCTTGTCACCATGTAGCACGGTGATGACTTGTGTTTGGGAAATTAGACGTCAAATATGTCTGCCCTGTAACTTATAATATCATAGAAAGCAATGCAAAATTCTTCCTCGAAAAAATGAAGAAAAAAGGACAGTCCTGGGGCACTAAGCTCCTGTGTATGCAGGGCTTGAGAAAGGGATGGACCACAAGGGTCAACAGTACGAAGCCTTATCTTGCATTTTGTAAGTTACAAGGTTATGTGATGACAACTCTATCATTGTGCTAAGGACCCCCTACTAAAAACAACAAAGAAGATATGACAAAATATTCTTGGAACACCATTAAAAGCAAAATTTCTACGCGCTTTCTTTCCCATACAAAGGACTCTGTTATATGCTAAATTTGATCAAGTGATGAACCCGGCCAGCCTAGATGATTTGACAATGTGACACAATTTCTTGTATTCTTCGCCTATATCTTTTACTGTAGCATAGGGAACCATGTTGGAGTGCTTGAACGTTTAGGAGCTGTAACCGAAATCCGAGTGCCTTTCTGTTGGGCTTCCATTCTATAATTGCGTGGTTAGTTCTACTCAGAGGGTTAATGTTTTGACATCCACTTATTTTTGGGCATTAATATGACTGAGGAAACCATTTTGGCAACAGAGACTGTTTCATCTTTATCACCACAGCAAAGATGGCGTAGCATGGAATGTGCAACAAAGCCACCGAGAAGTACCTGCATAATTCAAATAGAACAAGATTGCTGGTTAATAAAAGCATGAACTAATTAAAACAAGGCATATGATATCATAGAAATCTCATTTTAGTGAAATGGTATTGCTCATTCAACAAATGAAACATTGCATTCGATTGTCAATGCAGATTGAAGACTGAAGAAAACAAAGGGAGCAAATGCTAAAATGGATTTCAAACATTTGATTGGTTCAAATCTCTGTTAACTGCATGCAATTCATGTAGAACATTTGAATGGTACGGAATGTCGTAAATGAACAACTTCTAGTATAGAATACGATTAATTCACCAAATCTAAAGTAGCTTACTATTTTCAGCAATTATAAGCCAGACCTGAAAGTTCTGTAGTTCACAGTCAAATTTCAATTCAGTTCATTTCAATTCAGTTATTGACTCGGTTTTCCTCACATCAGTCATTGCAACGAAGGGAGAAAAAAATATAATGAAGCTCCTAATAATCATGCATGAAGATTGCTCCAGAGTTTCTAAACCAGACAACAAATTCCATAAGCTTGGGAGGAGAACAATGCAAGAAACTGGATGCAAATAGATGGTCAATGAAACTCACTATATGATATGATTATAACTATACTGTTATTGTTATCATATGATCCTTAATGTCTATAATACAACTAGCTCTTACCAACAAACCAAAAGATAGCACCTTAATAGTTTCCCAAACATATAACTTATATGTTCAAAAAGATTTCTCACATTGTTAACTGAGTGTCACTATTTAGACTGCGTTTTGTTTGATCCAATACAATGTTAACCTACTTCCATCAGCTTTTACTGAAAACTGGGAAATTACCAGGAAGGATGGATAAATAACATACAAGACCTTAAGAAGAGAATGGCAGCATTATTGTGTTACCACATACCATATAGGAGCATGATCTGATGACAAGTTGAGAAAAGGATATGGCCACCTGTATCAAAAGGCATTGCTGTTATGAACAGTCAATTGAACTAGCTTTCTCAAAGAAGGGAAGAAACATTAATAATTACCATATTGAGATGCAAGCATGGATGACCCATTGGAAAAGGACATAAATGCCTGTCCATAATACAAAGTAGGATATTCGGAACCACGGAAATCGCTGAGAGATACAAAAAAGTATGTTAGAATCACATAGTTAAGTAGAAAACAGAGTCGGTCACGGGCAGCAGCAACTTACCAAGGAATTCAATGCAGCATCACCAAGAAGAAAGACAGCATTAATCGAATGCATACCAACCAATAGCTGCCACAAACAGTAAATAAAATTACTCCCTCAAAAACAAAGAGGAAGACAAAATCATCCAACAATGATAGATGGAGAACTTTAGATTATGTTAAAAACTCAAAACAGAAAATGACAGAGTACCTATACAACCACAATACAACTTCGTCATTGCCCAATACCTTTGTTGTAATTGGTTGATTAAAAACGTCTTCAATCAGGAAATGTATGGAACGAAATACAAAGAGAGCATGAGGTTCCAAATCACTAAAAGAGTTATACCAGGGTCTAGACATGGTCATTTGCTGGTTTGTTTGCTTTAACAGCGAGTGATTATTATTTTGGCTTTCATTTTGTAACTCTGACCACTGCATTTCCAATCATCTAGACAGTTGTCTGTCTCTAAGTAGACTGTAGTCAGCACACTAGCCTCTAACACATGTATATGTGTTACAGGCAAATACAGACTAGGTAAAAGACATGTTCCAAACTTGTGGACTTACATGATTATATTTAGGAAACGGTTCCTCACAAAATATATCTTATGCAAGATAGGATACAGAAACGTATGCCCAAACAAGTCGAAACCCAGAAGAACTGTAATAATAAATTTTCTTTGAAAGCCATTTTGACATGGAACTAGCATCATTTTGTGCACTATGGATGTTCGCACAAATCAGGAAAGTTGGTGTTATTTTGCTCATCATCATATATAAAATCTGAAACAAGTACAAAGAATTAATACCCAAGTTGGAGTATTTAATACTTACAAAACTCATGCTATAATCTCTTATGGTAAGAAATGGAAAAATTATGAGCCAAAAGACGACATCAGTAAGCACCACTGCACCTGCACTTGTCTGGTCACAACAACACAAGACATGTTACTGATATAGACAACTTACACAATAAAAAGTGGAAAACACATACATAATGTCATCGCTTAGAACTTTCCTGCTTTTTTATAGGTAACATGTGATTGAACTGCCAACCTCAAAGGCTTTGCAATCTAGTTAGCCTACGGGTTCACCCATATCTCCTAAAGCATGACTTATAAATTTGAGTGCTTCCAAAGAAGGCATCCACGAAGTTTAGAATGAGCAAATATGTTGCTCTAATGCAGTGAAAAATTCATTATACCAAACAAATCCAATTATTTTCCTTACGCTCAGTTAGAGCTTAGTTGGCAAATTAGAAATAAGAGAGAAAACCAAATTTCAAAAGCTGGGCTTCCTTTCTACCAACAATATATCAGATCAGTATTCTGCAATGACTTCCATCCTTCGTAAACCAATTGCTTTCTTCTCCTCTAAAAATGTTCTTATGCTGTTATGTATGTTAACATTTATCTAAGATTAAAACTCTGCTCTTGACAAGAACTAATGTGACATTCCTCCTCGACCTTCTTCAAAAAACACTGATCAAAGAGTATATTAGTTATAAATTTGTGAAGAAATCACCTGATAGATAACTTGAAAGACATAGCCCCAAATGCCAGCAGTTTGACGGGCATAATTTTCCTCCTGGTGGCCTGAGTTTTTTGTTCTGCTGCTTGTGTTTGCATTTCCTTCATGTGTGGGTGCCAAATAACTGCCATGCTCTGCATCTACAGACATATGCTCGACCTCGTCACCCCCAACTTTATTGCAAATTTGGTAGCATCCATAAATGGAGAACAAGGAACCAAGCTACACATGCAGTCAAGACTATAAGCAACAAATTGATGTCAGGTTGTACTGAAAGCCAAAAATCAACTTGCATTAAAGAAGACATTAGTCAAGCAAGCTCTATAGGGATACTTAGTAATTTTGGTAGCAAATACAGACACATGTAAAGTTCCAATTACATTTGCAATAAGAGAAACAAAAACAGAAACATGAATAGAAGCATCTTAAAGTTAAAAGACGTACCCCAAAGTAAATGGTAACCAATGTAAATGTCCACCTGCTTGTCATCCAAAAGGATAAAAGATACCAAGTCAAAAGATTCACATATATTGTACAAAGAATAGTATTACAGCGATCACCATATATATTCATTTTTTTTGGTCAAAATATCTGTGCCGAGGCCAATGTTAAAATATCCACTGTGGAAGAGAAAATGAAGGGAACTAAAAAAGAACTATTTTGTTGCTAGTTTGAAGAAAATGGAATGTGGCAAAGCTATTTCCATACACTAGAAAATTGACTAATGGTGTTTCTAGTAAATCAAGAAAGAAGTAAAAAGTTAAAGTCACGATAATATAGTAGTGAATACAAATAAGACTGCTAGATGTAGAGTTAAACATGTATTATCTCCTCTTTGTTAACTAGCTAAACGAACAACAAGGGACTTGGTGAAGACCATGAGTGCATGTTATCATTATAAGGTAGCTCATTAGTATGCGAAAGAGTCATTTGCCACCAATGGAAAAAAAAAGCAAGTAGAACTTTTGTCACATAAATATGAATGAGAAGATTTTATGCAGCAAGGAATGGAAAGTTCTAGATGAAGCTAGTAAGTTCCTTGTTATCGTGGTCAATTCCCATTTTCATTTTCAGTATCAAAGACATCACATAAAGCCAGCTTGCACTAGCACTAGTAATGCTGCTTCATTCATCTAAGTAGTTTAAAACTTCACATGTAAGAAGGTTGAAATTCTACATTTATGTTTCAGAGCATAGAGGTGCGTTAAACGAAAATCCACTGAAAGTTTACAAAAGAAGCTTAGACTAGGAAAAACAAAAGAGAAGTCAAGGTGAAAACCAGTTTCTGCAAGATATGCTTATCATATATAATAAACTTTAAGTGTCCATTTGTCTCTCAAGCAACAAGATACAAGACATAATTATATCAACCTTAAGTAAGAGTTCTGATGAAAGACAGATGAATCTAAAGTTAGCTTACTGTGTATAGAAATAGAATATGCCACCCCCATCAACGATAACATTGGTGATGAGCAGTGCCAAGAGTACGAAAAATGCAAAGACACGAAAAGCCAGCAGCCAAGCAGGATGAATTCTTTTGAGACAAGGCCTCCAAGATTCATCGTCATATAAAGAACCAGCTGTTTCATTCCCGTTATCTCCCCTGCCACGTTTTGCAGCATTGCAACCTTCATATCTCCATATAAGAATAGATGCACCAACCATTGACAACAAGACCCAAATTCCACAGACCAAAACTCTCCAGTTCAACCAATACCGAGAGGTGGTTGTATCCGCAGTCATGACTGGCCCCCAAGTATGCTGTGAAGCCCCTGGTATCCAATTCATGGTGAATTATTTCTCGTCCACTCTAATGCCTCGATGAAAATGGTGGCTTGTTTTGAAGTAGTTTATGAAATTCAACAAAATAAATGAAGAGTAAATTGCACTTTAGATAACCAAGACACAAAATAGCAGGCAAAAGAATCAGGTAAAGACCAAATGAGAAAAAGATGGATTACTAATTAAACTGCCAAGGGAAAGATTTGAAAAGTATTGAAGAATTCTCACGTTCTTGAAATAATCAACAATGAACCAAACAAATGAAGAATTTTCCTGACACAGTAAATAGAACGGAATAGAAATGCCAATTCCACTCCCAAACTCGAAGACCATAGAAATCAAATGCAGCCAAAAATTTGACCTCTCGTAACAAATCCATGAACAGAAAAGGCCCACGAACCGAAAAAAATGAGAAGGGGGCAAATAAATCTCCAAATTTAATAATCAATCTCTCAATACAGAACCCAGAAAAACCAGAAACTTAAAATCGTGAATGGACCACCCACATCCCAAAGAACCCAACATGTGCAACATCGCCATTGACAGATAAATGAGAAGGAGCAGCAACATGCAAACCCTGGAACCCTGTTCGGAGACAATTTTCCAATACTCCTACATGCAGTTCGGCCTCTTTAGTGAGTAAATCAATCAGAAAACAGTAACCCAGATTGGTTTTCTCACAAACAACTGTACACCGAAAGCGAAGAAACAGGGAGCAACATTGACAAATGGAGACTCAAACACGCAACGTCTCAACAGGAATCCGTGTTCATTAATGCATGAAATGAAGCAGATACTTCTAACTTTAGATGGGATTTCCTCCTTGAATTGAAAACCATTAATCAATGAATAAACAAGAGGGTAATCTTGGGAAAGGAAAGGCGGATACTTACTTGGAAGATAAAGCAGAAAGATGGCGGTGTAAATGAGATGCTTTGCTTCTTTTCTTGGAAGAGAAATTAGAGTAAAGAGAAGATAGAAGATAAAGGCCGTTGCTTTGAGAATAAGCTGCTCTTTATCTCACTCTAAAGATCATCTTCAGAGAGAGAGAGAGAGAGACCATGGTCTCTCCTTTTTCCCTCTCTCAATACAAAATAAACTAGAAAAAAATTGGAGGTTTTTGCCACCTTTCTCGGCAGCAGTCCTTTGGCCTCTTTCTGCCTCCTGGATGTAGAGAGACAGAGAAATTAATATTAGAAGATTGTTGCTTGGAGATGGCGTCTGTGCCTAGATTCCTGAGACTGATAGGCACGGGGAATCAAATCCAACGTGGAAGAAATGGGAAAGATGCAATTACAAGATTAACCTTGAAATAATTGCATTCTTCAACGTACAAGCAAGACCAATTACTCGTTGATTGCGGTGATTGTTTGTCTGTCTGGTCTGAAAACAACGAGAATCAAGGAGGACACACATACCATCGGTTATACCTCGATAAGCCACTTTTATTATTTTATTATTGCTTTTTTTCGTACTTCTCGGAGTATTAATTTAATGTAATCATTGGGCGCTTATCAAAATTTGATAATGTATTATCTGACAGAAGAATGCTATAACAGAGCGCAATAGCACCACACCTAGAGGTAAAATTTCTCTGTTTTTGTATGGCAGGACTAACATCTCATTGATCACGGTGCCTCTGTCATCAGAATGGTGCTTTCCTGTTTCTTGACATGGCAAATCCAACATAAACCAGATTATATAAGCTCAAGGTCATACAACGACAACTATACCATTGCGCCAAGGCTGTTAGGATATATGACATGTGTTCTGTTAATTACTCCAGATTTAGTTGTATTTGTGAATGAAAGACTTGAGAACGGACTGTCGTTAAGAAGATTTTGTTGGGTGGACGTGTAGTAAGAAACTCCAATTTGTTACTGTGAAAGATGAGGAAGTTATAACTGCCCTATCAGCCATCAAGCAAGTTTAGGTGTATCATTAGTAACAGAACTAGTTCTGTGTGGTGGTCGGGACACAGAAAGTTTAATGTTTTCTCCAATATTCGCTGAAAGCACTAGGGGGCATAACTTTCTTAGTGATCCAAACCATTCTATCTTATGATCTCCAACTTAGACAGGTGATGACCCTCTGATTGATGAAGCTTCTCATACCATTTACTTGTGAGTCATTCATTTCACACACAAGAGAGAGTACCAGGATCATTCATGGAGAAGATTTTAGAGCATGACCAATCATACGGGGACTCTAACGATTGAATGGCTTGGATCACCGAACATCTGCGCCTATTAGTCCTTCTATATCCTTGAGAACTCAGTTATCACTTGTCCTAAGTACACACCCATTTTTTTGTTTTTAAACACGGTCAACAGAAAGTTTCGGTAGCTAGGTGACAGCCATGTGAAACTGTGCTCATAAGGCAGTCAGAATATCATTATTCTTGTTACTTTTGGGTTTGGTACTGTGAAGGAGGCAAAAGGTCCAAAGCTGTGTGGTTTTTTCCATTGTTAGTTATCCATGCTATTCGACTCCCCACAACATTTTATTCAAATGATAGCCTAAGGCCAATTATCCAAACGTTTTCTCCATGACCCCAAATGTCCAGACCGCCCTTGCATCACTTCTTCTACAGATAAACCTCGGCTATAAAATATGAGGAATGTTATAACCATAGGGTCATTCAGGGTAGAGAGAGAGAGAGTGCTGTATTGGCTTTCTAAGAGGACCATGCATGCATGTTGGCTATGTCACGGGCTGTTTATTTATCAGGATATGTATATTGGAACAGTGAAAGATGGGCCCCCTTTAGAAGACCACGATGTCATTGAAAATGAAATGAAGTATCATCAATCAAGAGAAATAAAGCCAAAAGGATGAGCTAAGGAGGTGCCTTTAGTCGTTTTATGGGTCCCACAGGTAGAAGTGACAAAACATCTATGAATTTTGTGGGCCCTTGCCACCTATCCCAATATCAGGACCTGATGTTAAACATCACATTTTTCTCATTTAATTTTACCATTAGGGGTAGTCATAGTCTTATTATGACAAAGCCTGACAATCAGTTTTCCCCTTGTTTCAGCCAGTCACTAGTTTCTTCTGTCATGCAAATGTCATAAAAGCAGTAGGCAGTTGCTCCTTGTAAATAAGAGGGGCTCAGTTATCATGTCTCTGTAAGTCTTATTCACTTACATCAGCGATGAGCTCATCCAGTTCTTGACTTGTGTGCTGATGACACCGAAGGATTTAAACATGTAGCCAACATTTCCTGAGCTGCCGAGCCTTGTGGCCATCAAACCGTTCCCCTAATTGTAGTCCCTGTCTCAGTGTATGCAGGTTGTGGACAGAGACACTTTACGCTGTACATGTAAATCCAAGGATCAAGACTAACGGCACATGATATCTGACGCTAGTGAGCTGTCCCTTTATTTATGTCTTTCTTTGTGTCCCAATGCAAACATATGAAGCTTACCAGAGATCAGAACATATGAAGACGACAACATCAATCTCCAAAGGGCAGCTAGAATCGTTGTTCAATCCTTTTAGTAACGTATAGAATCTTTGTACATACTTCACAGTGTCTATAGTTTGAAACTAATAATAACTCCAATTATGGAGTTCTTACATCATTAAGTAATGAAAATAAGAAGTTCTCTCGCTTCACTTTGATAAAGACCAATGTCTTAAAATATTTCTAAAACAAAAAAAAGCCGCGTGGTGTACAAAGCTTCCGTGTATGCTAGGTCTGGGAAAGGGATGGACCACAGAGGGTCTTTAGTGTTAGAATTTTTTCATTTTCTTGTGGTCCTATACATTTAAATTCATGATGAACGTGTGTATCATGGTAATGGCAGGTACCCAGTTACTAGTCTAAATGCTATTGGTAATGACAGTTTTTTTTCGATAACTGTTTTGGACAGTTAAGTTATCCTTGATGGAAGATAAACTGCGAAAATTAAAAGGGTTTACTTTTAAGGG
Source organism: Warburgia ugandensis (assembly GCA_035236585.1). Lineage (NCBI taxonomy): Eukaryota > Viridiplantae > Streptophyta > Magnoliopsida > Canellales > Canellaceae > Warburgia > Warburgia ugandensis. The sequence continues at coordinate 7,836,458 of CP141136.1, forward strand.
TCTCTAATTCTGCAATTCCATCTCTTTGTTATAGTTGTTTTCCATCATCATGAATTGCTTAGGATTGGAAGATCTTTTAAACACTAGTTTGGATCATCTGCTATGGCTAGAGTTATGTTTTCGTTACACTTTCACCAATTGTTTTCTGTATTTATGTAAACATCCATAATAGAAATCTGGTTTACATTTACTATGCAGCCTTATCTTGCATTCTTCTAAGAGACTATTTCCATGTCTTGAACCTCTGACCTCTAGGTCAAACAGCAATAGCTCTACTATTGCACCAAGACTTACCTTCTAAAAAAGTCTTACAATATTCCTATGACTCAAAAACTTGAGTTCTACACAACCCTTCACCAACACAAGCTGATTATATCGTTACTCAGCCCTATGATTCAGAGAACCATAATAAACGTCTTTTAGATTTTTCTTGTTATGATATAAACTACTCTATCCTTATCTGAAACAACAAGGCTGGGGGCAAATTCAGTAACCACGGCGGTATATGACGAACACCCATGCATTTCATCACAAGTGAAGAAACTTCACCAATATCCCGTAGAAGCCCACTGTGCATTGATCTTATCTGTTTTTCTTCCTCCTCCGTCGGCCACTTGGCAGCAGATTCAAATGGATTTACTGTCACTGCTCATTTCGACAATTGATCTGTATGCTTCACGACCCCGATCAGCTGACCAGGGGCGGCTCCACTCTCAAATGTCATACTGCCGTGAAGAAGCTCCTTACGTGTGCTTTGAGCAAGCTGTTCAAGGAGTCGTGCAATGAGCCATATGAAGGGATCAGTTGAGAGAGCTTACAGACTTTAGCAAGTAAGCAAAAAGAGTTGGGTCATCTCCTGGTGCTTAGGGGGACCCTTGAAACCGCCATTTGCCTATATAAGGAGAGGTCCATATCGAATCAAGGACTTCTCTTGAGGGCCTTTTCTTTTGCTTCAAAACTAGTTTCTTGTTGGGGATTTCGATGATTTTTCCAATCTTTTTTAAGGAACCCCAGAGTAGAAGAGTTAGCTGATCTATGACACATGGAATGATGTAGTGAAATCTCTTACAACTTGTTTAGGTGTGTCTGTGTACATCTGAATCTGAGTATAATCTTTCCTCTTGTCTTGATGTATCTCTATAGCCAGTTTGTAGTGAAGATTAATTCAAAAGTAGCAAATCTCTCATTATTTGTAATTACTTGTCTGCTGTTTTACTCTTGGTTGGATCTTATCTTCTTCCTTTGTTTTACATTTTTGGTACTATGCATGTGGGTGTAGGCGTGTAAGCCCGAGGATGTTGTGCTTGGTTCCCTATTGGAAACACCCCATTGCATGTTTGCCAGGGTGAGTGTGTTGATTTATGCGTTTTTGAGTGGAGATGAAGTGACTGGTTGTCCACTTATTAGATTGGTTTTGATCAAGATATGTTTTCATTTTTTGGTTTGGCTGAAGATTAGGTGCCTTGTTCACCACCTTTTATTGTAGCTATGCATTTGCTTGATGTTGGAGATGCTCATGAAGTTGCACCAACGAATGCAGCCTGCCCCACCATTAGTAGGAAGGTAGCAAGGGAGGCTTGTTCCAACCAAAGAAAAGGTAAAAAATGAGATTTTCACCTTTCTTTCTTCCATTGGGACTAGAGATGTTCGCAAAAACATCCTTTCAAGGGGAATAAGCAAACTCGTCATGAATTTGCGTTTACCGAAAAGCATGGTAAAACAAGCCAACTTATGCAGGAAGTGAAGAGAAGAAAGCTCTTTCTATTAATAGTAGAAGAGAATAAGGCAAGCCTCAGCTAACTAATTCAATTATAAGATTAGTGATTAGAGGCAGCTATCTACCAACTTAGCTACTCGACACTGATCACGCATTCTCCCCTCACTCTTCGCACTAATATCAGCATTATTATCAGCATAGGATGAGTAGAAATCATTCTAATGATGGGTCGCGTGGGTCCAACTTCATCAGGTACCTTTCCTATCTGATAATCGAGGCACAAACTAGGAATATATGAGTGTTTACTATTGTAGTGCCTTGCCCAGTATATATTGTATATACTATTAACGTACAAATAAACATCCTTGCATTTTCTTTCTTTTTTGTAAAGGTGTTCTTGGTTAAGGTGGAACTGTAAGGTAAAGGACCACTAAGTCCCCCAAAGTTTAGCCTTTTTTCTTTCTTTTTTTTTTTTTTTTTCTAGCCTGTGTTTTTGCATTTTTCTCTTTCTTTAGGGTATTCCTGGTTAAGGACTAGAGACGACAAGTGAAAAAGTACTAAGACCCTCCAGTTTAGCTTTCTCTATTTACATTTCAGTGAGCATACTATTTTTTTTCCTTCTTTAGGGGCATTAACATTGTTTTTCGACCGGAAAACCTAGAGGTCACTATCGAGACTTTGGACTCTCAAGACACATACTTTGCAAAAGGTTTCATCCTTGTTTTGTAAGTTTCTAATGGATCCCTTCTTTAAAAAATAAAAATCTAAATATTAATCCCCTTTTTTAAATTTAAATATCTAAATAATACAAAATTTACTCTTGAGAGTAAGATATGTTATATATATATATATATATATATATATATATATATATATATATATTAGATGTGAAAATAGTCAGAATTTATCTGTAAAAAGATATAAATCAAGAATAGGCAGATTTTTTCCTGGTTAAGGACCGAGCCGATGGGCAAAGGAACATTATGACCGTTGATTTTTCTCTTTCTTTATTTAAATTTCTGTGAACATCCATACTATATACAAACTATAATTGCATCTATGTATTTTGTGTGTTTGCATGTATTGGCAAAGGCATTTGTAGAGGACTGGGGCTCATTAAGCTATTAACTTACAAGAAAGCCTCCTAAGAAGGACCTACAGGACATACTACCAACTAACTTACGTGGGTGTAATAGTACCGACACTAACTTGCAGTACATACGCACAAGAATGTCTCAAGCCCTGATTAGACACCAGTCTAGGCTAAAAGATGGTGGTGGCAACTCCATCATCCAAAACCCTCTCAGGGAACATCCACCTACTAGTAAACCACATAGGCCTGCCACCTCGTAGCCCACTACCCGCTTGCAATCACATACGTACCACTTCGATATCCTCATAAAGAACTTCCCTCTGCTGCTACACTCACACTGGCAAAGTTTCTGATTATCATCTTAAGACAGAGAGGACAACTTCTGGCTTTGCCTTGTGTGGATTTTAAGCATATTGGAGGTTGATAGTTGCCTCCAAGGGGACGAAAGCATATGGCAACAAAGTCACCATCCTAACATATATTGCGGACACATTTTGTTGCCAGTATCACTTGAAGTTTCCCATTGATACTTTGCTGTGAAATTGTGGCAATTTCAGTTGTGCCTTCACTCAGCTCCTTGTTTAAATCCATCACCACAATTGTTCCATTCAATGTTTCCTGGAGATGCTGTGCTCACAAGTGTGTACTTCATAAGCTAGCCGTCTCCCATGCTGAGGTTATTCTCTTGCGATGTTTGCTGTAAGCATTCTCTGCCAATAATACAACCATTCAAAATAGTGACATAACAATAAAATAAAACAGTTGAATCTTTTCCAAAGTGACCCCATCTCTTGGTGACTTAATGCCATCGTAGTTTAATCTCTCATAATTGAATAGTTCCCATGTTTTCTGAATTCAATGGAAATTACCAAACTAAACACAAAACTCAACAATGGGTAGAAATCTCAGAAATTATTTGTATCTCTGGTTACAAATTTTAGTGAAAACTTCAAGTTAATGATATAGTTATTGAAAAAATTAGTCAAACAAAACATAGGGCTTTCTTGGGCTAGATCATGGTTTAAGTCACTCGTTGGTTTAGGGTTCTCCGTACAAACCATCTTACCAACCAAAAAAGAAGGGTATTGATATATGTACTCCTAGTTTTTTCTTATAAGTTCTTCAATAAATGGTATAAATGCTACAATTTTATGTGGACTTTAATGCCTGAAGATTTGAACTAATGTTTTCCTTGCCTTAAATGATTGATGCTTCGAAATTGTCATTCATTGAATGACCCTAGCCTTCTTTTCTTAAGTTGAAAAATGGATGGTAAAAAGTTTTACATGTTCTTGGAATTAGAAATACGGTTGCTAGGATTAACCAATGGATAAGAATTTTCAAACATGACCCATCTGAGCTAAAGGCAACATTTTAAACAATTTGTATCTTCAAAAATATAGGTCATCGTGATGTTATAGCTGTCATATCGTTTTATTGAGGGCCACGCGAGCAAAACGAAGGGGCCATATATTAGCACCCAAAAGAATTGGTCAAACCATTTATCATTGAAAAATAGGAAAAAAAAATATTACTAATTTAAGTTAAAAAGTAAACGTCTCATCTTAATCATGCTTGTCTCTGACTTCCTCTCAACCCTTCAAAGGAAACGTGTACCAAATCTGTATGCAGAAGGCAAATTGATGAAATCCCCATGTCTGGATGGGTGGTGCGCGTGCATGTGAGTGTGTTTATGTGCGTGTGGATGCGTCTGTGCGTGCCCTGGTGTGTCTAAGCTATTAAATACAGCAGACTTAAACTGAGAGAAATTAGCCTCTGTGGTTGGTGATTCAAACTGTTTGTTTTCTAGGCATATAAAAGCCTTGGCGCAATAATAGAGCTGTCTTCATGTGACTTTAAGGTTGTGAGTTCGACACGTGAAAACAGCTTTTTGTAAAATGCAAGGTAAGGCTGCATACCATAGACTACTATGTCCGCCCCTTCCCTGGAACTTGCATATGCAGTAGCATCATGCACGAAGCTGTCTTGAAGGGGTTTAGTGCAGCTTGAGCTGGCTTGATTTTGCTTGACATAGGCCATCATAGCTTGAGAATGTATGATATGCCATGCTTTCATCTTATCTCATTGCTTGTCTTGCTTGAGATAAGATGCTTGTGATGCCCTCTCAAGGAACCTCATGTTAGTGGTGCTTCAAATGAGATGACAAATTTGTATCCCCAGACCAAGTAATTTCATCCTCCCATCTCCTGCCATCTCAAGACAGCTCAAGCAATATCTCATCACAGGCTATCTCTCGCATAACCAACCCCATGCCAGATACATCATACACGGTCCCTCAAACTTTCTTCTTTTGGATTACATTTGCCCTCTAGAACGGTTAGCCTTTCCCTTGCTGCTTTTGCACTTTCTGAGCAATCCATACTTTCGCCATAGGATGATGATAACGGTTAGCTTGTTTGGTGCATGGTCCATCTGAGATGGGGCCTGAAAGATGACTGGTTAGATCACCAAAAAGCTAGACTCATATATTTTACCTTTTTGTTTTAATATATATTTTATTTTCTCTGTGATTACAAGGGAAAAATTACAAAGCAAATCTTTCATTCACTCCAACTATGCTAGACATTTATTTTGGCTCCTATACATGACTTTCACATGATTTTAGTTCCTGATTAGACACAGAGGGCTCTTGAAATCAGGTTTCAATATACGTCCTTATCTATTTACAGAAGAAGGACATCAAAGCAAGAGGGCAGGAAATACTTCCCTTCGGGAAACTTTCATTGCTTTTCAAAATCCAGATTTTTTAGCTTTCTCTGTCATGTACATGCATAAACTCATTCATGAGATGACTCGATGAACTCATCTTACCAACACATGCCTGTACGTGGTGAAGGAAAATAGTGTGACCAATTACACTATATTAGACATAGAGCAGAGACCCATAACCCAATTATACAACAAAAACAGTCCCAACCTCACCTTCACAAAACACAAAAGCAAATGACTTACAACACCAACGAGGCTTTCCTCGAACATGCTACTTCTGATCATGTCTGCTTGCTGCTCTCATAGAGATGCTTTCCGATTGATGCTCTTTCACATTCTTATGTTAAAAAGAAGTCCCATAGTTGACTCTGGTCTAGATGGGTTGACTATCATCTCCCATTATGGAGAGGGAAAAAGGGGCAATAGCAACAGTGAAAGTTGGTGACCCCACTTTGTCCACGTGCTTCATCTCAAAATCACCTTCCTACAGTTCCCAAAAAAAAAAATGAAAGACCATAACAAAGTCTGAATTCGGTCTGGTGTAATAGAGGATTGATGAATGACAAACAAAGGCACAGCAAGTAGGCAAAGGCGTGTAAAGTTTGTGTGCATAAGGGCGTTGAACATGCATGTTTACTGTCAACGACCAACAAGTTTGCAAACTCAGGTGGTAAATTCATATGGACATGACTCAAGAATGCATGATGATAGGAAAATCCAATTGTGAAAGTTATGGTGAACAGGTGCTCCTTTTGGGGCATGATCTGCTAAGATGGTGGTCACTAGATTAATGCTCTTGATCATCAGATATGCATTCAATGTGTATTAATAAGATATTATTCAGCTAAAAATTATGGCTAGACCAAAATCAAGCAAAGAGCAAAAGACAATAGCACGAGTGCGGATAAACCAGTTGATTCCCAAACTAGAATTGGAGCTCAAAATCCTAAATTTCAGAGGAAAATCCACACAAAGATCCTCCGAATATAATTCTCCAATAAAGTATGGCTTGCTATTGTAAGTAAATTAATCCTTCTTGAACCTATTAAAATTAGCTAGAACAATCGTATTAAAACTTCCTTTTTTGGTTTTTTTTTTTTTTTTTTTTTGAGAGGCAACCGTATTAAAACTTTGATCACTGAAAGTTTGGATAACTTTTCTAAGACTAAAAAGGGAAAGATAATACAGGTTATATATTGTAAACATCAGAAAAGTATCTCAGAACAAGCCACTGAACACTTGAAACAAACAAGTACATGGTGGACATTTAAAATAAATAAATACCAGAGAGAAAAGTTATGCTGGAAGCTTTTACGTTAATTTAACAAATCCAACTCTATAACTAAATGTAAAATGATAAAGGATAATTAGGCCACCATATAAGGCCTGCTTAGCCACACAAACAAATGTCTTTCAAGTTCGCAAGTTGTTATAGAAAATCTCATTAAGGTTGCCCATTAAAATAAAGCTGCATCACTATGAGGCATAATCATGCTTAGCAAACAAAAATATAATTAGAATTTTTTTTTCAAATGTTAATTTGTTCATTTCTGATACCCGATACCCGTGAAAGATGAGATACTTATTATTTTATAAAGGGTAATAATTATGATTCAATTTACTCAACCTACCATTCTCCCATTCGCGGTGCATAATGGGCATGCAGAAGAGTACTCAAAACCTGTTTTAGGAAGTATAACTGGTTGTTCGCCAATAACACCAACTCCCCTGTGCAAAGCAAAAGACAGAGAAGGGAAGTTCGGGTGAGGAAATTTGCAGCACATACCTATGAAAGATAAATAACATCATAGCAAAAGATATAGAAGGAAAATCTACAATGAACATTAGTAAATATATGCAATAACAAAACCAACCAGATATTCTCAGTTTTCCCATTGGCATCCGTGATCATCCAATGCCTTCTTAGCAGTTGAACTGTGCGTTCTGAATTGTTGGTAATTCTTATTCGATATGCAAAAAAGTATTGCCCCTTCGAAGGCTGACTCCTGCCCGCAATGTAAACACTCCTCACTTGCACCCTGATCCCCTGATTAAAATTTATAATAACAAATAAATAGTATGTTTCATCAATGTTAGGTGTGAAGATTACAATATACACTCAAAATGGAAGCTCTCACACATGTGAACCTGCAGAAATTTCTCTTATCAATGGCAAAGTCAGAGGTTTTATTTCCCTTGGGAAGTAGGATTACAAGATGACATAGAAATGAACGAGAAGGAACATACATCACCAGTCCAGTGACACAGGAGAGAGAATTCAATGCGCATAAGCAAACTAATGGACATTATGTATTTCTGAACATAAATCAGAAGTCAAATGACACAGGACAGAATTCAATGTGCACGAGCAAACACAATGAACCTTGCGTGTTTAAACGAATTGAAACATTGAGAGTAAAAAGGGGAGTACTGAATATAACAAACATGTTCAAGGAATAACCATGTGAGGCCTTTACGGAAAGGGGAGTACATAGGGTTCCAATGCCATGTGTACCACGGAGCAGTGGCTTGAAAATCCTCATATTGATCAGAATTAAGTGGCCTTCTCTCATATACATGCAATTGGTAGATCAATAAAAGAGCAGTGGCTTGAAAATCCTCATATTGATCAGAATTAAGTGGCCTTCTCTCATACACATGCAATTGGTAGATCAATAAAAGATATAACCTGTCTAAACGAAAAAGACTAGTCTGTCATAAAGACAAAATTACAAGCATGCACCTAGGTTTTTCCTACAAACCACTTTCAGGTCATATATTCTAAGTTGAAGGCTGCAGTTTATTATCCAGTAAATGATGCTAAAAGGGGAAACTTCCTCAGGTTACAAGCAGTTTGTTTGAGCTATAGCTTGAATTTTTCTGGGTCACAGAAGCCGATTTGGCAATATGGTTTGCGTAAGCTCACTAGTAAGACATTGATAAAATAAGAGCAGTGATTTATTCGTCCCTTTTCTTTCCCATGCTGCCCGTTAGGTGATGGGCTAACCATGATGGATAACCAGCCCTACTCTCTTTCTCTTTCAATCTTCATCTCTTTCTCTCTATCATCTTCTTTTTCCCCATTATTCTACAATCACCTTCCATTTCTCTTTTTAAAGAGTTTGCAGCCAAGTCTGCCATCAAATCAAATAATCTCATGAAAACATTTACAGATCTTAGATAAAACCAATCTCTTTTCCTTTTCCTTTTCCTTTTCCTTCTCCATCAACAGCCCAACTCACTAACCCTCTCAGCATTTCTAATCTCTTACTAGATTTCTCTAAAACACCACTTATCAGATTCTATTTGCTTAAGTGTCCCCAACCTTAGTACATTGCAGAAAAACTGCAGTCCCACTACAGTTTCATAGGTTATTGAATAAGAGAGGTCTCGCAAGCAGGCCCAGCTGTATCCTAAACTTTTCCACCCTTTTTCTATACAGTTCTGTGCTATTCCATCCATTTAGTGTGATTTATCAGTAAAGTCCACCCAGGTAAAAGCAAAGTCACACTTCACTTTCCCTATCACCCTCAAGTTCCTGGCTGAACAAAAAGAAGTTCCACATAAACTTCTGAAAATAACAGTCCACTTGGCTTCTCAAAAAGGAATTCACTGTCTCGTGTAATTTTAATACTTTAGTAGGTTATGACAAGGCCAGGAAAATTATTACTTATTAAAGTATGGAGGTGTATTAAGAAGGGGAGCCTTGGCACAACGATTGAGTTAACGCCATGTGACTTAGAGGTCACAGGTTCGAGATGTGGAAACAGCCTCTTGCAAAATGCAAGGTAAAGCTCCGTACTAAAAACCCTTTGTGGTCTGCCCCTTCCCTGGACGCTGCATACATGGGAGCTTCGTGCATCGGGCTGCCTTCTTTTGTGGAGGTTTATTAAATTTTTATATGGGCCCAAGGTTAGGACCAGGGGAGCAGTATATATTAGGGAGGTTACTAAATTCGTTATTATTAAATAAGACAAGTAATACTATATTTCATGACAAACATACCTCAATCATAAGGGTGCCTTATTAACTGTACTCAAAGACCAAAAGCCATCCAAGCAATGTCCTAAAATCAGGAATCTAGGTCAACTGCAATCATAATTGAAGCCCAAATTCAAAAATAGAAATGCAGATTCATGTCAGAGTGCTTCTTTACCCTCCACAGGTCTGGTTTTTATGCCATGAGAAAGAGACAGTTATCCAATGTGGAGGGAAAAGTGATGGCTAAGCTCATGAATTAAACTCTAGTTTAGGGCATTAAAGTGACATCCACTAAACGACAATACAACTACATAAATGCCATATTATATTATTTTGGATGACTGGGCAACTGACACCTGTGGGTATTATGCGGCGTAAGGGTGAATATATCACTACACTAAATCAGGTATGAGAAAACACCCACCACGAGCAAACATATGAACGATAGTTTTGTGCAAAATGCATTCCCTACATATGATCTTAGAATGAAACGCATGCTGGAACTATAACCTTCTTGGGAAAGAACTTCTCCTGTGGTTAACATTTATACCAATACTCTCCATCAATGAGACCTCAAACAAGATGTGTCATGCTATTGGTTTTGCCACATCAACAATCAGAATTTTGGAACAAACCAACATGCTTTATGGGAGCAATCCATCAATACTTTTTGTCAATGGCTTAAAAAAGTGCTGCTTCAAGGAAAAAAGCAGCCGCTTTATGTGGTTTGGGCTTGCTCCCAAATAAGACTTGGCAGGTTTTAGAGATTTCAGATTTTCCTTATTTTTATGTTTAGAAAAAGAGAAAGATATATTTTCCTTTATTTTGAATAGAAAAAATGAAAAAGAATTTAGCCCTCATTATCAACATTTTCTGTGCTAAGTGCATTCTTGCCCATGTCAAGCCATGCCGAGTCTTTTTGGAAATATCCGGATTGTGTCGGCATTTTGAGTTTTGACACTTTGCTTTTGCCTTTAAAACATGCAACTATTCAGAAAAAAGTTGCTCTGCAGGGAATCACATTGTGCTTTTTTCTTTTCCGAAAAACTTGTGGTGATTCATAAACCAATTTTGATGCAATCTGGGGAAGTGCAATGAGATATCAGCACAATAAATTGCATAGATACCCATCTCTTCAAATAGGAAATGTAATGGTCCAGTTTTTTGAAGGTATTAATCCAAAGGAAAAAATAGACACTGCACAAGCTGCAAGACGACTAAGAGAGCTGAAAATTACCAACCTGGAGAGAGAGAGAGAGAGAGAGAGAGAGAGAGAGAGAGAGAGAGAGAGAGAGAGAGAGAGAGAGAGAGAGAGAGAGAGAGAGAGAGCTTCATGAAAATCACTTAAAACAGTAAGCTCCCTCTAACAATCTTTTGCCGAGATGAAACTTGATGGCCATGCCATGAATATAGTGGCTTTCAAATGAGAAGTTAAGCTCTAAGAGATTAGAAACTTCTGCTGTTTGTACCCATACTGGGAAAAAGTTTAAACTCCTTTGACATAGAAAACCAAAACCCTATGGAAGGACATACTTCAACTCCACAAAAATAGCATGTGACGGAAAGTTGAGAAAACCAAAAGCTTGTTCTTGAAGTCAAGTGCAGAATGCACTTTATTAGATGAAATAATAGTAAGGCTCCCGAAGAAGAAGGGGAGCCTTGGCGCAACGGTTGAGTTGTCACCGTGTGACCTGGATGTCATAGGTTTGAGGCGTGAAAATAGCCTCTTGCAAAAATGCAAGGTAAGGCTTATGTAATGCACTTTGTCAGATATTCATGAAGTCAAGTGCTTAATGCACTTTATCAGATGAAATAATAGTAAGGGTTCCTATCACCCAGAAATAAAGTATCAGAAATGATCGGGAAAATAAGCTAAGTATTTATCTCACCAAGGTTGTGGCATCACTTGAACATTTTAGGAGTGCATGTGGGGCCAAAATCTGCAGTTCATCTCTGTATTTAGCTGCATCCTGAAGAAAAGAAATCACAGCCAAATCTTAGAATATGTGAGAAATGTGAAAATATGAAGATAAACATGCATATATACTTGGACAGATCTGATAATTCCAAGGGAAGTCAGATCAAAGCAAATGACTTTTGGGTTGTGAATAAACTGTGAAGTTGGGAAGACATTGGTAATTCTCCACAATAACAAAAGAAAGAACTAACCTGCAGAAAACAATCATGAAAGAAATCTCATCATCTAAGATATTTAAACTTTAGAAACATCATGATATTAGAAGGAGAGCCTTGGCGCAAAGGTAGAGTTGAGGTCGTGTGACCTAGAGGTCATGAGTTTGAGGTGTGGAAACAGCCTCTTGCAAATGGGAGGTAAGGCTATGTACTATTGACCCAATGTGGTCTGCCCCTTCCTAGACCCCATATATGCAAGAGCTTCATGCACCGGGCTTCCCCAGAAGCGACGTCGCTAGGGCGTTCTCCCAGAAGCGACGCGCTGCATCAGAACCCAGGTGCAGTGAAAAGTGGACATGGGTTCATACCATGGAGGTCGAGAAAGGCGATAGTAAATAGGGTATCTCCAAAACATAAGATTCGCATCGCTACATGGAATATAGGGACACTGACAGTTAAGAGTTTGGAGTTAGTAGACACGATGAAACGTAGAAGAGTCAACATCGCTTGTATCCAAGAAACAAAGTGGAAAGGAGCTAAAGCTAGAGAAATAGATGGGTATAAATTATGGTACGTAGGAAAGGAAAATAATAGAAATGGCGTAGGAATAATAGTGGATAAGGAATTAAAGGATAAAGTTGTGGACATTAAAAGAATCAGTGATAGAATTATAATAATAAAAATGATTCTAGGAGAGCAGATTATAAATATTATAAGTGCATATGCACCACAAGTAGGGTTACAAGATATAATTAAGAGATAGCTTTGGGAAGATATGGAGGGAGTCATGCAAGAAATTCCCAACACTGAGGGGATATTTATAGGAGCAGACTTAAATGGCCATGTAGGAAAAGATAATGAAGGATATGATAGAATACACAGAGGGTATGGTATAGGTGAACGAAACGAGATGGGGGAGAATATCCTCGATTTTGCTTTGTCATATAACCTATCCATTGCAAATACACTCTTTAAGAAGAGGGATGAACACTTAATAACCTTTAAAAGTGGACTTCATAAAAGTCAAATAGACTTTTTTCTACTTAGGAATAATGAACGATCTATATGTAAGGATTGTAAGGTGATACCCGGTGAGAGTTTAACCTCACAACATAGGTTAATGGTTATGGATATTCATATTAAAAGATGGAGTAAAAGAACTGAACTTAATACACATCCAAAAACTAAGTGGTGGAACTTAAAAGGAGAGAAAATAACCTCATTCAAAAATAAGTTGATGGTAGAAGGAAATTGGAACTATGAAGCAGTAAATACCATGTGGACTAATATGGTGAGTCTATTAAGAAAGTGGCAAAAGATGTCTTAGGAGTATCTAAAGGTAAAAGGCTATTAACAAAGGAAACATGGTGGTGGAATGAAACAGTGCAAAAAGCTATTAAAGAAAAACGAATGCATTTTAAAGCATGGTAGAAGATTAGAAATAATGAAAACTATGAACAATATAAGAATGCTAAAAACGTTGCTAAGAGAATAGTAAGTGAGGCAAAACTTAAAGCATATGATAAGCTCTATAATAGACTAGGAACAAGAGAAGGTGAGAAAGATGTGTTTAAACTTGCAAAAGTAAGAGAACAGAAGGGTAAGGACTTAGAGCATGTGAGGTGCATTAGAAGCGATGATCAACGGGTATTAGTCAAAGATGATGAGATCAAACAAAGGTGGGAAATATACTTTCAAAAATTGTTAAATGACAATGGCCCTGAGAATATAGGGATTGAAAATACTATAAATCTAAATAACACTTGGATATTATAGATATGAACGTAGGATTAGAATGCTTGAAGTAAAAGAGGCCTTGAGAAAGATGAAATCAGGAAAGGCCATGGGGCCTGATGGTATACCAATAGAGGTTTGGAAGCATATGGGAGATAGTGGGGTAGTTTGGTTGACCAAGTTGTTTAACAAGATTATAAAATCAAAGAAAATGCCTGATGAGTGGAGGAAAAGCTCTATTGTACCAATCTATAAGAATAAAGGAGACATTTAGAGTTGCACTAATTATCGAGGGATCAAACTTATGAGCCACACCATGAAACTTTTTGAAAGAGTGATTGAGAAGAGGCTACGACATGAAACAAGTGTATCGGAGAATCAGTTTGGTTTCATGCCTGGGAGGTCTACCATGGAAGCTATTTTCTTATTAAGACAATTAGTAGAGAAATATAGGGAGAGGAGAAAAGACCTACACATGGTCTTTATTGACTTAGAGAAAGCTTATGATAGAGTCCCTAGAGAGTTAATATGGAGAGTGTTGGGTGTTAAAGGGGTTTCTCAGGGGTATATAGACATAATTAAAGATATGTATGAGGGAGCAGTAACAAATGTTAAGACCATTAGTGGCGTGACTGGTGATTTTCTTGTCACTGTCGGATTGCACCAAGGATCAGCATTGAGTCCATACCTTTTCACATTAGTTATGGATGAGTTAACAAAACATCTGCATGAGGAGATTCCCTGGTGCATGCTATTTGCAGACGATATAGTCCTACTTGATGAGACAAGGGAGGGTGTAAACATAAAGCTAGAGTTATGGAGAAAAGCATTAGAATCGGAAGGATTTAAAATTAGCCGAACTAAGACAGAATATATGGAATGTAATTTTAGTAAGGAGAGTAGGAGTGGAGCACTAGTCAAGATTGATAACCAAGAGGTCCCCACGAGAGACCACTTCTGATACTTAGGATCATTGATCCATGAGAGTGGAGAGATTGAGAGGGAGGTCACCCAGAGAATCCAAGCAGGTTGGAACAAATGGAGATGTGCATCAGGTGTTTTATGTGATCGGCGGGTGCCACTCAAACTAAAGGGAAAATTCTATAGGATGGCTATTAGGCCGGCCATGCTCTATAGATCAGAGTGTTGGGCAGTTAAGGAACATCATACTCATAGGCCGAGTGTCACAGAAATGAGGATGTTGAGATGGATGAGTGGTAAGACAAGAAAGGATAGAATTAGAAATGAAAATATTAGAGGAAATTTAGGGATAGCACCAATAGGTAACAAGATGAGGGAGATTAGACTTAGATGGTTTGGACATGTTCAAAGGAGGCCACCAATGGCACCAGTTAGAAGGAGTGAGGCAATACAAGTTGAAGGTTCTAAAAGGGCAAGGGGAAGGCCCAAAAGAACGGGGATAGAAGTGGTGAGGAAAGATTTAAAAACTTTGGGACTAAATGAAACCATGGTATTTAATAGAGTGGAATGGAGGAATAAGATTCATGTGGCCGACCCCTAATTGGGATAAGGTCTTGATGATGATGATGATGATGTTCTAATATGTCAAAAGGATAATATCACCTTAGAAAGTCTTTTATAATTAAAGAACCTTTTGATTATGGACTAGCTATTTAGTGGATCTGCAGTACTACAAATAGTTACCAAACCTATTCCTGACATCATTTGGAATACGGATCATTGCATTACATGTGGAAATATGACTACAGATATAGTTCTTGAATCAGATGTGAAAACAGAGGACAAATAGTGGTTATATTTTTAGCTGAACTAATCTTCTTTCCGTTGTTCTTTTCTTTCCTTATCATTTTACTTAACTAGAAAATAGAAATGCTGAATACCTGGGCAGATGATAGATTCTAGACAAATGAATACAATAAAAAGAAAGTTAAAAACAAAAGCAAAAAGAACCATTTCGGTGCCAATGCACCTACAACTGGCACCCAGTTTCTCAAGGCCAGAGAAGGGAACATGAACACTAGAGGTTAAGGTGCAGGGGTCCCGCGCCATGGTATGGCCATTCCACCTACCAATGAATATAATACAGAGAAAGTTAACAGCAAAAGAAAAAACAACCAGTTTGGTGAATTATGTTTCAAATGTGTTCTTTCTTCAATCAGATTTAGCAGAGGAGTTTGGGGTTTCCTTGATACCATTCCAACTCAAGCCCTAGGGTCAGCAGCTTGAGTCTCCTCTAAATATAATGTGAAGATAAACAAATTCTAATCACATGATGCACAAGATGGGTTTCCCCAACAGCTAAGTTGTATGGAAGAAGATTTGACGTAGCTGTATCTCCTGAAGTCAATGAAGACCTAGAATAAGAGTTCATGGAGAAGCAAGATCATCCAAAGGGTCATAAGGTTTATGAGAGAAGGAAAAGGTCTACGGCTGAGATCACCAAATGATAAACACTTCCCCACTAAGGAATCATGTGTTTTATATTTCCTTAGCTGTTTATTTGTTTCCTTTTGTTTTTCTTTAACTTGCAATTATAGTATCACTGGGATACCAGAGCCAGTTTTACTTCGCCTCCAAGCTTTCTATGTTACCATCTGTTTCCTGTCTTACTTAAAGGCCACCACACCAACTTTACTTAGCCTCCACGTTTTCCATTTTCTGGTTTGCTTCATGTTAGAGCTTAAGGAAGTGCCAGCTAAGGTATATAAACTGGTTTGTTTCTATGCAGTTTTAGACAAAACACAGTGAAGAAAATGAATTGGTGAATCTGGGAACAGGTTCATCCTCAAGAAATCACAATCTTTTCCCCTGAAGATTGTGTCTTAGCTTCTCAAAGTTGTGATTTTCATCAGTTCGCTGGGATTAAGGGATATTTTCAAGCTTTCACCTGCATTAAGATTACATTCCGAAAGAATTCTCCGAAGACAGCAAAGAAATTGGGGGAGGTTGTTCATGACTTCGTGGTCCCAACAAATACTTACAGATCTAGCATTCGGGGAATCCTTCTCTACATTGACACCTACACGTACTCCAGACAGCCTACCTTGCACTGACCATCCAATGGACTATAGGCAAAACAGCGGTGCCTGCCATCACTAGAACTCTGACAAGTGTTCCAATACCTAGGTTCTTTCCGATATATTTCGTAGCCTTTTGACTGCAGAAGAGATATTACATTTAGAAAAAGACAGCCCAAGGAAGAGATACATTTTGGATTAAAAGACTGAAATCCGTCAATATTATGCAGATCTGATGCAGAAGCATCTCCATCACTAAAAGTCAACAAAGTTTAGAAAAAGGGAAAGAAGAAAGAAGAGGAGCAAAAGTACTGTTTTCAATTGTCACTATTCATGTGAACAAGAAAAATGTCACTTTTCACATTCAAGGGAACAGTAAGTTAGCTTTATTGGAAATGTAAGTGACTTAACAAGTTAGGAAAGTGGGTTTCCTTTAATAGAAACTTTCCTACTTCAGTAGTAATCATTCTTTTAGAAAGTTTCCTTTTTAGGTTGGACTTCATGTTATGAAAGTTTTCCACTTTGAATTGAGAGTTGTTAGCAGTTTCCTGTTTTAAAGAAGAATCTATTTCTATGAACTTAGTAGTCTACTTAGATCTTACTGGGGATGAAGTTTCTAGTTGTTTCTAATTAGAAGACTTGAGAAAGTCTCTAAAAGGATTGTAAAGGGATGTTTTACAGCAGATTATTGTTTACCAAAATCAACATTTTTCTTCTTTTAGTCCTCTAATTTGTGTCCAAGACGTGGACGTTTTTCCTTTGATTACTGGTTCAATGTTTTTGAGTTTGGTTGGATAAAAAGACTTTAAAAGATCTTCTTGTTTTAGGTAATTTCTGAGCAAGAACCCCGAATTTTCCCAGTCGATCTTCCCCAAGATCCAACTGGTCTCTAGCCATTGAAATCCCATCCAAGTTCTGCTGCAACAATTGGTATCAGAGCCTTATAGCTCATAGAAGGCCATTTGATCTCCTTCCAAACAATGAAATCAGCCAGGTTACATCAAGAGCTATAGAGGAACAACTAACTGAAGCTGGAGACAAACTTCTTAAACCTTCGTCTGTTGTTAAGGAACCGCTTTATCTCCTTGACCAAGAAGAGAGTTGTTTATCAAGGGTGGAACGATCACCTTCCAAATGTTAAATGCCCTTCATCCGTCTATGAAGGTATTAATAGCCCAAGAACTTTTGCAGCATTCAGACAAGCATGTGAAAGTTGCTGTGGTATCATGTATCACTGAGATCACAAGGATAATAGCGCTGACACCCCATATGATAATGAAATAACAAAGGCAATTTTCTGATGATAGTCACAAACATTTGAAAATCCGTTTGATATGTCCAATCACACATATTCCAAGAGAATTTCTCTTGGCAAAGGCCAGATCATGCATTGTGATGCTGGATCCAGAATGCAATGATTTGAGTCATGAGATGTTCCACCACTTTCTAAAGGCAACAGGAGATACTCATCCTGCCGATATTTTCACCTCCATGAAAACAATTATGACCCTAATATTGGAGGAGAGTGTACATATTTCATCTGAACTTCTCTTTTGCCTACTAAGTAGTGTGAAAAATGAAATAAAGGATCTTCTGTCTGCTGCAGAATAATTGAGGGAAAAATTAATTGCTAAATGTGCGACAAAGCTCAAAGTGTACCTTGTGCAAGAAGTGGAATCTAAAAGTGTTTCTTCAGACAACTATAATATTTATTCATCATTTGGAAACTGAGACCAAGGTGTCTAAAAAGGATTGGTCTCCATGAGTTGCTGCAGAAGGATGAGAAGATGGAGGAAGAAGCTGCTCATTTTGAAGATATCGAACCCCCTTTATGGCTAAATTGTCAACATCTGTCATGAGCAATATTGTTGTTGAGGCTGAGAATGATAATTTTGTGGTTAATCCGAACTCTTCAAAACATAAGGCTGAATTTTTTGGTCTTAGTAATCAGCAAAAAGCAATTTCTGCTGCAACTAAAGCTGAAATATATCAGTTGGAGCTGTCAAGGAATATCAGACCAGAATGTATTGCAAGAAGACTAAAGGTAAGTCCCAAATCAAAGAAAACCCATCGACTGAAGAACAACCAGTCCCTTTCAAGAAAAGTTAAGTTTGAAGCCTATGGAAGTTCTTCATGGACTGCCACATTACTTTTTCAAGGATGTATTAGAAGACAGAAGTTTGACAAATCAATGAATCATCTTCCTGAACTCGAGAACAAATTCTTCTCGAGTGAGGTGTATGAAGCAGGAGCAACTCCACCACTAAAAATCATCAAAGTTTACTGAAAATGAAAGAAGAGGAACAAAAGTACTGTTTTCACTCGTCACTGTTCATGTGACCAGTAAACACGTAACTATTCACATTCATGTGAACAGTACTGGGTTAGTTTTCTTGAAAATTTAAGTGACTTAACAAGTTATGAAAGTGGATTCCTGTCTAGTAACTTTCCAACTTAATTAGTACTAGTTTTACAGAAAGTTTCCTACTTAAGTTGGAAATATTTTAGGAGCTTCTATTTTGGTTGGACTTCACGATATGAAAGTTTTCTCCTTTGAATTGAGAGTTCTTAGTAGTTTCTTGTTTTAGTGAAGAAGTTTCTACTTCTATGAAGTTGTAGTCCAGTTAGATCTTACTTGGGGATGAAGTTTCTAGTTTGTTTCTGATTAAGAGACTTGAGAAAGTCTATTAAAGGATAGTAAAGGGATGTTTTACAGCAGATTATTGATTGAATGAAATTGGTTTTCTTCTTCTGTTTATTCCTCTAATTTCTGTCCTAGGTATAGACATTTTTCCTAATTTAATGGTTGATTTTTTATATTTATTTATTTATGTTTCAAGTAGGGTTGGATAAATGGACTTTAAAAGATCTTCTGGTTTTAGGCCAATTTCTGAGCAAGAAAAGCCTGAAGTTCACAGCTAGTCTTTCCTAAGATCAGATGGTCTTTCCAGTTGAAATTCCATCCAAATTATGTTAATTTTTCCGCATCAACATCCTACTTAGTGTCTTCTTGTATAAACGGGAAGGCACCAAATGCAAGCACATCAAATGTTACAACACTGTCATTTGCTTCAATCCTAGTGAACAAACTCAATCCTACCTCTGATATAGAGATGAACAATATTGCATATGGAAATCTAACCATAAAATTTGTCATTTGAAAAGATAATTAGGTACCTTAAACCTCTCTTCATCCACTGCTTCCTTCATCAGTCTTCTAAGACGCAAAACTGGCTCTTCTTCCTCAAACAACTTCAATGAGTCCCTGATTCTTGCAGCTTCTTTATAATCCTACACTAGTAAATTGATGAATAGGTTAATGAGAACTAAATTTAAAGTACTAGATTTCACATAAAAAATGATATAGATAAGTCGTGAATTGGTGCAGGTTACTTCGATATCTAAAATAGCCAACAGTTTATATGCAACTCGGTGAAAAAAGGAGACAGATGCTAAGAGCCCAGTCAGCTTACCATTCAGGAAACAAGGATGAGCCCAATGAGTTAAAAATAGACAAACCTCAATAGCAAGTGGCAATGCAAGGGAACAGTTGAAGAACAGGAATAATACAAATCCGACGTATGAGAAAGTTCATTTACCATATGAGTCCTCGAGTCTTTTCCTTTTCTGCACTAAGCGGTCCAGAAGACTCAATATTGAAACATAGACGAGAAAATAGACATCAAGTAAAATCAAGCTCTGGCAGAAATCAGCAGTGGAGATTGTGCATCTTGGGGAAGCTTAAACCACAAATAAAACGGATTACAAATTCAAAGAACAGCTACAGAAGACTTCATAATAAATCGTTTCATACTCTAAAACACTTGCTGATTTGCAAATCTAAGCTTAATGCTATGGAACCCCAAATCAGGCAATCTTTCACACTAATGTGCACCTGGTTATTTAGAAAAATGAAAGAGACAAAAAGCAAATCTTGTTACAACACTGAACTGGCAAGTTCAACCTAAGAAAGGCTATACTTCCCCATTTCCATGAGAGAACTGTCAAAGCCATAAATTCCAAAAGAAAAGAAATGAAAAAACAGCTAAGACAATATCCAATAATGTGAACAACCATACCGTAAGAGGGAAATAGCAAACCCATACTCAAGATATAGGTCTTTCAAAGATTAAGACAAAGCATGAAATTTAGAGAAAAAGATGTTACAAAAACACTTCCAAATCCATTAAACAATCAACAATGAGACATCCTAACTATTCAAAAACAGGTGCACAGAGAGAGAGAGAGAGAGAGAGAGAGAGAGAGAGAGAGAGAGAGAGAGAGAGAGAGAGAGAGCCAATAACGAAATTCTACGACAAAATCATTAAAACTCAAGAATTAGAGAACATAAAACAGCACCAAGCCAAAAGTGAAACTGAAAAGATCTATTTCTAAACATTGCCATTAAGAAAAAAAAAACAACCACGCAATGGAAACCTATTGAAAGCACACCAATCTCCACTATGGAAACATGAAACATTCACCGCGCAGACAATAATAAAAAAACAAAGACGACCCAGGACCTGAAAAGGTCTAAAATTTGCATGTTCCAGTCTAGAAACCAACCATAATTCAGGAAGCAAAACGAGTATGGAAATCAAATAATTAAAGAAAAATCAACGGCAGGTTCTACGAAACTTTAAAAGTTTCAATGTGCACAAAACCTACAAATCTGAATCAAATTGCAGCAGAACACCTCATGATAAAAAATTACAAGCATTAAAACAGAATAACCCACCTCAGATTTGGCTGCAACGGCCAGCTGCTGCTTAAGAAGAGCGTATGTTTCACTACGAGAAAGAAAAGAACTGGTGGAAGGCTCTTCTCCTTTCCTAGCCGAAGAACAAGAAACAACTCGAAAGGTTTTCCTAACGTCTCCACATTTTCGTCGGTAAGAGAAAGATGTTGCGGCCGTGGGACTGAAATCTGTGAAAATTTTCAAATTCAAAGATTGCATTTCCGTTCTTCGTTCTTACAAAAACTAACCACTTCTTCTGCTGCTGCTTCCCCGGTAATATCTGCAACAGCGAAGAATCTACACAACCGATCGATATATCCGGAGTTGGAAGATCGCTTTCGGAGCACACAAAAAAAGGCAAAAGAAAAGGAAAAATTGAAAGTAAAAGGAGACTGCCTTCGCGTAGAAAGTAAAAGGGAAGAGCTAGCAGTTGGAATTACCAAAATACCATCAGGGTATAATTGCATCGAACCAATTTCTATCTAGATTTAATTGATGGGTTTGAGCTTGGATTGAATAGCAATTGGTGGGATGTCTTCTTATAAATCCGGTGAAGGGAGCTTAAGTGTTAAGGTAAAAGTTGTCATCGCGTGACTTTAGGTTACAGGTTTAAAGTGTAGAAACAGCCTCTTACAAAAAAAAGGTAAAGTTGCATACTATAAACCCTTATGATCCACCCCTTCCTCAAATTCCACGTAGCTGGGAGCTTCGTGCACTGGAACTGCACTTCCCTGCAGTAAATCCTGAATCATTTCAAGGTCTGCTTCCATTCTTCTAATGATCTTAATTTGTGTGATCACTATACAAACTAAAGGAGAAGAAGGCTAGTTTGGTGAATTCATGAACATATTTTGTTCGTTACCCATTTTGGCTTTGGTGTGTTACGGACCAGGAGTTTCAGCCCCTAGATATTTGCAGTGTCTTCTATGGACAAATTTGAAAGACGTGTTGCATGTTCTGGCCATTTTATCTTTTCTTTCTTTTTATTGGTAGAAGGAGAGCCTTGTAGCAATGGTAAAAGTTGTCATCCTATGACCTTGAGATTAAAAGTTCAAGTGTAAAAACAGCCTCTTGCAAAATACAAGGTAAGACTATGTACTTTAGGCTCTTGTGGTCCACTCCTTTCCCTGACCCAAAATAGGCGGGAGCTTCGTGCACTGGGACTACTTTTTTTCTTTCTATTCGCAGTGTTCCACCTATTCTTCTTCATCAGAAACTTAGTGCTCCATCCATACGGGGTGATGAAATTCTGGCTCCACCACCGCTTGGATATTAAGAAGACGAACTTATAAGAAAGAAGAATAACTGTTCATCTGAATTCTCTAAGTCTATATATCTTGTATTAGGAACATGAACATGGTTGAAAAATGTGTTCTCAACTTGATAAATTTGGACCTTTCTTTAGACAATTTTTATAACCAAAAGCACACTTTTCAATTTCTAGACTTATCCAATCTACACTGTTTTAAGACCACTAATCATCACAGCCAAGAAATTAGAATGTGGACTCAAATATTAAAGTTAGGGTACAGAACTTTAAGGGCCTGGTTGGTTAGTATGAAAGTGTGAAAATTGATTATTATGGAATGAGAATCCTCCAAAGAAAGCGTTTTACTCATTCATATTGGATTCCACCAAAAACCCAAAATATTTATGGTAGGTAAGATTTTTGTGTGCCATAAAAATTTTGGGTCTTTGGATTAATTTAATTTGAAAGTGTAAAATTGTTTTCCATGGAGATTTATTTTGTCCATGGAAATCAATTTTCATTCCTTTTCTGCCAACCAAAATAGGCACTATAACCAGTGTCATTGAGCACAAGATTCTAGCATTACTCAAGAAAGAATAGTAAGACCATGCAGAGGAATTAATGCTACTACAAAGTGGGACACAATGCAAAGTTGCCTTGTAATGTCCCACTTTTGTATGATCCGACTTGTTCACTCATCAGTAGGTATAGGAGAAGACAGTGGAAGAAAAGGGGAGCATAAATCATTTCCCAACACCAAATGATATTTAGTGATTTTTTTCTAGTAAAAATATGTTCAAGGATTTTAGTAGTGCTTAAGATAGAGTGAGCTGACTTGACATGAGATGAAATGGGGCATATCTAGAGGTATTAAACAAGTAAATCGGGCAAGTTGCAATGATCTAGTCATGGGTGCAGGTCAAATGGGTGCAAGTAGCACTACTTGTTTTGCTCGTGGGTCATAAAATGCCTACCCACGCCCAACTCATTTATGACGAGAGGGTTTCGCACGTAAAACAGATAAATTTGGAGAATAAAACTGGTAAATCAGGCTTTCACTCTCCTAAACATGACTAGCGAAAGAGAAACTCAGGCCATCTTTCATAATCTCCTCAGGATGCACGAGTCTTTCTGGGCCTATTGAGCTCAGTGACATTGGCTGAGGGAGATATGAGCACACCGCTTTTTCAGATAAACATGGTAGATTATCATGGACACGAATTATCCTTGAAATATTCAACGATTTCTTCATGAAAGTTTTTGCTTTCATATGTTCACAGACTCAGTGTCTGATCATTTTATGTTTAGCCTTGTTGATAACGTCTAGCATAATGTGGTCATTCTTTATTCGGATTGGTCAAACAGGCTTTTGTCAAGAGTTACAATTCCAGAGAGCTCTGTAAAACTCTAATTATCCTCATCCCTGAGAGATCTGATGCCATTATATGAATGCCTTCGTCCCATGAGGAATACTCGTGAAAATGCTTTAGTTCTTCGTGAACTCCTAAACTCTTTCAATTCTCGTCAAAATAGTTTTAACAATGTATCCATCAAGGCAGATCTCACCAGGGCCTATGGCTCTATGGGTTGGGATTTTCATGAGGTGGTTCTTAGGTAGTTTGAACTCTCAGATAATATTGTTTTATTGATCATATTTGGCCTTAGATCTTTCAATTGGACTGTGTTTTAATGGGATGAGGTCTAAGTGGTATATACCTACAAGGAGATCCCATTTATCCTTATTTGTTGAAGGGGAGCCTTGGCACAACGGTAGAGTTGTCATTATGTGACCTTGAAGTCACAAGTTCAAGCTGTGGAAACAGCCTCTTGCAAAATATAAAATAAGACTACATACTATTGACCTTTACCTGAACCTTTCCTCAAACTGCATATGCAAGACCTTTGAACGCTAAAGTTTTTTCTATCTCCCTTGATAATTTTGGTCATCAGCAAGTCTGTTGCCCTCCTAAACATATGTCGAGATCCCCATCTCATCTGTGGCATGCAGGTGATATGGTCATCATGGTTAAGGTATCCTTTGAAAACATTAGATCTACTAAATCATGGCTTGATCAGATGATGACCAATCCGAGCTTAGAATTGCCACCCATAAATTTTGTATGGCCATCTCATCCAATATCCGTCATTGGATCAAAAAGCAATTCCATTATTTTTGGGGAACTAAAAATGAAATGGCGGGCTCTAAATATGTTGGCTTGCCGGTTTTCACTGAAAGACCAAAAGTCCCTCACTTGCACTTGCAGCCCGGGTGTACGAACATCCGCAGGTTCAGGACAGACCACAAGGGTCAATAGTATGCAGATTTAGTTTGCATTTTGCAGGTGGTTATTTTCACTCCTTAAACCTGTGATCTCAAGGTCATGCAACAACAATTCCATCGTTGCGCCAAGGCTCCCCTTCTAACGGTCCTTTCTTTTTCTATTTTCTTAAATTATAAGCTTAAAGACAAGGTGTCTCCAGCTTGTTAGAGAAATTATTGCACAGTGGGACCTGCAAAGCAAAAGGGATCCGCTGGATTTGCAGGTAACGACTATTCCACTAGGTGTGGATGGATAACTGGACGGGCCTGGGTGCGCTTAATGAAGTTCTCCTCAACATTCTTACGTCCAGCGCCGGCCCTTCGATTAGAGTGGAGAATTTCGTGATTGTTGATGTATCTGAGTGGATTATAACAAACTTGCCTGCTTTCTAGATTTTATCAAAGAGATTATTAAGAATATTAAAATTTTCCAATCCTGTGAGGACCAAATCATCTGGACCCCTTCTTAAGATGGCTCCCTTTCAATTAAATCATCCTATAAATCAATTTTGTTACTGTAGGGACATAGACCAAATCCACGGAGGGAATCTTGTTAAACAATTGTACATATGATAAATGTTCTACTTTGGGAAATTTGTGGTAAGTGCTGACAAAAGAACATAAGGGGCAAGCCCAGCGCACAAAGCTCCTACATATGCAGACTCTGGAGAAGTGGCAGACCACAAGGAATCATAAGAACGTATCTTTCTCAAATGTACTAAGCTACAAAGTTTGAGATCCAACCTCTATCAAACGTTTAATATCATGGAACAATATTGTGCTTCCGTCAAATAAGTTCTCTCTTTCTGATTTGCTGGTGCAAGGGTAAAGTTGTCGTCATGTGACCTTGAGGTCACAGGTTTAAGGCATGAAAACAGCCTCTTGTAAAATGCAAGATAAGGCTGTTTACTATTGACCCTTGTGGTCTACCCCTTTCCCAGATCTGCATTTGTGAACCACACCTGCCCTTTTTCTGGTTTGCTGTGGGACAATTCAAATTCAGGCTCCTTCTTGCAAAACCGGAGTACACTAATCGTGGTCTTTTAGAGAGTCTTCTGTTGGCTCGTGATCTCGGCTATACTTATCTACAGGTGTCTGGAATCTCAATGCTCGTGATCAAGGCTTGGGAGGACCTGTTTAAGTGAAAGGCAAAGAGAAGCTAACACAGCATCGCGGATTGTTTTGCAAATTGGGCTATGAAGAAATAGGAATCTACTGTTCAAGAAGAAGACGTCCTTTTGTCCATTGGATTTTGTTATATAAGGTATTAGGAGTTGGCGGAAGGGGAGCATTCGCCCAATGGTAGAGTTGTCGTCATGTTACCTTGAGATCATGGTTTAAGGCATGAAAACAGCCTCTTGCAAAATGCAAGTTAAAGCTGTATATTTTTGACCCTTGTGGTTCGCCCCTTCTACGGACCCCGTATACATGGGAACTTCTTGCACCGAGCTACTTCTTCTTTTTCTTTTTCTTTTTTTAATGTATTAGGAGTTGGAGACCCGTACAAGTATATAATGTACTTCTGCTTAACGAATTCTTTGTAAAAATTTCTAGTCTGAAGAGCTTTGAAAATTTCAACAGCTGAATTCACATTTCCTCTTGCCTCTTTCCTTCTTCTGAAATTCTTTCTTTTTCCCCCAACTTTCTTTCTTTCGGAGTCTTAACAAGGGGACTCTTAGCCCAAAGAACCAATAAGGGCTGTCTATGTCGTTCTACGGCTGTTACTAGGCACCCCCTCGTATAGTTCTCAACTTTTCTACAGCGGGCCATCATTAGATAAACTCTCCTAAATAGTTTTCACATAAAAAGGGCAGCCCAGTGCACGAAACTTCCGTATATGCAGGATTCAAAAAGGGGGTGGACCACAGGGGACCTTGCATTTTGCAAGAGGTTGTTTCCATGCCTTGAACCCGTGACCTCAAGGTCACACGACGACAACTCTACTCCTTGAGGTAATAAAATGGGTCCTGCTCAAATCATGCAGTGGGCCTGACAAAAAATCGCTGACCAGATGATCATAACTGGCCACATTTACCTTAAATTTGCTACGTTCTCCCTCTTAAATATCCAAATCTACTTTCAAACTTGAATAACTATTCATTGGGTCACCTAGCCAACTACATGGTCCTACTCCGATGTCTGCTCTAAGATTAAAAATTTTAGGCCGTTTCATTCTTAACTACTCATCTGGAAGCTATTCCCCACATGACCAACATAATTCTCCGATAACCTTCCAAGCGGATTTCATATTCCTAAGTTGGTAACCTGTATAAGAACTGTAGAAATACATAGAAACAAATGGCGAATCAGACTTAACACTGGGGATTTGAACAGCTACAACCTAGATTGGTAAGAACGTAAAAGGAAATTTAGAAAAATATAAGTCAGATTTCTCAACTCTCCACGCCTATTTATTCAGCAGACATCTGTTGATTACTTTTCACAATTGACCACAATTCTCTATTCCCTCGCCCCCCTCCCCCCCCCCTGGGGCCATGGCCAGAAAGAGTAGCCTTGGTCGGCAAAAGATTGAGATCAAGAAGATCGAGGACCCGAACAATCGGCAAGTTTGTTTCTCCAAGCGTCGGTCTGGGATTGTCAAGAAGGCGAGCGAGCTGTGTATCCTGTCTGGGGCCAAGGTCGCCGTAATTGTCTTCTCTCCGGCTGGAAAAGCCTTCTCTTTTGGTCATCCATCCGTTGGTTATGTGATTGACCAACATACAGATCGGAACACCCCATTCACCACACTTATGGGCGTGCCAGATAGGGTAGGTCGAGGGGCTCCTGTTGGTGAGCTGCAACGCCAGTATGACGAGATGATTAATCAAATGGAGAATGGCAAAAAGAAAAAGGAGGAACTCGATCAAAAGGCTAAGAATAAGCGGTTTTGGTGGGAAGAGCCAATCGAAGAACTTGGATTAGAGGAGCTCCAGAAGTTTGGCGCAATGATGCTAGACTTAAGGAAGAATCTGGCTAGAAAGGCCAACGAATATCTGGTGGCTCAATCAATCGACTTGGGCCGTCCTTATGATGTTAAGATGACAGATGTTGGCTATGACTGCAAGATGCTTTGAAACAGCTGCTGCTTATTATTTCCCTTGCTATTTCTGCCTTTTGTCCTTGTAGTTCTTGCTGATCCTGCAACTATATGAAAGAACCGAATAAAGTGGTGATTTTCCTTTGTCTTTTCTCTCTCAATTTTTGTCGAACAAGTATTAAACTTCAGTAGTTGATAGCTTCTGAATCAATCAAATTAATATTCCTTTAAGAGGGAACTTCATTAATACCGGCGTTTCTGAGATGATAAAGTTCTCATTAATTTAGAATATAAAACAATAAAAATAAAAATAAAAGAAAGTTCATGTGGAGTTTTTAGTGGTGGTTTGATGATGAGAAAAATCTCAAAATGATTAACTGTATATTGCATATAAGGACCTCCAAAATGTTTATGTTTGTAGGTAATTGTTCAATAAAGTTCCACAATCAATAGGGGCCTGCTTAGCAACTTTTTACGTGATTTCATTCTTCCTTGCTCTACCTTGTTGGTTCCAGCATGCGCTTTTGATGATTTCTTTGTCTTGCTCAAGCTTGTATTTTGGTAACTTCCAGCGCAAGTTTCTCTTGCTCTTTCCTTGCCAGAGAGAGCACGCTTTCTCACATGATTTGCTTGTCTGACTCTTGCCTGTGTTTGGCAACTTTTGCTTGATTCCATTTTCTTGCTCCTGTCTTGCTGGATGGAGCAATTGCTTTCGCGTGATTTGCTTTTCTTGCTTTTGCCTTTACTTGGGAACCTCTCATGTATCATCATGCTTTGCTGGAGGTACGTAGCACCGGCACTTGTGCTGAGTTGGTTTTCTTGCTCCTACCTTGTTGAAGGAGGCACACATTTTTCTGTGACTAGTTTGTCATGCTCTTGCCTTGTTAAGAAGAGGACACATTTGGGGTGATTATGTTTTTTTACTCCGACTTGCGCAAAGATTTTGTTGCTCTATAAAGTCATCTTACTAGTGAGAAAAGAATATTGAAGAATCTGGCCTAAAATTTTTCCTTTAATGCATAAACTAAATGTTGTTTGATCCATTGTACAAAAGATGTGTATACACGTATACATACACACATGTAAATATAGAGCCAATTACTTGAAAGGCATTTTAGTTGTTTCAATTTCATGATGTAGCGTAAGAAAGAAGGGGGAGGGGTTGTGTGGAAGATGAATCAATGTGATGAGTAATATGAATCAATATCAACGCCACTAGTTTTAATAATTGTGATGAGTAACTATGAGAGAAAAATGACACCAAAAGGAGGAACGTTAAGACATATTCACCACTTTTCTTTCCCCTGGTCACCATAAATACTTGCCTCATAGCATGGTCTGATTGACACAAACATGCCATGCTAGGGAGTGGTCTCTAGCACTAAATTATATGGTATAGTTAGCTAGAAACACAAGTAGGCCCACTTTTAGGCTGATATAAACTATTTCCAATCTTAGATGGCAATGTACCAAGAAACCCCATCCATGGCTAGGATACCTTTACATTTACCAAAAATAAACTAGTCATGACTTGGGCGGGGCTGGGTGGAAGATAGTTGTACTGTGGATTTAACCAAATTGCGGCAGAATCCACTAGTAAAACCTAATGCTTTTGAAATTTCATTTTTGTAAATTCCCTTCCTCTGCTTGCTATTTATTGATCTTGCCACCTATTTTCATTATTCTCAAAACACCCTTTCACTTGTACCTCAAATACCCTTCCATTTATTTCCTAAAATACCATCTTACCTATTTCCTACTTCAACATAACATAATCCCTAACTTAGTCTAGTTGGGTTGTAACAAGGTAGTCTTGTTATATATATTATAGATATGGAGTTGAAGTTGCTAGATCCACATTGAATGCAGATCTTGAGAAGGTTCCCAAAGATCACATCTTCCCAGACTTAGATGCAGTAACCCGAACTAGAATTACAATAGGGACTATAGAACTATTGTCCACTTTCAATACATATTTTAGAATTATTATCAACTACAAGAGATATTTTAGCATTGGCACTTTTATGGCAATGATTTTCACCCATATTTTTTGTCCTAAATCCAGCCAAATAAGGCAGCTAGATTCAATAGGTAAATATGAAAGCTGAATCCAAAATGAGATGGACTTGAGATCTTGTCATTTTTTAGATCAAAATTAGTAATCCATGATTTAGTAAGATGAACATACTTGCAACTAGCCACACTCTTATAGAAACCATATTACTAAAATCAACATCCAATGGAATTGGACATTTAAAATTAACAATTCCTAACATGATCATTTTTAGATTATTTACTTTTCAAAGTTGAGTAAGCATCTCATATATTTCCTAACGATAATTGACTTTGAACACTACCAATTAGATACTTGGAAAACCATTATAGTAGTCTGAGACATGTGAAGTAAGATGATTTAGAGGGATTACATGTAGAAGATCGAGAACTTTTCCCTATTTGAAATAAGAACTTAAAACCTAATTTGATCATACTTGTATCATGTGACTTACAATTTTAAAACTATAATCAATATAATGAAACATATATTGTTATGATTCACGTACAAATCCTCTATTGGTCCATCATTAGTTGAGATGAACAAATCCTTACTTGATCTTTTTCTTTTTCTTGAGGTGGCTCCAAGTTCCAACCTTAGAACTAGAAGAGAGGAAAAGAGAAACTAGAAATTCAAAAACTTGGGAAGCACTCAATAGGGACATTTTTTCTTTCTTGCTTATTATACTCTCCCTCTCTAATATATCATGTAATAAAAGAGAAAGCCCCTTAATCAATCTCTTGTTTGAGACAACTTGTATTTTTGTCATAACTTTAGCTAGTTTATTTTGTGTGACCTTCAAGGAATCTTCCAAATTTCATAGTGGCATTTTTTCTTAATTGATTTAGATGATATGACCTCTAGTATATCCACCCATTGATATCAATATGTGGCCCATGAAAAGATTAAATTATAAAGGTATTTTTGTATAAAGTTACCATTTTACCCTTATGAGTGATTATTATTATGACCTTTTACTTGCCTACATGCATTTATGACACCAACACGGGACATGTGGACACACTTAGCCCTAGGCATGCCATCTTTGTAGATTCAAGTACAAAAAGTCTCATCTTAATGAACTTAAATCTTTTTCAAAACACCTTTGAAAATATATCTTATTTTAAATATATATAATAACTTTGATAAACATTTTATAGAAAATACCAAGGCCTTGGGATTTTTCAAGTTCCTTTTATAAGATGTCCTACAATAAATTTATTTTTCTATATAAGAGTGTGAATCCCATGTTGGACATCCTAAACCCTTCATGAATTATAAATATCTCGGCTCATTTAGAATCAACCTTGATTGGATCTGACCATATAATACACATAAAACAAAGGAATATATTCCTCAAGTCTAAAGGTAATAATGGTTGTGTATACTTAGTAATATTAAATATTATAGATAATTGAGATCATGCTCTATACGTAAAACACTTCCACAAATTCTATGTAATGTTCAAGGTCTCTAGCTTATATGATCTAAGAATTAATCATTTTCATCTTATGGAAACATCTATTCAATGAGTATTCAGATTAATTTCCCAATTCCTATTCTTACTTGAAGACCTATTTTAGGTTTACATAGAATTAAAATTCCATTTCTCATTCTCTTAGTTCACAACCATCATTTTCTAGAACTCATATGATGTTGCTTAAGGTTCCTAAGATCATCTCATGGCTCTCAAATGCATATTGTTGGGTTGCAATAAATCTCAGTAAATATTAGCTTTAGATGTATAATTGGCATACCATGATAATAAAATATTGCATTCATTCAAATAATCTCATAATAAATATCATATCAGTGGCCTTGTAGGGCATATATTTCTAGTAATCTACTACTTGTAGTCAAGGTCAATCATGTATAATCTTGAATCCCACAGGCTTTAAGTGTCTATTAAAATTTTTTAGTGGCAATAGTTTAGTTAATGAGTTCACCAAATTATATTGATGCAACTCTTGCTACAATAACATCTCCTTCATCTAAAATTTCACAAATTATATGGTCTTTTCTCTAAATGTGTTTTAACCTTTTATGTGACCATAGTTCCTTGGATAGTGCTATGCCTCCATTATTAATGGCATCATTCTTAGTGTCCAATATGCCAACTTTCTGTATAAACTTTCAAATTCAGACTACTTCCTTGGCTGCTTCATTAAGTGCTATATATTTTGCTTATGTATATCTTGTGGTAGTGGTCATATCACTTCCATATAGACCAAACAATAATACTTAGTTCACCTTAGGTACTTGAAGATATATTTAACAATTATTCAAAGTTTGGGTCTTAGATTAGATTGGAATATACTAGCCACTCACATTGCATGACATAAGTCTAGCCTTTGCATAATATAGCATACATGAGACTTCCTACTACTGAAGCATATGAAACTGCCTTCATCTTGTCTATCTCATTTGTAGTTTCGAGAGACATGGATTTAGATAATTTAATTGTAGGTCTTAAAGGAACCATTCCTTTCTTGGAATCTTGCATCTTATACTTAGTCAAGATCTTATCCAAGTATTTCATTTATGACAATCTAATCTTTCTTTTCTTTTGGTCATTAAACAACTTTAAAACCTAGAATAGAGGATGCTTCTCCTAAGTGTTTCATAAAGACTTGACTTGATAATCTTGCCTTTGTAGTACATAACATTCATCCATCATTCCTAATGAGGTAGAAGGTCATCTACATATAATACTAGTAATGTCACTACCCTCCCAATAAACTTCTTGTAAACATATGCTTCCTCTAGATTGTCCAAGAAGCTAACTCTTTGACCATTTGATCAAATCTTTAGTCCAACAAAGTGATGTATGTTTCAATCCATAGATTGATATACCTAGTGTGCACACTTTTTTTGAAAATTTTATAGAAAAACACCCTTGAGGCTATTCCATATATATTTTTTCCTCAAGAGGTCTATTCAGAACAACTATTTTCACATCCATCTACCAAATTTCAAGACCAAAGTATGCTGCTGTAGCTAGTAATATTTTAATAGACTTCAACGTAGCTACTAGTGAAATTTTTTCACTTAATCAACTCCCTTTTAATTATAGCACTTTGCCACCAAACTAGATTTATAGATCTGTACTCTTCCTAATGAATCTCACTTCCTCTTGAAGATTCATTGGTGTCCAATGGGTGTGACTCTTGATGGTAGATCTTCTAAAGTCTACAAGTAACTAACTTCCATTGAGTCTATTTTTAAAATTTGTAGCCATAGCATGCTAATCCACATTGACACTCAACATTGCTTCTTCAATAGTAGCAAGATCATCATCATTATCATGTGCATGCATAGGATTATGTTCCTCCAAATAGAAAAGTTTATCCAAAACTTTAATAATCCTAATGTTGTGGTGTAGATTTGGTGTTACACTTGTATCAATGAGTTTTTCATTAATTTTCTCATCATTAAGAATAAAAATTTATAGCTCTTTTGTTATTTTAATTCAACATTTGTTCTACTTCCTTCATTAGATATGAACTCTTCTTCTAAAAATTATGCATTTTTGCTCACAAAACACTTTTGGTTGCTGGATGAGTAGAACTGATACCTTATTCTATTTTTTGGGTATCCTACAAAGAAACACTTTACTAATCTATTTCTAGCTTCTTAACATGGGTAGATCAATCTCATACTTTTAAATGACGAAGCACATGTATCTTCCTAGTCTATAATCCATGTGATAATTAGAAGGAATCTTATTCGGTAAATATAATGTTGTTTCAAGTGCATGCCTATAGAAGAATAAATATAGGCTAATAAAACTCATCACAGATCTCAACTTTTTTGTTAGAGTACGATTTCTTCTTTCTACCGCACCATTTTATTATGGTGTGGCTAGTGGGACCATTGTTCACAATGTCATTTTCTTTAAGAAAAATGTTAAACTCATCCATTTTCTTTAAGAAAACTTTTAAACACATTAAGCAAAGAACATTGATCTTTCTTTTGGTTTGATTTTCCACTTTATTTTTAAAATATTTGAACTTTTTAAAAAACTCCAACTTATGTTTCATCAAGTAGATATATTCATATATGGAAAAGTCATCTATAAAAGTGATGAAGTGGAGAAATCCACCTCTTGTCGGATGTGTCATTGGCCTACATACATCAATATGTTTAAATTTGCAACTCTTATGACTTTACCTTCAAATAGCATCTTGGTAATTTTACCTTTTAAACAAGACTTACAAGTTGTCAAAGGATCCACTTGGAGTGAACTCAAAGGTCCATCCCTGATCAACCTCTCAATTCTATCTATGTCTATGCAACCCAGTCTTAAATGTTACAAATATATTGGACATATAATCTCTCCAACTTTTAAAGAGTAGATATATTAGTAGGCTGTTCGGCATTATGAATACTACAATTTAGAGGTTTTAGAATGTAAAATCCATTCTCATATATTCTAATATCAAATATTTTACCATAAAAATTGATAATTACCTTATCATTAAACTTTAAAGAATATCCAACATCACAAAATTTGGACACAAATTAAGTTTCTTATAATCTTAGTTACATATAAGCAATCCTCTAATTTCAATATCCTCCCACTAATCAAACACAAAATAGAAGTCCTTATTACCATCGCTACTTTCACATCCATTTTCATCTTCAACTTAATCTCTTCATCATTCAAAAAGTCCATATGACACATTGCATATGTATGTATGTATGTGTACGAGAGGTTGCACATAATTGATGCACCATGAAGAATACAAGTCACTAGTCATATTGGTTTCCACTACAAAGTATATGTGACATACCTTTTGAAGGTTTGTTCTTATTGATGGATTCCAAGTAGGAAGTTGTAATTGCCCTTCCAATGTCTAATTTTGGCGAGGTGGAAATACTTTCCATCCTTACTTTCTTTTCAACAATCGAGTGGTTGATTTTTCATATTTTGAAGAACCTTTCTTCTTGAAATATCATTTCTTTCTTTTTTCTTCTCCCTTTGTCTTTAGAGTTTGAAGCCACATTTGCTTCAGTGACTCTGGTCTTCTTCTTCTTTTTTGTCCTTTTTAATGAGTCCCTCACCTTGTTGAATCATATTCAATAATTTTGGTACAGTATACTAATATTATTCATTTAAAAGTTCATAACAAAGTTGGAAAATGAATCTGTTAATCATGGTAATATCATGTCAATTTAATGAATGCATTGATTTTTGCTATATGTTAAAGAACTCGTGAATATATCCCATAAGCTTCAGGACATAATCATGGAAAGGAGTTCCTTCGGTTATGTGGCGACCCAGGTTTTTATAACACATTTTATAATACATTTTGTAAAGATAGGGCCCTTAGAGTAAAAAATTTTCGCAAACCAAAGCAGCGGAAATTCTTTTCTTTAGAATAGAAAATTTAGATTGATGGGCTTCTTGTAATAGTTCTTTTCTCAAGTCTGTATTTGTAGGAACCACTAATCTCTCCTGAAAACGTATACCCCCATCTGTACCCTTACAAAACCCTGTCTTTGTACACAATCCCTGAGTTACTGTATCCCCTTCTTGGGCCTTGAGGACTCTTTCTACAAAAGCTGATTTAATGGTGATGTTTGTAAGTACAGCTCTTGTTTGTCTACTTAATGCATCAGCGACTATGTTTGCTTTTCCAGGATGGTAATGGATGGCAAAATCATAGTCTTTGATGTATTCCATCCATCTCCTTTGTCTCACATTCAAATCGGCTTTGAGTGAAGATATATTTTGAGACTTTTATGATCTTATGTGAATACATTGAATTTTTCTCCATACAAATAGTGTCTCCAAATTTTTAATGCAAACACTCTGTTTGCTAATTCCAGGTCATGTCTTGGATAATTTATTTCATGTTTCTTCAATTGTCTAGATGCATATGCAATGACCTTCCCATTTTGCATCAATACACTCCCTAACCCCTTGCGAAGCATCACAATATATTTCGTATCCCCCACTTCCTGATGGCAATGTCAATACTGGTGCTGTAGTTAACCTCTTTTTTAGCTCTTGGAAACTATGCTCACATTCATACTGTCCCAAGTGAAGCTGTACCCCCTTCTCTAGTTAATGAAGTCAAAGGAAGGGCTATACGAGAAAATCCTTGAATAAATCTACGGTAATATCCTGCCAAACCCAGAAAACTACGTATGTCTGTTACAGTCTTAGGTTTTCCCAATTCATTGCTTCAACCTTGGCTGGTCCACTTCTACTCCATTCTTGGAAATTACATGACCCAAGAAATTGACCTTCTCTAGCAAGAATTCACACTTACTAAATTTACCAAACAGTTTATGAAGTACGAGGGTATTTAGTACAATTTGTAAGTGTTCTTGATGTTCTTCCATACTGGTAGAGTAAATCAATATATCATCAATAAATACAATTACGAATTTGTCTAAGAATTCCTTAAAAATTCTATTCATGAGATCCATAAACACTGCAGGTGCATTGGTCAGCCCAAAAGACATGACTAGAAACTCGTAATGTCCATACCGAGTTCTGAATCTTGCCGACTTGGGTATATCTTCATCCTTAATACGCAATTGATGATATCCTCGATCTAAGGTCGATTTTTGAAAAGACCTTAGCTAGATTGGAGTTGATCAAAGAGATCATCAATGCGAGGTAAGGGATACTTATTTTTCACTGTGACATTGTTCAACATTCTATAGTCCATGCACAATCCCATAGATCCATCCTTCTTCTTCACAAATATTACTGGTGCTCCCCATGGTGAACTACTTGGTCTAACAAACCCTTTGTCTAACAATTCTTGTAGCTGACCCTTCAATTCTTTCAATCTGCTTTGTCAGGGCCATCCTATAAGGTGCTTTAGGAAATTGAGTTGTACCGGGGAATTACTTCAATGGTAAACTCAATTTCTCTACGTGGGGTACTCTGAAGTTCTTCTCGGAAAGACGTCTGGGGAATTCTCTCGACTATGTCAATTTCTGTTATCTTGGGTCATTCACATCCAAAGCAACAAACATTGCTAAAAATGCGACACCCTTTGGACATGTGTTTGATCTTCATAGGCGAAATAATGGATTTGTCTAAGTCATGTTGTTTCCCATATAGATCGCTACTTCCTCACCAGGTATGCTAAATGTGATTTTCTTTTTTTGTGACAATCCATAATTACCTAATATTTTGCTAACTACCCATACCCTGTATGATATCAAAGTCCACCATGTTCGCATGAAATGAGGTCTACATCTCTTCTTTTTCCCAGTACTTCTATTGGTACATTATGAAGGTATTCTTGTAATTTAACTTGTTTTACCTTTGGAGTTGTTACATCTAGATTGAATCCCAAGTTTTCAGCAATTGTATCTTAGATGCAAATACGCAAGATATAAAGGAATGCGTAGATCGAGAATCAAACAATACTTTGGCATGGTTGTCGAGATACAAGTAATGTACCTTCAATTACCGCATTAGAGTCGGCACGGCCATCGGTGATAGCGAATATCCTTCCTTGGTGACGAGGAATATTGTCAGTTTTGCCTCCTTAATAGCTAATGGTTTTGTTGCGGTTGCGAGAGATATGCCCGAATTCTCCACAATTAAAACATCGATCGGAGGTCGTTGTTGTATCGGAGTGGGACACATATTTCTGTGATGGAATCTTCTACATTTCGGACAAGGCCTTCTTTTTATGTGATTCCCTTGATTTCCTTGGTTTTGAAATTGTTGAAAGGTCTCTTGCCCTTACGAAAAGGCCTTTGGTTGTAGTTTCTCTCCTCCAAACTTAATGGTTTGAGTCTTCTTGAATTCATCTTCAAACCTCGTAAGCCATTTCTACACAATCGGCAATGGTGGTGGGTTTAGTACCCATCACTTTCACCTTCAGGTCGTAGTCCCTCCATAAATCTATCCACGGTGTGCCTTTCGGTATCACACATATGTGTAGCAAATCTCTTTAATTGGGTGAACTTATTATCATACTCCACCACTGATAGGTTCCCTTGTTTAAGTTCTAAGAATTCTTTCTCCTTCCTTGATTTTACATGGGTAGGAAAATACTTAGTATTAAAAACTTCTTTGAATTCCTCCCAAGTAGTCTCATTAGAATTTGAGAAGAAGGTGTTGTTGGCTGATCTCCACGAGAAAGCAGCATCTTGTTTTAATAGGTATGTAGCAAATTTGACCTTCAATTCGGGAGGAGTACGTAATGCATCAAATGTTCTTTCTACTTCGTAGATCCATTCCTCTGTCTTTTCAGCTTCACCCTTGCCATTATATCCAACCACCATCTTCGAAATCTTTGCAACATTTGGTCAATCTTTTCGGTGCTAATGGAGAATTGCGAACTTCCTCACTTGGTACAAGGGAAGATTGGCCTATCTTGGTGTAGGAATCTCTGGTGTTGGTGTATGAGGTCTAACTTCGGTGAGCTTGTGCTGTATACTAGGAACTTCAATTGGAGGTGATGAACTTTGGGGCGGTTGAATATTAGGGAATAAGGTTCCTCAATACTCTTGTTACCATTTCTTCCATATTGCTCATTGATAATTCCTCCCTATTGTTTTGAGTACACTTGAGCTGTACATGCCAACTCTCTTGGGCGGCATACGCTCATAAACCAAAATTTCTATAAGTATTCCTCATACTATATCTATCTTAATCTAAATTTGGATTGTCAATTCTCCCTTGGACATATTGGGATTGTACTTGTGACGGATGAATGCTCGATACCAAGCTGTCGCGACCTAGGTTTTTATAACACATTTTATAATACATTTTGTAAAGATAGGGCCCTTAGAGTAAAATTTTTCGCAAAACCAAAGCGACGGAAATTCTTTTCTTTCGAATTTGTTTTGTAAAACCTAAGTCACCACGTCATACATAACATAAGTAGAATTTTGTATAAGATAAAATTCCATTGAAGGAATATACTTTTATTAAACTTCAGGATCCATCCGGTGGTTCACATACATTACCCATTGTATCCTTACAATACTTGTCCAAATATACAATCCAAATTACAAAGTTCAAAATTCAATACATGTTCTAATACAATGTTTCGAGGGATATACCTGATTACTTATTCTTCAATTGTTCTTCAAGTCTTGAGCTCTAAGTCTCCTTCTCTGTATACGAGATATTGTAAACATTCGAACATTTACAATATCTCAAAGAAGCTATGCTTGGTAGGGGATAAGAATGTAAGTGATTGAATGATATAATCTCAATATTCAAGTATCCCATAATTCGTTCTATCATAAACACATTCATTAATAACTATTAATTATAAGGACATCTCATTTCCTTGTCATTTGTGTTCACCTTTATACATACATATTGTATAAGGACAAATCCATTAAAAATGTAAAAATAATCAAGCATCATTTCTATACAAAATTTGATCAACTCTTTTCATTATAAGAGATTTGTATTTCAGCTACATTATCTGAAATTTCCTTCTTAGGAAAAATATTGGTAATATACAATTACCCGACATTTCATCATGTCATCCCTTAAGGCATTTCACTATGCCAATTTCATATGCATCATAGTGCAAAATAATCAAGGACTACTATGCTTGAGTCGATCCGTACAGCGCGCCTTGGATAACTGTTCAATAATCCACTTATACCATTCTCGGTGGAAATTACAATATCCATGTCCATATGGAGGACCATGGTTGTCACGGTGGTGGCCTTCCCATAATTGCCACCCGACTTTTAGCCTTTCTTAGGCTTGGTATTCAATATCATCAAGTTTCGAGAGAGTGGGTGGCCAAACCCTCTTAACTCTCCTAGCATAGCATCCCCGTGCTTATGCACATTTTTAAAACAAAACCCCAAGCCTCCAAGCTTGTATGTAAAATAATACTTATACATATCGACTATTTGTCTGTTTATCTAGGGCCGGAATATTTTCTACTTTCCTATTCACTGTGGTTGTTCTCAATTCTCAACTTGACCATTTAATACTTATTTTCCTCATCATTTGGTTGGATCATATTTTAATTTGAGGTATTTACCTTAATATATTGGGTTTCATACATGTCAATACTTCAAAACATAAGATCATGTATTAGACATGTATCTTCATGTAAAGGCATTCTTAATAATCCACCTACCTCACTAAGGTATTCTTACTCCTTGAAATCTGCCATAGTCTCGATCAACATATATCTGTCAAATCATATATATAATGTCAATTTTCTAATCAAGGGTACATACTACATGGTCTTTTGATCATCCTTATGTAGGATGATCTGAATCTTTCTTCCTTGAATATCCTATATCCATGGGTTTAATATCATCTATACAAATACTATCTATATCATACATAACAATCTAATTTACCTAGATGTTTCTTTTTCCTTATTGTTTTTGATCATACAAGATCTCATCTTGTTTGATCATCCTTATCTCACTTACTATTTTTATTAGGGTTAGATAATTTGCTATCTTTTTTATGTTCTTATTATTATTCAACCAGGTTAGTGTCTTACTTGGTTGAAGATAATTTATTTCTTCCTATCACTAGACAACTCCTCCTTATTTCAGGATGACGGTACTTACGGTTAAAGTCCGCTCAAAAAGTGGTTAATACAACCCTCATGTAAGGAGGCGTTTAGACCTTTCTTACGTCAATGGGAGGTGAGGGAAAAGCACTTGGCTCTTGTATACCCCCTATAACCACAATGTTGAGTCCACTTTGGAGTGGTACTAGCTCAACCTTGACAAGGTTCCTATGAGCTCTTTACCTTAAGTCCCTTCTCTAATTGATTTTAATTAATTTCCATGGATATGCACAATGTCATCCATGGATGTTCATTATTTTCCTATTTTGGGCCAAGGAAATGATAAATCATTCCTTATATTGTCTACTAACTATAGCCCTTACTAAGTCAAAATCATTCATTCATCTTAGTTGTCCATGAATTTCTATATTTCATTAGTTTACATTTTTGGTGATTTATGCTCCTTATATCTTAACAATTACTTAACAATTGAATTAAATATGACAATAAGTAAATCATCAACTTGAAAGCATAAATCAAATATAAATTTAACAACTAAGTACTAACATTCTTCCTACGAATATAACTTAAGCTAGTGAAATAAAAAAACTAACATGATCTAAGATAATCAAATCTACTAAAAAATTACTCATTTAGGGCATATCATACTAAAATTTAAAGATTACACTATCATGCTTTCTAACTTAGAACATACATCACATTTACACTTCTATATCCAATAAAAGACAATTAAAACTTAAAACATAAATCACATTTAAACTTATATATCCAATAAAAGACAATTAAACTAATTTTATTAAGATTATTATAAACCTTTAAATATGATCCAACCATTAGATCTTAGGTGTTTTCCTTTAGATTAAGGGTTTTAATTAACTTTAGGGCTTTTAATCCATTAAGATCCAAAAATCATATCCACATGATTTTGTCACATTTCATCCATGATCTAACTGGATTCCATCATCATATCACCCCTTTAATCCATCCCAAGGATCTGATCATACTTGATCTCATTGATCAAGTGGGTCCCTTTGTATATTTTTATTTTTATTTTAGGGTTTTCTACCATAAAGGGTAGATCCCTTATTTTATCCAAGATCTGTCCAAATTAACCATAGATATTACTTTATTATATTATTATATCATCACTAAAATAAATTTCCAAGATCTGATCACCTCAGATCTTGAAGATCTTAGAAATTGGACACTTATTTTAGAAAAATACAGAAAATACAGAAATAAATTTTAGAAATATTATGACTTCATTAGAAACTAGACATTACAAGCTTTCCATAGCTTCTTTCTGATCTCAATTTGGAGTTCATATGACTCCACAATCTTAAATTGAAGTTTTCAGCCATTCCTAGGGTCTAGATTTGATCCTGGGCCCACAGAATTAATCTCTCTCAATTGAGGGTCCAAACCTTGTTAGATTTTCTTGAAAATTGTATCCTAGGGGTTTTTGACCCTCCTGGATTGATTGGAAAGCTCAGAATTTCAATCTGAGCTCTCTATCACCATAATTTGAAGGGGCTGGTATTTACTTTATTTTTACCATTTTTCATTCAAATTAAATTACAGAAAAATAAAAATTATACTAAAAAATAATAAATATGAATGGGAAG
This sequence comes from Warburgia ugandensis, assembly GCA_035236585.1. Taxonomy (NCBI): domain Eukaryota; kingdom Viridiplantae; phylum Streptophyta; class Magnoliopsida; order Canellales; family Canellaceae; genus Warburgia; species Warburgia ugandensis. The sequence goes on from CP141136.1 coordinate 7,878,372, forward strand.
TAATTCCACCTACCTGATTGGAGAAAAACAATATAATTGATGCCCAATTTGAGAGAATTACCGGTTGATGATAATATAGCCCGATTATCCACCTTTTTGAGATTTTCTGTTGTTGGAACCGTTGGATGTTGAAATTGATTTGGGGCTTTTGTATATACTGTAGTATAGGATGTTATGTAGATTGGAATTGATGAGAATCTTCCTGGAACGGAGTGCCTAATTGAATTTAGGTCTCTTGGTCCAATTAGAAAGAGGAGAGAGAAATAAGGAAAAGAGAGTTTGGGGAGGGATGAAGGGGAATTTGGGGCTGAAATTACAGGGAAGGTTTGGAAATTTCGTGGTTAAGGTTGTGAAAATTTTTGGAAATTTTTGGGACATATTTATAGCCAAATTTGAATTTTTTATCATTTCTTTTGATAAGATATTTTATTACTTTAGAATTTTTAATTACTAATGCATTCTCCACTCCCACTACAATCTCCACTACTATCTCCACTACCAGCAATAATGCATTGAGAAATTATTGGTGCTTCTAGAAACTTGGCCCACTTTGTGGGCCCCACTTTTATGTGAAAAGACCTTTTTGCCCTTTTTAACTCTAAAATTGGAGAATAATAGGCAATATTTGTCCGAACTCGAATCGAGCGTACTTAGTGGCGTTGGAATCGTATTTCTAAGTACTTCATGAATATTGAGGTCTTATTTCTTGGATATGGGATATGGGTAAAATTACCATTTTACCCCCAAATGGAAAAATTAAGGAATTTTCATTTTAACTCAGAATTGAACGTACTTAATGTTGTTACGATCAGTTTTCCAAGTACATCCATAATTTCTATTTTTTAATTTATAATATAATCTCTATAAAAAGAGAATTTTCAATAACCTAATATTCCAGCCCAGAATTTCTAAAAATTCAAACTTTATTAATTTTCCTTAATAATTTACAAAAATTCGGGGTCATTACAATCTTCCCCCCTTACAATAACATAAGTAGAATTTTGTATAAGATAAAATTCCATTGAAGGAATATACTTTTATTAAACTTCAGGATCCATCCAGTGGTTCACAGTACACAGCCCATTTTATCCTTACAATACTTGTCCAAATATACAATCCAAATTACAAAGTTCAAAATTCAATACATGTTCTAATACAATGTTTCAAGGGATATACCCTGATTACTTATTCTTCAATTGTTCTTCAAATCTTGAGCTCCTAAGTCTCCTTCTTCGTATCTCGAGATATTGTAAACATTCGAACATTTACAATATCTCAGTATGCTTGGTAGGGGATAAGAATGTAAGTTATTGATAGTATAATCTCAATATTCAAGTATCCCATAATTCGTTCTATCATAAAAACATTCATTAATAACTATTAGTTATAAGGACATCTCATTTCCTTGTCATTTGTGTTCACCTTTATACATACATATTGTATAAGGACAAATCCATTAAAAATGTAAAAATAATCAAGCATCATTTCTATACAAAGCCGATCAACTTTTCATTATAAGAGATTTGTATCTCGGCCGGCATTATACGGGAATTTCCTTCTTGGGAAAAATATTGGTAATATACAATTACGACATTTCATCATGTCATCCCTTAAGGCATTTCACTATGCGCTAATTTCATATGCATCATAGTGCAAAATAATCAAGGACTACTATGCAAATGATCGATCCGTCTGGCCCGGATAAGCTGTTCAATAATCCACTTATACCATTCTCGGTGGAAATTACAATATCCATGTCCATATGGGAGGACCATGGCTATCACGGTGGTGGCCTTCCATAATTGCCCCACCCGACTTTTAGCCTTTTCTTAGTTTGTATTCAATATCATCAAGTTTCGAGAGAGTGGGTGGCCAAACCCTCTTAACTCTCCTAAGCATAGCATCCCAGGCTTATGCACATTTAAAACAAAACCCCAAGCCTCCAAGCTTGTATGTAAAATAATACTATACATATCGACTATACATGCATTTTATCTAGACCGGAATATTTTCTACTTTCTATTCACTAGTGGTTGTTCTCAATTCTCAACTTGACCATTTAATACTTATTTTCCTCATCATTTGGTTGGATCATATTTCAATTTGAGGTATTTACCTTAATATATTGGTATCATACATGTCAATACTTCAAAACATAAGATCATGTATTAGACATGTATCTTCATGTAAAGGCATTCTTAATAATCCACCTACCTCAATAAGGTATTCTTACTCCTTGAAATCTTCCATAGTCTCGATCAACATATATCTCCAAATCATATGTATAATGTCATTTTTGTAATCAATGGTACATACTACATGATCTTTTGATCATCCTTATGTAGGATGATCCGAATCTTTCTTCCTTGAATATCCTATATCCATGGGTTTAATATCATCTATACAAATACTATCTATATCATACATAACAATCTAATTTACATAGATGTTTCTTTTTCCTTATTGTTTTTGATCATACAAGATCTCATCTTGTTTGATCATCCTTATCTCACTTACTATTTTTATTAGGAAGTTTAGATAATTTGGTATCTTTTTATGTTCTTATTATTATTCAACCGGTTAGTGTCTTACTTGGTTGAAGATAATTTATTTCTTCCTATCACTAGACAACTCCTCGTTATTTAAGGATGACCAGTACTTACCAGTTAAAGTCTGCTCAAAAAGTGGTTAATACAACCCTCATGTAAGGAGGCGTATAGACCTTTCTTACGTCAATGGGAGGTGAGGGAAAAGCACTTGGCTCTTGTATACCCCCTATAACCACAATGTTCAGAGTCCTTTGAGTGGTACTAGCTCAACCTTTGACAAGGTTCCTATGAGCTCTTTACCTTAAGTCCCTTCTCTAATTGATTTTAATTAATTTCCATGGATATGCACAATGTCATCCATGGATGTTCATTATTTTCCTATTTTGGGCCAAGGAAATGATAAATCATTCCTTATATTGTCCTACTAACTATAGCCCTTACTAAGTCAAAATCATTCATTCATCTTAGTTGTCCATGAATTTCTATATTTCATTAGTTTACATTTTTGGTGATTTATGCTCCTTATATCTTAACAATTACTTAACAATTGAATTAAATATGACAATAAGTAAATCATCAACTTGAAAGCATAAATCAAATATAAATTTAACAACTAAGTACTAACATTCTTCCTACGAATATAACTTAAGCTAGTGAAATAAAACTAACATGATCCTAAGATAATCAAATCTACTAAAAAATTACTCATTTAGGGCATATCATACTAAAATTTAAAGATTACACTATCATGCTTTCTAACTTAGAACATACATCACATTTACACTTCTATATCCAATAAAAGACAATTAAAACTTAAAACATAAATCACATTTAAACTTATATATCCAATAAAAGACAATTAAACTAATTTTATTAAGATTATTATAAACCTTTAAATATGATCCAACCATTAGATCTTAGGTGTTTTCCTTTAGATTAAGGGTTTTAATTAACTTTAGGGCTTTTAATCCATTAAGATCCAAAAATCATATCCACATGATTTTGTCACATTTCATCCATGATCTAACTGGATTCCATCATCATATCACCCCTTTAATCCATCCCAAGGATCTGATCATACTTGATCTCATTGATCAAGTGGGTCCCTTTGTATATTTTTATTTTTATTTTAGGGTTTTTCTACCATAAAGGGTAGATCCCTTATTTTATCCAAGATCTGTCCAAATTAACCATAGATATTACTTTATTATATTATTATATCATCACTAAAATAAATTTCAAAGATTCGATCACCTCAGATCTTGAAGATCTTAGAAATTGGACACTTATTTAGAAAAATACAGAAAAATACAGAAATAAATTTTAGAAATATTATGACTTCATTAGAAACTAGACATTACAAGCTTTCCATAGCTTCTTTCTGATCTCAATTTGGAGTTCATATGACTCCACAATCTTAAATTGAAGTTTTCAGCCATTCCTAGGGTCTAGATTTGATCTGGGCCCACCAGAATTAATCTCTCTCAATTGAGGGTCCAAACCTTGTTAGATTTTCTTGAAAATTGTATCCTAGGGGATTTTGACCCTCAGGGATTGATTGGAAAGCTCAGAATTTCAATCTGAGCTCTCTATCACCATAATTTGAAGGGGCTGGTATTTACTTTATTTTTACCATTTTTCATTCAAATTAAATTACAGAAAAATAAAAATTATACTAAAAAATAATAAATATGAATGGGAAGTAATTCCACCTACCTGATTGGAGAAAAACAATATAATTGATGCCCAATTTGAGAGAATTACCGGTTGATGATAATATAGCCCGATTATCCACCTTTTTGTGATTTTCTGTTGTTGGAACCGTTGGATCTTGAAATTGATTTGGGGATTTTGTATATACTGTAGTATAGGATGTTATGGACGGTGGAATTGATGAGATTCTTCCTGGAACGGAGTGCCTAATTGAATTTAGGTCTCTTGTTCCAATTAGAAAGAGGAGAGAGAAATAAGGAAAAGAGAGTTTGGGGAGGGATGAAGGGAATTTGGGGCTGAAATTCCAGGGAAGGTTTGAAATTTCGTGGTTAAGGTTGTGAAAATTTTTGGAAATTTTTGGGACATATTTATAGCCAAATTTGAATTTTTTATCATTTCTTTTGATAAGATATTTTTATTACTTTAGAATTTTTAATTACTAATGCATTCTCCACTCCCACTACAATCTCACTACTATCTCCACTACCAGCACAATGCATTGAGAAATTATTGGTGCTTCTAGAAACAGCCCACTTTGTGGGCCCCACTTTATGTGAAAGACCTTTTTGCCCTTTTAACTCTAAAATTGGAGAATAATAGGCAATATTTGTCGAACTTCCGAGATCGAGCGTACTTAGTGGCGTTGGAATCGTATTTCTAAGTACTTCATGAATATTGAGGTCTTATTTCTTGGATATGGGATATGGGTAAAATTACCATTTTACCCCCAAATGGAAAAATTAAGGAATTTTCATTTTAACTCAGAATTGAACGTACTTAATGTTGTTACGATCAGTTTTCCAAGTACATCCATAATTTCTATTTTTTAATTTATAATATAATCTCTATAAAAAGAGAATTTTCAATAACCTAATATTCACCCGAATTTCTAAAAATTCAAACTTTATTAATTTTCCTTAATAATTTACAAAAATTCGGGGTCATTACAGGTTATATGGGTAGAAGCAAAATTCTTCATTGCGATCAATCATACCAACCGGTGATTCTCACCAAATATCTCTAGACACTAACCATTATGTCCCAAACATTATCTATAAGATTATGCTACTTTTGGATATTATTGTTCATCAATGCTAAAATTAAGTATTTAACCAAATCATAATCTTCATGGTTGAGTTATCCTCGTATGACTTGGAGATCACAAGTTTGAGGAGTGGAAACAGCCTCTTGCAGAAATGCAAGGATAGGCTATATATTATAGACCCTTTGTGGTCTGCCCCTTCCTCGAACCTTGCATTTGTAGAAGCATCATATACCAATCTTCCCTTGTTAATTTAGTTTAATAAGTAGTAATTGCTTCATCTCCAAATACCATCAGTGTGATGTTGAGATGCATTAGTATTGGCCTCAATCACATAGATTACCTTATTTGCTATCAACACAATTTTCATATTTCTAAGCTAGTCTTTATAGTTCAAGTTAGTGAGTTTGTTTTCTTCAAGAATCTTATTCAAAGAATTAAAGTTGTTTCTTTTTATTTAACAATCAAATAATATATATATCAAAATATATCTACACTAATTATATATTTTCAATGAAATTAAGATTTTTCAACAAAATTGTACCATTCATTAAATCATCTCGTCAAAAGATAAAATTAATATAAAAATCATTATTCTTATTGCTATTGACTTTTGCCGTGGCATGTGACCAATCATAAAACATAGGTTGCTTTTGTTGTGGCATTGACTACCCATGCTTGCAACAAGGTGAATCTTTTATCTATCATTATCAAGATACTAGATTTACTTGCTTCCAACATGTTTACTATAGCTTGTGTATAAGAACCGTGGCTTCTGTCATGACATATGACCATGTTTCATACATTTGGTTAAGTGTGACCTATTGTCAATTTAAAACTTGCCCAATAATACGAATGAAATGTGTTTAGTGGGTACCTCTTGCCAACATTTTTACCAACCAAATCTTTTACAATGTAATGCTATAAGATATGAAACTTCTTCCCAAGTTGTTATCTTACTTAACACTTAATATTCCTAAAGAGGGGCTATCCATCAATTTAACGAATAATCTATACATCCATCTAACAATTGTACCATTAAGATTTATCTATGAACCACAAAAACTCTTTATATTATTCATTTATAAATCTTCTAAGATAATCATAAAATTGTTGATGAAGCATCTAAGTCAATTTTTTAGTCCTACTATTTCATTGATTCTTCTTCATGCACGATCATTTCTTCAAGTCTCACTAATTTATCAAATCTCTACCCATGATCAAAACCTTCTCTTAATTTTCTAAACAATCTAAACTATCTTTGCTATAAAAGAAAAGTGATATTATTTTTCTTTTGAATAAAAAAAAACTTGAAAAATTGGTTATCACAAGCAACTACTCAAGTAGAATACATAATTTAAATATAGAATAAGAAACATGGGGAAGGCATTGATGAATAAAATACATTCATAACCATTCCATAATCATGCCATGAATCATATTCAACACACACACACACACACACACACACACACACACACACACACACACACACACACACACACACACACACTAGCATCCATAGTCATCTATCCAACATGCATATATTAAAATAACCGTAGTTATCTCATTTTGAATCAGATTAAGATGATTCAAAAACTTAATTGTAGAGAATCTTATGAATTATCTAGTTAACACATACCTTAAACTATATAGAGAGGCTTCAAAATCCACATACTTTTTCAGAATTATAGTGATGCATTATGAAGTTGATCCAAGATAGTAAAGGAGGCTATTGAACCTTCTAATAATTTTTGTTTGTTTGCATACAGTTGACCACTAATCGAGGATCTTTTCTTTGTATGTCTATATTTATTTAGTACTCGAAGAGAGTCTATAATCAAAGATATCTTTATATGTTTGGTTATTAAATAAATGTAATTAATGACTATGAGTAACTAAGAAAAAGAATCTCAGTATTTTTGTACTTGGAGGAATGTATCCCATAATCACTTGATAAATAATAAACCTTAACTCTATCCCATGGCAAAAATCAACCCTCAGTTTCCTTCAGTGCAATTTTTTATATGTCAAGCACAAACTGAAACTTGACACGGACAGTAAGCTAGTGGCTTATGTAATAAGTTGGTTAAATTTTAATTAGGTCAAAGGTTGAATATAGTTATTAAATTTAGTTAAACAAGGTGGAATTCACTTAGGCTAATTTACTAAGAAAGATATTACACACAACTAGCAAACCTAAGAGATTACACCTTAACTTATTGTATTAGGAGGTTAGTGGGAGTTTTCTTGGAGAAAACTTAACATAATTGAGCCTTTATATATAGGACACCCCATTTAAGCTTTTGGTTGCTTTTAAAGAAAAACAAAACCATATAACTTGTACTCTCTCTAGTTGGTGGAGAAAATCCTTTATAATCTATTACTTTCTCTTCTAGTTGGAGCCACCTCTACTTAAAGAGAAGATCATGCTTTGAAAAAAGCTTTGAATCTTAACAAGGGTGGATTGAAGAGGTTTTTCATATATTTGAAAGGTAAGATCTTAACAATTCATCTCTGGACTAGATTCATCATGTGATATGAAGGACCAATTGAGATAAAATTAAAATTGAGTAGATCATAGATCGTGCTCAAATCTTCTGCTAAAGCCCAACATGTAGATGGCTTACAAGAAGTCAATTTTGGCACTCTGGAAGATTCAATACCTACTTCTGTAAGTGCTTCCTTGTTTGAACAAGAGAAGCATGATTATATAAATTTTCTTAAAGCTAATAAAGATGTCTTTGCTTGACTGTGTTATGAGATGCCCAAGTTGCACCTATGAATTAACTATATGTAAATTAGTTGTTGATTCCGCCAAATGTCAAATAAAATAGTTGTAGAAAAGCTTTAAGCTTGAATTACAATAATAAATTAATGTTGAAGTTGAAAAGCTCACAAAAAAATTGCATATTGTATAGTTCAAAAGAAGAATGGACAAATCCTTGTGTATTTGATTTTTGTGACTCAAAGGCCACATGTCCTACAGATCACTTCCCATTAATCCTTATGGAAATCCTTATAGATTTGAATGTTGGTTATGAGTGATTATCTTTCATGGACAGATCATCTATTTATAATTAAATCAGAATGGATCCCAGAGTCGAAGAATGTATTACATTCTGTAAAAAGGCATTTTCATCTATCAACTCATACCTTTTAGCCTTAAAATTATTGGTGCTACTTATTAACATGCCATGACCATAGTTTTTGATGGTCATATCCATGATAAATTTGAATACTACATCAAAGATCTATTATCAAATTAAGACAATGTCAATCTCATATTACTCAAATTCATTGTACAATATAGAGAAATTGAAATTTATCCAATTAAGATCAAGGCAATATAATTCATGCCTCCTTAAAAATGATGGAGCTACATTAGATGGTTCAACGCCAACTTATCTAAGAGATGCCAACCATTTTCTTGGTTAATGAATAAGAATGCTCCATTCAAATGGGATGAAGCTTTGTCAAATTTCTTTTGATAGCAGCAAACAATATTTCCTAAACCCACCAGTAATGGTAGCACCTAAGAATGACAAATCTTTCATCCTTTATACTTGTGGCTTTGACAACGCTATTGTTGCTATGTGAGCCCAAGTTGATGATGACTACAAATAAAATGCCTACTACTTTAGTTGTACTATGTTTAGTGCCAGGACATTATTTTTCTATTGAAAGGATATGCCTGACTTGACATTCACAATCCAAAAATTGCAACATTCACATTAGTACAACTAATTTCAAAAGTTGATTTTCTAAAATATTTAATGACTACTATTACCTTATCAGGTTGACTCGCTAAATGGTCATTAGTATTAGAGTTCATGATCACATATGTGCCTTAAAAGGACATTACAAATAAATTATGCTTGATCTTCTAGCTGATCACCCTGCTTTGTTAATCCACACTCAACAACAATTTCCTCAATGAGAATGCCATGGTCATTATGGCTGGTACATCCTAGAAACTATCCTTCTATAGCACTTTCCAATCTAAAAGGAGTTGAACTTGGTGTTATATTTGTTTCTCCTAATAAATATATATTGCCATTTTGTTACAAGATTGTAGCAACCTCTACAAATAAAGAAGCTAGATATGGACTAGTATTAGGATTAGAAATGGCAATCAACTATGCACTTTTTGGCATTCCAAACTTGTCATGCACCAAGTTTGGGGGCAATACGAGGTTCATAAGAATGAGTTGTAACTATACTATGAGAAAATTCAACAACTTAGAAGAACTTTGACTATGTTGAATTATAACATGTGCCAAGGCATCAGAACAGCTATGCAAATGCTCTAACCATGCTGGCAACAATCTTAGTAACTTACAACAAATACAAAATTAAAGTCATTGTCTAAGATTGATGCTTAATACCTCAACAAGCAATCAAGAATCTCAAAGGTTCAATCCAAATGGCAACTATTACTGAACATAAAGAAACAATCTTGGCTATCATGATAGACTCTAGATATTCTAGACAATCCATTATATATTGGGTGAAATGGCTACTATGAGTAGCTACATGTTGAGATTTGACACAGGGCTCCTCACTTTATTGTATTATGCAATGCTCTATAATGAAGGTCCTATAGTAGAATGCTACTTTGATGTTTGTCCCACAAAGAGACAAAACAAGCCCTCCTCGAAGTACACAAAGTCATGTGTGGGGCCTACCAGTCCAATCTTAAGATTCATTTACACTTGAATCACTTAGGATACTCATGGCCGACCATGGTTGTGGGTGCCATAAACCTTGCCCAAATGTGTAATGTATATTAGATACACACATTTTGTTGATCAACCCACAGAACTATTACATCTAACTTTAGCATTGCGACCCTTTAGTGCTCGAGGTTTAGATGGTCTTGGACCAATAAGTCCATCTTCTTATAGAATATACTCATATATTCTACTAGCAATATATTACTTGTCTAAGTGGGTCAAGGCAATATAACTAACATAGATCACTGGTCTAAATGTGGCAAAGTTCATCCTGCACCATTTCATTTACTAATTCGATGTACCAAAAAGGATCATTTTTATAACTAGACAACATTTTAGAGCAAATTCATTGAAAATTATGCAATTAATATTGTATCGATAGCACTTCTCTGGGGCTTATAACCCTAGAGCCAATGGCCTAGTGGAGGCCTTCAATAAGACTTTATGTAAGATTCTTAAAAAGAGTGTCTAGAAAACCAAACGAGACCAGAGCGATAAGCTCTTAGAATCTCTATGGTCTTATAGGATTAATGGAAAAGTATGTCTTGCAAAGCCAATGATATGATATTTGTTATAAGATTATTTGAGTGATTATAATATTCTATTATCATGGTTTGACATGTATACATCTAAAGATAATCTTCAATGAGATTTATAGTAACCCAACATTATACATTTAAGAATCATGAGATGATCTGAGGAACCTTAGGAAATATAATAGGAGTTCCATCAAATAATGATTAAAATCCATGAGAATGAGAAATGGAATTCCAATTCTATGTAAACTAAAATAGTTCTCAAGTAAGGATAGGAATGGGAAACCTAATTCTGTAAATACTTGTCTAATAAGATGTTTCTATAAGATGGAGATGATTAATTCTAAGATTGTCTAAGGTAGAGACATTGAACATACATAGAATGTGAAGTGTTTTATAAAATATAATCCTTTGAGAAAGGAGACCTTGTCCTATCATTGTTTTCCACCATTTTAGAGGAAAAGTTAAACTCAAATGGGATAGTCCCTTCATCATCTAGGTGTTCCCAACATTACCTATTTGATAGTTAAGTTGGATGATACTGAAGTAAATTTCATCAATGAAAGATTCCTCTAGAGATACTATCTTGAGAGAGAGAGGGAGAGAGAGAGGCAATCTTCAACAACTTGGTAACCTAGTTCATCTTCTACCACTCTTTAAAAGAGTTTTGAATTCATTGGTCCTACCAATCCATGTTCCTAACCTTGATAGAGCAACAACTCTAGGAGTCTTTAGCCTTTTACCCCAAGTTGCACAAAGCTTTTTGGATAAAGCATTGATATATAGCTCCTTATGTCGTTATGCAAATTTTTGAGCTGCAAGCATGGCTAATAGTCTTAAGTCACAAAATAGTCCCTTCAATGAGAGTATGATTAAATGATGTAAAAATATGAGCTACACCAAAGGCATTCTCTCCATCTTGTAAAGGATAATACTACCATAAATGATGCAAAAATGTGAATTACACCAAAGATATGCTTCCCTCCTCATAGAACATGCCTAAGATTACAACTTCCTCTTTAACTTTTTTAGTCTTTCTTTTCAACATGACTAAGACGAGTTGAGACCCAACCATGTATGCCAAGGTTGCTTATGTTGATGCTTAACCGCAAGTGCACTGACTATTGTAGTATAGCTATGCAAATATGGGTTGATCCCATACAGACTCGTTTTAAAAGAGGAGTTTAAATAAAATTCAATTCTCTAAGAAGTAAAGAAAATAATATAATTAAACTAACAGTAAAATAAAGATTCAAATTTATTGAAATGTTGCTAATCACATAATGTCCAGTTCTAAAAAACACAGAAAATAAAACTAAATAAACAGTCTTGGATAGCATTGTCGTTGGATTACTGTAAGAATAAGATAGAACACAGATAATATAATGTGGATAAAGTAAAACAAGGATAGAAGAAAAGATAGAATAGGGAAAAGACGAAACAAGATTTAGATGGAATTCCAATTTTTGTACTAAGGGCAAATCTAGAATTTTTTCAGATTTCTAGTTTTAAACCAAAAACCAAAACTGATGATGAAGATGAGGTGGAGGAGAAGGAGAAGGAGAAGGAGCAAGAGGAGAAGGAAAGAAGGGGGGAGGATAAAGGAGAAAACCTAGATCGGGTTTAGCTCTTCGGACTGACCAGTGACAAGAAAAGATGCTGGAGGAGGAGAAATGGAGGAAAAGAAGAAACCCAACACGGGTTTCCTCTCCAAGATTGCCGGAGACGGTGGAGATCGGAGGAAGAGGTTGGAGGAATAGAGATCGACGCAGGGGGAGAGAGAGATGCTGGAGGATTAGCTACCTGCTAGTGCGGTGCGTTCCGAGTGAAGTAGAGGTAGAGATAGGAATAGAGAGGACTAGGTGGAGCGGCGATTTGGGAGCGTCTGTCTGGGCATCATTTATTTTCTGGAGGGCAGCCAATATGCTGGTGCATAGGAGGTTCTGAGCATGTCTGGCCAAGCCGCCTGGGTTGGTCTGGGCGATGCGAGAGAGAGAGAGAGAGAGAGAGAGAGAGAGAGAGAGAGAGAGAGAGAGAGAGAGAGAGAGAGAGAGAGGGAAAAGAAAAGGAAGGTGGTCGATGAGAAGGGTTCTGTGACCAGAGGAAGGAAGAAGGAAGTGAGAAGAAGAAAGTGGTATGGCAAAGGAGAAAGAGGGATCTTGGTGGGGGGAAAGAGAGTGAGTGGGAAAGATTGAGAGAGATGGGGATCAAAAAGAAGAAAAAGAGAGGTGAGCAGGGTGTGCAAAAGGAGACAGAGACAGAGAAGAGAAGAGAAGAGCATTGCAGGGAGAGAGAGAGTTTTGATCTACCTCCTATGGTGATCAAGGGGGGAGCAGTAGAGATGGGTACTGGCTAGTGATGGAAGACGGTGGGAGGAAGAGGGAACGTAAGAGAGGGGGGGGGGGGGGTTGAGAAAGAGGTAGGGGGACTGCCTCCTCCGTACAGCCAAGCACAAAGAATAGAGAGTGGAGAGAAAAGCAAGAGGAAAAGGAAAATAGGAGATAGAGGTTGTTACCGTGATGGGAGTAATTGTTAAGAGAAGAAGAGACGTGAGAGAGAAAGAGAGAGGGAATAAGAGAGACAAACATGAGAGGTGGAGAGGTAAGAGAGATGGAGAGGGAGTGGCAGTGGGGTCCACCAGCAGTCCAATCTTACCAAAACTCTACAAGACTTCTCCATTCTTCAAATTCCTTCTGTCCTAAGAGTCTTCAAAGTCCTCTCTTTCCAAGAAGCTTCATCATCCTCATCTAATCTCCTTAATTTAATCTGGATCATCCAAGCTCAAGTTAATTGATCTGCAATGCACATGACCCACTTAGAATCATCTAAACCATTCATTACTCTTCTGAGTAGCTCCAATGATCATCTAATCATTAAATTTTTAATTCAACGGTTGGATGGCCAATTAAAGCTGAAATGAAATATTTTATGTAAAATCTTGAAATTCATGGCCTAGATGCTTTAATTGAATACTAAATTATGGGTATTTTGACCAAAATTGAACACTTAACAGCTTACCTTTAAAAGGATTCTACCTCATGACTTGAGGGTTTTTGTAAGTTAAACCATTACAACATGTCCTAAAGGCATCCATAGAGTTTAAATCTTACCAAATATTAATAGAATGTGCATTTTTGACAAGTTAAAGATACAACAGATTCAAGATCAAATCTAACATACAGAGTGAAAGCAAATAAAAGAGGAACTCCCATTGATTAAAATGAAGACGTGCATGGTTATATGGGAGCCTTAATAGCCTCAAGATGTACATCCTTCTTTTGCTTCTCTTTCTAGCATTGTCTTTTATCATGGCAAGTGAGAAAATAGGATATTTCATTAGCTCTTTAACTCAATGAAAGTTTATATTTTTCCTTCTTAATTCGAAGAGTGGTCAATCCAGCTGATACTTCACTATGTGCAAGGCTTATGTCTGGCAACAACTAGTGGTCTACTATTATGAAGGTCTTTTATATGATCTTCCAAACCTCAAATCTCATTCTCAAGCTCTCCAAGTCTTTTTTTCCCATTGATACTTCACTATGTGCAAGACTTATGTTTGGCAACAACTAGTGGTCTACTATTATGAAGGTCTTTTATATGATCTTCCAAACCTCAAATCTCATTCTCAAGCTCTCCAAGTCTTTTTTTCCTATTGACTTTCTCCTAATTGTGTGAAGATAATCTAAAAGAAGCAGATAACTCTAAGTGATAGTGTTAAGTGTTCAATTTTGGTTAAAATACCCCTAATTTAACATTCAATTAGATCGTCTAACCGTTCAAATATGTAAAATTTAGATTGATTTTGAATTTAGCTCCAATTGATCATCTAATCATTAATTTGTCAAAATCAACAGTCAGATGATCGTTAGAGCTTATCAGTTGCTTAATGTACGGTTTGGATGACTCTAATTTGGTCTTTTATTTTACAGATCAACCAAAAAAGGCATAGATGGCTCAAATCGAGATTCAATGGTGCAGATCACCCATCAAGGATTAATGGTGCTAATGGAATCGTTCCTTAAAAGAAACTTTGTGTTCAAGGAAAATATGAAAAAGATTTGAATAGTCCCCGTAGTTGGAAGTCTCCATGGAGGAAACTAAGGTAGAAGGAAAGTGGAAAACCAACTTAGAAGGTGTTGGACTTTAAAAAAGAGGAAGGCAACACCACCACCCTCTCTCTTCAATCTCCTTTGGCTAACCCCTAGGAGGCAGGCAATCACCCCTTTCCTTTTCTTCTCTCTCTCTCTCTCTCTCTCTCTCTCTCTCTCTCTCTCTCTCTCTCTCTCTCTCTCTCTCTCTCTCTCTCTCTCTCTCTCTCTCGCACCACCTCCTTCTTTTCCCTCTCATTTTATCCATCTCTTTGTCACCACCTTTCTGATTACCATCATTCACTCCCTCTCTGTTTACCTCTCTACGCACCAGTCCCAACACAGCACGCTCATACCCTCTCTCTTTTCTTCATTGCACCTAGCCCAGCTCTTCCTCTTTCCCTCTCTGCTTCACGCACCAAACCAAACAGCCCCCTCTCTCTTTCTCCTCCTCTCTCGTTCACCTTCCCCCCCTATATTCTTCCTCTCCTACTCTTTCACTCCCTCACTCGTTCCACCCCAAATCGCACCACGCCTCACCGGCTAAAGCTAGAACGGCTCCCTTCTCCTTTTCCACCCAATTAGCACCTGCTTTGCCCAACTTCTCCTTCTCTACTTCAATCTTTCTTTGCACCAACCATTGCACGACACCAGTTGACCTTTCCACTGTCACACCAACTTTGTTGCACATCCCCTCTTTTGTTCACCACCCATCTTCACTGCACTCACCATCTTCTCTGTACCACACCAACACACCTCACCACTGCACCGCTTTCTTCACCAGCAACACCTGCATCACTCTACCTATTGTCCTCCTCACCTCCTCCATTCTCTCCTTCTCTCTGTTCACCAGCATCACCAACCAACCGACTGATCTTCCACTGTATGCTCTGTCTCCCTCTGCATCACAAGCACTGCACCAACCAAGTTTTTCTCCACTGGCTCCTCTCTCTCCCTCGTTCTCTTTGGTCTTCCCCGTCTTCAGCTACCTGTGTCCCTGTTCCATTCCAATTTTGCTTTATCTTCATTCTATTATCCAAGAACTACTCAATCCAAGCCAGATGAATTAAGGCTTAACCTAATCAACGGGTTAGCCTTAAACAATCAAAATTTCTCAATTTCTCCTTTCTTTCTTCTCTAATTTTCAATTAAATTTTAGATTTCATTCTGAGGGCATCCTTAAATTTAATTAATATCTATGATCTTTAATCTGAAATCCATAAAGTGATCTAGACCATCCAAATCCCAAAACTATAATTTACTCCAAATCTTTACAATTTTGAGGAATCTAACAAATTCAACGGGCAGATCTTTAATCAAGGACATGTTGAAAATGTTTATGAAGGCTAATCAACTCCAAGATGACTAAATTTGAAGAAATTGACAGTGATTAAGCTATAAAAGTAGATTTTCTTGATATATGGTTTATTTTCTTTCTTTTTGAACTGAAAATTCTATAATTTTTAGCAGTTGAGTAGATCTAAAATCTAATTCCAATTCTAATAATTTCAACATTTAAAAAAAAAAAATTTATCAATTAAATTTTATTTAAACTCCCACTTTTTAAGTCGAGTTCCCATGTGATCGACCCCTACTTGTATAAGCTATACTACAATAGCCCGTGCACTGCAGTAAAACACATCAATAGATAGTTTACTCCTATCTACATGAGTTTAAACTATAAGAATTCTTTAGACGCTCTATAGTCCATCATTTGCTTTAAGGCATATATTGAAACCTAAAGAGTTGTCGTTGCTCTTCAATTTTCTCATATACCACTTGGCATGATAATCGTTGATCTCCCCAGTTACTATTATGAGCATGTTTTATGGATCATAAGGGCGCCAACTTACTTAAAGATGTGATTACATATAGAAGACTTGTGGGGAGACTCATCATTTTGACAGTGACCCGACCAGATATCTCATATGCAGTACAAATTTTAAGCCAATTCATGTAGGCACCAAGAGCTCCTCATCTTGTTGCGGCAAAGAGATTAGTTTGATATATTAAGAAATCTCCTGAATAGAGCCTTTTCTTTTCAAATATGAAGTCTCTTAGCTTGAAAGCATATTGTAATTTAGATTGGGCTACTTACCCAACTACCATGCATTCAATTTCAAGAATGCTTATTCTTTTAGGAGACACTCCTATTAGCTATAAATCGAAGAAGCAACTAATGGTATCTCGATCATCAACTGAAGCCCAATATCGAATAATGGCAACGACAACTACAGAACTGGTCTAGCTATGTAATGTATGGAAAGACTTGTCCTTTTTTATTACATAAAGTATTCCCTTATTCTATGATAATAGATCAGCCATGCACATTGCATCAAATTCGGTATTCCATGAATGAACTAAACACATCAAGCTAGATTGTCACTTTATTAAAGAACATAATCAATGAAAGCTCTTGGCTCTCAATTTTGTTCCCTCACACAATCAGCTTGCAGACTTGTTGATAAAAGGGCTTAGTGTAGAAACATTCAACTCATTGCTAACTCGAATTGGAACTCACACTTCATATACTTAAGGGAGGCACAAGGTAGATACTCACAACATCGACAAAAAACTCGATGGAGTCCAAACCCACACCAACTTGAGGGAGGCTATCATGAAATCTATGGGAATCCACAATTCCAGGAGTACCAAATTGAGATTGAATGGCATCTCTAACTTATTTCAACAAGAAAATTGTTTATGATCCTCCTTTATCCCTAGCAACAAAATTAGGAAATTTTCTACTTTTAGAATTTGGAAACTTTTTGTTAGCATAACATTTTTTCGAGGGATTTTGATTTGTAAACAAGAAATTATATATATATATATATATACCTCCATTTTCTTAATGAAAGTGTGGATTTTCTTATTCAAAAAAAAAAATCCTATTGTACCTGTTCATTGTATCAAAGCATGTGACTTAGGTCAAAAGTGGTTTCATTCTCCTTTGAGAAATACTATAACCTCTCCTTGTCTTCTCTGTTTGTCTTTAGACACCATTGTCTCTCTTCCTTGTCTCCTTATTTCAACTTCCTTGGCATTTCAAACCGTTCAAATCATAACCCTTATCCTACTATTGTTTGTCTTTAGACACCATTGTCTCTCTTTCTTGTCTCATTATTTCAATTTCCAAGGCATCTTCAAACCATTCAAATCTTTACCCTTATCCTACTATTGTTAATGTGCCAAATTATGTCATTGAAACTAACACATTCAAATTACTTATTATGGTGAACACCAGTAATTTTGCTGATTGAGTCTGACTGGCTTCCTAGACAGTAGATTCTTGTACCAGAGAAAGAAATCTTTAGTTCTGCAGGAGATGAAATTATCATCAATCCCAATTACTCATCTTGGATAAAGACTTTTTGTCTTCTCAAGGCTGGGCTTGTAAAGATTTTGTCCAAAGAACTCCTGCACTGTTGTTAATCATGAAACTGCAACAGACATATGGCATGTTTTGGAATATTCTTCAAGACTCAGAGGACCAAGAGTTTGATCACCTTACACAACTATAGTTTCTCAAGAAAGGTACTTCTCCTATGGCTGACTATCTCAGAAAATTCTGAAGTGTTTGAGTTCTTATTCTCGTCTTGCAAAGTCAGGAAATCAGGAAGAAAAACTATCTTGACACTCATACAAATTAGTCAACGAATTTTGTTTCTTAAAAGTCAAATGGTGGTAATAGAAACGACTTCAATAAGAAGGGGCGATCCAGTGATCAATCTCAATATTTTACATCTAAAGGGAAGTCATTCACAGTGGTCAGAGGCTGTCTGAATGATAAGAGACACAGGGCCGAGGATAACGGCGATCTTCTACCAACAGTAATTTCATTTTTGTCAAATCTGGGACAAAAACAGACATACTATCAGGTGTTATTATCAGCACTTCAACTGAGCATATTTATCTGATGATACACCACAAGCATTGACTGCAATGACAATCACGGACTCCCACGATAATGAGTTGTTCACCAGTTCCTGTGCTTTGCGCCAGATCACTAATGATGAAGGTAAGCTTCATAACATAGACCACCCTTATTGTAGTTTGGATTCTACCATGGTTGGTGATGGAGAAAAAATGCAAATTGCAAGCGTTGGTTATACTAAGATTAAACCTGGAAATTCTAAATTGCCATTAAAGAATGTCTTGCTAGTAGATGAGATGAAAAAGAATCTACTTTCAATTTCTCAACTCACATCCGATATATCATGCTACTTTGAATTTGATTCTGATGGATTTTTTCATAAAAGGTCAGAGAACAAGGCGGGTGCTAGCTAAGGGAACTAGAAGAGGAGGACTTTATGCCATTGATGGATCGAATGACGCTTTATTTTCATATCAACTTTATACCACTTCCGAGGAATTGTGGCATCAACAGTTAGGATATCCGCAGGCTCATGTGATTTGTTTCCTTAACAACAAAACTTCTTCAAAGTCAATGAGTGGAATAAAAAGCAGTCACTCTGGTCTAGCTGCTAATTAGGTAGAAATTCCAAGTTGCCTTTTGTTGATTGAGATAGTAGAATAGGGGTTGATAGTTAAAGTGTATTGTGATTTATGGATACCAGCTCCTGTGGACTCTCTTCAAGGATTTAAATGCAAGTTGCTTTTGCGGATGATTTTTCTTTATTTACATGGAAGTATGCTTTCAGAAAAAAAGTTAGATTTCTATGCTACCTTCTTAGACTTTTGCCAAATGATCACTTGTTGGTTTGATTGCAAAAAATGAAGTGTCTCCAATTGGATGGAGGTGGGGAGTTTTCAAAATGAAATTTACTGAAATTTTACTTGACAAAGGCATTATTCATTTGATATCTTCTCCATAAACCCTTGAACAAAAGGGGTAGCAGAACAAAAACATCGAACCAATGTGGAATTGGGATTATCTGTGCTATTTTATGGAATTGGGATGCCATCACATTGGTCTTTCTAATTGACATAATTCCTTCTGTGCAGCTGAAATTATTAGCCCCCTTTCAACTTGTTTATGGCAAGATTCCTGATTCCTCTTGCTTGAGAGTCTTTGGT
Organism: Warburgia ugandensis; assembly: GCA_035236585.1. Taxonomy (NCBI): domain Eukaryota; kingdom Viridiplantae; phylum Streptophyta; class Magnoliopsida; order Canellales; family Canellaceae; genus Warburgia; species Warburgia ugandensis. The sequence continues at coordinate 7,898,073 of CP141136.1, forward strand.
AACAGATGCTTTCCTTGCTGAAGATTTACCAATGGCAACAAATTTGAGCCACACTCTCTTCCTTGCTCATTCTTAGTTAAGGTAACTAATATAAGGGCTATAGATATCTATATCCTTCATCTGGATGGGTTTTTATTTCAAGCCATGATGTCTTCGACGAGGCACTTTTCGTTCCACAAACCCGACAACCTCTTTCAGTAATATGATCTTGATGGAGAAATAATCACCACCAAAGATTGGAGTGCACCTCCTGGTCACAAAAGCCAATCTGATGGGACATTGGAACTTCTCCATTTGTTCACATATGTTGATCCTACAAATTAGATTTCTCCCATTGAACATCTAAACTTGGAGAAATATATGGACTCACCTTAGTCTATATCACTTTTGAGCCTTCATTTACCCATATACACCTATCTACAACTACAGCGCAATCACCACCTTCTCATGCCATGACCACCCATTCCAAGGCTGGCATCTATAGAAGGGCAGCCCTGGTGCATGAAGCTCCTGCATATGCAGGGTTCGGAGAAGGGGAGGACCACAAGCATCAATAGTATGCAGCCGCACCTTGCATTTTGCAAAAGGCTATGTCCACGCTGTGAACCTGTGATCTCAAGGTCACACGATGACAATTCTACCGTTGCGCCAAAGCTGGCATCTATAAGCCTCATCCAAAACATGCTCTTCTATCCCTCACTCCACCTTCGGTCCCACCTGAACATAAAAGTATGAAATCTGTGCTAAAACACCCAGGTTGGAATGTAGGTACTTTTGAGACAAAGAAAACGTTGGAAATAGATAATACTTGGGATCTCTTCTCGTATAGTCGCTAAGGAATGTAAACAGCGGGAAGGTGTTGACTTCTATGAAACTTTTAGTCCTATTATTAAGCATCGAGACCATTCTCAATGTGGAAACGGGGCATCAATGGCCCCACATTAAAAATGCATTCTGCCATGTATATCTATAGCTATTAGTTTATATGGAACAAACGTTAGGCATAGAAGATAAAGCACGACCTAATCATGTTTGTTGTTAAAATGGGGCCTTTGTGGCCTTAAACAAGAACCTTGGGCTTGGTTTGATTGGTTTGGTGAATTGTTAATGGGCTTGGCTTCTTTTGCAGTGTTGCTAACTCATCGCTTTTTGTTCAAAGGAGTAGCTTATATTACTATTTTTTTGAATGGTAGACACACACTTGTACACGTGGATAGCTCGAATCCTAATCACCCAAATAAGAGACTCCTTGTGTCAACGATATCATCATAGGTGATTGTATAGTGTTAATGAATTCATAACCATATTGGGCTAAGAATTTTTCTATGAAGGATTTAGGTCCATTGCACTACTTCTTGGGTATTTAGGCCACTAGGACATCTAGTGGTCCTTTACCTAAACAAAATATGCTGTTGATCTCCTTAAACAGGCCCACATGACAAAATCCAAGCCGATCTCCACTCAAATTCTCACTTGTCCACAAACCCATATGCCTTCTCATCCATTTCAGCATGCCATGCTTTATCATAGTTTGGTTTGGGCATTGCAATAACTTACTATAACGTAACAGGATCTTTCATATTCAGTAAATTTTGTTGGTTAATTCATGGTTGCTCCTACTACTGGTCATTTGCAAATGGTCAAAAACTTCCTGTGGTGTTGCATGAAGTGTTCAAGATGGACCTTGAATTCTTTCACAAAGTACAATAGATCACTATGCTTTTGTTAAGACTAACTGGGCAGGTTATAATCTTAGAATTTGCTCCAACACTGGTCCATTTTTTTCTCTATGCTAATTGCATTTCTTGGAGTAAGAGCTACAGTACAATGGCACGCTCTATCGTTGATGCCGAATATCACGTAGCTTCGTAACTAACTTGGTGACTTTTTTTCCCAATAACATTGGAGTTCATCTTTCTCAATAGGTAACTTTATTTTATCATAGTATATTAGCTCTCTATTTATCAGTTAACATGGTTTTCCATGTTCGAACTAAACGAGTCGATATAGATTACCACTATGTTTGTCAAAAAATTGTTTTTGGTGCATTGCTTATTTAATATATATATATCCTCTTGTAGTCAAAAAATATTTACTAAGTAATTGTCAAAAGATATTTTCCATGCATTTAATGTCAAACTTAGACTTTGGATTGATCCCTCTCCAATTTGAGGGGAGTAATGATGCTTAAGAAATTAGCCAAGATTCAAGCCAATCAGAACCGTAACTGATGGAAAGAATACTGCTTGTAGTTGACTTATTAGAGTTCATAACATAGTTCTAAAACTTGTAAATCCACTCAAAAAACTCGTTGATTCAACTCGCTGCATATAAAAAAGGTTATGTTCATCGTAGGACTTGAAGTCAAGACCGTAGTAACAATATTACAATATCTGAACCAATTACGTTAAGTTTGACTTGTACATGTGAGAGGAAATTTTATACATAACCTAAAAAATAAAATATTATAAAAAACTCTAACTCGAGTATTTTCTAGTCTTTTTCTTGTCAAATACAAGTTGCTTTGAGTTAACTCAACTCATGTCCCTTTTGAGTTGAGTTAAGTTTTTGAGTTTTAAACTGTAATTTATTATATTTTCAATTCTTTCATTATCTTCTCATATTCAATTGTAATCCAATTTTTTATTTATTCTTTTATTGCTATCAATTCTTTGTATATTTGAAAATTCATATATAGAAGCTCTCCCCTCATGATTGAGCAAGTGAGAGATTTCCCAGCTTATGAATCTCTTGAATCCTATCATGATAGGAGCAAACTTACGCTTCTTTTTCTGTATTTTGTGGATCGTTGCTTTCTCTCTCTTTTTGTCCTAAAAGGTAAGAATTTTGTTTGCATTATTTAATATGACATGGAAATCAAATTAAACCATAATTTTCTGATAAATTCAATTCCCTTGGAAAAATGAAATCTCATTTTCAGGGATATTAAGAAATGTTCTATAGTGGTGAAAATGCATTACTCCCGCAAAGTGATTTCATACTAACCAAATGGGCCATAGTTTTGCATTCTCTATCTTTAGCATATATTGATTATCTCACTTCAATTGCTTTAAACCTTCGATATAGACAAGCGAAGCATCTTTTAGATTAGGTGGGTCAGTACTTTTTTGTATGTCTTTTTTTTTTTTTTTTTCTTTTAGAACAAGGAAAAGAAAGTGGGAGTTAAGCAATTTATAATGATGAATCAGAAATTTTCTCTCGTAAAAGAAATGGAATAAACAATCAAATGGAAAAGTGGTGCTACCTATTGGGAGATTGAAATCATCTCAAAATAACATTAGTGACTTTCCATTCAGTGAGCCTGATTCTGTAACATGTTTACACTTTTGTTGATTTAACCGGACATCTATGGGTAAAACATCTGGTTAGGGCTCCACTAGTTGAATGACTTGGATTAAACAAGCCAGATCTGTGGCGAATCATAAGGATGTTATGGGCTGATGGTCATGTTCACGGTCAAGAAGGGGTAACAAAGTCAATTGATGTGAGGACATCTTGATAGAAAAATGTATTTATGGAATTGAATGAATGCTCACGTGTATTCACATGGAGACTATAGAAAGTAGTAACAAAGGTATTAAAAGTGGTAACAGAGTAGGTATTGGCTAATTTAAGAGTGTAATTGCAAATGGAAGTAAGGGTTCTCAATTTTGAAAGACAAGGTCTACAAGGAGTAACATGAAAAGGAAATCATTGGCTATTATTTCTCTCTGTCTGTGTTCTGATGGGAAAATAGTCAATCGAGTTTCTTTAATAAAACCCACTGCAGGATTGGCAAATAGGGTGAGTTATGCCCAAACAACCTTCTTCTTTGCCTGTCCAAAGTACCTTCTAGAAACATCCACTTCTTCGTATTTGGAAACCTGACTGCCCCTTGCCTTTCACACAAACCCCAAGATAAATGGAGTGAGAGAGACTTGAATTCACTCCATTTCCTTGTTCCGGAAAAAACAAAAGTATAGATAGTGGAGAGAGAGAGAGACCTAGGCACTTTGATATATACATACATGCATACCCTGGGAATGCATATATGCAACGAATTCCAAGTATTAGAGAGAGAGAGAGAGAGAGAGAGAGAGAGAGAGAGAGAGAGAGAGAGAGTACTATTCCATGTCTGACAAATAAAATGTTTTCTAAGGACAAAGGATAAAGAACTGCAATTTTATTGTTTTAGAAAATGGACATGCTCACAACCAACTTGAGGGAGCGAGAGAGAGAGAGAGAGATGTTCCCTTTGTCGCAATAGGGCATAAATAGGATCGAAACAAACAGAAGAGGTAAAACAACAAATATTAGCACCAGTCCTTTTCCCATGAAAATCTGCCCTTACCAACCTCAAACACTGATACATCTTTTAGTGTTTGAATATTTGAAGCTAGTTGAAATTAACTTTTGCTATATATGAGATGCATTTGGCTTTCACTGGTGTGACTCAGGTACAAGTGAAACCCTTGAATAAACAGAAATATATCCTGTTACATTAAGCATCAAACAACTATAAACTACTTGTAGATAACCAATAATCCACATGCAATGTAACTAATAACACCGATTATTATGTTGTGACTGCCCATAATAGTTATGCTTTGAACAAAGGACTAAACCATCCCTATCATTTCCAACTGGCCCATTTCCTGAAACATTTTGCATTTATTTAATGAAAAATAAATACATTACTCGTTTCTCTAGTTTTCTGGGTTAGGTACTTTTTTATCTTGTTCATTGAATGACAAGGACAACCTCCATTAACATTGATTAATCGCCTCTGCGGAGATCCACAGTAGAAAGAGTGTACTATATGGTAAAAGTACAAATCCAACTGAGCTTTTGGCCAAACACAGATTTTTAGCCGTTGGACGGTTCTAAGTTTTGGTCATACATAATCATAAGCTTTGGTCTGTATATCATATATCATGGACTTCCCAGAAACTTATCAAACAGTGTTAGTAAAATTGTAACCTATTCGGAAGGTTAAGATCATCCAAAGGTAGAAGATTGTGGAGATATTGCTTACATAGGAAGTGGACATATATAGAAGATGAGCAGTTTGGATCAACAACCGTTTGAACCACACACGTTATTTCAGCTGTGATTATAAAGGCCATATAACTTCTCTAAACCCATTAGGAAAAAAAAAACTGACAGGCAGGATTGCAATGGGCCCATTAAGTCAGGGGTGTTCTTGTAATTTGATTGTGTACTTTGAACATTCCCCCTGTGAGTTGTCCTTCAGATATCATGAATAGCATTAATCTATTCAACCAAACAACAACAGAAGAATACTCATTCTTAGTGGCTTCTCAACATTATAAATCTCTCGTGTAGTCTATCTTTCACCTCAAAAGAAAATGTCTACCTGCAACAACCTCCTTGAACCCCCAGAGCAGCTTTGCTACGTCCAGTGCAGTTTCTGCACCACCATTCTACTGGTATAACTTTGCCATGAATACTTTTTGTCAAAACTCATACGCTCTATCTGACGAGTTCTTTCCCTGACTAACATGCAGGTGAGTGTTCCATGTAGCAGCTTGATGAAGGTGGTCACAGTTAGATGCGGTCATTGCACCGGTCTCATGTCTGTTAACATGTTAAGAGCTTCATTTGTTCCTCTTCAACTTCTTGCTTCCGTCAACAGTGATCTGGTAACTAGTCCTGTGTTTCTTACGTCATAACTCACCAAGTACGGTCATGAATTCAGAATTTATCGTCTAGGTCACCACAACCAGCAATACTTCTTCGGCTAGGTCTTCACACTCTTGCTTTTAGATTTGAAGAAACTGCATGCTATTATTCCTCCCCAGACTGTTTGACGTGGGATAATAAGCCGTGGATGAAATGATACATGGATTAAAGATCTTATCCCATTCCAATCAGTTCCCGAAGTAGTGCTAGATCTTCATTAATTTTATGTAGTAGAAATTAGTGTTATTCCATCAGACTCCTACTGATGAACGTAAGGTTGATTTCACAGCAACCAAAAGAACAATGCGGTGAGACACCTCAAAAATCTTGCAATGGACATAGCCTATCAGTGCCTTCTATCGACGACAGCGAAGAGATGTCACCCGTTACCAATATTGTCAATAAACGTGAGATCTTTCCTTCATGAACTCAAAATCATGTACTGGCTTAAAATTTGTCATACTTTATAACTTGGTTGTAAACTTCTCTAGCCCCAGAGAAGCGGCACAGAGCTCCTTCCGCTTACAATCGCTTCATAAGGTAATAATCTTTATCACCTACTAAGTTACGGAATGCTGTGAATAATACAACATTTTTTACAGAATCGCTACCTTCCAATTTTATACTGAATATGCCACATGGTTTTTGTGATCTTAGTAAGAATTTACCAAATTAAACGTGAATATTGACAAACAATCCATCAAATTCTTGTAGATTATTTTCAATAATTTTCAAGTCTAGCTGCAAGTCTAAATGGAGAAGATTATTTTCAACCATGTTACTAAGAGAGAAAAAAAATGGTGGAGTTATTGCAGAGAAGAGATCCAGAGGCTTAAGGCTAGAGAACCCAGGATGACTCACAAGGAAGCCTTCAGCACAGCTGCTAAAAATGTTCGTATTTGTTCAGCTGATTAAGATTCATCGATCACTTTTTGTAAGCTGGAGAAAACGAAATATTGCTCTTTTGGTGGGAATATATACTGACTTTTCTTCTTGTTTGACTGACTTTGACTGTTTGCAGTGGGCCCACTTTCCTCGTATTCAGTATAAAGGAGATGGAGAGACCTGCAGTCAGTTTGTGGGAAAGTTGACAAGAGATGGAGATGTTGATGAGGTAATGATAATGGAAACATGAGAGGGCTTTCATTTTTTTATGCTATATGGGAAACTGTCTGTAAAAATAAACAACATGTGTAGGTTTAGTGGGTAAACTATGTCAGAATTCAAGTTTTGATAATGGCACTCCAAACTTTGTTTCAAACTTCTTCCATTAGCTGTTATATGGTGTTATACCCTCCCGAAAAACCTGCAGTCAACCAACAGGAGTCTCTACTGGAGTTAGCGTCGTTGTCCAGAAACAGGTAATACAGCTACCATTTATAATGGAAGTAAACATCTTGAATTTTCCCAATTTATCGAAATTCTTTTGAAGAAAAAGGGTAATAATAACCTCTTAAAAAACTTAGAAATAGCCCATTATGTTGGTGGCTTGCAAAATAGATATAAAGGTTACAAACAGGGAGTAAGGAGAGCAGAAATCATATGGGATGGTAAAGCTTGATCAATCAGTGTCCCCCTTGAACCATGCATCTTTCAGGCATATGCAGAAGTCTTTGGCACGTAGATCTCAGTGCTTGAATTCCTGTGGGAGTTAATTCTTTATTTTGAACAACTATGTTAGTATACGAAGACTCAATTTCCACAGTGCTCCAAATAGCCAATCTGAAAAATAATTTAATAAACTATTCAAATAAATGAGAAGTGGTTGACAATGTAAGGGGTGTCATTGTAAAAAAGAGGGTGCAGATATGATTTCCCATTCCTTTGTCTTTTGTCATTAAAATGTATTGAGAAAGCTGTTTGGGCTACACCAGGTCGACATACAAATCCATGGTTTTCGCGAAAGGAAGGCCTCGAGGCATTCCCTATATGCAAAGATACCCTTTGAGTAAAGCGAACTTTTTGTAATCACCAAAAGAGGGAAGTTACTCCTCTAAAGGTTAGTGTTGTTGCATTGCCTTGTGAAGAGAATTAATGCTTTTGGAGAGTTGTTTCTTACTCTTTTGAGCTCTCATGTCTTAAAGTCGTTTGGTTTTAAGGTAGAAGATGCGTATTTATGGAAGAATGAAAGATCTCCTTTACCTCTCTGTGTTTTCTCTTCTTGGAAACAAGACCTAAGATCAAGACAACCCTAAAAACTTCATGGGTCTGTGCTGTGTTAGAGGTTCATAAGTCCATGAAGCCTACTCTGACTTCTTTGATCGAGGACATTTGCATCGCCATAGTGCGTGTGTAGAGAATGGATAATGTTCACTGTGTATTCATCTTTTGGTTGGTCAAGAATCATATATTTTGCGTCTGCAGTTAAGTACATTGGGGCCCTTATTTTGTAGTGATAAGGACCATCCATCTAATCTTAAGCAGATATGCCCCAAAGTCTTCAGCACTGGATGATCCTATCCATTTTTGCTTAATGGATGGTTCAGATTGTTCAAAGGATTGAAGTACAAACATATTTGGCAATCAGCATTAGTAGTGGGATTATCTGATGTATGAGACTGTTTAGGCATAGTCTACGTTCCATGGGGCAAAAGAGATGAATTGTTTGGATCACCACAAGACTGGGTCTCACTTGGGGGTCTTATCAGTGATGAAAGATCGAATGCAGACTAAAACCACCATTCTTCTTTTCGTTTTCTTTCTTATATTTCTGCAGATTAAATGCAGGGCTTCCGATTACAAAAAGATAGGTAAATACTTTGCCTACTTCATGAGGAAAGCCATAATCAGACGCAAGACTTGATGGAAATATCCTAACCAATAGAACCAGAACACTGCAAATTCAGCGGGGACCATGCCATGAAAATCTATAATGCACTCCAACAATATACATAAATTTCTAAACTGTAATTTTCGCTTAATTTCTAAGTTTCAACGCCTCTGTAACATGGGCTTATTTTCGATTCTATGTTTCTCGTTTCGGTAGGCCTTCACTTCCTTGCTTTCGTTCTCCTGAACCTTGTCTCTCTTTGAACTGGTTTACCTGAAAGGAAAAAACAATACTCACAATTAATCAACAGCCACATATACAACTTTCATCCACAAGCTTTAAATGCTTTGATTGATATTGAAGTATTTTAGCAAACTTTCCTCTGGTTGTATAAGAACTGATGAATTTTGTGAAAAATCATGAAAATAAAAAGTAAGTTCTCTTCATACTGAATGTCAATGTGCTCTTTTAGGATGATAACCTTTATATCGAAATAACCTTCATGTAGCCTTGGTTTAGTGATTGTACTTTTCCCTTCACTAAAAATTCCAAGATTGGCTTCTGGGCTATTAAAAACTTGAACGATGTTTAATAGCTTATCAGACAAGTACAGAAGAGTGCTATTATCAGATGAGAGATTACTCGTTCTCCTTTTTACAATATTTTAAGGCAAATAAAAAATATAGAAAGAACATCTTGACTCACGAGTAAGATGCCTTGGTGAGATAGCTTGGAAATAAGCATGGAAAAACCCTCTATTCTCTTTCAGCAGCTCCTTCCACACTGCAAACACCAACCTCACTGCCATCAGAGATCAAACGAGAGAGAGAGAGAGAGAGAGAGAGAGAGAGAGAGAGAGAGAGAGAGAGAGAGAGAGAGAGAGAGAGACCTGTAAGTGTGACAAGTGGTCTGATGCTAGCGTGAACAGCAAGTGCCTCAACGCAGTCATCTCTACTCATTTGAAGAAGCAAACACCTCTCTATTAAGTGCTGAACCTGTGTATATATCCATGCAACTAAACAGAATTAGAAAGAAAACCAAGATTCTAATGGGATTTTCAAATGGAAAAACACAAACAGAATTGAATATTCTATTCCTGCAGGGTTTCTCGCATATCTGATCTTACCATTCTAATGTAGCTTTGTGGGTGACAATACAAACAAGGATGCCCGTGGTAGCGACACATTCTTTGTTTCTTTAGTATAGGAATAGAAAGTGGACAAAACTTTGAAAAGAAGAAGAAGAAGAGAGAGCTGACGAAAGAAGAGGAAGAAACAGCAAAAGTGCACAATGAGGGATAGATATTTGAGGGTATATAAGGAGACGTAGTGGTTGTTATCCACAGATATCTAAGTGAAGGGCCAAAAGAGCATAGAAATCTAAGGCGAATTCATCTCATCCGGTCTTGCAGATAAGACGAGAAAGAAGGAAATGTTGCATCGTGGCTAAACCTAGAGCCACTTGACCCTCTTCTCATCTATATTTATCCTTTTGGGCCCACTTCTTCAATTGCTTTAAATGTGTTATGCAGGACTAAACGGTTGGTGGGTCCCATAAATCATCAGACATGGTAATTCTGTGCCACCATCTAACCACTAAGAAGCATCCACGTACAAGTGGATGTGGGCACTCTATGCATGGATTCTTTCACGTTTTCCACGACCATCTGGCTACCAATTATTTGTTGATGAGGAGCCATAGACACATGCACATGCACGTGTGAAGCAATGGATGATAAATGAGATGCACAGCTTAGATCAATGAAAAAAATATAAAAAGTGTAGGTCTGCCATCCATTTTCTTCCCATGGAGAGATGAACAGAGCAGATCAATAAAAGTACAACAAAGGGCCAGCCCTACTTTTTGAAATTAATAAGAACTAGTATATTGCCCCTCTTTTATGACATCACTTGTCTTGACTATTGGTTGATTTATCTTGCCGCGTCTCACCTCGCCCCACCCGGTCACTAAAATTTGTAACCCAATGAGGGGTAGGGTAGGATAGACTATGAAAAACCCATGTTGACCCACTCCAACCCATCAAATGTTGCAGGTCAAGTCGGCAAGGGTAACTTTTCCTCTTATTAAATTTTCTCATGATCATAGTATTTTTACTTGATTTTATAAGCATATATTTTCCCTTCAATAGTTTTATTGTTAGATTTGTTGGAATAAATCAGTAAGGGTGCTTATATCAAATAAATGCATCTTAAAAATCTCCCTTGGATGGTCCTAACCACTATTATACTATGCTAGAAAATTGATGATTTCAAATATTCGAAAAGATTTAAAAACACCTAATGGATTGGGGCTAATGTTTCTCCTATATATGTGACCCGATCTACTAAAAAAATACAAGCGTGGACATTTTAGTGCATAACTATACAGTGTCAGATTAAGCCTGCCATGTACCTGCCTCGAGCCCACCTCTGAGTTACACTAATTTTCCTCAAAGCATATCTGAGTCATAGTTTACTATCCCCGTTGTCATTGCTCATGAGGTATACTATAAGAGATGTCAAGCTGTCTACAACCAAATGTCCAAGACATTTGTTGGCTTCATGCTATGCCTTTAATATATAATACTGTGACTTTATGTCTCAATAAGGTAATGCCAATTTTGAAGTGGTTTGTTGAGGTATTGTGTTCGTCATAATGGTCTGAGTTAGATAACCTTTTACTCATTTTGGAGTGGTTTGTTGAAAGATTTTTTATTTTTTGTTTTAAATGGTAACTCTCACACCCAATAGCTCTTTATATACGCATCCTTTCTATATGTATCCATAGGATACATCCCCTCTTATTCCTAGGATCACAAACCCTGACCCCCTAATGTGGCGAGCTCCTTGTATGATGTACTTTAGTAGGGGTGGCAAAATATGACACAACAGGGTAACACGACTCAAACCTGACACGGATTTAGTGGGTTAGGGTTGAATCTTATCGTGCTCGTATCATTTTTTAGTCAACCCAAAAATGACACACCAAAAATAGTGTTGTGTTTGGGTCAATTAATGTTGACCCTTCGTGTTGACATGTTTGACACACGGCTTATTAATTCATCGTGTTGACCCATTTAACTCGCAAGCTGTTAACCAATCGGGTTGAAAATATAGGACGGTTCATAAAAAATAGTCCTATATTATAGTAATATGGGACGGTTCTTCAAAAACCGTCATATATTAGTTATTTTACATTTATTTAATCATGTTACATGATTCATGTCGTGTCGACTCATTTAATAATCATGTCATGTTCAAGTCACGGGTTCTTGACACGATTATTAAGCGGGTCGTGTTCGTGTTGACCCATATACTATAATGAATTAGTCTCGACACAACATGAACACGACCCACCAACCCGAATTGCCAGGCCTATACTTTAGCATCTTTACTTGTGCATTATTCTTGGTGTGTGATATCAATGTATTACAAGTGTGCATTCTTGAGCTTGATCTCACTATAGACCGCTTGTTTGTTGATCCTCTCTCTACCTCTTCTCCTATTTTCTTTTTCTTCCTTATCAAAGGATTCAAAATTCAATCTCTCAAAAATTAGGTCCTATACTCCTGTTACATTATTTGCTTGAGACAAGACTTGAGATAATTTGAGCGATTTAGATATCAATGGCCTAGTTCCTACAATTCCTATGATAGGACAATTCTTTAGTCTTACTTACCAACAACATGGTTGATGCTTATGAGCAAAACAGTCAACATACTGGTTTAGGAGTCTCCCAAGGTTGGTCCTTGAGTGATCTTTCTTATTAACTCTCTTCTTATCTTTCTACCGTCATGATATGTGTTCTCAGCAATTTTGCATTTTTTGCTACCTATTTAAATCCATCTCTTTGGGGACTCCTTACATACTGTAAAAACACGATCTATATGGTGGCCAGTTATATTATGTTGTTTATAACTCTTTTGCTTGTCTATCCATGATTTTTTCTCTTCTTTTTCTTTTTTTTTTCATTAGAACCAATATTTTCCTAGAACTGAACCGAATGATGATAATGGACAATAGGTTCTCGCTGCTAAGGCAATAACCCGAACTCAGAACTGAAATCTATCGGACGGGTGTGAAGGTCCAATTCATGGAAACTGCAGAACGTAACTGCAAACCGTTCCCACTTTGGTGGAACCGAACACGAGATGGACCTTAATAGTTACTAGTGCTGATTTTTCTCTTTTCTTATTTTTCCTTTTTATTAACAGTTACTAGTCCCGAACTTTTTCTCTTTGAATGGTTAGTTGAAACCATAACCAAATAAACCACAATACAGGTGCAGTATAAAACGACCACATTTCTTAGAACACACTTTGGCAGAGTTTGAATCTAGCTTTAGACGTCAAATAAATCAAAATATGTGGGGTTTAGCTGAGCCCTGTATGTAGAAACCTGTGCTTAGAAATAGACGGGTTAAGAAACTTTGACAAAAAACATGGCATCTTGGACACTTATCACCCAAGCCAGTTGCATTTTTATCTACCAGAGGCACATAGCTAGAGCCATGAGATAATGAATCATCCAAACCAAATATCTTTTTATCGAACAGGCATTCAAAGCTAGACAATGACATAACGAGTCGATAATGCAAAAGTTGCTCACTATGCTTCCTATTGGGGTTTAGCGTCCTCTAGAACAGATGACATGAGCTTGCCAACCACGCCCTAGCAGACAGCTGGATTTTTCCAATAATCTTGTACCCTTCTAAACACTAGTCCAATAATCTTCTACCAACCGCAAAGGCTAATATAGTACACTATAATAACAAATGCACCGTCAACCCTCTTTGAGAGACGAACATCCACAAAAACGATGGTAATGAAAACAATTGACTACAATCTTCAACGGTGACCAACGTCAGTCCTTGGCTATATAAGTGTAGTATTTGTCAAATTAGAAAGTTTTTATAGCTTCATATCCTTTCATAAGTTCCCTTCTTTTCAGCATCACTTTACACAACAAGATCACATTTTTAACCCCTCACGTTACAATGCATTGAGATCTGCCAACGCACGGTCTTGGTCTGGCTAAACAATTATCCGATGAATGAGTCGGTTACCTTCAGTAACAGCAGTTTGTTATTATCAACTCGTTTCACTTTTCTCCAAAGCTGCAAAAGAAGAGCAAACGTCAAGTCATCAAATAACAGAGACTAATGAGCATGTGCGTGTATCAGAGAGAGAGAGAGAGAGAAAGATTACTGTTGTAGTTGAGAAGCTTCTCAATAAGATCAACGTGGGTCATGAGCATGCGACGGCAGCAATATCTGACCAGGCCCAAAGCATCCAGAGCATCCCTGCCTCAAAACAAAGAAATACGTTGAGCATGTAAGGATGCATCAGTTTTGGCATCAGAAGCCCTCTCTCAACTACTACTAAATGAACTTTCCTCGACTAATTCTACATAAGCAGCGGATTTCTAATTCATGATGCTTTCTTTACGACAGAAAAGTCTAGTAGAAGCAGGACGGTACTCTACCATGCAAAACGGTGTCACTGACCACAAAGCTGACTAACAGCATCACAAACTACAGGGATAGACGCATAGAGTCAAATTGATGTTATTGGTGCTTAACTACTTAACTTCAAAACTAATTTGTTCATTTCACATCTTACCACACACAGTACATGTTTGGTGGTCAAGATTGTTCAACTATGGAACACTCATCAACCAATATGGCGGATTTGTCTCCAACATACGACCATATCTGCAAATATAAATTCAAACCTGGCAAAGACCTAAAAATCTTATCCATTGGATGGTCCTAAACCTTGTGTTTTTTGGGCTTCTTCAGGTTGTAAAATTAACAATATAAAATTCAGACCTGAAAGGCCCAAAAACACAAGGTTAAGACTTATCCAATGGATAAGGTTTTTGCGTTTTACAATGGCGTCATTTAAACATGAAGCACAGAGTAGGGCTATACTCTAAAAATGAATTGTTCGGTTAAAAGCCACTGTTACGGGCTATTATCCTTCTGATCACGAGAAGCTATATCTTGGTTCCGATTCGAGATCGATAGCACTGTTCACAGTTCAAACTTCCTTCGCCTGCTAACAACCAAACCAATAGAAAGTTTTGCATCATGGGAAAACTTACATTAACGAGACATGAGGACCAAATACTCAAACAGATTGGAATTAAGATGACTAACTCTTCCTTGACACCTCTCTCATTCCTTCAACAAAGAAGCAAGACAACCAAAAAAAAATGGCACATGGTTTAACTCCCTTGATTTTTTGCCAATTCAGATTCCAAACAACATTAGCTGATGCCAAAATGATGAACATGGGTTCTAAAAGATGGATTAACATAACATCCAAATCAGCTATTAGATCTTTTCTTGGAGAATAGACATCAGAAAGCATGCAGTCCAATTACATGTACTACTTACCCCCAAAGTTAAATGTATATCCAATAAAAATACTATATCAAATGAGACTGGAAATATTCTGTAAATTGACAATTGCCACAATAACTTAGCATACATAAGGTATACATTGTGGAGGGGTGTTGGTATATGACAATGCCTACCTCAGCAAGATACCACTGGAAAGTGTCACAGTGGTATGACCAACTTAATTATTGATAAAGTTATTAGAGACCATAATGGTTACAAGATAAAATAATAGGAATTCGGGGGCAGCACCCCTAAGGAGCGGGGGCCACGGTGGTAGCCCAGGTGGGGGTCCAAGGGGGCAACGCCCCATGGCGGCAAGATCCGAGGGCTGGAGCCACCCTTTGTGTGAACACAGGAAGCTTCCAGCAACCACTCCCTTGACCCATTCTACAACAGCCACGTGAATGGTGTGCTGAAAGTCCAATTTGATGGGCTGATTGGTGAAGGGTTGATGAAGGGTAGCGCCCCCGAGGAGCGGGGTCCGAGGCGGTAACCCTGGTGGAGGTCCAAGGGGGCAACGCCCCATGACAGCAAGGTCCGAGGGTTGCCAGTAGACCTCGGCCTAATGGTACACACCATCCGAAGGTTGTAGCTTGAGTTGCAGTTCAAATGTTGTCAAGTATAAACACAGGAAGCTTCTAGCGACCACCCTTTGTGTAAACATAGAAAGCTTCTAGCAGCCACTCCTTTGACCCATTTTACAGCAGCTATGAGGAAGGTGTGTAAAAGTCCAATTCGATAGACTGGTTGGTGAAAGGTTAGTGAGGACTTAAAAGCTATAAATAGACATGCCACAAGCCTCTCAAACAGACAGAAGTTCTTTGTTAACTTGTAATTCTACTTTCCTGTTAGTTTCTTATTGTTAGTCCAGAAGCCATTGAAACTCTGTTAGAGAGCACACTGTAGGACGATTATCTGTAATAAGTTATCAGATTAAAAGTTTGAGTAGTGATGTCTTTCCTCTTAATTGATGTTCAGACGTTTCAGGTATAAGTTCGTTTCTTAATAACATACACTCCCTTGTTTCACTAAAATATTGTCTTCTCTTACTACAAACTTTCAATCTAATAACTTACTACAAATGATCGTCCCACCGTATGCTCTCTAACAGAGCTTCAATGGCTTCTGGACTAACAAAAAAAAACTATCAGAAAAGTAGGACTACAAGTTAACAAAGAACATTTGTATTCTTGAGAGGGTTATGCCATGCCTATTTATAGCTTTTGAGTTTTCACCAACCCTTCACCAAGCAGACCATCGAATTAGATTTTCAGAGCACCTTCCACATAACTGCTGTAGAATAGGTCAAAGGAGTGGCTGCTAGAAGCTTCCTGTGTTCACACAAAGGGTGGCTATAGGAAGCTTCCTGCTTACACACTTGACAACTTTTGAACTGCAATTCAAGCTACAACTTTTAGATAGTGCGCACTGTCGGGCCGAACCCTGCCACCATGGGGTGTTGCTCCCTTCGACCCCCACCGGGGCTACCGCCCTGAACCTCGCTCCTCGGGGGCGCTGCCCTTCACCAACTAGCTCATCGAATTGGACTTTCAACACACCTTTCATATGGCTGCTATAGAATGGGTCAAGGAAGTGGCTGCTAGAAGCTTCCTGTATTCACACGAAGGGTGGTGCCAGCCCCCAGACCCTACCGCCATGGGGCATTGCCCCTTGGACCCCCACCGAGGCTACTGCCCCGGACCCTGCTCTTCAGGGGCACTACCCTGGAACCCCCGTTATTTCTTCTCGTAACCATCGCAGTCTCTAATGACCTCATCAACAACTAAGTTGATCATACTACTGTAGCACTTTTAGTGTTATCTTATTGAGGTGGGCATTGTCATATACCAACAAAATAGACATCAACGAGCATGCAGTCCAATTACATGTACTACTTACCCCCAAAGTTAAATGTATATCCAATAAAAAATACTATATCAAACAAGATTGGAAATATTCTGCAAAATATAGTATCCGTGTCTATAACTGTTGAAAGCCTCAAAAGAATTACTTCATTGAAAAACAACTGCAATCCATCGTGCTAGACTAAATATAAGTAAAATTTCAAACTTCAGAAGGCACCATGATTAGTAGCACTATTTTGGGATAGACAATTTTCAAGTTCCAAAACATGCGGTGCCGCTAGTTTAGCCCTTGCAGTAACTAACATAGTTATTCTTCAGTTTCCAGCTCCATAAAGAAGATAGATGAAATTCACTTACTTTTACACACTTTCAAATTTCTACCAAGTAAAAAATGTAGATCTCATCACTGATTTGATGCCTTAGTAGTCAAGTTTAGTATATGAGAACTGCAGAAGCTTACCAACTTGGTTAACAGAAGCAAAACACTAACCAACTTGTCCAGTAAAACACCCACCAACTTTTAACATAAGTATTCCCCACAGCAATAGTAGCTTGGCTTCAGCAGGATTATCAAATGACAATGTAGATCTGAGAAGTACAGATCCTAGTTCTATTTGCATGCAAAACTCAATTGTCCTCCCACAGGGCTTACTCCAATATTACAGAAAGCTAAAGTTAGAATCCACCCACTATTACACAAAGCAGCTGTTGAAATCCACCCTATCCACTCATTAACAGCCTCTCAACAACCAGAAAACAGGGACACCAAAATCACCCAAATTACCTCTCCACAAATCTCCAGAATCATTATCAGAAGGATCTTCTCTCTCATTCTGCATTAGTTTCAAACATCACATTCTATCTACAACACAATCCAGCATGAACTCGATTAGCACAGGTCATTCTATTTCTTCTCATGAGAGATAAAGAAAATAATGTTTTCCCAATTTTTTAATATACAAAACGACATAATTCATTTTCTACATCAAGCATAATGCATAAACAAGGACACTCAATGTCATGGAGCAAAAACAACAACTCTCTTTTTCTCTGAAATTTGGTGGATGAGCAGAGTCAAATACCAGCTTCTAGCAATGGAAAGGAGTGACCTAACCCACATGATAGGTGCTCATTTCTCAAATTTTGTATTGCCTCTCACTGATGCAATTTAAGATATCAAATTTCTAGCACACATACACCTCATTTTGTCCTCCCTCCCTCTTCTTCTTCCTCTCTTTGTTCTCCTCCCTCGTGCCAAAGACACACCCCCAGACATGTTCTTTCTTCATTTCTAAAAAAAATAGTGCTATGGATAAAAAAAATAGCAACATCAGATGGTTGCTATAGTTTTTGGAGTGGATGCCGCTTCCTTATGCACATATAGCAATCTGGATTCCCGACACTAATTGCCCCCGCCAATTTTATGCTGTTGTCATATGGGAAAACCACAAAAATAATCAAATGACCCCTCTTGAGATGCAGAACGCAAAAAGGCGAACAGAAAGGAATATAAACAGACAGAACGGAGACGGGGCAGGTTAAAGAAGAACGATGTAAAGACATGCAACAGTTTGCCAACATATCCTCCTGCTGTAGTTAGCTTTTCTCTCTCACCTACAAGCCTCGCTAGGTTCCCAACTAGTCCTTACTAAGACATCGATTAACAACACTCCTCATCATCGCTCCATCCTTAAATTAATTACAAAGGATATCTAATAAAGTATCCTTAAGATCTTTACTCTCCCCGTTAAAGTAAATGCATTTAGAAAATTTTCTAAGGCAGGAACTGATGAAAGGGCTAAAAGATCAATCGTGCTTCTAACATAAAACGGTGTACTTTCGGCATAAAAAGAAAAATTCAAGTGAAAGCATCACTCACCCTTCACTGTAATCAGCCTGGAGAAGATCAATGTAAGTATCCCATTTATTACCGATCACCTACAACAACATATCCAGTAAAGCAACAGACGATTAGATACGAACTAAAGGCCCTAAAGAAAGCAATTCGGTAAAAGAACACTATTGTGTTGAGGTATCCCCAGAAGAAGAAAAGATGGCAATTCATCCTATCCTATCTATCTATAGAAAATTTGAGATTGATCACCAAAACATCACAAATTTTTGGGCCAACAAGCTGCGGCGACCGAAACAGCAAACTGCTGGAAATCAAACACTGATCGCTCTGAAAGAAAAAACAAAGGAGACCCATTCAATTGAAGAGCTAGAAATGCATCGTAGAGAATTACCTTTCCGCAGGTGAAGCATCGAACGGGAATAATCATCTTCCTTCGCCCTCACTCTCTCTTCCTTCAGCCTCTCTCTCCAGTCTACCCATTTACGAACGGAGGTTTCCATTTTTATAGAGAAAAAATCATCCAAATGACCAAAAATGGCCCTGCACAAACTAGCTACTCTAACTCGTCTTGTCCTCAAAATGCCTCATTATTGGACTTGTCTCTAAATGTCTTTATTAATAAGTAAAAGGATATATGCGTAAAATTAGATCATAGGAGCAGAGTCGGCTAAGCAGCCGGAAAGGGTTTTGTACGTTCTGCTAGGGTTTGCATGCTTCTTCTTCTTTTTTTGTAATACCATTATATTTTGACAATTTTATAATAAAAAAATCAACTTTTTTTAGAATTTATATTTTTGTCATTAAGTTTTAGATATCTTTTCGAAAATGCCATTCTATTATTTTTTTCATCTTAATTCTCAATTAAAATTTTTAAAATTCTATCTTTGCCCTTTTTATTTTTCCTATTTTTAGCCATATTATTCCCTTCAGCCACCCACAACCTCCTTGTTTTTGGCACCTTCGGCAATTAGTCTCCCACCCATTTTCGACCTATTTCACCACCCATCATCAGTAGGCAGCCCTCCATTTAGCCGCATCCACCTTAAGTTTATATCTGTGGTGTTAGAGCCTAGTTCTTGTGAGATATAGAATAGAGAAAAGTAACATCTTTCTAAATACTCGCTTTATTCCTTTATAGTTCCAAGGCTAGATGGCATATGATAGCTTTGTTTAGCCAGTTATTTCTCGTTTTGATGGTCACTATGACCATTGGAGGATGCTTATAGAGAACTTCTTACGGTCCAAAGAGTATTAGCAAGTGGTTAGTATTGGGATAGTAGAACCACAGCTCGTATGCCATTGACATAAATGCAAAGGACAGAGTTGGAAGGACTGAAGCTATAGGATTTGAAGGCAAAAAACTATCTTTTCTAGGAAATTGATCTCTCTATCTTAGAAAAATTCTTAACAAAGAAACGTCCAAGCAAATTTGGGATTCAATGAAGAAAAAATTATCAAGGCTCGTCAAGGTTGAAGTGTGCAAAGCTTCAAGCTTTGAGGAGGGATTTTGAGACTATAAATGAAAGATGGTAAGTCTAATACCAGTTATTGTGCAAGGACCACAGGGATAGCAAACAAAATGCGATTCCATAGTGAAAAAATGGAAGGTGTTGCCATTGTTGAAAAGATAGTACGTTTCTTGGCACCAAAGTATGATTATGTTGTTTGCTCAATCGAAGAATCTAAAGATATAGATGAACTCTCACTTGATGAACTCCAACATTCTTTATTGGTCCACAAACAAAAGATGAACCGAAGTTCAACTACAAATGAGCAAGCACTAAAGGCTTCTACCTTTACTCAATTCTCAAATTCTAGAGGTAAGGGTAGAGGAAGAGGAGGTCGAGGCAAAAGAGACAAAAGTAGACAGTATCAAAATTTCAAAGCTGATGATGATCAATTTCAAGGCAAAGGCAAAGGACGTGATCAACAGTTTGACAAATCCAAGGTAGAGTGCTTCAAGTGTCACACATTTAGTCATTATCGTTCTGAATGTTATATTAAATTGCCTAAGGACGAAGAAAAATAGGAGAAATGGCATTTTGCAGAAAATAAGAAAGCAAAAACTTTATTGATGGCTTACCACGGTAATAAGGAACCTGAGTCAGATGTTTGGTATGTGGATATAGGTTGCAGCAACTACAAATGTGGCAGTAAGTCTTCTTTTTCTTATTTAAATGAAGGCTTTCATTCTACTATGAGTTTTGATGATTACTCTACTATGAATGCAGTAAGAAAAGGTGATATCAATATAAGAACTAAGAATGGTTTTGTATAAACAATTTCCAATGATTTTTATGTTCATGAGTTGAAAAGTAATTTGTTAAGTGCTAATCAATTGCAATAAAAAGATTATGTAATAACTATTCAGAAGGGTGCTTGTGAGATATATGATCTTTCAAGAGGTTCTATTGTTATTGTTCAAATAAGTTCAAATAGGTTGTTTCCATTGAAGATAAAAAAATGCCCAACCTTACTTAGTGGCTGAAGTGAAAGATCCTTCATGGCTTTGGCATTTTTGCTATGGTCACTTGAATTTTAGAATATTAAAAACTCTTCAACATAAAAATATGGTTTCAGGTCTTTCTCAAATTGTCATTCCTTCTCAAGTTTGTGAAAAATGTTTTGTTAGTAAATAACTTCGTTCACAATTCCCTCAAGAAAAGTCATGGAGAGCAAAGAATGTCCAGGAACTAGCTCATTTGGATATTTGCGGGTTGATAAATCCATCTTCTAATTGGGGTAAAAGATATTTAATTACCTTCGTTGATGATTATACTTGAAAAACGAGTTTGTTTTTTGTAGGAGAAATCAGAAGCCTTTAGTGCATTCAAAAGCTTTAAGGCGCATGTGAAAAATGAAACAAGAAAAGCCATTAAAACTCTTCGTACTGATTGTGGTAAAGAATACTATTCAAAAGAATTTGAAGTATTTTGTAATGAACGAGGTATTCAAAGGAAACTCACAACTGCTTACACACCTTGAAGGAATGGTGCATCTGAGAGGAAAAATAAAACTATCCTCAAGAGTTGAGTACCTTCAAGAACTGATCTTTTCCTTTTAATTAAATTTTGCAGGACACTCTTACATAAGAAAGCACAAGCACATGAACTCTAAGTAGCATTGCTACGAACAATGAAATCCTCTATAGGGCTATGGGCAAGAAGGACCACCCTAGTTGAATTAGGGGCATAGGACGTGGTATTGTTCCTTCCATGTTCTTCTATAAAAGAACACCTACAATGACTTGTGTGAGAGAATAAAAATGAATCTACTTAACCAGCTGCATGACAAGGGTTTGGTGATAGTTTCAGCATCCCTTCTACCATATTTTTGTACCACTCATGCACCTCCATCATATGCTATCTATAATTCTCCTACCGAAGAATGTTTGAAAGAAGGATAACTACACTCTTCGAGACAGAAAATCCAGTAAAGGAGGTATTCATTACATTTGAACTTTTTTTTTATTATGCTTATGTAATTCTCCTAACTCAACCTGTTCAGTATATGATGTATTTATAATTTGCAGGTGGGTCACTGCCTATTGGCCTTGTATACCTATCAAAATGTTGTCATGGTTGGATCATGCTATGAGCATGACTCAAACATTTTGCATGAATTAATATGCCTCCACATACTAAGTGCGTGTCCATTAACATGGGTTTGATTACTACTGTATGCCTTTCATTTCCTTTAGAAATGAAAAATATTATAACTATTGGGTAGGTAATTGCATATCATGTCGCTTGGCCAGAGAAATTCATCATTCCCATAGAGTACATTGTATATATCTTTTCACACTAGACCTTCCTCAACAATAATTTTTAGTAGAGACCCTAGTTTAATCATTTATTAACTATATCTAAGGTTAATCAGTATCATCATCCTTAGCTATTGTCACACCAATTGAACCGATATTAGTTATTATGTTTATTTTTTTATCTTAAATTTTAATGTCTTTATTGGTTGATATTAATTGACTCTACAACTTTTATAACAGTCGTCTAAGGTTCGCATTGGAGTCCTACTTAATACGCCTCTATCCCTAAGGTTACTCTTTGGACTCGTCAACGAAGATAGGACAATCAACCTCATATAGACTAAGGAGGGAGAGCTTGTTGATGTTGATATTGAGGTGCCACTTATGACAAAGGACCTATTACAAGTTTGCTAATGGGATCAACTTGGGCATCTTCCCTTTGTCTCCTACATGGGGTGTATACAAATATCTACTTCTATAATACTTGATATTACATGTTATTTTTTTCATAATAAGTAATAATTATTTCTTTTATGCAGCTACCTAAATTATTGAATGAGCCTTTTTGAGGTCGAGGATGTACTACATCAATTCCTTAACCCTGGCATCATGTGTGGACCAGTGGAGCAATGGCCAATGAAGAGGCATATAGATGATATCTTGTTAGGGTTCTTCCACTGCTCCAAGGGGCAAGACTTAATGATTCACTATAATAGCGAGTACGCTTTCTTTTCTTGACAACTTATTCTATGCATACGGATTGTAAACTTCAATTACAATTCATATGATTGTGTATATAAGGCTCATTGAATGCTACTTGTTTTAGATGTGCATAGTGGGAAAGAGATCTTTTTTTATTCTTGTGGATCGCACACTTGTCCAGCCCTTATAGAAATCATAAATAAGTAAGCTTTTAATCTTTTCATGTATTGTGTATAGATCAATAATAAAAAAATTATCCATATCTAATGCATTTGAAATTTATAGAGCATTGTTAACATGGGCTAATCTGACTGAGACTATGTAACCACTGAAACTCACTTAAAAGAATATAATGGAATGAAAAGCAGTTAATTACTCTATTTTATAAACTAAACTTAATTATAATATTAAACATGGTATTTATTGATTCTTTTTGTTTTCACTCTTGCACAGTGCCCTAGACACCAATCTGATTGGGAGAGTAGGTACTATATGCTGAGATATATGAGGACCACAGTACTTGATGATATTAATGTCTTTCAATTAAGAAAGGTAAAATACTTTTTATTGTCCCAATCTTTTGTTTTTCACATGATGGATTCCAAATCAAAATAATGTGTCAGCCAAATTAAAAATGTTGTATTGTAGGCTGATGTGCTTTCTAATTTGTGCAAACAAGAAGAGTTATTTTAAAGCAAACCTCAATAAAATACAAAGCAAATGGGCTAGGTATGTAATGAATTTCAATTAGAACAACTAGAGTAACTAGATAAAGTATTCTTTTCATTGATCTAAATGTTTTCTACTTTTCATTATTTTCATTAAAATATATACATTTTATTGGATGAATGAGGGGAGCTTGGACTGTAAAACAAGGTGAATGTGAATATATATTGAAGCATATATATTTCATGGGATGATGAATGAGGAGAACTTGTAGCGTAAATGAAGTGAATGTATATGAAATGAATGTGGAGATTGCAGTGCATGTGGTGTGGTTTCTTTAATTATCAAATTATTTCAAGATGTGAATGTGGTGCGGTAGTGAACTTATGTGTGAATATGGTAAGATGTGGATGGATGAAGAATTTGGATGTTTTATACCCAGTGTGGAAGTTAATGTATATTTATTTTTCATTTGTTTAGAGATTGAAAGAACTATGTAGCAGTGGCACATTGAATGTACGTAGAAATATAGGTAGATTACAATTTAAGCAAAAAAAAAAAGAAAAGAAGAAGAACTTTTAAAGTTTTTTTGGAAAAATGACTTCAAAAGAGGCCCCTTTTTTTTCAGAGCAACTTTAAAAACTTCATCCTTTGAAGTTATGAAAAAAAAAAAAAAAAAGACTTAAAAAAAGGCCGTTTTTGAAGTTGTTCTATGGTAAATAACTTCAAAGATACCAGTTTTTGAAGTTGTTCTATACATAACAACTTCAAAAAGAGTCTTTTCAAGTCATTTTTCCAAATGACTTCAAATACAAAATCTTTTGAAGTCATTTTTTTTAGAACAACTTCAAAGCCGGTACCTTTGAAGTTGTTTATCATGCAACAATTTCAAAAGAGGACATTTTGAAGTCTTTTTTTTTTAATGACTTTAAAATTTGAGATTTTTAAAGTTGCTTCTTTACTAACTTCTTTTCTTATTGATCTTCCAAGTTAGCTCTATAAAAGTTGATCGCTTTCTTTACTGACTTCTATTAATGTTTTTTACCAACTTTAAAAGCCTCCAGTGTAATAGTGCAGTCAATGTAAACCCAAGTCATGCATTTGAGAGTCTCCTCCTACTATTAGAATAGGGAAGACTTTCTAACTAGGCTAGAGGGTCCATTGATAAAGAAAGTGTAGACTCCTCTCCTTCCGCTTTCTTCTGAGGAATACTAAATTATTCTAATTCAACTAGACAATTTATTCTAGGAATTATAAAATTTAAGCTGTAAAGCATAAAATCTAAACTAAATAGCAAAAAATATAGCATAGAATCTCATTCTATATGCAAAGGCTATTTTTTAATGCAAGAGAGCAATAAATTAAGAGAAAAAAAAAAAAATACCTATCTAGGAGGAAATAATAAGGAAAATAGAAAGTCAAATAATACTCTAAAGAAAACACAATAACTGCATAGCATACTTCAAAAGAACTTCTCCTTAGAGAATAGAAAACTTTAGTTGAACTCCCCTCATGTATTGCCTGAGCAAGATTATCACTTTCACTCTCTAACTAGGTTTCTAAGCTTCTAAAGCTTTAAAACCTTCTTGATATAAGTTTTCAAGAGTGAAGCATCTTATAATGAGGAACATTTCCCTTTGATCTTGAAAGGCACACCCTTATAAAGTGTTCCAAAGGAGACCTTTAACTAATTAGAATGCAAAATTTAATTTTTTACACCTATCCTGGGTCATGCAATTGCATCTTGTCAAGGTCACACTGTGAACATTGTCATGTGACTGCATCTATATGCCAATGCTAAGATCCCTCTAGAAGGGACATGTAGTTTGGAGTCTCTAGGGTCACGTGGTCATAGCTCACATATTAGGTCATGTGATTGCCTATAGGATCCTAACAAAATGATACTTGTGTTCCTGTCTGTGGTGTAGACAAAATGCCATGTAACCGCAAGAGATGGGTCATGTAGTGGGATGCTCTTTTTGTTCCTAATCTTGTTTTCTAATTCTTTTGATTTTGCATTATTTTTTATTTGATTTCCTTTATATTTCTAATTAAATGAGATGTCCAAGAGTAAACACATATTATCATTGAGGCCTTTTTATTTGACTTATGATGATCAATATGGGATCAAAATTGGTAGTCTACACTCATATACTCTTCCTTTTGACTTGGTATTTTCAAGAGTTGGGTTTAATTTTTCCATTCCTATGAGCTTAATTTTTTACTAGATTTTCTGGTTTTGTGTTAAGCAATTGGTTTTTATGGGTTTTTTGCAAACAATGAAGTGCCCAAATCGAACAAACCATGACGTGGACAACAATAATTATGGATGAAATGAAAACATTTATGGGGATTTCCAAACAAGCCCCATAACATTTTCATGGATGAGGTAGAGTATTAAGCATCCTCCTCCCTTTGTTTCTCCTTTTTTGTTCATTTTCTCCTTTTGTTTTTATGAAAATTTCTATCTTCAAAGAATTTTTTATGTTTGGGTTTCGTTGTTGGATATTTTGCATTTGTGTATTCTATGATTGAGACATATTTAATGGCAATATGATTCTTTTTATAATTCAGTTTCAATCACCTCCCTTGTAATATTGTAGTAGTTTTAGTTAATTACAATATTAAATTGAGGAACTACACTTGGTTCCAATTTGTAGGATATCTTGAACTTAAATTTCCTAACTAGCTTAGAGCTATTATGTTGGTTTCACGGATAACATGGATTGAGTATATAAAATTTTCTCTTATTGTACACATTCTTAAGGGAAGTGATTTCTTTCTATTTTCATAAGAAGGTTGGATGTGAAGAGAGAGGAAAATGAAGAAATTAAGTTAGAGGGAAAAAGGTTGGAAGGGCTTAGAATCATTTTGAGACATAGGAGTGGAAGCACTAATATTGTATGACATTGCTAGTTTAATCATAGAACCATTAAAAACTGATTTTTGGACCAAGGAAGTGTTTGAATTTGCTAGTAACTTTCCTAGAGGTCAGTATATAAGAATTCAAGTTAATGTTATAACTTAGTTTAGATCTTCCTCTAGCCATTTTATCAAGTTAGGAGATAAAATTAAATGGTAGAAAAGTGTGTATAAGTCTAAGATGCCTCTAAATTTCAGTAACAATGGCAACCTGAAATCTTTCACTTTAGGTAAACTAATTGTGGACATAAATCTTCATTAGTACTTTGAATACTGCATGTTTGAAATAGCATGAAGAAAGAACCATATTTTTGCCTTCCATTTTATAGAAAGTCTCTTGTTAGTTAGTTTCTTAAATTCTTTTGGTCTTTAGCTCAAAGTACAAAGTAGAGAATTTTCTCAAATGGTGCTTCAATTCCATCAAGATCCTTATCAATGTCCTTAGCCTATTATTTCTTCTAGTATAGCAGCTAAGATAAGTTATGACATGATTTTGACTACAATTCACGTGATTTTCTTTCCTCAATCACTATATCTTTTATTGTTTACAAACATTTTGTGTTCCAAACTTATCTATATAGGCAAGCAATTTTATATAATAATAGATCTATCTACTCTTTCTACTCAAATGCTATTGAAATTAATTCTAATTCATTAATCATGGTTTTGATATGTAATTACTAGCAGATCATGCCATCATGAGAATATGGCCTTATTGCCAGTTCGTTCGAAATCATGTGTTATCTATTGTGTTGCTTTTGGCATACATGTCCCTGAGCTTGTTTTGAAATCATTAACCCTCGGTTTGTTTTAACTTCTCTCATTGCTCTCATAGCAAGAATCTAAAGATAAAGCAAAAGCAATAGGGTGTTCCTTATTAAGCAAAACAATTCTACCAAAAGGAGAACATGGGTCATTCTAATTTTAGTGCATTCTCATCATTAGTCTCACTGTAAAGAGCAGTGCCGGTGCACGAAGCTCCCGCTTATGGCGGGTTTGGGGAAGGGTGGACCACAAGAAAGGAGAGCCTTGGCCCAACGGTAAAATCAATTATATTAATGATGGCAATCTAAAGCATTTTAATATTTGTTGGACTAGCTAGAGTCATATGAATGAGAAGGAAAATTTGGTTAAGAGACATCTAATTAATATGGCATGTTTTCAACAAAAAACCAATTGAGTAAGACAAAATCAAACAACCCAGGTGAAATTACGTTCGTACTAAAAATCATATGAATGAGATGGGAAAATTTGGTTAAGAGACAACTAAATAATATGGTATTTAGATAAAACAAGCTATTGAAACAAATTGAGGACTCTAGACCTCACTTTCTTAAAACTCTCTCTATTTTCCAACTTAGGGTCCGGACTCCATCATCCTTGGGTTCCTTCACTATCAAATCTTTCTCTGAGTCGCATCTTCCTAGAATTAACTACTTTGTTCTTTTAAATTTGTTTGGACATGGCATGCTCAGCCTAGAGTTCTTGCTCTCTTGGTTCGTGGCACATGTTAGGTTCCTTAAATCAGATAATCTTAAAAAAGGTGGTTGATTCATGGCCATAAGGTGCCTTTTGTGCAAACAAGCTATTGAAACTTCCATTGATATCTTTCTTTATTATAACTTTGCCACCAAAGTGAGGTCCAGGGTCCTGAATTTATTTCATCTCTCATGGCCTAAGATTGTCAAAGATCTTATCATTAAATGGCAATCAATTCTTGCCTCAGGTCTCATGAAAATATCTTGGAAAGCAATAATTTTGTTGGACAATAGATGCTTCAATTTCACACAAAAAATCTAAGCATCAATCTTCTTCTGTAAAATTTCTATTGTTCTTCACATTCTTTCAATTCATCTTCTATGTATATATATATATATATATATATAATTTGCAGAAAGAAAAGTCAATGTTTTACAATGAGTTAGGGCATGATTGTAGGATGATAGTCAATATCCGGCTATTGACTATGGATAGCTGTAAGAGCTGATGATTGTGGATCTAGCAGTACCAATGATTATGGATCTAGCCGTAATCACCCGATGATTATGGATCTAATTTCTTAACACTCCCCCTCAAGTTTGGAATGTATGTTGATAATTCCTAACTTGTTGATTAAAGTTGAGAATTGTAAAGAACTTAAGGGTTTTGTAAAGATGTCAGCTGGTTGATGAGATGTATGTATATGGGTTGACTTCACTACTCCATCTTGAATTTTTTCTTGTACCAGGTGACAATCAATCTTAATATGTTTTGTTCGTTCATGAAAGACCGAGTTTGAAGCAATATGGAGTATTGCTTGGTTGTCACAATACATATTGGTAGGACGAGGATGATTAATGCCCAAGTCTTGTAGAATATACTTCAACCAAACAATCTCACAACAAGTGGTACCCATGGATCAATATTCTGCTTCCGCACTTGATCACGATATAGTAGTTTGCTTTTTGGTTTTCCAAGAAATTGGTGAATTTCTAAGAAATATGCAGTATCCAGTAATAGAACGTCGGGTATCATGACATATAGCCCAATCTGCATCGCAAAAAGCATTTAATTGAATTTGACTATTTGAAGAGAGAAGAATGCCTTGCCCTAGTGCATGTTTAATATATCGTAAGATGCATTGAGCTGCTTCTAAACGAGGAACTCGTGGCTTATCCATGAATTAGCTTAGGACGTTTACTACATATGTTATATTTAGCCATATGATGGTCAAATAAATTAGCTGTCCAACAAGCCTTCGATATGAAGAAGGATCACTGATGCATTTACCTTCAAATCTGTTGAGAGACAAGTTTTGTTCCATAGGGAATGAAATTGGTTTAGCACCTAGGTATCCTGTATCTTCTAGGATTTCAAGAGCATACTTTCGTTGTGAAAGGTTAATGCCTTTATTGGATAGAGAAACTTCGATGCCTAGAAAGTATTTTAATTGTCCAAGATCCTTTAATTTAAAACGAACCTTGAGAAATGACTTAGTATCTTCAATATCTTGAAGGTTACTTCCTACTTAGATGACATCATCAACATAAATGAGAAGGGTGGTGATTTTATGTTGATTGTTTAACTGCAAGTACACGGGCTATTGTAGTGTAGCTTATGCAAGTACAGGTCGATTCCACGAGGACTTGATTTAAAAAGTAGGAATTTCAATAAAATCTAATTATTTAAAATTAAAAAGAAATCACTCAAAATTACTGAAATTATTAAAATGAGAATCAATGTTCAGATCTAATCAACTTCTCAAAAATACAGAATTTCCAGTTCCTAAAGAAAACAAACAAAATCAAATAATGAGAAAAAACTACTTCCCTAGATCAAACACTATCAAAATCTTCAACTCTGATCTTCTAAAAACTGATCCTCTTTTACAGATATCTTCAACACATTCTTGATTAGTGATCCATTAGTCAGATTTGTCAGATTCATCAAAATCAAAGAGATCTGCGCTAATTTGTCTTTTCAAGATTTGGACGGTTTAGATTGATTGATGAGTTTCAGATAAAAGATCAAAGGAATTAATTATGTCTAGGGATGTCCTAAGAATGACTCTGTAAAATTAATTTGAAATCCTCCAAGTAACAAAGGAGAAATTGAAATTTTGGTTTTGATTAAGGCTAAACCGTTGATGGGTTAGGCCTTAATTGATCTGTTTGGAATTTGTTTGTTCATAGATAAGAAAAACACAGATAAAACAAAACCGGAATAGCACGGGACACAAATGGAATTAATGAGAAAGAACATATTTGTAATTTTGTTAAATGAACAAGGGCAAAACTGGAATTAAACTAAAAATTTGGTTTTTAAGAAAAAACCAGATGAGCCCGATGAAGAAGGGGAGCCGGAGGAGAAGGGAGAAAGGGATAAGCGAGGAGGAAGGAGAGGAGGAGAAAGAGGGAAGGAGGAAGGAAAAGGATTGGAAACCCAACTTGGGTTTCCATTCTCTTAGCCGGCAGACGAGAAAAGACGCCAGAGCATAAGGAGAGAAGGAAGAGGATAAAATAGAGGAAAAGGAGTAGGGGGGAAGAAAACTCGACTCTGGGTTTTCTTCTCCTGGCCGGCCAATGATCCAGAGACTGCCAGAGGAGATGGGAAAGCTGGAGCAAAGAAGGATGGATGTCTGTGTTGAGACTGGATAGAACAAAGGAATATGGAGTACGCCTGGGGTGTTGGAAGAGATGATGCCTGGGCTTGGAAAGGGACTGGCCTGGTGTGAATTGGTTGGTGGTGCGACCGATTATGCTGGCCAGACTGGGTAGATGGCGCGTGAGAGAGAAAGATGCAGAGGGAGCAGTGGGGTGGGGTGGTGCGGTAGAGAAGAGAGAACAAGGGAGAAGGGAGAAGGAGAAGAGAAAGATGAGAAGGGAATTGGGTACGGTGATGAAGAAGAGGGTGGTGTGTACAGATGGGAAAAGAGGAGAAGTGGGTTAGAGAGCTAGGGACGTGAGAGAGGGTTGTGAGATAATAGACGAGATGGTAGGAGAAGCTGCCCTCCTACGGTTTAAAGAAGGGGCTTGAGAATAGAAAGGAGGAGGAGAAGAGGAAGGTGGGTACGTGAGAGAGAAGGAAAGGAAAGAGAAGAAAGAAGAAAAAGGAAAAGGAAAAGGAAAGAAAGAAAGAAAGAAAGAAAGAAAGAAAGAAAAAGAAAAGGATGGAAGGAAAGAAAGAAAAAGAAAAAGGAGGAAAAAGAAAAGGAAGGAAAGAAGTGGGGGAAGGGGTTGCCTTTTTGCCCATAATTTCTAATTGAGCTCCTTTAGTGTTTAAGAAATTATTCCATCTACATCTTCATGGGTGATATGGTCCATCCAATCTTTTGTAAGATGATCTGCACTGTTAACTTTTAATCGTATCCATCAGCGCCTCTTTTGGTTAATTTGCAAAAGAAAAGACTAAATCAGAATCATCTAAACTGTATATTAATTATCTAATGAGCTATAATGATCATCTGATCGTTGATTTTGACAAATTAAGGTTTGAATGGTCAATTGGAGTTAAATTCAAAATCAAGCTAAGTTTTGCAAAATTAAATAGTTAGATGATCTAATTGAACGCTAAATTAGGGGTATTTTGACCAAAATTGAACACTTAACATTTTACCATCTTGGAATCAGATAAATAATGAATAATCGTCTTTTGATTGTTGGTAGCCAGCATGCTTAAGAGCAGTTTATAATTTTATAAACCATTGGCGAGAAGCTTGTTTAAGACTGTAAAGGGATTTGTGGAGTTTGCAAATGCATGTCTCCCTCTTTCATCCGAGACCAGGAGGTAAAGGCATGTAAACTTCATCTTTAAGGTAGCCATGTAGAAAACATTATTGACATCAAGTTGATGGAGATGCCAATTTTGGATAGATGCAATAGCAAGGAGGAGGCGAACAGTCACAAGTATGGCAACTGGAGCAAAAGTCTTGTGATAATCGAGTCCTTCGATGTGATTGTATCCTTTTGCGACCAAGCAGGCCTTGTACCTCTCGACAGTTCCATCCGGTTTGAATTTGATTTTGTATACACATTTACATCCCATGGGTCTTTTGCCAGGAGGGAAAGGTTGAAGTGACCACATCTTATTTGCTTTGAGAGCAGCGAAAAGCGAGTTTATGTTGCATGGCAAGACATCATTTTGGGTCTCGAGTTGCATGTGTAAAAGTCTGTGGTTCCTTCTCAACTGAAAGAGAAACAATGAAAGTGCGGTGCTTTGATGATAATCTCTCACAGGAAAGCACATTAGATAATGGATAAGTAGTGTTTACCAAATTTGAGTTAGATGTTGGAATGTTTCTTGAAGGAAGAGGAATCCCAACATGATACTTACGTAGATGGCTAGGCGTTTTTGTGGGGCGTGTCAATCAAGAAGATAAATTTGAAGGGTTTTGTGAAGGAGACAATTGAGAGGCTACTAGAACTAGAGAAATATTTGAAGAAGAATTTTCAATGTTGGAAGATGGATTATTTGATGAGGGAGATTCATTGTTAGAATAGTCATCATAAATTGATGATTGAGTATAAGGAAGTACTGGAGGAGTATTTTGGGATGAAGATGGATAAGGAAAAATTGTTTCATGAAAATCAACATCTCGTGAGACAAAAATTTTGTTCTGTGATAAGTTGTAAAGTCGATAACCTTTCTGACCATATGGATATCCAAGAAAGATGCATCATATGGCTCTAGCATCAAATTTTGAAGGGCGATGGTCATATGTTGAAGCAAAACATAAGCATCCAAAAAACTAGTAAATGATCATATGTTGGTGGTTTATGAAAAAGCGCTTCAAAGGGAGTTTTGCTTTTGAGGATTGGAGTAGGTGTTCGATTGATGAGATATGTGGCAATTAAGATAGCTTCCCCCCAAAAATGTTTAGGAAGGTTAGCTTAAAATAACAAAGATTGTGCCATATTAAGAAGGTGGCGATGTTTTCATTTAGCCACTCCATTTTGTTATGGAGTGGAAACACAAGTAGTTTGATGTATGGTCCCTTTATCAGAATAAAACTTTCTCGTGGTAAATTCAGGACCATTGTTATTGCGAATAGTCTTAACCTTTAGAGAAAATTGTGTCTCTACAAGATTAACAAATGTGATGATGTATCTTTGGGTGTCAGATTTATGCTGCATTAGATAGACCCATGTGCATCGAGTATAATCATCAACAATTGTAAGAAAATATCATGCCCCATTGATTGTAGGAATATGATATCCTCCCCGTATATCAACATGAATGAGCTCAAAAGGTATGTGAGTGTGAATAGAGCTCAATGCAAAAAGAGAGCGAGTTTGTTTAGCTAATGGACATATTAAACAATCAAAACTGTTATATGAATGTTTGTTTGTGATGAAAGAGAAAAGTACATGAAGAATCTTATTTGAAGGATGACCAAGACGTTGGTGCCAAAGATGTGAAGGGTAAGGTATCATGGTGATGGCTGAGCTGCATGAAGTTTTTTGTGGAGTATCAAGATAGTATAGTCCCCCTTGTTCAATTCCCGTCCCAATCATCTTCCCCAATTGATGGTCCTGTAGTAGGTAGGCATTAGCAGTGAACGTGGCAATATAATGGGACCTATGAACAAGCTTGCTAATGGAGATCAAATTCAGTTGAAAAGATGGAACACAAAACACATCATGTAATGTGAAACCATCAAAGGAAATGTTGCTTGAATGTGTGACAGTAGCCATTGTTCTATTGGGCAGTTGCACCTTTCGATTGATGACTTGAAAATTTTCAGTCAAGAAGTCAGGAGAGCAAACCATGTGATCAGTTGCTCCTATGTCAAGAATCCAACACATTTTTTTGTAAGAAACAGAAGCACAAAAAAATGTACTTGAAAGATCACTTATGGCAGATGTACTATGAACATGATTGGCCATGGAATTCCACTTGTGACCATTAAGAATTTTAGGCAAACCTTGATATTGTTCTGCTATGAGGGTGAAAGAATTCTGAGTTGATGTACTACCATTAGCATAATTGGCTTTAGAGCTAGAATTTTTATGCTCTATTTCATCAGATTTTCCACCAGTAGAATATTTCCTCTGTAACTTACAACAAGCATCAATAGTATGACCTTTGGAGCCACAATAATTACACTTAAGATGTGATCGGCATGTTGTTAAGGTATGACCCATTCTATCATAGGTTCCACACTTCAAGTTAGAATTTTTAAGTGTGAAATTCTTACCAAAATTTCCTAGTTTACTTCGAACAGTGAATGTTGAAATCTCCAGCGATAAAGTACTTGATTTGGATATTGTTCGCTACTTTTTATCCTAGAGGATAAGTGAGTAAGCCTTGTTGACTGTAGGAAGTGGTTCCATAAGTAGGATTTGTCTTCTGATTGCAGCATTATCCTCATTTAGGTCCATGAGGAACTTCATAGTCTTTTGACTTTGCTGTTGGAATTGGATATAATGCTTCGTGTTCGTCCTAGAGTCCCTTTAGCTTAGTATAATAATTGCCAATAGGCATGTTGTCTTGCCTACAATCATGAATGATTTCTTCAACATGAAAGAGGTGAATACTGTTGGTTCATGAAAAACGCTCCTTCAAATCAAATCAGATGTCATGAGAATTTCATTACATATTATACTTGCTCCTATCTCATGTGAGATAGAATTGAAAAGTCATGCTTTTATAAGATTGTTGCAATGTTTCCATTGTTGAAACTCTATGGTGGATGTCACTGGTGGTTGTTGAATAGTACCAGTAACAAAACTTTCGTTGTTCTTAATACTCAAGGCCATGAGCATGGCACGACTCCAAGTACTATAGTTGTCTCCATTTAATGGTTGTGTAACACAGACAAGTCCAAGTTGATCAAAATGATGAATGAAAAAGGGGTCATTGGGATTATCATACCTGTTGGTTTTAGTCGTGACTGAAAATTGAGATCCTCTTTCTGCCATTGGTGTGATTGAGGTGGATTTTTTTTTTTTGGCCGACTATGCGTTGATCTCAAAATATGTGTTCTTATTGGAAGGAGAACAAGGAGGGCTTTCAAGAGGCAAAAATGAGGGGCGCAATCCTGCTCCTACTCAAGAATGGTGGCCAAGGTGATAGGCTGACCAGGATCACGATGACAAGTGACTCAGGTGAGAGGCAACTTTCTTGATGACCAGAACGTATGTATGTTGCTTGCCGTTGCCGTTTGGTCTAGCTGAGCAGTGGTAACATATTGTAAGAATCAGGAGCTAGATAATCTTCAACGGGCAAGAGAGTCAATTTTTGACTATGGGCAATGTTCGTCGGCAAGAAATGGAGTGAAGAGAGGAAGCCTTGCGAAATTCTGCTATTCTGATTTGAGATATGGTGCAAGTGATGGAGAATCTGTCACGTGGAAAGATCTTAACCGTTGAGAAAATCCTGAAGCAAATGATCTTCGCTGTTAGTGCTTCACTGTTTTTGTTGTTGGAGTTGTCGTTGCAGTTGTCTGGTGATTGGAATTAGAATTTTCGGCAAGGTTTCATGTAAAGAGAGACGTTCCACAATTGGAGAGGAGCCGGTGATAGCTGAATTTCGTCACAGAAATGGTTGCAATCAAGTTCTGTCTAGAGTTGAACTAGATTGGCTGAAAAGGAAGCTTCTTTATTTTGCTTTTGTTTAATCCCCTTCCCATCAAATCCAGAAGAAAGGAGATGAAGGAGGAAATACACAGAGGTGATATATGCGGGAGTGATGACTCTGTTGATAGGAGGAGAGATTCCTCTTCCGGTGAAGTTGCTGACCTGGGTTGAATTGTAGATGTATTGAAAGAAGACGGGTGGGTCTCGGCTTTTGGGTTTTTTTGAAATCAACATTGTTTGTTGGATAAATAAGCAATTTTGGAAATTATGCTTTAATAGGTGTTGTGAAGCACTGATAGCAAAGCCAGCAATGAGGCCGTTAAAGAAAGATTGCAGTCTTTAGCAAGGAAAGGTTGAAAAGAAAAGAAAATGATTGGAAAGCACACGTCCCAGTTGGGTGTGTCAATTATAGGGGTGCTTTCGCAGATTGCTATGGGAGAATTGCAATAGGCGAAGAGAGCAAATTGTTGGTGATGATCTTTGGCCAAGAACAATATCAATCGTAGCTGAGAAAGATCTTGCACGAACAAGAGTATTGAACAAGAGTCCCTCAACCTTGCTGCTCTTATACCATGTAAAATTTCTATTGTTCTTCACATTCTTTCAATTCATCTTCTACGTGTATCTATACACACACACACACACACACACACAAGTCAATGATTCACAATGAGTTAGGGCGTGATTGTAAGATGATAGTCAATATCCAGCTATTGACTATGGATAGCCGTTAGAGCCGATGATTGTGGATTTAGCCATACTGATGATTGTGGATCTATCCGTAATCACCCGATGATTATGGATCTGGTTTCTTAACATCTTTTGTATCAAAACGCATGGGCTGTGGCGGATCAAGGCCTATAATCTATGCCCTAACTATGGTTCCTCTCAGAGTCACAACAATTGGAATCTCATTCCCGCTTGCACCCCTTTGAAAATCCACCCAAAACCCAAATGGTGTCCTCCTCCTGCTCTTCATTTTAGACTAAATTTTGACGGATCGAGTCATGGAAAGCCGGCGACGGGGAGGTGGGGTTGGTGCTATCATTAGAAATCACTTGGGGGAAACTCTGCTGGAAGTTGCAGTGCAGTTGGGAAAACGGATTCAAATCATGTTGAAGTGTTGGCGATTTTTCATGGCATTAAGTCATGGACTAGGACAAATTTTATACCTCTGGTTGTTGGAGGAGATTCTTCTAATGTCCTTAAATGGCCAAACAAAAAGAAAATGCCTCCATGGAGATTTGTGGATCTGATTGATGAAATTCTTCGTTGCACACATAGCCAGCAACTTACTTTTCAACACATGTACAGGTCGGCAAATTCCGTTGCAGATTCTTTGGCTAAAGATGGTGCTATATCAAGCCTTCTACCCATCGATTTCTGCCGTAACAGACAGCAGAACGAGCCTCTTTACTGACATCTTGATAGGGGTTAGTGGCTGCTCGGTTTGTTGTTGGTGTCACGCAACCCTCTTACTGTTACAGTGTTTCGTTTTGGTTTTGGTTGTATTCGCGGCTGTGGCCTATTGTTTCTTGGTTTGATGCTCCCAGATACTGGTGCATTTTGGATTGATCCTCTCGATCAGTCCTCTCACTTTTCAGCCAAAAAAAAAACTTGGGTCAATTCTGAATTTGTGTCTCACAAACTAAGAAATGTTCAAGCCATCTAAGCAATTGTCATTTGTAAAGCAATTAGTGATGAAACCATTAAAAATTCAGTATCCTTGAAATCCAAAGAACATGAATAGAAAAGAGAGAGTTTTTTGTGCAGTGGATCAGTGCAAGTGCAAGTTTTTTGAGACTTGGGTCTTTCTGGGGGCCTACTCTGGAAGCAGAATGAGTACTCGTTGCTACCCAATCCAGTATCCGTGAAATCCAAAGAACATGAATAACAAAGAGAGTTTTTTGTTCAGTGGATCAGTGCAAGTGCAAGTTTTTTGAGACTTAGGTCTTTCTGGGGGCCTACTTTGAAAGTAGGATGAAGATTCATCGCTATCCACTATTCTATGTACAATTTACGAGCGCAACTTTCACAAATTCAGCTGAACTACAAGAGAACGAAGCAAGGGCACAGACTAGCACTGAGAAAAGTAAAACCAAGAGTCCCGGCTGCTAAACCTACAAGCTCTAAAAACTCAGCTGGGTTGGCAGCTCTTTTGGCTTTATAATAATCATAACCAAGTCGACAATACCCGCTCACATCACCTCTTGGATGATAGCTTCTTCAATCTTTGTTGCTTCTTCACTTCATCAGTTCTTGTCCCTGAACATTCAAGTTGGCATCTATACAGTTGTTGATTTCCTGCCAAAAACCAACGTCAATATGAAAACCGAAGCATACTTTTACTCTCTCTCTCTCTCTCTCTCTCTCTCTCTCTCTCTCTCTCTCTCTCTCTCTCTCTCTCTCTCTCTCTCATTGGGCAATAATAATCTACTTTTGCCTCTTTTCTTAAAGAGGCTAATAAAATAACTAAAAATACATAACTAGGTGAAGAGGTGAGGATTTGGTAAAATGGAGGGGCGAGAATAATGGTTCTCTAGATTCCTCTTAGTTTTTATGTCATGATTCATCACCATTCTTGATTGGACTAATCATCCAGATCATGTGACCATGAAAAGGAAGCAAGGTTACGTGGTCACATGGGTCTTATTACAGTCAGTGGAAAAGGAAGTAATTGCCCATGGTCCCAGACACGGGAAAAATATTCCACACGGGAGATTATCAAAAGTCGAGGATATACCTTGTGATGAATGCTAAATGGACCACGCTTCTTGTATCAGTGGAGAAAATCCAAGAATATCTTAAAAACTGTATCATAGATGGGTAGCCTCCAGAAAATCCAAGAAGGAGAGCCTTGGAGCAACGGTAAAAGTTGTCATCATGTGACCTTGAGGTTACGGGTTCAAGGCGTGGAAACAGTCTCTTGCAAAATGTAAGGCTGTGTACTTTAGGCCCTCGTGGTCCGCCCCTTCCCCTGACCCCGCATAGGCAGGAGCTTTGTGCAATGGGACTGCCCTATACATGAGTAGCCCCCCTCATTTGTGATCATTGGACTCCCCGTTTATATGGATATCTATGGGATGTAGAGGTACTCATCGATGGTGCTGTGAGACATCCGTCCATGTGAAATCTTCCCTTAAAATTCTTTTGTAAGTTCTTCCGGAGCCAGAGCTGGAGGTGGCTCCTTGTGATCTCTCAGGCCGGCGACCATTTTATTTGCAGTTCCTACCATGAAGATGAAGATGCAGACCCCTATAACTTGCATCCAGCTAATGGTCGGATCCATTAAACCAATGTCAACAAAAGTGGGCGTCCTGAAAATATTTAATGCATTTAAACTTTTGGATGTAGATATTTTAACTGTTTGTGAGAGAATTTTTTTTAGACCCTCAGTGGTCCACCTCTTTTCCAGACCTTGCATAGGTGGGAGCTTCGTGCACCGAGGCTACCCTTTTAGCTAGAAACTTCATTAGTGCAAAAATATCATCGTAAATCTAACGATAGATTCTCCACCGACCCAACTAACTTACTCTGCGATCGTAGGATCCACTGTACTCCCATGACATCCTTCAACAGCAAGAAATTAATTGATTGAGGTAGTAAGATGTTAGAGAAATTTTAAGGTTATGGCATGATACTTGCCACAAGGACATCCAGTGCCACAAAGAAGGGATTCCTGACAAGCAATACTATTAATAATGGTTTTGTTGTATTATTCTTCACGAAAGCTAAAGCAGAAAAGCTTAGAAAAGTAGTGGTATTTAAGTCACAGCAATTACTCTTAATTTAAGCGTTAATTATTATGCCATGTCTATATTTGTGACAGGATTAGGTTAGCCAATTGGCAAACACGAGTAGTCTAGACTCTAATGAAGTTCTAAAAAAATGGTAGACTCCGTGCATGAAGCTCCTGCCTATGCAGGGTTCAGGGAAGGGGCGAACCACAAGGGCCTATAGTATGCAACCTTACTCCCGAAGAAATTACTATGGAACTCCTTGGATCATATGTTAATGGCTCAATCAATTACTTCTTCGGATTTGAAAAAAGGGTAGTAAACCCTCCGATTTTTTTTGCTTGTATTTTGCAAGAACCTGTTTCCACACCTTGAACTTGTGACCTTAATGACTTTGACTTCTTAATCTACCAATGATAGAACAATGACTTCCAGCCTTAAGCAAGGTTAAACTAAATTTAGAATTGCACAAATCTTATGTGCATTTTAATTCTTTATTTCAAATTATAACGAAATAGACTACCTAAAAACTTATTATCTTAATTTTTAAATTTACTCGAGTTGGATTTTGGCTGGCCCACTCTTTGTCTCTTACATTTCTAACTAGATACTCAAGGAATTATTTAATAAAGTTACTTGGGAAATCTATCATAGACCGCAACCATACTTAAACCTACTTGCAATGCTCACATTTTTCATGATGGACTCACCTCTGCCTTGATCAGGTCAGTTCATCTCATTTTTCTAGCCTTGGATATCCTGAAAACCGTGAGGACTGGACCAGCCTTGTCGTGACAATTTTGGTTAGTAATAATATTGGAGTATAAATTTTACGCTATCGCCAAACTACATAATAGAAAGGCAAAACGCGAGGCGCGTGCTTATAAAAGTCAAGCAAATATGTTCAGCCCGAACAACTCCAAGCCCTCATCTTCTCCATCTAATCTCGAAGTAGGCCATGCCTCTAACTTCTTGTCCATATCTATGACCCTACACATGCATGGAAGGTTAAAATGGATGACTTAGAAGTAGGGCTGTCAACGAGTCAGATCTAGATCGGATCCACCCATATTATGATCATAATTCACTTACATTCGAATAAGGCAGAGTTCCAAGCATAACTTTGATGTCTTTATCAATATTTTTCACATTCTGATCCTTCTAGTATTGTCTAGGACACAATAATAAACCTAAAATATTAACTATTATTATACCAAATAAAGGGATAAGTTTTAGTTTGAATCTCTCTTGCGATCGTAAATAGCTAAAGTTATGTAAAAGATATAAGAAACTAACATTGGAGTGGCTGAAATGAATTTATTTTAAAGAATATAAACAGAGATAGGGAGGCAAGGATTCAAAGCAAGTTGAGAGTATATAAGAGCCACTACATCATCCACCCTAGGATGATTGTTACTTCATGCATGAAAAGCTCATTTGTTTCATCCACCCCAGGATAATTATTATCTTTTTCTAGCCAATCAAATGCCACTTGCTTATTGCACCTGCATGAAATAATTGAAATTAATACATATACACACATGCTCGTACATACATATGTACATACATTGAGAGAGAGGATGAATAATTAAGGATTTTTAGAAGAATCTTGCATTTGGACAGAAGTGTTTAAAGTTTAGCAAAAAATACGAAATTATCTTTTTCATTTTAACAAAATTACCATCCACAAAGTTTTTGTAACTATAAACAAAAAAATTGGACTTTAGACTATCCAATAAATCTTAAAAAATTGTCTCCATCATTTGTTTTATGTCTACATGACGTCCAAATCTCATTGAATCGTGACCGCCCTACGTTGTCAGCCTACTTAGAGGGTTAAAATCTATGACTCCTGAACTTGTACCAAATCAGAGTGTAAGCGCTGTGTAATGCAAAATACTCTCTCTCATGTGCATGCACGTGTTCTGTAGGTGTTGTCGTGCATTTATATAAACTGCTAATAATACTGACCCTTTATGTCTCCCTTCACAAAATTAAAATGTACAGCGTCGCGTCTGCTTTTGCTCCTTCAAAGTCCTTGTCGGAAGCTCGGAAAACTCCACGGCTGAACTCTACCCCTCGATGGAGTCCAGTTTTCCTCTCTCCTCCTCACAAGTCCTTTGATCTTAAACCATTAACCCATGGATTTGCTGGCTTTTCGCCCGCCGGATCCTCCCTATCTTCATCTTCGTCGTGTTTTTTGGGCTGGAATTCAGCTCCCACCGGTTCCAATAAAAGGCCGAATGGTTTCATCGTCAGAGCAAGTCCCGCAGCGAAAAGTGCAGCCGGAACGTCCACGAAGACACTGCAACTTGGTGCCATGTTCGGCATCTGGTACTCCTTCAACATCATGTGGAACATCTACAACAAACAGGTGCGTTTATAATCCCTTCTTATTTTCTCGTACATTTATGTTTTGGCTGCTTGATTCTTTTTGGTGTCTAGTTATATAATTCTACGGTTTTATAGCAATTCATGAGCATCTGACGATGCTTTTGGTATTGAATATCTTGTTTTGTTGATATGCGAGTTGGTATTTGATATTTTTCTCTTTGGTCATTTTTAATTAAATAATTAAAGTTGATTTTGGAAGGAGAGTCCTTTTTCTTATTTTGATTTGTGTTCCATGCAACATCACATGTTACGATTGGATTCTGAAGTGCTTTGGACGGAATTTTATCCTTGGCAAACCAAGAGTTCAAGTGAGCCAATCTGTTCACATTCTAAGTAGTGTCTTAGTGGGTGATCCAATCTGTTCATATTCTAAGTAGTGTCTTGGTGGGTGATCCAATCTGTGTCTTAGTGGGTGATCCAATCTGTTCACATTCTAAGTAGTGTCTTGGGGGGTGATCCAATCTGTTCATATTCTAAGTAGTGTCTTAGTGGGTGATCCAATCTGTTCATATTCTAAGTAGTGTCTTGTATGAGCCTCCCTGGCTCATCTTTCGTGTCATATATTGTCTCCATTTTTCTTTACCCCTTTGGGCACCGAGATATCTGGACCAACCGCCATGAACCACCATTGTGCTGGCCGGATGTGGCGTGCACAGCATTTTCTGAGGACTGACTTAGAGTCATTCTCCGTACAGTTTAACATTTTTACGGAAAGATCAATATTTCTCTTTTGCTAATTTCTCTCTGAAAGTTCCGTCGATTGGGGGAATTCCGGAATTGGAATTGAACCCACAACGGCCTGCGGCTGGGGACAAGCAGGAGGGGATAATTGCCTGCCATTTTATTTTATTGCGAAATATATGGAACTTTCAGAGAGAAAGATCAATATTTCTCTTTTGCTAATTTCTCTCTGAAAGTTCCGCGATTGGGGGAATTCCGGAATTGGAATTGAACCCACAACGGCCTGCGGCTGGGGACAAGCAGGAGGGGATAATTGCCTGCCATTTTATTTTATTGCGAAATATATGGACCCCCTTGAACTACCGCTCTTTGATTGACTGACCC
Source organism: Warburgia ugandensis (assembly GCA_035236585.1). NCBI lineage: Eukaryota > Viridiplantae > Streptophyta > Magnoliopsida > Canellales > Canellaceae > Warburgia > Warburgia ugandensis. Next base: position 7,940,976 of record CP141136.1, read on the forward strand.
CTCCTAGTTTTGGATGGTGAGAAGTTATACCAAAACTGCCTGAAGGAACACGGCTGTGGTTAGTTGGTCTTTCTGTTAAGATTTTATCTGAATTTACCGGTTGCTACTATTTCTGGGTGCACCTAACTAAAGGGCAATCCTGGTGCATGAGCTCTGCATACGTGGGATATGAGAAATGGCAGATCGTAAGGGTTAGTAGTACTCAGCCTTATTTTACAATTATAAGAGATTGTTTTCACGCACTAATTTTATAATATAATAATTTTATAGTTTTTATAGTAATTTTATATTGAGAACATAAGAAATTGTAAAAAATAGAGAAGACACCAACATTCGGGCCAAATCTTTGCTGCTGACTAAATTTGCAAAGGCAAAGGTGGCAAACACACACGAATAGAGAGAGAGAGAGAGAGAGAGAGAGAGAGAGAGAGAGAGAGAGAGAGAGAGAGAGAGAGAGAGAGAGAGAGAGAGAGTTATGTATCTACATAGGTGGAGCTACCATGGATTCAAAGCTCATTTGGCACTTGAGAATCCTTGCAAGGTGCTCGTGTGATCTCATTATTCTCATTTTGATTCTATAAGTGATACATTACAGGTTTCATTTAATGATGAAAGTGTAATACAAGTGTGTATATATAGAGATAGTATAGTTGACTACCCACCAAAATGCTCACTAATTACATCAGGAAATGGATACATAAAAAAGCATAATCTCAAGTCAAAGATGACTTACTTAATGGAAGTCGATCCTAGATCGTTAATGTCTTGTTCAATAAATCCAATTTGATTGCATATTGATAGATAACAAATATGTAATAATGCGCATCATATCCCACTGCACTAATGGCAAAATCAAATAACCATTGAAGCAATTCAAGGTGGTTTAGACGATCGATAGTAATTGAAGGTCATATCTATTAGAAGATGTCAGATTGAAGGCATATCAAATGAGATTGATCTTTTGATAAGGAAATCAGATGACATAACTCTCATATGAGTCGCGATATATCCACGTCGATAATTTGTTCAACAAAGTGTTCAAGAGTGTTGACAGAGTAGCGAGTTTCAAATAAAATAGCATGAATAGATCATTGATCGAGGATGAAATCGTTGATGGGTGAGGTAAATTAAATGAAATCGGTGATAGTCAGTACTATTATGACTCGTATTATAGCAACTCAATACTATTACGAGTCATACTATAACTAGTCACAATTGTTACGACTCGCACTGTGTAGCTGTTCAGTACTATTATGACTCACCTAGCATCGTTATGAGTCGATACTGTGGCAACTCATATTAGTGGAGTATTGTTCATTGAGAACTATTCACGGAAAGTTTTTTTTAATTTTTACTATAACGATTATGTCTGCTTTTCCACCTGTCTGCTTTTCTGCCACGATTCCCTTGTCGACTGAAACTAGTCGCCATGATTATGCCAAACAGCCTTAGAGTCCAACTCCCAATTCCAGTCCCCCAGTAAGAGCATTGAAACCTCTCCTACGTAGACATAGTGTCGAAATCCCCGTAGTTATGCTGGTGATTGGTCGATTTGGGCTGAAGATGACCAAAGCTCAAGGGATCAGAGTCCATTCTGATCAGTAGTAGTGGGTGACGATCACTCGGGGTTGAAGGAGTCGCTCGGTGGTGGACGAAGCTGTCAGTGATGAGTCAAGATTGCGACCAGAGAAGTGCTGGACTGCAATAGATCAAGATCGTGATGGGAGATATCACAAATTTGTTCTTCTGGCCACGGATTGGACAGTATAACGGAGAGAGAACTCAGATTTGCTTTCCCAGTAACGTGATTACAGCAGCCATTTCCTGCTGTAATCACGGAGGATTTCGGTGGGTAGTCAACTACACTCTCTCTATATATACACACTTGTATTACACCTTCATCGTTAAATGAATACACCAACGATGTAGCTTCTATCAGACGTTGCAGGGGATGACCTTTTATGGGACGTGCCATGCGTGTTCCATCAGCAGCAGAGAATGATCCACTCTCAGACATAGATCCTGTGGCAGAGCTACCATAAAAAACTAGACTGTTGTGTATCAAAGTTTTCTAAACTTTTCATTTCTAAGCATAATCTATTAGATCCTAGAAGATTTCAATTCACAAGCTTCTTGACCAGTTAGACTTCCAAAAGTAGTGAGACAAGGAGACTAAAGGACAGCTCAGGTGCACGAAACTCCCATTTATGCAAGGTCCAGGAAAAGGAAAGACCACAAGGAGACTAAGTAGAAGATTATCAAAATTTAAATTCGAAGGAAGGGATGCTTCTAGAGATCCTTATGTCCCAGACAATTTTAGAAACCTCCCAATAAGGAAAAGCAAAGTTATTGGAACAATATTTAACTATCATGGGCTGCAACATGAAGGTCCCACATGCAAAAAGTTTGATCTTAGCCATCCAATTGAAAGACTTGGTTGAGAATCATTATTCATCGCCATTTCCTTTCGCTGACCCAGTGACAATTTGGACACGGCTTTATAAAGTCCCATCCACTTCCATCAGCGGGATCCCCAAATTAACCATCCCAATCACTCTGCCATCAATCCGGGCCTGGGTCTAGTCGTATGCGTCGTTAGAGTTCGAGGGGAAGCGTCTGACCCCGTCATGAGCCTATTGATTGTGGCGTGCTAATGGACTGGGAGAGTGGCCACTCATGGCTGACGAGGGCCTCACTTTAATTTTATTGTAATTTAAGTAAACAAGTTGTACGCAAGATTGTGTACGTTTGGCACTCTCACAACGATGACTTTATGGGCTTTATTGGTGCCAAACGGATGAACTAGACTATTTGAGCCAACTAGCAGCCACCAGTCTAGCCTGTATTATTGACCACATCTTTTTCTCTTCTTCTTTTTTCCCCCTCTGAATGATGACGACACAGATTTATATTAAAATTTACTGAGAGATGAAGACAGAGGAAGTCTTGAACCAAGTTACAAATGTGATCCAAAAGAACAAAGTAAAAAGCTGTTTCATCGTATGATCCAAGCTCCTTGATCCATTACCCACTCTTAGAGGTTGTATGGTCTTTTCACTTGCAGATCAACTGTGAATTTGATATGCAACTAGGATTACATAGGTCTTTTCATGTTGGCACATAACATCAATGATTTCACTGGCCCACCCAAAAAAAATTATATGGAAAGACAGAGATCACTCGTCTGGACTGTCTTCATTTTCCTGAATGGGCTCAGATTTTGATTGTTAGGATCAACTGGATGGTGACTGTCCACCTAATTAAAACGCGAATAAAATAGTTTGTTAGTGTTCGTAGAACTACTTTTGATAGTAGGGACATCCCTTTCAATAGTTACGTGTTTTTTACTAGACGGCTGCGGTTGTCACAACAACCACGGCCCAACAACCAACTAAAGGTTCAACTAGAGTGGAAAGTGCCATTTCCAAAGGAAGAATGCTTGTGCCATTGCTACCAAGTAGTTTCCTCACTAAGTTCACCAGAAACACAGCAGGAAAATCATAGAGAGTGTGATGTTTATGCCCAGATAACGAAGGTTTTGTGGTCCAGCGGAATGCATGACAATTTTGAGATAAAAGCATCCAACAACCCTACACTTTGAATAAAAAAAAAGGGGCAGCCGGTGCACAAAGTTCTTGCATGTGTATGTGATCGGCCTCATTAAGATTACTATTTGGAGAGGTTTGTTTGAAGGGGAGCCTTAGCGCAACAGTAAAAGTTGTCGTTATGTGACCTCATGGAAACAACCTCTTGCAAAATACAAGATAAAGCTGTGTACTTTAGGCCCTTGTAGTCTACCCCTTTAGTAGACCCCGTATAGGCGGGAGCTTCATGCACTGGGCTGCCATTTTATTTGGAGAGGTTTGTTTGATATTTAAAAACTGATGAGCAACAGCCAGACAAGTGGGCAATGTTGGGGCATCTTTTGATCCTTGCTTGTGGTCATCAATGAAAAGCAGCATTTTTACTTTTGTTTGCAAAGGCAGCTATCCTGAAATTAAGATAGGTAAGGTCAAGCTTGAAGATAAGATGAGAGATACATCCTTTAAAGGTGTCACCCCAGCTCCAGAGAGATGATTTAGCGTTTGTCATTAAAAAAGGAGAGCAATAATTAAATATACTAAAGAAAAGTACTCAGGCTAATATTACATTTTTGTAAAAGGATTTGTCCATGCCTTAAACCTATCACACTCCTATTCTAGAACCTGAGATGAAATAAGTACGAACTAAATATACATGCTAGGACTCTACTATTTGTGGTTGCCTAACAGACTGTAATTTCAAGCTCCAGGCTGCTTGCAAATTAATAACCTTATGGGTGGCATGGTTACTTGACTTTGAGGTCATAGGTTTACCTTTTGCAAAATATAAAATAAAGCTGCATACCATTAACACTTATAGTCCGTTTATTTTTCAGACCTTTGTGCACGGGCTTCATGCACCCGAGGTGTCCTTTATATCTGACATGGGCATGTAATTTGAGCTAGAAACTTGGAGACGCAGAAATGTTCTGCCTCGCGGGACGTTACTGCGATTCTGGCTATATTGCCCGTGGACCACCACAGTGACGGGAACGCAATGATCTTTCCGCATATTCGCAGCAAGAGAGGTCAATGAATTTGCGAAGGGCCACAGCCATGTTGGAGACAAAAAATAATATCATGCTTATAAACAGCTCAGAACCGTCCAATTCCCACAGTACTCAGTCCAAGTGATGAACGGCCAGGATGTAATGCCGTCTGCGTGTGAAGGACGAGAAATTGCCCATTTTCTCGAATGATATCCTTTGCTTCTCCCTCGCCTACCGCAGACCCAACCACCACGGTGGCGGAGCCACCAAAGAGATTTCAAAGAAAATGCAAAATTCAAATTGTCATATAAATATATAATCGGCTCTATAATCTGAAAAACCCTTCTCTCTCTCTGTCTCTCAGCGAAAATGCAGAGCGGTGCGTTTGTTCACGCTCCTTCAAACTCCTTGCTCAAAGCTGGCAACTTTCTGAAACGAAACCCTAACCCTAGATTGAATCCAGCTTCTCTCTCTACTTCTCTCGAATCCTTGGATCTCAAACCAATCCATCGATTTTCTGCTTTTTCATGCCGTAGATCTTTAGAACCTTCATCTTCGTCGCGTTTCTTAGGCTGGAATTCAGTTCCTTCTCTGGTTTCTAGTCAAAGATCGAATGATTTCAGTGTTAAAGCAAGTTCTGTACCGGAAACCTCAGATGAGAGTTCGAAATTGAGTGATTTGTCCAAAACTTTGTGGCTTGGATTTTTGTTCGGTCTCTGGTATCTTTTTAATATCTATTTCAACATCTATAACAAGCAGGTGTGTTTTTTGATCTGCATTTTCTTTCATGCATTTCTGTAAATTGATGTTTTCTCCGCTTGATTGGAGATCTTGTTATTTTTCTTCTGTTTAGATATTTACTTTTACGATTTTGCATCTTCTCGTCTGTATTTGATTCCATTGGTGTTCTTTATGCGCGGATCTTGGAGTGTGTATTTCAGTTTGATATATGAGTTGATCTTCGGTGGTTTCTGGAAGTTAGAGCAGATTTTATATGGAGTTCGTTTTGCATGCGACATGGTACCTTTGGAATCTGAAGTGCTTTGTTCGAAATTGTTATTCAACAGAAAGATGTAAGCTTTTGGGAATGTAGCAGTTAGTTTTCGCGTCATGTTTCGTTTTCTCAGATATTCTGCGTGCTTCTTTTAATCTGCAGAATAGGGTGTGTGGTGGTGTTGTTTCCCACTTGGAAACTATTTCTTAAGTAAGATATTGAATTACTGGAATTAGATTCCAGTGGTTGTGCAGCTACTCTTACTTAAGATTGCATACGCTCAAGCAGAACCTATAAGAGATAATTGAATTTTGACCTTAGAATTCTCACCTGTTTTCACTCGGGTTATTCGACTTCAATTCTCGCACATTTTTTCTTGGACACAGCTAACAGACTTATTGGTGAAAAGGACCTGCAGAATTAAAATCAAGAAATCATTTCTCACTTAAGAATTAGATCCCGAGTACAAACCCCTTCCAAGAGAATAGTTGTTGAATAGCCAGTTTTACTCCTTAGACTGAGAGTGAGGTTTGAGCTTTAAAACTTTTGACTGCTGTTGGGAGTTAGATCAGTGTGGAATCTGATCTGATATTATGAGATATGTACTTTGCATTTATATTCATACTGCAATTTGGAATTGAAACATGTACATAGTTAATGTGTTAGTTATGTTACTTTTATGTGTCTTAGTTCCTGTCTTACTATTTTTCTATGTTAGGCATATACTCTTTTCGACATTCTTGTCATGCATAACTTCATCCTTGGAGGATGGGAGGCATGTGTGGCTTTTGTATTTACCTTTAACTTCCAAAATATAAGTTTTCCGGTCCACATATCCGAGCAGTTTTTCTGTTTTGTACCATTTATAATTTCAGCCATTACTTGTCAGATAGGAAAGTGATGAAAGTGTTATGCAGGAAGTAGATGCATGAAACTAGAAAATAGACAAAAAGTGGGATGCGGGAGGCAACTGTGAGAGCAGAAGGAAAATGTAAAGGAAGTATGTTGGAAGTAGATACAAAGCATGTGGGAAGTGTAATTGGAACCGGATATGAAGAGTTATTGTTTAAGGTAGGATGTAGGGTGGATATAAGTTAATCATAACCTTTAGGGATTATGTCTTCACATTCTAAAAGTCTTGGTCTCATAGATTTAATAGAACTATATAATGGTATTTCTTTTTATTTGAAAAAAATAAGAAACTGGAGAATAATGATTTATAAAAGGGTCGGTTTCCTCCCAACAAAAAGTGATTTACTGTGCACACCATCTTTGTGCAATGTGTGCTATATGATCTGCTAGAATGTGATGTTTATTGCAGTTTCTGCTCTTTTACTTTGAAAGCCTTTGATAGGTGGGACGGGGTTTCTTAATGATGGTTCATGCATGTCCATTAGGTGTACAATATCTTCTTTTGTATGTCAAAATTCATGAAATGGTATGAATGTGTTGCAGAGTGTTTGTTAGACTTTTAGGCCTTTGTGCCTATGTGCGGCTGCCAAGAGTATATGCGGGAGCAGGATTAGAGCCTAGCACAAGTTGGTTTTTGTTGGTTTCAGGTTGGAGATGGAGCCACTGGATAATCTAAGAGATTATAAACTAAACACAGGCCAATGTCATTCTGTTATAACTGACAATCCATGAATTTATATGCCATTTAACCCTCACCTGCATTGGGAATGACAGCCAAAACCGGTTGGCCAATATCATTCTCTTTTGCTTGGCAATCTAAACATGTTCATCTGTGTCTAAAGCATGGGTGGAATAGCCTGTCGCAGTAATATATTCATTTGTCCTCATGATCAGATTCTCAGAATGCTTTGGTGAAGACCACTCATCAGCCATCTGATAACATTCAGAGAATGGTCTACGGTAACCAGTGGTTCAGAGGGTAGACATAGCCAGAGCTTCATATCCTCATATCATTGGCATCAGGCGCTTAAATTCGCTCCCAATATGCCACTTTTGTTGATTCCTTGTTCTCTATGATCACACTCCTGACACATCCCAGGGTTACCAAGCCTTGTTTTTCTCAAAGTTCATTTCACAAGTGCTAGCAGGGAATGTCGAATGGGAGTCAGAGTATTAGAATGGTTAGCTTCCTCTCAAGATGCATTCCAGTATCCCCTACACGAGATGCTTTCTAGACTGGTTTTTGTCCTGAACTAGCCATTACTCACATTTTTCACAGGTTTCATATTTTTGGGTCAATGATATAATTGCCTGAGCCACCAAACAACGAATACCAATGACATCTTAGGCAGGGAGTTCTTTTGCCACCATCCAGTGGTTAAGAAGATGATCCGCCAGTAGTGTCTAATTAAAGTGTTCTTTCGTTTGGATAAGGGAAGAGTTTACAGGTTGCTGTTAAGGGAGTATGAAAACTTGCACGATTATCTTCCACTATGTAGTGCTTTGCTTGCACATGAAGGAAAGTATGCTTAGTTTAGTGGCAAAATTAGCACTAGTGTAGGATGTGGTCTTGAGTTTCATTATGCCAATGGGGCAGAAGTAGAGTTTAGCTATCCACAATTTGGAGATTTTTGCTTTCTTTTCCTTGTTTCTTTTCTTGGGAACAGTAAAACATAATATTTCAGATTTCCTTAACAAAAAATGTTTATAACTTAGGGGGTTTGTTAGCCTGAGATCATTTTGTGACTATAGTGTCATTGTTGAACCTACAACAAAGAAATTGGGGTGCCTTTTTTTTGTCTTTCATCTCCCATGTTTTATGTGGGTTCACAAAGACAATTCTATGAACATTATGGAGGAAAAATTTAAAAGTTGTCCAATAGTTGTTTTTGGTACACAGGCAATCTAGGACAGCTTGAATTAGATGAACCACTTGGATCACTGAAAACATACGAGCAGTGGGCCCAGTGTGCACTTTTTTTTCCAATGAAAGCCATGGAAAGCTTTCCATAGTAAAAAAATTTCACCCTTCATTTTAGAACACCAAAAGGTCCAAGAAGGATGGTCTTAGAGGTGTCCAATAGATGAGTTTTTTGATATGTAGGGCATCTAGGACTGCTCGAATAGATGACCTGCTTCGGCCACTGAAAAACTACAAGCAGTTGGCAAAGGGTGCAATTTTTTTTGATTTTTGATTTCTCTCTTCAATTGAAAGCCATAGAAAGCTTTCCATGGTAGAAATTCTCCCCTTAATTGTAAGCTCTAGCAACAAAATGTTCATATGTGAATGTTGTTACTGTTTGAAGGCAACAATATAGAGAAAACTTAGCAGCTAGGGAAGTCCGTCAAGTTCTTGCTTAGTGAAAGGCGTTTATATGACTGTAGGATCACTGGAAATCGGCTATTTTTTGCTATCTGTCAAATTTTTGTCCACATTTCTGGCACTGATGAAAAACTAGATGAGTGACTATAATTAATTCAGTAGGTTGGTGTGCTTGATTGCAAATTTGTTGAAAAGTATGGTAGGACTAGAAGTAACCTTTAGCCGCTCACTGCCTATTAGATAACAAAATTTATGCTAATAGTAATATGTTTTCATCTTATGAGTGCTTGAGGCTAAAGCTACATAAGCTTAATATAGTTGTCTTCTTACAGGTTCTGAAGGTTTTTCCATACCCAATAACCATTACTGCATTTCAATTTTCTGTTGGTACTGTGCTGATTCTCTTTATGTGGGGAGCAAATTTGTACAAGAAGCCTAAGTTTACTGCTTCGCAGGTATTCTCATAGTTCACTTGATGATTCTTTAAGACCATCCTCATTAGTTCTTTAATATATGACGAAGCTCATGTTTTGATTACAAATACTCTTTACAGCTTTCACCTATTGTACCCTTGGCCATCGTGCACACACTGGGAAACCTTTTCACTAATATGAGTCTTGGAAAGGTTGCTGTTTCTTTCACACATACAATCAAAGCAATGGAGCCCTTTTTTTCAGTTGTTCTTTCTGCGATGTTCCTAGGGGAGGTGAGTGTTTCATATGTTTCCCCTTATTTCATTTATCAGAATCTAGAACTCATATCTTATTGCTGGCATCTGGTTAGCATGCACGGGATTAGTCTGATTGAGGATGGGGCTCCTTTTTGGGATGAATGGTTATGTTTGAGCCTGCTTGTATTCTCTGGCCAACATCATGAGGATTGGCGATTAATAATTGAGGAGACTCAAATCCTAAAAAAATGCTGGTCACTTGTTGGTGACTGACTATGAAAAACTGCACTGACAATGGAATGCTGAATTAGCATTTTCCTATCTTTGTCATTGCTGGATATTTTTTTTCCTTTTGAATCATTTAACCTCAAGTCTTATGATGTCAGTTTCTTGTGTGTGCAGATGCCCACTATATGGGTTGTTTCATCCCTTGTGCCTATTGTTGGTGGAGTGGCATTGGCATCACTTACAGAAGCTTCTTTTAATTGGTAAGCAAATCCTGGTGGATCAATTTTGTGTTTCTTCAGTCAAGAAGATAAAAGGGGCATATGTGGCATGCACGAGGCATTTTCTGTTCCAAATTCCAACATCGAGATAATGGTAGTCAAATAAGGAATCTTCTGATCTCTAAGTTTGAGAGATGTGGACCACATCCTTTCCTACTTGGGGACTGTGAGATGGACATTAAAAAATTGCAAAGAAACCACACAGACTACAATCTTCTTTTACTCGGTGATTGGGGGAGGGATGTCATAAATGCAAAAGAACATACAAGTGACAACCTTTAGTACTTGGTGACTGAGGGAGGGATTTCAAAGAATGCAAAAGACACTGATGTACAATTTTGGGATTCTGGGAGGGATTTAAAAAAAGAAAAAAAAGAAAAAGAAATAGAAAAAGATGATTGGCTGAGCTTGGTTTTTTGAATGCTAAGTTAACAAGTTATAGTCTTGTCTTGATCCTTGAGGTTTACCAAGCTGGCTCACTGAGTTTCAGGAATGATGTGGCAAGTTTAGGCATTAAAACTTTGAAATGAGAACATAAATTATAAAATATTATAAGAATGATGTCAAATGCTAATGCAAAATGCAACTGTGTATTTTGTTAGACCAACCATAAATACATCATGTTAACCATTTTTTTGGTTTATGCAAAAAAAAGAAAAGAAAAGGGTGGTAACACATGCTATGCAAAAAAAGAAAAGGGAAGTAAGTAGAGAATATTTTATTGTTAATGCTTCCAATTTGCTGGAGCTGTTTTCATCTGAAACAGAAGACACATTTGAGGTCTGTAGTTTCTCCGGGGAGAAATATGTATTCATCCTCTCTGTTCATACACTTGCACAAATCTATTTTTGATGCGTTTGAAGTGCTTGTGCATGACTTTTTGACATGTCATTCTGTTGTGGAAAACAGGGTTGGATTTGCCAGTGCTATGGCTTCCAATGTGACAAACCAATCTCGTAATGTACTGAGCAAGAAACTTATGGTTAAGAAAGAGGTGATCTGCTTAAACTGGAAAAATGCCCTATGGTTCATTCATTTTTCTATTATTTTCTTTGTAGCTACGATTGCCTGCTGCTATGCTATTATGGTGCTTGCCAAGGTCCAAATTTTCTTAATTATTTTTTATTATTATCACTACAATTGTTATGAAGTGTGGTGCCTTCATCTTTTATCTTACATATTGTCTTTGCTAGAAATGTTATTTATGCGAGGAATAGCCTAGCTTGAAGGTGACCCTTAACCAGTGATTTATTCTTAACAGGAATCTCTAGACAATATAAATCTGTTCTCGATAATTACAATCATGTCGTTTCTCATGTTAGCCCCTGTAGCTGTTTTTGTGGAAGGCATTAAGGTCACTCCATCATACCTACAGTCGGCTGTAAGTATTATCTGGAAATTATGTTGCTGAATATTTATTCTTTTAATACGCATTTATGACAAGGTACATTAGCGGGTTGCTCATTTTATTTTGTGGCAATTCAGGGCCTAAATGTAAATGAGGTATATGTGAGGTCACTCTTGGCTGGGCTTTGTTTTCATGCTTATCAGCAGGTTGGGCTTTCTATACTGCCGTTGCTTCTCTTTTCTCTCCTAGTGTAGCGTTTAAGGATGCATATATTAGCCTTACAGTTGCTAGTTTCACTAATGATAGGGTTAGCAGACTGAAATTAGACTGCGATGCTGAAATCCACTTTACAAATCCAATTCTCTTAGCAGTAAACAACTCATGATATGGACGGAGATCTGTTCTTTTGCCTTATGTTTTTGGTGCTCAGAGAAAGTTGCCCTTTTGTGTGCATGGCCATCTTTTGAATACCTCAGACGTGTCCATGATTGTTTCTGCTCAAAGCCTTGTTAGAATATTGCTGCTTTCCTTGTACTCTTCTGATTCTGAATCACGAGCTTGTCTCAAAAGTTATATGTTACATTTCTATTTTTTGAATGGTAATGGTGATAATGATGATGTATTATAGTAGTAGCATAAAATGAATACTGAAAGAAGATACTCACTGAGGGGAGCTCATCTGAGACGCCAATGCATAGTAAAAGTACTGCTGGAAGTAACCTCTTTGCCTGTACTACCTTGTTCATTCTGAGTTGGTGCCTCTACCAAAAAGGTTAAATGGTTTCCCAACCATCCTCAATTCTTCTTCTACATTGAGGTAGGCTGTCCTGATCTTAACTAATCCCTTGGAGATGGCAATGAGAAGCTTTATATCCTTTATGTTATTCTCCTCACCGGACTCTTAGGAGCAGTACTGCTTTTCATAATGATCTCTTATTTGTGCCTTTGGTACCTACCACTTACAACTTACCTGTCCATGCTGCCACCAAAAGTCCAGTTTTAGGACAAAAATTGCTGGAGCTTCACTCGTGTAGAACTTCATTATTGGGAGGTAGGGTCTTTCTTCCCCCTGATCACACTGTTGTTAAGAAAAGAGGGTGGCCTAGTGCATGAAGCTCCCACTTATGCGGAATCCAGGAAAGGGGTGGACCACCAAGGGTCTATTGTATGCTGCCTTTGCATTTTGCAAGAGGCTGTGCCCCAAACCTGTGACATCCAGGTCACAAGGAGACAACTCTAATGTTACGCCAAGGCTCCCCCTTCAACTGAAATACCTACAACTTATTGACTGTAATGAGCTCATCTAGGATTAGGTTAATGCCCCAAAAGCCTTGCTGTCACCCTTGTACAGTTGACCAAATAAAATATATCTTTCTAGAAGCAATGAGCAAAGGAGACAAGGGACAAGAAGAGGATCAACAAACTCTTTATCCTCCATACCTCATAATGCTCTGGTTGTGAACGTTCTGTTGTCAATGGACAAGGTGATCAAATTCGTGGATCTTATATAGGCTTTCTGCACTGTGGCTTCCAAATCCATCTGTCTCTACCATCTCACCTTAAGTTTGGGTAATCGGGAACAGACTCTGCCATGTATTTCATCCATAAATTTCCTTGTAGTAGTTTTCATATAGTGCTTCTGTTGGTTCTTGTTCTATGATTGATTTGTATATTCCTTGTTCCAATCAATCCTAAACAGTATCATTTGAGTATCCTAAGATTTTACTCTCTCCCAACCCCTACCCTGTACTTGTTCCTGCAGAAAGGCCTTAATTGTTGTTGATTTTGTGTGCCAAACTCCAGATACTGCTTCCTTTAAGGGCAGCCTACTTACCTAACTACCACATCCTGCAGCTTCCAACCACTCTCAATGCCACAGTTCCTGCTATTTACCTCCACAAACAGCTATTTTCTTGTTAGTCTCCAAAGACTATCAACATCACACAAATCTATTTCATCATCCTTCCTATAACTTAGAAGTAAACTTTTGCAAAACTGAGGGATACTGTACATTCTGCAACCCCAACCACCCAATGCCACATTTTCTGCTAATTATCTTTGCAAAGAACTGTTTTCTTTCTGCTTATGGAGCACCGGATAGCATTGGACTCGAGTTTTCCCCTAAATGGCACCTTCCTTGGTTGAAGTATGTCTCTCTTACATATCCAGTCCTGCTTTACTGTTTTCTCTTACACTCTAACCATTTGACAGCACCACTGATTTCTAACTGTAGACATCTTGTTAAAGTCGAAATTTCTAAAAACATGCAAGACTGCTTTTAGCATGTTTAAACAACATGATACTTTGTTCATTGTCAATTACCTTATCCTGTAAGTAAGACAAGTTCAGCACAACACTTTGCCAGAATTGTTCCATTTGACTCATGTCTAATTGCAAACACTTGTGATGTAACTACGACCCAATAGAAAGATGCAAGAAAGTTCAATAAAGGAGATGAGCTTATCAATCATTTAAGGAAAATTAAAACTCCAGTAAGAACGATGAGAGGTGTCATGCTTGTAGGAATTGCTGTGTGCTTCCTCTAAACCTTGAGGAGCTTTTAGATTTTCACTATCATCAGGTGTTAGCTGACCTTAAGTGTCATAATTTTGATCATGCACAAAGACTTTGGAGCCGAAACTGAAACTTAGAACAATCAGAACATAAATCCTTTTTGCTTTTCCAAATTTCCAACTTATCTTGGTAGGGCAGAGATGAAATACTGACAAGCAAATATAATTCGTTACCTATGTTCCCAAACAGAGCTTTTCTCCGTCTGACCTCCGGGAGGAATCAAGCTGAAGGCAACTGTTATGCAGCTCTTCTACCAGTGATCATTAATTCAGAACCACAGAGGTGAAATACGGCCAGCATAACAAAACAGAAACCAAAAAATGGAGGGCAATAGATGGTTTGATATTCATGAAACAGCACCCACAGAGCTTCTACATAAATGTTTAAACCCACACTGAGGTATGATAAAAATTGAACCATACAACCCATTGACTCAGTCTCTAATCCTTGCTGGACCATGGAGAGCATTTACCCAAAAACAAAACCAAAAAGGTTAAGCAGATAGAAGAATCCCAAAATTCACCAAAAAATCTTAGTTTCTTTTTGTTTTGTGTCCGCCCCCCCCCCTTCATGTTAGGAGGGAGGCTGGAGTTCTTACACCAGAGAAGCTCCTATGAGAAGGGTTTTGGCTGGAGTTCTCCTGTGCTAGATCTGTAGCTACTCGTTCTTGGCTGTTCTCATGCAAAATGCTCTCTTCATCATGTGCGAGATCTAAGGCTAGGGGAGGAAGAAAGGAGGGTTATTGGGAGTAAGAAAAGAGAAAGGGAAAATGAGGTCGAAGAAGATGGTGGTTACTGGACCTTTTCACTGGAGCATTCGGTTTGGAATGGAAAGAGAGGAGAGAAATTGTGGAGAGCCCAATATTTTGCCTACAGAAAAAACAAGTTCTCCCAAGAAGCTGACAATTTTGGCTTTCTTTTTTCTCAGGTTTCCTCTCTCTTTGTTGAAGGGGAGCCTTTGGCGCAATAATAGAGTTGTCATCGTGTGACCTAGAGGTCACAGGGTCAAGGTGTGAAGGTGGCCTCTTGCAAAAAGGGCAAGATAGTGGTCCGCTCCTCCGGACCTAGGTTAAGCGGGAGTGTCATGCATTGGGTTGTCGTTTTTCTCCTCTTTCTTTCTGTTCTCCGGCAGAAAGGTTGAAAAAGAAAAAGACCCATGTGGTGTCACCCATACCCTTTTTTCTGATTTTCTGCTTTCCCTTTCGAAAGTATAGCCAAAAAACAGGTTTCCCAATGGGTCCTAAATCAAATGAAGTTCTGTAAAAATTGTAAGGCCATTTCCTTGAACCGAGTTAAGTGTAAAATGTTTTACAAAGCTGTTCTCTATGGAACTGCTGGCAACTATGTAACCCATTAACTGCTGCGTTTTTCATTTTACAAATTTAAATTTGGAAACAGCTATCAAGCATCAGCATCATCTTGACCCATAAAAAAAAAAGGGCAACCCTGGTGCACGAAGCTCCTGCATTTGCAGGGTCCGGGAAAGGGGTGGACCACAAGGGTTGGTAGTACACAGCCTTACCTTGGATTTTGTAAGAGGTTGTTTCCATGCCTTGACCCGTGACCTCGAGGTCACATGACAACAACTCTACTGTTGTGCCAAGGCTCCCCTTCATCTTGACCCACAAATATACATTAATATTTCAATGAAGTTTTGCCAAAGCCCCCCTGCAAAGTTGCTGACTGACTTTGATTACACTAAAGATTCTTATGGACATGCAGTTTCTGGGATAATGTCACAAAATCATAATTCGTTAAGCTATAAAGTTTCTGTTTTATCTGAACAAATCTACACAAGTTTCATTGATCTTGGTTACCAGGCAGAAGCCCCTTCCAGAGGTTTGATGGCTAGAAACAGGAGTTCCATAGTTAGGAAACTGCTATGAGGAGGCAGTCATGATAAGGAGCATCTCTATGATCATGTAGATTCATCTTCATTAGACAGGGAATGACTCTCATTTTATCTTCTAACTGGGCCTTAGCTACCTTTTCAAAATGATGGAACTATTTAGGAAGACAAGGTTTCCATGCTAATGTCATTGACATGCAAAAGCGAAGTTGTTCAATTTCCCTCTTGTAAATGATTGAAAGAAAAGGTAACTGTTGATACCTGCGTAGGTTCATTGATTCATTTGTTTTCCATCTTCATTGTTGTGAGGTATAGATGCATGCATTTCTTCACATGGGCAGCATTATAAACTGTCATTAGTGTCAATGAACTATTTGTATGACCTCTATATGATGCTTACTCAGCCGATATTGGAAAAAGTTCCCATGATGACTAGATACTGTATCTCCTTACCCGAGTCTTCCCTTAATCTTCTGGTGTAGCTTAACCAGTTACTGAACTCTTCTTCTTAATTGACTTAATGTGGTACACAGTTGCAATGAATTTCGTTGATTTTCCAAATGCCATATTCAATCCACCCACTCTAGTTTCACATGTGCAGCATTATACTCTTTTAAGTGTTCATCATACAAGTTGTGCCTTAGCCATCAATACAATAATGCATGGTTATGGTTCCCTTCCTAGAATGCTGATTTGTTGTTGAAAACCTGGCAGGTTTCTTACATGATATTGTCGAGGGTATCCCCTGTTACTCACTCTGTCGGAAATTGTGTTAAGCGGGTGGTAGTGATTGTGACATCAGTTCTCTTCTTCCGGACACCAGTTTCTCCCATTAATTCTATCGGTAACTCCCTATTTCAACTTGCCAAAAATATAAAATATAAAATGTCTGCTAGTGTACATTTTTCTTTTTCACTTGAGAGGTAGCTACTCTAATCTTATTGCTCCAATTGGACCGTTTTCCTAATTCAATAATGAGGAATGCTAGGCTAAAGGTCATAACTGGACCATAGCAAGAAGTGCCTTATATTATCATGGAAGGGACTCACATTTGGATGATCTGACCCTTTCATCTTATTTCCTGGCTTCGGATGACTGGTAGTTTAAACAGCATCTGAAATGTATAATTTTAGCATCTGAAATTGAACTCCCAAAAACATGGTCTTTGTAATGTAGAATCATACAATTGTTTTTGTTTTTTACTTCTTTTTGTTTAATGGTCATCCAAAGCTAGAGTGATGACATGCATAGGTCCGATTTGGGCACCTTTCATGGAAAGTATAGACTGCCCTGGGCTAAGGTCCATTTGGGCCTTTCGGTGCAGTGATCCTCTTCAATAATCGTGAAGAATTAATTGCTTGTTCTTTCTCCTAGCCAGTCAGGGTTGCAGTTATAAGACGAGTTTTCTGTCCTGGCTGCTAAAAGTCCTATGGTGTAGGTACTGGTATTGCGCTTGCTGGAGTCTTCCTCTACTCGAGGGTGAAGCGGATAAAGCCCAAGGCAGCCTGAGCATATCAGGTAGTAATTCGATCAAATGATTATGCCTTTTGTTTTAATGTATCTGTAATGCTTCCTGAGGGTTTCTTACAATTAGTTTAGATGATATGGATGACTGTTTGCTGGGATGATTGTATTCTTTTGCCGCTTCTCTTCTCCAATTTTCCAGCGGCACGCTTGCAGGAATTAGAATGAAAATCTGCTTCCTTTTGCTCATTTCTTTAAAATGTTTGTAATTGCTGTTGTCTGGGAGGATCCACTGTGCAAAAATCATTATAATCACTCTTTTAAGTGATCTATAAAAATGAAAATGGGCGAGCACCTCTTCTTGCTTGTCTGGGAGGATCCTCAGAGACTATCTCATGTGTGGTGGAACCCCCAAGATGAGCAGTATGATCACAAGACCGCCCGTAGTCCTGCTAGCTTCTGTTATACAATCCGCGAGTATTGTGGTGCCCCAAGGTCTATACTGTTCATTCTGGCAATAATTGTTTTACATTAGTGAAATATTCTTAACGGGAGGAGCTTGCCATACAGCTCCCCTTTTTAATTAGTGTGAAATATGATGGGCGTGCTATCAACCCTTGTTGTAGTCCATTTTGCAAAAATGGGGTTCACGCGCTATACCATCATCCTCTTCTAACAAAGCCTAAACTATGTGTGACTTAAATTGGTTTTCTCCTGGTGGATCCCTTTTCGGTTGATTAGACCACCCAATGTCTAGCGGGGTCAGTTTTGAAGCGTAACCTGATGGCCCCTTGACCTATTCACAGAATGGGTTAGTGATTCATGATGGCCCATATCCGTTTGAACTGCGACGACTCAGCTGGTCTGCCCATTTGAGGAGTAGAAGAATTTTGATAGATTGGGTATAAGATATCTAACAGGATATTTTTCCAACTGTGATGTACCTAAGATATGGCTTTAGATCGCCAACCCATTGAGGGCCGCAGGCAAACAATCGTATACGAACGCCTTTTGTTTGCCACTACGAAGTATGAATCAGGGAGGGATGCATACGGATTATAAAAGAAGCTTGTATTTGTATTGTGACAAGATCACGTCTGCAGTTTCTTATTAAAATCTTGAACTGATCCTACACTAAGAGTCTTTATCTTTTGTTACTGCAGCTAGGTTTAACATCAAGCTTCTTGTTAGTTTACCGACAGCCTCTCCGGTTTCTTATTAAAATTTAGATCTGATCGTTCACTGAGTTTTGTCTTTTGTTACTGCAACTAGGTTTGACAGTAAGTTCTTGTTAGCTTACTGACAGCCTGAATTCATGGTAACGGATTCTGCATTAAAATGTATGCAAATGTAGTTTGATTTTTTCCAGTATTCCCAGTCATTTTCATCCTCCCAATTGCTTGGCAATTATCGGAAGATACACGAAATGATAATGAATAACAATCAATGATTAAAAATAAATTGTATTCTGTTTCAAAAAGAAAAAGACGCTGACAAGAAACATCAAGTCTACGTTTCAGGAGGCAAAGAAAAATTCGATATAGGGAAAAGAACACCGGTCATATTTAGTGGAGGAAGCCATTAAGAAATGCTGTGCCTTGTAGTCATCAGGCTTGTTCCATATCAAGGCTTTGAGGGTAAACTCACCGCGAGTGTTGGTTTGAGGCTCACACCAATTACACCTACATTGCTTATATCCTCTCAACCAGCAAAGAGGACAAACGAAAAAATGCTCTCTCTCTCTCTCTCTCTCTCTCTCTAAATCGCACACTGTAAATGGGTTGGGTGTTGCAGGTAGGCATTTTATGACTCATTTAATACAGAGGTAACTATATTTATAGCTATTTGACCCATAACCCATGACAATCCACCTGCAATTTGCCCAGCTTTCCTGTTTGACAGCTCTACCAATATCCCCTACTTTTGGAAGGTGATTCCCTTTTGATTGATCAGACCATTTATCTGATTTCTTGGACTCTAAATGACTAGTTGCCCTAAAACAATATTGATCGAATTAACGTGGCATTTGAAAATAAAAATAAAAATGTACTTCGGTTATTTAGATGTGGATGATTTAAATGCATTTATAATGGTTCAAAATCAACTATTAAAATCACATCTTTTGGATGTTAGAATCACGGTCATGCCTCAATTAGTAGTCATCTAGGGTAAAGGAGATTGGATGCATGGGTTTGATTAACCAAATATGAGGCCTACCATGTAAATCTGGGGAACTATACAGAAGGACATTTTAAATGCCACGCCCCGCCCCCCCCGGGGCGCCCAACTCTATTTCTCGATTTTAGAAAATCAATTACGGGACAAAGAAGGACATTTTAAATCATTATATTTTGGATCAACAAAAAATGGATGTCTTGGATCTCTATTACATCCTATGGTCTGCCTAAGCACCTTCCTATTTTCCTTGGTCAAAAATCTTCATTAAGTTTTTTCATTGCCAAAAATAGTGTTGACTAGCCAAAGTTCTCATTAAGCAAACTTCTTGGATAAGGAATTAGGAAAATTAGGAAACCATTCGTTTGAAAAATGTAAATTACTATGGGTTTAGGAGACTATGTAAGGCATAGAAATTGTTGTTTAGCAAATACCCAAAATTGGGAAACCATTGTTGGAAAACTACTCAAGTCTTAGAACCTATTACTTAGTTTAAGAAACTATGTTTTAGGTCGTTGCTTTTAAACTTGTATCAGTTTTAGAAACTGCATATGATTGGAGGGCTGTTTCCAATTTATTTAAACCCCTAATGTAACATGAATGAGGGAAAGTTCTGGATGTTTCTTAGCTTTCTTTTATCTTTTATATCTCTACGAAAAACCCTAGAGAAGTGAGATGCCTAACCCTGTATATTTGAGTTAAGGTGGCTCTCTTGTATCCTTGAACTGGTGAGCTAGTTCTGTGTCTTAACCCTATATATCTACCATGTTGGTTCTCATGTAGCCTTAGAGCTGTGAGCTATTCTATTCTATTCTATTTTATCCTATCTTGTTTTATTTTATCCTATTATCCTGTATCAATAGGTCGAGGCAGATTCTTGGCAACCCTTATCCTTAATACTTTTATCTTGCCCCAAACCCGACTCTAACCTACTTTGGATCATTGATTTCTGAATCTAATGTTGTTTGAGTCAAAAAGTCCTTTGTCCCTAACATCAATTGGCATCGGTCAATTTGGGTCTGGTCTCTTGCGGTCCAGAGAATATAGATAACTTAACCCTATTTTTCTGAAGTGAGATGGCATGTCCAGAGGGACTAGTGGCAGTCCCAGGGGATCCCACTGTATCAATCACGGTAATTATTAAGATGGTACAACGTATTCAAGAACCAAGCCTTGAAATTTCTGGTCTAGGTTCCGCATACGAGGGAAGTAGGCCTTGCATAATTTTCGTTTACTCAAACAAGATACATACACATGCTAAGATTGAAAGTCCTAATTACCAAACAGAGTGAATGTTATTAACTTTGTTAGTCTCATTATCAGAATTCAAACTAAGCCAACAAATGTCCAGCACAATAGGTCCTGGACAATTGGTCATCTCCTTAGAAATGCCCTTGGTTGTAGGTTTAAGTTATTGCTTTTTCCTTTAGCTAGAAATTAGATGTAGGAGAGTGGCTGAGTGATTTGCTTTGTAATTCTTCGCTGGTACTACAACAAAGAATTCAAATACTCAGCTGATGCAGATAAAAGCGGAAACAGTTCTTTCATAATTAGTAGATAGAACACAGCTCTTTTCTTGAACTTGGCAAAACTTCGACCAAGTCATCTAACCATAATGCTGGAAATTCAAAACAGTCTTGACTCAGCCGATTCGCAGGTCGCTTGAGAGATGTACTGGGTGCCAAACTAGAATTAACCGAAGATCTCGTCATCTAGAACCAAAGGAAAAAGGGAGAAAAATTGTGCCCAACATTAGTGACTAACACTGAATTGATCTTTCAGATTAAAAAAGAACTAACACCTAGCTGGAAAAGCCGTCAGCCTGTTTATTCCCTGATCAATTAATTAATACGAATTTTTTCTTTTTAAAAGATAATGAATAGAAATATCTGAACAGTGTCCATTTTGAGAAGGCTAGGAAACACATTTTGTAGTTAGACGGTCAAGGACACAAGATTGAAGTTACAGTGGTCCTTTTTTTTTCTTTTTTTTTCCCTGAAAGACAGAATTTTATCTATCAGCTCCAAGTAACAGCCAACAAGCTAGAAAGAGAAAAAAGGAGCCCACTGGGATCAAACATGCAGAGGAGAGAATTCTCTGCACCAAACCCCCAAATTCACCGCCCACTTCTCAAAAATGATAGATTTAGTCCTTTCCCAGCAAGTTGATCGACAAACTTATACAAATCCACACGAACCTAAGTGAGCAAGAGTTTAATCTCGTCCAATTCATCCTAGAATCTCCAAGGCATGGACCATCATCTCTAATCCATCTACTGACATTTATACTCTCTCCTTCAACAATTTGATGAATCAAACCACGTTCAAAGTAAACCTTGGTACCAATAGATACTGCCTAGACCTCCGCTGCACTAGAATCCCCAAACCGAGCCAGACCAGCAGAGTCCTGCATTTTGTAATAGTCCACTAGTTGCTGAAAGCCCAGCATTGTCCCTGCTAGCCCTTTCAAAATTCAATTTGAGTTAGCCCTGACGAGGAGCTTTTCATCGAGGTTTCGTAACCTAATTTGGTTAAAATGAGGCTAACTTCAACCCAGCCTCTGATGAAATCTTGCATTTTAAAAGAAGGGAAATCCTTCGAAGTAGAAGCCCAATAGCAAGCACTAGATAGAATTCTGTTATTCGGGCATGAATAGGGGATATCTCCCTTTGAAACAACGCCAGTTTATTTACCGCCAAAGAACCCAAATGGTTGCAATAAAATATAACTTCCATAGGATCTTATTTCTACGATTGGATTTTACTAATTTCCATTGAGCTAGCAAATTAGTGATCCAAGCCGGCTTCACCCACCCACTTTGAAATTAAGGAACAGGAACTGCCATAGTTAAGTAGGGATTGTGCAGTGGAGAAATAAATGATTAACTGATTTACCGGCATTGGAACAAAAGTGACACAGAGGATCGCCTCCAGCTGATGAATATAGTTTATGTATTACTTTATGCATTTTTTCTTTAATTTCCAGTATGTATTAGGGTTAAAATAAAATTAATTAATGTAAGAATGAGATGCTTGAACTTTGGCTTTGAAATGACTAATCTATGTGTTTTTATTGCAGGATGATTAATTGGATGCTGGAGATCTAGCTTTAGAGACACTTTCCTAAGCAAAAACTTTCTTAAATGAGCAAAGTCTTACTTCTAATCATACACTTTCCCAATATAAGAAGGGAAGTTTGATTAGTAAAAACTATCTAATTTTTGGACTGTTTTTGGACATTTTTATTATGTTTTGCTTTTGGGATGTTATTAGGAACAAAAGAAAAAAAGAAAAAAAGAAAAGAAAGGAAATGAGAATTAGAAGTACTTACTATCCAAGTCTTATCTAATTAAGAGAGTTTCTTACTTGTCATCCAAGAATTCTCATGGAAAAGAGATCAAGCTCTCTTATAGAAGTGCAAAAGCACTCGACTTTTGGAGATTGATTTTTGCTGCTCATCCTTAAATTAGGAACAAGTAAAAACATCCAAAAGAAGAAGGTCGACTATGAAGAGCTCAATAGTACTACATGGGTTGTCCACAATGCAAGACTAAAATTCCAATTTAGGAACTTGAAGAAGCCAAGGATGAGTACTAATGTTTTCTCCTTCATGTTCTAGATTTTTAATCTTTAGAATTTGATGTATGATGATTCCATGGTGAGAGGTTCTTTAAAAGAACAATTTTAATATTTTAGTTTACTTTGATTATAATACTTGTAGTTTAGAAGTGATGATCATATAATGATTTTAATGTATGAATGAATGATTTATTAGAAGAGTTATGTTAAGATTAGATAAATCATGTATATGATAATAGTTGTAGATTGTTTGTGTCTATCAATATAGTACATGTCTTGAAATTATTAATTCCTTCTTTAGAGAAGTTCTAATTTGAAGCCGAGGGTTTCTACGGTCATGCACTATTTTGAGTAATGACAGACAATAGTGTGATTCAATTGGTGGATTTCTAATTCCTAACTACCTCCAATTATCTTAGTTTTTCTTTAAATTATTTTTGTTTTTAATTTAAAGTAAAACTTCTTCAATTATGTAGATAATTTATTTCATATCTGAGATTCGACAACACTTCATACTTACCCTAGTACAATTGATCTTGTGCTATTGTAAGAGTTTAACCATTGAATACACATCACCAGCCCATCCTTTAAATGTTGTCAAAGGTAAGAACCTTCCTCAAAGCTACTTCTCAGACCAATATAGAGAACTTGATTAGTAGGAATACTAGAAGACCAAATAGAACTAGCCTTTGCTTTCACTTCCTCTCTAATAGATAGAACATAATAAACTAAAGCCATAAGAAAGTCCTAGATATTGTAAGCTTCTAGCATAGCTTATACTTATTAGTGATATTAGTGAATTTTGACTTTAGCATACTAGTTAAGATTGTTGTACTCCTCAAATTAGTAAATATCTTTGTTGAAAGATAATCTCCACTCCACTCTATTTGGAGTAACAATTGGCATATCACCCATACGACCCCCTCTTTTCATTGGACACCCTGAGTAATTTGGAAAAGATTCTTTAAACAACATGATTCCACACAAACATTGTAAGATAGTGTATTGCCCATTTATTATCTTGATCTTTGAATATTCTTGAAAGAGATCCATGATTTTGCCACTAACCCCTTTTTCATATTTTTAGAAATGTGTTTTGTTCATACAATAGAATACTTTTGAGCTTTTATGAACCTTGGACGTATCCAATCCCTATATGAAGGAAAGGTGTTTCTCTCCTTGATAATTTAAATCATTGTGCATGTCTAATCTCCAATGCCATTTGAGTAGCAAAGCTAGCTTTGTAACCTTGAGGACTCTCAATCCAAGTCCACTGGCTCTTTTTAATAAGAAATTTGAGGTCAATAGGTAAGATGTTATACCCATCACCCAAAAAGAAATTGTTTTTTTATTTGATTAATTTCTTGCCAAGTTAGTCTGAAACCTCTCAATCACAAGAGCCCATAAAGTAGCACTATGCTTTCTAATGGCCATCGGTAAGCCCAAATAGGTCACATGAAGCTTAATAGTGGAATAACCTAGACAAGCAACTTCCTTAGTGACTAAATCATACAAAACCTTATTTCCCATAAGTTTGTACTTCACAAAGTTAACCTTCTAGCCCTTTGAAGCTTGTAACATTGAAGGATGGATTTTAGCTTGAACCAAAAGTTGTCATAGCCAGCAATAACTAATAATGTCTTGCCAGCATATTAAAGATGGCTAGCCACAATGTGAGTGATCATCCTAAGCCTTGATAAAATTGAACTTCCAAAGATCTTCTCATAATGATCCCCAAGACTTTTGCAACCAAGGAGAAGAGCTAAGGAGACAAAGCATCTCCCTAATGAAGACCTCTAAGCCCTCAGAGACACCCTTGGCCACTCCACGAAGCAAGATGGAATAATGAGTTGAGGAAATGTAAGAAAAAAGCCATCTCCTCCACTGCATACTAAATCCCATTTGTTCATAATTTGATCCTCAACCTTCCACTCTATTGGTGCCACACTAGAAATTTGAGTGAGTGGGGTCTTATAATAACCATAAATATATAAATGCATCTTAAGAAAAAGAGAGAGAGAGTTTATTTGAACAAATTAAGATATTGAAATAGCATTCACATAACTATACAAAATTTCACAAAATATCAAAACCTTCAACTTAAATTTACAATATGCTTCTTGATGTCTTCATATTTTGAAGCCACTGCATAATTGTATCATTTTCCATACTCTTAAATACATCCTTTTTATTGTACATAGGTGAGCAATCATTCACCCATATATCTCCCATTTGATTACATAGCCAATTTTTCACTATTTTCATTGCAAAAAGTGCTCTTGTGACTGAAGTGATTGCAACCAGCAATATTAAAAATAACTTAATAAGCATATACACTAATTGATACTCAATATCCCTTTCCATTTTAACGAATTTCATAGCAAGACTAATTCTTTTTTACCTCTAAGAACTCACCAATAGAGAGCATATTGAGAATGTAAGTTGCAAGTTTATTATCAAGTGCCATTAGTTCTATCAAATAAAAATGAACTAGGTAAAACTAAGCAAGTCAAATTAATTTTTTCTTGTCAAAAGAAAGAACAAATAATTTGGATTTAAGCATGTGATACAAAGAAGCAATTTTGTACTTACTTCATTGAAACAGTTATTCAGCTAGCATGTATATCACTGTATAAAACAACTCAACATGATAATGGTGTGGATTAACATCAAATCACATCATGAAGGCTCCTTCAAACATAAGTTACTTTGAATGACCATATGTAAAACATAATATAGGAAAACTAGAATGAGAAGAAGAATATTGATCACATCGATATTTGGGTTGTTGGTAGTCTCTAGCTCTTTCATCCCATAATCATTGAGCAGAGGCAAGTTCCTTTCTGGTTTTTTGCTCAAAGACTAGAAAGTATACTCTTTTTAGTAAATACTCTAGGTGCTGATTTCTTCTTTGCTTAGGCTTGCAACATTTAAAAATTATTTTTCTAACAAAAGCTCACAATTTTGGGCCTGAAAGAGGGATTCTTGAAATGGGTTCCTTGTAAAGCAAGAAAAATGTTTCCTGTTTAGGAGGAAATGAGGTAAAAATGAGAAGATCTTTTCAGTGTAGAGGTCATTGCAAAAGATTTCTTCATTTGAGTAGGATCCTTTTTGTAACACAATTCAAACTTTTTGAAAATTTGAATGGGAACTTAAGACCCCACTCAGTTATATGTGCATATGCTCATTCACTCATAAAATACCTTAACAAATGCCAACACTTTCCCTTAAATGAAATCCCCTGCTACTTTATAAATTTAATACAAGGGTCATTGGAACTAGAGGCCTTATCACTGCAACTTTGAGACACAACTTTCTCAATCTCCTTAATAGAAAAGGGCGCATAAAAAATTGAATATACAAACTTGCGAAAGTAGGGAATCTAGAGTCTAGAATTTCATAAGGAAGAGAGTTGGTTCTGGAAACTTGAGAAAAGAAATTCACAACATGGGTGGAAATAACTACCAAGTCCTTAGATCTAATGCATACATATAGAGCAAAGATAAAATTCACTCTTTTTCTAGCCCCTTACCGTGGAAGTATCATGTATTACATCCCTAGCTTTAATCCACCTACTACAAGCCCATTGTCTTCACGTAATTTCCTAATGTTGATCAATCTTACTCAAATTGGCCCTCTTTCACTTTTAGTTGTTTTACCATATTACTTATCAAATAGGTCTCTTTGTTCTTCTTGAAGGAAAATATCATACAACTCCTCTCTCAATTCATTCTTAGCCATCACGTTAGCAACAACTTTAACTTTGGCCTAATTTTTTTATTTTAGTTTTAGGGATTTTAGCTTAAGAGTTAGCTTCTTACTAGCATTCCTTTGCACACAAAACCACTCCACACTTTTCAACCATTAGTAAAAAAATTGCTATCTTAAAGCCACACACCAAATTTTGTACTATTTTAATAATTCTCGAGGGTCCAAACATTATTTTCATGCCATGAATGGATGCCACTTAATTTTGAAAATACCAAGTTTTTCAAAAAACCTGCTTATGATTGTGCATTTATAGAAAACTCTACAATCATATTGTGGGTCTTTACTACTTTACAAAGTGAGGGCACTTTACAATCGTAAAATGCCACCTAGGAAATAATATGAGACCTCCATTCTTTGCCAAATTTGGAACATCGGTGCTTTCTTTGGATGTTTCTAGTAATGGAGAAACTTGAACTTCATGATTGTGAACTTTAAATTCTATGGTCACAAATCTTGAGTCATAAAAACATTAACAAATATGTTTTCAACATTGATATTGATATTGCTTGTTCTTGGATTTACCACTTATGCCACCCTTGATTTCTATAAATAGGCATCATTTACCTCTTTTGGAGTAATGAAAAAGTAGAGAAAAGTCTCATCTTAGGTATCTTTCTTTCATTTTTACTATTCTTGGATCATTGCTCTCTCTCTCTCTCTCTCTCTCTCTCTCTCTCTCTCTCTCTCTCTCTCTCTCTCTCTCTCTCTCTCTCTCTCTCTCTCTCTCATTTTAGGTTAGGATTTTTCTTAGGGAAAACTCGAGGTAAATTTCTACTAGTGCAAGGGAAATATCTCAATTCTTGACTATATTGGGCATAAAAATTGAATTCCTTATAGGGTAGTGGAATTTTTATCTTAGAAGTTCAATTTTTACCCTTGAAGAAGAAACTACTTTTTCATTTTTTTTTTCCCATTGTCTTTCTCATACTTAGGAAGTAAAATTACATTTTCAATTAGGATCTCCCTCTATTGGAATTTTTAGAGGTGGTTTCTAATCGAATTCCCCATTGTATCTCTTAAATTGAGTACACTATTGCTCTCTCTCTCTCTCTCTCTCTCTCTCTCTCTCTCTCTCAAGGCAAAGGGATTACAGAAATCTCTAGTTTCTCAACTTTATAAGAAAAGATGATTCTCAACACTAGATGAAAGAGCTAATTTTTTTCAACAGAATTTTCATAGGGTACTTTCTTTAAATTAGTTTCCTTTATTTTCACTTCCACTCTCTTCCTTTGAATCCTAGGATGAAAGAGAAAGTATCCTAATATAGAAATTTGGGTCTCTAGGCTCTAATTAATTTTGTGGCTTTGCTTTTAATAAAAGTTGAAACTCAAGGGGGGAAGTCTTCATTCGAATAAGCTCTCTAGAGTTTCCAATAAGTCTATCTTATTTACTTGATTTCTACAGTTTAAAGAGTGAAGCACCAAAGAGAGACCCTTTTCTCTTGTATTTTCATTGAAAGAGTCACTCTAAAAGAAAATAACTTTTTAGTGGGTAGTCTAGTAGGGTGCATGTGAAGACTCTCCCACTATAAGAAGACAACTTGGTTATCATAAGTTTTCTTTTCTCTTAAAATTTTTTTAATGAAGAAAGAATTTATTTTCATTACATTTGATGAGATATACCTTCTTTTTAGAAGAAACAAATTTCTCTCTCTTTTGTTAGGTATCCTACAATACTATTTCAAATGATTAAAATCCACATTTCATTTTCCTAGCATTTTTAAATTTCTAGCATGTCATAGTTTCCTTAGTCCTTTACACATCTCCAATTTTTAGTTAGTATGCTTCTAGCTAGCATTTTCCATATTTCTAGCATGTTTCTAATCCCTAACAAGCAATTTCATGTTTCTAAGCATCCTATTCCTCATTTAGCATGTTTTCATCAAGTTTGCTTATTGTCTCCAATATATTATTATGACTTAATTCATTCATACAATATGTTTGACTTATAGCCTAAAAGAATGTTTCCAATCTAAGTTTGTATTTCTAGTATTTCCATGATTCATATAGAGTTCCTTTCAATATCCATCATTTTCTATAGTCCATTATTTTCCAAGTAGTCAATCATGGATAGCTAAGAACATTTCCATCAAAAATCACTCCAATCCAGCATCATATGACAAAGATCCAGCTGTTCAAAGGCAAAAGTTGAATTCAATCCAACTATCAAGCAGCGATGAGCCAGCTAAAATCTAGGAAATACTTAACCAAAGTAATGAAATGGTTTCTATGAAATCAAGTATGTTGTTTTGGAAAATGTGGCTAGTTGGATTCCAAATTTGCTTATAATAGAGTTTGCTTAAGACTCGAGCAAACTGCCCAAACTTAGTGATCGAACTAGAGTTTAGAAATATATACTCAAAGTGATGAAATGATTTTCCTAAACTCAAGACAAATGTATTGGAAAATCAAACCCAATGGATTTTGAATTTTTCTTAAAAAAGAGTTTGCTTGAGAATCAAGGTAATTGCCTAGATTTTCCCAATTGACTAGAACTGAAACAAAGTGAGCTACAATTCTTGGTAAAAACATTGAGTTGTTTGAGCTTGATGATAAACCACCTAAAGTTCAAAGAATTTTACTGAGTTTACTATAAGCAGAGGAGCTGAGTCAATTGGATTAAGAGACAATTAAGATAGCTGTCACTTTAAGATTGGAATCTGGCCTCCCTAATAGGTATGTTGGTCTCTAATGGATCTATTGGCAAGAATACTATAAATCTAAGTTGTCTTTGAAAGATATAAATAACTAATGAGCAAGAATCAAGAAAATGTTCAAGCAATTAGTATTCAAGAGTCCAATAGTGAAGATATCGGCTAATTGATCAATGGATGAAACATTCTTCGCTAACATAGCTCCACGTTCAAGAGGTTCGCACGTAATATGATAGTCTATATCAATGTGGCAGGTGCTCATGAAAAATTGGCTTAATGATCATGTTGATAGTAAAGATATAATCTCATAACAATGTCAATGCTCAAATAAAGGGATGTTAAGCTTGCAAAATAAGTAACCGAACTACATGACTTCTCCAGCTGTGAAGGGTAAAGCAATATAATTTGCTCTTTCTTATCCAAATAACATGTTGGGACAAAGAAAATGCATGCTTCAAATGAAGAGCATCGATCATCCAATGCACTAGTGCACTCATCCAAATAGACACTCAGGGTAAGATCTAGTGAAAATAAAAGTCTAATTCACTGCGAAGAGTGCCCTTAACATTCCCAAAAATATGCTTGATAGCCTAAAAAAATTTGAACTATGTGGAGAATGCATATACTGTTGGGTTTAATATACTTTATTGATGAATATTCCTTCATCACACCAAGATCCTCCACGAAAATCATCAAGAATAAAAGATTATATGTGGAAGCGTACCTGAATCCATGAGTTCGGATGTGATCCTTGAGCTTTGCGGTTCCTGATCTTCCAAACTGATGCATATGACCTTCCTAGAGAATGATATTCCTTCTTTTCTGATGATGGGACGTCAGAAAAGAATCATACGTACAATTGGGGACCATAACCATTTATAATTGTATTCCCTTTCCTTATTTCTTATTTTAGCCCATCAAAAAATAGAAATTAGAGATTAGGTATCTACACATAATAAAACCATACCTTTTAAGATGACTATGACCCATTTAACCTTAAACTTATTAGACCATTTTAATTTAGCCAAAACCATATGATAACATATAATATACAATATATATATATATATATATATACATACATATATACATCCAATATCTAACAATCTCCCACTTGGACTATATATATTACTTTATAATTGTATATCAAAGTACAACCTTAAGAGCTCAAAATTTTTTGCTATCACAAAAATATCTTTGAACAATCTCATCCAATAATTATGCTAATATAGGATCAAAGTGATCTTTGTTACATATATCGTAACTAAATCCATCCATGGTCATGTATATTAAAATAACCAAACTAACATAGATCAAGTATGGATGTGTAGCATGGAAATTACATGTAATGTGATCTAAGCATGCCTATTTCCAACTGGTCCATCTTTAGTCCTTATAAGATCATATTGAAACCAAATTAGAGTGAAAAATAGAATTGAATACTATATTTCTGCAAAAAATATCCACAAGCACAAGATGTGCCTAAAACAGAAAAACATATAAATACAAACTCTCACTAATCCAGCATATCATCAAATGATACAACACCCATATGAGCAGTATGCTCGTGAAAGACCTTGGGTGGTAGCCCCTTAGTAAGCGGATCTGCAATCATGGAGTTTGTGCTAATATGCTCTATAGACACTTGACCACTCTGAACTCTTTCTTTGACAACTAGGAACTTGATATCTATATGCTTTGACTTCGTTAAGCTCTTGTAGTTATTGGAATATAAAACTACTAGTTTATTGTTACAAAATATCTTAAGTGGCTTTTCAATTCCATCCACAATTCACAGCCCTATGATAAAATTCTACAGCCATATTTCATGATTGGATGCCTCATAACATGCTATAAACTCAACTGCCATGGTGGAAGAAGCAATGAGTGTCTGCTTAGCACTCTTCCAGGAAATTGCTCCTCCAACAAGTAGATAGATATGGCTTGAAGTGGATCTACGACTATCTTGACATCCAACAAAGTCGAAATCTGAATACCCAATGATCTCTAACTTATTCAACCTCCTGTATGTGAGCATGTAATGTCTTGTTCTTTGAAGATAACATATGACCCATTTAGCTGCTTTTCAATGATCCATTTCTAGATTGCTCAAATATCTGCCTAACATCCCAACAATGTATCCAATATCTGGACATGTACAAACCTGAGCATACATCAAACTCTCCACTGTTGAAGCATAGGAAATCTTCTGCATTTCCTAAGTTTCAAAATCATTCTTGGGGCACTGTTCAAGACTGAACTTGTCTCCCTTAGCAATAGGAGTGTCTGGTAGTTTGCAATCTTGCATGCCAAATCTCTTAAGTACCTTTTCGATATAGCTCCTTTGTAATAATCCAATAATACACTGAGAGCGATCTTGATGAATATGGATTTTCAATACAAAAGATGTATCCCCAAGATCTTTCATCTCAAATTTCTTTGATAGAAATCTCTTGGTTTTGTGCAACAAGCCTATATCGTTGCTGGCAAGTAATATGTTATTAACATATAAAACCAGGAATACGTGTTTACTCCCATTGAACTTGTGATATACAAATCATCAACAATATTCATCTCAAAATCGAATGAGATAATAACTTGATGGAATTTGTAATACCATTGACGGGAAGTTTGCTTAAGCCCATAGATGGATTTTTTTTTGGCTATAACATATAAATTGTCTCATCAATGTCACCATTGAGAAGTACAGTCTTTACATCCATCTGATGTAACTCAAGGTCAAAATATGCCACTAATGCCATTATTGTCCCAAAAGAGTCTTTCGATGAAACCAGAGAAAAAGTCTCATTATAATCAATGCCTTCCTTTTGAGTGAAGTCCTTTGTAACAAGACAGCCTTATATCTCTCCACATCACCCTTCGAATCTCTCTTGATTTTAAATATCCATTTGCAACCAATGGGCTTTGCAGCTTCAAGTAATGTGACAAGTTCCCAAACGTCATTGTCTTTTATGGACTTAATCTCTTCATTCATGGCATCAATCCACTTTTGAGAATTAGTACTTTGCATTGCTTGATGAAAGTTGATCAGATCATCGTCCAACAATCCAATGCCAACATCATGTTCTTGGAGAAATATGATATAATCATTAGAGATTGCACTTCTCCTTTCTCTATTGGATCTCCTTAATGACATCTATTCTTGAGGTTGTTGAGTTTGTTCTCCAGGAATAACCTATAGATCTTAATTACGGAGATTTTCAACATTGTGTTGTGATTCTGGTGTTGCTTCTTGAACAACATCAAGAATAGGAGCCTGTTCATTGTAAAAAATAATCATAGGAAGAGAAACATATTCCTCTTCAAAGACAAAGTCTTTAACCTTATCTCTCTCCTCAAACTCAATATCCTCAATGAACCGGGCATTTCCCGTCTCATAAAAGGACTTGGTAGTGGGATCATAAAATTTGTACCCTCGAGACCATTCAAAGTACCTAACAAAATAGTTGCTTACTATTCTTGAGTCTAGTTTCTTTTCAGTTGGCCTATAAGGCCTTGCCTCAAGTGGACAACCCCAACTATGTAAATGCTTTATACTGGGCTCCTTGTCCATTCATAATTCATAAGGGGTTTTAGTCGCTACCTTAATTGGAACTCTGTTAAGGATGTAAGCTGCAGTTTTGAGTGCTTCTCCCCAAAATGAATCTAGTAAGGTAGTATAACTAATCATACTCCTCATCATGTCCTTTAATGTTCTGTTTCGCCTCTCAGCAACACCATTCATGCTAGGACTTCCCGGCATGGTGTACTGTGGAACTATACCACACTTCTCTAGGAATTTGGCAAATGACCCTGGACGTTGTTCACCTGATCCGTCA
The DNA here is from genome assembly GCA_035236585.1 of Warburgia ugandensis. Lineage (NCBI taxonomy): Eukaryota > Viridiplantae > Streptophyta > Magnoliopsida > Canellales > Canellaceae > Warburgia > Warburgia ugandensis. The sequence goes on from CP141136.1 coordinate 7,974,200, forward strand.
TATCTGCCGTAGTATTCACCACCACAGTCAGATCTGACAGCCTAAAAAAATCTAAAGTATGTGGAGAATGCATATACTGTTGTGTTTAATATACTTTATTGATGAATATTCCTTCATCACACAAAGATCCTCTACGAAAATCATCAAGAATAAAAGATTGGATGTGGAAGCGTACTTGAATCTATGAGTCCGGATGTGATCCTTGAGCTTTGTGGTTCATGATCTTCCAAACTAATGCGTGTGACTTTCTTGGTGAATGGTATTCCCTCTTTTCTAATGATGGGATGTCATAAAAGAATTATACGTATAATTTGGGGACCATAACCATTTATACCTTTTCTTATTTCTTCTTTTAGCCCATCATAAAATAGAAATTAGAGATTAGGTATCTACACATAATAAAACCATACATTTTGAGATGACTATGACCCATTTAACCTTAAACTTATTAGATTACTTTAATTTAGGCCAAAACCATATAATAGCATATAATATACATACATACATACATACATACATACATACATACATACATACATACATATCAAGTTGGTGAAAGTTATAGATTATCATTAGAGCATGAAACTTCCATACCTGGGAGGAAACTGAGATCTCAAGATTTGTAATATCAAAGTTAGCTCGAAGATATGACTAAAGGCTTAGACTACCGATGGATCATTTCCAGTCATCAATATATACATAACCAAGATATAAGGGCCAGTCCACTGATAAATAGTGAACAGTTAGCAAGGCTATTGCCAAAACCATTCTGAAGTAAGGAGTATAGCCTAGATGACCATGCCTTAGAAGCTTGCTTGAGATTATAAATGGCGTTGTGGAGCTTATCATGATTAGGGCGGATTAGGTCCTCAGAAGCTGCAGATTGCATCATATATACGTCTTCTTATAATTAGTCATGGAGCAATGAGTTGCAAACATCCAATTATCTTAAAGCCCTGCGTTTTGGAATTGCCAACAAGAGAATAATGGTATGGTGCAGGACTCAGGGACTAGACTTAAGGTCCAGTCAAAATCAGTTATTTCTGATTGAAGCCCTTGGCCACAATTTTGGATTTTAATCATCCGATGGTTCCATTTGCACGCCGTTTCATTTGGATCACCGATAGGCAACCTATGATTTTCATGTTAGGCTTCGAAGAATAAGATTCCAAGTATATTGACAAATATCAATCTAGTACTCCTCATCGCAGCCGTACTCTAATGAGGAAATTTTCTCACTTATGTATACGACTTCAGTTCATAAGACATTGGGTCACAATGGTCGTAGCTAGTGTAGGTGGGATGGGTGCTTAGTAGTTAATAGTCCATCAGTCTCTCGCATTACTGCATGGATGCTCTTATATTTTAGAGGTGGGGAGATCGAAGTAGCACTGGGCTGGAAACCACCGAAAGAGTATACAGTGTGCAGGAAGATGCATATAGGCAAGGGAACCGAGATGGAGCCTAGGTACTTGAGCATCAAGTGCAACAGGTTGGGATTCTGTTAATGTGTACAGTATGCAGTGTGCATCAAGTGCATCAAATGTACAGTGTGCAGGGAGATGCATATAGTAGCTGTATCAGACTTACCCATAAAAAATTATAGCCAAACATGTCATCGATAATAGTCAACTATGGACAAGTAAAATCTGAAACCAATGAGGGACTTAATGCAGGTCTCCGTAGATCTATGCATAATACATCAAGAGAGCGCTTAACGGTAAAATTCTATCAGGAAAAGGAAGTTTATATGATTTTCGAAGATAAGTTGAGGGGTGTCCGTACTATTACATGGTGTTTACCTGCGTGAATCAGTGGACTGCTCTACCCGCGGTAAAACTAAATTTGGGGTACTAATGGGTTGTGCTCTAAATGGTCATCTTTGGGCCACATCTTTGTCTTCTACATTGGATAATATTTACCGTCCTATCGATTGGGATTCGGTCCCATTTTTTCTGAACTTTATGAGCCATGCATTTTCTACTGGACACTGATAGTGGTTGGCGTCATCGAGTGAAGATCTTCTTAGCTGCTTCGTCCTTCTAGGGTGCAACACGGCTATGAGAATGAATCTTTCGGATCACCAAGCTGTACATTCTGTGATGTGTACTGATTTAACGCGCAAGCAGCATATAAGAACTCCGTGTTTTGGAGTCACTGCTGCAACTCGTTGAAGTTCAAGCGATAGAAGGACCCAATGAAATCAAAAGCATGAAAAGAAAAACAGCATCCGTTCGAGACATCGAAACCAAAGAAGAAATTCTATAACAAACTTAGCATATCTGTTTACATTTATATCTCCTCTTTCTCCACTATAAAACCATATATAGAACTGTAAGTTAAGTTTCTACGACGTTTCAAGCCCACCCATTACTCCCTAATTTCCTCATTCATTTAAGGGGTCTTACTGAAACTTTCTAAGATCTTCCTGACCTGGGAAACCAAGAAATAAAACTCAAAAGCAGTCAGAACTTGTTGTTGCCACTCTGGGAGATCATTTCCACCAAGTCAATCTCCCTCTTCACAATCTCAATTTCCATGAGAGATGTCACGTCCAAAGTTGTGTCAATCTCCATCAGCCTGTCATCTACAATCGAAGAGGAAGGCATCATCATCTCTTCAAAGAAAGACCCAATATGAGGCCTCTCTGGCAGCGTATTGTCATCAAGGGCAGGAAAGTCCATAACGTCATTGAAGTCAAACTTAGGCACTAATCGGTCACAGGGAAATGACTCTGAATTCTCCGGTGGGGTTGGTCTACTTGTAGCAATTGTTGGGGCTTTCACATTCTTCGTTTGTTCCCAATGATCGACATTTCCACGCAAACTCAGGCTCTTGATGTAGTTCTGTAGAAGAGAGCTTGGTTTTGGGTATTTCGAGCTGCGGCACTTCCGACGTGAGAATTGCCTCCGCTTGGTTGCATTCCAGTGGTTTTTAATGGAGTTTTCAGTTCGGCCGGGCAACCTCTTTGAGATTTCAGCCCATTTGTTGCCTATTTCTCCATGGGCTTCGATAAGGATCTTGTCTTCTTCCTCGCTCCAGGTGTCTTTCTGCAGCCGAAATGTAAATGCACCATTTTGTATGAAATCTGAATGTATAACAATAATAACAAAAAAGCTCCGGTAATTGCTATTAGTATTTCTTTGATAAGAGCAGGAAATCTCATTATTCGGGGAAGTACCATCTCCCTTTTTTTTCTGTCTTTAGCTGACACACACAAAGGTTAAAAATGTCAGTTGGGGTTGGAATCTTATTGCAAACACAGACAGAGTTTTTCCTATTTTCTGTCCTATCTTTCCTATTCCTTCCCTAATCTTTTCTTTTTCTACTTCTTCCTTCAATAATTATCCAAATCTGCCTCCATCCGTCTCTCCCACGCACCGCTGTGAGGACAAAGTGGGCTACTAAGAAACCGCTGGTGTTATAAGTGACCTAACAACTCTCCTACTTGCAACAAGTTTAAGAAAATAACCAAGTCACCCTTTGATAGCAAAGTCCTGGACGATCTTGCAGGCATTCGTATTGACATCACTCACGCACGTATCAAATTTTATATATTATAATACACTCCTATACACATGCTTGTATGTGTGTATATTGTATGTGGAAGCTACTTCACGCTCGTCATGGATGTCCTTTAGCTTTCCCCCTACTTATATCACAGTGTGAGAAAATAACAAACTTGTCCTCGCATTAATACACAACTGATAGCAAGAGGAATGACTTTTTTGGCACGATCTTTACACATGCAATATGTATAGGTCGGCCCAGATTTCTTGAAGATCCAAATCATTTACCCTTAACTTAGATGGCCGTGCTCCAAATTAGTGTCACTGTTTTCTTGAGTTGGAAGATGAACTGTAAAATACATCACTTTTCATTTTACAACTAAAAGTAGAAGTTTTTTAGGATGATCCAATAGATAAGCATTTTGAAGAATAACCCATCCAATTATTATTGTTGTATATATATTGAACACCCACAGCCAGGAGCACCTCAAACCCGTGTTCTTACTTAGGTACCATTGGAGAAGCCCTCTTGTGCCACTATGCTAGCATATATTGCTAAATTAAGAAGGACACTGATGGACCCTCGATGCCCTTCAATCTTGTGATAAACCATATAAACGCGTAGTTTTAAAAGCCGAGTTGGCCTTAGAGAACTATACATAGCTTATCAACACAGATACACACATATATAATGCCCTCAACAATTTTCCATGTGCATAACTGCAAATATGTGCTTCTTATCCTTGTACACCAAATTTGGCAATGCATCCCATTGCATGAACGCGTGTCAAACAATTTGGAGGGCGTAAGTATTTATAGAGACAAATGCTAGAGCGCTATTGCATGCACTGGTTATTCCTCAGATATGTGTAAGTTTCCCAGCTGTATTGTATGCATGTATAAAAGGCATCAAATTGGTGTCGAGAACAAAGAATTTAACCAGAAATTATTCATATAGAATATGAGAGGAGAATTGAAACCTTGATGTTAGGCCTTAAATGGTTATGCCATCTTTCTCTGCATTGCTTCCCTATTCTGCCATTCAACATCTGAGCAATATGGGACCATTTCCTGATCCCAAATTTCTCCACCAAACGTACTAATAATCTACAAATCGAATAAAAAGAAAAATCAAACCACAAAAGAAATTCAATGCATTAATACAGAATTTTTTTCCGAACCCTAAAAATTACTTTGGTGAATACTGATATCAAACTAAAAGATACAAGCATAAGAAAATGTTTGATCATGTAGAGAACAGCAAATCATACACGTAAGGCAACAGATTGAGATCATGGTTTCTATTAAAGAAAAAAAGGAGAAATATTCTCACCTATCTTCTTCCATTGTCCATTGCCCTTTGATCAAATTCGTTCTCTTATGATTCTTAGTTGTCTTCTTCACTTGCATGTTCTTCTTTTGCATGGCTCTCTCCCCAAAAAATACATTGTCACTAGTCATGCATGAAATTTCGTCTGGTTCACCAAAGTTCATAGGCTCAACGTGCTGAAAATTCATGACTCGATTCTGATCTTGCTCAATCCGATTGATTGTTTCTCCTTGATAATTCAGGACACCCCCATTTTGGAATTTTTGAATAATCCCATCACCGCAATGGTCGGCAGAACTGATCAAGACCCCAATGTCGAAATTTGGCAAATAACCATGGGAATAAGTTTCAGAAGGATCGAAAGGCGGAGTCCCCAATATGCTGAATTTCGAATTCGATGACAGCCCTTCAATGGGAAACTGATCAAATTGGTAAAAATCTGGCAATCCTTTTGAAGAAGAGACTCCTAATGGAAATCCATCTCCAAAATCAGGTTTACAGCTCTTTTGCAATGGAAATGATGGTGGGCAAGCAAGCTGACCTCTGAATTTCCTATCATAATCCATGAGAGAGAGAGAGAGAGAGAGAGAGAGAGAGAGAGAGAGAGAGAGAGAGAGAGAGAGAGAGAGAGAGTTGAATGTTGTAAGCTGGGTGGGGTGTATCTTATTAGCAAAGAGGCTGTGTATTGATTTCTGTGGGCATTATAGCCGTCGATGTTGTGGATGATCCCACGGTCAGAATTGCGTCGTAATTATGACTGTTAAACTTCCTTAGCTAGTAGTGTCAAGGGGCTAAAGGGGCAATCATCACGTTGTTATACACTTTGCCATATTTTGGAAAGTCTTGTCAGTCAAAACTAATGGACACGCGTCGGACAATCATAGGCTATGCTGAATTTACGGCCTTGCCAAAATGCAGGAACATCAATGACTGGATAGTCCTACTGTCTATTCATTTCTGCAACGTGCTGAAAAAGGAACGGCAGCCTCAACGATTTTCTTGCAAATAATAGAGCTGCCCTCCATCTCATTGCAAAGATAACTTGGCTTTTTTCAAATTTCTCCTAAATAAGCATTGCTTGTGAAGGCCATGGAAACCCCCGATGGCTGGCTGCCCTTTGCCTGTAACTAGTGAAAAGGGTACGTGCACATTTTCATGCAAGAGAGAGAGATGATAGGACTTTACAAAGAAAGTCGAGAGTAATATGTAGTCTAGTCGAGAGTAATATGTAGTTTGGTTTTCAAAATGGTCTTTATCATGTTGGAATGAGATACAGTAGCCATGTTTTGGAAATTTTGGGATGAAGGGGGATGTCTCATTTAGGGAGAAGCACAATTCCAAGCCCACGCTGCAAAGTCTATGTGTTGATCCATACTATTGAATTTGTAAACTACCAATATAAGACCAATATAGTTTTGTCCCATGTCAAACCGTTATACTGTCCACAAGATATACAATATAGTAAAAATCGAGTATTGCATTTTCCTGTCGGAATTTGACCCAAGCCTGATGGATTCTTATATACTCTACCGTCGCGTCAAGCTCCACTTCTTGATGGATTCTTATATCAAAGACAAAATCAAATGCAGCGGTATAGAGTTTTGGCTGCTGCCAGATTAACTGATTGGATCATACGCACGGGAGATACTAGGGCCCAAAAAGCATTTGTCACCAATGAGTGTGACTGTGTGACTATGCCTCTCTTTTTAGCAATTTTTTTTTCTTTTTAATTACTTTTTTGGAGATGAATGTTTCATTTTGGACACTGAAATTAACATGGTGGCAAAAGTCAAGGTGTAAAGTAATTGTTTCCTCTTTATTTCACAATATTTTGATCGAGACTACCAGTTAATACCATTTTTAATCCACCTTCCCTCATAAACTTTGTTGGTGACTAATAGAGACAATTTCTGTAACCGAAAGTGACATTATTCCCATGAAATTTGGCTTGTTTCTATTACGATTGTTATTGCTATTTATAATTTTTATTTGTATGTGTAATGGGTGTATTAGTTTCAAGTAATGACTCTATTATTTTTCATTTATTCTTTGTTAAAAGCCAAGATCAATCGTCCCTTAAACTCAAACATCAAAATGCAGCTCTTGGTGCTATAAATACCCAAATTCATTATAGAGGAACTGGTGAAAGGCAACGTGGAAGCCCACTCAACCTACATATGGGATCCATCTGATTAATCTTAGCTGTCCGTGCTTACTGGACTTGCATTTGGTCTATGTTGGCTAAGCAAACTTCTTAATTGATAATTCTAATAGCATTCTACTTAATTGATCAAGAGCTTGGAGATGACCATTCAAGAAAAACAAAAAGGAGAAAGAAAAGGAAGTTGGAAATGGATGGAGAAGAAAGGCACCTTTGAACAGAGGGATACGATTATCCACATTGATGGTTCGAGCTGCCGGGTACAGTTCCATGGAGATAAGCACTCCATTTTATAAATTTTTCCCCATTAAACAATTCATTATCTCAGGTCTCTGCTCCCCGATGGCATTATTATCTTGTCTTTGTTGACCATAAATATATAATTTCATTTCATTTTAAGACGGCAAATTATCATATAACTGTTCTCAACGTCTTCAGAGTGATAAGTGAACGACTTTTTCAGTTTCTGAAGTAAAGAATACTAACTGAAGTCAATTGGGATTGCTCAACCAATGTCCACCATGCATACCCGGGGAAATACCATTGACCGGGCTATTAGGTTTGCTCCATCGATCCGTGTAAATTGAGTAATGGCCTTTAGGTGGATAATACTTGAGCAGTGAGTTGATGATGATAAGAAGTGCTGATATGTAAGGCACATAATATAAAGGTTACTAGCCAAATGACTTGTCATTATTTGTCATCTTCTCATGCTTTCTAGTATGATATCATTTATAGTTTGGGATGTATATGCTACGACTTTCCATTCGTCGTTCCTTCTATTCTTGTAACCTAACCCTGAAGTGCACTTGGTTGCATGTTCAAGTCCCTTTTCCTTTGGCTAGGATTAGATTTAGGGGCAGATGCAAGTGAGAGTGTGTGAGTGATTTGTTTTGTAATTCTATGCTTGTAACAAAAAAAATGAAAAATACAAAATATAATTACAAGAAAGCTATTCATGATTTTGTGAGAATTCCAAAATAATGCAACTAGATGGTGAGACAGATGAAATGGGTTGAGTTGGACGAAGATGTCTTCAATTTCAGATTTATAAACCCATCTGCTTGTTAGTAGTGTTTGAGATCGCTTGAGTTTTAATTTCTCATTTTAATTGCTTGTTAATGGTGCTTGAGATTACTTCAATTTCAAATTTCTCATCTTAATTGGTTGTTAGTGCATGGTTATTTGAAGATTGCATATCGGGATAGTAAACAACCTTCTTCTTTTTTGGTTAGCATGGGAGAAGAGAGAAAATATAAGCCATAATTTCTTCCCATAGTTTTCTTCTCTGTAGCCCAACCAAAACAAGTTATGAGCCCACATAGGCAGGTAGAGTGGGACATACAAGTTTTATGCAAAGTAGGCCATACGCACAAGTTTTGTATTACATTTCATTAGAGTGCTCCCACACAAGTCTATAAAAGTTCCATGCATATAGGTTTTGCTTACATTTTGTCAGGGTGGGCCCAGGTGCAAGTTCCACACAAAGTCTTCAGTCAAATCACATATTGAGTGAAACCAAATACACATGTTTTTGTTTCTATAGGAACAAAGGAAAGCCATATATAGGTTTATGTTAGATTGTGTTACTATGCACCAATATTGGTTTCACATAATTAGTGCCTAAATACTCAATTTTATATCAAAATACTGTAGTACTTACAATAATATTCTCCTCTTTTGATGCCACTACTCCATCTCAATCCATCTAAAGTAAACTTGTCTCATCATATCAAGCATCCCAATGCATAACCACCATCTTAAGACATATGAGTCATCTCCATTACATGAAACTGAGTCCCTCTCCCTTAGAATCAACTAACATCCTGTTAGAGATCAGCCAAATATGAATTCCAAGAGCCTAGCACACATGTAAGTCACCAGGACTTGTAAATTGGTGGGTCATGAAGCAAATGATAAAAAACCATAGGGTCTGGAATGCTATGGGTAAGTCTACTCTAAGCTTATTATCCATAGAATCCTAATTTTGGTCTTTTTATGCACAACGATAGATAACTCCAACCCTTTGTAGCCCCTTCTTCTATCTTATCTACCGCCTTGCTCCTAGGCACTCTATTACTCCAGCCACTATTTGTAATAGCTTGCTTTTCAAGTAGCTCGCACCCTAGTTGGTGTGGCTCTTGACCAAGAGTGAGCTTAGCAATTGGCTTAGGTACAAAGGTGCAAGAATAAAGGCATGATTAGTTCCATAAATTTCATTGTTGACTAGAAGAAAAAATGATTAGTTGGGGTTATTAAACCTAATATGTAAGTGCAGAATTTGGTTTATTTTACATCGTCTTACCCAAATTTACTAGTTTCTTCACTATTTGTAACTGTTCTTTACTTAGTGAGTGGAACCTCCCTATTACGTTCATATTTTTAGAACATTTTTATGGAACTATTCTCATCCAAGTGGTCTTATTTTGTATTCCATGATAGGAAGCATTACTCCTCTTTTCTTTCCAAATTAAAGAAATGATTGATTGGTTTGTGTGCCTCTCTTATTACTAGTATTATTTATCTTTCACTATCTTTTAGTGGTCTATTTGTAAGCTACTAATGGAAATTGTCTCCCTATGGTTTTGAGTACAGTTGATTGGACTTGTGGTTCTTATCATTCACTCTATTGGTTGTAGTGTGGAGATTATGATGATCATGGAGTCACTCTACAAACTACACTATCACCCGCATGATTGTCAGTTGTCCAACTTTTTCTTAAATGGTGACTAAACTCGCTAACTCAATTGGCTCTTGGCTGAATTGAGGAGGTTTTGAAACTACTGATCAAGTTTTACCAAGTAGAATGTGCTTTCTTTTGTGATGCAAAACCTGCAATTGTGCATCGATAGCCCTATATCAACCACTCCTCCTTCTATCTCTTAATATTAAACTAAAACAATGGTAATACTTTAAATCTTTGCTGAAATCTCAGCCTAGTTATGGTATCATTTGAGTGCTCCTGCGCAGTGAGCCGAGTCAAATCCTATTTTTCATGGCCACCGCTTGCCTGCTCTTTGTAGTCGGTTACTTAACTTTCACATGAAAATGCTAAAAACAAAGCAGTAGTCAAACTCTTTTCTATTAAACAATTTTTGGGGCCCATGTACCACAAGGATATAGAATTCGTTAAATTGGTAATTGACATAACAGTGATGGCACCAATTTATTACTGCCGACTTTTACCTTGATTAGTATAAAAGAATATCTAAACATGATCTTAGGATGATTCTCTTACACATCTTCAATGGTGGAGATGATTATATTTTAGGCAGATTTTAGAGCTTGTATATTGTCTACATATAATGGCAAATTTAAATTTACAATCACTTTGATAATGGGCTAGGACATTGAAAGTAATCCCATCAAGTTAGTCAACACCTATATTAAATTTTAATTCAAGTACAGAGGAAAAAAATAATTAAAATCAAACCTAGATCACAATGATCACATTTCTTCAACACACCCTTACAAGAGATCGTGCCATCATGCACATTGATGTTGGATTGCAGTAACCGAAATCGCAGCTTTACGAGATCTTTTGCTAAGAGATTTGGTAGTTGATCACTAGTGCACATCATCAAATTCTTGTTGACCACTTTATCTCTAACAAAATGAAAGTATACTTTGAGATCTTTAGTGCAGCTATGAGATATGAGATTAATAGTCATGTAAGTTGCACTAATATTAAGGCAATAGATCAGTGGGGACAAGAGAAGAAGGCACCAAGTGCTTTTGACAAAGATTGAATCCAAAGTACCTCCAAGGCAGCGGTGTAAGTGATCAAAATTCTATCTCATTAAATGATCTAGCTACCATGTTTTTGGCCATCCAAGATTGGTTAATTATCTAGATTTTAGATCAACTAGGCAACTGACCCTATAGGCATCAAGATCCAATTTTGAGGGCTTATAAATCATTAATCCAAAATATATTGTTTCTTTGAGATATGCGCAGGATCCACTACACGATAGTCCAATGTACTAATATGGAAGCATGCATGAATTAGTAAACATTACTGATAGCAAATGTGACATCCATATGAGTGAAATACAAATATTGCAAAACTCCAATATTACGCCTATATTTAGTTGCATCCTTGAATAGATCACCATTGTTCATGGAGATGGGAGGCAATGTTGGTAAGGTCGCTAGTTGAGATTTGTCTATATTGAATTTCTTAAGTACATATTTTCACTTAGTGAGACATACCAGTTGAAGTGAGGAGAGCCACAATTAGCTCCCACAAAAAGTGAAGATCACAAAGATTTTGCAAGGAAAAGTAATTGTAGATGAGTTGTCGCTAGTTATAAATTAGATCGTCAATGTATATAAAAAATAGATAACAATGGACTTGTGAATGCATATGAAAAGCAAGCTATCATTCATGGACACTTTGAATCCCCACCTAAGAAGGGAGTGAAGAATGAGCGCCATACTTTAGAGGCTTGTTTGAGGCTATAGATCGATTTCATGAGGGAAAAGATGAGATTTGGCCTTACTGGATCAATGAAACCCTGTGGGTTTGTAATACAAAATCTCTCTTGAAGTTGATAAATTGGCTAGTTGTGAGAGATATCAATAGAAAGAACAATCCTAATTATTATTGGTTTCTTAACAAGATTTGATGTCTCCTCAAAATAAATATCTTCACATTGATGGAACCTTTTACTATATTCCAAGATTTATGTTTTCCTGAAGTACATCAGCCTTAGTTTTAACACAAAATAGTCATTGCTTCCAACAACATTCATCCATGGTTTGTTGGTACTAGAATCGAGGTACCATTAAATTGATGTGCACGATACTCTTTTCCACAAAACCTCTCCATAGAGGTGATTTGAAGAACAATAGAGGTGGTTGTGTTGGTGTTGGCTCTGGTGAGAGAGTGAGTGAGCATATGACGAGTTTTTTAGACTAGTGGAGGGAGGATAAGGATAGGTGATGGTCGAGGGTGATCAATTGGGGGGCTAAAAATGATCCTCGGCAACATCAAAAGGTGGTTTACTTGTAGTTGTGGATCATATTTTTGGAGGACAAAAGAGGGAACTATATCTATCATTTGGGGTGGGGATGGCTGAGAGCATATGGGTGATGAGAGTGGAATTAGTGGAAGATTCAAAAGTGAACCAAATTGTAGATACTTGATGGAGAGTTTAGAAGTGATTGACACAATTAGAAATTTGGGTGGATGAAATAGTTAGTGATTTATTTGAATAGTTAATTCTTTAGGAAAGAACATTTTCTATGAACTTGACATGGTAGGAGATATAAACATTGCTTAATCATGGATCCTAACATTTTTATCAATTGACTTTCTTAAGTAGCTCAGAAAAATGTATGGTCTAGATCTGTTTTCAAGTTTGTTTTTATCCTATAGTCATAAACAAGGACAACAAAATAATCAAACACTTTTCAAAAGAGAAAGTCAGGAGGTTTTTCAATTAGATGTATAAGAGGATAATCATATTTGATAGTTGAAGGAGGAAGTCTATTTGTTAGAAAAAACCAAGTCTAAAAGGCATGAAATTAGAAAATAGGTAGCAAATTAGCTCAATTTAGAAGTGATAAACTAGACTACATTACATAATAGCGCTTTCTTTCCACTATGCTATTTTTTTGAGTGTATGCAAGTAAGAAACATGCCTAGCAATGCCATGTATTGAAGAATGAGTCGATTTTGGCAAATTCTTCCCATCAGTTCAAAGAGTCTTGATCATATTAAATTTTGTTTAAATTTACAACAAAAAAGAATTATTTATCTTCATTATTAAATAGTTTTCATTGTGACCACCATTAGTTTCTAATATGATAGTTGTTTATTCAATTTGTAACAACTCTTTTATTTGTTAGCCATTATACTTTTATTACATGGCCGTTATATTGTAACAATTTTTTGTTAAAGTTTATAACTGTTATAAGAGTAATGGTTTTTTGGATTTATGGGGCAGCTATCCATGATCCCTATACAAGGGTTGCCCATAACTCATTATTGCACCAAATACTTCCTCTTTATTTTGAGAACTCTCTGGCTTTGTTTTTTGTTATCAATTCTCTCTTCTTTAGAGATACCGATCTGGAAAGTTCTTATTGTTTATACACGATTGCCCAATCATGGTATGCTCACATTATTCAATTTCTCATTGAATATTTTGATTCTTGATTGATAATCTTGTTTCTAAGGTGGTATGAGTTTTTATTGTGTTTTTTAAATCATCATACCTTGAGATCCGAGGTATGATAAATCAAGAGAAAAAATTTGATTGTGTTTCTTAGATCATCATACTTTTTGAGATTTGAAGAAAAAGGGAAACATGATTGTCTTTTCTAGATCAACATACTATTTGAGATCCGAAGATACTTATACAGAAAAAAGAGATATGATAATTTTTTATTTTTTTGAAGGAATTTATAAGTTATAGACTTAAGTATTGGCCTTAATCTAATAGTGCAAATCATTAAAGGCAAAAGACTGAATATAGCTTAGTTGAATTCCAGAGATAGAGCTATCGAGATTCCTTGGATATTTAGGAAGTATTAACTATTTTTAAGAAGCAATATTTGTAGTGCCACTCTAAGCTAGTAAGTTTAAATTTTTTTGTTTATGCAAGTAAATATTTTCCAACAATTTGAAGATACAAATTACCCACATGGACTTTACAAACTTAGTGGCAACTAAATTGAGCTCACTAAATCCTAATATGGTGTACTCAAAATATAGATTTGATGATACAAATTTCAGAAGACGGGAAACCATCTAAAGGCATTGTTAGCTTGACCAAATTATATCTCAGGCTAGTGGAAAACACACAATCAACAAAAGAGTAGTCGGGTACTTTGAATAAAATATATGTCGAAAAGGATACAACCAAAGTTTCAAGTTGACAAATATAATTTGTTAATTACAATCCTCTAGTGTTGGAATTTCAAATCACTACAAGAGGGTTAGAAATTAATGAAATTTACCATGATTTGATTATCATCTACAAGATGTCATCATGACAAAAATCTACCGAAGAAAACTGAAGCTATTGATTCTAAAGAACCAATTGCAGAACTTATTTTTGGCAGAGGAAATCCAAAAAAATGCACTACCAATTATCAACTCAAGAAATTGGTGGATTGGAACAATAAGGAAAAAAATGAAATATGTTCAGAATAATGGGAAGTTGATATCTCAAAATAGCTCATGAGATGGTCAAGGAGATATCAACCTAAAGACTTACTTGTAAAAATGTTGTCACCTTGAAAATATTAGAATGTGAGTGCCTTGATACTAACATGTGACTGATAGTTAATTAAAGAGAAATTTTCTTGAGTTCAAATAATGATATTTGTAAGATGAGAGGTACAGAAACTCAAGATGGTAAGAATGTAGCTCTCAATCACTTCAAAGCTTATAAAGTAGAAGTTGAAAATATTTATAATGAAAAGACTAAGATGTTGAGGCATGATCGAGGAGGGGTGTACACTCCTATATTGTAAAGTGAATGGTATTACTAGAGAATTATGTCCTCCTTATACTCCTTAGCACAATGTAGTTGTTAAGTGAAAGAACATAACATTAGTTAAGATGGCCAATTTCATGCTCACTAGTTCAGGGTTATTGCAAAATTGTTGGGAAAAGCAGTGTTCCTAGCATGTCACATTCTAAAAAATTGGAGATTGCTCCATAAGTTATGGGAAGGAGGAGACCTAACTGTAGTTGTCTAAAGGTGTGGATGCCTAGCACATGGAAAATTGCTAAGACATAGAATGCTTTTATTGGTTATTCTATGACTAGCAAGGCCCATGAACTTTTAAACTTAGGAAACTCCTCATCTGCACATGAATGTGGAAGCTATACATGTGAGTTTTAATGACTTTGCAACACAGGCTACATAAAAAGACTAATGATTAGACTTTAGATGAGCAGGGTTAGTCATGGCATGGATTTTCACCAATATCAGATATGACCATGTATTAGTGGTTTTGTTATAAGTAGATAATGTTTTGAAGAAATTAAAAGCACCTTTCAAGAGTTGTGCAGCTAAGAAACCTTTATTGGTAGCATACCTATTGACATAAAGCAAATATAAGCTATAATTATTGTCATAATGATACAACTGTGATAAAAACATATAGTACATGTTATAGTGAGATTTTTTGAAAATCATGTTTGAAGCACAATAGAGTGAAAGGTTTAATTTGTGAGCGATTTGGCCTACTATGTGAAGTCAAAGAACTAGAAAATCAATCCTCTCAACAAAGGCACTATGATGAGAGCAATATCTAAACATTAAGGGGAATGGGGTTAGGCAACCATACCTAGTGGCATTGATCAGGTTCAAAGAGAAAAGTAAGCTATTTGAAAAGTGTGAGTACTTAATTTGATGAATTTATTTTCATTACCCATTCTTATGATGTATGTAGTATGCCTTTTACATAGTGAGGTTGATATTTTTCTATCTTAATAAATCTATAGATCTTTTGAATTGCAATGTATACAAGGCTACTAGATTTGCCTATTCCAAGTATGGAATTGAGGCAACTTGCTATGAGATTAATGATTAGACTCTACAATAATGGGTGAAATATAGAATTATGTGCATGGTCTTGCATAAAAACATAGAGCTTAAAGTACACATGTGTCCATAAAGAGAAGTGTGTGTTATAATTCTAGCTTATTGTGAACTGGAGCAGTTCAAGACATTGTTCATTGTATGCCCTAATATTTGTTAAAATGTATAAATTAATAGGAAGTTCTAGTCCAAAGATACTTTCTTTTATGTACTGATCCAAAGATACTTTCTTTTATGTAATGATTTCTCAGTTTTATCAATCCTCTATTAACTTAAGAATAAGTGGGGGAAATTTTTAGTTGTTTTAACTGAAAACAAGTGAGGGATTGTTAAAATTTTTTTTTTTTAAGTTATGACAAAAATAAATTGTTTATGCTTATTATTAAATAGTTTTACATGTGATTAGCATTAGTTTATAATGTAACAGTTTTGCATTAAATTTGTAATGAATCTTTTATTCATTAGCCATTACATTTTTATTATATAGTTTTTATAATGTAATGTTGTTAATGTTTTTAAGTGTTACATGGGTAATAGTTTTTTGGACTTATGGGCAGCTACCCATGATCCTATATAAGAGGTGCCCCCAAAGTCATTCTTGCACAAGTCACTTTCTCTCTTTTCATATATCTTTTTAGTATTATCTTTATCTCTCTTTTAGAGTTATTTAGTTTTGTGTATTACTCTCTCTCTCTCTCTCTCTCTCTCTCTCTCTCTCTCTCTCTCTCTCTCTCTCTCTCTCTCTCTCTCTCTCTCTCTCTCTCTCTCTCTCTCTCTCTCTCTCTCTCAATATTTACAAGCTAAAATGCTCATTCCATACATTTGCAATTAGTAAAAGCATTAAAGAAATAGTGCAAAATTTTCCCCACTTATCGGTTTTGTTAATTAAACGAAAATGATAACATATTTGCAACCTTTTGGGTAGTTAATTACATGTCTTTAATAAAAGATAAAATTTTGATTATTAACAACATTATTTGATTACAAGCCATAGGCTAAGACTAGAACAAGCCATTGATAGGTTTTATGGGAGCCATGGAGTAAAAGGGAACCATATGCAAAGTATGACTAGCCATGAAAATGTCCAGGTGATAATATGTCATAAGTTTTCCAAAATGGCAAGGCCATAAACTTGCATGGTATTGACTAATACCTATTCAAGTTAGGAGACTTGAGGATTATGACTTACACCTTAACCAAAGTGTTTGTTTTGGCATAAGAGCTAAGTTTTAAGCTAGGTTATATAGACAATATATCATCATGTAAACCAAGGCTTAGTGTTTAGCTAATGGTTGACTTAGACTTAAAGGGTTTAAGCCCGGATGGTCACTCCCTTAGGTAACAACATCAAGGCTAAGATGTGTGTGGTCTATGGCTCATGATGGTTAGTCATAGGCATCACCATAAATAAGCAAGAACCTAATGGTCCAAGCAAGGGTACTAGAAAGGGTAAACCAAATTGAATCATGGCTATCCCCAAGGGAGCAAAGCCAAGTTATAACTTTATAGAGCATAAACCAAAATGGGTCATAGCTGAAACCCCTTGGAGTACAACTATTTAAATCTAGGCTCATATCTCTCTTAAACACCTTGAACAAGTTTGTCACCTTATGAGTAGGAAGAGAGAGTAAAGTAGACTTCTTGTTGAATTCATATATGATTTGAATGTCTGGAGTGAAGGAGAGAACCCCTCTTTATAGTTTTGAGTGCCATAATAGTTATTTTGGGTAGTCAATGAGGTTACAGCACCACATTGTTACCATAATTGTGGCACTAATAAAAATTACCCTTTTAATTGTTTGGTGCCAATTTGAGGCTGTTTGTTATAGGTTAAGATTATTTTTATATTTGGGTTGAATGTCATTATGAACTATCATCATGTGATTAGCAAACTAGACACTCATTTGTTGAGTTTCGACTTGAGTTGAAGGGAGACTGTTTGGTACCACTAGAAGAGGGAACAATAATTTCTTGTGCCAGTGGGGCTAGACACCTTCTTGAAGCAATTTTGATTATCCAATTCCAGTAGTGTTGGATGTCTTCTCAAAGTAGCTTAAGTGCATTTGATTCTAGCCGTACAAGACACTTTCTTAATGCCTTTTGAGATCCTCCAATGCCAATGGTGCCAAAGTTCTTATTTTGAAGTGATCTTGGATGATTTTCATGTATGCCTAGTTGGATCTTTTGAGCTAAAATAACTTGTCCAGTGCCAAAGTTCTAGGACCACTTTTTTAATCCAAACAGATTGCTATGTCGATTTTTACATATATTATTTACACATACAAGTGGAAGCTAGAGCATCAATTTGAGGTAAAGTTCATCCAACCATAGCTTGACCTATCATCCTTTATCTCTTCCTTAGAAGTTAGTGCTATTCCTATTAGAGTAGGAGGGCCTCATTATTTTTATTCAATTTTTTAAAGAGAAGGAGCGTATGGTGAAATTTCATCGGTGCCATCTCTACTTAAACCCATAATGGTTTTAGGTGGCATCAAACTTTCATTAGTTAGTGATGGGCTAGTTATGTCATCTTTAAGACTGGAACCACTTTGTTCATCTGGCTTTTGATGAAGGTTAAAGTAGATCTAGATGCTTATTAGCCTATATTTGATGCCAAAGAGTAAAAACCATGAAGGTAAAGGATGTGGAAAACATAACCCTTGAACAAGAAAATGTAACCCTTGGACACGTTAAGAAGAAAGACCAAGGGAGTCAAGGAAACTTACTCATGCATCAACATAAACTCACATACATAGGAGAGGAAGGCACCTCGAGCTTCAATGTGAGAACAATAAGCCTCCAGCAGTATTTGTAAGGTTTAACCATATTCCTTCCTTTCTGAGTGGATGACTAAAAGTTAGTAATCATGCTTTCTGCTCAGGATATTGTATAGTGGTGCGAATTATTACTCTACACATTAAAATTTGTACCACTTGGAGAGAATAAGAGCAAGACTCCTAGTCCTAGTATTCAATCTACTCTTAAGGCTCATCCTGGGTCTAATATGTGAATTAGCCATATTGAGAATGTAATCACCATTCCTACTAATACTGATTATAGGAAAAGAGTGGTAGAAGAGGCAAAAGACTTTAATACTACCTTGACTTTCTAAAGAGGGGGAAGGCTCTAGGATGGCCATATAATGTGAAGATTCATCCCTGTCGGCGTTTCGGGCATTCTACAGTTAACAAGAACTAGTGGTTCTTGCTTAGATAAATTAGTCGCATGAATGAAAGTACCATCATACGAGGCAAACATGTGAAGGGGGGGTGGGGTTTGTGGCCCCCAAATGTGTGTTCTTCATCTTGTGCAACTGATCCAAGTGTCACATTCTCCTAAATGAGACTCTACTCAAGGGTAATATTTTTTGATGAATCTTCAATTGATGGAATTCTATTCAGTACGATCTGGTTTAACAATCAAGTAGGCACCATTACAAAAGACTTTCTTAATGACGAAAAGATTGTCCCATTTTGGCTTGAATTCTCCTCTAGAGCAATCGAATACAATGATCAGGTGTTTTAATGATAAAAAGAGGCCTCCTTTCTTGAAGGAGCATAATTTGTCTTTCTCGTCCAATTCTCTTGACATTCTAGCTTGGTATGCTTCTAAAATATGTTGAGCCTTGAGATAGGCTTCGGAGCAAGTCTAATTCAGCCAATCATAAGGCAATACCAGGATCTTCTAATGCAAGATCTTGAGTTGTGACACTGTGGGATGGAATTTGAACTTCCAATGGCAATATAGCTTCACTTTCATAGACAAGTGAGAACAGAGATGCTCTTATGGCAGTTCGGTAAGTCATTGTATAAGACCATAAAGATTGCAAAGTTTATTACTATAGTCTAACTTGGTTTTTAAGATATTCTTCTTAAGAATCTTGCCTAAGGTCTTATTAAAGGCTTCAGCTACGCCACTGTCTCTAAGGTTATATGTTGTTGAAAAATATTATTGAATGATATATTCCTTGCACAATTTTGCTATGACTCCACTATGGAATGTTGTTCCATTGTTGGAGATGATTGCTCTTAAAGGTCCTTTTAATTGTTTCTCAGAACCTCCTGTCGAAGACCTTCGTATGTTAGCGTACGAATAGGAAGAGCATTTATTGTTACAGTGTCAGATGCCTTGTATGATGCCATTTCCTATGGCTTTAATCAATGTCCGGTTGTGTGATGCCTTGTATAGTGTCATTCAGTAAGCTCCTAAAGGTTCTTAGTAACACTTTCTTACTTACAATAGCCTCATCAGTTCTTGCTATCAAATGAGAACAGTTAGGGCAATGGGAAAAGCAATTTTGTCATAATTTAAAACAATTGCCACAGATTGCATTCACATATTATTCAATAGAGATGAGGATTTAGAATAACTAGGAGTACAACTAACTTTAAAACGTAACAAACTGGCAAACTTCGATTCCAATGTCACTCTATTCCTAAACCCAGAGAAACACACAAATTAGGCCCAAATACCCAAGGGTACAACAAACACATTCTAAATGAGCTCTAGTAAACACATTTTATCCAGAAGACTTCTTCTGACCGAAACATGTATTCAAGAACAAAATCCAGCTCAAGCAACAGTTTCGTTTGCCTCCTCCATCGGGTCCATTCTCCTCAACGGCCCCAGGACGATATTCTTTGCTCAAAGACATTAGGGGGTCCCCCCCAAGAAGAGATCGCATCCATATGCAATTTCATAACCGCAATGAAGAACAGTCCTAGAAGGTTTAACCCAGAAATTAAAGCATGAGGAGGTCTAGAGAAAGACAATCCAGAAATCTTAAATTGCCCCCACCAGGATCTCCTTTATGGGTTAGCATCAGTCCATGAAGTCACGACACTGGCCCATACGAAGCAGATGCAATGGGGGAACTCTGTCTTCTTGTTTTCTCAGAAAATTTGCCACAAAGTTGCCTGGGAACCGTCCCCTTCCAATTTGTCATGTCCAGTTCAGCTAGGCTCCTAAATAGCCATAAATAGAAGGAAGAAGACAACCTAAAGACATACGATGTCACCATTCGGCAAGAGTACAAAAAATGGAGGAACTACTAATTTTGCCCTTACTAAAGATCCTAAAAACCACGAGAGAACGTTCTAGGTAGGATTTTCACGGTACACAGGCAGTTTGGAGTTTGGACCACTATGGTATGTATTAAACATAGGGCCCTTCCATGAGATAAGTACATGTATAAAATAAGCAAATACCCCCACCAAATAGGGGAAGGCTACCTAGAGAAGCCAAAAGGGAAATCCACTCATTTCACTGATTGACTTTGCCATCTTCCTCTTTAAAAAAGAAGAAGACAGAAATAGAAGAAAAACAAATATATGTAAATATGAATATATCAAAGGTATGGTGAAACTTAATTGTAAATTTAAGGCATGCCAAAAACAGGCAACCCAAGTCAATGCATTTGGATTATTCTAACTAATTCTTTTGAGTCTTTGAAAAATCCACAGAAATGAATGGTATCTTTTTTTTTAAAGAAATATACCTAGATAAATTCAATAAGTATGAGATATAAAATTTGATTTGTAGCCTTATTAGGGTAATTCTAAGAACCTCAGGATCATAACCACGGGAGCAGCCGCGGAACATCAAACAAAGTCAGGGCAACAAAAAGACAGTATTTTCCATACCAAAATGAGTAAAAATGCTGACTCACAATTTCCCATTAAGGCAGCAGCTCAGAGACTTGAAAGGCAAACAAGAAGAAGAAGAAGAAAAATGCCACGTGCCAGTCCTTGACTTAAGTTGCAAGGTTCCCATGTCCAGTGCGCCCTAAGCATCCACATCTGATTGCTCTACAAATTGGTCCGTTCAATGGTTTTACACCTCACAATGTGTTATTAAATTCTCAGAGCAGAAACACCTGGTTGATCTGATCGAGTGCGCATTAGACATGGGAAAATATCAGCACTACCATACAATTTACACTTCGGTATTTTAACACCACTACAATATACTTAACCTGCCTACATGTATCCTAAAAAATTGTTTACCAAAGAGGACGCCACCCGAATATCACTGGGTCACGCAAAACTCTTTATTCTTGCAAAAAAGATCTCAGTTCAACATGGCACTTTGGGTCCAACGTCCTGTTTTTATAAATATAAATATAAGTAAAGAGAAAACCGAGAAAAAAAAAAGAAGATCCTCGTGTTCCTGCAACTGTTAAAAATTAAACATAACATGCAGTACATAGTCAGGAAACGTTCATCTATCTTGTTCATACGGGTAACCCTGCCTACACTAGATGCAGAGTAACAAAAACCCTTATCTAAGACAGTATCATGTGACAAAAAATTTTGAGGGTACCAACAAAACAGCCATCACATCGCAATCGGGTCACAAATCAGATGCCTCTACCCCTGAGCCGAGAGATGTTCATTTAGTCTTCACCGGGTGGGAATCATACCATCCTCCTCAGCTGGAATCATGCCTTCCTCCTCTTCCTCGCCGTAGCAAGGGGATGGTGACCTGTGCTTCTCCCGAACTGCACCATTAACAAAACCCCCATTTTCACCATCACGAGTTGGAGATCCCCATAGTCTTGGGGATGGATTAATAGGCTCCCTAAATCTCTTCTGGCTGTCAGAAGGAGAATCTGATATCTGCCCTTCTGGGCTTTTTGAGTGGAAAGGCTTAACAAATCCTCTTCCATTTTCAACATGATAAGGTGACCGCTTCTGAAAATCTTGCGGTGGAGAAACGCGATTCACCCGTCTAGTAGCAGGTGAGACATCTCTCCTATGCAGAGGAGATTGACTTGGTGCCCCTGCACCATATCGGTCAAAGCTGCGGCTTCTGCTTCGACTATGGTGACCCCAGGCACGGCCCTTGTATGGGCTTGGGCTACGGCTTCTGCTTCTGCTTCTGCTTCTGCTCCGGCCTTGGCCCTTATCTCCCATCCGCCTGGTATCAGCAGAGAAACCCATATCATACCTGCGTCCAACATGAGCATCATGGAAGCTTCCTTCATACCTGTCAAACAGAAAGAAGCTTTATAACTATTACTGTAATGCAAAACAGTACAGTTGTTGTTGTTGTGTGACCTTGAGGTTAGAGGTTCACGGAATTGAAATAGTCTCTTGCAAAAATGCAAAGTACAGCTGCATACTATAGACCATTGTAGTCCACCCCCCTTTCCTGGACCCCAAGTATGGAGGAGCTTCGTGCACCTGACTGCCCTTTTTTACTGTAATTCAAAAGATTGATTGATGGAATGTGAGAATGTTCTTTACCTGTCACGGGAATCATGATCACCATTTCCACGGCCACCTCTGTCTAGACTACCTGAAGACATCGGTATGCCCCGTCCACCTCTTCCACCAAAGGAAGAATCATTCCGGCCAGCAGATCGACCTCCATCCCGACTACCTGAGCCAGAACCCCACTGGTGGCGCGACTTGCCCATCCCACCACCACGAGCAGCCATGTCACGTATTTCTGAAGGAACTTGCTGGCCTGCTCCCTCTAGTACCTTGATGAGATCATTCGCAAATTTTGAGTCCTGATCGCAGAAGAATGTGTGTGCAACTCCAGTTGCACCTGCTCTTCCAGTCCTACCTATCCTATGAACATAGTCTTCAATTCCAGTGGGGAAATCATAGTTGATAACCACTCTGAAATGTAGGTAACACGAAAATGTCAATAGAATGTTGCAAGTAGGAATATGCATCTTGCAGCAAAAGGATACTCTCCAAAACAAGAGGACCAGAAGCAATATGTCAGAGGAATCCAACACCAAATGCCGATGTGCACAAGGAACTAAAGAAACAAGCAGTGGCAGTAATTACCGTATGTCTTTTATGTCCAGTCCTCTAGCAGCAACATCAGTAGCTACAAGTATAGGTGATTTTCCAGAGCGGAACTGACCCAATACCCAATCCCTTTCACCCTGGGATTTGTCACCATGAATAGCAGCAGCTCCAAACTGCCTACTGATGGAGCGAGCCAGCTGATCACACATTTTCTTCGTCGAGCAAAAGATTAGCACTTTTGAACCTGGTTCTTGAGAACGCAAGATCTGCTCCAGCCGCCTGCTTTTCTCCATAGATGACACCACTTCAATAAGCTACACAACAGAAAGGGCAAACAAGTACAAGTTAGTCCATGGCATGAAGATCCTGGAGGCATGGATCATTAAAATGAGCCCTAGACCAAAAATACCCCCTTAGAAGTCAAAGCAAACATTCTCAAGCAGCACCAAACAACTAACAACATGAGAACAAACAAAGAACAGTTACATATCTATTTCAAGCCAAAGAAAACCAATAAGAGACATGTTATATCCTTACCTGTGTGATGGACTTGTTTGCTACAAGCTCATCTATATTGCCAATGTTGACCTGAACAGGATTAACCAGTAAATCGGCGGCTATCTTACGAACCTCCTTTGGCCATGTTGCAGTGTACATAAGAGTTTGTCGGCAAGTTGGTATTTCTTTAACTATCTTCCGAATCTGGGGCTCAAAACCCATGTCCAGCATTCTATCAGCCTCATCAAGCACCAGGTATGAAACTTGACGGAGGCTAACTCTTCTCATCTCTAAAATATCATTTAAGCGTCCTGGGGTAGCAACCACAATGTTTGTTCCTCGATCCAAATCTCTTAGCTGTGGAGGTTTTGGTGCTCCACCATATAGACACTGGAACCAAATAAGAACATATCACACAATACATAAAGTAGAAAGGTAAAGCATGCAGGCCTTAGATTGTGAATTGAACTATTGTTGCAGCATGATGTCTATCAATCCTCCAGGTAAGCAGTATAAGTGAAGAAATTAATCATTTAAGCAGACTGCAGTCCTTGTTCACAAAAAGAATTGATCAAATTGAATTTGGGTGTCCAAAAATCATTCACAAA
This sequence comes from Warburgia ugandensis, assembly GCA_035236585.1. Lineage (NCBI taxonomy): Eukaryota > Viridiplantae > Streptophyta > Magnoliopsida > Canellales > Canellaceae > Warburgia > Warburgia ugandensis. The sequence goes on from CP141136.1 coordinate 7,998,633, forward strand.
TCATGAAGCAGCAAAAATTAAAGGAACTTTAGCACCTAATCAAAGAAACAAATAAATACTTAGTTTCAGAGAACTGCACGAAAGCTTCATTTGGGATTCTTTAACAGCTTTGACTGAGGTCACTTTGGTAAAAAGATGGGTCTTTTAAGTCACTGCTGTGTAAAGATTTTTTGCTTCTTTCAGTTTGCAGTGTCATTATAAGCAACTGCAACTGGAGCACTAATGTATCAATTAGAGAATACATTTTAACTCCAAAACATAAGTGAATTGGGGAATGTAAAATTGCTAAAAACCCGACCTCTGAAATACATAAGCATTCAGAAGACATTGCAAAAGCTGAACTCAAAGACTGCATTTGGATACCCCCTTTTTTCAAGAAAAGTTTCTGACATCCAATATCAAATGCAGCCAACAGTAGTATCTTCTCAAAACAGGTTACTTTCTTCTCTCCTTGTTTAATTGGGTATCTGAAAAAAGAAGGAAAGAAAGAGAAGGAACAGAAACAGCTTGTCTTCAAATGCATTTTTTACCAGACATTCAGTTCTTTTATAGACAAAATAGAAACAATAACCAGACACAACCTAAAATAAATATATCAGAACAACTACATGATGATTAACATCAAAAAAATCAAAGAAGAGAACTAATTATGGTAAATAGAACAAACCGTGCATGAAATTCTTGATGACCTGCCAAACTTTACAGCTTCATCCTGTATCTGTGTTGCCAGCTCTCTTGTTGGTGAAAGAACTAACACCGTAGGACCCATCTGAGGATTGCTATGCACACGTTTGAGATGAATAAAGGCCGGAATAAGATAACCCAAGGTTTTCCCCGAACCTGTCTTTGCAATGGCTACAATATCACGGTTCTGTAAAGCAATAGGCCAAGTCTGGGCCTGGATTGGAGTGGGCGCAGAAAACCCAGCATGATGTACCTGGAAAAGCAAAAACCGCGAGGCCCCCATAAGAGGAGTGCCGGCTTAGGATATATCAATTGCTTTGAATTTTCCATTTTGGAATTAACCAAAGGATTAGCTAGTGCTAGAAGAGGCAAATCCCCCATATGTGCAGACGGCCGCTTGCTCGTGCAAGCTGGAGCAGGAGAAAGGGGCTTCTGTTCGGACCGAGTGGCAGATGGAACCATCAATGGCAGCAGCCCCGGCCACGAACTGATGATCTGGAAAGCCCTTCTCAAAATTGGTCCATCGTACATAGCACTCCAACTATATGCAAGCCCCACCCCCAAGGAGGCGGCACAACATGGCACAGCGTACGACATTAGCTCCTACCTGGAGCAAATATCGCACCTGCGACAAAAAGAAGTACAGATGGAAAAATGGACATGAGTCGGAAGTTCAAAGTAGACCCTCTTCCAATCACAATGCTTGAATACAGAAACACTGTTAGGTTAAAGATATGAGTAAACCACTGTTAGGTTATAGATATGAGTCAACTTACTTGAGCTTTTAATGACAAATGAATGTACAGAAGCAAAAACAAAGAACTAAAGACTAGGAACCTAAGTTATACCTCTCTGATAATCTCCGCAGGAAGACTTGTAGAGTTAAAAGTAATAAACGGTGCTGGCACATCATCTCCCTGATAACGTGAATGGAGTAAGACTATTATCAGTACTCGTGAAGAAACCAACATAAACTAAAAATTTCAAACATCGGATAATTTCGTAGCAACAAGAAAGAAGAGAACTCAAAACTTATAGCAAAGTTTGCAACTTTACTCAAAATAATGTTCAACCAACCAACCTCACAACTTTACTCAAACCACAGAATAATTCACTTTTTAGTTTGATGAGAAACTCTTGATTAATGCATCAAAGCAGCTAATTTGACCATCCAAGTAACTGAGAGCACGTAGCCTTTTATATGTCGGCATCCAGTAGCCCATCAGAGCAAAAAGGTCAGTAGTAAAACTGGCTGATGATATGTAGTTCAGCATTACACATCCAGCAGCCCAGTAAATAATACTACTAATTTAGGTTGGTTTTTAAGTATTTGCTATCTAAATGGTGGATGGCCACTGGTTAGCCAACACAGAATAATTCAGACATCCTTATTTGATGCAAAACGCTTGATTACTACATCAAAGCAGCTAATCAGACCATTGAAACAACTAAGAGCACTTTATTGCTTTTTATATGTTGGCATCCAGTAGCCCATCAGACCAATAAGTTCATCAGAAAAACTGAACGATGATATGCAGTTTAACATTACACATCCACCAGCCCAGTACACAATATTACTAATTTAGTGTGGTTTTTAAGTATTTGCTGTCCAAGTGGTGGATGTGGATAAGAAATATGTTACTGAATTCTATTTCTGTAATTGTTAATCTCAAACACAGTTATGGAAGCAAAGCAGATTTACAATTAGAGTCAAGCTGATCCTAATGGGATTTACTGTATAGTTCCAACTTCAAGAACATGCCACGTTGGTCAGGATCATTTTGTTTCAACATAGGAGAAGTTAATTTAATCATGCCAAGAATCACCTTTGCCCATAATACTAGTCTGGTAAACAAAACCAAAACTTCAAAAAAAACCCAAAACCAAGGGGGGAAAATAAGAAAATAAATTATGCAGAAGGCCACTTCCAATAGCAGTCCCAGGGAAATGTGACACACTAGTGAAGTGGACATAAATAAAACAAACAAAGGAATCAGCAGGAGAGACCATCCTTAATAAAATCTGACACTGCATATTGAACAGTAAAACTGCAGCAATCTGAGATAATAACAACAGCTTTCTATATGATAAGAATAGAAGATTTCAGATGCATACAGAAACAGTAATCTCGTGGTGATTGCGATAGGACTCTGCAGACATGCCGCCAGCAATATCCGTGAATCCTCTAGCAGATGATCTCAAAGTCTGTCCGCCAGGCATATTGTTATGTGTACTCAATGCTCCATTACCAGAAAAAACTGAACCATTGGGAACATTCTGGGCATGGATACTGCTACCTCTTGCACCCTGATGCAGAAAGGCAGTTAATATTCTTATTAGTGTAAGAGAGCAGATAAAAGAAGAAGGCATCATAAAGAAATTCATTCTGAAAGCAAATACACATGGTTTTAAAGTTCTAAAAGAAGAACTAAGAAACAAAAGCACTGTTTTCAAAAGGGATCAGTTTATTTCTTCATCTATGTTTGTCTTGTTTTAGGAAATTCAAAGATGTTGACTGCAATTGTGTCGCCTTAAGCATAAAAAATAAGACCCAGTTTCATGATTATGATATGGTGTAATAATTTGATATGTATATTTTCTTATGTTTATGTGAAAGAGACTCAGGTTATTATGACTTCATCTCATCCATCATCACACACAACCAAAAGAGGCCCCTTCAGGACAAGTACACTTCACAGTTTCAATGTTCAAAATTGCTGATTTAATGCCTCCATTCATATGCACTGCCAATAGCTAAGACTGAGATTGAGAGTCAAAAGCCAAAGATCAAGAAGGAATTGCCAGACTGACTTTTGCAGCAATCCAACCCATATGACAGGAATAAAATCTTTGTGAACAACAAACACAAGATCACCAACATGTATAAAGTGTGAAATGTGGTTGTCTCATTTCTCTGCTTTTATGTGTGAATGCATTCAAAATAAACATAATTAGCAATGTTGTATTAACTAGAACCAATGCATAAAATAAAGAAAAAAAATTTTGTACATAGCCAGGAAAGTCCATATATGAGCTTTTAAAATCCATCTATAGTGCTTCCATTGTTTGATCTTAAAGTGACACAAATAAATGCCAAAAACAAAATAACAGGCCTCAAGATGACTACCTAACAATCAAATACATAGAAAAGGAGCACCATTGACCAATTTCTTTATGCCACTATAAAGCACTTAATGTAGACTACATTTCAGAAATTTTGATCTTTTAATTAAATGACTTACCATGCATTACAAATATTGTAATTTATGATTTGATACCCAGATAAATTCCAATTGATAAACGCTGCAAGTAGTATTGCAAACCTCTTGACTGAATAGGTTCTTGGACACACACAAAACAAACCTAACAAGAAAAGCCATCCCAATTCTGGATCATAATTTTTCACACCCATCTCAAAAGATAATCCAGAAATCTTGCAAATGATATATAAGACTTCGTACTTAATCCCACACACTACCAAAGTTACACATGAGACCTTTTCATATCCATCTTATTTAATCATAAATTCACACTTCCAGCAGAATCAAGATTGTCATTTAGGAACTTAAATGAAACAATGGCAACAGAAAGCGATCCAGAGAATTAAATGAATCAGAATACACTCATTACCTGGTGGTTCCGAGCTCCAGGAATTGCAGCAAGCTTAGGCCCACTATTGCTATTGCTGCCATATCGACTATTTTCAGCACTATGTTGATGCTGCCCTTGACCTGACGAACTAGATTGCTGCTGAATTTGAACTGAAGAACTTATGGGCACTGAAGCAGATTTTGGAGCACTGGACACTGGTGCTGGGCCTGAACGCAGAGCAGCAGGCCTGTCATACTGGGTTACATTAGTTTCTGGATTCCAGAAATACAGATACCCAGTGTTTCCATCAACCAGACCTCTCCATGGCTTAGGGAGGGTTGGATCTTCTGGTGCATAACGCGGACCATTGGAGGATGCAGATGCAGCAGCAGCCATAGCAAGCACAACTCTAACAGGTTAAGAAACCAGCAGAGGAAAGCAAGATGATAAGTAGCTTCTGAGATATGAAGCTTCCAATCACTAACCTGATATTAGAACCACAAATTAAAGAAATCTCAACCGAATGCCATCTAACACGAAATAGGAAATAATGATTGTAAATGCACAGATATTTCCAAGGAACTGAGCCTGCAAGGCCCCAAACAGTTAGGCCAACGCAACATCATCATCTGTCAAGATACTGAATGGAAAAGCCAGTAATTCACCAAAGTACATTATGAAGGAACATTAAAACAGGAAACAAGTAACGAGTTTAAGAAAGTAAATCTAAAGGCTGAGGGCAGAACATCCCAGGATCCTTTCAGGAAAGCCAACTGAGAAAACGGACAGCAAACAAATTAAGAAAATTACATCCAACAGGAAGGTTAACAGCTTATACACAAGTATGATATATCAAGCGAAAACCTCCGAACACCAGAAGCTGTGCAATCCAGTTAGGAAAAACCAATATCCAACCCAGTAAAGGCGCCTTATTGAAAAGACTTATATAACTCCGTTATAGTAGATCGTGCCTCATAAGTCCGTATAGATTCTAGATAAACCTTGCTCAGACCATAAGAAATTCGGGAAAAAGAAAACCAAAAGCCCCACGACAACTTAGTTTCATAATTCATCTTCCAAGATTACACGAGCTGAAAATGCCATGCAATATAAAGGAACCGATCGTAACCTTTAAAATGGGGATTTCCATGATCTTGAAAGGGAAAATCTCCAAGATCTAATTTCTAGGAAAAGCTTTTGGCTATACATATCTTGACGCACAATCAGAACTCTTTACTTGCAAGGCGAAGCTCCAAATCCTAGCGCAGAGAAAGAAATTCTACGAACCCTAACTTTCCTTAGAGACTCACCCTTTCTCGCGTTTCAGCAGCCATAAAACAGATCCAAACCCTAGCTCGCCAAAAACTGTGAATTGCAAGAACTTAATAACGAATGCTAACCCTAAATTCCTACAATGCTCACATTTTCGGGGGTTTCTGATGCAAACAAAATGCTCCAAACATACGATTTCTCAGAAAGCCTAGATTCTGAAACAATCAGAGAAGCCACAGAACACGAAGAATTTAACGATATGGGTCTAAAAACCCGAACTCACCTGGAAGATCTAACGATTTCTAGGGTTTTAGAAAGCTAAAAAATTTGCAAGAACTTCTACGAACCCTAACTTTCCTTAGAGACTCACCCTTTCTCGCGTTTCAGCAGCCATAAAACAGATCCAAACCCTAGCTCGCCAAAAACTGTGAATTGCAAGAACTTAATAACGAATGCTAACCCTAAATTCCTACAATGCTCACATTTTCGGGGGTTTCTGATGCAAACAAAATGCTCCAAACATACGATTTCTCAGAAAGCCTAGATTCTGAAACAATCAGAGAAGCCACAGAACACGAAGAATTTAACGATATGGGTCTAAAAACCCGAACTCACCTGGAAGATCTAACGATTTCTAGGGTTTTAGAAAGCTAAAAAATTTGCTGTATATATGAATTGAGAAGCTATAGCTGTTAGAATGGAAAGAGAAAAAGGCCCGTACCAATTTGTTGCAGAGGATGAGTCGGGAGCGGAGGGAAAAGAAGGGCTGAATATTTTCCACTATTTCTCCTATTCCCTCCACCAGCGGAAAAATGAGAAGCTTCAAATTCCGTTTTGTTCGGGGCCTCTTATATATACGCAAGTCTGAGGCAATGCCGGTCGCTTCTCAACCTTGGTAGGGTTACGTTGGAAAGGGCCTAGATGGAAGTAGTCCGCGGGCCACCTTAATCTCATATATACGGCCCTCGTCATCTTCACCGTTGACTAAATAAAAACGTTTGCCGAATTGGACCATCCCTTCATCAATCAATTCAACTCAGATTTTTTTCACTTTTGGCTTGAAAAAGAAAATGCCCCCATTTAACTCGTACTAATTTCTTTTGCACATTGGATACCTGTGCAGTTTCGAACTCGTGACCTGCATGATTGAAGCTCGCTCATTATATAATCTCACTAACAAGATAAGGGATGGCAAATTTTGACCACAAATACGACATGAGAATAGAGGGTTAGTATTGAGGTTTATCACATTAGTGTAAACCTGTTTAACTCGAATGACATGATTTAACCTATTTATTTAAACGGGTCATGTCGTGTTTCTAATTAAATATATAATTTTATTTAAATTTACTCTTTTTACAATTAATTATAAAATATCAAAAAATTATAAACTTATTTGTTAAATAAAAATTAAATAATTTATGATAACTAATTATAATAAAGATGTCCATCACAATCGTTAATCGTAATTTCGTGTAAGCACTTCGCTTTAATCCATCGTGTTTGTCAAGAGGGGCCCAGCGAATGAGTCGAATATAGTCAGGATCAGACCATCCCGAGAGCACACGCGGGTAATGGACGGCTAGAATTTTCAACGAAAGATATTTTGTAAACCAATGGACCACCTGAAAATGGTGATTCTAGGACTATCGACTGCCTTAATAGGCCCCAGCATTGCAACCATGGTTAGCGGTAAAATACAGCGTCGAAGAGTATTCGCTCCTGCCGACTGGGTATTGAAAGCTGGTCGTCCGCAAAACGCGTAAATACGAAGGGAGTTGATATACACCCTCCTTTATTTTGATATCGGCACTCCAAAGTGCTTTTACAATCGATCGTGGAAATCAATTTCTTGATGTTACCGATGTGGAAAGCGAAAAAGTGACGCAATAACTGACGGGCCCCATGATCGATATACCAGAAATAATTTCCTCATCAAATGATCTTATCCATTCAATGAATTCTTACACATTGAAAGCGAATAGTCCAGTTTACTCATTTAGACACCACATATTAAACAACTAGCCGTTCCATTAGTGAATTTTGGGACCTCCAGTGTAATCCTACAATTGGGGCATCCAACTTGCCAATCCGCTTATAAAGGGGCAGCCCTAGTGCACTAAGCTCCCGTATACGCAGGATCCAGGGAAAGGGCAAACCACAAGGGTCAACTGTACAAAGCCTTGTATTTTGCAAGAGGCTGTTTTAACATTTTGAACCTGTGACCTCAAGGTCACACAACCTTTCTACAAATACATTGTAAGGAAGACTATCAAAAGCACTAGCGTTCTGGACACAACTTGGGCCCACAACATTTGTCTTCAATTCAATAACACTTGGGCCTGCGGTTGGTGTTTATTCGGACGATACTAACACTTGATCCATCAAGAGAGAGGCGAAGTGTTGATTCTTGTCCTAGGATATGCCAATGACACATGTGATAAGACCACAAATTTTGGGCAACTTTGAACCACTACTTCAGTCTCTGTTTAATCCATGACCGAATGATTTTATCTACGTTCTAAGGCTGCAAATAACAGGGAATAAGGTAACTGCCTGTGGATAAATTTGTCCTTGATCATTATAAGCAACACTTCACGTTTTTGGTTTCATTTGCACCCTTGCCTAGCACAGAGTAGCTTTTGCATCAGTTATAGATGTTGGAATGGCTTCAAGTCTTCGATCACCTTAATGTGCAAAAGAGTGTTTGGCAAGAACTAAATGAGGATAAAAGATTTTGCAAATGAAGATCATCAGCAGCAGCAATGAGACATCAATCATTAACCCAAAAAAAATGTTGTTATGGATCACGAGCTCTGCTGCTGGAACGCTGCCTCAGGCTTCTCTGAATCAATTTCAGAATGGTGAGGGAAATCATAGGGCATCTCTGATGCCCGGAGGCCACCTCCACTAAGAACCTTGACTACGTGCTCATAGACTAAAGCATTGCCTTCCTCTGTCAGATGCAAGCCGTCGCTGTACAGGAAAAACACAATTAGTCTCCGGTTAGGTAAATTACGAAGTTGGATCTTATGAAAACAGGAAGGACTTGGTCTGTCAAGTTGTGTCGGACAAATGGCTTTAGAGACTTAGTACTTGTAGCATTCCTGTTCATTCTTTAGTAGGAATTCCCTAGAAAAAAATTATTAAATCTTAGGAAATTTTACAAAGTCAAATGTATTGATATTTTCTGGGTATTCTTCATGTAGTTAAATCTACATGAAATGCAGATATGGACGGTAAGTAGAATACCAAACATGAAAGACATCAGAGTATAAAATATCTGAATTTCTGAAAATACTTGGTGAACATGTATTTATAGCAATTTTGCTAAATGACAAATAGTCTAACTTGATCTATATAAGAAAAACCAAAGAACTAGCATTTAAAGAAAGATAAAGCCTAGAAGCTGAGAGAAGAAACAACATAAAAAAGGCCCAAAAAGGTTCTTATGACAGTTGAAAGTGTTGTAATAAAAAAAGAAACACCAATAATTAGGACTAGGACCTGCAGAGAACGAAGCTTACATATAGAACAGGTTTTGAGAGAAAAATAAACAAGGACAGCAGCTCAAAATAGACACTACAAGGCATCTGAATTTTTAGAACTAATAGGCAAACAAGAACGAAATGAACTGTTACAGGAAGGTAAAAGAAGCAGACCAGGAGATGATTCTTGTTTCTACATAAAAGAGGAACTGTTTGTTTAATTTGTGTTTTTGGGCACTAGAAATAGCAATAGATAAAACCATTGCCAAACCCAGCCTAAGAAGAACTATTTTTAAAAATTCAGGAATTTGAATAGTCAAGGAAAATTCCAGTTAACATCAGCTAGCAGTAAATAAATTCGGCCATAACTTGCAGCAGGTATGTGTTGAAACAAGTGGTTCAGAAACTTAGAGCCTAGGCAGGTAGCAATTTTCAAAAGATTTCAGAAAAAGGTTGGACATGGGCCCCACAATAGCTAAAACAATAACAAAGAGATTCATCTAGTGGTAATTCCAGAAAATCCCAAGATATCTGCTAATTGAATAAGAATGTAAAAGAGAAAATGTAAAAATAATTACAGAAGCCCAAGAGAATTGAGACTAGTTGAATAAGAGTCTTTTTCTTTAAGAATAACAGGGGAGATAGTCTTCAAGAAGAACCATGAAATTTCTGGGTTAAATAATAGAAGCATACAACAAATAAGCCCCTGCAAGATAAAATCAGTTTACAATGATTTCAAATCAGTCAAGTATATTTTTCAACAAATAACAGTGCTGTTTGGAGAAGAAAACGGAAAAATATACCCAATAGGGGTTAGAACTAAAGAAAAAGATTGAACAAGAAAAAATGATAAAATCCTACAGCAGTAAAATTCAATCCTACAAAGGATCCTCGAGCAGGTGCGAATCTATCTAGAGCAGGCTTAAGATGCCTTGGAATTTCCCCACATGTTTGCCAGAGAATCTCCCCCAGAACCCAGGGTAGAAAGGTGCTATATAACTTGTAATTCCACTTTTCTAATAGTTTTAAGTCCAGTTGGTATCTGACTCCTCTACAGCAATCTTGAAATCTTTGTCCTAGTCCATTTAGGCACCTACTTAAATTCCCTAAACCCCACAACTTATTACATTTGATGCAATATGTACTGAATAACCTGGCCCACCAGTTAAAAAGAAAAGCAAGTAAATTCCTGTAGCCTTCTTTCCCACTAACATAATTAAGCAAAAAAACAACCCTAAGTTTGATAAGCATTTCGCTCTCTTTAAATAACAATCTTAACATTGTTATTATCTTTCACCTCCCATAATAGGTTGAGTGTATATGTATGGCGGGCATGACTAGCACACATCAGAATATTTTCTTGGAAAAATGTTTCTTAGTTCTTCTTTTGCTAATAGGAAAAATTCCTCACTTTCCCTTATTTGGTACTTTTATATACTAATTATGTGTCTTTGTTTGCATCTCCATTAATTGAAAAAGTTTCTATACTTTATTCTCTAGAAACTGACAAGAAGAAGAGCCTTGGTACAATGATAGAGTTGTCATTGTGTGACCTTGAGGTCATGGGTTCGAGGCGTGGGAACAGCCTCTAGCAAAATGCAAGATAAGGCTGCGTACCATCGACCCTTGTGGTCTGCCCCTTCCCCGGACCCCGCATATGTGGGAGCTTCGTGCACCAGGCTGCCCCATTCTCTAGAAACTGACACTGGTATTGTGAAAACATTCAATATCATAACTGAAGCATTATTATCCCATAAATGTGTCAATATCCAGTTTTCCAGGAAATTAAGCTGTCCATGTCCAAAACCAATACACATCTCCATGCATCCTGTCTTTAGCAGCATTTATTCTTTGCAGGTCCGGCCATATTCATTAAAGAGGATCTGTGGCTCATAAACTTCACCAGATATTAGCAAAATAACAAAATCTGAAAAGAAGGCCTTTTGAAGCAACTACAGTACCTGCCCAATTCCACCAAACAGACAGACATAATAACAAAAGATGTCTTTGGTTTTGGTAATCAGTGTCATGCAAAATAGTGTCAAGTATTTAATCTACTTCTTCATGAAATTCACAGAATTTTATCATTTGTTCCAAATAATGTCATTAAGAAGACCAAGATCGACAGTTCTTACTAACCTCAAGAATTGTTTCTGCCATCCTGAGGTCTCCTGCATCCTGGACCACACATCAATGAATGGAAGACCGAGTTCTTTAGCTACCTCAATACATTCTTTCGCGTAAACACCCGCCACTTCATTTGTTCTTTCTGGAATTTTAGTCGCTTTCTCACCATATAGAGATCTATAACACAACCAAATACTAAGGTTATTAAGCTATAGAGGAAATGGCTAGGGAAAAATGGACAAATTTTAAACTTGGTAAATTATATTACTGGCCCTTATATTAACATGCACCCGACCCCTGGAGTGGGTTTTCAGAAATTCATGGTTTATGTGACTTACAATCAAGAAGGGCCAAAAGATAAACTAAGCCGTAAATTACCAAAAACAAACACTCAAGCGGCGGGGCAAGAATAGGGAAACAGGAATATCATTTCCTTTAAAAAATTTACTCTGCATAATAACATAACCATATTCAACCTCCTTTTTGGTCAGCAATTCTTTTGGGTAGTTAAGGATGAAATTTAAGCCTAATGACATAGCCTTGGAGCAGGATTATAACATCCTAAATTACCCAAACCACTGTAAAAGGCAGTGCACTGAATTAAATCTAATTATAGTTGAAACAATATAAAAGGAATCTTGTACTGCATCACTTATTTTTAACTTGCGGACAGAAAAACATTACAAAAGAGGGAGCTTTCTTTCATGAGATAGAAATAAATGAAACATAATACAGAACCAGAATACAGATACATGTGTGTGTGTGTGTGTAGAAAAGGGTAGCCCCGGTGCACGAAGCTCCCGCCTATGCGGGGGTCCGGGGAAGGGGCGGACCACAAGAGTCTCTCTCTCTCTCTCTCTCTCTCTCTCTCTCTCTCTCTCTCTCTCTCTCTCTCTTTATATATATATATATATATGGGTGTATCATCTACTTTCATCTTTAGTGGGCCCTACCACATTTGTTTTAATGTTATCCATGCCAACCTGGACTTGCTTTTTCCTTTTTCAATGGGCCCTACCATGTTTAAACATTTCATATTCATACGGAATAGTCCCTAAAACTTCAGTTCATTTAGCATGCAAATCCTTAAACTATCTATGTGGTGACAGATAAGTCCTTTCAGGAAAATCAGAGACTGTAATACTTCTTCCTTGCCTTGTGCAGCAATATTGACATCTTTCATTATCCTACAGAGAACTAGCATCTTGCAACACAGGAACTAACATCAATTATAACATTAATATCCATTCAATGTAAAATAGCTCTCTACCTATCCAATGCATCCTCATTTTTACTAGCAAATGCAAATTGCTATGAAACGTGACAAACATTGCAATAACAGAGGGAAAGGTAATGAACATAAGAAGCCTGTTCGGATCTTCAGCACCATGAACCCTCTCACTTCCACCTATATGTCTTCCTGTTTCAACGGGTCCTAAATTCCTTCCTATTTCAGCAGCTACTTCAACATTTCCTTGAACGGCTCCTTCAACTATTGCTTCAAAAGATCTCCTTTGACTCACAAAACCATCCCTTCAAAGATACAGGTTGGTTCACATGAAGGATTGACATTCTTCCCTGTCCATTTCCGGCATCAATAGAAAACATAGTTTAGGGAAAAACCAGTTTATGGGGAAATGATTTCGGGTAAAAAAGTGGGGAAATGATATGAGAAAGTCAATTTGGGAGAGATGGGAGCGATTTCCTGCTATTAATGGGGGAGTGGAATGTGTTGTTACAGAAATGGGTCTTTGAGTTAAAGGAGAAAAAGTTTCATAATGGTAAAGAACAAGAAAAAGGAAAAATAAAAAATAAAAAGATTTGGAAAATGATATTCCCACACCCTTTATGGTTTTTTGATTATTTGTGGTTCACTTTTCAGTTTTCTAATGTAAAACTCAACACCTTACAATAACTAAATATCTAAAATAACATTAGGGGGTGGAAGTAAGCCAAATACAAGAGGTAGGAATATCATTTCCCAAAAGATTGCTTAATTTTGAAAAAAGAAAAAGAAAGTCCAGGTAGGCATGGACAACATAAAAATAAAGACGGTGAAGCCCATTGCGGATGGGAGAAAACATCCATCAACAAAAGGACTTACAGTGACACCAAGTCCCATAGTTGACATTAGTAAACTATAAAACAAAAAGTTTAGGGACTAAGTGTAATTCACAATTAATATATATATATATATATATATATATATATATAATATCAAAGCCTTATCCTGATTAGGGGATGGCTACACAAATCTTGTTCCTCCATTCCCCTCTATCAAGTGTCATGGCTTCATTTAGTCCAAAAGTTTTAAATCTTTTCTCACCACTTCAATCCACATCCTTTTGGGCCTTCCCCTTGTCCTTTTAGAGCCTTTGACTTAGATCGACTCACTCCTAACTAGAGCCAATTTTCAGTCTCTATTGGAAATGTCCAAACTATAAAGTCTGCTCTCCCTCATCTTGTTACATATTGGTGCTACTCCTAAGATTCCTCTAATGTTTTCATTTTTTCTACCCTTTCTTGTCTTGCCACCCATCCACATCAACATCATCATTTTGCTTATGATCATCCTATGTACATGTTGTTCCTTGACTTCCCAACACTTTAATTCATAGAGCATGGCCGGCTAAATAATTCATAGAGCGTGGCCGGCCTTACAACCATCCTATAGAATTTTCTTTTCAGTTTAAGTGGCAACCACCAATCACACAAACTCCAGAGGCACATCCCCATTTGTTCCAACCCAATTGGATTCTATGAGTAACATCCCTCTCAATCTCTCAGCTCTCATGAATTATGAACACCAAGTATCAAAAGTGGTCTTGTTGGGGGACTTCTTAGATATCAATCCTTATTGGTACTTCACTCTTGCTCCTCTCCTTGCTAAAATGATATTCCATATCATGTGGTCTTAGTTCGGCTAATTTTCAATCCTTAAGACTTTATAGCATATATCCACAAGTCTAGTTTTATGTTCACACCCACCCTTGTCTTATGAATAAAAACTATGCAACTACAAATAATGTGCACCATAGAATCCCCTTGTTCAGTTGTGCTGTTAACTCATCCATAACCAACGTGAAAAGGTATAGGCTCAATGCCGTCGCTGGTGCAATCATATAGTGACATGGAAATCATTAGTCACTCCGCCAGTGGTCCTAACACTTTTTACCACTCCTTCATGCATATCCTTAATTACGTCTATATACTCCCGTAACATCTTTCCACCCCATACCCACCATATTAACTCTCTAAGGACCCTATCACAAGCTTTTTCGAAGTCAACAAAGACCATGTGCAAGTCCTTCTTCCTCTCTCTATATTTCTCTATCAATTATCTCAGTAGGAAAATAGCTTCCATGACAGACCTCTTAGGCATGAAACCAGACTCATTTTCTAATACACTTATCTCATGTCATAGCCTCTTTTCAATTACTCTTTGCAAGAGTTTCATATTATGACTCATAAGTTTGACCCCACGATAATTAGTGCAACTCTATATGTCTCATCATACTTATAGATTGGTATGATAGAGCTTTGCCTCCATTCATCTAGTGTTTTCTTCGATTTTATAATATTGTTGAACAACTTTGTCAACCAGACTACTCCATTATCTCCCATATAATTTCAAACCTCTATTAGTATATCATCACACCCCAAGGCCTTTCTCGATTTCATTTTTTTCAAGGTCTCTTTCACTTTAGGTATCTTGATCCTATAGTCACATCCATATACTCCAACATTACTTGTGTTTACGATTCTTTCAATCTCTATATTCTCAAGACCATTTAATAATTTTTTGAAGTCACTTTCCCACCTTTGATTGATCTTGTAATCTTTGACTAGTACCCTTTGGTCATCACTTTTAATGCAATTAACACGGTCTCTTTTTTTTGCAAGTTTAAACACATCTTTCTCACCTACTTTTGATCCTAATCTGTTATAGAGATCATCTTATGCCTTAAGTTTAGTATCACTTACTACTCTCTTAACAACCATTTTAGGTATTCTTATAATGCTCAAAATTCTCATCATTCTAATTTTTTGCACTTATTCACTCCACCACCAAGTTTCCTTCACTGGTTGTCTTTTACCTTTAGATACTCCTAGAACACCTTTTGCCATGGACTCAGCCATATTAGTCTAGATGGTGCTTACTTCTGTTTCATTATTCCACTATCCTTTTACCATCAACTTGTTTGTGAATGGTGTTATCTTCTCTCCTTTTAACTTCCACTATTTAATATTTGGATTCATTTCATTTCTTCCATCTCTAAATGTAAATATCATCATCATCATCAACAACAAGATCTTATCTTGATTAGGGGTCGATTATATGAATCTTATTCCTCCATTCCCCTCTATTAAGCATCATGGCTTCATTTAGTCTTAAAGTTTTTAAATCTTTTCTCACCGCTTCTATCCATGTTCTTTTGGGCCTTCCCCTTACCCTTTTGCTACATTCAACTTAGATTGCCTCACTCCTAACCGGTGCCACTTTTAACCTCCTTTGGACATCTCCAAACCATCTAAGTCTGATCTCCCTCATCTTGTTATCTATTAGTGCTACTCCCAAGTTTTCTCTACTGTTTTTATTTCTAATTCTATTCTTTCTTGTCTTGCTATTCATCGATGTCAACATCTACATTTCAGCAATGCTCATCCTATGTACATGTTGTTCCTTAACTACCCAACACTCTGATCCATAGAGCATGGCCAGCTTTATAGTCATCCTATAGAAATTTTCTTTTAGTTTGAGTGGCAACCTCTGATCATACAAAACTCTAAAGGCGCACTTTATGCGGTCTAAGTCCCTACTCTCATTGTCCTTACTTATGCGAGTTTAAACACATCTTTCTCACCTTGTCTTGATCCTAATCTATTACGGAGATCACCATATGCCTTGAGTTTAGCCTCACTTACTACTCTCTTAGCAACCATTCTAGCATTCTTATATTGCTCAATGTTTTTGTTATTTTTAATCCTCTGTCATGCTTTAAAACCCACATGTTTCTCTTTAATAACTTTGTACACTTTTTCACTCCACCACCATTTCCTTTGTTGGTTGCCTTTTACATTTGGATACTCCTAGTACATCTTTTACACTTTCTTAATGGACGTAGCCATATTAGTCAACATGGTGTTTACTTCTATTTCATTACTTTAGTTTCCGTCTACTATCAACTTGTTTGTAAATGATGCTATCTTCTCTCTTTTTAAGTTCCACCACTTCGTTTTTGGACATCTATTAAGTTCATTTCCTTTCTTCCATACTTTAATGTAAATATCCATAACCATTAGCCTATGTTGTGAGGTTAGATTCTCACCATGTATCACCTTACAGTCTTTACACACTGATCTTTCGGTATTCCTAAGTAGAAAGAAGTCTTTTGGCTTTTACATGTTCTACTTTTAAAGGTTATTAAGTATTCATTCCTCTTCTCAAAGTATGTGTTTGCTACAGCTAGGTTATATGCTAAGGCAAAATCAACTATAGCTTCCCCCATCCTATTTCTTTCTTCAATACCATACCCTACACATACCCTATCACATCCTTCCTTTTCTTTTCTAATATGATCATTAAAATTTACTCTTATAAATATTAGGAATGTCTTGTATGACTCCATCTATACCTTCCCAAAACTATTTTTTAATTCTATCTTCTAACCCTACTTGTAATGCGTACGCACTTATAACATTTATGATCTTCTCTCCTAAAACAAGTTTTATTAATATAATTTTATTACTAGTTCTTTTAATGTCTACAACTTTATCTTTTAATTCTTTATCTACCACTATCCCTACGTCATTTCTATTATTTTCCTTTCCTACGTCCTAGAGCTTATAATAATCTATTTTTCTAATTTAACCCCTTTTTACTTGGTTCTTGGATACAAGCGATATTGACTCTCCTACACTTCATAGTATCCACTAATTCTAGACTCTTACATGTTAATGTACCTATATTCCATGTAGCAATATGAATCATGTTCTCCTAACCAAACTATTTAACCATGCACTTCTCAAACAGTGTGGGAACCCATGCATACTTTCCACTGCACCTAAGTACTGAAGCAACGCGTCGATTCCGAGGGAACGCTCTAGCAGCCCTTGCCTATTTTCCACTACAGGTAGGATCCGATGCAGTGCATCGCTTCCAGTGGAGCGCCCTAACAGCCCTTATCCATTTTCCATTGCATCCAGATCCAATGCAACTCGTCGCTTACAGCGAACGTCCTACCCCTAAAGAATGTCAAAACTCGATTCATGCATGGGGTTTGCCATGAGTGGCACTTGCCAACCGCCATTTGACGCAAAACGTGTCTCCTTTATCCATAATGATTAACCCATGTTGTGAGGTTAAACTCTCACTATTATCATCTTACAATCCTTATACATTGATATTTCAATATTCTTAAGTAGAAAAAGTCTATTTGGCTTTTATATTATCCACTTTTAAAGATAAGTAAGTGTTCATCCCTCTTCTTAAAGGATGTATTTGCTAGAGCTAAGTTATATGCCAAAGCAAAATTGAGAAAAGCTTCCCCCATCTCATTTCTTTCTCCAACATTGTACCCTACACGTACCGTATAATATCCTTCATTTTCTTTTCCTACATGACTATTTAAGTCTACTCATATAAATATCTCCTCTAGGATGGGACTTCATTGCATTACTCCCTCCATATCTTCCCAAAACTATCTCTTAATTCTACCTTCTAACCCTACCTATGGGGCATATACACTTATAACATTTATGACCTTCTCAATTAGAACAAGTTCTATTAGTAAAATTCTACCACTAGATCTTCTAATGTCTACAACTTGATCCTTTAATTCTTTATGCACCACTATTCACATGCCATTTGTATTAGTCCTTTCCTATGTACCAAGCTTATACTCATTGATTTTTCTAGTTTTAGCCCCTTTCACCTTGGTTTTTTGGTCTCAAGTTATGTTAACTCTCCTACATTTCATCATATTACTAACTCATACACACATGCATATATTGTCGTCGTCGTTGTCGTCAAAGCCTTATCCTAATTAGGGGTTGGCTTCATGAATCTTCTTTCTCTATTCTTCTCATTGAAGGTACATGGATTTTGTTTCTCTATTCTTCTCTATTAAGGTACATGGCCTCACTTAGTCCAAAAGTTTTTAAATCTTTTCTTACCACTTCTATCCACGATTTTTGAGCCTTCATGCTGCCCTTTTAAGCCTTCAACTTGAATCCACTCACTCTTCTAACTAGTGCCCTTTTTTGTCTCTATGGGACACGTCCAAACCCACCCTACCTCATCTAGCTACCTATTAGTGTTAATCTTAAGTTTCCTCTAATGTTTTCATTTCTAATTCTATCCTTTCTTGTCTTGTCACTCATCCGTTTCAACATCCTCATTTCAGCTACACCCATCCTATATACATGTTGTTCCTTAGCTACCCAATACTCTAATCTATAAAGCATGGCTGGCCTTACAACCATCCTATTGAATTTTCCTTTTAGTTTGAATGGCACCCACCATTGACATAAAACTCCAGAGGCACATCTCCATTTATTCTAGCCCACTTGAATTCTTTGGATAACATCCCTCTCAATCTCTCAATTCTCATGAATTATTGACCCCAAGCATCAAAAGTAGTCTTTTTAGGGGACTTCTCGGTCATTAATCTTTACTAGTGCTTCACACCCACTACTCTCCTTACTAAAATTGCATTCCATACATTTTGTCTTAATTCGACTAATTTTAAATTCTTTATACTCTATAGCATCTCTCCACAACTCTAGCTTTGTATTTACACCTACCCATGCCATATCAATCAAAACTATGTCATCTGCAAATAACATGCACCATGGAATCTCCACGTGCTAATGTTATGTTAGCTCATCTATAACCGACGTGTAAAGGTATGGACTCAATGTCAATCTCTGGTGCAATACTATAGTGATAGCAAAATCAACGGTCTCTATTGCTTGCTCATACGTATCCTTAATTATGTTTATATAACCCTGTGAAGCTCCTTTCTCATCCAACACCTACCATATTAACTCTTTAAGGACCTATTGTAAGCTTTTTTTTAAGTCAATAAAGACCATATGGAGATCCTTCATCCTCTCCCTGTACTTGTGTATCAATTGTCTAAGTCGAAAATACCTTCAACTGTAGACCTCCAAGGCATGAAACCAAACTAGTTTTCCAATACACTCATCTCATGTTGTAGCCTCTTCTCAATCATTCTTTCCCAAATTTTCATACTATAGATTATAAGTTTGATCCCACTAAAATTAGTGCAACTTTGTATGTCTCCTTTATTCAAATAAATTGGTAAATAAAGCTTTTGCGCCTTTGGTAAGAAATCAAAGCCACTCAATCTTGCCCTTCGTGTTAGCCTTTTGAGTTTTATTATGCTTATACTTATGTAAGAAAACGGAAAATCTAGAAATACTTGTTAGATTAACTATTCATGGTTGCCGTTTGACCAAGCATCTGTTGCATTACTAAGCCCTTGTTGGTAATTTGGTACCAAGTCTAGTGTGTGCAGATGTCCGTCTTTAAGCAAAAGCTTAATGAAGTCGAAGCTCAAAAACCAAGAAACAAATAGTTGCAGCACAATAAAGTCATGTTTTCAATAATTTAAGGCATTTTTATTCAACAATTATTGCATTTCAAATGACAAAAGAATAAGAAATGGTTCTAACCTTGCATATTCCAACCGCCCAACCTCATCAACTGGAGGTGGAGTTATTAGCACCACCACCATAGTTGGCGAAACTTCCTGCAGAACCAACATGTCAACACTTAATCTTTTCAAACTAAAATGGGTGAACTTCATGTTGGCTATTTTTAAAAACTGCAAGTATAAATAAATGAGAAAAGCCAAAAGCAGCCCATATAAGAGATACATATTTAAATGCAAGGTAAAGTGTAACTTAAGCAGCAGAATTCAAAACTCAAGCAAGATCACATGACAAAATTCAAGGCCGGTTGAATATAGCTTTACTTGTCTTTGGCAGAAAAGGGTTTTGTATACTTGTTTGCAATTAGTTTTGTGATTATTAAAAGCAATACAATAGGCAGCTTTGGATACTTCAAGACCAAACCACTGTTAAACATATGATAACATGTAAAACCAATTTATTGTATGGGACTCTTGACAATTTATTTCATACATCCCATTTGCAGATTTGAACAACTTGGAGCAGCTAATCTCTATCAGCATTTTGAACACCAACATCAGCATTTTGGTATATTATAGCCTGCATGACTGAAACCTTGTCAATATCACTGAGTTATGTGCACAAGCACAATTGGTAGAGTGTTTTTCTTGAATGTTCTTGATCATTTATTGGATGGTGGAGAAGAAAACAAAATATAATCCCACTAATGTCTATTGGGGTTGAACTTTTTCTTCTTCAACTTGCCTTCTACTTTATATTTTATTTACTTTCCTTCTTCACACACACAAAGGCATGTGCCACACAAGGACACACACACATATTATTTGAAGGTTAGTGAGAGGACAAACCCACAACCTTTGTTCGGGGAAGAAGCATAGTATATGATAGAGTACATGTTCATGCTTAGCACATAAAGACCGCACACATGCTCGCACGCAAACACAAGCACACATATCTGTGTAAGTTTCCACAATAGCCAATAGCAATTGTGACCTTAAGGCACTTTTCTCGAAGATCTAGGCCATTCATCATGTTCAGCAAGTTGAATTATAATTGCATACCGAGAGTCTGAGATATGCTTCCTTACTTAATCTTTATATTTACTAGTAATGTAGGTGATTGAAATCTATTTAGGAGTAGATTAGGATACCAATTATGTAAGGAAGAGACAGATATTATTCATTCCCTTATATGGAGAGAAATAGATACTCCTCTCCATATATCGAAAGAAAGGGCAGCCCCGGTGCACAAAGCTCCCGCCTATGCGGGGTCCGGGGAAGGGGCGGACCACAAGGGCCTAAAGTACACAGCCTTACCTTGCATTTTGCAAGAGGTTGTTTGCACGCCTTGAACCCATGATCTCAAGGTCACATAACGACAACTTTTACCGTTGCGCCAAGGCTCCCCTTCCCTCTCCATATATCGAGAAGACAATAAAAAGGGAAGCCCTGGTGCACGAAGCTCCCGCCTATGTGGGATCCTAGAAGGGGCAGACCACAATGGTCTACAGTATGCAGCCTTACCCTGCATTTTTGCAAAAGGCTATTTCCACACCTTGAACCTGTGACCTCAAGGTCACACAACGACAACTTTACCATTGCGCTAAGGCTCCCCTTCATATGGAGAAGATCATCTTGTATATATATAATCATTCTAATTTGTGAATAAAACAAAAAGCTATTCCATGAATTTCATCATGGTATCAAAGCTCGGTTCCAAACTTCTTTGGTTTAGGGCATCAAAAATCTCTTACCTCTGATTGATTACGAAACCAGTTCGTGAAGTTGTAGGCAACGCCAAGATCAGATGGGACAATTGGAGAAACGGTGAGACTTTGTCACCTCTCCAATCATCAAGGGAAGATTTATAAACACCTTGGTGACTTTCTTCTTTCTGGAGGCCTGCAAAACCCCTCAAAACCCGAGGCAAATATGAGGATTTCTTTTGTCATTGGTTTGCTTTCTTCTTTTCAGAGCCCCAATCTTTGGTTTGTTTGCAAAACCTACCAAAATCCGGCACAAATCTAAGGAATTTTTCCCTTTTGTTGCTGCAACTTCAAGCTCTTGAACGAGATGCCTTGTAAATTTCTAATGAATGTGATTGTTGTGAATCTCAGCAGTCCTACTGTAATAAACCCACCAACCCAACAACAATCTAAGGATTCCACTTCACTGATTTGATATTCTAGTAAGGATTTCCTTTTATCAATTTTTGTCAAACAACTCAAATCTTTGATGTCTTCTAAGATCATCATCAAGCACATCCCTCTATAATTAAAACTCCAAGTGGTTGGTTGCTCCTATGAAGTTGGAGGAAAAAGAGAAGCAGCTGCAACAATTTCATAGAATGATTTGCCGTTGCCAAAGTTTTGGTGATGCCGGCGAGGAGTAACGTGATCAAAGCCCTAAAACAAGGGCTCACTGATCTGGTTTCTATTAATAACCATACGGCTACCCATATATAGTCAGTCGATAAATAAAAGAGGCCATCCTCGAAGAGTATGAGATCACTATATTAGAATGTTGGAATAGGTTTTTATACATGCCAACATGGAGATTAAACCAGCACAATCTAAAACCCTACACCTCATGCCAACACAAAGGATAGTCCAAGTCAACATGAGAAATTCATGAACCCCAAGTGCTATCCTTATCCTACCCGAGCCATAGAACCAAGAAATCAGACGTACAACTAACCAAGATGAGCAACCATGGCAGATGCCAGCAAAGCAATGCAAGAAAACCATTTTATAGTGCCCACCGATCTATTCAATCCACAGACGACCATTAAGAAGTTGAATCCACACAATTACCTCAATTAGGCTACAATCCATTAAGCTAATTGTGAGATGAAGAGACAAAATGGATATCTGGATGGAAGCACAGAGAGGCCAACTAATCCTACAGGTGCCAAGTAAAGGAAAGCCAAAAATTCTATGGTTATGTCTTGGTTGATTTGTTCTATGCAAGCTGCTATTGGAAGTGCATATTTGTTTTGGAAGACTACTTAAGAAATCTAGGAAGCTGTGGAGAAGCCGTACTCTAAGGGAGGCAATGATGTCCTAATGTTTGAACTTTTTAAAGCCATTTGGAATACCAAACAAGGAGATTCAGATGTCATTACATACTTCAACAAATTGAGGAACATGCAGATGAAGTTGGATTATTATCAAACTCTAGCATGCAATTCAGGAAATATGTATGTGGAATGGAAA
Organism: Warburgia ugandensis; assembly: GCA_035236585.1. Taxonomy (NCBI): domain Eukaryota; kingdom Viridiplantae; phylum Streptophyta; class Magnoliopsida; order Canellales; family Canellaceae; genus Warburgia; species Warburgia ugandensis. The sequence goes on from CP141136.1 coordinate 8,021,688, forward strand.
AAATGTACTGAGAGAGATAGGATTTTTCATTTTCTTGTAGGTCTGAATCCAGAATATGACCAAACATGTTCCTTAATATTTGGAAGGAGTGTCCTACCATCCAAAGTGATTTCAACACTGAGAAGTGAAGAAATGAGAAAGGGGGCCACGATGAGGGACAAGTCCAAGGGTTTGGCTATGGTAAGTTGTAAGGACCAAAAGCCAAAGGAAAAGAAAGATCCCAAAGATGATCTATGGTGTGAGAACTGCAAAAAATTGCGTCATACCATTGACAATCATTGGGAGATTAATGGGAGACCATGACAAAGTAAGAACAAAGGAGGCAAGCTGGGAAAGCTCACATAGCTGAGGCACCTAAGAAAGAAAGTGAAGCAGGCACTAAGTTTAGTGCTGAACAGATTGCAAAACTCAAATACTTATTAGTTCTAGCACCATCAGAGAACATGTCTTCAAAATTGATAACTACTTTACTGCATAACAAGACATATCTAACAATACATGCATTCCTTGGATTATACATTCTGGAGCCACTCACCATACGATAGATGATCCAAAACTATTTATCATATGTAGCCCAATTTTTGAACATAAAATTTTAAGCACTACAAATGAGACAGAATCATCAATGGCTGCAAAAGGTACCATGAAAATTTCATCTTACCTTACTTGAGACTCTGCACTACATGTTCCTAAGTTATCTATTAATTTGATTGTAATACCTGTAAATACACAATTCTAATAAGTAAATCTATGCATTTACAAGAAATATGTATAGGGCAATTTTTTTTATTTTTGCGCACGTTTTAAAGGGTAAACGAAAAGAATAGAACAAGTTAGTTGAGAAATTAGGTTAGGATAACCTCTTGAGTTGATTATTAAGTTAATTTGGATGTTTAGAACCAAAATTTTCAAGGAAAAAGAGGAATTTAAAAATCATACTTAGTTAGCATTAAGTGACCTTTCAAAGGAAAAATGGAAATTTAAAATATAAATTGGTGTTAGATTGTGGAATTAGAAAGATTAATAATAGGTCAAGGTCCTATCCTAAACACCATCCAAAGCCCTTGGTGAAATTTCGATTAATTAGCTAAGAATTTAAAAATAAGTAAATTGCTGGTTAGGGTACAATTGCAAAATATTTTCTAAACAGGATAAAATTGAAACAAGCTAGTCAAATAGAAGGGTTTAATTGAAAGCTATTTTGACTAGACCCGGTTTTGATAGATTAAATCAGGACCATCAACATGGGGAGCAAAGCCATATGCAGCTAGCACCCCACTTGTCACTGGAAATACACATGCAAAATACCTACCTAATGATAAAAATGATTTAAAACTTAGGCTGGAAATATTCCAACCATTAACAAAGTAAAGGGGGAAAAAAAAAATGCAAGGAGAGGAGAAGATCATGGGAAGAAGAAGAGAGAAAACTTGGAGAGAGGAAGGTGCTAGGAACAAGGGAAACGCTGGAAAAGAGATGGGGTGAGAGTGAAATCAAGATTTGAGTTGCATTGAAGGGGAAGGAACTGATTGTGGAGCTTCTTCTCAACTGAGTGAAGCTCAACACACATGAACCAGTAGAGGCGACCAATGGAAAATTCATGTGATCTAACCGACCAATCTTCAAGTCTCAGGTAGGGGATAGTCATAGGATGAATCATTAATAGAGGCTTGGATGGGATAAGGTCTTGATGATGATGATGATTAGCCAGGCTCAAAATCGTGTGATTTTCCCTCTTAAAGTCTCATGTATATGGTTTCCTGCATGTTAAACCAGCAATCATTCAATCTCTGATGATCTTGCTTAGATTTGGTTAATTTATGAAATTAAATTTCTTCTGTTTATGCTGCAAGTTCATGTTTCTAGGGTGTGGACGTTTAATTTTGAAGCATGATTCTTGTTGAATTTTGCATGACTTCATGAAAAGTCAAGTATGTTCTGTTTCTGGACTGTGGGTAGAACTAATGGACAAGAGATGCTCATCAAGCTAGATACCTCCTTAAATTTTTATCTTTTTAAAATTCATGCCTGGGTTTTCTTCCTAGGTGATACCTTCAAGTAGTTTGTTTGGAGTAGTTTCCACAACTTTTACACGAGTTAAAGCAAGAACAGGGACTCTACCCACAAAGAAGACCAAGGTCGGAAGGGAGTCCAGGACTCTACCCACAAGAACCAGTGGAGAGCATCTCCCTCTAAATAGACGATAGCTGCTGCCACCCTCTCTCGTTGTTGATCTGGTTCACCTGAAAGCACCACTCAGCATGGCAAAGCCACCCATATGGTTCCTTGCCATCGAATACTGGTAGATCCAATCTCCAAAATTGATGTTCAGGATGAGACTGATCCATCGATCCAAACAGATTCCGTCTGTCACCACTGGAAGTCTCGCCAACCTCGATAGCCCTCATATGTCCACGCTCCACCTCCAGCTCTTCTTTCCTTTTTTCCAGTCTCTAATCTCTAGCAGGTATTCTCTGAAGACCATAACATTGGTTTGTAATGGACCGATGTTTTCCTAAACATCACCGATCTCCCCTCTGACTCCTTCAATCTCCTTCTCCAAGAGTTCTGTTTGTTCCATCCTAGTTCTAACCATGCCCCACTATCGAACTGCTCCGATACCAATTGATAGATTAGTTGATAGAAACAATAGTCTTATGATGAATCCAGGTGATGATTTCCAACAACAAGTGATTCAATGACAAAAAAATAAAAGAAAGTAGCTACAGTCATCTGTATTGATGACAGAGAGTCATTTAAGGAGTGAACAAGAAAGAAACACAGTAGTCCCTAGCTTTCGTCCCGCTCTCACAGATTCTCCTTGATCTTCTCTAACTGAATTTCATAACAGACTTTCTCTCTATGTGCCAGCTGTCCTTATTTTCTCCTAACAACAGAAATCTTCTGCTGCCCATGTCAATTGCCATGTGGTCCAGCCCTTCTTGAGTAGAACTTCCCGAAGCAGGTGTAACAGCAACCCTCTATTTTAGAGGGACAGTTTAGTAGTCTTGGATCTCATTGAAAGGGATCATCATTTTTATCCACAGAAATAGACATAACCATTTTATCCACAATTATAGTTCAACGAGAATTGCAATTGTGTAATAATTACATCAAAGAATAATACCATGTACATCAAGCCAATGGCTATCCAACAACATCATACTAACAATCCAGTGTTAAAATGCAACTTGACTCACATAAAAATAGACAATCAAGAAAGTTTTGATAAATAATCTCCGAGTTCATAAAAAAGACCTACATATACATAAAAGATGAAGCTAGGAAAATCCTACCTTCAGTTGGGAACATGCACCAACATGCCTTCTTAACTAATAGGTGAGCATAATTATAAATAAGAAAACTTAGATCTCCAAGGTTAATATATTAAAGGAACCAAACACACATCAGAAAAGATCCCATTAGTGCCTTGAAAGGAAATTTCATGCTAAAAGTAGATAAGCACGAGCCCTATGAACAGAAGTTGCTGCTGACAATAGAAGTATGGCTTTCAAATGTAATGGTAGCTCTGAAGAATATATGAAAGGAAACTATAAACTATATGAAGGACAAGGTATGTATGCTTCACACCTTCAAGTGATGGACAATTTCCCTAAGGTTCTCTTTATACTCTGCAACGGGCACATGTTGCCGCTCACTGGTCCTCCCCAAAAGGGCTGCATCATTAGCTCCAAAGAAAATAGTTACAGCAGCAGGAGGCGTTGTACTGCTCTGCAACAGAAAAGACAAACCAAAAATGAAATGGAACAAAAAGGCAGCATTTATTCTCTTTAAGAGCATAAACTATATAGACCAGAAATTATCCACAAAGTATCTTGTTCATTTTGTTATGCTCTTAAACCATTGCAAGATTTTTATCCTTTTTTTCCTTTAGAAAATCATACTTTCACATAAACACTATATCTGCACATGCACATGTGTGTGAATTGGAGAGAGGGGTCAAGGTAGAGATTAACAGCAAGCATTTTTACCAATGGAGATTTTAGCTTTAATTGCAGACTATTCCACCAGTAAAAGACATTCTCAATATTTCGTTACTTTTCCGATATTAAAACTGGTGCCACTGAGACTTTCACTTTCCACATATCCTTCCATATTCTGATATTTATGGATCTGCCACCACATTTCATTTTTTGATGCATTTTGGTAAATCCATCTTTCATCCTTATAAGGTTGTTTTTTGTTTCTATTTAGTGCAAGATCATGCCCATCTTTCTGACACATCAGGGACTGCCAACTATGTTGACACATTAAAATATGTGGCTACAATTCAAGTAAGCCCAGGCGAAAAGAAAAATTCGTAGTGGCCCCACTATTTTGCAATTTTTCATAGATCCAAACTATACATCTGATCCAGCCTCATCCAGAAGGTCTGGCTGCCAAACCTCACATCTAACAAATGCCTCTAGAAACTGCTCTATTGGGCACCTTATGGTTGAAAAATAGACGGTGTTCTGAGGAGGGAGACTGTTTTCTATTTTTCACCATCCATTTTACAGTGGAAAGGGGCCAAATAAAGGAGGCCTTAGAGGTACCTTTCATATGTGAGGTTTGGGAGCTAAGCTGTCTGAACTGGGCCAAATCAGATGTACAATTTGGACCTATGAAAGTGAGCAAAAGAGTGCCTGCGACACATTTTTCTTCCTACCAAAGAATGCTCCCACTTGCTGACTGGAGCAACTTCTACCAACAATGCCTTTTGAGGATATAAAATTATATTGGAAATATACAAACATAAAGTGGCAAATATGTGCGTAAGTGTTGGTCTGAAATAACAATTAGTTTTGCATAAATATACACACTATTTATTCTCCTACTTTTAAGGGGAAGTTACTTAACTAAAGATGTAGGTTTTTATGGTAAGTTAATCCCTAGCTGACCCCTAATCAGGATAAGGCTTTGATGATGATGAATTTATTTCTCTCGAGCATACAATTTATTCTGATTCACCCATTCAATTATAGAAACTATCTCTTAACAGTAATTAAAGTGCCCCACTTTTTACATTTCATTCTTATCAAGGAGAGAGAAGAGAAGAAAACGATTTAAGGAGTAAGATAGAAGAGTATGGTTTCGGAAACCGTTCGCCCACTTTAACAAAGTTTTACTTGACTTTTTGTAAGTGTGTATTTCTCTAATATCTCTTGTTTTCATTGTAGGTTTCACATTATTGGCAACTTCTAAATTTCTTAAAATTGTGCATATTTTACAATCCCATCTTTCTCTCAACATATAGAATTGTTATATTTTGCAAAACTCGCCAGTCGTTTTTTGTCAAATAAAGAAGAAAGCAAGAAAGATAGGATGAAATAAATCTACTTCCCTTGATTCTTTTTCTCTTTGTTACAGTTCACTGTCCTTTATTCCTACCATGATTTGTGGAGGGTCTTCTTTATGTGTCCCAACTCCCATTACAAATCTCTCTCACTTGCCTTTATTCCTTCCTATTTTCCCTCCAACCTTTGATATATCTTTAAAAAACAAAAAAACAATGAAATTGGCATCCTAATTTTTCTGTTTTCCCAAAAGATATTGTTTGCAAGCGCAAAGTCTGCCTTTTCACTAATAACTCCACTAAGACATAAGACTGGTAAGTTAGTTCTCTAAGAAAAAATATGGAATTACAATATGGAACTAATTAATAAAATAATGATCAATATAAGCATCCAAAATTATTGTGAGAAACTTAATTCCATTCTTTTTTTAGATCCATCAAAAAAAAAAAAAAAACTACGGTCAAATATATGTTAGGCTTCTGCATACCAAACCCAAATGTATACAATAAAGTCCACATGGGGGACCATGATTGAAGGAAGAATAACTGACATAAGCAAAACAATTTGTATATCAACATACAAATTCAAAAATATGAAATGATCATTGTAAAGGGGCCATGACAATTGATTCTTTGGCATGATTTATCCTCTTTGTGAACTCTAGCTCTTTTCATTTGATGGTCAGTCCTTATGAGGAGTGTGGAGAGTGTAAGGACAGAAAGAAAAAGATGGAGAACTGGAAAGAAATTTCGTGGAAAGCATAGCGACAGAAGGATGAACTTAGAGAGGATTAGAAAGAGAAAGATTTTAGGAATGTTCATACTTGAAGGATAGATGAGAGATATTATAGGTGAGAAATCTAAAATATAAGAGAGATGGAGAAAGAAAGGGAGTAGATAGGGGGTCAACAACTAAGAGATTGAGTTTGAAGGGGTACAACAGTTAAGGAAAAATCTAAGAAAGAAAAAAGGAGTTTGAATGCTCACCACAGTATAGGAAAGTTGAACAATAACTATTCAAATAGAAGAAGGGATGCAAATAAATTCAATAGAATAAAAAGGGCTGCCCAATGCATGAAGCTCCTGCGTATGCAGGGTCTGGGGAAGGGTGGACCATAAAGGGTCTAACATAGATAGATTAATCATGGCCATAAATTTAGGGGAAAAGCTAACACAAGACTTTTCCAACTGCTACAAGGAAAGCCATCCAATCATTACCATTTCTCATCGTTTGTTTTCTTTTAGTTTAAGTGACTTGAATCATGAGTTGAGTTGTCAGCCAATACCAACATTAGCGCTCAACATGTATGCATATTAACATCAAACTTCACCAAAACAACCCAGATGTTATGCTAAGCATAACTTTTACATTGTTTTTCTAAGTTCACATAATTTTAAGTTCATTTTTAGTTAACGTCACCTTGATCTATCATTTTGCTGCAGTTCTTTTCACAGTGTGACTTGTTGACACTTATATGAAGTTCATCATCATCATCATCATCATCATCATCATCATCAAGACCTTATCCCAATTAGGAGTCAGCCACATGAATCTTATTCCTCCATTCCTCTCTATTAAGTACTATGGCTTCATTTAGTCCCCAAGTTTTTAAATCTTTTCTCACCACTTCTATCCACGTTCTTTTAGGCCTTCCCCTTGCCCTTTTGGAACCTTCTACTTGCATTGCCTCACTCCCTCTAACCAATGCCATTTTAGGTCTCCTTTGGATATGCCCAAACCATTTAAGTCTAATTTCTCTCATCTTGTTACCTATTGATGCTACCCCTAAGTTTTCTCTAATGTTTTCATTCCTAATTCTATCCTTTCTTGTCTTGCCACTCATCCATCTCAACATCCTCATTTCCACGATGCTCATCCTATGAACATGATGTTTCTAAACTACCCAACACGCTGATCCATAGAGCATAATTGGCCTTATGGCCATCCTATAGAATTTTCCTTTTAGTTTGAGCGCACCCGCCAATCACACAAAACTCCAAATGTCCATCTCCATTTGTTCCAACCCGCTTGGATTCTTTAGGTAACCTCTCTCTCAATCTCTCTACTCTCTACTCTCAAAAATCATTGATCCTAAGTACTGAAAGTGGTTTTTTACGTGAACTTCTTGGTTATCAATCTTAACTGGTGTTCCACTCCTACTTCTCTCCTTGCTAAAATCAAATTTCATATATTCTATCATAGTTCGGGTGATTTTAAATCCTTTAGATTCTAATGCTTTTCTCCATAACTCTAGCTTTGAGTTTACACCCTCCCTTATCTCATCAAGTAAGATTATATCATCTGCAAATAGCATGCACCATGGAATCTCCACGTGCAGATGTTTTGTTAACTCATCCATAACCAACGTGAAAAGTTATGGACTCAATGTTGATCCTTGATGCAATCCTACAATGACAGGAAAATCACCAGTCTCGCCACTAGTAATCCTAACATTTGTTATCGCTCCCTCATACATATCTTTAATTATGTCTATATACCCCTGTGAAACCCTCTCGCCCAATACCCCCCATATTAAATCTTTAAGGACTCTATCATAAGCTTTCTCTAAGTCAATAAAGACCATGTGGAGGTCTTTCCTCTTCTCCCTATATTTCTCTACCAATTGTCTTAGTAAAAAAATAGCTTCCATGGTAGACCTCCCAGGCATGAAACCAAATTGATTCTCTGATACACTTGTTTCATGCCGTACCTCTTTTCAATCACTCTTTCAAAAAGTTTCATAGCGTGGCTCATAAGTTTGATCCCTCAATAATTAGTACAGCTCTATATGTCTCCTTTATTCTTATAAATTAGTAAAATAGAACTTTTCCTCCATTCATCCGACATTTTCTTTGATTTTATAATCTTGCTAAAGAACTTGGTCAACCAAACTACTCCAGTATCTCCCATATGCTTCCAAAATTCTATTGGTATACCATCAGGTCCCGTGGCCTTTCCTAATTTCATCTTTTTCAAGGCCTCTTCACTCCAAGTATTTTAATCCTACGTTTATATCTATAATGTCAAATGTTATTTAGGTTCATAGTATTTTCAATCCCTATATTCTCAAAGACATTATCATTTAACAATTTTTGAAAGTAAATTTTCCACCATTGTTTGATCTCGTCATCTTTGACTAATACCCTTTGATCCTCACTTCTAATGCACCTAACATGATATGAGTCCTTAACCTTTTGTTTTTTTATTTTTGCAAGTTTAAACACATCTTTCTCACCTTCTCTTGTTCCTAGTCTATTATAAAAGTCATCATATGTCTTAAGTTTAGCCTCACTTACTATTCTCTTAGCAACCTTTTTAGCATTCTTATACTATTCATAGTTTTTATTATTTTTAGTCTTCTATCATGCTTTAAAATACACCTATTTTCCTTTAATAACTTTTTACACCATTTCACTCCTCCACCATGTTTCCTTTACTAATTGACTTTTACCTCTGGATACTCCTAAGACATCTTTTATCAATTTCTTTATGGACTCAACCATATTAGTCCACATGGTGTTTACTTCTGTTTCATAATTCCGGTTTCCTTACACCATCAATTTATTTGTGAATGAGGTTATTTTCTCTGCTTTTAAGTTCCACCACTTAGTTTTTGGATACCAATTAAGTCAATTTCCTTTCGTCTATCTTTTAATATAGATATCCATAACTATTAACCTATGTTGTGAGATTAAACTCTCACTCAGTATCACCTTACAATCCTTACACATTAATCTTTCAATATTCGTAAGTAGAAAAAAGTCTATTTGGATTTTATGAAGTCCACTTTTAAAAGTTATTAAGTGTTCATCCCTCTTCTTAAATAATGTATTTGTAATGGCTAAGTTATATGACAAAGCAAAATCAAGGATAGTTTCCCCCATCTCATAAGTATACCATACCCTCCATGTATCCTATCATATCCTTCTTTTTCTTTTCCTACATGGCCATTTAAGTCTGCTCTTATAAATATCCCCTCAGAGTTAGTAATTTCTTGCATGACTCCCTCCATATCTTCCTCAAACTGTCTCTTGATTATCTCTTCTAAGCCTACTTGTAGGCGTATGCACTTATAACATTTATGATCTACTCTCCTAGAACAAGTTTTATTATTATAATTCTATCACTGATTCTTTTAACGTCCACAACTTTATCATTTAATTCTTTATCAATTGGTATTCCTACGCCGTTTCTGTTATTATCCTTTCCTACATATTCTTTATCCATTAGTATTCCTACGTCATTTCTGTTATTATCCTTTCCAACGTACCAGAGTTTATATCCATCGATTCTCTAGTTTTAGCCCCTTTCCATTTGGTTTCTTGGATACAAGTGATGTTGACTCTCCTACTTTTCATCGTATCTACTAACTCTAAACTCTTACCTATCAATGTCCCTATATTCCATGTGACGATACGAATCTTATGTTCTTGAGGTATCCTATTTACCTGCGCACTTCTCAACCTCCATGGCATGAACCCATGCCCACTTTTCACTGCACCTGGGTTCTAATGTAGAGCGTCGCTTTCAAGGGGAAGCTCTAGCAGCCCTTGCCCATTTTCCACTACATTTGAGACCTGATGTAGCATCGCTTCTAGGGGAAGGCCTAGCAACCCTTGCCCATTTTTCACCGCACCAAGGATCCAATGCAACGCATCACTTACTGGGAACGCCCTAGCTTGTTGCTTACGGTGAACACCCTAGCTTAAGGGAATGTCAGTTTTCGATTCATGTCATATTAGGGTTGCCATATTTAAGAAGCTGCAGATTATTTTCATTTCTTAGTTACAAACTAATATACAATGCATATTTATTTGCAAGTAGGAAAGAAATAACAAAATCATCTTCCACTTCTTTCCTTGCCGACTAGCACCTGAAGCAAGACCCTCGTCCTTTTTCATCCAGGCTTGGGACCAGCATCAGCAGAATTACTTACATGAAGTTATCTTAATATTTTATCTATTTTAGCTGTTTATCTGATTATTTCCTTATAATCATCATTTCTTCATTTCTAATTTAACTAGCAAACAGAAAGTGATAAAAGCAGTCAGCTAGGGAGTGATATGGCCACCAGCTGGGTACAAAACCTGATAAACCACATAACTATGAAACTGTAATTTTCAGTTCAACAAAGTAATGAAAAGATTGTTTCATAATAGTGTATTTATTTTCACAACCTTATTGCTGTTCTGACAAATATGAATGATGGATACATGTTCAGTTGACCTTCAATCTGCATCAATGATTCGATACATCCTCTTAAGCAGGTGGAGCACACTTGTGTCTCATCCAACTCAAACATCTAGTGAACGTCATTTCGGTGATCATAGCAAACAGAACACACCAATGGATTACACATCAAATGAGGGTCATCATCAACATGTTATTTCACGACGCATTTTTATTCCTAGAACTCTCCTAATTGGATGGTTACTTCTCCTAGTAAGCATTTCAAAAATGATGAGGCTTGCAAGATTGGATAATGTACAGATATGCACGTGTAAATAAATGACACTGATCAGGAGAAAAAGTAGTTTGAAGCTATCAAACAAATCTAATCTAAAGCTGCAATTACGCAGTAAATAAATAAGACTCATCAAGAGACAATTACCACCACAGGTAATCCATTCCGGATTCCAACAATGCAGGTAAACAATGTTGACATAGAATATGACAAGAGCTGTAGAACCTGTAAAAGGATTTTGGTTTGATGCTATAAACCACATCCAGAAAGTCAATAAAATCCACAAAAACTTAGTCATAACACAATCGTAGACCTCCATTTTAATCAACAAACAAGATCATTACGAATCCCAAAACCCAAAAACAGTATAGCTACCAAGACATAATATATGATTAATACCTGATTCAAAAACACGAAGATAACAGAATTGCAAATGAGTATGAAGGTTACCAAAGGAAAAATGTGACTGAGTAAGAACAAAGCCCATCTAGTGTTGTATCCACCATAACCACGAAGTATAACATCAGCCTGCAAATCAAAAGGAAAATAAATAATATATAAACAAGAGAAAGGACCCACCAATTCGAACTGAGTTTCTTCACAAATAGTGATTAATTCAGAAAAAAGAAAAGGAAATCAAAACTAAAAGGAAATAAATCTGCTAGAGTGTCTGCCGAAATGGAAACAAAACAAGCTGGCAAATTTTCTTCAATAAAATGGAAAAGGAAAATGAAGAGAAAAATAACCTTTCGGGAGTAAGTGTCTGCAAGAGCGGCTCCCCATCCGCCCAGCTGAAAAGATTGCTCAGTGATTGAATCTCCGAATAACACAAATTGAGGCCTCATTTTGCCTTTTCTCGATTTAACGAAGCAAAAAGAACACAACCAAAAAACGGAAAAGAAAAATACACAGGTGTTTGGTGTCATTAACAAATTAGGTGTTCTTAAATGCAACGCAGATCCTGGCATTGTAGCCGTTAGATTGAGTACAAAGCAACCGACTGAAACGTGTAAATTAGGATCATCGACCCCAATTTATTTGGTGGAACGCTGTGACTGTAATTAAACCGGGGCATTCTGGCTACAATTTAGCGGGAGAGCAATGGCTCATAAGATAAAAAGGGCAACCCGGTGGAGAAAGTGTAACGTAGGTAACACCTACGTAAATGCCATAAATAATAAATATTAATTACAAAAACGTTAAAAAAAAGGATTTTTACAGATTTGCCATTACTTTTTAGTATTTTTACAAAAAAATCCAAGGTTTTTAAGTTTTTATAAATTTGCCATTAAATTTTTAAAACTTTGCAAATTTGTCATTCCGTCTATTTTTCACCATTTATCTTTTTGAAATAACAATAATACCGCTCAATTGTTCTCCTTGTTTAAACATTACAGATCACCGATCTGTGTTATTTTTGTGGAAGAAGATCGGTGGCTAACGACGGCGACTAAAGGTCAAAAGTTACAGTCTAAAGCTAGTTAGCTCTACAGGAAGTTTCGTTCAAGTTGGAGGAAGGAAACAACAGTTTTGGCCTTCTGCCTTCAGCCAAGTTGAACAAAGAAAAAGTAGTCAGCCTTGCTGACATAGAATGCTCTCTCTCTCTCTCTCTCTCTCTCTCTCTCTCTCTCTCTCTCTCTATATATATATATATATATACTCTCATTTTTTGGAATTTTCTTCTGTGATTGGCATAAAAATTATCTAGGGTTTATGTCCCACGATAAGAAACTCTTAGGTGTCCCAAACCCATCTTTGAGTTTCATTAGAGACAAAGTCAAAATTGGAGCTTCCTCAGAGGGACTTGTTTTTTGCACAAACCAAGATCACAATTGCCACACTAAGAATTACTACATATGTAACCCTGTCACAAAAGAATGGCAGAAGTTTCCAAAGCCCTCTCATCGAGATCCTGACTACTTGCTAGAAACGGTATTAGCTGCACAAACCTATTGGAGTAAAACTAAATAGTAATATATTAGTTGCCGAGTATGAGAACTCAGTGTAGGAGTAACATGAATACTATTGAAGAAACAACAAATATATCGACATGTTGTGTGACTAGACGGCGTTGCCTAGTGAATGATCATTCACCTGGCAAAGGATCAGTCACCATCGTTAGCCGACGGTCTTTTTCCACAAAAACAACACAAATCGGTGATCTGTAATATTTAAACAAGGAGAATAATTGAGGTGTACTGTTGTCATTTCAAAAAGATAAATAGTGAAAATAAATGGAATGGCAAATTTGTAATGTTTTGCAAAACTCAATGGCAAATTTGCAAAAACCTAAAAACCTTGAATTTTTTGCAAAAACACCAAAAAGTAATGGCAAACATGCAAAAAAACCAAAAAAATATATTTATTATTTATGGCATTTACATGTCACCTATGTTACACTAACCTCCAGGGTAGTCTTACCTTGCATTGCTGGAGGCTGTTTCAACCCCTCAAACTCGTCACCTCCAAGTTACAAAAGGACAAGTCAACTATTACACCAAGACTCTCCTTAGTGGGGTTGACGAGATAAGTCATCCAAATAGATTATTGGCTACTAGGAGACAATACATCCGCTAGTCTTGATCTTCCCAATTAGCCCTCCAATTTTTGACATAGTGATTGAAGTTTGTCGTCACATAGATACAGATATGGGCCAAGGTCCAAAATATCACTGTTAAAACTAATCCTAGCCATCCACTGTCTCTCTCATTGTGTTATCCCAATTAGGGGTTAGCCGCACTAATCTTGTTCATCTACTCTCCTATATTAAGTGTTACAGTTTCATTTAGTCTCAAAGTTTTTAAATCTTTTATCACTACTTTTATCCACGTACTCTTAGCCCTTTTCCTTGAATCGTCTCACTCCTTTTATCCGATGATGTTTTAGATGTCCTTTGGACATGTCCAAATCATCCAAGTATAGTCTCTCTTATTTTGTTACGTATTGGTGCTGCTCTTAGGTTTTCTCTAATATTTTTATTTATAATTCTATCTTTTTATTGTTTTGCTCCCCATCCATCTCAACATCCGCAGTCCGGCAAGGCTCTTCCTATGTACATGTACCTTAACTGCACAACAGTCATTGCTATATACCTAAGAAATTTATCTTAATCACAATATTTAAGTTCTATATAGATTGATATGCATTGCAGACTGGGATTCCATTACCGTGCTAGTGACCATTGGATAGTTCCTACTGACTTGTGGTGGAGAAGCACTCAGATACATTAATCATTGAAACATGCGGCCAACCTTCATTCTGATTAAGCTCACTGAAATCAGATGGGGATTCCAAGATCGATATACGTGGTTTGCAGATTGGATACAACCCTTTTGCAGATGATAACATTTTTGCTTTTTATTGGAGCGTACATTGGTCAATGTATTGAAGGGAGCCTTGGCGCAACGGTAAAAGTTGTCGTCATATGACTTTGAGGTCACGGGTTCAAAGCGTAGAATCAGCCTCTTGCAAAATGCAAAGTAAAGCTGCCTACTATAAGCCCTTGTGGTCTGCCCCTTCCCTATACCCCGCATAGGCGGGAGCTTCGTGCACCGGGGCTGCCGTTTTTTACATTGGTCAATGTATCAATTGATCGTTGAGAGTTTAAGGCCTTCAAGGAAACTTTTTTTATTTCCGTTTATTAAATTTTTTTTTTTAATTTTACAGTAAAAAACCAGTTGATTTTTTTTCTATGAAATAGAAAGAATATCAATAAAAACAAGTTTCTCAAATACGTATAAACTATTTCATATTTTTCCTTCTTTTTTTTCTAAATGTTGAACTTATATCCCCATAAGCATCTTCCAACTCCTCACCTACCACAAGAAAGACTTCTTCTTGCTTGCTGGGAAATTTATTGCTTATTTTGTAGGACTTTTTCAATTGGTAGTTGAAATTTAGGACGGCAGCCCCAGTCTACAAAGCTCCCGCCTATGCAAAGTCTGGGGAAGGGGCAGACCACAAAGGTCTAAAGTACACAGCCTTACCTTGCATTTGCAAGAGGCTATTTCCATGCCTTGAACCCATGACCTCAAAGTCACATGACGACAACTTTTACCGTTGCGCTAAGGTCCCCTTCTTAGTTGAAACTTAGGAACTTCTACATAACTTGAACTTGTTACGAGTACGTGCAAGGTATCTAAATACAAGAATATGTATTCTTGCTACTTCTTATTCTGAAAATCATTGATAAGTTTTCATTACAATATGGTCTTTTCTTTTTTCCATTTTTTGCAGAAGAATAAAAGGAGCAGCCCCAGTGCACGAAGCTCCTGCCTGTGTGGGGTCTGGGGAAGGGGCGGGCCACAATGGCCTAAAGTAGGCAGCCTTACCTTGCATTTTTGCAAGAGGCTGATTCCACGCCTTGAACCCGTGATCTCAAGGTCACATGACGACAACTTTTACCGCTGCGCCAAAGCTCGCATTCTTTTTGCAGAAGAATATGGTTGGTAATTATGTCTACTAAAAGAAGGTTATCATTTAATTGTTGCCGGCAAAATAAATAAGCGGATTGACTATGATCCAATCTGCACCTGGTATGAATCGGATATGCAGTTTTTGATATGCATAGATCTCCGATCAAAAAACTTAATCCTTAACCTATCCAGGTGGACACCGTGGATTTGCGGAATGCTTGTCCATTTCGCGTAAGTCATGTAGAATTATTGATGTTAACTTTTTTTGAAACTAAACTATTAATCTTGTTCAAAATGCTTTAAGACACACTAGCTACCGAATTTCAAGAGGAGTAGATTCTTATAACTTAAATTACAGAAGTTAATAATTAGAGTCACTGCTTTTTCTTTTTTTAAGAGATAAACAACAACTTGCTAGGATCATCCAAATGCAATGATTTTTCATGGATCGCTTATTTTAGGGCGTTGAACAAGATTAACAGTTTCGATTTTTTTTTATAAAGAAAAGGTCATTATCCATGGTTTAATATCATTTTCTAATTTATTTTTTTAAATGCCTTTTTATACATATATTCAAGGATATATCCCTGCAGATCCCAAATTTAATGGATCAAATTGATTCAGTTCGTTTTTGTTCATGGATCTATATTATTTGATTCATATCGGCAGATTTTTATCCATTTTGCCAGCTCTACATATAATATTATGTTAATATAAGTAGCATTGGCGACTTTGCTATGTGACCTGGAGGTCGCGGGGTCAAGGCATGGAAATAGCCTCCAGCAAAAATGCAAGGTAAGGCTACATACTATAAACCTTTTGTGGTTTGCTCCTTCCCTTCACCTTGCATACACAGGAGCTTCTTTCACCAGGCTGCCATTTTATTTTTTCTAAGTAGCGTTAGCGCTTTAATAGAAGGGGAGCCTTGGCGCAGCAGTAGAGTTATTGTCGTATGACTTAGAGGTCATGGGTTCAAGGTGTGGAAACAGCCTCTTGCAAAATGCAAGATAAAGCTGTGTACTATTGACCCTTGTGGTCTGCCCCTCCCCAGACCCCGCATATGCAGGAGCTTCATGCACTTGGGCTGCCTCGCATTAGTGATTCAAGAAAGAATTTCTTGAAATAGTTGAAGTCTAAGCTAAATCACGAACTCGAAGAAGTGATTGGATTATTATGTTCAGATTAGGGACTTGCTGAGAATAAGTCCCTTCGCGAGCACTTGGACTTCATGAACGCTGTCTCATACTACTTGTTCTGTGAGCCCCTCTTGGGTGAACATGTACCCCTTAATATGCAGGCGAAAGGTGATTCCCAATCCCATTGGCTTTTAAGATATGCAAGTTTGGAATGCAGAGGTCTTTGTTTCCTTCTTTTTTTTGTTCTTTGCCAAGGTCTCTTTCACTTTCCACTAACTAGACCATGAAAGCAAACAAGAGTTTGCCTACATAATTCCTGAAATAGAAGCCATGGAGAAGCTTACATAAATGACTCGCTCAAGAATTTCTAACCAATATACCTAAAGGGCAGCCCCGTTACACCAAGCTCCCGACTATGCAAGGTCCGGGAAGGGGCGGACCACAATGTCTTAACAGTATGCAGTTTTACCTTGCATTTTTGTAAGAGACTATTTGCATGCCCTGAACCGGTGACGTCAAGGTCACACGACGACACCTTCACCGTTGCGCCAAGGCTCCCCATCTTCTAACCAATATGCCTGCTTTTGAAAAATAAGTTCAACCCCCATAAAGTCCAACAAATAAGTAGAAGGTGTTATAAGATGCCTCATGGTAATGGGATTTCAGGTGAGTAATCTTTAGTCTAGAGTTAAACTACTTCAAATGTATTTTCATGTAATTTGAGACAACTTCATGTGGGGACTAGAAGTTAAGGCACTTCAATGAATCTTTGTGCCATTTCAGAGACTCAAAAGAACCTTATATGGCAGAAAAGAAAGTAACATTTAGCATTTGCTATTGTTAATGAATATATTCTTTAGTGGAAAAAACAGATAGGGTCAGTAAAGCCCAGGTACATTGATTTGGATAAGAGTTGCCACAGGCAATGAATACTTGTAGTCAAGCACAAGCAAAGCAGCCGGTCAGGTCAGGACTCCCACTTATCTTGACACTACAGCTTTGTTTACCTTATTCTATACCACTGAACTGTATCATTATCCACGCCACTTTTTTGTTTGCCATTTGAGTAGCAGTGGTAGTGGAAGATGTGGTATCATCTTCCACTAGTTAGAGTATCAAAGTAGCTGAATCAGCTAGACTCCAAGAGATGCCATCTAATTATGTGACTGCACCTTTCCAGGGTCTTTTTGTCTATGAAGTGATGCCTATGACATCTGTCTACCTGAAAGTCTGAAAGTGTTTCTCTCCTTCATTGGCGTTTGATTTTCATGGATTGTAATCAACTGATGGAATACCATTTGAGGAAATAGACTTGATGGTCCTGTGTCCAAGAAAAGTGAAAGGGAAGATGGAGGAAGCAACTGATGTGATAGTCACTCATAACTGACTGAATTACTCAATCTGCAAATAGGCTCATGAGATTATATTCCGGAAATTAATGAATAAGTAGATATGATAAAGTTTTGATCTCTAAAACTTATATCTGAGCTTCCTTAAATTTCAGACATTTACATTCAACAAGCTACTTGAGCATCGACTATCAACTTGTTGGGGAGCAGCTGTCATAGAGGTATAGAATAGCATATGTAGCTTTCCTACAAACAATTAAGAACCTATTTTCATGAGAGTCGTGGAAGAGAAGATAATAACTGTGAAACAGAAAAATATTCCATACCATTATCTGAGTGCAGGCATGTTAGTGTTAAGAGGACAGATACCAGAAACAAAAGGCCTGAGATATAAAAGGGGATGAATATAACGATTAAAAGATCATGCATCTGCGTCCAATTAATTTACATAAAAGGGCAGCCCCGGTGCATGAAGCTCCCGCCTATGCAGGGTCAGGGGAAGGGGCCAACCACAATAGCCTAAAGTACACATCTAATTAATTTACATGTAGTATTGAAAAATGGCACTCTTTGGACTGGACAAATGTAGCAAATGTGAGAAACTTTTCTAGCACTCCAGTCCTATATCGTTATTCTCTCCTAATATTCACTTACACATGCAAAATCGATATAACACAGAAAGCATGCATCTTACGTATCACATGTATGTGCTTCCTATACATATATGAATATTCACGTGCATGTGTTACAGGTATAAATACATGCAAGTAGCTTCCAGTCTATAGGTAAATTGAAGGAATATATTAGGTCCTATCGTATGAAGGGGAGCCTTGGCACAATGGTATTAGGTCCTATCCAGGCATCTAAAATGTATCATGTTCCTCATTGTCTTTTGTCACTATGCATGATCATAGATGCCCAAGAGCACATTCTTACAACCATCGAGATACTAAACTTCTCTGCAGCTAATAAAAAAACCCCTGAACTCACAGTAATGATCACAGTATTAGTTCCACTCACATTTTTGTTTAGTGAAATTGGATAGTGATGGACCTGGTAAAGATTTTAGGTACAGTTAGAGTTTTCAACATAAGACTGGTGACCTAGGGCAATCTGCAGGTCTGACTTGTTAGACATGGCTTATGAACAAAATAAAGTTTATATATAAGTTTTCTTAGAGTTCCTATCCTCGTGTGGCACCCCTTCTTTTGCTTGCTGCAACTTGCTCTGGCATCAGTGCCTTCTAGAACAGTGGCACAAGGAGCCTCTCACCTGGGTAGCCAGGATGCGAGGCTGTGCGTGTGGGTGGTGATGGGGGGGTGGGGGCAGGTGGTTAATGGGTTCTGTCTAGCTTCCAAAAAGGCAAAAAACAAGTGCTAATATCCAATCTTTCTTAGGGTATGCTGAGTGATTAGCTTCTCCATTGCTAAATACTTGTTTTAGGATCTGACACCTTCACTGTGTTAAAAGAAGGGGCTTTTCTAGGTGCAAACACTTCTTCGAGATTGTGATCTAGCTTATAGTTCAATTATTTTAAGAAATACTTTCATTGACTCCCCAAATGCTACTTATATTAACATACGTTAAACAATAATCTTCTTCCAACAGGCATACTTAGTAAGCATATGCTTACGAAAATTTATCAAATATTTTCAGAATAAGTAGTAAGATCAAAAAGTTTTTTGAAGTGAATGATGATATCCTATTTACCTGGAATGATAATGGTTACTCTTTTTTGTGTAGCTGCAACTTGCTCTAGCACCAGTGCCTATTAGTGCAGTGGCACGAGTAGTCGTCTCTCACCTGGGTGGCCAGAACGTGAGGCTGTGCATGGTGTGTGCTTATCTAGCTTTCAGAAAAAACATGTTACTATCCAATCTTTCTTAGGGCACTTTAAATTTTATAGAAATTTCTCAGCTCAGTGACTTCATTGATTACTCTATGTATGCTAAGTCACTAGCTTCTCCATCGCTAAACACTTATTTTAGGATCTGACGCATGTGCTGTCTAGTGATGGTTTCCATTTCAGTTGTGTTAGTAGCTTGCAGAATTATAAGGCACAAGAAAGCCAACTAGTTAAATGAGATGGCAACACAATCTTTAAGTGTGAAAGATGAAAGAATACTTGTCACTCTCTGCATTTAGATTTTGAATGGTAACAGCTGACCCTAGTAACTAAACCTTTGATATTTGGAGCAAACAGTGGGATGAATGCATGATGACATGACATAGACCGCCCAACTTTAGGTGCACTGTAACAAGTTTTTGTGATCCTAATATTTTCATGATAGCTTCTGCACGAATGGAGAATGAGATTTCATGTTGACAAGATTCCAGTTTTAATCTTTTTACTTTCCTTTTTTTATTATTTCCTATGAGATTTTCCAATAATATCTCAATAGAAAGATCACAAAGGAAATTAAGATGATGATTTCCAACTTTAGCATGATATGGCACTGTTCACAGAACCAAGTTGTGCAAGTCCAACTGAATCAGAAGATCTTCAAGCAGGATCTTAAATTCTATTCAATCTGTCAAAGCTACAAATTCAAGTCCCCACAAAAAGGAAGAACATTTACTTGGGAATTCCAACTTAAATTATATTAACTTCTAGTTAAATTAACAGCTTTTGCTTTTTATCTAACTAAGGTCAAGCACACAAAAGAATGCCAATTTCCATTGGAGTGACAGAATTTCTGCTGTCTAAGCAGGTACTTCAATCTTGTATTGCTTTCAGTATAGTATCTGCCTGCAACAACATATTCCAGCCTATTGAGAGACGCAAGAAAGTTGATGCGACACAAACAGCATAGACTATTATGAAGGTTAGAAACAGGACCAGATATACTATCCGACAGGATTAGTTGACAAGTTCAGAACTGACACACATTACAACGGACTTAACATATGACCCCTCGAGTGACACCAAAATCTAAATGAAGTCGTGTTTAACAAGTTGAATTGTGAGAGCTCTGTCCAAGCACAGAAGCCCTGGGACTGGACTTCTGCTTTAATTCTTTCCGCTTCATGCCAAACTGAGTGCTGCTTTCCATATTGAGCTCATTCTCACGAGGACTGTATACCCGCTCTGAAATCTGTGGGCTATATGTGTCTTTCAAATTGTCTTGTGGATCTGTAGTTGAGCTAGTTACTTTTGGACTGCATGGATGGCGGATCTCACCTCGGCTTCTAGTAATAATCTCATCTAGAATTTCAGCATCATCTGCATGACCACTTCCCATATGATGCCCATCCTGTAACATTATTAGATATCACGTAAGTATAGAACTTTGGCAAAGAATCCTACCACCTACATGGAGCAGTGGTTTCACCAACTTACAATTAATGAGATGTTGTATGGCACAGCCGCTGCCTCTTCATATTCTGCAGCATCCAGGTCTTGGAGATGAGCACCTTTGAAAAATTTAGGGAGCGCATACTGCCGCACTGGGACTAAGAGCATAATCAGCAATGGGAACAACACACCAGCTATGGGAATCCATGTTAGACCAAAACATACAAGCAGGTAAGTTGTTTGAAATAAAGTGAAGATGACAATTGCTCTGAAAGGCACTGTCTCCATAAATGTGGCATGACACTTCTCCAGCACCCTAAAAAATTAAGAAAGAACAGCTTATTAATAAGGAATATTTTATTTATTAAGAACTTTTCAGCCAGTATTTGCTAAATTGAGCATAACATGAAGGTAGCAACCTACTCAAGAGGACCTAGTAACTAGACCTTGGAAGCTGGAAAAGGAGATTCCTAGTAACCATAGAGCTAAGTTCTCAAAGCATCATCACATGGCCAAAGCATAAGTGAAAGACTTACTTATATCTTCGACTTGGAGCCGTGAAAAGCAACAAGATCCTCTCCCAGAACTGATTGCCTGGTAAGCTTTCTATGGCCATGAAAGCAAAATATCCCCAAAGAACTGATGTTGGAATCATTTTCAGAAAAGGCATGGCAGCAACACATCCACCAACCATAATGGCCTGAAGCAAATTGCTGAGGCGTTGTTCTTTGACCTCAACCTGGAGGAGATCATCTATATCCTTCTCCACATCAAACACAGATTCATCTACAGGAGCATCAATGACACCAGCGGCTGAAGCCAGTTGAATTGTTGATTCTTTCAACTCCCTCAATCCCTGCTCAAATCATGGAAGTCAGAAAATAGAACCGGTGGTCATCAGTATTATTGGATGGACTTGACATTGGATGTGTATTTACCGGTGCAGCTGGAGTTTGATGAACCAATGGAGTCTGCATTTGATTATATGCATCCTGCATGTTTGCATATAACCGACCCAAGCTTGCATTTTTTCTGATACTTTGGCGGGCGGTTGATACGAGCCTATTGCGTAATAGCTGAAGCCATGGCCACTCTTATTAATGTCTACTATATGTAACTATTAATTGATGAATATATACAATGGTTTTGGCTTTCATCATACCTGTTGTTTCAGAGTAGCCAAGCTTTTTGTATGCATAGGAGATTGTGGGATAACACCATTGGAAGGAGGGATGCCTATAAGGCCACATAATATTACCTGCAGCAGAGCACAACAAAATTCATGACATGCAGATCCGTCAAACTAGTAAGTATCTATGAGTCGAGAAATAAACTGCCAATAGCACACCATCAATTGCTTCAAAAAGACCACATAAGGGTGAAAAAAGTCACTTGAACAAAAATATTTAATTAACAGCATGCAGAACACGTGCCTGGAAATACTTCTATCTGCATATATACACATATGTCAGGATATTAGGATTCAGTGACTCAACAGGAAGACCAGTGAAGACATCTCATCAGGGTTCATCCAATATCCTACTGCCCATAGAAATTATGACAAAAAACAAAGTAAAAAGCTCAAGTTGGTAAGGTGGCCACACAACTATTGCATTGGACTAAAGACCAAAAGAATCAGCTGGCACCTAAGGTTTAAAATGACTGCCATAAAATAAAATAAAATTTGTTTTCACTGCTTTGTTGACATGAGCTTACTAAGTCAAAGCACTTAAATAATTGAGATTTTCATCCACACCTGGCACTGTGTTAGAGATGGAAGCTACAAACTGATAAAACCCATTCCAACAAGAAAATGAACACTTCACTACCTGCAAGGCTCAGTAATGACTAGTAGACGCTTTCGGCTTTTTCTGTTTGGAAGGAAAAGACACCAAAAAGTGCCATTTTTCTCCAAAGAGAACTGAATGCCTTTGAATGCTCTCCTGATTTTCAAGGAGCTAAACACAGAGTTGGCATAATAAATGGAAAAGCTAAATAATCAATGCTTTCTATCCAAAAATTGACTCAATTACTTGATAAAAAATTGCAAATGTATTATCATGATCTACCTGTAAAAACAGAATCAATTTGCAGAAAATTCCACCATAGGTTCTAAACCTAATTCTGAAGACACAACCTTTGTGAAGATTATTTGAGACGAACAATGGCACTTACACCCACATTATGCTTTGTTTAACTTCTTATGTCATTTTGGCAGACTAAAAAGGAATTTCCTTCTGGAAAAATATCAGTATGTTTCTAACTCTGGGGGTATTTTGCAAGAAACTACTATCTAGGCTGCACAGTAAATACAAGTGAACAACTGCTCAAACAGTGGGGAATCCCCAATTATTTTTTGACCAACTGAAAAATGAAAAGGAACATCAAAGAGTCCATGGGGAAAAGCTCAAATGTCAAACACCAGAAGTTCATTTTTCAAGTTCCTTCCTTCCAACAGAGAGATGAAGTAAACCAAGTTTCCTATATGATATCTTACCAGGAAACCCAAAAGAAGAAGGTCATAATGAAAAGAAGGTGGTTTTCTCAGATTGAACTCCTTCTGCTGAGCAAGTTGCGATGCGACACTGTGATCAAAGTAATACAGCACGGCAATCATGGTGGCTGGAATAAATGCTCCGACAATGTATATCAGTGGCACGTTTAACATGTCCTGTTTAGCAAACAACTGTAAGCATTTGGACATGTACATTATGATGAAAAGAATGAGAACTGGAACTTATTTTAGGAGTGTCAGAAGTATTGGTCACTGGTTTGTAGACTTTTCTGTTTCGTGAATAAGGAGAATGTGCAAACCTTCTTCAGTTATATGGTATATGTCAACATAATTCCATTTAACATAATGTATTAGATTTAATCTGGAAATGTTTCTTTTGGTAGCCACAGATATTTGTCAATTACCGTGATAACTGTCCAATTTGAATAAGCACCAGGAGACCATGGATTGGGGCTGAAAAGGCGTCTTGGAATCCCTTTTGGAACATCTTTGGTTGGTATATAAGATACAGCAGTCCATACCACCACCAACAGTGGCACCCCATAGTCCGCAATGAATCCTCGTAGACAACCTATAAATATCAAACTGAACTTTAGTACTTCGACCAATTAGAAAGAGGAGCAAAGATGGGGATCCATTTCCTATGGCTATTAACAGAATGAAATGTTTAAAGAGTGGGTGACTGAAACAACATATTATCATTCTACCACTAAATAGGCATTACAGCTGCAAGAAACTGACAGGTAAAATACAAAAAAGGGGAGCCCCAGTGCACGAAGCTCCCACCCATGCAGGGTCTGGGGAAGGGGCGGACCACAAGGCCCTAAAGTACCTGACTGAAAATATATACATCTGCATATTATGAGATAATTCAAGTAATTATACCTGTCCCGTAGCGCCATGATCGAGCTTTACGACTCCTTAGTGCAGTTAAAAGAAGACCGAAGGACAGAACCAAAGCAAACATTCCATTTCCAAAGCGCCAAGATGGTAATAATGCTGTTTGGTTAAGGTTTTCCCTCTCTGGTATACCAAACTCATCCACAACTCCCTGCATAACAGGCCATGAACTTCAAATCACTGAATAAAATAAATTATCATCAAGACCTTATCCCAATTAGGGGTCGGCCACATGAATCTTATTCCTCCATTCCTCTCTATTAAGTACCATGGCAATGAACAAAATAAATAAGGCTACAAAATACTGTCGGAATGTCTCTCTTTTTCAATCTGAGAACACATTTGTATGAATCAGAATTCATGTAACTGATTTCCATTTCCTAGACTATGGTTCTTTCTCAAAATTTAAGTTGAACACATGACATCCTTATTTTCCATTCTGGCTCAAGTTTGGCGAGGTCCTAATTCTGGAAAAGGAAAATTCAGTATTTGCAGTCTAAAAAGGAAGTGGCAAATCTGCAGTCTTATTCTTTCTCTGGTAAGAAACCATTATGGAGAAGAAAAGGGAACAAATTAGAAGAACCATTCCACAGGAAGATGTTGCTTGATAAAGAACTCCTATCAAGAAACTTCTTTTACATGTCCAATTAAACAACAATATCTTCAACCACAGTGCTGAGGAAATAGATTCGCTATCATCTAATAACATGCAGAGAGAATAATGAGTACTCACACGAATAGCCTGTTGCATGAAGAGCATCGCAATAAGCAGACCAAATAGTTCACCAGCTACGCGAGTAAATCTGTTTATAATGGAGCAGGCACCCAAAATAGCTAGCAAGAAGAGCAAGAATGCTGTCCAGACACAAACCCTGAAAGCAAAGAAATACGGGAAAATAAAGAAGAAAAAGGAAAATAGTTTACAGCCATTAGACAACTGACTGAGAAAAAAAGAAAGTCTCACCGGATTATTACAAGTGAAAGTGCAAATGACCTACCAGGCTGTCCAAGCTAAGAAGAGCTTCTGTCCCAAATCTGGTCTATCCTTCACAAAGTTAAACATGAACGTGTACATAAGTACTGTTGGCTCAGCAACTCCTAGTATAAGCAGTGGCTGTCCTCCAATAATTGAGTGTATGATGCCACAAAGTGCCGTAGAGGCCAGGGTTTGAACTGCAGTTAGAGTCCCATCTGTGCAACCCAAATGAAACACTCCATTAATAATTGCACCCAACCAAGTTGATCAAAGTAGTGAAAAAGCTTAAAGAAAGGCTTAAAATAAGATATTCTTTCAAGTAGTCATGTTCTCCTACTTGTATTCCTCTCCAGTTGCTCCCCGAATGATATGACTGGAATTGCTGAAGCGAAGAATATATACGTTGTGGGAGCAAGGATCCTATATAAGCAAAGCATGTCATACTCAACAGAAGATATAAGTCAAAAAGAGGACCTATAATCTGATCATTTAACAAGACTACCAGATAGTTTCCTCTCCTTAAAATCGGAGCATGATCAAAGAGGAATTCAATGAGATACAAAATTTGAATATCCAACTGCACAAATCACATATTTACTAGTACCTGACAATTAGTATCTCTATACATAACGATATAAAGAAAGACAATCTTAATACCAGACGGCTATGGAAAATAAGTAGCCTACCAAACAAAGGAAAAACGACTCTGGAAAATAAGTACCTGAAACCCGCACGGAAACCACCTGTCCAGTCTTGTTTGTAGCACAGTAGTCTTCCTTCCAAATCATTCTTGATTCCACGGAAAGGAACAAATGTTTCCTCCATTAAAATTTGCTTGCCTGGTGCTAGAAAGTTGGTATTATCAAATTTGATTATGAAGAAAATCAAAGACGAGATAAAACTGACTCAGACTTGGATTTATGTAACTCGAGAGGCCATTACGACATATTAAATCATGGTTTACCTTAATTCTTTCCCATTGGAAGCCAGAAAATTTATGGCAGATGAAACAATAAGCTTCGTATTTAAAGAATCATGGTTAAAACAGTGGCCTTGGAACAGGTCCATGGTATATACTGTACAATTAAGGAACACTACATCTTAAAGAATGCAAGAATAATTTCCAGGTTTTCCCTACAGAAAAAGAATTGATCGTGTATTTATGAAAAATATTTTAAAAAATTATTGGAGCCGTCAATCTGGCTACTTGCATTCCATCTCTTAACAAGCCAGTAATGCTACGGTACAGAGCTCAGCATGAAGACAGACAGTCCTAAATAACGTAATTAACGAATGGTACCCATCTGATCAGATACCAATTAACGAACAAACTCGAAAGATCTCAGATCCAGCTCACCCCTCTTTCAAGAATCAAGAACTCATACACATCGACCAGCAAAAACTGAATCCAATACTTCAAAGCATAGAAACCCATGCAATAGGGAGTGAGTTACATGATCAGACCTTTACATGTATATCTTCCAGGAAATCCTCCTCAAACTTAGAGTTTTGAGTTCAATACTACGGTCTTAGCGAAAACCCACGATCAAACATCAATTTGATATGGATGAGAACAGTTTAAAGCAAATGGGCATTGGCAATTCAGAGACCTGAAATCTGAAAAATGTGTACTGACACAACCAAAAGACACAAGAAACAAGCACACTTACATGACTCAAATAAAAGATGTTGCGAAATATCAACAACCTGGGGGGAAAGGACACGGTAAACAGACTCAAACCCTTGTTACATGATCGACAAGAACCGAACGCCTAACAACAAGAATAGCAAAATGTGATGCCCTTCACAGAAATCAGATGATTTACATGAAACTAGTAAGATTTTGGGGATTATGATGAGGTTTTTGAGCGAGCAAGGATGACAGAAATGAGAAACCAGATGATTTACATGTAGCTACCAAGGTTTTTGATGAAGGTGTGAGCAAGATAATATGGGAGAAATGAAAAATCAGGAGCACTTGGAGGAAGGCCTGTGTGGAGTAGAGAGTGCGGGAGAAAGCATAAATAAATCCTTCCAGAGATTGGCAAGAGGATAAAATATGCAAACAGTTGGACCAAAATTGCCATTTCACTCCACTAAAGTGGTTTTTAACTTTCACATCTTCACAAATGAGAGAGAGAGAGAGAGAGAGAGAGAGAGAGAGAGAGAGAGAGAGAGGCAGAGAAGGTGCAATTTGAACAAATGAAATTCCCAAGTTAACCCTGTTCACTTGGGAAATTCAAAGATTAGGTCCAATAGCTTAGCTTAATTAGTTCTGCCACTTGTTTTTTTTAGGGATATCTCCCAAAATGATAAGGTTTTTCTTTTTGAATGGGCAGTGGATCCCAACCTAAGAACCTAATCTGATAAAGTATATATTCCATTTAGTGGTCTTGAACAATTATTTTGTCATAAAGTTCACCCATTTCCAATCATGGTTCGAGCACTTGGCCAAAATGGTTAAGTGTCTTGCCTCATAAACAATAGGTTATGGGTTCGAGTCTGCCCATCATTAGAATAGAAAGAGAAGAAGCTGACATGTTGCTAATGTAAGCATTGATACTAAAAACAGAATGATTTTATCCACAAAGAATTTCAATTTTAAAATTTAAAGACTTTTGTATTTATATTTGGCGACAGCATCTAGCACAGTTCGTTGAGACAACTTGGCATCTCTTCTGAAATATGCTTAATCATGGGTTTGAAAGTTGCTTTCTCCTTTGTACAAGGATGAAATTTAGGAGAATATGTTGGGGATTTGCTTTATAAGTTTGTGCTCGTACCAAAAAATTGATTTTTATATTTTAAGTACGAAAAATAATACTTTTTACCAAATTTTTCATAAAGTCAAACTAATTAAAGGGCATTTTCATTAACAAAAGTTATTAGTATTTTCTAAACCTTTTTGATCATGTGCTTTTAGAATATTAGGTTTTCAGTTTGCCTTAGATGCTTTAGTATGATGGATGAATGGGGTGCTGCTACTCCACCAGAGGAATTGCAACACAATAGAAGAGTTCACTTGGACACATCAGATCCTCAACTTGATCATGGCCACGATCTATTGTCTGTTTTTGTTCTCTTCTAATCATAGTTCAAAAACTAGTGAATCCATTTGGAAAACTTGGTTAAGTTACTTGACTTGGTCGTAAATCGAGTAACTCATCGAGTCGACTCGCTCCTTAACAAAAGTACTTTTGGACACTAAGATTCGAATAGAAAACCTCCCAAAGAATAATGCTAAGTCTTAGCTAACTCCCCTGTCAACTACAAGTACAATTAAAGTAAATTTTCAAATATAGCTACAAATAAATAAAGGAAATGATATTCCCGCCCCTCAATGAATTTTATATATTTTAGTTTACTTTTTTGTTTCATTTAAATGGTTGTGTAGTTAACAACCACTAAAATATCTTTAAAACCATGGTAGAGTGAGAATAAGTCAAGTTCAAGCAGTGGGAATATCATTTCTAATAAATACAATAATATTAAAAATTCTACTTGACTATATTTTACTCACCCACCAATCATTTTGAATTAACTCAACTTCCCCCGCTTTAGTGGATTGAGTTTTCAAGTTTTTTGACAATCTATCTAATGCTATTATATTGTTAATAATACAGACACACATACATAGGGGTGCATTAATTTTAGCAAGGAGCTTCAGTCTAAAGAGTAGGTGATATTTGATTGATCGAGAAAAAGTTTATGACTTCCCTTTCTTTTGACTTTTTCTGTTTTCTACTTTTTTCTAACCAATCAAATGTTATTTGCTCCTTGCACACGCATGCACGTGCACACACACACACACATATAAAACATGTACCAATAGGTGCGTGCATCCAACAGTCAACCAGAAAAAGAAAAAATGTACTTCTTAATCAGTTGAAAAAAGTTCATTTTATGATTGCTAAACTAACAAGCATAAATTACTTTGGCAACTAAAAAGCACAGGGTATTATCCCAATTTAGGCAAGAGTTCCACTAATAAGGCACAACCTGAGACCTTTTTTAGGAGCTCTTCAACGTGTCAAAATTTGGCAACGGATCAAAAATCAAGATTTCAGATCATCGTCATCAAAACCTTATTCCGATTAGGAGTCGGTCCAAAAAAAAATCAAGATTTCAGATGATACTTCAAATTTCAAAGGCTAAACAGGCATTGG
Source organism: Warburgia ugandensis (assembly GCA_035236585.1). Lineage (NCBI taxonomy): Eukaryota > Viridiplantae > Streptophyta > Magnoliopsida > Canellales > Canellaceae > Warburgia > Warburgia ugandensis. The sequence goes on from CP141136.1 coordinate 8,051,201, forward strand.
GGATGATGGGGTTGCTCTGTTGCAGTCACGAGTTTGATCCACCTCAAATGCGTGATCTCAGAAGAAAAAGATATACAAGATTCGAGGGCTAGTTCACTAGTTTGGCAGTAACTAAATTGGTTGCAACTTTCCATCATGCTTTCGTCGCTTGTTAGTTGCTGCTGCCTGCACAGTGCCTAATTCCTTTTTCATGTGCTTAACCTGCCTAGTGCCAGCCTACAAGGGAAATTTTAGTGAAAGTCGAAGACATTCCCCTAGTACTATGCAGTGCCAACCCACTATTTATCGGTTTTGGAGCCCATACATAAGTTCAACGAATAATACAGACATGTCTGCCAATTATTAGTTTACACGGAGATCATGGTCCTTCACATGCTAAAGTTGTCTCTTGTAATGGTCACAAGAAAATGGTCATAAAACCTCTAAAGAAGGGAACAATGGGTTAAACCAGGGGCGCCTATCTTATCAACCCCAAAATAAATTTTAAAATAAATTTTAAAATATAGGTTCTGTCATGAGGAGGGGAATCTTGGAGCAATGAGTTGTCGTCGTGTGACCTTGAGGTTATGGGTTCAAGGCATAAAAATAGTCTCTTACAAAATGCAAGGTAAAGCTGTGCACTATTAATCCTTACAGTCTACCCCTTCTCCAGATCCCGCATATATAAGAGCTTCGTGTACTATATAAAATGTGGTAAAAAATCTTTTCACCTTACAAATGAAGAAGTTAAACTGATGGTTTAGTTTCTTTCTACTTTGGTGTTAGTCTGTGTGCTAGGATAGACTAAGTAGTTTCCCTCTCTCTCTCTGTCTCTCTCTCATGGAACTTTTTGTGTTGAGATGTGGATATCCATAAAAGCCAACTTTCTAGCCTTTAAGGACCCTCCACTTCCGTGTGCGTATCTACGTTGAAGGCATGCATGCTGCATTCATTCTCATCTGGTGATTATTATAAAGGAAAGCTAGAAAGAGAGCAGCTCTCACGATCTCCTCTAACAAACATTTCGGGCCCACATGTGGATGTGGACAAGATCAAAACCGCTAGTACGACAGGCGACAACACCAGTGTGACCATGCTCGGTATCTTAGCTTCATCACATGGAACAAAAACTATGTTAACCACCGTTGATGCAAGTTCAATGGTTTCGATCAGATATATAATTCCTCGTGTACCGCGTGAAGTTAATACAGACAGCATCGCCCATGTCCAAGTAGTCATCGTCTATTACAGAGAAAAGGTTAAAGGGTCACTTTCTGGTCCCTTCACGCGCATAAACATGATCGATTTTGTTAATCAAGTAGAAAAGTCTCTTGAGCATGAGAAGAAGTCCATGTCCTAACTTTAGTACGTGGTAAAAAAAAATTCTGTAGATCTATCACGTTTAAAATAGGTCAGATAGGTTGTAGATTAAATTTCATATTCATTGAATGTTTTAGCCTGTCCTCCGTACACGAAAAAAGAAGGATGTAGACTTCTTCTCACGCTCAAGAGCATGTATGCCTACCGAGTAGAATTACTAGGAACAGAGTTTGCAAGGCCTGTATAATCAGGTTTGTTCCAGCTTAATCGCTTTATATAAGCTATGACAAACCTTATACTTGCATTTAAAACCTTAATCAGATGACACTGCCACCTAATTCATGCATCAAACCTTGTTTAGAGGTTTGCCAAGAGCTATACTAGCTAAACTATTTACTGAACTCATTTGGTCTTAATTTCTTACAGGGGGAGTTATGTCAATGGAACCAAAAACACGTGGGCTGCTCTTGATGGTCTACAAGATCAATGGCCTTGGACAAATGTGCACGTCCCGAGGGGGACTCTGAGAAGTTGACCGTAGTCTAAATATGGGTGGTACCTAATGTGCCTTTTGTCTCTATGAAACAAATTTTCTATCTGCCCAACTGATGTGTATGGTTTATACGCTTAGAATTCTGCATGTGATGAAGATTGTCACACGTAACAAACAGAATTAATCATCCACAAAGAAAGGAGAAAAAAAAAATTCCATGAAAAGACAAAGTATCACTTGTTTGTATGTTGTGAAGTAGCTGTCTGAGTAAATGCATGGAGTGGAGGACAAAGAAAATTTGTTCTCTGCATGCATATGTCAATCCTTAAAAAATGTCATTTTCATCAGCGAAAGGAAATTTTACGTGTCTGAATATAATTCTCTGTCTGCAAGGCTGCAGATAGCAGGGCGGACATCACCTTCCATGGGAACCTCAATCCATGGATTAATTCCTCTATCATTGTGGACAAAGGCCTCTTTCCAAACCGATTGCTAAGTTGATGTAGCTTTTATTTGGTGCAAGGTTGACAGGTCCATATATATTTTTAACAAAGAAATAGAAGGAAAAAACAAGGACAGAATCAAATAAAATAATTTGGGCTGAAAGCCATCTAGCTTCATTGGTTGTGGATAACAAGGCAGTTCTCATTATACTTGGTTGAAAGTTCAACGTGGTACTTGCTCTCTTTGTTGGGAGGTATCAAGTAGATTTGGGAATTAGGATAGTAAGTTTCAGGTAATTTGTTTGATACTTCTTTACCCACCCATTTGGAGGAGAATAACCCACCAAAGATGCAATTACTGCATGGTATTTTTTATACCCACCCATTTGGAGGGGGTGTGAATCCATGAATGAATCAGATCACTTAAAAAAACATCAAGAGGTAGGGTTCAACAGGTGGTGTTTGGACTCCATCGACACTTTTTGGACTCATATTTTTCCATAGCTTTAAAACTTAGCCGGGTCAACTAGAGCTTGGGATATTACTGACCCCGTCAATATGCCAAACAGTAGGCAGACCACTAATTACTTGTTAATTGCCAATCCTGAATCCGTAGTTGGCACTCTAAAACCTTTGAATTTCGATAAAAGATTGTACTAATTTTGTCATTTAACCACCAAATGAAACCTAGGATATTGGAATCCTTAAACACTCAAGGGAAGTCCCAGTCTTATTCCATACTTGGTGGCTTTTTCCATTTTCTCCTTTTTCTTTTCTTTGAAGGGGAGCCTTGGCGAATTGGTAAAAGTTGTCGTTGTGTAACATTGCAGTCACGGGTTTAAGGCATGGAAATAGCCTCTTGCAAAATGCAAAATAAGACTGTATACTTTAGACCCTTGTGGTCCGCCCCTTCCCCATCTTTCATTGCAAATGCAAAGAGTACATTCTGTGGCGTCTGTAGTTACTTGTCTCTTTCTACCGGATCATCTAAAGGGCGATCTGCATCTCATTCATTCTGATTTGCCATTGAGAATTTGACACTGACAAGTTATATACTAATTTAAAAGATTTTATTAGTATTTTGCTATCGAAAGTACCATTCACATAGGTTAAATCTTTAATTAATCATGTGAGACCGACAAAATGAGCCTATCGTAGAGCTGTTTCATGCATGTCCACGTAACACTTTTTCTAGGTTACCCAATTAAAAGACTGATATCCGGGGTCTCTATTCTAGTCTCAAACAATAATAGTAATAACCATAATCACTTTCACTTTCTCATGTTTGTAGGGCTGGTTTGGCGTGTTTGAAGGTGAGCCTTGTGTCACAAGTCACGGGTTTGAAAGCTAAAAACAGTTTCTTTTAAAATGCAAGACAAGACTACGTGCTATAAGTTCTTTGTGGCCTGGGACCTCGTATGTGCAAGAGGTATGTGCACCGGGCTAGTGCACCTTCATTAAGACAGCACAAAATGGTCCATTTCTAGATGGAGTGAGGCAATGTAAGTAAAAGGTTCTAAAAAGGCAAGGAAAAGGCCCAAAAGAATGTGAATAGAAGTTGTGAGAAAATATTTAAAAATTTTGAGACTAAATGAAGCCATAGTGCTTAATAGAGAGGAATGGAGGAACATGATTCACATAGCCGATCCTAATTGGGATAGGGTCTTGATGATGATGAAAATGATCCATTTTCTAGGCAATGTGATGGTTTCCACATGCAAAACCACTGTAAGGAGACTACTAGCACTCCTCGAACAATAATGATGACTGGAAAGCGATAATAATATATACCAACTTCTGTGTAGGGTCTAGGGAAGGGGAGGACCACAAGAGCCTAAGGTACACAACCTTACCTTGTATTTTGCAAATGCCTGTTTCCATGCCTTGAACCCATGACCTCAAAGTCACACGATGACAACTTTTATCGTTGCGCCAAAGCTCCCCTTTCCCGGACCATATGTGCCTCAAAATGTTTGGTGCAAATTGCAGGGAGGGTAACGTTGCCTTCCAGGCTTAGTAGCTGAACCTAGTTTTTTCTATTAAAGTAAGCATTTCTTTACCCCAAAGTAATGCAGTTTTCCTCTCAAAGAATTAAAAAGTGCATTTTCACATTATCTGTTGTTTGCCCAAGAACTTTATTCTAAACATTAAAAACTTAAGGCTGATATTACACAGCGAAACCCCACTTGAAATTTTATATTGGAACCCATACTTTTCCTACTCATATCTCTCATCATGTACAAAGAAGTGCATTCAAACATGCACTGACTTGAATTCTTATGTATATCTCTTGTGAACATTAGGTGATGGTGATGATAAAGATAAAATGGTGCCTTGGACGATGACCTATCCCTAGAGGAGTCTTGTTGCGAGATAAGTGAATAATGGAGAAGGCAACAATTGAAGGAGATTGATTTGGGTTGATAAGATAAAACGCATGTATATAGCCAGTGCCAATGGTATAAAAAAGACAATTCGACTTACATCATCGTCTTACAAAAGAAAGAAAGAATCTTTATTTCATCATACTTATTGACTAGATAGAGAAGGGGAGCCTTGGCGCAATGGTAAAAGTTGTCGTCATGTGACCATGAGATCATGGGTTCAAGGTGTGGAAACAGTCTCTTGCAAATGCAAGGGTAAAGCTGTGTACTTAGGCCCTTGTAGTTCTCCCCTTTCCCAGACCTTGCATAGGCGGTAGCTTCGTGCACTGGGGCTGCCCTTTTACTTATTGACTACATAGAATGATGGATGGATACAATGTATTTTAGTAAGCTAAGCTGGTTTGGCCTTAGCCTTCTATCCACTCTGGAAGGAGGAAGATTAATTTGGTTCAGCTACTTGGAGCCCCACTGACCTACTTTCAGAAAAAAGAGTAGACCAAGATGAGCATAGACATGGTGCGAAGTGGGCAAAAAAAAGAGAAAAAAGGAGAGAAGCAAAAAAAAAAAATTACCGATACAAATGTCTTTGTATCCAAGGCTCTTACCTATAAAGAACTAGCAATGGAAGTTCAACAACACCTTAAGCCCAATTACTTACCCAAAAACAGAGAAAAAACTGACTGCAATAAGTTAAATAGAAAGGTGAAGTGATGGACACGTGCAAATATTTTCGTGAGCCCCTCACTAAATGGTAAGAACTGCTATAATTGTAGTGGTTCAAGATTACTAAAGATCCAAATCATTCACAATATTGGCCTTGACTTAAATGAGCCATATATGTTTTAAAATACCCATCTATTCAATGATCCTAGTTACTGCTTTCTGTAGTTGTAAAATGAATGGTAAAAATTTCACCATCCATTTTCAACTAAAAGCAAGAGTGGCTGGGACCATCCAATGAAGAAGAATTTTGTAGCATGACCCATCTAAGTGAAGGGAAACATAACATTCGGAATTGTTTAGATTTTCAGGTGTGCACTTAGAGTTATGGCCCTTCTTACCATTTAATAAATGGCTCACGAGGAAAAGTAAGGGGTGCATATATTACTGCATAAGGATTTGGTACATGGGGCTAGTTCTTTAGAGCTTCTTTTTCATTATAGAACCATAGTTCAAAAGAGACAAGAATATTATATTGACATATTCCCTCCTTCCATTCTATAAGAAGAAATGGGGGATTTAAGATTGAATTTCTAAACCTTTTCACGTTTTCTGTTGTCTTTAATTCAACGAATGTTCTCTTGAAAAGTCTCAGTATTTTGATCCTTCCACAACAACCCAAGTATGGAAGTAAGACAGGAACTAACACTAAACTCCAACAGAGGAACTCTAAAAAATGTTACATAAGATTTTTTTCCCTCTATTTGGATCCTTTAATATGTGCTCTTATTTTATTCTATTGACTTTGAGATTATCATATCTAGCTTATGGCTTTCATTTATTATTTACTGGGTCTTGAAAAGGATTTCTTATTTTCAATTATTGTGGAATTCACGGGCTATAGTGATGCATGGTGAGGGAGTTAGGTCAACGGTTAGGTAGTGAGAGCAAAGTGCTCAAAGGCTCATTAGCTGTGCATGTGTGTGTATGAGAGAGAGAGAGAGAGAGAGAGAGAGAGAGAGAGAGAGAGAGAGAGAGAGTTCTCTTGAAAAGTCTCAGTATTTTGATCCTTCCACAACAACCAAAGTATGGAAGCAAGACAGCAACTAACACTAAACTCCAACAGAGGAACTCTAAAAAATGTTACATAGTGATGCATGGTGAGGGAGTTAGGTCAATGGTTAGGTAGTGAGAGCAAAGTGCTCAAAGGCTCATTAGCTGTGCATGTGTGTGTGTGTGTGTGCGTGTGCGTGTGTGTGTGTGTGTGTGTGTGAGAGAGAGAGAGAGAGAGAGAGAGAGAGAGAGAATGTAGGTCTTGATTAATTTCAAGGATGACAGTCAGTCACAACATGCAGAAGCATTACTCATGAAAGTGAATTAATTACTATAAAGAATTGGTATTTCTCATGATGATCGAAGCCATTCATCTTTTGGACTGTGGACGTCATCTTAGATAGGCTGTACTAAAAGATGGACCACTATATAACAACTTTTCTAGAAAATAAAGGTTCAGCTGATGTTATATCATACGAAAGATAGTGTTTTGTGTGGTCGTGATTTATTCAATAATACTAGATAACCACTTCAAGCCAATCGACGAAGTTTAAGTTATCAAAGAAGAACATTTAACGTCTCCTCACTTTTAATATGGGCACGACTAACTCCAATATGGAATGCTACTTGCAGAGAATGAGACAAGCCAGTGAAAGCAATGTGACCTTTTTATTTATTAGAGTATAGTTACTACTCCTTATCAAGGCAAGTTACTTATGATGCAAATGTCTATAACTTGAGGGGTATGCCTAAAATAAAGAGGAAAAATATTTTAACCCTAACAGACGAGGGATAATTTGGGTAAAATAAAAAATAAAATTGAGTATATTAGGTAAAAGTTGTCGTCGTGTGACCTTGAGGTCACGGGTTCAAGGCATGGAAGCAGCCTCTTGCAAAATGCAAGGTAAGGCTGTGTACTTTAGGCCCTTGTGATCTGCCCCTTCCCCGGACCACAAGGACCTAAAGTACATAGCCTTACCTTGCATTTTGCAAGAGGCTGTTTCTATGCCTTGAACACGTAACCTCAAGGTCACACGACGACAACTTTTACCTTGAATTTAGCCACACTACCAACTGCATTCAATCGATTAAATAACTGGAACGCTGAAGAAGATAAACAAAAACAATTCCTGCAGCTCCGGCACACCGAAAATAGAAAGCGCCAAAGAAGAGAAGAATATTTTCTCTCTCTGTTTCTTTTCTTTAATTAAAAATATTACTGTCCCAGACACTAAAATACGAAAAAAATCAACACATTCATCCACGTCCTTACATCCAAAAGAGGCTTGAGAATATCAGGACACGTTAAAGTACGGCTATAAGCACGGGATAAAGTCTAAGTCAGCGCGAAATTTAATACTCAGCCTTACGTGAACGGCTTAGATCTTAAAAAAAGGCAAATAAAGTGCACTGATAAATCCAAGTGTAACTTGTATTTATGATTCCTCGGAGAGAAGTAAATCTGAAGTAGTAGTTTTTGAACAAGAGTCCCAGTGAGAGTCGATGCACTAAGGCATACGCAGAAGTTGACCCTCCATTTTGCATTTTGTGATGGAGGGTGACTTCTTTTGGAAGATCTAAGCTATTCATCTTGTTCAGAATAGCTTGGATATGCATTTCACAATCACTAGATGCTTATAGCCTATTTTGTATGCACTTAAAATCAAGGCCACTGATTTTTGTAGTTTTTTTAAAGATTGAAGACATGTTAGAATTACCCAATACATCTATCCTTTGTTGACCCTCTAATTTTACTAATCCGTACTAGATGAACAGATTAGATCTGCCAAAATAAGTCACCCTCCATTGTAAAATGAGAGGTTCCTTTAGTGGGCGGACTCTTACTGGGACTGTGAACAAATTATTATAGGTGTTAACAATACTGGCAAGAGATCTAAGTGGAGCTAACTTTGATTAGATAGAAACTTGGGTCCTGATGGCTGGAAAAATTGCAATGCGGATGTAGTTTTACAGGCACTGACAATAAGTGTCGGTGGAGTCCTATAAGAGTGCTCAAAACTGGGCTACTGTTATGGGCTCTAAAGTTAAGAGATGGAGAAGACTTCTTATCTGAAGAAGAAGCACAACTAGCACAAATGGTTGAGGAGAAATTGAGATATCTGGTGGTGCAAGATGAAATAAAACGGAAGCAGGGAGCTTGTTCCAAATGGCTAGAGGTTGGTGGTAGAATACAGGCTTCTTTCATGTCACAACCAGTGCACATAGGAGGCCCAACCAGATCTCCTGTCTGATGATTGATGATTGTAGATTTGAAGATCCAAGGCCAACCAGATCTTGTCTGATGATTGATGATTGTAGAGTCGAAGGTCCAAAGTCTATCTGTGAGTAGATCATCAAGTACTTTCAGCAGCTATACAGCTCAAAACTCACTTGCTTACAGTTTCCCAGTGGATTACACTTTAAAAAGATTGATGAAAGTACAAAATCCAGCTTAAGAGTTCCCTTTACAGGAGGAAATTGAGAAAGTCATATTCTCATGTGCAGCAGACATAGCCCCTGGCCTTGATGGATTCTATTTCAATTTCTACCAAGAATTCTGGAATATCATTAAAGACAATGTAATTGACTTCACCAGAGGCCTCTATAATGGGGACTTCCTTGACAAACAACTGGGAGCTTACATTGTAAATCTTATTCCTAAGAAAATAGGTGCAACACTCTTGAAATACTTTAGACCCATCAGTCTAATTGGGAGTGGATACAAGATCATTGCCAAACTTCTTACAAATAGGTTCAAGGGAGCTCTAAATGAGGTAATCTCTAATAACCAATCAGCTTATCTTGCAGGCAGAAGCATTGGGAATGGTGTTTTAGTTGCTAATGAAGCTCTTCAAGAAATGTTGTTTTGAGAAAAACTCCTCAAAATTGACAGGGAAAAGGCATTTGAACATGTTGAATGGCAACCTATTGATAGAATTCTTCAAGAAAAGGACTTTGGGCTTCTATGGAGAAACTGGATCGAGCAGTGTATAGGTTCAGCTTGTTTTTCTATTATCGTGAATGGGATTTCTCATAGATTCTTTAAAAACTTGAGAGAAATAAGACAAGGGTACTCTCTCTCTCCCTCTCTCCACCTATTCCTTCTTGTTAGTGGTCTTCAACCAAATCATGGTGACAACAAAAGAACACGGCCTATACCTGGGTTTCTCAGCCCCTAACTCTAATTTATCACTATCTCATTTTAATTATGCTGATGATACCTTATTATCTGCTGAGAACTAAATAGGATAAGGTCCCAGAATCAAATCAGTGCTTAGATGCTACTAGATTGTAAAAGGACAGAAGGTGAATCTTCAAAATTCCAAAACGTAAGGATTAGAAGTTGACAGTGCTATCTTAGAAGAAACTACTCAAATCCTGGGCTGTCAATTTGCTTCTCTTCCACGTACTTAACTGGCCTTTCACTCTCAACACCAAGGCCAAATGCCTCACAGCAGTCTAATGTAATTGAGAGATATCAACGTAAACTAATGGCCTGGAAAAGATCAGGTCACCCAGCTAGGGGCAGAGTAGATTTAATGGACTAGCCAATCTTCCCATCTACCATCTATCTTTGTTGACATGCCCTGCTAAGTTGTTGGAAAAAATGGAGCAGAGATAGAGAAATTTCCTGTGAAAAGGAGGAGAAACTAAGGGCAATACCATCTTATCTCCTGGGATAATGTGTGCAAGCCAAAAAATGAGGGTGTTTTAGGGATAAGAAGACTCAAAGAGATAAATAAAGCTCCGCTGCCAAATGGTTATAGAGATTTGCCTATGAAGATGATGGACTACGACAGAAGCTGCTAAAAGAAAGGTACAAGCCCTCAAGTTCTTGGTGGATTGAGCCCAGGAATGTGCTAAAGGCTCTAGTTTATGGAAGCAAATCACATAGAACCTAGATTTCTTCAAAAACGACTCTAAGCCAAGTTCTACTTAATAGATAGAATAAGGTTATGGATGGATACATGGATTGGAGACACCAATCACTTGACAGACTTTCACAGGCAGCACCAGACCCGCTTCACTTAGAAGCTCCTCAAAGTACTATGGCAAGGTGAGTAATGTGATTGAATGGCGTATTGCCTTCAAAAGACAATTAAGGGGCTTTGAGCATGAGCAACTCAACACTCTCATCAGCAAACTCAGCAATATATTCATTGACCCTTATACTTTCAGTTGGGCAAGAAGGAGCCTGGAAACCTGCAAGGCTTATCTGGAACGCCAATGCACCTCCTAAAGTTGTAGACTTTGCTTGGACAATGGCTCATTGTTGACTACTCACCTTTGGCAAGCTCCATTCTAGAGGAATTCAAGTTCCGTCTTGGTGCTACATATGCTACAATCACTCAAAAACTTATCACCTCACTGTCAGGTGCACACAGGATCTGGGCTGGCATCTTTTAGATATTCAACATTGCTTGGTCAATCCCAGGTACATTTCAACAGAATTCAGTGGGCTGGTATTAAGCTCCACCAAAAAGCCATGGTGCATGTGTTTTCCATTTTTTTTTTGGCAATATGGTTAAAATGGCTAGAGAGAAACTCTTTGTGCTTCAAAAGCAAAAGAAGATCTTGAGGTAACTTATTTGGCCAAGTGAATTTCTCCATGCATTCAAAAGATGACATTGTAAGTTCTACTTGATAGACATTGTAAACAGAATCCTAGCCCCAAGTGGAAGCCCCCACCACCAAATTCTTTCAAATGAACTTTGATGGGGCATGTTATCTCAACCCATGACCAAGTGGTGTAGGTGGCTTCTTGTCAGATTGGAGAAGTAATCTACTTACAAACTTTGCAGGACCTCTAGATATCTACAACTCTGCTGAAGCAGAAATCTTGGCACTAGCAGCTGGCATTCGAAATAGGAAGGCAGGTAGAATCCAGCCACTCTTCATTGAAGGTGACTCAATCACTACCAGCCGATGGTCAGAAGCATTAGGCCATGGAAATTTTGGAAATTTTTTTACATCATTGACATAGATTTAGATGTTGTACGTCATTGACATAGATTTAGATGTTGTACAATTCTCATCTAGTCATGTTAATAGATCAGCTAACAAACAAGCAGATAAACTAGTAAGAAAAGGGTATTCTTGGAGGATCTCAGTAGAAATTTCTCATAATAAATATCCCTGTTATAGAAGCACGCATGTTCGATGGGTGTTTGTGTGCTAGGGTCAGCTTGTAATTGAGGTCCATGATTATCTCAATCTAGGCCTCTCCTCTTATACTGCCATGTGGAGGGCTTTTCTCCCCTATCAATAAAATATTAATAAAAAGTAAAAGAAAAGCACCTGGCACGCTGTTGTATTATTTTAGATCTCTACGAGTGGGAATTTTGATTTCCTAGAAAATATGAAATCTTGATGGAACCAGAACACAAGGTTCACTCTACAACATTTAAAGCTTTAGGGATCTTAGCTCTTTTCTGGCTCCCAAGGCTCTCCAAAATAATTAAACTCCTCTCGAGATTTTCAGAAGCCAGCTGGTAAATACAGACTGCCAAAGGGAACAGAAATATATATCATTTCTTTCCACATTTTAATGGGAGAGGGTAACAGGAACAGACACATCAAACTCGAAGAACGGCTACCATGACTATACATATACTCAGTGTCAATGCTGTCACAGGATCTAGTTCATTTAGAAATCTAGAAATCAGGATTTTGATTACATTTGATATGGGTCTATTATTTTCATAAGTAACCATTATTATATAACATACAATCATACGTGATACAACCTACTTAACTATAGGTAACAAGATCGGAATAGTTTTGCAATATGCTGAAAACACTGAAATGCAATAATTGCTACTGATAAAAATTGCTTATAAGTCTAGTTGTCACTCGAGTTACTTTTAGTTATAAACATTTCATAAAAAGGGAAGCCCCAGTGCACGAAGCTCCCGCCTATGCGGGATCCGGGGAAGAGGCGGACCACAAGGGCCTATAGTAGGCAGCCTTACCTTGCATTTTGCAAGAGGCTGATTCCAAGCTTTGAACCCGTGACTTCAAGGTCACACGACGACAACTTTTACCGTTGCACCAAGGGTCCCCTTCAGTTATAAGCATTTCATGCTACTGATAAACACAGAAGTGGTGGGATTGGTTGCTGGCTCTTTAAAAATAAATTTATCAGACATGGAATATTGTCCGATACATAAGATCAAGACAGTATTCCATGTTCAACAATCCATTAGCCAATATTTTATGGGCAAATATGGCAACAATTTGCAGCTTTTTCAGGAGAATTGCTTTTTTAAAATGAGAGAACGATAGCTGTTCAACTTGGAATGGTGTTCATGAAGAACATTAAGCCAGTTAAACCAGGGGAACAGAAATGTTCATTTCTTCCTTGTCTGGATGGTGCTTCCTAGTTGACTGGTTTCACTATCATCAGGGCATAATGTGTTTTAATTGAAGTGACAATAAACTGCCCCTGATTTCAAGACTAGAAAGAAATCTTGCACAAGAAAGCCATTGAAACAGGCTGTTCGGCCTTTTCATACTAGAAGGGCATCATCATCATCAAGACCTTATCCCAATTAGGAGTCGGCCACATGAATCTTATTCCTCCATTCCACTCTATTAAATACCATGTCTTCATTTAGTCCCAAAGTTTTTAAATATTTCCTCACCACTCAAACTAGAAGGGCATAACAAGTAAAATTGAGCAAGATAGTACTAATCAAAGAATAGCATCACATAACAGCTTGCCAAGAAACAAAGCCATAAATTTGGTCTTTATAAGAGTGTAAGGATCACAATAGTTTCTTCTTCAACATTTTCAGCTCTTCCCCATAATAATCTTAACAGCTTCTAAAATACGGAAATATTCATAGAAGAGAATAGAATCTTTACCCTCAAGTCCATGTCTGCTCACCCGGTTGCTGCCAGTGAGGTTGTTACATGGACTCCCACCAATGATGAGATCAAAACCGCCAAATGCATTTATCATCTGCTCCAGCCTATCAGTGTTTAACTTCTGAATATCTGCCATGTCAATCAACTTTCCCTGTTGGTTGGTTTGTTCCCACCAGCTTCGAACAATGTTCCTATTAACTTCCGAAATCTCCACTGATACAACAGTTCTCAAAGGAATGCCGAGCCTATGAAGAGCAACTTCAGCACCCCCAATACCAGAAAACAGGGATAAAACTCTGATCCCGTTAGGGAATAAGTCTTTTAAAACAGACAGGTGGTAGGCTACCGTGTCCACCTGGAATGAATTACCCAATGATATATACCTCTGTGTCCTACTTATTCCACCACCTCTGGTATGGTTCCTTGGGAAACCTAGTAACATCTCCACTTCATCGGGTTCAAGGGGTGCAGCTTTATGTCGTCCAACCCAAACCAAATTCCACTTCCGACATTCATTAAGGACATACTGTTGGATTTTACAGGATGGTGGGTCATCTGAACATTCAAGTGCCTTGCGTATTCTCTCAGTCAGCTTTGCACTTGCAGTGCAAGTTTGTAAGCAATTGAGCTGGGTTCTCAGATCCCATGAAGGCCACCATTTTCTTGTCATAGGCAGTGCTTCATGTATAGTTCGTGGTGCAAGTGGCTGAAGTGGAAACCTGTTGAGAGTGGGTAGGTTATGAATGTAACCCCTTTTCCTTGCAGCTGCACAAAAATGCTTTGAATCTACAAACTCTGGTTCAATATCAAACAAGAAGCTCGATATGCGCTCCCAAACACCCTTTGGGGCAAGTGCCACATTCTCATAGTAGAAGTAAGGGGGCCCAATGGCTGCTTCCGGAATTTTTCTGGAATTCCGAACCGTTGGTTCATCAGGAACCCCAAAACCGATCATATGGGTGGGAATGCACATGCTTAAGGGTGCATTATCTTCATCCACTAAAATATTCTCCTGGTATACTTTGACTCGACTTCGGAAATGAGCTTCTCTTTTCTGTCCCCCTTCATACCATTTCCTCCTGTGCTTGTCTCCACGAGAACCGTCACGCAAATAACATGGACCATACTGTGAAATGTCCAAAAGAAAAACAACATCAGGGCATCACCATAAGTTAGTCATACACTGGCAGGCATTAGATTTTCAGGTCTGTCATGTCAAACAGGAGCTTTATTAGTTTCTTGGTAGCTACACACTAGTGCTGGCAATTGGGACTAGAATCTGCACATTGATTTTGTCACTGATACACAAAGGATTTTCCTTTCAATCTAGTTGTTAGTGATTTAGAAAGATGAAGAATAGGTTCTTGAAGAAGATTTTAAGAAAAATGTTTTAGGAAACAGGAAAGCTATAAAGAATTAAGAAGAAAGTAGAAATTCAAAGAAGAACAAAAAGGAACTCACAAAATTTCTGTTAATATGAGCTAAACATCTGTTTGGGATTTTGGAAATAATTACAAAAGATTAGGACAGAGACAAGGACAGTAAATTCTGGACTGAGAATTTCAACGACTGAAGAGATTCAAGCTTCAACCTATAACAGTCAAATGAAAATATAGATTTTCAACTGCTCTCCCCTTCTCCAGATTTCTTTCCCCATTGTGAAGCATATGTATTGATAGCTATCCAAAACAGGTCATGGCTCTTGGGGTGGCCAGAGCTGAGAACTAGATCCTTACTAGTCCATTCTGCACTAACAAGGGACTATTAACAATATTTATCAGGAGATATTCAATGTGCCTCTGATACTAGAAATATAACAGCTTGATTACCACGAAATATATTTGATTTAGCCAATAAAAAAATATACATATTTCATATAACGTTACAGAAAGAAAGCTAAATACAAAGTTATAAACCATGCTAGAAGACTAATAGGTGTGCTGATTTGCAGTACCAATAGCGAAAAACCTGAGAATTGGTTCAAAAGCTGCATTTCTCAAGTAGAGACAATGGATTAACTTCAGAGCAAAAATGCAAAAAATAAAGAGAAGACGAATAAATAACTCAAATGAATAAAATTGTGTCAGAAAATTCGAACAGCTGATGCAAAAACAAAACAAATGGCTTATTCATCAGCATGATTGGTTGTTCAAAAGAATACAATGAATAAACTAGAGATAGTACTCAACTCTTCCCAAACAAAATCAATCCCAACTGCTATTTATTGTATTACAACTTTATTTCTAAATTAGGACTTCCATAAGGAATAAATTAATACGGCGACATAGTTCTGGACAACAACCCAGAAACTCTCAAAACTTCACAGTAAAAGCACATCTAGAAATATCTTTAATGTTTAATTTCTGAGTCCTAGTAGGTTAGACACTTTTAAGCATCCTAAGGAGTAGACACTTCCTCTACAGCATTTATTCGAAAATCTGAGCCATTCATCATGTACAATATGAAGAAATTAAGTAACCCACAAGAAATCATCGCATTCGGACAATCCTAGCCACTTGTTTTGGGTCTTTGAAAAATGAAATAGAAATGAATGGTCTTGATTTTTTAATCAAAGAAACAGAGGCTAAAAGCATTGAATGATCATGAAATTTGATTTCTGGCCTATTTAAGCCATTCCAAAACTGATGAATGGCTTAGATCTACAGAACATAATCACCATGATTAAGAAAAGACAACATCTACTCCTTAGGATGCTTGAGAACATCTACACCTGCCAGGACTCTTAATTTCTCTCCTGAAAGTCTAAATCCAGCTTTGGATCATTTTAACAACTTGATTTCTGAATTTATTTTTTATTTTCATGTTTGTTATCCGTATTCACCACAATGAAATTAAAACTTTTTCATTTAAGTTAAATACCCTATGAACTATACAGTAAAAGCCAATAAAAACTCATCAGAAGAATATCAATGGATAATCAAAAACAGTAGTCGTAATCAAATTTCTTATAAATCTGACACACTATGATGTCAGAAGTAGAAGATGGATTCATAGTTTACTTCATTTTGTGCCAAGAAATTTAAGATGTGGCTTCTTCCTTCCTTAAGATACCTCAATGGGCCATTATAGGATGAATTTTAGCATCCAAATATAAGTCCTGCAGGCTTCTAGTAGTCAAAAAGAGCAAATACTTAGAGGAAAGAAACTTAAAACCAAAACTTGTTCATATTCAGATTGCAATTGATAGCAGAGCACCTCATGTTCAGGCCACTTTTTCTTCTTTCCTGTAGTGAAATCATCAGATGAACAGCTGGACTCAGCCTATGAAAAACAGAGACAATGATCAGTAAACATAAAGCTACCATATACTGTCTTGTAGAGAAGGAATCTCACAGAGTTTTATTTGTACAAGCTGAAGATATGGGACCAATTACAAAACTCAAAATCCAACACTTCCGGCACGTATAAAATTTTGAAATGTAAGATAATCCCAGTGCATCTGGGTTGAAAATATAGACAGAGAAAGGAAAGGTTTCACAGATTCTAAGTAAAAGGAGCAAATATTAATAGGTCTATATCTGAAAATGGAATCCTACAGATGACAGAGTGCGATAGTAGGCAGCAGATAACCTCATACTCAGCCCATCTCCTCTTCCTTTTTCTTAGGGTATCATCACTTTCACTGCTTGAACCAGCCTATTAGAAAGAGAAGCAGATAATTAACCTTAACAACTACTCGACTTGGCACTGCAAAAAGGAATGGCTTTCACTAGACTCTAGTAGTTCAAAATAGCATGATTATGGGATCGATAATAACAATCAATTCAATTACGCAAATTTAAAGAGGTGTACAAGTACCTCCTCCTCGTTAGAACTCGAAAGAGACAGTTCTCTGTCAAGTGTATTTACCATTTGAGTAGCACATATCGAATCAGCCAACTCCTCTACCGAAGCATTTGGACCTTCAATTTTTAACACCAAACTTTTTAAGAATAATGAAACAGATAAGAGGTACAATTCTGAGGTATGAGATGCAATTAAAGCATGGATCGCTGTTTGTATATACCTCCATGCATAGCCAACACTTTGTAAGCAGTGATCTAAGCTTTAACACCAAAAGATGATTCATTGATATCATACCTAACGGCAGAAAAAACAAAGGTCTGACTAGGAAAATGGGAAACTGTTCCATAAAAGAAAACAGAAAATCTAAGTGGCCTGCATGTGCAGTCAAAATCACCACAACCATTAGTGTAAAACAAATTATTAATCTTTTACATTTGGACAGAAATATCTAGTTAATGGGTTTTGCAAAAATATCACAACTCTGTCACTATATCCAGCGTCTAGTTGACAAGTGTTGCCTAAGATTTGATAAATATCCTATTTGAAGGAAAGGACCTTTATTGGTGCTTGTCTATTTTAGACTACAGTATTCGTTCACAACGTGAGCGATGATCTTTAATTGGTGAGAATTGTGATTTGAGATTCATCAAATCTAGTTTTCTTTTGAGGAGTTACCAAACATGACAGGTTGTTTTAGAGAGATTGTGGAAATAAAATGTATGAAGGTTCCAGCGCATCTTCTTTAGAAACCCACATGTCATGGATGAATTTTTGGCAGTTGGTTATGATAGAAGATTTAGGGGAAGGGTTTTCGGTGAGAGTAGTTGACAATGAAAGAAAAGGCTGCCAATTGGTGGTGAGGAGCTACAGAAACAGAATAAGTTTTGAAATTCAAAATATTCAGGGACGAAGACAAAGGAAGAATGAGATTTGACCTGCTGGATTGGTTGCTGGGATGTAGTATTCAGGTGACAAGAGTTCGGAAGGCAATTCTTGTTTGGCAGCCTGAAAAACTATGAAAACAAGGGTGATGTTTGCAAATTTTATCCACATTAAGGGTTATTTCAGTCATTTCAGTGAGAATCTGTTGCTTGGCTGAAGGACATATAGTGAAAAATGAGGGCAAAGGTTTGAAAATTCAAACCAATTATAGAGGGAATCTTATCATCTGATAGTTACCATAGTTTTCACCAAAACGAAACCCTGTCTTTAAAGTGTTTCTCATGAAAGAAAGAGTAATTTATGGATCGTTTCAATGTTAAAAAGAAGTCTATCCAACTTTATATTGCAACAGAATCCAGATAAAAATAAAATCTTGATTTTCCTTCAATCTACAGAGCTTTAAGTATTCTACTTTCCAATTGTAACATGACATCACCATATTTTACCATATTGCATTAAGTCATCATCAGTCAAGCACAAGATTGACCATGATGTGGCAAACAAATCCTTGCCAATCAAACAGAAGTAGTCCAACCTAACAATACATTAAAACTTGTCCTGAAAGTTTGAATTGCCAAGAAATGATATAAAGTGTGTTGCTTGTGCCAGTGGGCAGCCCAATAGGCTAGAATTGTAAGATATTGAGTTGTACCTGGTTAATAGCTTTCCCTTTTTTCTAGATGAATAGCAGAAGGAAGCCAGGATCATAGATCTGTTTCGTATATCAAACAGGCCATATTATAAGTACTTGTCATCCATTTCAGAAGGTAGCCAGAACCACGGATATGTTTCGTGGAAGGTTCTCACTATTGCATCTCCAAGTATGTGGAATAGGCCAAGCTGCTATATATTACCATATGTGATAAACATGATGGAGACACCAGAAAAGGCTTAGGAAAATCAGAAATGAAAATAGCAAGTTGCTAGGATCAGAATAAACTCCTTTCCTTCAAACAATTCAAAAATGAAAAACTGCTTTCCTTCAATCTTGTGCTCATTTTAGCTTTGAAATTCAATTAACTATGTAGCCTATACTTGCTTCTTTACCACATTATCTGCTTATCTTTCAAAAGATATTGCCTTTATGAGTTTTACCTTTCAACCTTTTCCAAAACACAAATTAAAACTTTTAATTTCTATATTGTATCTTTTCTACTTATGAATAACTCTGGTGTTCTATACGAATGAGTCACACCTTCACTGAACTTGTATGAGACTTGAGCCTATGAGAGCATAACAACCAACACCTTATGGAGCTGGATGGCGAGTATCAACAATATAAAAGAGTGTAAACAGGGCAAACCCTAAAACGTCCATGATTACATGTCTAAACAATTCCTCACAGCACATATAAGAGTTCAAATGCTAAAACTGCAGCTTGTTTGGCATAGGGATTGGCATATGTGATGAAAGAAAAACATTCCAGAAGTTTCTAAGAATGCATAAAAAAATATGAACACTAACTACCAGATAAGAACTGCAGTATTGCAAACAATACAAAAAGGAAATGCAGAGGGAGACATGTAAGCTAAACACTAAAATGGAATAGGAGAACTGCATATGCATCAAAATAATATGCAGAAGGGAGTATGAGCTTAAGCAATGAAAGCCTGGAAGTGAGTTTCATGGGTACATCATCCCATGTTTTTTCTTTTCTTTTCTTTTTTTTTAATATTATGTTATAGTTTAGTTTACTATGGATATTTACCACTAAGGTTATTAGGTTTCTTTGTGTGTTGTGATTTAAGTAGGGGTAATTTTGTCTTTTTACTAGATTAGGGTTGAATGTCCCCTACTTAAGATCTTTTTTCTCTTTTGTCTAAGGAGTTTTTTATGAATAATGAATGAAAATTACATTAGACTTGGTGGATTCCTCGTTCTAGCTTGCTTCCCGTAGGCGTGAAGCAGCGGTCGACACTAGCCGAATTAATATCATTTCATTTTGTTTCGTAAGTCAATATCTTTCTACCTTGTCTTTTAACGAATGATTTCTAAGCTGTGTCGTTACGTGATTTGCGTCAGTAATAATCCAAAGTTCTTATCCTACATTAAATTCCTGAACCTTAGATCTAAAGCTTAATTAGGACTGTTCGTCAATTGGAGGGACGATTCGGATTGAAACTTCAATCTTAAATTAATCAATACAAATCTGCAGTAATATGCAAATCCTATAACTCGTTGTAGGCTATTCATGCTGATTAAGACTGATTTCCAGCATGTTAAAGTAATTTAAGTTTTCTCATTTAAGTTAATTCTTATCTAATCTCAGCATATACATTAGGCATTTTACATGCTGTTCTACATCAAATTTGGTATCAGAGCATAAGGTTGCTTAAAATATGCATTAGTTTTCATTCATTACACTCCCCCCACCCCCAAAAGATTTGCATCAGATTTTTCCTTCTTTCACTGTATCACATGACATGATTTACCTTTCGAGAGCTCTGCAAAGCACAATATAGGTTGTCATGTCTCACTGCATTGTAGAGGTCTTGTGTGCTCACTGCATTTAGATGTAGAGCATTGCATACGGGTTTAAGGTGCTTACCATAGAGTTAGGGTGTTCAGTTGTAAGGTGTCAAGTCGTCATAGTGTATGAACACCCGGTGGCCACTCCTACCAGCCAATGGATTCACAACTCAGCAAAATCCTCCAAGAAAGTCAGGCACAATTGGCTAAGTTGAATGATCATGTAATCAGTCAGCATGCTGAAATGACAGCGTGTTTAAATGATCATGGTTCCTGCATAGAGGCATTAGAGTCATGACCCGAACCTCTCGTAGGTAATGCATGTGCTAGACTAGCAATACATGAGCGAGGCAAACACAAAGAAGGTGGCAATCACCATCATCACAATTATGAGCCCATATCGCCGAAAAATGAGCTCTGAAATCTGTGTTAAGCTTGAAGCCCTTACCTATGATGCTGATTTGAATCTTAAGCAATTTCTTGACTGGCTTTCGGATATGGATCATTACTTTGACTAGTATAAAATGTTTGCTGAGTAACAAATCTAGTTTGCCAAGATTAAATTGATAGCTCAAGCAACACTCTATGTAGTCGCAGGCGCAAGGGGTGCGACTTGCGCCTAGAGGGACTAGGCTAGGCATCAAGGCTCAAAATTTAGAATTTTAAAATTTTTAAAAAGAAAAAAAAAATCCAAAAAATAAGAAAATATAGAATTATAAATATATGAACAAATACTTGTCAATAATAACAAGTTAACAACCTGAGGAGTAAGGACCCAAGGTTAAATCAAACAATCAATCATATAGTTATACACAAAGAAGTTGAGACTTGAGAAACATACAAATACAATAAACAATGAAACAGGGAGTAGCAGCCTAGCAGGGAGGGATTACTCCCTCAATCTGCTGCGGTCTCGTCATCATCGCCATCATCTTCCTGTAAATAAAAAAAACAATAAACAATCAAACAATGGTTTTGTAAATGAAGTAAAGCAAATGTTAAAGTTAACTATTAAGACTTAAGAGTCATTTTCTTGCACCTCTTCCTCATCACAAAAATCAAGACCATTATCAGAATCATCTCCCTAAGAGATGTAGACATCCTCCTCCTCCTCTTCAGTCTCCTCATTGCCCTGCTCTTCTCCAACATCCTCATCTAGTTCTTGATGAGCATGAGCTTGAAACTAAGAAATGTGGCTCCCCCTTTGCCCCCTCCCTCGCCTCTGGTATTGCCTAATAGATGGAGCATCATGTTCACTTGATCCTTCGGCAAGCTCAACATATAAACAGGTGAGGTCATCACCTTGATGCACTAGATAATCATCTTCTTGAACAATCTACTCATCACTTTCATCGACCTCTCGTGACAAAATAGGATCTGTATACGTTTGCATTTTCAAACGATCCTCACATCGACGACGAAGGCGTTGATTGTATTGAACTTATACTAGATCATTCAAAGTCTTAGTGTGCAGCCTATTCCTCTTCTCAGTGTGGATCTGAAAAAAAAAAAAAAAAAAAAAAAAAAAAAAAAAGTAATTATAAATTTAGAATACAATGAATATTATACTAAATTACTAATAACTAACTACTACATATTAATATCTAAGTAACTTACGTTCTCAAAGACACTCCAATTGCGCTCGCAAGGAGATGCACTTCATATCTGCGAAAGGACCTTAATGGCAAATGTTTGAAGATGTTGGGCTTCAGCCCCAAAGGTAATCCACCACTCACCTACAAAAGTTGAAAAAAAATTAAAGTTAGAAAAATAAATAAAATTTAGAAGTTAAAACTTAAAACATAGAATAACATAAAATACTTACAAGGAGCTAGGGTTTTTCCTTTGCGTATTGCTAGGTCATTGCCAAACAAGCCTCTAGCATGTCTGTAGATGGATATTTGATCTATCACCATGTCTGCCTCATCTCCATCATACAACCTACTAATGGCATGCATTAGACCATTCTTGATATCACTGTTACACTCAATTTCAATGTCATGGCCATAATAGAAGGGCGAGTTGAGGTAATATCCCGCTGCATGCAAAGGCTGGTGAAGCTAAGAACTCCATCTACTGTTTATAATCCCCCAAACATGAGTGGCTTGGAGCTCATCCCCTGTTAGATTGACTTGAATCTTGTCTTTAGCCCTAACTATAGTCTCAAAGATGTATCACATCGCTGGCTACTCCTCACTATCCACCACCCTCAAAACCTCTACTAGTGGAGCCATAATCTTCAAATAGAAGAGGATGTGGTTCCAAAAACTGGTGTGCGATACAATCTTTTCAGCTCTTTTACTCTCAGGCCTTTTCGGCATTCACTGTTCATCCACTCTGAACAGTGTAACATTGCCCTCAACTCTGTCTTGAAATTGTGAATGCTCTCTAAGCTCAAGAAGTTGGTGGCAAAGCATGTCATTGCAGGTCTAACCAAATCCCTTTTTTTTGTAAATCTTCTCATAAGATGAAGGATGTGTGCGGCTATATATAAAAACCGTCATCACCCTTGCTTCTGCCACAATTTTCTTCACAACTGGTAATTTTCCTATGTCCTTTAACATCAGATCAATGCAGTGAGCTGCACAAGGGGTCCAATATAAATGTAGCCTTCTCACCATCAACTCCCTTCCCGCAACCACGTAGTTGGAGGCATTGTCAATTATGACCTAAAATACAAAAAAAGGTAAAATTATATAGGATGAACTTGCATTTTATGCTTATAAACAATTCAAAATACCTAACATCTTATAGATATAAAATAAAACTATTACCTAAACCACATTATTCTCTCCAACTTCATCAATCACCTTCTCCAACATGTCAAGTATTAGGCTTGCACTCTTGACATGTACAGACTCATCAATAAATTTCAAAAAAAAGTCCTTTTTGGACAGTTCACCAAAAACTTAACAAGGATGCGACCCTTTCCATCAGTCCACTAATCTGACATGATGGAGCACCCATACTTATAAAAGCATAATACCATGGAACACTCTTGTTATTAATGTAAGTGTCACCTTGAGACTTGAAAGTAATATACAATAATACAAGGATACGAAAAAGGACACTGAACACATACCTAATCCAATCACCTCTACGCTGATCTATGTACTCTTTTGCCGCCTTTACTTACTTTTGAAGAAGATTCATCCTCAACTCGTGATACGAGGGTGCCTTGAAACCTTAGTAACATAAGATTATACAATATAAGATTAGGTAAAAGGCTAAAGGGCAGCCCCAGTGCACAAAGCTCTTACCTATGCGAGGTTCGAGAAAGGGGCGGACCACAAGGGCCTAAAGTACACAGCCTTACCTTGCATTTTGCAAGAGGCTGTTTTCACACCTAGAACCAATGACCTCAAGGTCACACGACAACAACTTTTACCGTTGCGCCAAGATTAGGTAAAAAACTTAAACAAGTATATAACTATTTATTATAATATATATATATATATAAGATATATACTTGGACCATGTTGCACTACTGCCTCTAACATGGTCTGGAATGAACGACTACGAGCAGCATTGAACGTAATGCTATGTTCATAGAACTAAGAGGCGATGTAATTGCATGCTCTTGTTCTAAACTTCTTGTATGCTATATTCATTGTCGTTTGCTGGATTGGTACCTTTTCGGGCCTCAAGGTTGGGAGCAAAGAGAATCAATAGGCCCTTTTGTTTGTTATGTGGGCAACTTACGCCTCTTACCCCCAATGGAAATACCAACAGCCCTGGTACTGTCAATCTCCTACACCTCAGCCTCATCATCATCATCATGCAAGCCAAAAAAATTTTCTAGCTCTTCCATCTCCCCTGATATTCTCCCTCTAGTCTCTTTCTTCTTCTTTGTTTCATTCATATAATCGAAACTTTTTTTAGATATCTCAGAAGAGACTAGAGCATTTTTTGGGATTCCTATGCCCACCTGTCAAATGTTACATTAATCAAAATATTCCACCACTATATCTATTGCACAAAGCTTGTATCATGCCAAATTTTTATCATTTAGATCCTGTGCCTCTGCATATTCCCACCCTGGATCCATTATTCTAGAAGAAGCATTGGTGGAGCCCCTTGATGATGACATATTGCAGTATCAATAGGAAATAGGAATACAAGAAACTATTAGAGTGGAATGGAAACAAATCAAGCAATCAAAGATTCAGAAGAGGAACCCTGCAAACAAATAGAACAACAAAATAAAATAAGTAACAGTACAAAATAATAAATAAAAATTTTTTATGATTTTTAGTGGAAAAAAAAACAAAAACAGTAAGAAAAAACATCAAAAGATTCTATTGATAAGTTGTTTTTAGCATTCCTATGATGACACTTACACATTTGCTACAAAAAAAAAAAAAAACCCTCACTATTTTTCATTGTTTTCTGTCCAAAAAAAAAGACAGTAATAAAAATAGTCAATGAAGCTCATGGGTCAGTGAACTGCAGCCATGTCCTACCAAAAAAATTTGTTCCCTTGTCCTACCATTCTAGGTTACTAGATCAATGGCAGAACCTACGTTAGGGAGGTTTGTTTGTCACTGAATAAATTCCTCGATTAAATGAGTTTATGATAAGGTGCAATGTAGGGGAGAATCCCTCTGTGATCTTGTCTAGGTTTAGGATAGGCCTTATATTCCTCCTCTCCCTATATTTCTCTACTAATTATCTTAGTAAGAAAATAGCTTCCATGGTAGACCTCCCAGGCATGAAACCAAACTGATTCTCTGATACCCTTCTTTCATGTCGTAGCTTCTTCTCAATCACTCTTTCAAAAAGTTTCATAGCGTGGCTCATAAGTTTGATCCCTCAATAATTAGAGCAGTTCTGTATGTCTCCTTTATTCTTATAAATTGGTACAATAGAGCTTTTCCTCCACTCATCAGGCATTTTCTTTGATTTTATAATCTTGTTACACAACTTGGTCAACCAAACTACCCCAATATCTCCCATATGCTTCCAAACCTCTATTGGTATACCATCAGGCCCATGGCCTTTCCTGATTTCATCTTTTTCAAGGCCACTTTCACTTCAGGGATTCTAATCATACATTCATATCTATAATATCCAATGTTATTTAAATTTATAGTATTTTCAATCCCTATATTCTCAAAGCCATTGTCATTTAACAATTTTTGAAAGTATGTTTCCCACCTTTGTTTGATCTCATCATCTTTAACTAATACCCTTTGATCATCACTTCTAATGCACCTAACATGATCTAAGACCTTACCCTTCTGTTCTCTTACTTTTGTAAGTTTAAACACATCTTTCTCACCTTCTCTTGTTCCTAGTCTATTATAGAGCGCATCATATGCTTTAAGTTTAGATTCACTTATTATTCTCTTACCAACCTTTTTAGCATTATATTGTTCATAGTTTTCATCATTTCTAGTCTTCTGCCATGCTTTAAAGCATATCCGTTTTTCTTTAATAACTTTTTACACTGTTTCACTCCACCACCATGTTTCCTTTATTAATTGCTTTTTACTTTTAAATACTCTTAAGACATCTTTTGCCACTTTCTTAATGGACTCACCAATATTAATCCACATGGTATTTACTTCTGTTTCATAGTTCCAATTTCCTTCTACCATCAACTTATTTATGAATGAGGTTATTTTCCCTCTTTTTAAGTTCCATCACTTAATTTTTGGATACCAATTAAGTTCATTTCCTTTCTTCCATCTTGTGAGGTTAAACTCTCACCGGGTATCACCTTACAATCCTTACACAAATCGTTCATTATTCCTAAGTAGAAAAAAGTCTATTTGGCTTATATGAAGTCCACTTTTAAAGGTTATTAAGTGTTCATCCCTCTTCTTAAAGAGTGTATTTGCAATGGCCAGGTTATATGACAAAACAAAATTGAAGATATTCTCCCCCATCTCATTTCGTTTACCTATACCATACCCTCCGTGTATTCTATCATATCCTTCCTGCATGACTCCCTCAATATCTTCCTAAAATTGTCTCTTAATTATATCTTGTAACCCTACTTGTGGTGCGTATGCACTTATAACATTTATAATCTGCTCTCCTAGAACAAGTTTTATTATTATAATTCTATCACTGATTCTTTTAACATCCACAACTTTATCCTTTAATTCCTTATCCACTATTATTCCTACGCCATTTCTGTTATTATCCTTTCCTAAATACCATAATTTATACCCATCTATTTCTCTAACTTTAGCCCCTTACCATTTGATTTTTTGGATACAAGCGATGTTGACTCTCCTACGTTTCATCGCATCTACTAACTCCAAACTCTTACCTGTAAATGTCCTTATATTCCATGTGGCGATACAAATCTTATGCTCTGGAGATATACTATTTACTATCACCTTTTTCGACCTCCATGGCATCAACCCATGTCCACTTTTCACTACACTTGGGTTTTGATGCAACGTGTCGCTTCCGAGGGGACGCTCTAGCAGCCCTTGCCCATTTTTCACTACATCCGGGATTCGATGTAGTGCGTTGCTTCTGGGAGAACGCCCTAGCAACCCTTGCCAATTTTTCACCGCCCTCGGGATCCAATGCAACACATTGCTTATGGGGAACGCCCTAGCTCGAAGGAATGTCAATTTTCGATTCATGTCATGTTAGGGTTGCCATAGTTTTAAGAAGTTGAAGATGATTTTCATTTCTTCCTTACAAACTAATATACAAATGCATATTCATTTGTAATGAGAAAAAAAAATAACAAAATCATCTTCAGCTTCACCCTTGCCGGCTGGCACCTGATGTAAGGGCTGCCATATTTTAAGAAGTTGGAGATGATTTTCATTTCTTCCTCAGAAACTAATATACAAATGCATATTCATTTGTAAGAAAGAAATAACAAAATCATCTTCAACTTTTTCCTTGCCGACTGGCACCTGACGCAAGACCCTCCTTTTTCATCCGAGCTTGGGACCGACATTGGCAGATTTACATACGTCAAGAGTGGCAAAATGAATTGCAAAATTGTCATTGATAGTGGAAGTGGCACAAATATAATTTCCACCCATGCTATCTCTCACTTAGGGCTTTCACCCCATTCCCACCCTAGACCTTATAAAGTTAAGTGAATTGATGCTTCTTCATCACTCCCAGTTACTCAAAGATGTCAAGTTTCCATTGAATTCCTAACATATAAGGATGCCTTGTGGTGTAATGTGGTACCTATGGATGCATGTCACATTATTTTAGGTAGGCCACAGCTTTATGATATGGACGTTACTATTTATGGTTGGTCTAATTCGTGCTCTTTCTTGCATGACTATAAGAGGATCCAGCACAATCCTTTACCACCCAAAGCACCACCTGAGCGAAAAGAGGCAGTAGTAAAGCAGTCATGGATGGCAAAGCAAAAGCCAAAGGCCTCCATATTGTTAGCACTACCACATTTGGAGGGATATTAGAGATGAGCCTTTCTTCTACGCCCTAGTAGCGAAAGAGACCCCATCGCTATGGGCTCCTGCGTATCCTAGTGAGGTAGCACCTATTCTACATAAGTATCAGGATTTTTTTCTAGCAATTTACGAGATGAGCTATCTCCCATGAGGAATATTTAACACCATATCAATCTGATCCTTGAATTGAGTATTCCAAACCCTCCCCACAAAAGAATGATCTCACCCAGCATGTTGAGTTGAAGAAACAAGTGGATGAATTATTAAGGAGAAGTTTTATTCAACAGAGCTTGAGTCCTTGTCCCGTTCCCGCACTACTCACACCCAAGAAAGATTGGTCATGGAGGATGTGTGTGGGCAGTCGAACTATCAATAAAATCACGGTCAAGTATTGATTTCCCACACCGAAGGTCAAGGATATGCTAGACATGATGATGAGTGCCACAATCTTTCCTAAGATTAACCTTAAGAGTGGCTATCACCAGGTCTGTATTCGTCCAAGGGATGAGTGGAATACTGCCTTCAAGACTAAGAATGGTTGATACAAGTGGATGGTCATGCCTTTTGGGCTTTCAAATGCCCCTAGTACATTCACGAGGATCATGGCACATGTGCTGAGGCCGTTTAACGCAAGTTCCTAGTCGCATACTTCTATGACATGTTGCTCTATAGTCAAACCCAGGAACAAAGCCTCATTCACTCGAGGCAGATCTGTGAGGCACTAAGGACAGAGAAGCTATACACAAATCTTAAGAAATGTTCATTTGCTTCCCAACAGGTAATCTACTCAGGTTTGTAGTTTCTTCTCAGGGCATCTTTGCGGACTTAGAGAAGGTGAGGCCCATCGTGGAGTGGAGCAAGCCACAAAATATTCACAAGGTATGCAGTTTCCATGGGTTACGAACTTTCGTCGCTTCATTTGTGGGTTCAATTCCATTAAGACTCCCATTACTGATTGCATGAAGAAGAGCGAATTTAAATGGACGAACGCTGCATCCAAAGTGTTCAAAGAAATCAAAGAGTGAATGACTACAGCTCCAATGATGCACCTACTGGACTTCTCAAAGGTTTTTGATCTGGCATGCGATGCATCTGATTTCGGTATACGAGTTATAAATCAAGAGAGTCACCCCATGACATTTTTTAGTGAGAAATTAAATGAGACACAACAATAATACTCTACCCACGACATGGAGTTCTATGCAGGCGTTCAGGCATTATGATATTAGAGGCATTACGATTTGCAGAATGACTTTGTCTTGTTCTCTAACCATGAGGCCTATGATACCTCAACTTTCAAAAGAAATTAAACCCGGGACATGCCAAATGGGTTGAATTTCTTTAAGAATACTCATTTATGCTTAAACACAAGGCAGGGGTCGAGAACAAACTTGCAGATGCATTGAGTCGTAACCATACAACTTGAGGTCACTGGATTTAAGCATTTGAGAAAGTATTATCTATCGTGCCCAAATTTTAGAGAGATTTACACATCACCAAGAGTTAGATACGAAGTGCTAAGGACTACCTCCTGTAGGATGAATATTTGTTTAGATCACCTTCATTTGTGCATTCCCAGCACTTATTTGAGAATTTTTCTCATTTGGGAGCTCTACGCGGTTGGGGTCATTGGCCATTTTGGTCGTGCCAAGATGATTGTCCTTGTCTCTAACTATGTAGCTAGAGGCGCGCTTAGTCGCAAGTTCATCACCTCGGTGGGAAAGAATTGTAGGGGAGTCGAGGCGCCAACGCCTAGGCAAATGCCTGGGTGCACCTGGAGCCTTAGTTCAAGCACGCCTCCAACTACTGGGCACAGCTGAAAACTAATTAAAATGTTTCTTTTCTTCTTTTTTTTCTTTTTTTCACCTTCCAACCCTATCTTCTCTTCTCCTAAGAGCTCATAAGGTGAAAACAACCATTCCACTTATTTCACAGATCTAAGCAAAAAAAGGTATGGATTTACGAATCTTCATGTCAAGCACTATTTTTTATTAAAAAATGTAAAAAAGCATTACCTTTTTTTCAATATCTTTTTTCTTGTTTACTTTTTTAGACAAATCTTGATGGGTTCTTATTCTATATGTATAAACAAACATTCCATTTGATTTTTAAGTTTCTTTGCCACATATTTAAGTTCTTTTTTAGGTTTTTCATGTTTTTATCTTTTTCGAAAATAACAGTTATGAAAATTGAAAAAAAAAAAAAAATTCGTTTTTTGTATTTCTTTGTTATATACAGCTTCCCCTTTGCTTGTGAGTGCATGTGTGATGCATTTTTCATCTTTTTCTTAATTTGAGGTTTATTTTTTCAATTTTTTTGAAAATAACAGCGACAAAATTTGAAAGAAAAAAAAAATATCATTTTTTGGTCTTTATTCATTGAAACATATTTCCATCCATATATATAGCTTCCCCTTGCTTGTGAGTACATGTGTGATGT
This sequence comes from Warburgia ugandensis, assembly GCA_035236585.1. NCBI lineage: Eukaryota > Viridiplantae > Streptophyta > Magnoliopsida > Canellales > Canellaceae > Warburgia > Warburgia ugandensis. The sequence goes on from CP141136.1 coordinate 8,081,463, forward strand.
CTTTTTTCATGGTTTTTTGTATTTTAATATTATTATTTTCAATTTTTATGAAAATAACAGTTACATAAATTGAAAAAGAAATTAGTTTTTTGTCTATATTCATTAAAACATATTTCCATCCACATATATAGCTTTCCCTTGCTTGCGAGGACATGTGTGATGCCTCTTTCCATGCTTTTTTGTGTTTTAGTGTTAAATTTTTAAATTTTTTTGAAAATAATAGTTACATAAATTGATAATAAAAAAAATAGTTTTTTTGTCTTTATTAGCCAAAACATATTTCCATCCACATTTTAGCTTCCCCTTGCTTGTGAGGACATGTGTGATGTCTTTTTTCATACTTTTTCATATTTTAATATTAATTTTTTTGAAAATAATAGTTACATAAACTGAAAAAGAAAAATTTGTCTTTATTTGTTGAAGCATATTTCCATCCACATACATAGCTTCCTCTTGCTTGTGACTGTCTGTGTGATGTTTTTATTTCAAGCTTTTTTGCATTTTATGGTTATTTCTTTTCAATTTTTTTGAAAATAACAGTTAGATAAATAAGTTCTATTTTTTGTTTTTTTACATTTACTCATTCAAACTTATTTCCATTTACATATATAGCTTCCCATTAGTTGTGTGAATTATGATTGTATGAAAGTACTAACTCTTTTTTGCATTCTACTTTCTAGGCCTAAAATTTAAAGATGTCATAATCAATGAGTTCAAATTCAAATACATCATGTTCATCAGTTGTTTCCAAATCAATAGTCCCAACGTGGGAGTGTGGAGAATTAAGAATTCTAGGTGATAAAAATACAATTTGGTGCAAATTGTGGGGGAATAAGTATAGTGGAGGGATTTATAGGCTAAAACAACAATTAGCTGGAGGGCATAGGAATGCTAAAAAATGCAACAAGGTCGCCACTAATATATCAAAGAAAATAAATGATTATATGAATGACTCCTTGAATAAGAAGGATGAAAGAGAGAATTATTATGGAGCAGGCGGGACTGGAGAACTTGTTTGAGATTCATGAGGATTATGAAGTTATTGATCTTAATGTTAACACTGAAGTGAGAGATCTGCTGGTGGTATTAGTGGCCCATGTAGAATTGTTATTGGGAGCAACAAGAGGTATGGGAGTGGACCGAGTGGTATAAAAAGAACTCTTGATATTCACTTTGCCCCTAATCCCTAGAAGGCTCCTTTGCAGTAGACAACAATAAATAATTCATACAAGGAGCTCAAGATGAGAGCATGTGATCACATTGCAAGTTGGTTTTATGAAAATGATATCTCCTTCGATGCTGCTCAATGTCAATCATTTCAGACAATGTTTGAGGCAGTTGCGTAAGATGGTCCAAATACATGTTCTTTTTTATTTTTCTTTATATACAGGTACCTCTTATGCATGTTTTTTAAGTTGAAGAGTATTTAACGTATGTTTTTTTTTTCTATCTTAAGGTTTCAAGTCACTCTCTTACCATGAGTTGAGATAGCCACTTCTTGAGAAGTTGAAAAGACAAACGAATTTGTTCAAGAGTGCAAAAAAGATTGGGTATGATACAAATGTTTTATAATGTCAGATTAGTGAACCGATGACAAGGGTCACACCTTAATCAATTTCTTGGTAAACTGTCTCACTAGGACAATTTTTCTAAAATCAATTGATGGATCTAAACATGTAAAGAGCACAAATTTGATAGTAAATATGTTGGATGACATTAAAGAGAAAAACGTTGTCCAAGTAATCTCTCCTCTTAACCTCAGTTATGCTTCCGAAAAGAAATTTAATATTTATAAGTTTTAATAGTTACTCTTGAATTTCATTGCCTATTATAGGTCATCACAAACAATGCATCAAATTGTGTAGTTGTAGGGAAATACTTACAAATAAGGAAGCATTTATTTTGAACACCATGATAGGGATAGTATTGGGCATAGAAGGCAACAAGGATGAGGACGTATTGGGTGGATATATGCCAAGAGAAGTGGCCTTCAAGCCAGGCAGCTACATGGGATGCAGAGTTGTTACACATGCCTGTTGAGAGATGAATTTCCAATGAGTTGAAGGAGGATCAGGTGGTTACAATTCAGCTAGGAAAGAGATGCAATCTATTGGTTAGGATATACCAAATATGCAATAGTGACGTAATCAGTTGGTTAGGATGTAACAAATAAATGATGCAGCCAATCAGTTAGGATATACAGAGTTGTGTATGATATGCTGAACAAACAAAGCAGTTAGTATCTAATATGTTGAATCTGTTACAGAGTTAGACAAGAATATAATCAGTTGGTTAGGAAAATATGAAGTTAGTATCCAATCTGTTATAGGTATCCAATCTGTTACAGATTTAGGAAGATAGGGAAGATAAAAGGGAGAAGATAGGGAGAGGCAGGGGGAGGAAGAAAAGGAAGAAAGTAAAAGGGAGTGGGAAGTGCAGAGGAGGAACTGAGGTTCCTACTTCCTACTAGTTCCAGTAGTCTTTGTTTTGCTTGATTGATTGTAAGGTTCCCTGTAATTCATCCACTCCATCAATAAATTGAGCTCCATTTCTTTCTGAACACTGCTTATTATCAAGTTTCATTTCTTCCTGGCCCAACAATGGTATCAAAGCGAGGTTATCTTGGGATAGGTTTGGAACTCGAATTGGGAGGAACTAGGAGCATGGAGGCTAAGATGAAGGGTTTGCGAATGGTGTTTAGCATCCTTAAGGGGGATCTGGGGCAAATACAAGATAAGGTCACTGCCATGGGGGATTATCTGCTGGAGATAAGGAATTGGATGCATCAAAGGGACAGGCATACCACTTCGCCCAAAGGCAGGAGGGAATGCACGAGTAATAGGGATAGAGGAATATTCCAATGGTGGAGACCAACGTTGGTCGGGACTGCAAAAGTTTCCAACAGCTGAAACTCATCCCAAAAAAGTCGATCTGCCACTCTTTCCATCGGGGACAATGTTCCAGGCAGCTGAAACCCTTCTCAAGGGATTCCAACCATTACATACTGATGATGACTACAAGGCACTCCTCGCTCTCCGGCAAGATGGCACGGTTGCTGATTATCACTAGAGCTTCAAGCTCTTGTCGGGTCCTCTGGTAGACCTACCCGACGAGCTCCTCATGGGGGTCTTCATGAATGGGCTGAAAGAAGAGATCCAAGCCGAAGCTAAGGTGTTCAGGCCCAAAACCCTTTCTAGGCTTATGGATCTGGCCCATAAAATCGAAGAAAAGAACCAGGCTTTAGATCGAATACAGGCCTGCCCAGTAAGAACTAATGTTGGGCCAAGAACATCAGGGCCCATCCATATTCCTTTGAAGAAGGGATCGACGGAAGTGGGTTTGCAAGGGCAATTCCGTCATTTACCAGTCATCTTCTCCAATGCAGATCGGAACAACCTCACCATGAAGTTGCCCAGATGGGGCAAGCAGATCTCCCTCTTCAGCCAGGCTATGTTGATTAAATCCAAGTCCAAAACAGTACACGCAAGAGAACCCATGGTCATGGTGCTATTAGTCCAGAAATGGCGTCACCATCTATTGGGTCGGCACTTCAATCTACGGACAGATTAGAAAAGCCTTCGTTTCTTCATGGATCAACGCATCTTGAACATCATTCAGTCCCCATTCCCTGACTCCACCTTGATGACAAGGTGGTTAAATTGGGGGACAGTATTGATAGGGACAGTATTGGGCATAGAAGGCAACAAGGATGGGGACGTATTGGGTGGATATATGCCAAGAGAAGTGGCCTTCATGCCAGGCAACTACATGGGATGCAGAGTTGTTACACATGCCTGTTGAGAGATGAATTTCCATTCAGTTGAAGGAGGATCAGGTGGTTACAATTCACCTAGGAAAGAGATGCAATCTGTTGGTTAGGATATACCAAATATGCAATAGTGATGTAATCAGTTGGTTAGGATGTAACAAATAAATGATGCAGCCAATCAGTTAGGATATACAGAGTTGAGTAGGTTATGCTGAACAAACAAAGCAGTTAGTATCTAATCTGTTGAATCTATTACAGAGTTAGGCAAGAATATAATCAGTTGGTTAGGAAAATATGCAGTTAGTATCCAATCTGTTATAGGTATCCAATCTGTTACAGATTTAGGAAGATAGGGAAGATAAAAGGGAGAAGATAGGGAGAGGCAGGGGGAGGAAGAAAAGGAAGAAAGTAAAAGGGAGTGGGAAGTGCAGAGGAGGAACTGAGGTTCCTACTTCCTACTAGTTCCAGTAGTCTTTGTTTTGCTTGATTGATTGTAAGGTTCCCTGTAATTCATCCACTCCATCAATAAATTGAGCTCCATTTCTTTCTGAACACTGCTTATTATCAAGTTTCATTTCTTCCTGGCCCAACACACCATGTGCAACACATTGTGTTGATTTGATGCTGGAAGACATTGGAGAATTGTTGAAAGTAAAGCGTGTCATGAGAGAAGTAAAAGCAATGAGTTTTCATTTGATGAGAACAATAACCAAGCAAAGAGAATTGGTCAGACCTATAGTTACTTGTTTGCCACAAGCTTCATGAGCTTAGAGAGTATCCACAATGTGAGGGCGGAATTGAGGAAAATGTTCCGTTGTCAGGCATGGAGCAACAATAAATTGGGCAACATGTTGGTCGATCAAAGAGTTCAGAACATTGTTAGCCATAGCTCCATTTGGAACAATATTTTATTTTATTTGAAAATAATGGCATCACTTGTAGAGGTGTTGAAGATGGTGGATATCGAAGAGAAGCTTGCAATGGGCTATATTTACGAGGTCGTCACACAAGCCAAAGAAAAGATTAAAGCAAATCTTAAAAATAATGAGCGAAAGGCCACGCATATTTGTGACATCGTAAACAGTAGATGGATGAATCAGATTTGTCAACCCTTGCATGCAACTAATTATTATCTTAACTCTGCATTCTATTACGATAGGCAAGAAGATGTAGAAGCCGATAGATGTACCAAGCAAGACCTATTTGATACCATCAATACCCTATCTGCAAATCAGGATGATTCAAGGTGATTGGAGAGCTAGGCCCATATAAACGTGCAACAAGCCTGTTAGCGAATGACTTGGCTAAATGGAAGAGAAAGACAATAGTTCCTCGTAAGTCTTTTATAATCTCAAATTCTTTATCTTGAGTGTTAAATTTCCTTAATTTATGTTTTTATTTCCTAAGTATTAACTGTTATTTAACTTCTGTAGGCGAGTCGTTGGCCACTTTTGGGGCTAAATGCCCAATTCTTCAGAAACTTACTATCAAAGTCCTCTTCCAAACCTGCAAGTCTTACTTTACTAATTTATAGATCAATCAACAATCTAATTTGCACTCATTACATATAATTTAACATTTTGCTGCAACTTCACACAAAAAAGAGAAATGGGTTGCATGCAAAAACATTGAAGGATCCCATATATGTTTAATATAATCAACGCTCCGCTATTGACATGATTGTTTGAGATCGTAGGCATATATAGATCCTATTGTCTTGAAAGAGGTTGATGAAGGTCATGAGTGGATCATTGAAGTAGTAGATGCTGAAGATGACCTCATCTATCCAAATGATAACCTCACATGGGGATGACATTGAGCATGCTAGTGGAAGCAGTTCAAGCGTTGTTCCTCCTACTTGGCAGTACCAGAGGTAGAGGAGACAGAGCCTAGGCCAGAGGTTGTCTTGGGTAGTTGCAGAACTAGAGGAGGAAATTGGTACCAAAGAGGACACTGAGGAGAAGTTGAAAGGTCAGGATGGTGGCCCTGTTAGATGTGTTGATGAGGACTATGATAGCTCTAATGATAATCTGAACCATGAAGATCCCTTTGGGGATGACTAAAGTGAGTAGTCTTAAAATCTTAAAAGTTATTTGACTTGACTATGCTTATTATTATTTTGTTCATAGAAAATTTGTGTAATTGTTCATCATAGAATTATGTTTCTATGTTTTCTTACTTTTTTAGGATTTCTTGGTTATTTTTGTACTTATTAAATAACTATTTTTGCACCTCATGATTCAAGCACGCGCCTAGGCCCTCTATGCTCCAGGCTCACCCACTTGCGCCTTGCGCCTCTAACTACATAGGTTTCTGATAAATTCTATCGGCCTAATCCCGAGCAGGATGTTGTAAATATCATTGGGGAATGCCGTACTTGTCAACTGGCAAAACAGACCAAACAAAATAAAGGATTGTACACCCTTCTGCCAATGTCACATGCCCCGTGGTGAGATTTGAGCATAGATCTCCTGCTTGGACTACCCAAGACTATCAGGAAGCATGAATCCATATTTGTCGTTATGGACAGTTTTCCTAAAATAGCCCACTTCATTCCTTGCTCTAAAATGCTAATGCATCTAAGATTGCCAATATTATTTTTGAGTCAATAATCTGGTTGCATGGGTTACCAAAGTCCATTGTTTCTGATAGGGATGTCAAGTTTGTCAGCTACTTTTGGAAGACACTATGACAGAAGATGGGCACTAGGCTTCAATTATCCTCTACTTACAACCTACAGACGGATGGTCAAACAAAAGTTGTGAATCGAAGCCTAGGAAATCTGTTGTGGTGCTTAGTGGGAGAGCACAGTAGGAATTGGGATACTGCTTTATCAGTTGTTGAGTTCATATATAATAATTATGTTAATAAGACAACCAGTATGAGTCCTTTTGAGGTTGTTAACAGGTACAAGCCTTGGATGCCTATAGATCTCATACCCATGTTTGCATCACATCGGCCATTTGAGTTAGTCCAGTCCTTTGCACAGCATATACATTATTTGCATTCTGAGATCAAATGAAAGATTAGTTTAAGGAGAAACATAAATTTGATACTGAATTACACAAACCATATAAGGAATTTCAGCCAAGTGATCATGTCATGGTCCGCATGAGACCTAAACAATTTCCACAAGGAGTCGCTTAGAAATTACAAGCTTGCAGTACCTGTCCCATCACCTCTCTTTTTTTTATGTTATAGTTTAGTTTACTTTGGATATTTACCACTAAGGGTATTAGCTTTTTTTTTGTACGTTGTGATTTTAAGTGGGCCAATTGTCTTTTTACTAAATTAGGGCTGGATGTCCCCTTCATAAGGTGTTTTTCTCTTTTGTACAAGAAGTTTCTGATGAATAATGAATAAAAATTTCGTTAGACTTGGTGGATTCCTCATTCTAGTTTCCTTCCCATGGGCGCAAAGCCACATTCGGTACAAGGCCGAATTACTATTGTTTCATCCTATTTTGTAAGTCAATATTTTTCTACCTTGTCATTTAATAGATGATTTCTAAGCTGCATGTGGTTACATGATTTGTGTCAGTAATAATCCAAAATTCTTATCTTGCATTAAATTCCTAAATCTTAAATCCGAAGCTTAATCAGGACTTCGTCAATTAGAAGGACAATCTGAATTGAATCTTCAATCTTAACTTAATTGGTAGAAATCTAGGGCAATCTGGAGAGCCTATAACTCATTGTAGGTTATTAATGCTGATTCAAACTAATTTTCTACACGTTAAAGTGCTCGTAGTAGTTTAATTTATGTTTTCTTAATTCTGATATGATCTCAGCATATAAATTAGGTCATTTTGCATGTCATCCTACATCAAGGTTGCATAGACTGCAAAAAAATATAAAAGGAAAGGTCGCAGTGCAGAATTATGCTTACAGATAAAGAGAAGCTATCCTCCTACTATATAAGGCAATTTCATTGAAAAGGTTTTGTACTTAAATATCCATATCTATTAGATGAATTAAAACAACTATTCACATATATTTGACCTCATTCTCATCTCCTACCTTTTTTTTAACTGCCACAACTCCCCTCCCACATTTCATCAACCCTTTCCTCCACCTACTAACCACATCTCTCTTAGTTGACCTTTTTTAAGCCCACAACTCAGTCCAAGCGATCACAAGAAAACTTAAATAATTAGGGAGAGAGCAAAAGAGGAGGTATTATATCATGCAACCTGTAGTATTGAAGTTGCATGGATTTTAAAAAATACATTTTAGCCCCTTTTTTTGTTTGTTTTTACAGTGATCCAAACCATTCATCTCTTTTGGCACAAGTACCAAATGTCTCTATCTATTGAACCACTAAAAAACTTGTTTGTTTGACTTTTGATGGTGGAACACAAAAAAAAGCTAAAAAAAGCAGAATATCGTCTATTTTACAGCTATTCAACAAAGTTCTTCAACGATTTCACAGATGAGATTTTTTTGTACTTAGGCCATCTGAGATAGGCCAAATTAGATAAACGACTTGGATCAATGAAAAAAAAAAAGAGTGGGAACAAGAGAGAGAGGAAATATATGGTGCTCATAGAAGTAATGGGAGTAAAGGGGAGATGTCTTGATGACTGCATGGCATCTCCACATTGTTTTGTCTTTTTTATCCAATTTAGTGTGCGTGCGTGCGTGCGTGCGTGTGTGTGTGTGTGTGTGTGTGTATTTCAATAACTTAAGATAACACAGAACGAAGTAAACAGCAGCTTAAATAGATGTTAAAAGCAATGGGCAATATAGAATGATATAAATGTGTCCTAATTTTAATAATTTAAGATTAAAAATGGAAAAAGAACACAAGTTAACAAACACAGAAATTTACATGCAAAAGTAAATTGCTGAAACAAAGGTTAAAATAAAGGATGCAGCTTTTTTCTTTCCAGGGACATCTGCACATGTCAACCCAAGTGCCTACACATGTGACACATATCTGAGTTCACACATGTCAATAGGCGTGCCGAGAGTAAACTTGTGATCTCCAATATAATCAAAGAGCATACTAATAATGTGTGGTCAAGAAGCATGAAATATTTAAAAATCAATTGGTATACGAACTATCCTTAACCGAGTAACATAGCCAACTATATCGCAGCAGATAACCATTACCAAATTCATCTCTATGCAGCAGATAACCATTACCAAATTCATCTCTGCACAGCAGATAACCATTACCATATTCATCTTCACCGCCATGCAATATTCTCCAGAAAGCATTTCATGGCCTCTAGGGGCGATAGAGCAGAACCATAAAGATTATGAACCAGCACTAGGTTTGAGATTAAGCATCAATGTAATATTGGGCTTGAGATGAATGGGGGCCAGGTGAATGAGGATCAGGGTTCAGGAGAACAGGGGCCAGGGCTGATCATAGGTCATGTATCTTCCACCGAGTCCAAAGTCCTCCGAGATGATAGACCCATAGAAAAGTAATTTGAATCTCTGGCATTGTCAAGACCACAACCCACCATGAACTGGTACTATTTGCAAGGTACTTGTCCTTGTCAACTATTACCATCATCTAGGCAATCTATAGCACAAACAACTACTCAACACCCTATTTACTCAACGTATTTCTAGCTTTAGATAGAAGGGAAGCCTTGGCGCAACAATAGAGTTGTTGTTGTGTGACCTGGCGGTCAAGGATTCGAGGCGTGGAAACAGCCTCTTGCAAAAATGCAAGGTAAGACGGCATCATATAGACCCTTTGTGGTCCACCCCTTTCCCAGCCCCGCATAAGCAGAAGCTTCATGCACCGGGCTGCCCTTTTTATTCTTATTTCTAGATTTAGATACTAATTAGTCTATCCATCTCTATTAGGTTCTACAAAATCTTATCAAGTTGCAGGGTTCTCACAAAGTTGCATATGAAGCACTAAGTTGTTTGCATAGTGGGTTGCTACTTTTCACTTGTTAACAGTCAAACCTCCCCCTACTTAAAGGGTTCAGGATAGAAACTGCAGATTTCATGTCCCCCTTCGTGGAAACACTGGTGCATTGAGATGTATATAATATTTTCCAAACACTTGATATCACCATTATCCTTCACTTGTTGCCACCTTTGCAATTTGCTCCACCATTAAGGTCAACTGATAAATTCCTTCAACATTCCAAATCTGCTCCACCACACACTTCTCTTGGGTTTGGAGATTGGCAATGGTCTTCACCCATGGCGTTGTTGCCACCACATGGTATAATGTATCAAAGCCTTGCCTTGACAAGACGAGCAAGATCCTTCCAACAGAAGAAGGTATCAACACTAGTGAGCCAATCTAAGAAAGATTGCTGGAGGAGTTTTTCAGAGAATTCAGTATGCTTGAGTTGATGCCCCTAAAGTCACCTTGATACATCAATTCAGCACACGTCTTTGGTATTGAAAATATGACTTTTTGGTGCCCTGATATCAAAGCCTGCTACCACATTGTACAGCACATCAAAAGCTATCCTTGACAAGATGACATTCACCCACAGATCATTTCGTCCAAAGAAGATATTGTTCGAGTTGCTCATGTAATTCAGCAACCTCAAGTTTGGTGCCCCTAATGCCATCTTGATAAATGAACTCTACACAATCAAGCAAATCCTGCAAAATTGGTGCATGGGCTATCCAGATACTCATTTTCATTTCTAGGCGTCTCCCTCCACTTTGACATGTGGCAATAGGTTTCAACATCTTCAGCTATGGAATTGGGTTGATCTGTTAAACCTCTATCACCAGTAAAACCATCCAATATCCCACCGACTCACCTTTTGGTCAATTGACGGATCAATCTGGAGGCTTATAAACTTCTACAGGGTGAACTCGAACCCTTGCATTGAGACTTGTAAGTTGTGACTCTTAGGCCATTCTACCGGAAAATAATTTGCCTCACATAGCCTGAAATCATCATACACAGGTACACATGATGATCGTCCAAAATCACAACGTAGTAGCACCCACCACAAGCATGATTGCTCATAGAGATGGACAATATAAAGCACAGGAAGGAACTTGACTCCAACCAACATCAATGCCACAACCGACCCAAAGGTTGAAAGAAAGACGCAACCTTATTGCAAATGAAGCAAGAAAACATCTAGATGCAAGCTTATTGCAAAGAAGCAAGAAAACACCTAGATGCAAGCTTCTTGCATTGAAGCAAGAAAACATCTCCACTCATTGTTGACATAGAGCTAACAAAAGAGTATAGCTAGTTCATAATTCATAAGGAGAGAACAGCCATCAATTCGACATAGAAGCTGAAAACATATAGAAGCCCAAAACACTCACAATTTCCTGTTTCTTTGCAGCATCAAACTCACAAGCTTCACAAGTACTAAATTTGTTAGTAGACATCCCACACTTAAGACTATCTACAACTGTATCGACTAAGTATTAACACACACTTTCTAAGAAGATAGATCAATCCTGTCAAATACCAGAAAATCTACTAACAAATGCAAATCTGCAGGATAGGAGCCCTTCTACTTGAGCTAAAGGTATGAAAACCCAGTATATTCACCACCAACTCTTGCAAAATCTATACTAGGAAGTTGTTTGTGCATCTATTGTCTTTTCAGTTTCGTTCTTCCAAACATACCCCATAGAGTGTACTGAGCTCCTTGGCCACAAAAATGTCACAGGTCAATATGATCTATGCCTACTATCCATTATTGACCATTTGGACAATGTCTAATCACAAATTACTTCCCCCACTTCATTTCATGTCAATGCCAATCAAATATAGTGCTTTCATTTTTGGTGTTCTTTCTGATATCCATGCATGTAGCTCTCTTCTGATGATTCCCTCTGTCCCTACCATATTCTAGACTGGTGTTTCCACCGGCATGTCCAGGGTTGGTGTCGAGATTTGTGACAGGGATATTTAAGCACAATGTGGCAATATGTGCATATATCCATGTCCACATTATTTCTGCCCAGGTTCCTTCTTTACAAGGAGCAAATGAGGGCAAGGAACTATGTTTGTGGATTTGGGAGCTACATCAGAAAGTTCGTCAAAGGGAAGCCCAACGCATGAAGCTCCCATGTAATCAAGGTCCAAGGGGTGGACCACAAGTGACCTATAGTACACAGCCTTACCTTGCATTTTTATAAGAGGCTATTTCCACGCCTCAAACCGCTGATCTCCAAATTACAAGGCAACAACTCAACCACAGCGCCAAGGCTTCTCTTCTAGAAACCGTCAAAGAAACAAAAATAATAACTTAAGTCAAAAAGGATAACCACTTCAATATGAGTATCAACCTAAAACACTAGCACATTGAAACAAAAACAATAATCATATCAGATGAACATGTAATACAGAAAAATATATATTTTTCATTTTTCTTTCATCAAAATTTTATTTTGTGTTAAACAACCAAAAGATAAAGAATACATGGGACAACATAAGGACAAAGAAGAAAATGGCACGATGGCATTTACAAGCTAAGCCGAAGGTATAAAAATCTTTAGTTAAATCTCGAAAACTAAGGAAATGCAAGGCAAACCACTTTATTTTGCCATCATTTCCACACCATTCCTGCAAAGGTACTCATCATCAAGTAACATGCAGATACACACCACATCTGTACATAGCTGAAGTAGCTTCATCAATGTCAAAACCCATTTCCACTAAATGCAAAAGCATCGCATCCTTTTCAGATAAAGATTCCATAGTTCCCTGGAGAAAAATCAAAGTACTCACATCAAACTATATAGATGCACCAAGTCACAATTCACTATGCGCTACATTCACTCAGATGTAATCTAAACAATTATCATAACTAATATCCAATGTGCAAATTAAAAATATCTTGAGATTTAACATTTATTATTCAGTATGCAATAAATATTATTTCATTGACTATATAAAATATTAAGTTCTGATTGATGTTGCTTACTTATTAAACAAATCCATAGACATTACTGACCTATAAAGTTATACTTTATCATTGACAAGTTGATAGCACGGTAGTTACATGGTGGAACTCCTTTAATTCGGTTTTGAGAAATACAATGCTCTAATGGAATCTGCAAGGATTTGAAAACCCTTCCCCTACTCCTGGAGTGTGATCGTATGTATGACTCTTATCTTTAAAAAAAGAATTAACCACCTTTACAAGACAAGAAACTGTCAAGTGGCCTCTTCCAACTAAATTCTATGGTAATCCTGATGAGCCTTTGCAATTGCTTCATCTACTGCTCATGGATCTCTCTATAAAATTCATTTTGATGTTTATATGATATTTCTGCTGTTTTTGCTAATGCCTAATGATTAGTACATAACTCTGGACATGGATGTGCTTCGTTCTAGCAACTTTGGTTTTCTTGGACGTTCTTATTTTTTCCTTTTCTTTTTTTCTCTAGATCCTTTTCTTTTCCTTCAAGGAGCATTCTCTCAGGTTCTAATCAGTTGCATAGGTTGAATTTTCTTTTGGTGGAAATCTCCTTCGAAATTCTAGACTGGATTAGATCTTGTAGGTGCTTCTATGATTCCATGAATGATGGACAAGTGGTGCAAAACTCCACAAGTAGAATCCTCTTTCATAACAACAAAGTCGAGCATTTAAACTACAGTTTTATTTTTGTTTCTTTTGAAATCACTTTAAGTGTCATTAGAAGATATTTTAAGCTTCTACTAGGCCTAACTAATCACAGGGTTTAAGCTACTACTGAGGACTCTACCCAATCCACCATCCTTTGGTACAAAATGGAAGAATCCTGTAGTGTGTATCAATTCATTATTCAGCAAAGGCCAGCAGCAGCATGTTTCTTAACAGTTTGATTGAGATTATTGAGTTACTCACCATCAGTGGCCTTTGGGCTGGTTAATGTACTTGAACTTGTTTCTTGGCATCATACAGGTGCACCTCCTATTGCTATTTTCTTTATGTTTTAACTTGATGCCTGTCTGCAGTAATTCTTTATTTGCTACTAATCCTATTCTGATTTGTTTGTAGCTTCTAGTTCATTTCCCAATCAGATTTACAGTCGTGGCAACAGTTTCAGTCCTTTGACCTGAAATTTCATGAGTTCAAGCTCTCGAGTATTTCAGTAAATTCATAAATCATGTCAGAGATAATTTTCTGAAAATATGATAGGTCCACCCAGGTTCCTACTGTGCATCCAACCAGAACACTCGATTTCACATTAACCTCATGTTGTTAAATACTTTGTGATTGGCTGTCGATATCTTTGAATGGGGAAATTTCACAAACAGACTCTTTTCATGTAACTCCAAAGACCTGCCTCCCTAATACCATATTTCAAATGATGCCCAACTTTTTAGCATTCAAAAGAGAAAATAATACCTAACATTTTGGGTTAGGTTTGAAAAACCATCTGTCATAAAATTCAGAACTGAATTCCCAAACCCAGTAGAGTTTCTCTCCTAAGACAACATAAATACTCCTGCTTTTTACGGAGAAAAGAAGATGAAGGCCTGTAACCAATAATGAAAATGGAATCAAGCTCTCTTACAGAGGTAATGATAGCTTTTTCAGACAGGAATTCTGCAGCTGGAACTAGGCTTTCTAGTTACATAAGATTTGGAAAGGGTTCCACAAATTGCACATTTAAGTATTTCTTATTTCTGGTATTTGCATCTAAAGACATTAACAAAAGCTTCTTGTGTTTCCCTTTTCTCATCAGGTTTCAGCGGTAAATGTGATTTAGGTCATTTTTCACTTTCCTGGAGAAGAAAAAGAGAAGTAAAAACTGCTGTCACAGACTCAATCATTACTTCCTCACATTCTTTCAATATGAAATTGATCTATCCAGTTTATGTTAAGAGTTGTGATAGAAGAGACTATTACAATCTTCTTTCAGCTATTTGTCCCAGTTTTGTGTAGGCTTGAGCTTTTCAGAGGAAGGAAGAGGAGTGGATCAAGAATTCATTGTGCAAAGACACTGCTTGTGGAGATGGTGAGAGTTTCTCTTCATTTAATTGGTGAATAACCAATTTGCAGTATTGGCATAAGTTGGCTTCTCTCCTGTTAGGATATATTTATCATATGAGTGTTCTTCTCTTTTCATGCTTATCATTAAAAGAGATCAAGGTTATTTTCAAAGATAAGTCATAAAAGGAAAAGGAAAAGTGGATTCTGAAAGATTTTGTGGCTAAATATTCTAAAGAGAAGGAGAAAATATCATAAAAAGAAATAAAACCAGAATGGAAAGTTCGTTCTTGGAGATTTTGTTCCTTTTTTATGGTGGAATGGAATGATATGTCAATTCCATCCAGAACGGAAAAGAATTAACAATTATGGTCTGGTGTCAGTTTGAAATGTCATATCGGAGAGGTAATTATTTAAGAAGATGCGGAGGGTTTGTGAATTTGCCATGTGGAAAATTGTGAATCCTTAATTAAGAGGGCTGCATGGTGCACGAAGCTCCTGCATATGTGGCATTAGGGGAAGGGGCGGACCACAAAGGGTCTGTAGCATGCAGCTTTAACTTGCATTGCAAGAAGCTGTTTCCACGCCTCAATCCCATGACCTCCAGGTCACACAACAACAACTCCACCTTTGCACCAAGTCTCTCTTTCTAAATTGTGAATCCTTAACTATTCACAGGAAAGAAATAGAGAGACGAGTACCATTGTCAAGCAAGGAAGGGACTAATCTGTATTCACATTTAACATTCATAGAAGAATTACTAGACTTCTTAAGAAAGGCAAAATAAACTGCCAAATTAAGAGCATTGCAGATCTAAGCACCATAGCCATGTCATCCCCAGCCATGCGACCATACCTCGATAACATCACTTTGAGGTGACTCAAATAGAAAGCTTTCCCTGAATATAGAAAATATGCCAGTTACAATAGAAAGGGGACACACCCAAGAAAAGTAAAGTTATTCTGATTATTCTTATTGAGAAGTATCATGCTTTATGGTTGAAGGATTTTGGTTTGGTCTAAGAACCTTATGTGTTGGATTTCTGATCTGAGTTGTTTCTTCTTGTAAGTTATTTTGATTTTCTCCTCTTTGCTTTCATGCTTTATTTTGTGTCTATTGACTATGGCCACAATTTTCACAAATATGGCCTAAAACTACTATAAGGGAGCTGTAACAAATGTTAGGACCACTAACGGAGAGACCAATGATTTCCCTATCACTACAGGATTGCACCAAGAATCGACATTGAGACCTTACATTTATAAGTTGGTTATAGATGAGTAAACAAAACAGCTACACGAGGAGAATCATGGTGCATGTTATTTGCAGATGACATAGTTTTGATTGATAAGACAAAAGAGGGTGCAAACACAAAGCTAGATTTGTGGAGAGATGCTATAAAGTCTAAAGGATTTAAAATTAGCCAAACTAAGACTATATAGAATGCAACTTTACCAAGGAAAGGAGTGGGAGTGAAGCACTAGAAAAGATTGATAGCTAAGAAGTCCCCCAAAAAGACTAATTTGGATACTTGGAATTGGTAATTCATGAGAGCAGAGAGATTGAGATGGACGTTACCCATAAAATCCAAACGAGTAGGAACAAATAGAAATGTGCCTCTGGAGTTTTGTATGATCGATGGGTGCCTCTCAAATTAAAAGCAAAATTCTACAGAATGGTTGTAAGGCTGGCCATGCTCTATGGATCAAAGTGCTGGCAGTTAAGGAACAACATGTGCATAGAATGAGTGCAGCAAAAATGAGGATGTTGAGATGGGATGAGTGGCGAGACAAGAAAGCATAAATTTAGAAATGAAAACATTAGAGGAGACTTGGGAGTAGCACCAATAGGTAAGAAGATGAGGAGGGTAGAATTAGATAGTTTGAACATGTCCAACAGAGATCGAAAATGGCTCTAATTAGGATTGATTCGATTTAAAAACTTTTGGACTAAATGAAGGCATGACACTTGATAGAGGAAAATGGAGGAACAAGATTCATGTAGCCAATCCCTAATCAAGATAAGGCTTTGATCATGATGATTTACAGGAACTATTTTCACTGCTTATGGAGCCCACAGTAGATTGTGTCAAATTTGCAACATTCTTTTTGTTTTTTGTGCAATGATAGCCATAATTACTAATGAAAAATTCCAGCTTATTTTCAATTCTACAAACTAGATATTGTGCATTATGCTGCAGACCAGGTTTCCAAATATTCATACCTATGTTTGCCCATAAGATTCATGCTGCTCTCTGAGTTGAGGCATGTCCATTTTAAATTGTTTAAATCATACTTCAAGCAGCTAAAGAGTTTCAGAGCATAGGTGGATTATACTTGCATGCAAATAAGGGTACTACACAAACCATAGAATAGACAAACTAATAGACTGCCATTTAAAAAATAAAAAATAAAAACAAAAATAAGGAACTTCAAATTTGGTATTCGAAAACGCTAGCTCAAGTTGTTCACTAGTTTCTATGCTAATAACATAGTCATTAAGTGACTAGGCAAAAGTTACTACTTCATTAGAAACTAAGATTCCAAGAAAACATTTGGTTTTGACTATGAAAAAAAATGTTGGAAATTAGCAAGAAGTGTTACATGTAACTACAACCAAAGATCAGTCTGTGGTTAGAGTGGAATCACGATCAAAATTACCTCTAATAACCCTAATCAACTAACCTAGCATTCTAATTGAGAATCAACACTCGATATCCTTGTTTCACTTATACATGGATATGTAAAGGAAAAAATAGAAGCAACAGGATCAGTAAAATGTTCCAAAAAATTCATATCATGTGCATCTACATGTGGACATAATGTGCCTTTAATAGTTATCTACAGAGGTGCTACTAGCAACATATGAATATTACCATTCAAACAATTGAAACCAACTCGACCAAATCCAAATCAGTTAGTGGCAAACAAAATGAACTACCTCATTTCCAGGACAGCTATCCACATCTGAGAACTCAGTATCCAGAATATTCATTTCACTTGGTAACGGTGAATGAGCAGGGAATTTTCGACATTCTGGAGGAGAATTCTCAATAGCCTAACAAAATGAACTTAAGGTTAATAACGAGAATAATTTTCAAATCATGAAGAATAGCTAGATTCATAACAATGCTATATCATCATCTGCCAAACAGATTTGAGGATGTATAATAATACAGCCAGATAATGATAGAATTTTAGTGGGTTCCTGCCTAACAAACTTTGACCTATGCTAAACCATGTACCATATGGATTTGAATGGCATATAAAGCATATAAATTTTTCATGGATAGAACTTTTAGAGGTGTTTCTCTGGATCTGGAGAATTAACAAAGTAAATGAAAGGTCCGAGAAGATAAAAGGACAAAGTGCTATAGTAACATGCTAAAATGATATGCTACATCACTCTTATGGTTCAGGCATATTTTCATTGGTTTTTGCCTTCAGATGTGGACCCTAGCAGTAAAGTTCAGTGTTTCCTAAAAGTTGATTGAATAGGAATTTTTTGTTTTTGTAAGTCATGTGATTTTATTAAGGGCGCCTTCCTAACGAGTCTTACTTTTGGAATCTGATAGGTCTTCGTATTACCTATGAGTCTTTTGTTATTTCCGTGGTGTCTTCTTAGAAATGATCTCTTCCTGACCAGGCCCAGGTCTCGAGAGTTGAAACCACCTCTCAGACATGATCTAGCAAGGATTCTCACTGGGGGTGTTTTTCTCTCAACAAAAGCTCTTTTGTTTGCAACTTCCATCACTGAGCACCAAGGGTTTTAAGGATTGGTGAAAAGGATGGGATTTCTCATGGGTTTTGGAGGTTTGGGTAGGGATTGGAAGAAAAAGTGAAATCGGATTTTGTTGGCAAGGAGAGAAAGTGGATAGAAGGGGATTCAAGTAATCTGATTTCCTTTTTATTTTCCTAATGTTAACCAATTCTTACTGGCCCAGACAGTAAATGCTAGTGATGTTATTCATTTTGGGTGTGTCAATATCATTTCCCATATATATACTAATGACATTGAGGAAGGCACGGGTAACTACATTACAGTCACAACGTCATCATTAATTCCCAGAATGAACTAATTCATGTTGCTATATATTTTAGTTTTAGTTAAACATCAAGGATCTCTCCCCAATGATTTATAATTTCAGTAATATGATAATTTTGGTCTTCCAAAATTCAGAATTTCAGTCCACAAACAATATGAGATTTCTGAAACTTTTGGACACATGAATCAGGTGAGAAAGGCAAGGCATGCCAACAGGTGACGACCGTATAACTGGGGACATCAGAACACTGCAAGGACCAAAGTGCACAAATCCCAAACACAAAGGTTGAAACCACCATAAACAAATCATTGCCTTTCCAGAAGGTTCAGAATACTTAAATGCAAACGAACTCAAACCCTCTAGCACAAAGCAAGAAAGAAACATAAAAAAAATGGCAGCCTGGTGCACGAAGCTCGGGTCCAGTGAAGGGGCAGACCATAAGGGGCAATAGTATGCAGCCTTACCTTACATTGCAAGAGGCTACTTCCACGCCTCGAACCTGTGACCTCAAAGTTACATGACAACAACTCTACAGTTGCACCAGGGCTCTCCTTCAGCAAGAAAGAAACATAAAAGAGGAAAAAAATACTTTCATTCTACCAGGATAAGACCTCTACCAAGAGAAACAGCTGGAGAGAGACAACCATGTGGGAGACTACTTATGCTGCAAATAGCCCACCATATTGAGTCCCCTAGAGCATCCAATAATCCTTCTGTTATAAAGAAACCAAAGCCAGTTTATTACCTAATATAAAGAAAGTCTAAATATACTAAGCTTGCATTAGACAAGTCGTTTCAACAATTTCTTGAAAGCCCTAATAAAAGAGGGTATGCATACAAAAGCAGGAAACTTTCACAGCAACTCAGACTTAATACTAAAAAGACTTGAGTAAATAATCCTAATAATTTGCATAAAATTTTGACAAGTTTTTTGTTGACTTATTTGACATTGTGGGTCCTCTTGATGATGTCTCTACAAGTGTGGCTGCTGAAGCCATGGACTAGGGCTACTCAAAGACCACATCTTTTGTTTTGCAGAGATAAGTCTTGATAAGTTCCTCTAATTGCAAAACCAATTTATCACATAGCCACAAACAAATTCTTAATGTATATCATATTGTATACATATTTCAATATGCATACATCATCCAAGCCTTATGCCAATTAGGGGTCAGCCACAAGAATCTTGTTCCTCCATTCCTTCTATTAAGTATCATGGCTTCATTTAGTCCAAAAGATTTTAAATCTTTTCTCCCCACTTCTCTCCATGCTGTTTTGGGCCTTACCCTTGCCCTTTTAGACCCTTCGACACGGATCGACTCACTCCTTCCAACCGTTGCCATTTTAGTCTCTGTTGGACATGTCCAAATCCTCTAAGTCTACCCTCCTCATCGTGTTAACTATTGCTGCTACTTCTAAGGTTCTTATAATGTTTTCCTTTTTAATTCTATCCTTTCTTGTCTTTCCATTGATCCATCTCAACATCCTCATTTTGGCTATACTCATCCTATGTACATGATGTTCCTAAACTACCCAACACTCTGATCCATAAAGCATGGACCACCTTATAGTCATCCAATAGAATTTTCCTTTCAATTTGAGTGGCATGTGATGATCACACAAAACTCCAAAGGCACATCTCTATTTGTTTCAGCCCACTTGGATTCTCTAGGTAAGATCCCTACGAATCTCTTTGCTCTCATGAATTATCGATCCCAAGTATCGAAAGTGATCTTTTTGGGTCCAATTTGCAGTACTAAAATTGCATTCCAAATACTATATCTTAATTCAGTTAATTTTAAATCCTTTAGACTCTATAACATCTCTCCATAACTCTAGCTTTGTATTTACGCCCTCCCAGGTATTATCAATCAAACTATATCCTCTGCAAATAACATACACTGTGGAATCTTCTTGCACATATGTTTTGTTAACTCATCCATATCCAATGTGAAAAGTTACGAGCTCAATGCCAATCATTGGTGCAATGTGATGGGAAAATTATCTGTCTCTCCACTAGTGGTCCTAACATTTGTTACCATCTCCTCATACATATCCCTAATTAGGTCTATAAACCCCTGTGAAACTCCTTTCTCACTCAATACCCACCATATTAACTCTTTGGGAACCCTATCATAAGCTTTTTCTAAGTCACTAAAGACAATATGGAGGTCCTTTCCCTTCTCCCTATATTTCTCCATCAATTGCCTAAGTACGAAAACAATTTCCATGAAGACCTCCTAGGTATGAAAGCAAACTAGTTTTCACATACACTCGTCTCATTCCCTAGCCCCTTCTCAATCACTCTTTCCCAAAGTTTCATGGTATGGCTCATATAAGTAAACAATATATTACTATATCTACATATAATACATATAATGTGTAAACAAATGTACTACACTTACTATATGTTATGTATATTTATTTTATATTTATATATATATATAGACACACACACACACACAGTGATGTAGGATAGCATGCAAAATGACCTAATCTATATGTTGAGATCATACCAGAATTAACTTAAATAACAAAACATAAATTAAACCACGACGAGAACTTTACATGTAGAAAATCAGTCTTAATTAGCATGAATAGGCTACAATGATTTATAGGATCTGTAGGTTACTCAAGATCTCTAAGGTAAGATCGAAGTTTCAATTTGGACTGTCCCTCTAATTGACAAATAGTCTTGATTAAGCTTCAGATTCAGAGTTCAGGAATTTAATGCAGGATAAGAATTTTAGATTATTATCGATGCAAATCACGTAACCACATAAAAGGGCAGCCTCGGTGCACGAAGCTCCCACCTATGCGGGGTCCGAGAAAGGGGCGGACCACAAGGGCCTAAAGTACACAGCCTTACCTTGCATTTTGCAAGAGGCTATTTCCACGCCTTGAATCCGTGACCTTAAAATCACGTAACCACATGCAGCTCAAAAATCATCCGTTAAAGGACAAGGTAAAAAATATTGACTTACAGAACAAGATGAAACAATAGTAATTTGGCCTTGTACTGAACGCGGCTTCACGCCCACGAGAAGGAAGTTAGAACAAGGAATCCACCAAGTATAATGTAATTTTCATTCATTATTTATCAAAAACTACTTACAGCTCCAGTGCAAGAAGCTCCCGCGGTCCAAGGACTGGCAGATCACAAGGGTCAATAGTACGCAGCCTTATCTTGCATTCTACAAGAGGCTATTTCTACGCCTTGAACCCATAACCTCAAAGTCACACGACAACAATTCTATCGTTGCGCCATCAAAAACTACTTACATAAGAGAGAAAAAGATCTTAAGTAGGGGGCATCCAACCCTAATTTAGAATAAAATAAAATAAAATTACCTGTGCTTAAGTTACAACAAACCAAGAAACCTAATAACCTTAGTGGTAAATATCCAAAGTCAACTAAAATATAACATAACAAAAAAAGAATATGGGATGATGGTCCCCATCAATCTCCCCAGCAAAAAAGACTTTGACCCTATCAAAGTAGGAATATCAAACCTCCCAAGTGTATGTGTGCCCATTGCGGGGTCTTCAAATGCATATACATATACTTGACTAAAAAGGGCAGCCCCTTCATGTATGTAGCTTCTCAATGTGGGGTCCTCAAATATTGCCTACATACATGAATCTTCAATCGTTTCTTACACGTACATCTTCCTAGGGTGGGAACTTTACTATAGTACATATGTACGTGTAAGAGGTCTTCCGCTCTTAAAGACCCAACAAAATAGGGGCCCTCTTCCATCACCTTTGATATGTCTTAAAGTGACGTCTAGGGTGGTGATCATCATCATGATTGCCTCCTGGTGAAGGCGGGGCTCCTGATGTAGTAAACTATTAATAGTAATCCAAAAGGTCTGGATCTAGGTGCTGAAGTTTGTACTCTATGATCAAGGTATAATTAGACGCAAGCCTATCCTTCCACTTGACAAGGAATGTTCGATAACCCCCTAGTCTAGTGGACACTATCTAATCGTGAAGTATGTCCTCGACCTATGCTTTTGTGGGACTAACATGTGGCTGTGGAGGTAATAGTTGCATGGGTGGGGCATGGGGCCAAGGGTCTAGATGGGCTGGTTGAGATTAATGCTCGGGTCAGGGTTAGGGTTAGAGTTAAGACTAAGATCAATGGGTGAACTGGTGGGATGACAAAAGGAAACTGGATCCTCCACATTAAACATTAAATTAATTCCCCAATTAAGAGGAAGATCCAAAATATAAGTGTTCTCCCCTACCCTCCTCAGTACTCAAAAGAAACCAGCTTTGCTAGCCTGTAATTTCTGAGGAACTCCCTGTAAAAATCTTTTAGGTCTCACGTGGACCATAACATGATCACCTGGCTGAAATTTCTTATATCATCTATGCAAGTAAGCAGCAAATTTATGTTTATCATTACTTAAATTAATCCTTCGTTTGATCTTTGAATGAAAATCATGTATATGCTGTACAAAGGACTGGACTGACTCAGATGGCCTATGTGATGCAAACATAGGTGTGAGATCTATAGACATCCTAGGGTTGTACCCATGAATGACCTCAAAAAGACTCATATCAGTTGTCTTATTAATAGAATTATTATATGAGAACTCAGCAACTAGTAAAACAATGTCCCAACTCCTAATGTGCTCTCCCACTAAGGACCACAACAAATTTCCTAGGCTTGATTCACAACTTCCATCTGACCATTCATCTGTAAGTGGTAAGCAGAGGATAATTGAAGAATAGTGCCAATCAGGTGTCACAGTGTCTTCTAAAAGTAGCTGACAAACTTGACATCCCCGTCAAACATCATGGATTTTGGTAACCCATGTAACTAGACTACTAACTTAAAAAAAATACTAGCAATCCTAGATGCGTCATCAATTTTATAGCAATGAATGAAGTGGGCCATTTTAGAAAAATGGTCCCCAACGATAAATATGGAATCGTGCTTCCTAATAGTCTTGGGTAGTCCAAGAACGAAATCCATGCTCAAATCTTGCCACAGGGCATGTGACAGTGGCAAAGGGGTGTACAATCTTGTATTATGTTTGGGATACTTTGCCAGTTGACAAGTACGGCATTGCCTAATGATATTTACAACATCCAGCTAAAGGCTAGGCCAATAGAATCTATCACAGACAAGGGCCATCGTCTTGGTGAGACCGAAATGGCCAGCGACCCCACCCACATAGAGCTCCCAAATGAGAAAATTTCTCAAGGAAGTTCTAGGAATATACAAACTAAGGCAATCTAAACAAATATTCATCCCACAGGAGATAGTCCTTAGCACTCTATATCTAACCCTCAGTCAGTGACGTGTAACTCTTTCCAAGCGCTCAAACCCTGTGACCTCAAGTTATAAGGCGTATAGTAACGCACCTTACGACTCAATTGCTTCTGTAAGTTTGTTCTCGACCCTTACCTTGTGCTTAAGCACAAATGAATATTCTTGAAAAAATTCTACCCATTTAGCATGCCGCAAGTTTAATTTCTTTTGGGAGTTGAAGTATCACGGGGCCTCATGTTCAGAGAACAAGACAAATTCGTTTGACAATAAGTAATGCCTCCAATGTCGTAATGCCTAAAAGACTGCATAGAACTCCTTGTCATAGGTGGAGTATTTTTGTCGCACATTATTTAATTTCTCACTGAAAAATGTTATGGGGTGACTCCCTTGACTTAGAACTCCTCTTATACCCACCAAACTAGATGCATCACACACCACTTCAAAAACCTTTGAGAAGTCTGCTAGGGACATCACCAGAGCTGTAGTCATCTGTTAGGCACATCTTAAGCTTGACAAATTTCAAGGTCCAATTTTCAGCGATATGTGGCTCATTATCATTATGATGGTGATTACCACCTTCTCTGCAGTTACCTCGTTCCTGCATAGCCAGTCTAGCACATGCATTACTTATGAGAGCTTCTGGTCACGACTCCAATGCCTCAATGCAAGAATCCTCATCACATCTAATCACACTGTCAATTCAGCATGTTGACTGATTACTCAATCATTCAACTCAACCAACTGTGCATGAATTTTCTAAAGGATTTTGCTAAGTTGTGAATCCATTGGTAGGTAGGACTGACCACTACGGATGGACATATATTAGGATGCCTTGACACTTGACTACTAAACATCCTACGACTCTATGGTAAGTACCCTAAACCTACATGCAATGCTCTAAATCTAAATGGAATAAGCACACAAGACTCTAAAATGCAACTAAACACAACGACCTATAATGTGCTTCGCAAAGTTTGTCACAGGTCAAGCTATGCAGTTAGCTCACAGGGGGGCGTATGGGGGGGAAACATGCTATTACTGAGGCAGAGCCTCAAAAGGTAAACAAAAATCATGTTCTGTGATACACGCAAAACACAAAAAAATCTAATACAAACTAATGCAGATCCTAAGCAACCTTATGCTCTGATACCAAATTTGATGGAGGACAACATGCAAAATGACCTAACCTATTTGCTGAGATCATACAGAATTAACTTAACTAAAATAAAATAAAATAAAAAAACAGAAATTAAACTACAACAAGCACCTTAACATGAAGAAAATCAGTCTTAATTAGCATGAATAGTCTACAATGAGTTAAAGGATTTGCAAACTGCCCTAGATCTCTACCAATTAAGGTAAGATCGAAGTTTCAATATGAATTGTCCCTCTAATTGACAAACGATCCTGATTAAGCTTCGATCCAAGGTTCAGGAATTTAATACAGAATAAGAATTTTGGATTATTATAGACGCAAATCACTAAACCACATGCAACTCAGATATCATTCGTTAAAAGATAAGGTAGAAAAGTACTAACTTACAAAACAAGATGGAACAATAATAATTCAACTTTGTACCGAAAGCGGCTTCACACCCATGAGAAGGAAGTTAGAATGAGGAATCCACCAAGTCTAACGAAATTTTCATTCATTATTCATCAAAAACTACTTATACAAAAGAGAAAAAGATCTTAAATGGGGGACATCCAACCTTAATCTATAAAAAGATAAAATTGCCCCTACTTAAGTCACGATACACAAAGAAACCTAATACCCTTAGCGGTAAATATTCAAAGTAAACTAAGCTATAACAAAAAAAAAAAGTGAGATGATGGTCTCCATCATATAGTGTATAAATTATATGAGTATGACTACTAGGCTATGCACTAGTTAGCTTGAGCAAGCTAGCACCTATCTCCATATCATTTTTCAAATTATATTAATGTGCATATTCCATACTATATACACTAGGGTAACAAACTTGATTGATTGCAAACATTATATTTAGTGTAATAAAGGTTAGATTCCAGATAGCACCCCCTAAATTTCTCCAATTAAACACACTTAATATCAGTTGGCTGTCATCTCCCTTTAGTCTTGTTTGAAGATGAAAGAGTAGCTTTGGATTAGCTATTGGTCTTTTCGAAATTGTCTAGCAAAAGGTTGATTATAATCTCCTCTAGGCTATCATGAAATTGTCTAGAAGACCAAATGCATATTTTGACAGCCATAGAAGCACTTCTTATGGTATTCTTCTCGCTTCTATCCCTCGAAGAAGGTTCATCACCCAGATCCTTCATTTTGAAGTTAAGATAAAAGTGATTTTTCACTACTTGATTTTGGTGTCTTCTCAAGTAGTAACAATGTCATAAACGGAGGGTTGGACAAGAAGACTGCCATATTTTGCACACTTTGCGTAGAGTGAATTATAAGTCCCCATAATCCACTTTCAGCTTCCAGGCATATAGCTTTTGTTTGTTGTATGGTCTTCCAATGGTTGAATACTAATTCTTCTATCTTTCCATGGAGGAAGGCAGTACATCCACTTAATGGAGTGCCAGTTATTAAGATTCGTTATGGGTGTAAAGAGTCTGAAGCTCTTGGCTTTAACAACTGGATTAGAGGCTTCTTCCTGGTCACTGTCATGTTTTTGGTTCAAGTCTTTTGCTACAAGACAATGAGCTTTACACCTTTCAATTGTCCTATCCGGTTTACATGTTACTTTGTACAACCCACTTGCTCCTTGTGGTGTGCTTGAACAATTTTCCTGATATATACTTGTACAACACAGAAATTTCCTCTATCCTTGCAACTATCCATTTATTGTTTGACTTAGCTTCTGTGAAAGATAATTGTGTTGTCCTGCACTAAAGCTCATTATTGTCCAACTTCCCAAAACAGCCTTAACAGCTTAGTCAGTAAATGTTTAAATGATGAGATGACTATCACAATTATTTCTAATTCTTTCTTCCAACATAAAATTTTCCACATTAATGGATCGTTTCTAAAGTTCTGTTTAGAGGATGGGATCTTTTTATGAGCAGAAAATCTTAATTGATGTGATTGCCTACCAATCAGCCAGAACAAATAGTCATTCTGAAGCATTATTCAAATGCACAAAAGGCAACAAGCAAAAAGATCCTTGAGAAGTGACTGAGTTTGGGTAACCAATTAAATGATAAGTGGAGCCGAAAGACACCAACATTAGAAGATAGGTTTCTCACCAGGCAGTTATATAGATCTGGACTGCCGTATCAGGCATGCAGCCTTAGACATGTTAAACAGTCTTATTTAACAATGTCTTTATGGGGTGATTGAAGAGAAAGTAAATGAATCATCCACAACAAGCAGATAGTCAGTCCAATATGGAAGGAGATAATTATCTCCCATGGAAGAATCACTCACACTAACCCCACAATTGAATTTCACACAGACTAAGAATCAAATGCTTTCCGTTAATTAGGAACCATGCTTCCTATCCTTTGAAGCTGGAAATTTAGCTTTCTACATGACCTTCCACGGAGAAAGTTTGAGGTAAACATGGTCACACCCTTGCCCACAGTACCTTATTTTTAACTCAAGATCTCATACACATGTGATAACAAGATAGAATCCTATGAGTTGAAATATGAAGACAATCATCCACAACAATGAGAAAACCAAACTAAAAGCCTAAATTACTCACTGAATATGCAAGTAGAGTTTCCAGTACAGCCTCTTTATCTCCTTCTCCTAACATAAATGGCAACTTTTAGAATTAGAATAGTAAAATGTACGAGTACCATTTTCTATATTTCTCCACTAGAAAACATGGCCTATACCGTTTTCATCTATTGCTTTGATGACCATGGTCTCACTAAAGCCCATTCCAACAAAATGTGAAATCAAGTTGGAGAATGGATGGGCTGCA
The DNA here is from genome assembly GCA_035236585.1 of Warburgia ugandensis. Classification (NCBI taxonomy): domain Eukaryota; kingdom Viridiplantae; phylum Streptophyta; class Magnoliopsida; order Canellales; family Canellaceae; genus Warburgia; species Warburgia ugandensis. The sequence continues at coordinate 8,109,354 of CP141136.1, forward strand.
GATTGTGAGCAGGATGGGCCTGCATCATGTGCCTGGCAGACGAAAAAGAAGAACAAATGAAAATGGGTTAAACAATTATACTAAAATATGAAGCATGTTATTAACTGATGTAAGTAACATAGTCCCACAAGCAAAACACAAATGCATTGAAAATTTGATCGAAGATGAATGATTACTTGTTGAAATGCAAACCCTAGAAACAAGGATGTAGTTTCCAATTTACTTAGATTTTGAATCAATGTAGTTTGTGAACTTTAACTTCTAAAAGTTTCAGTTCAATTAGTAGCCAAAAACGTGACAAACAGACATGTGATTGATACACTAGCTAGCAGATGTCCTGATAAACTGAGACAATACTATCAAATAAACAGGATCTGCTAAAAGTTATTCGTCTAGACATAAACAAGAAACTGTGGCCAAAATACTATCTCCTAAATTACCCAATTCACAGGCATATCAATGTCACAGCTGACCTGTACAGTCTTTGCTTCCAGCCAGCCTAAATGCTAAAATTTAGATATTTTGATCCTTCCCTAAACTTATATGTTTTGGGAGCATTACCTATTTGAAAGTACTCAGGGATGGATCCTAATGCTAATCAATGGAACAGGGCCTCACCTGCTTAGCAATTTCTTGGCGTACAACATTGAGCTAGTTCATTGCCTTCATTATTTTTAGAATGCTGTTGCTGACAAGCCTTCCACAATAAAATGAAGTGTTAAACAGTATAATGCTAGTTGAGCTGCCAAGAGGCAAGAGAAAATCACTCAGCATAATGTTGGTCATCTAGTCCTATATCTAGTGTAGTTGATTGGGCCACCAGTGCCTATTTGTTTATTTTATGGTGATTCAAAGCCTGGTGTCATTGACTTGCTTTGCAAGGCCTGTGACCAAGGCCTACAGGCTCCCAAGAAGGCCTGTTTAGCTTGTGGATATAGACTAAGGTACTTAGGCCCCTGTTCCTAGATCTATGGAACAAGGCCTGGTTTCTGGAGAAATGCTTGTAAATATCTTAGATCTTCTAAAGTAGTCTAGAATACTCTAGGAGAATAGTAGAGTAGTCTAGAAAGAGTAGGAAGGTTCCAGAATACGATCTAGACTATTGATGTACTGACACTTGGAATAATCCTAGCCATCCATTGAGGAGGTGGATGGGACTGAGCATGTATAAATAGGGGTTAGCTCCTCATTTGTAATCAACTAAGACAATTCAGTTGTATCTCAAGCACAGGTTCACAAGTTCTCTTTGAGAAGAGTCTCTTTTAGAGTTCCTCTCATTGCTCTAGTGGGTGATAGAGTATAGCCATAACAAGTGAGAATAGGAGTGAAAGGCTGACTTGTGTTCTACAAAGGAGTTGCGAACAAGTGTCGCACGAGTTTAGCATAGGTGAAACTGCGACCCGGTGACACTAGGCTCCCTTAGTCTAGATACTATAAGTACTTCCCCCCAGTGCCATCATATATCATTCAAAATGCACACATGGACACACCATGTACGTCCATAGGTTTGAATATATTGCTTATCTAGTACAAGTGACGTGGGCCAATCCCATACATGCTCAACATGGAGACTGATTGAGGTGCACCTCAGATGCACATCGCATTCAATTGAATGAAAGCCTGAAAAACCTTAACTTGATAAACATAACTCCAAGTCAGACAAAGTTGAACATTTGGATATTATTACTAACTTGTACTAATTTTTTGAGAGAATGTTATATGACTTCCTTTGCAGCATGCTTCTCTTCTATTTCAATGAACAAGACACCCTATATCATTTTTTTCATTTAACCATCTACCAAGCTTTTGAGATATCTTTCAGATGATTATTCTCCTTTCTTCAAGAAATTGAAATAAATAACTCCAAGAAACAACATTCTTTGACAAAAAAAAGGAGAAATTCTGCAGGTCCTCATTGCACTAGCTATATTGCCATGAATCCAAGCATGGTCTCAACTATTTTGAAGTGCATCTATTTAGAGCCTTAAGATATCGGTACTAGTTATCAATAAATTATTCTCATCAATTGCCAAAGTACAACTGGTAAAGCATATACCCTATTGGCACAAAAAAATGAATATCACAATTGAAATAAATCAATTCATGAAATATTATCTTATGTATTTAGTGATAACAATTGTCTAGCAAGAAGAAACCCTTAAAGTTTCCAAATCCCATTTCTCAACAGATCTCTAGTAAATACAAGTATGACTTGTACATTTTCTTTTTAGCACTAAATTAATAAGGCAATTCCACAAAAGCAAGACAGATATTTTTTTCTGTTTTCCTTTTTTTAAAGATATGATGCTCTAAGTTGAAATTCCAAAAAAAAAAAAATCAGCCGTTATAGATGAGAAAATCAAACTAAAATCATAAATGTGCTTGTGGGTTCAATTCCAGCTAACCCTACCACCAAAAAGTATAACTTCACTCACTGAATATGTAAGCAGAGTTTCCAATATGGCCTCTTTATCTCCTTCTCCTACACATAATGAACAAATTTCAGATTACAAATTTCAATAGTAAAAGAATTTTGTGACACTGCTAAGCAAGAATGATGCTACGCATATACCATTTTCCTCTATTGCTTTGGCAACCATGCTTTCACTAAAGCCCATTCCAACAAAATAAGAACTCAACTTGGAACAAGACGGGCCTGCAGGATGTGAGTGGGAAGGGCCTGCAGCATGTGCCTGAAATAGACCACAAAAAAAGGAATAACAGAAAAAGGGGGCAGCCCCGGTGCACAAAGCTCCCGCCTATGCGGGGTCCGGGGAAGGGGCGGGCCACAATGGCCTAAAGTAGGCAGCCTTACCTTGCATTTTTGCAAGAGGCTGATTCCACGCCTTGAACCCGTGACCTCAAGGTCACATGACGACAACTTATACCGTTGCGCCAAGGCTCCCCTTCAAAAAAAGGAATAACAGAAACAAGGTTAAAATTTTACATGAAAATATGAAACATGTTCTAAGCATAATTGATAAAAGAAAATTATATGAAAGAATTAAAATATAAAAAAAAAAAAAAAGAATACAAGGTTATTTTTTAACCTTGTATAAAAGAATACAAAAAAAGAATAAAAGAAACAAGGTCAGAAAATTACATGAAAATATGAATCATCTTATCAGAATAATTGATAAAAGAAAATTGGTCCCACAGGCAAAATGCAAAAGATCTGAAAATTCAGTTGAACGAATTACATATTGAAATGCTCTTTTGACACCTGAAAGTAACTTTGTAGTTTCCAACTTTAATTACTTCAATGTAGTTTTCCAACTTCTAAACTTTTGGTTCAAGCAGTAACAAATTTTGACAAACAAAGGTATGTGATTGATACATTAGATAGCACGTTAGAAATCTAGCAAATTGTGCTAAAACTATCAAATTACTAAATAGTTGAACAAGATAAACCTGAAGTTAATAGAAGTAAACAACAAAATGGCCAAAACATTGTATGTCCCTATATTTGTAAGACCATGCAAACCTAACTCATCCAATTCACAGGCAAATCAATGTCATAGATGAGATATAAATTTTAGATCTTTTGTACGTTGCCCATAAGTTATAAGTATGTTCAGGGGGTGTAACCTATAAAAGTACTCAAGCCTGGATCCTAACAACAGTTAATGAAAAAGGGTCTACTTAGCAATTTCTTGGAGTATAAAACTGAACTAGTGCATTAACTTCATTATTCTTCGAATGCTCTGGCTGAAAATCCATTCACAATGAATTAAAATGTAAGGTAGTATTATGTTAGACAAGCTGTCAAGAGGCAAGAGAAACTCACTCATCACGATGTTGATGACAATCTGATAAATCTAACCAGTGCTTGTTTTGGCAACACAAGAAATCAATATTCATGATTTTTTGACACAGAGAAGAATAAGCTAAGATCATTCCATGGGGGAGGATTTTGGTGGATAAGACATTTCAGAAACGATGGATGGCTTTCCACTAAAAAGAAAATAATGGATGGCTTAGATCACCAACAAAAATAGGCCACATGTCAAAAACAGGGTGTGAGAACTACGTTCACCTTGAGCGCCAAATATTACTGGGACTCATATATATACACAAAGACATATATGCATCTATGTGTGTATATATTGATTTCTAGTAAAGTGATACAGGCCACATATTGTCTTCAAAATGGTGGTGATTGATTGAGGTGCATCTCAAAAATACTTGGCATGCACCCCAAACAGAATTCTGAAAAATCTAAGCTTGGCAAAAATAACAGCAAGCTAACTCCAAGTTGCGCAAAATTGAACATTTGAAAGGAAGACTAAGTTGTACTAGTTTTCAAAAATAAAAGACATTCCTTAACCTTTAGAGCATGGTTTTCTTCTATTTTCATCAACAAAACAAAACCTTTAATCATTTCTTCATGTAGCCATCTGTAATATTTTTGAGAAATCTTTCAGTTAACTTTTTTCCCCATCAAAAATACCATAAAAACTGAAATAAATTAATTTGCAGAAGTAACATCCTTTTAACAAAAAAAGGGAGAAATTCTGCAACTTCATCTTTCCCACTATGCTACTAGAGCCAAGCATATAAGCAGCAAGCTGCTTTCAACTATTTGGAAGTGCACCTATATATTTAAGCCTTTCAGACATCAGTACTGGCTATTAATGAATATTCTTATTCAATTGCTAAAATATAATGGGTAAAGCATATTTCTAACTTTTTTCAATTGATGACAAAACGGGATCCTTATGGATAGCCCAATTGAAACCAAAACTTCAACTGTTGGCTCTTGATAATTTCAATTTACCATCCATCAAGCAATCTCTCCGTGCCTGCATGGCAAAGTGGGGAAGCTCACTTCCAAAGCCAGCTTCCCTAAAGCAGTTTGGAAGTGGAAAAATCTCATCGAGATATGCATCATTTGCGGCTATTTTTGTTAGTTAATTTTTGTCCAAATGCAAAATGCACCAAGCAAGACTAAAACTTACAACCTGAATGCATAGAACACTGTTTTTTGCTTCTTCTTTTTTTATATTTCTCTGTTTTCTTTTCACTTTTAGGAATTCTTTATTTCATGTTTCATGTTTCCTGCTTCTCACCCTTCAAGAATTGCGCAAGTCCTGCTTCGCTTCCACTTCAAACTCTGGTAACTATGATTTGGACAGCTTGCTAATGGCCCAATTAAGCCTCTAAAGCAGCCAAATCTTTCAGTTCAAACACTACAGATGTTTCCTTACTAGCATAATGGAAAAAATGCAAATGAACATTCTAATCAGATTAATTCATAAAATATTATCTTATGCATTTAAATATCACCATTGTCTAGCAAGGAGCACTTGATAAGCTGACACCGCAAAATATTTTGTTTTTTTGTTTACACAGGCACTGCAAAACATTTTCGGTTCACATTTCCAGATGGAACTTTGGTTGATGCAGCAAACTCGCCATATTTTTTTCCATTTGGTACTAAATTGAGAAAGTAATTTCATGAAAGCACAAGATATAGTAATCACCTCCCCCAAGCCTGAAAATTTTGGAAGTTGAGAAGATATGAAGTACTGCATATCTAGTTCCTCTTCACTCTCTAAATCAAAGCTCTCACTATCTCCAGTACTGGTACTCGCATCCTAAACCAACAAAACCTCAGAGTTGATAATTGATGGAAAAAGCAAATTCTAGAAATTAATAGTTGATGTACCAAATATCAGAACTCACCATTTCTCAAAATACCCTAATTCCTGACAGCCAGAGATTCCTTCACAGTTAAGAAGCAGATGAGTACTGCAAATTGGCTCCAAAGCAAGGTATCCTTGTGAAGCAAATAATTAAAAAAAGATCAGTTACCATAATTAAACCAACAATGCAGCTATGAAACAGCAATCTATAACTTCATATTGTACCTTACTAAAAGAGTAAGGTTCAAAACACAGAGAAAATGAGCATACCAAATTTACACGATCCTTTAACATTACCAACTGCTAAACCCAGAAAGTTAATAAAATCAGAAGAAATGGCAGCGAATGCATGGAGACAATCTATTCTTGCCACCAGAAAAGAAAAGAAACCGACATCGCCCCACAAATACGAATGTAGTTGCGTCACCCATGCCCCGAAATTTCTCCAAGGAGCTAAAGTCATAGAACCAATACCAGGAAAAGAACTGTCTGCTAAACACAAGAAGAAATCTAAATTCACAGCAAACATCTCAATTCATCTATTACATGAACCCTAAAATCAATTCTAGAACAAAATTCAGTGCCTAAATAGAGAGAGATTTTCCAAGAACAATGAAAGTTAGAATAGAACCACGCTAACTTGCAGAAATCAAACGAGCAATGCTAAAACCCTAAGAGGAAACTTGTTTCGCCAAAAGATGGCATAATCTACAGAAAAACACTGGAAAGATCAAACTATGCTGCGGTGAGAAAAATAAATCGGCAGAAAACATAAGACAGGCACGCAATTAACTTCAAACACAAACGGAAGTCTTCCGATTACTTGTCTGTAAGGAAAACAAAAAGAAACCATTTTCGCAGGAAATGGAGAGCGGTTTCACCTATGTAAGAGGAAATGCAGAAGAATCTTTCTGTATCTCTTCTAGTAGCAATTTGGAGAGAGAGATCGTGCTCCCTTCATCCTCAAGATTTCCTTCTATGGGTTGGGAAAGTGGGTTTAATGGCTAAAAGAACTGCTCCTAATTACCAGAGATGGCAAGCTGACGGAGACAAGCATGGAAAGATAGAGAAAAGGAGGTTACAACGTCATGCAAAAAGCAAAGGAGGGAGGTTTAATATGGTGGTCGTTCTTACCAAGAAGTACAGATTTACTCCGGCGGGAAAAGGTGATAGGGCTGTCCACAGTAGGGCCCGCCGCATGGTGTCGTCTAGGTGTAGAGCCTTCTCAGTAGGGCCCGGAGGGTATCCTCTAGGTGTAGAGCGTCCACAATAGGGCCCGTCGGATTGTGTCGTCTTGATCTCAACCGTTTATCTTAGAAATTATATTTTTAATCTCAAGAGATGGACAGTTTAAAACTGCATATTAGCAATTATTCACATTTACCAATTGCAAGACAATAGAAAATGGATTTTTGCAAAAATACCATTACATTTTGACAATATTGCCAAAAAATCTAACATTTTCTAGAATTTGCATTTTTGTCATTAAGTTTCGCATATCTTTGCAAAAATGACATTCTATTAGGTTTCCATCCTCCATTCCCAATAAATTTTTTAAAATTCTGATGTTATCCTTCTCTTTATCAGCAAAATAGATGACGGTGATTAGAATGAACCTCCGATGACCAAAATCTCTCTCTCCTTATAGTGGTTGTGGAGTGGGAGTTGGCTATTGACGTGTGCGCATTGTGGGGGTGGAGGTGATGGTGATGGTGACGTGGACTACTTGTGCTGTTTGGGGTCGAGAATACACCCAAAAAATGAGGTCTGTCATCAGGGAGAAAAGCATGGATAAGTTAGAATCAAGGGTGGGAGGGATGGCTGTGGGGGAGGGGGATACTAGCGGACGGGTATACAAAGTGGTATGGGGTGGGGGGCTACCTACCAATAGGGTTAGGGTGTTAGGGGGTGGATAGGTCAAAAATGGGTGGGGGTTGGTTAGGAAGGTGGATGTTGGAGGAGCAAATAGGTCAGCAAACGGGGGGAGATTGGCTAGTGATGGGGAAGATGGATGTTACCAGAAATGGGAGGCTACCAGCATTTAAAATAGATATGGCTAGAAACAGGGAGAATAGATGAGGGCAAAGATGGAATTTCAAATTTTTAACTAAAAACAAAGATGAAAATTTAGCAAAACAGTTGCCTTTGGGAGGGGTGGATGGGAGGGATGAGTCGGAAATGGGGGATGCTAGTGTGGGGGTGGGTCGAGAATGCCCCTGCGTGAGGGGAGAGGGTGGGGCGGCTTGTCAATGGCGTGGGGTGCCACTAGTGTCGGGGTCACATCAAAAAATGGGGTCTGCCACTGGGGAAGAGGGGTGGATAAGTTAGAATAAAAGGGGTGGGAGGAGGATGCACTAAGATGAGGGGGCTACCTAGAATGGCATAGGGTGTGGGTTAGCTGCCAATGGCATAAGGGTTGTGATAGGAAATAAAGGGGCGGCCGGGGTGTGGATAGGTAGGAAACATGTGTGGATTGGTTGCCGATAGATGGGAAGTGGATGCTACCTAAGTAGAAAGGTTGAAAACTCGGGGAGGTTGGCTACAAATGGGGGAGAATGAATGTCGCCTAAAAAGGTTCGAGATAGATATGACTAGAAATAAAGAGAATAGAGGATGGCGAAAATGGTTTTTTTTAATTATTAACTAAAAATTTAGATGGAAATATAGCAGAATGGTTGCCAGGGGGGCTAAGGATGCATGCAGGGGGTGGAGTGGGGCAAGCTAACCACCAATGGGATGGGGGTGCACCAGAAACGGAAGGTGGATGTCGGTGCATATTGGCTGCTAATGGGATAAAGGGTGTGATAGGAAACACGAGGGCGAAGAGGTCAAAAACGAGTGAGGATCAACTGTCGATATGTGAGGAGGATGTCACCAGAGTAGATAGGTTAGAAACTAGAGGAGGCGATGGGGGAAGATGAATGTCATAAAAAAATGGGAGGTGACTAGCAGCTGAGATAGATATGGCTAGAAACAAGGAGAATAGAGGAGGGCAAAAATGAAATTTTAAAACTTTTATTAAAAATTAAGATGAGAATTTAGCAAAATGGTTATCAATTGGGGTGGAGAGAGGGATGAGTCAAAAATGGGGGGGCAGGGCGGTGCTGATGGGGTGGGGGTGCCCCAAATACACGGGTTGGGTGCCAATGGGATTGGGGTTATATTGAAAAAGAGGGACATAAGGGTGGCTAGCAAAGAGGATGTGGCTAGATAGGGAGCCTGCCAATGAGGGGCTAGTTAGCTACCAATGGGATTGGGGTGCCATTGGGGTTGGGGGTACACAAGATTTGCTGTTGCAGGAGAGGGGTGGATAAGTTAAAATCAAGAGGTGGGAGGGTGGTTGCATTGGAGGAGGATGTGGCCAAACAAGGGGGCTACCTAAAGAGGAGTGAGGAAGTAGGTTAGCTGCCAATGGGGTTAGAGGTGTGATAGGAAACAAGGAGGGCTACCAAGGTTGTGGATAGGTAGGAAATGGGCAGTGATTGGTTGTTGATAGATGGTAAGGTGGATGTTGTCAGAGATGATAGGTGGGAAACTTGGAGAGGTTGGCTATAGATGGGGGAAGATGGATGTTGTTAGAAAACAGGATGCTACCAACAGTCGAGATAGATATGGCCAGAAATAAGGAGGGCAAAGATGGAATTTTAAAATTCTTAATTGAAAAAGTAACATAAAAATTTAGTAGAACGACTGCTGATGGGGGGGTGCACAAAAAACGTGGCGTGGGTGTCAATGGGGTCAAAGGTACATGAAAAAAGAGGGACATGGTGTGACTTAAGGACTAGTTATTGATGGGGAGGAGGTGCCATTGAGGTCGGGGGTACACCAAAAAATAGGGTCGCGGATCAAGGGAGAGTGGAGAAGTCAAAATTAGGGGTGGTTGAGAGGTAGGAGAATGTAGTCGGAGGGGGTTACTGAGAGTGGTGTGGTGTGGGGGGCTGGCTACCAATGGCGTCTACAGTGTGATAGGAAACAAGGGGACTACAAGGGGTGGATAGGTTTGAAACGAGTGGGGGGTGGGTCACTAATAGATGGGAAGGTGGATCTACCAGAGTAAAGAGTTTGGAAAGTCGAGGAAGTTGGCTGCTAATGGAGAAAGATGAATGTCGCTGAAACATGGCTAGCTATTGATGGGGTGGGTATGCCGTTGGGGCGGGGTAGGCTAGTTGTCGATGCGGTGGGGCGCGCTAGAAATGAGGGGTGGGTGGGGGAGAGGTGGATGCAACTAAACCGGGAGTGGGGTAGGGGCATGCTAGCTTTGATGGCGTGGGGGTGCACTAGAAATGCAAGGGTGGGGTGGAGGAAAGGTGGATGCGACTGGACCTAGGGGGCGCTAATGGGGTGGGGAGTGCACCAAATACACGAGGTGGGTGCCAATGGGATTGAGGTTATATTGAAAAAGGGGGACATGGGGGGCTGGACAAGGGGGCCTGCCAATAAGGAGCTAGTTAACTACTAATGGGGTTGGGGGTAGATAGGATCCGCTATTACGGGAGAGGGATGGATAAGTTAAAATCAAGGGGTGGTTGCGTGGGAGGAGGATGTGGTCGGACAAGTGGGTTGCCGAGAGTGGCGTGCGGAAGGAGGCTAGTTGTCGATGGGGATGGGGGTGTGATAAGAAATAGGAGGACTATCCGGGTTGTGGATAGGTAGGAAATGGGGTGGTGATTGGTTGCTGATAGATGGTAAGGTAGATATTGTCGAAGCAGATGGGTGGGAAACTTGGGGAGGTTGGTTGTAGATGGGGGAAGATTGATGTTGCTGAAAAAACAAGAGGCTACTGGCAGTCGAGATAGATATGGCTAGAAATAAGAAGAATAAAGGAGGGACAAGATGGAATTTTAAAATTCTTAACTAAAAATTAACATAGAAATTTAGTAGAGTGACAGTCGAGGAGGGTTGTGAGGGGCAGCCTAACTACTGATGGGATGGGGGTGCACCAAAAATGTGGGGTGGGTGTCGGTGGGGTCAAGGGTACGTTGAAAAAGAGGGACAGGAGTGGCTCGGGGAGAGATGGATGCTGGTGGACCGGGGGGGGCAGGCTAACTACCAATGGAATGGGGGTGCACCAAAAACGTGGGGTGGGTGTCAGTGGGGTCAGAATTACATGGAAAAAGAGGGACAAAGGGTGACATAAGGGACTGGTTGTTGATGGGGTGGGGGTTTGTTGTTGATAAAAGAGAAGATGGATGATGCCGAAGTGAATAGGTTGGAAACTGGGGGAGGTTAGCTGTCGATGGGCAAAGATGTATGTCGCCAAAACGTGGCTAACTATCGATGGGGTGGGGGTTTACTAGAAACGAGGGGTGGGTGGGGAAGAGGTGGATATGACTAGACCAAGGGGAGGGGCGAGGGTAGGCTAACTAGTGATGGGATGCGGTTGCTTTAGAAACGCAGGGGTGGGTGGAGGAGAGGTGGATGCGGCTAGACCCGAGAGGCAGGGGTGCTGGTTAACTGTCGATGGTGTGCCGTTGGGGTCAAGGGTACACAGAAAATAAGGGCTTGCTGCCGGGGGAGGGGTGGATAAATCATAGTCGGGGGTTGAAGGGATGGCTGCAGGGAGAAGGATGCAGCTGGATGGGGGGATTACTAAGAGTGGCACAGGGGGTGGTTGCCAATGGGGTCAAGGGTGTGATAGGAAATAGGAGGGAGGTTGGCTACCAATAGGGAAGATGGATATTGCTGAAAACAAAAAATTACCAATGGGGGAGACAGATATGGCCAGAAACAAGGAGAACAAAGGACAAAGATGGAATTTTTTAAAAATTTAACTAAAAATTAAGATGGAAGTTTAGCGAAATGGCATTTTGCAAAGAGATGCAAAAGTTAATGGTAAAAATGTAAATTATAAAAAATGTTGGAGTTTTTTTGCAAAATTGCCAAAATGTAATGGCATTTTTATACATAAATAAAAAGTATTGGATGCGAAAATTGCCAAATCGTCATATTTTTTGTTTACAAGGTAACCCATTAAGAGGGATTAGATCATGGCATTGCAACAACCAAATGTGGGGCCCTTTGGTTGAAAGTGGGGCATGCCGTGACAACTTCAAAATGGTCCCACTAGCTATTTGCGGCTACTAGTTACTAAAATGCATGTCCTTATAAATGCTTCACTTTGGCCAAAATGGATGATCCAAGTAGCTTATCTGATTGTTTTAGCTTTGGATGTCTAGTGGTTAAAAAATCATGGATTGAAAGATTCTAGTGTTTTGAGAAATTATACTTCTAACAACAAGTTTAATCCGCTTAAAAACTTTATATAACATTCTAAATTCAACTTCCAAATGCATAGTTTTTATTCCACTAGAATCAACCAATGATCATAGAATGTCATTGGAAATTAAAACATATATGCGAGGAGACTGTGTTGCTTTCTCATTTAAAATATTAAGGAGTCTAGAAAGCTAAGTTCATCAAAAAGCCTTTTAAGTTGGAGATAGGAATTTCATTTCCCAAAGGTGTTTCCAAGTTTCAATCCATTAATTTCTTGTATTGATCATGTTATAATTTAGGTTCAATTACCAGGTCTTTCCCTCCAATTATTCTTGAAAGGCATGTTATAAAAATGGTCTTTTGCACGTGTATTTGTACAATTGACTATAGAAAGTCTATCCCACAAGGAACTTTTATCAACATAGCTGGCAAGTGAAGGCACTTGACCTGTAAGGAAAGGATGGTCTTTTCTTTGGTTTGAGAGGATATTAGCAATTCAACCTCTACTAAATTGGTTTAGAGTTGTCATATAGAGAGAAAAGGCTTCAAAACCTTAATGTCTAAAAAATGGATTTGTTACTTCGTAATTATTACATTAGAAGGTGTTAAACATCAATTCCTTCTGGTTAGAAGCCAGTCCTTGCTTAGTAGTCTAGGTAAAATATCTTGGGTCATAAGTATAAATCATGGTTCACGATGTAAGAGTAACCATGGTATGTCAAAGATATAATGTTCATGACATTATGTCAAACATCTAAGGTGCATTATATCTTATGCATAACCAGTGTGAGAATGCATGGGGAAGACCTTTTGACATTTCATGAAACAAATCGTGCATGCATGAGATTTTAATACCCGGTAGAATTATGCAAAGCTACTCTATTCCAATTGCTGCAATTTGACAATATATGAGATGCAAGGGAAAATTTCTCTATGCCATGATGCTTAGGGGTTTTCTCCTACTATTAGAGTAGAAAAAACCTCATTGCTAGGCCAAGAGAGAGAGAGAGAGAGAGAGAGAGAGAGAGAGAGAGAGAGAGAGAGAGAGAGAGAGTAGGTAATTAAACTAAAAAACAAAGAAATTTATTATAGGAAACAGGTAAATTATAATATTACTTGCAAGGCTATTCTAAAATGTAAGAAAACCAAAAATCAAATAATGGAGAAAGATGAAATCATACCTACCAAGAAAGGTTAGGTCTAAGTATTAAGTTGATGCGACATGTACATTGTCATATGCCAACATCACCTTAGCACATTGGGATAGGTTTTGACCATTCCAAATTGCTGACGCATCATGTCATGCACCAGCGACACTAAGGGCCATGATGGCACATGACCTTTTTCTATAGATTCTCCACTAACTATTGGGTTGTGGTTGTCATGTGCGATCTCCAAGTAATACGCCATAGGTCATACTATAACAAGACCATAGTTGGTTGTCAATGCTTTTGTGAAATCTTTGTATTAATCCCTTTGAAGAAATCATATTATCCTTGGAGATTATTGATTTTGGTGGGCTAAAAAATTAGGCGTTTATAGTAGGAAAAGATGGCAGTAATTTATATTTGAGGATCTTCCAAGTTTTGGCTTGAATTATATGAAATATCATAAGATCATAAAATGTCCCCTGAAGGATGAGAAGAAAAATAAAAAATTCTTACAGAAGGATAATAATGCAAAAAGTAGAGTAGAACTCGATGATGATAGAAAAGAAAATGTGTTACAGGTTTCTTCATATCATGCTGGGTGTGACCAAGTCAATCAATTAAACTGTATGAATGACCATGAGGTGAATGGAGAAGACATATATTGATATAAACTCAAGAAGAGGAATGTTAATGATAATGAGAACTATCTAGTTAACAGGGTGAATGGTTGAGAACTAGCTAGAAAAGTGAATTTTTCAACAGAACTAGCAAAAGATGGCAGTCCAAGGGAAAATTTGGGAGAAGAGATTTTCCAGCTACAAGTGGCTTACTAAGAGGTCTGCATAGCAATTGATTTCATTCAATTAGCAAGGTGGATATGTGGTGAGATAACTTTCAAGTATGAAGTGAAAGGATTACATTAAGGAGAAACTACGTGAAGGAGCATATTAATGGGGATAATAAGACAATATGAAAAGATATAGAGCTAAAAATACTATGCGTACTTATGCAATAAGCTATTTTTAAAGGAAGGTATGAAAAAAGACAAAGATAAGAAAGCCCAAAATGTGGTAATGAGTGGATTTAAGGCTTTGTCAAAGGGAAACATGTAAGTTTGGGATTGTAATAATAAAGATAGGAGCCTATCCTACAATCAGTAGGGGTATGAAGAAGGAGAGAATACCCAAGAGGTAGTGGGACAAAGGGCTTCTAATGTTACAGATAGAGTTGACACATGTGGGGCAACGACCCTTCTATTCTTGGACAATGGAAAATTTAAAAGTTGGTAGGCTTTTGAAGCAGAAGATTTTGTTTGAAAAGCTATTGAAAGGGTCTTTGGAGGAGTGTAGGAGACGTAAGGTTGGATTCTATTGTGATACCTTTTGCTCCTTGTTACTTCAAAAAGGTAGTAAGTCATTGTTATTATCCGTCCCCTCCTCCTTACAAAGTTGGAAAGAAGACCCAAGTGAAAAGATTAGTAATATCTCTAATTTTCAAGGTGAAACGTCAAGTGTTTCTCAAGGATTTGATGGCCAAATGGCTGAAAACTCTAGAAATGAAATTTTTAATTGAGTTTCTCCTTCAAACCAAACCTCTCGTGAGTCCTCTAGGAAAAAACTCCTAAGTCTAACATCAATGTAGAACTTTTCCTTATGATCCATTTTGTTGTCCCTAATTGTTCCTCTAAACCTGTCTCCTTGATGGTCAATAATAATTTGTTTGTGAACCCAATCATAACCTACCCCTTTTCTATTCCAACCATGTGTTGAGGTAAGAGGTCTTTTAGGTTCAAGATGATGTAGTGTTGACATCGAGATTGCCCAAAACTTATAGATTCATGGAGTTCTGAAATTTTAGGCTCTCATGCTTAACAATTACTGTAGAAACTTAAACTTTTGAGGTGTGGACTTAGCAAGTGGAATAGAAGGACATTAGAAATATGAATGAGAAAGTATACAAATCTTATGAAATGCCTAGCTCAAGTACAACACTCTCCTTCTTTAGAAAGCCCAAAGAATTAGAGCTTCTAGCTTATCTTCATGACTTCCTTAAACAATAAAAGATTCACTAATGTTAAAAGACACAAATTGAGTGGTTAGGGTTATTGTTAATAGGCACACGTTAACAAAATAAAAAAACTATGGATACTAAGGGTAGGATTGTTTCAAATCACAAGGATATTGAAGAATTGTTTGTGTCACAAGGATAATGAACAACAACAAGAGTTTCTTCTAAGACCTATGTCTCTTGAGGAATTTAAGTTAACTGTCTTTTCTATATGGCCATTCAAAAGTCATGCTCCATTTTATCCAAAATTCTTTTAAAATCATGGATTAGGCAATCTTTGTCATCTAGTGGTCTAGTTCTCTTCAAGATGAATTCTTAGATAACTAAATCATATATGCCTACGCGCGTGTGTGTAGGTACGTAGGCATAACTTTTATTACTAAGAGCCCAAATTCCATTATGCTTAATAAATTCTACCCTGTAGGCCTCTATAATGTAGTTTATAAGGTCATATCTAAGTTATTACTAATATGATCAAACTATTTTTAGAGGAACTTATTATTCCTAATTAGAATGTGTTCCTTCCTAGGTGACATGTTCAATAGTTCAAGATAATGTGTTAGTGCAAGAAATTCCCCCAGTATTTACGAGTAAGAATCTAACATTTTAACTTTTGCGTTAGCAATGACTTAATTAAAGCACATAACTATTTAAGTTGAAAATTCATTAGGGAGGATTAAATTAAGTTCAATTTTCACCTTGTAAAATGGAATAACACTTGTCTCCATATGGGAGGGGTGTCTATTGTTAAGAAGATTGCCTGCTATGGATTTGACTATCAAAGCAAATAAATGCTCTATATGGGTTGATTTTAGTAAACAAGGTATCTTAGTAAAGCATTCTTTTTGGAAGTAAATCCCCACTTATCTAATTCATTGGCGAGAAAATCAAGTCAAGTAAGATCCTTCTTGGGAAAGCCTTGAAGTGGATATTGGGTTAAGAAAATCGGTAAAAGTTTGAAAGCATCCATGGCTATCTAATGTTACTCTAAGCCAAGTGGTGGACTTTAATATTCCATCAAATTCGAATTTGTAAGCAACAATAGATACTATGATTTTTCTAATGAAGGATGAAAAATGGAAGTTTTTTTATTAGTGGGATAGCAACATAGTCAAATAGATTCTTGTTATTTGACAATTTCCTTATCAAGATGATGAATTAGTATGGATATTCTTTTTAACTTAAATTAGCCTTGTAATTTTGGGAAAAGAACTAAAAGTTAACTAAATATTTTATAATGATTTTATTTAAGTTTTTAACCTACATTCATGGGAACCTAAGTAGATTATGAAAGAGATTAGCCATCAAAGGTACAAAAGGACCTTAAGTCCCTCACTATTTAAATGAGTCCACTAAATCAGAGATCTAAGTTCGATATGTCTAAGAACTAAAGTAATAAAGAGTGCAAATAAACCAAATCCGCTTGTTCTTCTAAGACCAAAAGCCTAGTTAGTTTGGATTTGCCTTTCACTAGATTGATAACCTAGAATAAGTATTAAAAGAAAAAAGAAAAAGAAAAGAAAAGAACATTCAAAGTAAGTCATGCAAAGAAGAAGAACGCACACATTTACATCAATATATGAGTAACCATGAGAGGGAAAGTTGATAGTTGAAATGAAATTAACTAAATATGTGACCTAATATGCCCAGAGACACAAATCAACACAGAAACATGTAACACATGAAAACCAGGAAATTGTGAATTATATTTAAAATGCAAAGATCTAGAGAATGGAAACATAGAGTGAATGATGTAAGAAATTAGTAATGAAACTAAGAAGATGTATGCCAAGGTGGGCAATATGAACATAGTATTCACAAGTCTAAAGAAATATGTAAAGGCAAACATGCAACTAGTCCTAAGAAGGAGGGCTCTATCAAGAACTAGAAACATGAAAAGATAGAAAGAAACTCAATACTACAATTATATGGAAGTATTAGACTTCATGCTTGAGCTAGAACATAAAGTAAACACATCGTGAATGCTAACATTAAGAATTCCATGATAATTTAAAGAGGAGATGAACGCTATAATTGACTACAACTAGAAACATGATAATTAAAAAATAAATATACAAATAATAAGAGGAAATGAAATCATACAAAGGAATTACAGTATGCATGTTAACTATTCTAAATAGTACTATAGGATGCTTAAGAAGAGAGAGGGAAGATTTTTTTTGCTAGTTCTCAAAAGAAGTTGTTTTTCATCAAATGTGATGGAAACAAATTCTTTCTTCCTTGAACAATATTCAAAGAAAAATTTAAGAGAAAAGAAAACTTACAAAAATCAAATTGTTGTCTAGTTTAGGGAAGATCATTACATACATCTTGCTAAACTTTTCCCTTAAAAGGTCTTTGCTGTTAAAGTGTCCCTTTCAAACAAGGGACCATAAGAAAAGGGTCTTTCTTTGGTGCTCCATTCTAGTACTTACATATAGTTGTAGTATTGTGGTAGAAAGCTCTAGGGTATCCATCTAAGATTCAAGATTTTCCATCTTTGAACTTCAACTTCCATGAAAACAAACTCATCAAGCTAAAAACTTAGAAAACAGAGTTTCACCATTATATTATTAGGGTTTCAACCTAAGATTCAAAGAAAGAGAGCAAAATAAATAAATAAAAAGAAATAAGAATTAAAATTTAAAAAACTAATCTATAAAAATTATCTTATAGAAAACTAAGCCTTTCTTCTAGAGTTAAGGATCCACTCTTCTCACTAAGGAAGGATTAGAGATTCTACTGACTCTCTATGCTTGAAGAAAAGAGAATATTCTTATGCCAAATTTAGAAAACATAATGAGTATTTCATTAGAAAATTTCTCTAGAAATTCTAATTAGAAATTGTATTTTCTCTTCAAAACGCAAGAAGAAGGATGAAAAATAAAGTAAAATGAGATTTAGTCTTCTAATGGTGAGAATTGGATTCTTATGCTATAGATTCCACTATCATATGAGGAATTCAATTTTTGTGTCCAATGTAGTATAGAATTTGGAATCTTTAACTTAAAAGAACCTCTAAAAATTCCACTAGAGAAAGCTCCCTTTTCTCCTCTGCATGCAAGAAGAAACCCATAGAGATAAAAAGAGACAATGATGCAAAGAATGCTAGAAATGCAAGAAAGTTAGGATGAGATTTTCTACTCTATTACTTTTATTTCCATGCTCCAAATGAGATTTACAGAAATCAAGGATGACATACGTGGTAATTGAAAGCATTAACAATGACAATGTTAAAATATGAATTTTTTAAGTCTTGATATTATGATTTACGATTACAAAGTCTAGAGGACTTAGATTTTGCAATCATAAAGTGACCTTACATAGCTACTATGCAAAGGCTTTCACTTTATGATTGCAAACCTTTTGACATCTTAAATTTACAATCGTAAATTCAATGTATCCTATTCCTAGAAACATCCAAAAGAAAGTGGTTGGGGTACCAAATTTGGCAGGAAATGGAGGATTAAGATCAATTGTCATAGAGACTTTATGATTGTAAAGATAGACTTTGCATTTGTAAAGTCTTAGGTGCATGTCTTCAAGAACTTGATTTTTAAGAGTTTTAATGAAAATTTTGATATTTTTTCTTTCATTTTGGATTTTTTTTTAAATGTCCCTTTGCAAAATCAAGTGGCATCCATTCTTTGTATGGAAACAAAATGTAGGCCCTCAAAAATTAATAAAATGGTTTAAACTTTAGTGTTTATAAACAACATCTTTTATTATAACTTGTCTATGAGCATATGTTGCATTTGAGTACACCAACTTGCTTCCTCATCTCGTGTGATGTTGGCATCAAAATTTTCACAATTTTGATGGACAAAAGAATATAGTTTCCCCCATGTGCACAATCATGCAATAGCATAATAAAAGGGTCTTTAAAACTATGTTATGAAAACATTAAGTGTTTTAAACCAATATCACAAAGTTTTGAAACAAAACAAGCTAATTTGGAAGTGTTATTGTGATGCCCTAGGTTTTTAAAAAACTTTTTCTCTATTATATGAAGTGCAACGAACACGATCTCACCACCTCTTTCCTTCTTTCCCAACCATGACCATCAGCACAACCCTATTTTAGCCAACCACACCAATCAGCTCTCCCTTTTCCCCTCTATCTATTGGGTTTGGTCCCAGGCGGTGATCGAGACAAGGTCGTCAGTTGCTAACCTTTCTCTTTCTCCTTCAGTAGCCTAACCTTATGCACATGCCTGAGTAGGCCAGTTGCATTAGAGCCCTCTCTCTCCTTCTCTCTGCAAACACTTAGCTGGTAGCCAACACCAATGCACTTAATGTCTTTCCCCGTATGACCTCCCTATGTTGTGACCCATTTCTCATGCCTGATATGTGCAAATCTACACATATCCGGCTATTGATCATGATCAAATATTAGACCACCTAATTTGTGATTAATCCAATCATCTATCATGATCTGACTATTGATATGTCTCCAAATGATAGATCTGTGATCAAGTTGTAAAACTCCACATGATCCAACCATCAATTGGTTGCTAGCACCTAAATTTGTGATTGAATTGATCATTTATCATGATCTAGCCTTTTATTGGTCACTTAACACTAAATTTATAATTGATCTACCATTTGAGATTACATGCTAATTGATTAGCTACTTAGCACTTAGATTAGCAATTAATATGAGCTTTCATTTCAATCTGATCATATGTTTAGCACCAGATTGTTTGATTTATTCCTGATTTAGTTCTCTACCACAAATTTGATAGTTGATCAGATACTAGACACTAGATCTGTGAGATTGGTACTACCTCCCTCTTTGATCTACTGTGGTTCCACAATTGGAGTGACAAATTAGCAAAGCTGTGACTCCATGTACACCAATCAGTGGCAGAGACATTCCATTCGAGCCATCCAATTGCGAATCAACAATTAGAGATACAGATTAGTGAAAATTATAACCTTTTTGTCTCTTATGTTGTTATGCACATCAAGAAAGGTGAAGTTTGATAGATACTAAATCAAACTTACATCTGATCATGAAATAACTAATTTAAGCTATAGTTTGAAATAAATTATGAATATACACATAGACATGAACCATTGATCAACATCTAAAGGTGTGGATATGAAATTCCAACAATCAGGGAATGGTTAGATCCACTGGAAAATTGGACCGATAAAAATTGAATGGTTATGATTGTTTGATGATGTCAAGGTTGGCTTTCACCTAATTTAAGAATATTTAAACTATCAATCAGTGGCAGAAAGAACAAAACCTAAATAAATGAATGTTTAAGAGAAGGACTTGTGTTGACATGCTATCTAGACTTGAATGCATGATTTAAATACAAATCTCTACCAGGATTTTCTATACTATCCAAGTTCTCATTCGTATTTTCGTGGTTAAAATATGCAATTAGAAGCTCATGGATTATATTAGATTATTGTCAATGCTTACAGTGTAAAGTTATAACATCAAAATCAGATGAATTTTTTTGAAATTAGAATGTTATCATGTTGTTCATGTCAATTAATAAGCAGAATTGGAGGGACACAACTGAATTGAAAATTTTGCCAAAGAGGTATGTAGTTTTAATATCAATATGTTTTCCATAAAAGTGGAAACTATTTCATTAATAATAATAAAAGATGTAATCATGTGACTTCTAAATTGCATGCAGTCGAGCATGCCTTGTATTTATTCGCACTGTTGAAAACTTATTACATGAAATTGTGTAATAAGTTTAGCATGCCTTGTATTTATTTATACATCATGAAAACTTATTATATGAAATTGTGTTTGGAAATGCATTGGTTTCATGATATATAAAATGATGAGGACTGACGTTACAATGTGGAATCCTCAAACTCTACCCTTATGAGGGATGCTTTTACTTAATTATATAGTGTCATGAGATTTGACTTGCATGATTTTGTTGACGCAATTTTTTTTACTATTTTATAAATTATAGAGGCATTTAATAATGATTAGTTATATTATGTTATGATGGGTACATGAGACTTGGTGGACTGTGCCAAGAGTTGAAGACTGATCATCCTCCCTACAAATTTTATATATTTGATATTGGTCGCAATAAGCCAAATTTAGGTTATGATAATATCATGGGTAGGTCATAGCCTTGCACACCGTGTTAGACATGCACATGGTGTATAGAGTTTATATGTGTTAGTATCGATAGGATAGCCACAAACATGATTAGGTCTTGTTTGTAGCATAAATGGTCCATTTTTTTTATATTTGAGCTCGTATAGCAGCACAACAGCGCAAGAGGTGCATGGCACCCTAAGACTTGGGTTTATATATAGTACTCTTGACCACTGACAAATAGCTAGATTTCAAGTGGTGTTACACTCTAAAGACCTTGATTAGGAGGTAACTCAGAGGACATTACTTACATTTATATTATATGGTACATTAATCTATTTAAAGGATTTTATGATTTTATTCCTTCTTGTCTATTTATTATTTGACGATGATTTGGTATCCATTTGTGGATGAGTTTATGTATAAGATGATGCATGACAGGAGTTACGTTGTGACTATGCATAGTTTGTGAAATACTTTACAATGTTTATTTTTACTTTTGAAATAGCATGTGTGAATGCCTAAAACTAATAAATTGAAATGGTTTGACATGGATTTGTCTCACAAAACATATTTTGCAATTCAATATTTTATTAGACTATTTATTATGCATCATATTTTTTAAAACTACATGACATACAAGTGTAGATTTTCATTGCATTTGAAATTGTATAAGTTGTCATATTCGATGATAAAATTACCTACACAAGCTTGCTAAAAGATTGAACTTATTACAATATCTTAAGTTTGAAGAAATAGAAAAGAGAAAAGAGAATAGAAGATCCAGCTGGGAGTTGCATAATAATTCAATAAAGGAGATGTCAAAGTAGTACTAAGGATTGTTCAAGAGTTTTATAGTAAAATGTTGTATTATGACTTAATTTACTTGGACAAGTGGGATTGTGATATTGAACCTTGGATATAAGGCTATGACTGGATTAATCATGGTAGAAATTATTTAATTTAGAAAATGTTTCTTTTTATTATGATTAAACTTTGATTTTTAGAATATATAAATGTATATATGTGTGATTGAATGATGACAAAGTCTCCCAAGTTATTATTTTGATATATTGTGTTTATCAGGGACATTGCATCACATGCAAAAAATTGCATAATGTCCAAAATATAGAGGAGACTTTATTGAATTTTTGGTAGAAATGAAACAATCATTTTACTAAAAAAATTGTGTTAAGAAAAATGTCACTCAAGTCTTACTTATATAAGTTATTTTTCCTTCTTTGATTTTTAAAGGCTCTTCAAAACTTGGGGCCCTATATTTGGAAAAGATTTTATGAAAAAGTGGTACGAAAACTCGGGGTCTCATAGTTATTTAGTGGTTAAACTTTTTTGAGAAATTATAAAAATACTAATAGATAACAAAACTATTTTTTGAAAGACCTAAACTTGGAGTTTTCTTATTGAAATTTTAGTTTATAATATATGATTTGGTAATTTTTTAGCATTTAAAATTACAAAAATATCCTTAGCATTTGAATTTTAGAAACGTGATCCAAGCTCCAAAAATTCAAATTTGTACTGGGAGCCAAAAGTTGACTTTTTTCCTCTTAAGATAAGGTCTTTAAACAATTTTTATTGAATTCAAATGGGAATATTTTCTAATAATACTAATAGTCCACATACACCCTTGGCAATTGCCTTACTTGTGACACTCTTTTTTCTCAGTTTATCTACCACATGAGCCTAAAAACTGAGACCCACTATTCATTAGGACTCTTGCTTTCTCATACAAATTTTCTCTCTCCTACTTCATAAATAAAGGGGAGTTTGTCCAACTTAAGGGATGCCTTAACTTTGTACAAATTTGTTCTAAGTTGTTTAAAAAGAAGAGGAGTCAAGAGTAGTGGGTTTCATTGTCATTTGAGTCACATCTCTCTCCAATTCTCCTTTCCATCCCATCTTTCCTAAAAAATGGAGAGCTCCCAACTAAATGGGGTGCCATATATTTTTCAAAAACCCCTCTTAAGAGGGAGAAAGAATAAGTCACTAAGGACTTTCCCACTTTCATACTACTTTCCCTCTTTAAGTTAGAAAAATATAGTCTAAAGAATCGAGTTCATATTTCCCACCAATTGTTTCTTCCTCATTTTCCTCTTGTTCTTTCTACAACACATAGTCCATCTCTCTCTAGCCTACCCATCTCTTTATCTTTTTGTTTATTTTCTTTACTCTCTCTCTCTCTTACTCTCTCTCTCTCTCTCTCTCTCTCTCTCTCTCTCTCTCTCTCTCTTACTCTTTCTTTTTTTCCAATATCTTTCATGATGTCTCTCTCACTTAGTTCCATATACCCCACATTCCTTTTCTTTTCTTTTTCTTCTTTCCTCAACCCAACCTACAATTTCTCACCACCTCTCCCTACTTTCTATCTACAAATGCCTCTTTTTTCTCTCTATCCACTTATCTCTCTCCTTCTAGAAGGAAGTGTGGCCCACTATTATGCCTCATTCCCCTTCAACTTTTTTTCTTTCTTTTTCTTTCCAACTCTCGCTATCTCACGTCTCACACTCCCTTTCTCCTAATTTCTCTCTTATTCTCATACACATCTCCGCCAACCCACTTCCCCACCTCTCACGTCTTTATCTCCCAACATACAATCCACATCCATTTTCTCTTTCTCTCTCTTCATCACACATCACAAATGCACCCAAGCTCCCATGTCTTTTTCTCATACACACAATTCCCCCATCTCTCTCTAACCTCTCTTTTTACTCACACACGATCCTAACCCTTATCTAGTCCTAAACTGTATAAATATCACCCTAACCCAAACCCAAACCAAAAGGGAGGGAAAATAATAATAACAATAGCAAGAGAAGATTAT
Organism: Warburgia ugandensis; assembly: GCA_035236585.1. Lineage (NCBI taxonomy): Eukaryota > Viridiplantae > Streptophyta > Magnoliopsida > Canellales > Canellaceae > Warburgia > Warburgia ugandensis. The sequence continues at coordinate 8,133,359 of CP141136.1, forward strand.
GCCAAAAAGAAAAGAGTTTTTCTAAAGTTCTTGCCTTCAAAAGTTCGAGAGTTCTTGGTTTTAGAAGTCAGCAAAGGTGGGTTTTCCTTCTCTCATCTTCTCTTCTATCATCTTCCAATCTTTTCATATTTGTTCTTCATTCTAAGAGGCATCAATGCCTTCTCTATGCATGTTTGTTCTCTATTTTAAGTGACATATTGTGATGACCCGGGTTTTATATGATGCAAATTTCATAAAAAGGCGAGCTCTTGCTTTAGAAATATGAAATGCATGAAAATCTTTTGTTTTAGAAAGCAATCTTTTGTGTAAAACCTCGAGTGTCAAAACACATTTTCAAATCATATAGCCATGGTATAGTTTTAAATCAACTCTATTCCCAAGAAAGTGTTAGTCACAGCCCCAGCTATAGAGAGTAACTACAATAAAGTAACATTCATTAAAAGATAAGGTAAGGGTTTACTTGCTTATACTTAATTTGGATGTTCTCTGTCATGGGTGTATCTTGTCCTTAAGTGTTTACTTGTATCTAAAAAATATTAAGGATTGGGTTAGTATATACTATACTCAATAAGAGTCTATCACTATTAGTTTTACAATGCATGCTATGTTTTAAACCATATGTTCTTTAAACCATGTGCATGTTTGGACACTCATGTTCAATATCAATATTAAAAGCCATTGTCAAAATAGAATACTGACGACTTAAAGAATCGCATAATCCAAGTTAAAAGTAACATATATATCATAAATATATAAAAAGGGGCAGCCCCAGTGCACAAAGCTCCCGCCTATGCGGGGTCCGGGGAAGGGGCGGGCCACAATGGCCTAAAGTAGGCAGCCTTACCTTGCATTTTTGCAAGAGGCTGATTCCATAAATATATACTACGATATTAAAAGCCGTTGTCAAAATAGAATACTGACAACTTAAAGAATCGTATAATCCAAGTCAAAAGTAACATAAATATCATAAACATAGACTATGATATGCATAAGATGCTCAATTGAATCCAACTCATGGATCTATGGTCGACCATACTCATGTCATGCCATATGCATGCAAGTAAATCCTCAAAAACATAGGGTACACTATGCTCACGACTTCAGTGCCGTGTGGTCCCCGGGTACCTAGGGACTCTCGATCATAGCCTCCACGGGGCATATGACACTTCGACGGGTGACGTGACACCTCCAGTGGTAGTCTTCGTTTACCACAGCAATCAAAGTGAGGACAAGCATTTTTGGCGTGGTACCCTTCCACCTATAGTGGTAGAGGCTGGGAGGCCACCCCGAGCCTCTCGGCATAGCGCCCATGAGCTTACTAGCCCAAATCATATACTATCAAGCAGGCAAGAACCTCTCTCTTTTTCAAAACATGTCTATACATGTATCATACAGACAATAATTCTTTTTCAAAACATGTCTATGCATGTAACACATGTCTTGGCAATATATGCGCAATGTATTTTTCATGTGCATGCTAAGTTTATTTATGAAATCAATTCATGCTAAACAGGTCATGTGCACAAGGATGTAACATAAGTTTATATGATATGCACATAAAGACAGGACATGTAACTTAAAAACTTAAAACATGCATTAGAAAAGCAACCATGACTCAAAACATGCATTCTCAAAGCATCATGGGTTCTTTTTAAAAGTCTAGTAGCGATAGGACACCTACCCAGTTTGATCGCTCTAGTCCCCTTGTCCTCGTATGTTCCTGGACATGGTTTAGGAGAAAAAGGTTAGCGTGGCCTATTTCTATAGGTTCTAGAATAGTTTACCTCACTACTTAGGCATTAAGGGTTCATTCTCATGCTTAAGGGCCTCCTAAGGTCCCTAACTGGGCCTTGGAATAGTCAGGTTTGCAAAGGTTTAATGGCCCCATGCCACTATCATGGTTTAAGGATCATGCTAGCCTTAGATAGGGGCTTTATCAGGATTTTATGGTTTGGGTGTGTCTGCGCTGTCAATATGGACACAACGCCTCTTGCGGCACCTTAATCGGAGTCATAAAACTCAAAGTTATGAGTATTTTAGTGTTAAGAATACATAGAAGGCCAAAAACGGGCCCTGCGTCACCGTTCCTGGGACACACCTGCGTCCCGGTCGAGCGGCCACCAGCCTGCACGTGCGGTTGCACGTTCCCGGGCGTCATCAGGCTGCGCGTTTCGCTTACGTGGAATGCTCGGCGTCACCGTCGCAAGCCCACACGAGGCGGGCGCCCGGGACGCTAACACGTCCCGCGTCAGCGACGTGCGCCCCACAGGGCGCGTTCGCCGACGCACTTGGGCTCTGCCCCTTTTCTCGTTTGCGGGAGCGCCATCAGTTTCCCTTTAACGCATTGGGTGCGTTTTGGTTCTGTGGTGACCTGGGCCTCGGGACGCCCTGGTTCGACCTTGTCGAACTAGAACGCCCCAAGCACCTGCCCTAGGTTTGTTGTGGCTCCCTAAAGCCTGTTTTGCATGGTTTCTCATGCAAAAACTTAGGGACATTCAACCTAAGACTGAGGGGGAGATGGAGAAACCTCCAGAATGGTGGTGGTTTCCCCCTACACACCAACATTCTAGAATGTCGGTGATGCGGTATGTTTAGGAAGAAGGGGGTGCCCGTATCAAAAGGGGTCCCTGTTTTCTCAGGCCAATTCGTTTTAAATTTAATTACAATTTTGCTCTTGAACTTCAAAGGGCCATAACTTGCTCATTTTAACTCTGTTTTGGGTGATTCTGGTCTTGTTGGATTCCTTTTTCTAAGACGTACCTAAGGTAAAATTCTAAGGACCAAATTTCTGGGTCTAGTCAGGGTAAACAGTGAAATAACCACAATACCCTTATCTCAAAAAGTGAACTTTTCATTACCAACATAGGATTTTAAGGTTACAAAAATGGAGTCATTGCACATATATTTGCTTAAACTTATATTGTTTGTCCTCCATTCTACAAGGCATCTAGTGCTTGTTTGTTCCCCGTCCTAAGAGTGTAAAGACCTTAATTTTTAAATTTTATTTTTAATGACTATAAATTAATTTTGATAAACATAAATTGGAAAATCTTCATGTTTAAGTCCTACATAATTGACCTTTTGAAAGATATTAAATTAGACTCCAAAACCCTTATATTTGGATTATACTCGGAAAAACAAATCAAACGATATAAAGAATACTGAAATCGGAGTTCAAATGAAGAAGTTATGACATTTTAAGTATGAAGGGCATTTTTGTAAAATTAATAGAAAAAAAGAAGAAGAAAGGCCTAAAACAGAGGGGGGCCTATTTGATATGAGCACCCCTCCTCACTTAAGTGAAATGAGAACATACTTAATGGTATGTTCCCAAACCCTATGCACATAGAGGAAACTCGATGAGAGAGAAAGATGAGGAGAAGGAAGGAGGAGAAGAGGAAGAAGGAAAAGAGAGGAAGGAGAAAACCAGGCTATCAGAGGAGATTGACATGCCAACAAGGGAGATTGTTTGGGGCATTCAAGTGCTAGAGCCTATCCAAAAGAACAAAAGCCCCAAGAGACAGATGTGATTCAAGGGGATCTTAACCGTTGATTAGAGACGTGAAAGGCGCATGACATAATCAGAGGATTTCACCGCAAAACGATGACCAATCCACACATCCAAGAGAGAGAAAGGCACAAAAACACTCCCAAGAGGTAAAATCTACAAAACCCAGTTCTTGATTTAAGATTTTTAGCAGATTAGTACGACCAATGCTAGATCTAGGTTTTTACGATGATCTAACTATCCATCTCTTAATCCAAGAGTAGAAATAGCAAAATACATACCTGATGCAGCTCAAATCTAACTGAGATTGTTGATCTAAGCTGAAAATTGTTTGGACAATCTCAGCCGTGCAATTTGTTCCTATGTAAACATTTTTTGCCAACATCTGATCAATGATTAGATTCTACCAGTAAGCTTCCTATCCCTAAATTAATAGGATGAGTTAAAAATTTATGATTTGGAGCTAAAACAGATCAAACGATCTTTGCAATCCGATCTGTCACTATTCAAGCATTGAACTTGTGACATATGATTGATTATCAAATGCCATAGATGAATTCTAAAACCTTGAATTAACTAGGATGTAACTAGAATCGTGAAATTTGGATAAAAACTTATCTAATAACCTTAGCCGTCTGATTGAGTAGTGATGGAAGAGGAACTTAACAACATATGATCAATGATTAGATGCCACAGGCGAATTCCCAAACCTTGAATTGACTTAGATATGACAAATTGTAGAATTTGGACGGGAATTGATTGGATTATCTTAGCTGTCCAATCATGCATTACTAAGAACATGAGATCATACCTTGAAAACACTAAATCAGACCACCATAACTTATTGGATTGAACTTTTATATATGGATCATTAATCAATGAGGTTATTTGAATTGTAATGCAAATCTAAACCGTTGGACCACTGATTAATGAATGGATGGCGGATTTTGGATTGAATTGATCATATATTCCTCTATATAATATATGATTAGTAGAAAAGTAGATGGTTTATGATTATCTAAACTGTTAGTCTTTAATTAAAATAGATTTCTTATGTACTTATTAATCTATGATTCAATATTGATGAGAACTCTGTAACATCAACATAGAAGATTGTTTGATAAATGAGTGGAAGAAGGAATATAACTAAATCATGACGTACAACAAGAGAGGTAGGTGGTTTTAACGTCTATTTGCCATTGAAATTTTAACTATGCCATCAACTTTACCAAGATATGTGGATTTTAAATAATTAAACCATTTGATTATCATGTTTTCTATTTGATACTTCTTGACCTATTATGAAACTTATATCTCATCATGTTATATTGTTTTAGCTTTTAAAGAATGCAATATTTACAGATGAGGCATGCAAGTTATATATATATGTACGTATGTATGTATGTATCTTCATAATCATGATGCATACTTATACAAGGAAAATGAAAATGATGTTATTCATTCTATGCATGCAGTTGTGTGTTTTTGAAAGAAATGATTATATTTGAAATTGCATCAGTCCCATGCTTTGAAATGAGTTAAATGAATGCATGGTTTTATATGAGAAATATGTTAAATGATTTAAGGACATTTGGATCGAATATAGGTTTGTTCAGGCTAATGAGTCTGGTGGGCACTATGCTAAGATGTTGTGCACGTTTGGCCTCCTAACCTCTAACCACCAAAGGTTGTAGGTATCCATGCCCAAAGAGGCACTTGTTTTTTTCTTGATTGTTGTGGTATGGAAACGACCACTTGAGGTGTTCACGACACCCTTTTCAAGACATATTTACAGGTGTCGGGGAGGCTATGGTGGCTAGTCTCTTGATACTAGAGGCACATGATTCAATGATTTGGTTATGAGCATATAGTCCATAGTATTTCTATTTTATAACCCCAAGAAGATGGGCTTGATAATGGTCTTTGGATGAATACTCATGACCAATTAGATGATGTCTTTGACAGGGTGCATATGTGCAGGTAATGACGTTGTTGTCGATTTGGGATTGTTGACGTTTGCGGTTTAACCTACTACTACTTCAATACTTTGAGGATCTTATATCATTTAATTTATCAAGTTTGATGGTAGATCTTTCACTTAGTTCACAAGTTATGTTACACGCAATTTGTGATATATTATATATTACAATTTATGTGAACATAAAGCTAGAGTTATGGAGAGAAGCATTAGAATTTGAAGGATTTAAAATTAGCCGAACTAAGACAGAATATATGGAATGTAATTTTAGCAAGGAGAGTAGGAGTGGAACATCAGTCAAGATTGATAACCAAGAAGTCCCCATGAAAGACCACTTTCGGTACTTAGGATCATTGATCCATGAGAGTGGAGAGATTGAGAGGGAGGTTACCTAGAGAATCCAAGCGGGTTGGAACAAATGGAGATGTGCATCTGGAGTTTTATGTGATCGGCGGGTGCCGCTCAAACTAAAAGAAAAATTCTATAAGATGACTATAAGGTTGGCCATGCTTTATGGATCAGAGTGTTAGGCAGTTAAGAAACACCATACTTATAGGATGAGCATCGCAGAAATGAGAATGTTAAGATGGATGAGTGGTAAGACAAGAAAGGATAGAATTAGAAATAAAAATATTAAAGAAAATTTAAGGGTAGCACCAATAAGTAACAAGATGAGGGAGATTAGACTTAGACGGTTTGGACATGTTCATAGGAGACCAACAAAGGCACCAGTTAAAAGGAGTGAAGCAATACAAGTAGAAGGTTCTAAAAGGGCGAAGGGAAGGCCCAAAAGAACGTGGATAGAAGTGATGAGGAAGGATTTTAAAACTTTGGAACTAAATGAAGCCATGATATTTAATAGAGTGGAATGGAGGAATAAGATTCATGTGGCCGACCCCTAATTGCGATAAGGTCTTGATGATGATGATGATGATGATGATGACAATTTATGTGAGTTTACCAAGATGATTCAATATTTTGAAAAATATATATTTAAAATCATGCATATTTTATGTTGATACTATCTGAAATGTTTTAGCATGAAACTATGAACTGAGAATGACATGCGGCGTTAATTATGTTTTTCATCTCTAATTTGATTATTATATTCTTTAGAACTACATGAAAAATTATTTGAAATATTGTTTAGAATTAGATTTCAAATTTGTTAAGACAGATGTAAAATTACCTACACAAGCGCAAGCTTGTTGAGATATTGTAAATTGTTTACAATGTCTCAGGTTTGAAGAAATAAGACAAAGAAGTAGAAGACTGTGTTAGAGGTCTCAAGAGGACTAAACAGGTATATCAAATAGGTTTGCAATGTGGTGAATGATCTAGTGAACTGATGTAATACTTTGATTTAATATGACTTTGCTTTATGGATATATGAACATGTAAATTAAAGTTGTGGCTATGTGGTTGTGATTGGATTGATCCTGGGAAGTACATTTTAAGTTATGGATGTTCTTTGTTTTCATTTAATTTTGATTTTCAAAACACAAATAGTTATGTATACAAATGTGATGGGATGGAGACGAAGTCTCCCTTATTGTTTCGTTTTATAATATTGTGTTTATTAGGGAACCTGCATTTCATACAAAAAATGTACAAGGTCCAAAATACAGAGGAAACTCTATTGGATTTTCAATAGAAATGTAAAGCTCATTTCACTGAAAAATCTTATTTTTATAAAAATAAAAAATGACCCTCGAGATGTTTAAAAGTCTTCTCACTAAAAATGTCTCCGTTGTTTGTTTTCTAAATAGTTTTCAAAATTGGGGCTCCAAATTCATAAAAGATTTTACATAAAAGTGTTATAAAAGCCCAAGACGTCACAAAGGGATATCCACTACTCAATATCTCCGTCTTTTTTCTTTGTACTGGGAGCATTCAATGCTTATTTATTCTTCATTTGAGGAAACATCTAGTGCTACGATCCATGCAATTTCTGTCTGCTCTTTTTCCAAAGTTTGGATCCCTTCAAAGAAACTTAAAGTGCCCCCCTTCAAAAACAATATTAGGCCCCTTTGGATTATAAGCAAATACTAAAAAAAAGTAAAAAGAAAAGAAAGCAATCTTTATTGTAACTAAACTTGGATACCACCTTTGGACTCTTAATAAACAAAAATAAAAAGATAAAAAGTAGGCCCTATCTAAAGTGAAATAGGTGCCCGCTTTTCCCAAACAAATTCAAAACTAAGTCTATCAAAAAGACTCTTTACTCAAAATTAATTGAACATGCTTTAATATGATAACTTAGATTAGATGTAGCCTAAGATAAAGATTTAACTTTTAAATTTAGCCCTAGCTTAGTGGTTCCTAAGAACTCGCCTTGAAACAATGTTCAATGGCTTACATCTAGTCCTAGCTTAATTATTGATAAGATCAAGCCTAGGAATATAATTTAACAATTTAAATCTAGTCTTAACTTAATGATTGCTAACATCTAGCCTAAGAATATAATTTAATAGCTAGGATCTAGCCCTAGCTTTATTATTATTAAAATCAAGCCTAATAACATAATCTAATGATTAAAGTATAGCCTTAGCTTAGTGATTGCTTAAATCAAGCCTCAAAAATCAAGATTTAGCAATGTAGATCTAGCCTTGGTCTAATGGACATTAACATCTATTCTCAAAATAATTCAACAACTTAGATCTAGTCATAGCCTAAGCAATGCTAAGATCTAGCCTAAGATGTAACCAACAGTGATGATCTAATCTAAATGTAAGTGATCTTGCCTAAAGATAAATAAAAGGCGATGATCAAATTCAAATCTAAGTGATCTAGCCCAAAATAAAATCAAAGCTCATTGTCTAACCCAAACCCAAGGTTCCAATCCAAAAGCCAAAAGCTATTATCATGATTGCTCCATTTTAAAGCAAACCTAAAAGCCTGAACCAATCTAGTGTAAGTTCAATGTCCAAGATCAGTCTATCCTATGATTAAAACCCAATGGTCATGAGTCATTCATTCCAAGGTGGCAATGCACTAGCCACACACTAGTCGTGCAAACCTTATAGCCATGCATCAACTATGCTAGGTTTGTAGTCATTCATAGCATGATAATATTTTATGTAGACAATCCATGTAAAGGTGACAAGACCCTATTTGGATGATTTATACAATAATATTTTATGTGGATAATTCATGTAAAAGTGGCTAGCCCCTACTTAGATAATTCATACAAATGATAATATTTTATGTCAATAATCCATGCAAAGGTGCCCAGCCTTGATTTAAATAATCCAAGCAAGGATAATATTTTAAGTCGATAGTCCAGTGGTAGCAAGTCCTATTTGAATAATCCAGAAAATGATGGTATTTTATGTCGATAAACCACATAAAATGTGACAAGCCTACTTTGATAATTCATGCAATCTATGTAAAGGTGACAATCTACCAAGATATTCCATGCATACGATAATATTTTATGTGAATATTACGTAAATAATTCATGTAAAGGTTGTTATGAATGGCTTCGCAATATTTTATATAAATAACTCATACAAAGGTGGGCATGTAAGGCTAATAATTTTAACCTAATGGGATTAGTTGTGAGAAAATCCTAAGGTGATTATAATTTCAACTTGGTGGACCCAATCTATGTGTGTACCTTAAGGTGATGATGATTGTATGTAGGCGGACCTCATTACGAAGAGTCATGATAATATAAGGACTCTGGTTATGAACTCACATTTATATTCTCATGATAAATCTAGGTCCTGAAAAGACATGCTGAGCTCCATAATTTGTACCCTCTTTAGAGTTAATAGTCTCTAATTACATACGTGCCTTCTCTTCTAACATTGAAGGGCTACAAGGATGCAAATTACGCCAAATGTGTGACGACCCAGGTTTTTGAAACACATTTTATAATATATTTTTCAAAGGCAAGGGCGTCCCCTTAGTAAATTTTTTTTTTTTTTTTTTTTAAAACAAAGCAGCGGACATTCTTTTATTTTAAAACTTGTTTTGAAAACCCAAGTCACCACTTCATACATAACATAAGTACAATTTGTGTACAAAATAAAATTCCATCGAAGGAATATGATTTTATTAAACTTCCAGGATCCATCCAGTGGTTCACAGTACACAACCCCTTGTATCCTTACAATACTTGTCCAAATACACAATTCAAATTACAAAGTTCTAAATACAATAAATGCTCTCTATACAATGTTTCAAGGTATATACCTTTATTACTTATTCTTCACTAGTTCTTCAAGTCTTGAGCTCCTAAGTCTCCTTCTCTGTATCTGAGATATTGTAAACATTTGAACATTTACAATATCTCAAAGAAGCTATGCTTGGTAGGGGATAAGAATGTAAGTTATTGACAGTAAAATCTCAATATTCAACTATCCCATAATTCATTCTATCATAAACACATTCACATGCAATTATTATTTATATGAACATCTCATTTCCTTATCATTTGTGTTCACCTTTATACATACATAGTATATAAGAACAAATCCGTTAAAATTGTAAAAATAATCAATAATCATTTCCATACAAAACTGATCAACTCCTTTCATTATAGGAGATTTGTATTTCAGCCAGTTACTATACTGGGATTTTTCCTTCTTGGGAAAAATATTGGTAATATACAATTACCTGGCATTTCATCATGCCATCCCTTAAGGCATTTCACTATGCCAATTTCATATGCATCATAATGCAAAATAATCAAGGACTACTATGCTTGCGATCGATCCGTACGCGCCGGGATAACTGTTCAATAATCCACTTATACCATTCTCGGTGGAAATTACAATATCCATGTCCATATGGGAGGACCATGGCTGTCACGGTGGTGGCCTTCCCATAATTGCCCCACCCGACTTTTAGCCTTTCTTAGGCTTGGTATTCAATATCATCAAGTTTCGAGAGTGGGTGGCCAAACCCTCTTAACTCTCCTAGCATAGCATCCCTGTGCTTATGCCCGTTTAAAACAAAACCACAAGCCTCAAAGCTTGTATGTAAAATAATACTTATACATATCGGACTATCTCTGCATTTAACTAGGGCTGGAATATTTTCTACTTTCCTATTCACTTAGGGTTGTTCTCAATTCTCAACTTGACCATTTAATACTTATTTTCCTCATCATTTGGTTGGATCATATTTCAATTTGAGGTATTTACCTTAATATATTGGTATCATACATGTCAATACTTCAAAACATAAGATCATGTATTAGACATGTATCTTCATGTAAAGGCATTCTTAATAATCCACCTACCTCAATAAGGTATTCTTACTCCTTCAAATCTGCCATAGTCTCGATCAACATATATCTGTCAAATCATATGTATAATGTCATTTTTCTAATCAAGGGTACATACTACATGGTCTTTTGATCATCCTTATGTAGGATAATCTGACTCTTTCTTCCTTGAATATCATATATCCAAGGGTTTAATATCATCTATACAAATACTATCTATATCATACATAACAATCTAATTTACATTGATGTTTCTTTTTCCTTATTGTTTTTGGTCATACAAGATCTCATCTTGTTTGATCATCCTTATCTCACTTACTATTTTTATTAGGGTTAGATAATTTGCTATCTTGTTATGTTCTTATTATTATTCAACCAGTTAGTGTCTTACTTGGTTGAAGATAATTTATTTCTTCCTATCACTAGACAACTCCTCCTTATTTCAGGATGTCCAGTACTTACCGGTTAAAGTTCCGCTCAAAAAGTGGTTAATACAACCCTCATGTAAGGAGGCGTTTAGACCTCTCTTACGTCAATGGGAGGTGAGGGAAAAGCACTTGGCTCTTGTATACCCCCTATAACCACAATGTTCAGAGTCCACTGGAGTGGTACTAGCTCAACCTTTGACAAGGTTCCTATGAGCTCTTTACCTTAAGTCCCTTCTCTAATTGATTTTAATTAATTTCCATGGATATGCACAATGTCATCCATGGATGTTCATTATTTTCCTATTTTGGGCCAAGGAAATGATAAATCATTCCTTATATTGTCCTACTAACTATAGCCCTTATTAAGTCACAATCATTCATTCATCTTAGTTGTCCATGAATTTCTATATTTCATTAGTTTACATTTTTGGTGATTTATGCTCCTTATATCTTAACAATTACTTAACAATTGAATAAATTTTGACAATAAGTAATTCATCAACTTGAAAGCATAAATCAAATATAAGTTTAACAACTATATACTAACATTCTTCCTATGAATGTAACTTAAGCTAGTGAAATAAAACTAACATGATCCTAAGTTATGAAACACATCTTTTATCGTAATGAAATCATGTTTAAATCCTAATTTACACTAACATGATCCTAAGATAATCAAATCTACTAACAAATTACTCGTTTAGGGCATATCATACTATAATTTAAAGATTACACTATCATGCTTTCTAACTGAGAACATAAATCACATTTACACTTCTATATCCAATAAAAGACAATTAAAACTTAAAACATAAATCACATTTACACTTCTATATCCAATAAAAGACAATTAAACTAATTTTATTAAGATTATTATAAACCTTTAAATATGATCCAACCATTAGATCTTAGGTGTTTTCCTTTAGATTAAGGGTTTTAATTAACTTTAGGGCTTTTAATCCATTAAGATCCAAAAATCATATTCACTTGATTTTGTCACATTTCATCCATGATCTAACTGGATTCCATCATAATATCATCCCTTTAATCCATCCCAAGGATCTGATCATACTTGATCTCATTGATCAAGTGGGTCCCTTTGTATTTTTATTTTTATTTTAGGGTTTTTCTACCATAAAGGTTAGATCCCCTATTTTATCCAAGATCTGTCCAAATTAACCATAGATATTACTTTATTATATTATTATATCATCACTAAAATAAATTTACAAGATCTGATCACCTCAGATCTTGAAGATCTTAGAAAATGGACACTTATTTCCAAAATATAGAAAAATACAGAAATAAATTTTAGAAATTTTATGACTTCATTAGAAACTAGACATTACAAGCTTTCTATAGCTTCTTTCTGATCTCAATTTGGAGTTCATATGACTCCACAATCTTAAATTGAAGTTTTCAGCCATTCCTAGGGTCTAGATTTGATCTGGGCCCACCAGAATTAATCTCTCTCAATTGAGGGTCCAAACCTTGTTAGATTTTCTTGAAAATTGTACCCTATGGGTTTTTGACCCTCCTGGATTGATTGGAAAGCTCAGAATTTCAATCTGAGCTCTCTATCACCATAATTTGAAGGGGCTGGTATTTACTTTATTTTTTCCATTTTTCATTCAAATTAAATTACAGAAAAATAAAAATTACACTAAAACATAATAAATATGAATGGGAAGTAATTCCACCTACCTGATTGGAGAAAAAACATATATTTGATGCTCAATTTGAGAGAATTACGGTTGATGATAATATAGCCCGATTGTCTACCTTTTTGTAGTTTTCTGTTGTTGGAACCGTTGGATCTTGAAATTGATTTGGGGCTTTTGTATATAATGTAGTGTAGGAGGTTATGGACGGTGGAATTGATCAGATTCTTCCTGGAACGGAGTGCCTAATTGAATTTAGGTCTCTTGTTCCACTTAGAAAGAGGAGAGAGAAATAAGAAAAATAGAGATTGGGGAGGGATGAATGAGAATTTGGGGCTGAAACTCCAAGGAAGATTTTGAAATTTCGTGGTTAAGGTTGTGAAAATTTTTGGAAAATTTTGGGACATATTTATAGCCAAATTTGAATTTTTTATCATTTCTTTTAATAAGATATTTTATTACTTTAGATTTTTTTATTACAAGTGCATTCTCCATTCTCCACTACAATCTCCACTACATTCTCCACTACCAGCAATAATGCACTGAGCAATTATTGTTGCTTCTAGAACGTTGGCCCACTTTGTGGGCCCCACTTTTATGTAAAAAGACGTTTTTGCCCTTATAACTCTAAAATTGGAGAAAAATAGGCATTATTTGTCCGAACTCGAATCGGCGTACTTAGTGGCGTTGGAATCGTATTTCTATGTACTTCCTGAATATTGAGGTCTTATTTCTTGGATATGGAATATAGGTAAAATTACCATTTTGCCCCTAAATGGAGAAAATTAAGGAATTTTCATTTTAACTCAGAATTGAACGTACTTAATGTTGTTTAAATCAGTTTTCCAAGTACATTCTTAATTTATATATTTTAATTCATGATATAATCTCAATAAAAAGAGAATTTTCAATAACCTAATATTCCAGCCCAGACTTTCTAAAAATTCAAACTTTATTAATTTGCCTTAATAAGTTACAAAAATTCAGGGTCATTACAATCTTCCCCTCTTATAATAATTTCGTCCTCGAAATTTGCATATCAACTCACTTAGGAATTTTGACAATTCTTTCATAGCCTTACACATGTGGCTTTACCAGTTAAGGAAATCCTCTTTCTTTTTATTCCTTTTTCAAACTACCTTCTTCTCAAAAGTATAAATCATATGATTGATTGCTATTAAAAGGCTCACACCTGTCTAACCTTACTTATGCATCATTCAATTAAGCTGAGTTTTGCAAGACTTTACCAAAAGGATTAATAACTCTTAATCTGAGTTATCCTTTGGTTTCAAACCTTCTACTTGGCTAAATTTCTACTCCTTACTTTCATCAATCTTTCCATGCTTGAAAATTTTCCATTCTATCTTCTATTGCTCACTCTCATTCTATTTCAACATATAAAGTTTTGACATAGCTTTCTTACTATGTATAGTCCTTACACTAATAACATAGTGATTTGATTATATAATGTCCACTATTGTTCTTTCTAACAATCTTCCAATCTTTGGAAGTAATTATCTCTTTCCTTGTTCTTCCATTATTTGGAAGTGATTACTTTATTTCTATCCTACAATTCATACTTCTTTGCTATTTCCTTTTATTGAGAAATTTCTTTTCAAATTCTATCATTGAAGAGTGGTAACCTTGTGATGATTCTTTTCTCATTCTCATCACATCCATTGTTTTTGTAACACTCTTTGAGTGTCATTTTACTCGCATATACATTCTGATCCTCTTTTGTTATCCATTTCTCATATTGTAACAATATTCGAACCTTCTTACCATCTATAATAATATTTATCTCTTTTCCTTTCACATATCTATTTATATGTCATGGGTTCCAAAATTTCTAGATTATACATTTTCTCATACTTCTTTCAAGCATATCTCATAACCTTTATCATATCATACTAACTCTTAATTTGCAATATTCTTGATAATTCTAATTAAAAGAGTTCTTATTGATTTTGAATTCATCCTTTCTCGAGTCTTTATAAACTCCATAATTTATCATTAACGCATTTAAGATTTACGAAATCCATTGCAAGATTGTACTAAATGTCCTTATGTTATAAAATCAGTAAGAGATATATTTCTCTAATTGTCATTGCCATTTCATATATTGATCTTACATTCTCCCTTTGTTGGGGTTAATTTCCATGCTATCCTTAAAATTTATATAACCCTAAACTTTTCTTTCTTCAATCAACATGTAACAAGTTGATTGACAAGTTTTGTAAGCATCTAACATATATCCCATGAATGCTCTTGATTTCTTGAAATCTATTAAAATTTATATAACCTTAAAACTTGATTTCTTTAATCAAAATGTACACTTGCAACACATATATTCCATGAATTCTTTTGGTCTCCTTACATCCATTTCCATATATCATTATTACTTCATCTAATATATTTCATTCTCCTCAACTTTATGAACATCATTTATCCAACTCATAGAACTTAAATTTTGTTTTGATTTTATACTTTGATGTTGCATTTCCAATTCTCAAATAATAATAATAAATTTTGAAAATGCTCATCCTTATAGAGAAAAAGGATACTTAATTTCCTCAACATCATTTATGTTCAATGCATCCTTATGGAGAACAAGGGTAATAAATTTCCTTAATAAACTCTTTTATGTTCAATGCATCCTTACATTGATCTCTCCATTTTCTTTTCCTAAAGAAAGTCGTTACTTTCATACTGTAAATTTCTATAATCTCTCCTTATTCCTTAACATTTGTTCTTTCCGCTCATTCAAATAATTTGATGTTCTTTTCCTCAACTATTATAGATATTTTCTCATTCAATCTCATGTAAGATTGCAAATCTCAAAATATCTTAAAGTTCTAACCACTTCTTTCTCCAAAAATTTGGATTTATGACTTATTCATAATCATCTTATTTTTCCAAACTTTACACTTAGGTTTATATATCACTATTTGTTTATAGGTATTCATTTCTCATGTTTTATCTCAACCTTCCTCCAAAAATATATTTTCCTCACTATATTTCTTAAATCTTTCAATATCACCACTCTATCATGTAAGTGGAATTAATATCTCTATTCATATTTAGTTCTTCATTTTCCTTGATCAATAAATATACTCCTCTTCATGATAATCCATAACTATATTTTCCCAATTCATCATATCAATATTTCTTTCTTATTTTTCAGAGTTGTTTCACCATCAATTGTAATTCTCTTTACTATAGTCCAAAAATTATTTTCAATATCCCAAAGTTATCATATCAATATTTCTTTAATCCTTGAAAATCCTTTTACGCTAATTTCCACAATTAATTTATCATACCAATTTCATTTCTATCTTAGGAATTTTGTTTTTGTTGTTCCATCAATAGGGCTATAATTTCTTTGTTAACCATACATCCTAATGGTTTAATTGCTTTCTTAATAAGTTTGGGATCATATTTCTGTCCCTTTTAACATATCAAACTCTCTTCTCCCATTTCATTTTATAAAGACCATATCTTTATATTCTGAAATTTTATCATTTCTTTATTAAATCCTTTACCTTTACTAAGTTTGGAGAGAAATTACTTACTTATCTCCTTATTCATCTTTACTTAAAACTATCCTCATTTATAAAATTTTGAATTATCTCACTTATCTCTTCAATTTCCTTTCAAGTAATATCATCTCTATTTTGATGATTAATTTCATTTAACTAATTGTCATAATACCATATATGTAGCAATTATAACTCTTACACTTATATTTATTCATATATTTATTATAAATTTTTATTTTTATAATAATTCTGAAGTTTCCTCTTTAGCTTTTATTTCTCATAAATCTCCATTTCACCTATTCCATAAGGTTGGAGTTTGTCCATCACATTTTCCAATTTATCACTTCTTTCTCTTTATCTCCATTCCTTCACTTAGTAATGGTCATATACATACTAGTATTGGTGTACTTTGTTCATACATATGTATGTTTACTCAGGGACTTTAGGTTAGACACTAACATTATACCTTACATCCATTGTAATGTTTTCCTTATTGATTTTTATATCTTACTATTCTATATTAGAATTCTTACTTGTTGAATAATATTTCTAGTCCTTTCATCCAATAATATCTACTTGTACTATACTATTCCTTCATAATAACTCTTTTTATACTCATTCTTAACTAATGAGTTTAACTCTTTTTATTCTCATCTTTTACTAATGAGTCAACTCTTTCTTCATGAATGAGTCAACTCTTTCCATATTTCTCAACTAATGAGTTTAACTCTTTCCTCACTAATGAGTCAACTCTTTGCATTTTCTTTCAACAATTGAGGCTACTCTTTCAAGACTTATCCTCACTAATGAGTCAACTCCTTCTATACTTATCTCTTACCCAATGAGTTTATCACATAACTCCTTCTCATCAACTAATAACTTATGTCTTATTCATATAACTCCTTCTTATCAACTAATAACCTATCTCTTATTCATTCACTATTCCTCATCCTTTAATTGGATATTCATCTTCATATTGGACATGATGGTCGCATCGGATGATGAATAGCTCGATGAATTAACCAACTGTGGATTTGACAGGGTTTTGAAACACATTTTATAATATATTTTTCAAAGGCAAGGGCGCCCCTTAGTAAATTTTTTTTTTTTTTAAAACAAAGCAAATGGACATTCTTTTATTTTAAAACTTGTTTTGAAAACCCAAGTCACCACTTCATACATAACATAAGTACAATTTGTGTACAAAATAAAATTCCATTGAAGGAATATGATTTTATTAAACTTCCAGATCCATCAGGTGGTCTACACAGATACAACCCCTTGTATCCTTACAATACTTGTCCAAATACACAATTCAAATTACAAAGTTCTAAATACAATAAATGCTCTCTATACAATGTTTCAAGGTATATACCTTTATTACTTATTCTTCACTAGTTCTTCAAGTCTTGAGCTCCTAAGTCTCCTTCTTTCAGATCTGAGATATTGTAAACATTTGAACATTTACATATCTCAAAGCTATCTGGTAGGGATAAGAATGTAAGTTATTGACAGAAATCAATATTCAACTATCCCATAATTCATTCTATCATAAACACATTCACATGCAATTATTATTTATATGAACATCTCATTTCCTTATCATTTGTGTTCACCTTTATACATACATAGTATATAAGAACACAGTTAAAATTGTAAAAATAATCAATAATCATTTCCATACAAAACTGATCAACTCCTTTCATTATAGGAGATTTGTATTTCAGCCGGCTTACTATACTTGGGATTTTTCCTTTGGGAAAAATATTGGTAATATACAATTACCTGGCATTTCATCATGCCATCCTTTAAGGCATTTCACTATGCCATTTTCATATGCATCATAATGCAAAATAAACAAGGACTACTATGCTTGCGATCCACAATGGCCTTGGGATAATCGTTGCTCAATAATCCACTTATACCATTCTCGTGAAATTACAATATCCATGTCCATATGGGAGGACCATGGCTGTCACAGTGTGGCCTTCCCATAATTGCCACCCGACTTTTAGCCTTTCTTAGGCTTGGTATTCAATATCATCAAGTTTCAGAGAGTGGGTGGCCAAACCCTCTTAACTCTCAGCCTATGCCTGTTTAAAACAAAACCACAAGCCTCAAAGCTTGTATGTAAAATAATACTTATACATATCAGACTATCATCCGTTTGCTAGAAATTTGGAATATTTTCTACTTTCCTATTCACTTAGGGTTGTTCTCAATTCTCAACTTAACCATTTAATACTTATTTTCCTCATCATTTGGTTGGATCATATTTCAATTTGAGGTATTTACCTTAATATATTGGTATCATACATGTCAATACTTCAAAACATAAGATCATGTATTAGACATGTATCTTCATGTAAAGGCATTCTTAATAATCCACCTACCTAATAAGGTATTCTTACTCCTTCAAATCGCCATAGTCTCGATCAACATATATCCACAAATCATATGTATAATGTCATTTTTCTAATCAAGGGTACATACCACATGGTCTTTTGATCATCCTTATGTAGGATAATCTGATTTCTTTTCTTCCTTGAATATCATATATCCAAGGGTTTAATATCATCTATACAAATACTATCTATATCATACATAACAATCTAATTTACATTGATGTTTCTTTTTCCTTATTGTTTTTGGTCATACAAGATCTCATCTTGTTTGATCATCCTTATCTCACTTACTATTTTTATTAGGGTTAGATAATTTGCTATCTTTTTATGTTCTTATTATTATTCAACGAGTTAGTGTCTTACTTGGTTGAAGTTAATTTATTTCTTCCTATCACTAGACACCTCCTCCTTATTTCAGGATGACCAAGCACTTACCAGGTTAAAGTCACGCTCAAAAGTGGTTAATACAACCCTCATGTAAGGAGGCGTTTAGACCTCTCTTACGTCCAATGGGAGGTGAGGGAAAAGCACTTGGCTCTTGTATACCCCCTATAACCACAATGTTCAGTCCACTTTGAGTGGTACTAGCTCAACCTTGACAAGGTTCCTATGAGCTCTTTACCTTAAGTCCCTTCTCTAATTGATTTTAATTAATTTCCATGGATATGCACAATGTCATCCATGGATGTTCATTATTTTCCTATTTTGGGCCAAGGAAATGATAAATCATTCCTTATATTGTCCTACTAACTATAGCCCTTATTAAGTCACATGATCATTCATTCATCTTAGTTGTCCATGAATTTCTATATTTCATTAGTTTACATTTTTGGTGATTTATGCTCCTTATATCTTAACAATTACTTTAACAATTGAATAAATTTTTTGACAATAAGTAATTCATCAACTTGAAAGCATAAATCAAATATAAGTTTAACAACTATATACTAACATTCTTCCTATGAATGTAACTTAAGCTAGTGAAATAAAACTAACATGATCCTAAGTTATGAAACACATCTTTTATCGTAATGAAATCATGTTTAAATCCTAATTTACACTAACATGATCCTAAGATAATCAAATCTACTAACAAATTACTCGTTTAGGGCATATCATACTATAATTTAAAGATTACACTATCATGCTTTCTAACTGAGAACATAAATCACATTTACACTTCTATACCCAATAAAGACAATTAAAACTTAAAACATAAATCACATTTACACTTCTATATCCAATAAAAAGACAATTAAACTAATTTTATTAAGATTATTATAAACCTTTAAATATGATCCAACCATTAGATCTTAGGTGTTTTCCTTAGATTAAGGGTTTTAATTAACTTTAGGGCTTTTAATCCATTAAGATCCAAAATCATATTCACTTGCTTTTGTCACATTTCATCCATGATCTAACTGGATTCCATCATAATATCATCCCTTTAATCCATCCCAAGGATTCGATCATACTTGATCTCATTGATCAAGTGGGTCCCTTTGTATTTTTTTTTATTTTAGGGTTTTCTACCATAAAGGTTAGATCCCCTATTTTATCCAAGATCTGTCCAAATTAACCATAGATATTACTTTATTATATTATTATATCATCACTAAAATAAATTTACAAGATCTGATCACCTCAGATCTTGAAGATCTTAGAAAATGGACACTTATTTCCAAAATATAGAAAAATACAGAAATAAATTTTAGAAATTTTATGACTTCATTAGAAACTAGACATTACAAGCTTTCTATAGCTTCTTTCTGATCTCAATTTGGAGTTCATATGACTCCACAATCTTAAATTGAAGTTTTTACCATTCCTAGGGTCTAGATTTGATCTGGGCCCACCAGAATTAATCTCTCTCAATTGAGGGTCCAAACCTTGTTAGATTTTCTTGAAAATTGTACCCTATGGGTTTTTGACCCTCCTGGATTGATTGGAAAGCTCAGAATTTCAATCTGAGCTCTCTATCACCATAATTTGAAGGGGCTGGTATTTACTTTATTTTTTCCATTTTTCATTCAAATTAAATTACAGAAAAATAAAAATTACACTAAAACATAATAAATATGAATGGGAAGTAATTCCACCTACCTGATTGGAGAAAAAACATATATTTGATGCTCAATTTGAGAGAATTACCGGTTGATGATAATATAGCCCGATTGTCTACCTTTTTGTAGTTTTCTGTTGTTGGAACCGTTGGATCTTGAAATTGATTTGGGGCTTTTGTATATAATGTAGTGTAGGAGGTTATGGACGGTGGAATTGATCAGATTCTTCCTGGAACGGAGTGCCTAATTGAATTTAGGTCTCTTGTTCCACTTAGAAAGAGGAGAGAGAAATAAGAAAAATAGAGATTGGGGAGGGATGAATGAGAATTTGGGGCTGAAACTCCAAGGAAGATTTTGAAATTTCGTGGTTAAGGTTGTGAAAATTTTTGGAAAATTTTGGGACATATTTATAGCCAAATTTGAATTTTTTATCATTTCTTTTAATAAGATATTTTATTACTTTAGATTTTTTTATTACAAGTGCATTCTCCATTCTCCACTACAATCTCCACTACATTCTCCACTACCAGCAATAATGCACTGAGCAATTATTGTTGCTTCTAGAACGTTGGCCCACTTTGTGGGCCCCACTTTTATGTAAAAAGACGTTTTTGCCCTTATAACTCTAAAATTGGAGAAAAATAGGCATTATTTGTCCGAACTCGGAATCGAGCGTACTTAGTGGCGTTGGAATCGTATTTCTATGTACTTCCTGAATATTGAGGTCTTATTTCTTGGATATGGAATATAGGTAAAATTACCATTTTGCCCCTAAATGGAGAAAATTAAGGAATTTTCATTTTAACTCAGAATTGAACGTACTTAATGTTGTTTAAATCAGTTTTCCAAGTACATTCTTAATTTATATATTTTAATTCATGATATAATCTCAATAAAAAGAGAATTTTCAATAACCTAATATTCCAGCCCAGACTTTCTAAAAATTCAAACTTTATTAATTTGCCTTAATAAGTTACAAAAATTCAGGGTCATTACAAAATGATGCTACACATCTCCTTCATCTTCATAAAAGGAGTATTATCATACACTTGAGGTCACAACTATCTATGCCTAAATGACAAAAGGGATAACATATTAACACTATACCTAGCAGTCAATAGCAAGGCCTTGAATGTTATACACTCTTATCAAGTCAAGATAACACTTTGAAAGACATCTTCGTATATTGACAATTAACCAGCTCGCACTGTAACAATGAGTTAGGCATTGGATTTTTATAAAACTAAATCAAGTAAGAAATGTGATCCCAGTAAAGTTAAGCCCCATGCTCTCTTGAGGATATGTAGTAATAATAATATATGCCTTCTTTTAACATCAAATGGCTAAAGGGATGCAAATTTATAACCAATGATACTACATATTTAACTTATTTCAATGAAGATAGTATTATTATTATTATTATTATTATTATGCATTTGAGGTCACAATTACCTATAGCTAAATGATTAAAGAGAGAATGTGCTAACGCGATAACTAATAGTATACAGAGAAGGCTCTAAAGGCCACACTCTCTTATAGAATCATAGTGATACTTTAGAGCATCAACAAACCCAAGTTGTAAAACTGAGACAACAACCCATTCACGTTGTAAAACCTATCCCAAGATGGCCTTGAAGACAATCAAAGCCATTGATCATTATAATTTGTTTATGTGCAGTTGACTTCTAACTAAGGGTCTTTTCTTTGTATGTTTGTATGTATTCAGTAATCAAATATTTATTTATGTATTTAGTCACCAAATAAATGTAATTAATGGCCTATGATAACTAAGAAAAGAAATTCTAACACTCGATGTAATCGGAGGAATGCATCTAATAATCACTCAAGAAATAATAAACCTTTGACTTTACCTAGGGAAAATCGGCCCTCATTTTCCTTTTTATGTGATTATTTTTACACATCACACTTGAATGTGAAATTTGACAGGAACAATGATATTTGCTCTCAATCTTTCCTATTTATGCTCTTCTTAGGTCTTCCTTGTTGCTTCTTGTAATGACGTGGTAACATAGGACCTAGGCCATTGTTAGGCCATATATTTGCGCTATCCATGGGGCTAATGATGGGCAAATAGGGTCTAATATATCTCTTTTATACCAATGAGACATATAACCCTCTAGTACTTCTTTCTTGGACCATATACATGAGATGGCATGGGGGTAAGAATTATAGTGAGATTCCATTTCCTACAAGAAGAATAGTACTTGGGCAATGTAATAGTATATTGATCTCTCTAGCTGCAACCAACTTAAACAAATGTCTCTTCCCCAACTCACTTGTACTCTTTCTTTCTTAGTAGTCTATATATTCATCATCACTTTCTTTATACCTTCAAGCATACTTACGATAGGCTTATCTCTATGCTCTCTTGCCTAATTGTTGAAAAACTAGCATAAATTATTGCAAAGGATGTCATGTTTTACGAAAGTGTTGAAGTGACTCCTTGACTAGTATTATCATGGCTTATTTGTAAAGTAGTTCACTACATTTGGATTCTTCATAGTCAACTGATTTATTGCATGTGTGAAGAATGAAACATTGGATGTTGTGGTTGCATTCCATTATAACTCCTTGAAAATACTCTTAAGGAACCTTGAATACATGAAATTTACATGTAGATACATAACACAATTGTGTGATCACTATTAAGGACAATTTCTGTAAGACATCTCACAAATCCTTCCTACTTGTCAATGATAAAAATATAAGACTGAGCATCAATTTCTTCTATTAAGATATATAAGCTTTTACTAGGGTTCTCTTCTTATAGATTATCTGCCACACTTGCTATATGGCTCTTTGTCTCATTTGTTCAACTGTTTCAAGGAACACATCTATTGATTTAGGCTAGCCTTGTATGTGCCAACACATGCCCAAGGCATTCTTATTTGAATGAATCATCACTAACCCTTGCCCCAAACCTTTATTAGGTAGCCTATAGTAGAAATTGGTAGACCCTCTACGATCCTTTAGGTTTCTCATACATGCAAGTTCTAAAAATGAGAACTCATCAATGTCAACATCATCACATAAGACACTCTATATGGGGCAAGAGTCCTACGTGGTATATATGTGAATTGTATCTCATAATGTAGTTTTATGGTAAATAACATACTTTTTCATTCTTTGAAGAAGCAATAAACAATATCTGAAGACCTACTAGAACCAATTAAGACAATATTTTTACAGATCAAGCAACATATATGTATTTATATACTTAACTCAAACAAATCAAATCAAATTAAACTAATCTAATGCAAATATTTCCTATGAGTTTCAAAACTAAAATACACTAATAAAGCCCTAAAATCAAATAGTACTGACTATTATGAGTAAATTAAAATGCATAAGTGTTCATTGTTAAGTAAAAAATTAACAATTGAATCAAACTTATAGAAAAAACAACAAGGTGAAAGTAGTTTAATCATCAAAGGATGATATAGGCCTTATATATTTTCCTAACAAAGCCCCTGCAATATCTAGAATAACAACGAATGGGCTCCCACACGACATTGTTTAACCCATTCTGGAAAAACTTCAATTTTTATTGCATTTAAAAGAAATCCCCAATTTGAAAATCCTATAAACTATTTTATCTACAAAATTAAAAAATCCCCACTATCTCTTAAAATAAAGCACTGAGATTAGAACTACTTAAGGTCAAATTACATTCAAGTTGTCCAAAAGATCATAAAAGTCTGATTTTATATCATATATAACAAATACCAATTCAAAAACACTAGAAACTATTTCAACCAACAAAACCCCAAAAATCCCCGTCATGTTCTTAAAGCAAAAGACTTGAGATTGAAAATATATTATATTAAAATACATTCGCATGGAAAAGTCCACATACATATTGTATCAAGGGATTTTCACACCCTCTCCGATCCCTTTGAACTCCCATAACATTTCTACCTTTCTGGGTCCAAAATAATATCAACTATTATCAAAAGCTTCCTTCAATTCCAAGTTTAGATCATTAGAGCAATATAGGGGTCCAAAATCCCTTAAAATCTCTCCAGCTAGAGTTCTTTTTTGACCAAGGAAGGACCGAAAGTCTAAGAACAATTTTGCACTTCCAAAGCTATTCCTTTTATAAAATTAATGGAAAATGGATGAAAGTCCTACATTGAGACACTTAGTAAAGGATCGAGGTACCATCATTATCATCATGTGAAGACCTGGGTTTTTATGATGCAATTTTATATTAACAACGAGATTGATCTCTATTTTAAAACAATTTTTGCTAAAAGGATGCAGTGCAAGTTTTCTTTCAATCAAAACTTTTGTATAAAAACCCTAAGCATCATTAACAAATCTCAGTGAACAGATAATGCATAAGGCCATGGCACGTTTTTTGACAAAACATAAAAATGAATAATTACTACTCCCAAGATTGTTAATCACAGCCCAAGTTACAAATAAGCACTTACAGCCAAGTTTACATCAAATACAAAAGGGTTACTAGATAAGTCCTCACTCAGCCTTACCTGTGCTCACTTGACTGTGGCCCTAACGCTCTTTGATGCTCCTTCTAATTATACGTTGTTTGATCTGGAAAAAGATGGATTGGGTTGAGTATTCATCATATTCAGTAGAGAACCTGATACTACTATTTTGAAAACACGACATGCGAGAGGAATTATGCTAAGTTTAGTCATATGAACATGCAGTTCTGTTTTTGGATAAACATGAGGGTGTATGCATAAACTATGAGGTTCATAAATTAGCAAGATGAAGAATATGAAATCCAAGCATAGTAAATCAACTCATGCATGCATAAATCTCGGCAAACATATCAAGCGGACTAATCAATGACAATGGCAGATATGAAAATCTTAAGATACTAATAAGACAAAGCAGACAAGGGCCTTTCAATAAATCACTCAAACTGACCAGTCACGAGTACTCGTATACGACCATCTTAATGTTATATACATATCGATAAAACTAAAATCATAGGATTAACTATGCTCACGATCAGCACACAGCTGGAATCGTGTATCTCTAGTATCCAGAGACCAACCCATCATAGCCTCCATGGCGACTATGGATGTCCTAAAAAAGGGTGCCGTGAACACCTCCAGTGGTCGTCCCTATTTACCACAATGGTCGAATCTCAATCATCACAAATTGTGCAATTTATATCACTATTTTCAAAACATGTATGCAGTGCTTATATAAAAACTATTTACCAAATATGCAAGCAATTGCATGCAAGATCATAAGGAAAATTCGCATACTCATTATGATAATATCATATCACAAAAAGCATACTAAACACGGTTATCAAGATTTAAATAAATCAATTAGAGTTTAGGAATGCATTTAAAAACTTAATAGTATCAGACTACCTACCTCGATGTCTCTTGGATTGCTTTTCCCTTCAATTCGAGCTCTAGATTGCCTTTGTGAAGTCCTGGGTATTATTTGAAAAATAAAAAATCAAGTATTATTTCCTATTTTTACAGATCAATGACTAGACCTATACCAAACGTTATAGATCTCTGATTTATGGGTCTCCATGTTGAATCTCACTTATAATGGTTGATCTATATGATTTTAGGTTATATCTAGGTATATTGATCTCCTAATATACCTAACGGATCAATTTATGAGCATTGATCATCTTTGATCTTGTAGATATATGAGATTTTCATAGTTTTTAGGCTATAGTTACATCAAACAGTCTTATGATCCTAAATTTTATTATATAAATAGATCCGCATCGTAATTACAAACGCAATAGTTTTTTCGGATAGTTGATCGGAGTTATATAGCCTCCTTAATTGCATTTTTAGCGTCGCACATCAACGGGGGATCCAGATTTGTCCACGTAGGGCCCACGCGTCACAGTTCCCAGGACGCATGTGCATCCCGGTCGAACTGCGACCGCACTCGCACCACCACACATGCCCAAAGGGCACCCAAGAATGTGCGTTCTAAATGTGTGTCATGTATGTGCGTCCCGAGTACCTGATTAGGTCGACCAGATGAGGTGATCCGATCTAGACCGTCCAATCATCCTGGTCCCTGATCAACATCTAAGATGCCCTCAATACATCAATGTCCTAGGTTTTCTAGGCTTTTGGGGTCCCACCAACTCATCGGACAGCTCAGATCTCCCATCTGAGCTATCCAAGTGGTCACCGTTTCTGGTTTCACCGGCAATCTGCCGGTCAGTGAGACCAGATCCGGCTTGGATCTTGAGGGAAAATGAGTGAAACAAAGAGGGAAAGGGGGAAGGGAAGAGGTTTTTGCTTGGAAGCCCGAGATGGAGCTTGTTGCATGCTTGAACTATCGGTTGAAACCCTCCTTGCTGGAGATGGTAGAGAACCGGATTTGATTGGAGAAATCACAGTGATGGAAGGGGGAGAGTGGAGAAATTTATAGGAGGGGAAAGGTGTTGCTGCCATTTTTTTTCAGTGTTGCGTTGCAAGAGCAGTGCAGTACGACAGCTGGAAGAGAATGGCAGTGGAGAGGTCGGTGGAGAAGGAGAGGTGTCATTATCAAAACGACCCTCCACGTTTTCGAGCAATTCTAAATTAAATTAAATTTACAAAAATACCCTCTATCTTCAAAAGCACATAACTTGGTCATACGAACTCCGTTTTCAGCGTTCTTTGAGGCCTTGGATTCCATTTCGAGTGTAGAATCTAATGATGCAGATATTTCTTACAAATTTCATTGTTTCTTATTTTAATTAAAATAAAACATCTAACTACCTATTAATATAGTTAAAGATATTTGAATTTCTAAAATAAACAAGTTGTAACTAATTAGCAAATAGCAAATATCATGATTGATTATGATTGTAAAAGTGATACAAAAATATCAAAACAACTTGAGTCATTACACATCATCATCGAGACCTTATACCAGTTAGGGGTCGGCCAAGTGAATTTTATTCCTTTATTCCTCTCTATTAAGTATCATGGTTTTATTTAGTCCCATAGTTTTTAAATCCTTCCTCACCCCTTCTATCCACTTTCTTTTGGGTCTTCCCTTTGTCCTTTTAGAACCTTACACTTACATTGCCTCACTCTTTTTAGCCAGTGCTATTTTTTGGTCTCCTTTGGACATGTCCAAACCATGCAAGTCTAATCTCCCTTATCTTGTTACCAATATGAGATATGAGATTTTAATTGATAAGTCCTTGAATGAGAAATTACGTATAAATAAGGATAGTAAAGTGAAAATTCTTCTTATATATTAAAACAACTTGAATGTGAATAATTTAAAATTTTTGAAATTGCCTAATGGGATCTACACCCCTCCCTTAAAAGTAGAGGGTGACTTTTCTTAATATAATAGTATAGATATTAACCACATGAATTTGATGATCATTTATAAATGAGTAGTCAAGGATAAAAAAAGGCAATGGGGTACTGCAAATTCTTTTGGCAATTAAGGCTCGTTCTAGCACCACACGATACATGTTTCAGTTGTTAGGCTCTCATCCCATAAAATAAACTAACTGCACTACCAAAAAGTACTACAAGACATAGTAACAACTTTTATTACTGAAGTTTTTTGTTTTGCCACTGTATAAGGAAATTGCCTATTTTGCATCAATCGAGTGGCTACAATTGCCTGAGGTGTGTAATCCATTGGATCCGTTTCTTCCACCCTGACATCTGCAAATGGACGGTTAAGATCACTAGAAACCTAACTTAACCTAACCGAAAGAGACGGATAATGAATTCCGTTAAGTTCCAAGGAACTGCCACATGGGTTTATGTATTAAGATGGGTTACCTTGCCCTCATGCTTGCCACGCATTAATTTATGAAATGACAACAATGGCCTTACGTTCTTTTATTTTAGGCCACCAAATGTGATACGAACAAGGGTAAATACGTCATTTAAGTGGCTGCGGCGAATAGACAGGGCGTTGGCTGATAAACCTATTACAAAAGTCGGGTTCCATGCCAGCGATTGACCCAATTTGTAACGAGTGGAATAATGCCACGTGTCCTCGGGGGGTCGTCGGCCGCTGGATGTCAGCGGACTTGAAAAGTATTTGTCTGTTATATTTAATGAGTCGCCTTCGGTTCCACCGGCTACCAAAATCCAGAGTCTAAGTGTAGGATTGGAGTTCTGAAGCATAGTCAAACGGGGAAGGAAGATCTCCCTGGGGATGCGACTGATTTCTAGGGTTTATTCTTGGCCCTTTTCTATTTCTCTTGCGTTCTGTGTTTGAGATTGATGTCAAAAAGCATTGATTTCGCCTTGCATGGCGTAAGTACTAGGAGCTATTCAGCGGAAGGTACCTCATTTTTCCATTTCTGGCTTCATTTTCTTCTTATTTGGTGTGTCTTTTTGTAGAATGGATTTCCTGTTTATTTATTAGTTTTTCATTGCATCTTACATTTAGAATGTCTTTTGTTAAATATGATTATAAGAAATTCAACACGGAAGAAATCGTGTGCAAGTAATTTTTACATGATCGTTGATGAATTTGGTCTGTATCTGAAAATATGGTCTTGATTTGCCTGGGTGGCTGTAACCTCAAATTCTAACTGTAGCAAGACGAAGTTTCATCTATTCTTTGAAATTGTTTAATATGAACTGTGATCAGTTTACTTTATAGACGATGGCGAGCCTTTTTAATATTCACCAACATGAAGGTCGTTTAATTAGGGTTCTAAATCTATTTTTTTCAATAGTGGGGTAAAACAAGACGCCCGACAATTTGTCTGTGCAATTTCTGCAATGGTGCTTGCGTGATCCATTCATCCTTTTGGCTCTGTTGGAATCATACAAATAGTAGTAAACCAAGGCTGATGGCTGCGGGAAATCAGACCTGGTTGACCATGGTGGGGCAAATCTATGGGACATGACAAAATCAGTTACTGACACCAAAAGTGATCTATAAGAGAGGACAACGGACAAAGTATTGGAATACTCAAATAAATGATTAGGTTCCAAATACTTTAACTGCCTGAACTCAGAAAACAGTTCATCATTTTTGCTAAACAAATTTAAATACCACTAGCCATAATATAAGTCTGATAACAAAGATCAGAAAAAAAAGAAGACAATCTAGTGTTAGAAGAGTTTGAAACCTTACAATTCAGAAAAAAAGAAAAGAGTTTGAAACCCATGCAAATAGTTGCAGGAGCAATTTTATTTAGGAAATTGTTCTGCTGACTTGTGATGGCGTGGAAGAGTTCTGTTAAACCATATGGATAGATTGGAGCAAGTCTGGAATGATTCACTTGGCTGGATTCATTGGATACAAAGTAACTGAGGAATAAAAGATTGAGAATAGAGGGTGGAATTTGGTGAAGGAGATACTAATCTCTCACTATTTTCATCTCTGTGGGGTTTCTCTAAGACAAATACTTGAGCAAGATTACAGTGAGTTGCCAAAAAGAATTTGATGTGGATCCAATTTGTCAGAATGCAAGAATGGATCTAAGACTTTGGGGCTAACTTTAATTTATCTATGCAAAGATACCAAATTACCTAACATTGGAGTAGAAAATATGATCTGTCGAATTTTTATTTCTGCACTGTGGTGAGCATCCAATAGATGAAAGTGAAACTGATGAAGGGTGTTCTTGGGTTTGAAAGATTTTGTGATCACCTTCAAACTCATTAATGAAGAGACTAGACAGAAATTGACATTCTCTTGAGAGTCTTATCTCGCAAAAAATCTATGTGCCCCTTGTTTCCAGTAGAAGCCTGATGACATTCTTCAAGGTGGATGATGGGAGGAAACTATACTTGTAAGAAAAAGGCACTTAAGAAAGCACAGCTTGATGCACGAAGCTCCCGTGTATGCAGGGTTTGGATCAGGGGCGAACCACAAACGGTCAATAGTATGGAGCCTTACCTTGCATTTTTACAAGAGGCTGTTTCCATACCTCAAACCTGTGATACGATAATGACTTTACTGTTGCGCCAAGGCTCCCCGTCTTCTAAGGAAAAGGCACTCCTATCCTTAAAAGATTGCTTTTATGAGTCATTGTGCAATTTGATGTATTATGATGGATGCAATGCTAACACTTATCACCTTCGGGGACGAATTCTGAAGAGGCGCGGGTGTGATGATCATCCTCCTAATGCTCTTATATTGGAAGATATTTGCTTGCAACTCCTTATTTGTGAGATCCTACAAAATTCAAGAGTAATAGTGAGCATTTACATTGAGAGCAAAAGCACTTGAATTTTGAAGCCATACAAGAATAATTGGTTCATGAGAGAAGTTCATGTACTAGTCTTTACATGTTGTATTAGTTCCACTTCATCTACTTAAGTGTAAGGAGTGCAATGTAATTTTATCTGATGGTGCATGCGATAGATTGCTCGAACATCTGTAGGAATGACATTTCTATCCATGACTGAAGGTTTGAACAGAATATTTGTTCAAAAGGTTATTCTAATATTCTAAATTTGGAGAAGCTGACTACTCTAGTAGCACTCATCCATAAATTGGTTATTGGTACAAATAAAATAGAGAAATGTAACTGACGTTTATTGGAGATTAGGAATTGAGCATGTCTTTTTTGGTATGGTAACATGTTAAAAGCTTCCGTGCTCCTTCTAGAAAAAACTAGCTCTACAAAGACAATGGAGAATGTGAAGGTGAATCCTTCAAGCTTAAAGGTAACCCAATATATGCTTGTGATGGAGAGAGAACTTAGAAAATGCGAATGAGGATGCTATAAATACTGATTTACAAAGAGCGTGAAGTTTGACAAAATCTTGGACATCAACCATAGTAACTTGAAGTTTAAACAATGAGAGTTTACTCTTAGAAGTGATAACAAATTCTTCATATGGTGAAGAAATGAAGAGGAAATAGTCAACTTTACTTGGTTGCATGCTAAGCCTGATGGAAAATCAAGAGCAATAATTTTTGAGGTTGCTAGGGATGTGAACAATTATCTATAGGATATTTAAATAGTGATTGGCAGCCCTAACAGCATAGAACTATTCAAGATCAGAGAGCCTCCAATTGTTTAAGAACATGAACTCCTGTTTCTGTTCTTAAATGATCAAAGGTTCTCTATTCTTGACCAGTTCTGTCTATGTTTTAGGACTAGCAGTCGCAGGAGATAAGCTTAGTATACTGACATATATCCACAATTTGTTGTCCCATCCCTTGAACTTTTAAATTTCTCTTGGTTGATGCCAACCTTAAGATGTGGAAGATTAAACATTTGAAGAAAATTCTTCTCATGAATGAAAAGGTAAGATGTGGAAGATTAAACTGTGTAGCTAAGTCTGTGACTTCCAAAAGAAGATTTCTGATTGTTGGACTAGTGTGAGGTGTTGGCATCCTAAAGATGCAAACTCAAGTATAAGTCTGCTAATCTCAGGATAACAGATGCATTGAAGGTTCTTCAGAAGTCCATGATTCAGCAATTTAATTCTGGAGAGGAATTTTATTGAAATCTGTGAGTGAGAAGGAGATTGAAACATCATTTACATGATTCTCAAGGCTCAAGGCTTTCATTGTCCTGAAAATTTCTCCATTAGTTTGGTTGTTGTTATCTTTTATCCTTTTATTTTCTAGGTAAAGTAGGGTTTGCCAACCTTGTGGAAAGAAAAAACATGACCATTAATTCTTGGGGCAACACTTAGAAACTTAGGAATTTGGGGATTTTGAAGTAGGCCTCTTTCAATTTTGTCTGGTAATTGCAAAATGGCTTGGGATGTTAATATGCATTTAATATTGAATTTCCAATTCTGGGGAAGGTAGCTGGCTATCCTTTAGAGTGACATGTAATGAAACTCTACCCAAAGGGTTCTTCTGATGATTGGTTTGCTCTTTGTTGTTGGCGCTGCTTGATCCGTGCATTGCTAAGGATCCTTACTTTCTATTGAATTGATGTTTTAATAAGTTCTTAACCATGGATCACTTATCCATTACCCTAGCAGGTTAGTGTAAAGAAGAGAATTTTACTTATCCATCACTTATTCTAGTATGACGTGAATGGCATTGCTAGCCACTTGATCCACGGTGGAGAATTTTTTTTGCACTTTTTGGTGTTCTAATTTCAGGCCTGGAACATAGGTGGAATAGTCTAAGATGCCTCGAGCATCTGATTCATTTGTTGCAAAAAATAACATCAAATCATCCGATTATAGAAGGTAACTGATAGTGAGATCTCCTTTTGTAAAAGGAGAAGTAATGCTTGTGTCTCTAACTGCATCATTGAGAATAACTGTTGATATTTCCATGATATTGCAAAATAGATAAGGTGAAATGAGGTCTCCCTGTTGGATACCTTTAGTACTATTAAAATACCCTTTAGGTGTCCCATTAATCAAGATGGAAAAAGTGACAGTATCAACATACTGACTAATCCATGAGATCCATGTGTCATTGAAGCCTTGTTTCTTGATGAAGGCATGCAAAGCATTTTCAACATTATTAAAAGCCTTTTTAATATCTATCCCACCTTAATGCACATGAAATTAAGGCAGGTCCACCTTTGTGGAATTGTGAACCAACTCATGAGATAACAAGATATTATCAGAAATAAGCTGCCCCTTAGTGAAAGCAGATTGGACTAGGCTAATTACATATCCCATTACCATTTTAAGCCTATTCGCTAAAATCTTTCTGATAACTTTTGTAGAGCAAGTTGCATAAAGAGAGAGGGCAAAATTTATCAAAAAAAGAGACATTAGTACCTTCAGGAATGAGATTGATGTAGATGGTGTTCTACTCCTTGAACATTTTTTCCTTTTGAAAGAAATTGAGAACAATAATAATAAAATCATCTTTGATAAGGTATCAAAAGCTTTTGAAGAAGGCCTCATTGTATCAATCTGGTTAACTTCTGAAATTTCTATGTCAGAGATCTCTTGAGTTAACATGTCAGGTTCGTTAGATGAAAGTTTTCTAACATACTCCAGTGTGCACAATCAGCATCTTGAATTTTTTAAGCAAGTAAATCCTTCTAGTATTTCAGAATAATAGAGCTAACTTCATCAGGGTCTTTTGTAAAGCTTCCAATGAGGTTTCTAAGTTCTGTGCACATTTCTAGAATTCCTTCTGTTTGCGACCGAAGCATAAAAGAACTTAAGAGTTAGAATCTCCCAAATACAACCAATTCTGCTTTGATTTTTACTTTAGCATATTCTCTTCATGTGCTGCAATAGTACGAATAGTGGTTTGAGTGTCTTGCACCTTTTCAATAAGTGATGAGTTCCAGGGAGAAGTTTTAAGAGAGGATTGGGTTGTTTCATGCTCCTTCCAATTTTCAAGAAGTTCAATGTCAATTCTCCCAAAAATGTTGCTATTCTTTCAAGCATCAGTCTACTTTTTTCAATTTTTGAATCAGTTGATACATAGGATTTGACAACTTCCTATTGGCCATACTCTCTCCACCAGTTTGTGTATGGAAATATCATTCAACCACATGTTATTAAATCTAAATGGCTTAGGACCTTCCTTGCCATAATTTTCTATAGATTCAGTGATAGGAGAGTTATCTGAGATGCTCAGGCATTTAAAATCGGCTAGGGAGTGAGGATAATCTTGCAAGCAGAAAATGTTAACCATAGCACGATCAACCTTGAGTAAATTCACTCATCCTGCTGTTTATGTCAGGAATATCCGCAGCCAATACTGCAGAGATTAGAGAACCCATTGTATTTGATGCATTCTTTAGAATCGTCCATTTCTACAACTACCAGAGATGTGCACCCTATTTTTTCAGAAGTAATAACATTAAAATCTCCAAGGATCAGCCAAGGGTTTTTATTAATATCATCAGCACATAACTCAATATTAACAAGTAAAATTTGTCTTTCCACTCTACTATGCAGCCCATGTACTCTGGAAACACAAATTGTAGCATTTGGAGGCTTAAAACAACCCAAGCATGGATGATCTGGACATTTTTTAACGGAAATATGAAGATCAACTATGGTAGGATTCCACAGTCCAAAGAATGTTTCTGAAGTTTATAACATGTAGCTCTAGTTTCACTGAGGATAACAATATGAAAATTATTTGCATAATGAGCTTTCTTACCTCATTCTGTTTTTCAAAGGTGCCTATACCTCTTGCATTTCAATTCCTGATACGAATCATTTGAATTTGTTAAATTTTTTTTACGAGTCGGCATTTTCATGACTAGCAACTGATTGATCTTATTTCCTTTTTCTGTTGTGAGTTATGATGAATTGCTGTTGCTGTAAGCTAGGTGAAGCTTCATCCTTATTTTATCCTTTTTTAGCCTTGAAGTAACATGCTTATTTTTGAGTCCTTTTTCTTGTTTTGATAGCAGGAATATCAAAGTCTTCCCTAGAAGTATCATTTGGATTGATCTCATCATCTTGGGCAGGATTCTCTGCTAGGTTATCGTTTGTAGTATCCACTTTATGAGAAACAACTGATTCATCAGAAATTTTAGACTATATTTTTGGAGTCTTGACTCATCTGATTTCTTTTTTGCCATTACATGTTGGTCTTCCATAAAATTAGTAACTTTGGCCATTTGATTACTTCTAGTTTATCCACATTTGTAGCAAGAATTATGAAAGAAGATTCAAGGCTAAAGAAGACAATAAAATACCTCAAAGAAGATTAAAATGCAGAATCTGAAGATTTTTCAGCATCCACAAATGAACCATTCTGGACATGGAGTGTTGAGATACTGTTCTAGTACAGGATCCAGATCACATGACTTTTGTCATTTGGCTGCTCCTCTCTGTCTCTCTCTAAGGCAATGGAGAGTTGTTCAACCATTCACTGATTAAATTTATATAGAGATTTCTTGTAAATATTCACTGGACAGTCTCAAAGAGATTGTTTATCTCAGTCTGGATTTTCTGAAATCTTTACTCTGGGAGCTCTGTGAATGAAGTTCTGATGCACTTGCAAAGGAAGGATCTGGAGACAAAAGCTACTGATTTCTTCCTCAGTTCCCAATTTGGACTCTTTGTTTCTCTTCTTTCTTGCTCATTAGAGATCTCTGGTTTTTTGTTCTCTCTCCCTTGATAACAAAAACATCTTTCACGAACAAGTGTGGAAGATTTTGGGCTGCAGTAAGATCACGCGAGTATAATGAAGTATATTGTGTGTGTAGTTGTAATGAACTTTCTTATTTAGAAGTTTTCCCATTGCGTTCCTAGGTTTTGTCTTGCTTTGATCTTTGATCAGTGTTAGTGTTGTTTTATTCTTTGGTGGCATTTGTTGTATATTTGGTAGAATTATAGTAGTAGTTTGCACTTGTTGAATATAGCATAGTATTGTATAGCTTTACTTAGCCTTAGTTTTAGCTTTGTCTTATTTTTAGTCCCACATTATAGAGTTAGGAGCATGTAACTATCCTTGTTTAGTATATAGATGTGTTAAGTGTGAGGTGCAAAATCACCAACACACATTCACCCATTCTAAGGGTTTCTCTCTATCTCTCTCTCTTGGCTCTACTTTAACATGGTATCAGAGCCATAAGAAAACCCTAATTATCTACCTTCTCCTTTTTTTTCCTTTTGGTTTGGCTGTGTATCCATTCCGGCAATTCCTTTGGCGACCATGCTTCTTTACTGGTTACCCCTCTGTCATCTGTAGCATTCCAAGATCGCCGCTACGGCCACCAGATTGTTGCTGTTGCCAATCTTTGCCGCAGACCACCCAGATAAGTAATCATGGCTTCTAAAAATGGTATTTTCACTTCTGTAATTTATGGATCTTCTGTTATTACGTCGGAGAAATTAATTGGTGGTGAAAATTATCTGTCTTGGTTTGCCTCTGTGGAATTATGGTTTATGGGTCAAGGTTTTGAAGACCTTTTGCTCAAGAAATAACAAGATATTTCTGTTGCAGACAAAGTGCAATGGAAAAAGATTGATGCACAATTATGCAGCCTATTATGGCAATCCGTGGATCCGAAAGTTTTACATCATCTTCGCGCCTATAAAACGTGTTTCAAATTTTGGACCCAGGCCAAGGGCTTATACACGAATGATATTCAATGTTTTTACAAAGTTGTTTCTGACATTGTTCATGTTAGACAACAGGACATGGATCTTTCGACTTACATAGGAAAGATTGCGTCCCTTAAGGAGGAGTTCTTGTGTCTAATGCCTCCTACTGATGGTGTAGAAGCCCAACAAACATAGACCGATAAGTTTTTCATGGTGTTGACTCTCATTGGGCTTTGCCCTGACCTTGAATCTGTCAGAGATCAAATTCTGGCTAGACCTTCGGTGCCCTCATTGGATGAAGTATTTGCTTGCTTGTTGTGTATCTCCTCTACTCAAGTAGTTACTTTTGATGGCCCTTCAGATTCCTCAGTTTTGGCTTCTCAGGCAAACACTAGAGGTGGTGGTGGTAACCGAGGACAGCGTCCTTAGTGCACATACTGTAATAAGATTGGACACACTTGGGATCGGTGTTACCAACTACACGGGCGACCTCCTCACACTGCTAACATTGTCCAATCATCCGACACCCAGTTACCTGACTCATTTGAGGGCTCCACATCTTAAAATATTACCCTGACTGGTAGTGACTATGATGCGTACCTCCAATATCATGCAGCTAAGTCATCTTCTGTTGCTTCCATCGCTCAGACTGGTAATCCCAGTGTTTGCTTCTGATCACATATCTAGTAACAAACACCTTTTCTCTCTTACTTGTTCTTCTACTTTACCTACTGTCATTCTAGCAAACGGTTCCAAAACTGTAGCTAAAGGAATTGGTTTGGCTCATCCCCTTCCTACTCTTCTTCTCACCTTTGTACTTTATGTACTTGAGTGCCCCGTTTAATCTTGTTTCCATCAGTAAAATGACCCGCACTCTTAATTGCTCTCTCACCATTTTTTTTATTTTTTATTTATAAAACTGTAATCTTGCAAGACGGGGGTACGGGGAAGACGATTGGTATAGGGCGTGAGTCTCAAGGTTTTTACCATCTCACATCACTTGCGGCTCCTACCGCTTGCATCTCCACTAATTCTCCTGCACTTATGCACAATCATTTGGGCCATTCTAGTCTCTCCAAACTTCAAAAGATGGTCCCTCATTTTTCTACTTTGTCGTATCTTGAGTGTGAGTCTTGTCAGCTTGGAAAACATACTCGTGTTTCGTTTCCAAAGCGTCTCAATAATCGGGCTATGTCCTCCTTTGAACTTGTCCACACTGATGTTTGGGGTCCTAGTCGTACTATTTCTAGTTTGGGTTTTCAGTACTTTGTAACTTTTATTGACGATTATTCTCGATGTACTTGGTTATTCCTTATGAAGAATCGATTTGAATTATTCTCAATTTTTAAGAAATTTTGTGCTGAAATTCAAACTCAATTTAATGTTGCTATTTGTGTTTTACATAGTGACAATGCATGAGAATATTTTTCTGCACCTTTTTCTTCTTTTATGTCTCAACAAGGAATTTTTCACCAGTCATCGTGTGCCCACACTCCTCAACAAAATGGAGTAGCTGAACGCAAAAATTGTCATCTCATAGAGACAGCCCACACTTTACTTCTTCACAGTCATGTTCCTTTTCGTTTCTGGGGGGATGCTGTTCTCACTACTTGCTACTTAATTAATAGTATGCCTTCTTCTGTGTCACATGATCAAATTCCCTATTCCATTCTCTTCCCCACACAACCTCTTTATCTTCTTCCTCCACGTGTTTTTGGATGTACTTGTTTTGTACACAACCTTGCACCTGGGCAAGATAAGCTTTTTTCTACGGCCACAAAATGCATCTTTTAGGGATATTCCAGGCTTCAAAAGGGGTATCGTTGTTATTCTCCTGACACTCATCGATATCTTCTCTCAGCAGATGTAACTTTCTTTGAGCAGTCACCATTCTTCTCATCCACTGTTGAGCCACTGTCCATTTTTGAAAATTTACCTCTTTCCTATATTTCCACGCCAGCAGATGATGTCTCTCGTCCTCTTCAAGTTTATCATCGCTAGCCTCCTCTTGAAATTGTTGCAGGTTCCATTGAAGTCTCTGATGACAATCTCCCTGTCCCACTGGCTTCACCTACTTCGGTGCCTATTGCTCTTCGAAAAGGTGATCGATCTACTCATAATCCTCATCCTATCTATAATTTTTTGAGTTACCATCGATTATCTTTACCCTATTATGCATTTATTTCCTCCTTGTCCTCTATTTCTGCTCCCAAAAGTACCAGTGAGGCTCTTTCACATCCTGGGTGGAGATAGGCTATGGTCGATGAAATGACTGCTTTGCATACGAACGGTACTTGGGACTTGGTTCCTTTGTCACCTGGTAAAACTATAATAGGTTGCCGTTGGATGTATAATGTTAAAATGGGTCCTGATGGACAAGTTGATCGACTTAAAGCCCGCCTAGTTGCTAAGGGCTATACTTAGATTTATGGTCTTGACTATGGTGACACCTTTTCCCCAAGTTGCGAAGGTTGCCTTTGTTTGATTATTCGTCTCCATGGCTGCTATGCGGCATTGGCCTCTTTACCAGCTGGATATTAAAAATGCTTTCCTTCATGGTGATTTAGCAGAGGAAGTTTATATGGAGCAACTACCTGGCTTTGTTGCTCAGGGGGAGTTTAGTATAGTGTGCAAATTGCGTCATTCTCTATACGGTTTAAAACAATCTCCACCAGCATGGTTTGGACGATTTAGCTCTGTTATTTAGGAATTCAGAATGCTTCAGAGTGAAGTAGATCATTCTGTTTTCTATCAGTACAACTCTTTGGGTCAGTGTATCTATCTAGCGGTCTATGTGGATGACATTGTCATCACAGGTAGTGATCAGGATGACATTCAGAGGCTTAAACAACATCTCTTCCATCACTTTCAGACTAAAGACCTGGGAAAGCTGAAGTATTTTCTAGGAATTGAGGTAGCTTAGTCTAGTACAGGTATTACCATTTCACAAAGGAAATATGCTTTAGACATCTTGGAAGAGACGAGTATGTTAGATTGTAAGCCCGTGGACACACCCATGGACCCGACTGTTAAACTTGTACCAGGACAGGGGGAGCCTCTAGCAGACTCTGGAAGATATCGGCGACTTGTGGGTAAACTGAATTATCTCACCATTACTCAACCAGATATCTCTTTTGCTATTAGTGTAGTCAGTCAATTTCTACAGTCACCGTGTGTTAGTCATTGGGATGCTGTGGTTCGCATTCTTCGATATATTAAAGGAGCACTAGGGCAAGGTGTGTTATATGAAGATAAAGGCCACACTCAAATTGTTGGGTACACAGATGCTGAGTGGGCTGGTTCTCCTTCAGATAGGCGTTCTACCTCCGGATATTGTGTTTTTGTTGGAGGTAACTTAGTATCTTGGAAAAGCGAGAAACAAAATGTAGTTGCCAGATCAAGTGCAGAAGCTGAGTATCGGGCCATGGCTATGGCAACATGTCAACTTATTTGGCTGAAACAACTACTCCAGGGGATGAAATTCGGAGAGGATGGAAGTATGAAGCTCATATGTGATAATCAAACAGCCTTACATATTGCATCTAATCCAGTTTTCCATGAAAGGACCAAACACATAGAAGTGGATTGTCATTTTATTAGAGAAAAGATCTTGTTGGGATGTATTGCCACTAGCTTCATCAATTCAAATGATCAACTAGCAGACATCTTCACAAAATCTCTCAGAGGACCTCAAATTAAATTCATTTGTAACAAGCTTAGTGCATATGACTTATATGCTCCAGCTTGAGGGGGAGTGTTGAATATAGCATAGTATTGTATAGCTTTCCTTGGCCTTAGTCTTAGTTTTGTTTTATTTTTAGTCCCACATTGTACAGTTAGGAGCATGTAACTACCCTTGTTTAGTATATATATGTGTTAAGTGTGAGGTACAAAATCACCAACACACATTCACCCATTCTAAGGGTTTCTCTCTATCTCTCTCTATTGGCTCTACTTTAACAGCACTGAAGAGCATTCTTGATAATCAAAATATATGTTGGACAATGGGTCCGCAGGTGATATGTTCAAGCATTTGTTGCACATATTATGCATGAAATGATAAAATATGTTAGCATTGTTCCAAAGAGAAAAGCATATACATTGTACATGTGACTGCTTCAATATCATAGGACTGTTTAAAGGAAAATACCATCACTTTGAGCATCATTAACCAGACCACTTTCCTGTCCATCATCAGTCAGAAAAAGGACATGCTTAATACAATTACAAGATGGTCCTTCCCTTTTCAAGCTGAGAACTAATGGGCTTCGTGGTAGTACATCCTTCATTCATGTTACATCTCAAGTCTATGAACAACTTAGCAAGTTTTGACCTGAGAAGCTTGTTATTGTGATTTGTGATATATGCAAATATCCGCTGTTCAAATTAGTCAGCCTTTTTTATCTAGTGTGTTGTGGATGCGTTTTTGTCTCTCTCCCTTGATAAGTTATGCTCTTGTGTTATTTCTGTTTAGGATAAAAGATTTGGCTATCTCTGGGTAGAGGGAGTAAAGCTACCAATCATTGAAAAGTAAACTGCAGTAGTGGCTCTTAGCAACCTATGGCCTCTGCAGGTATGGCACCTACTTCAGTTCTTGGAAAATCCACTGGCGATACTATGTCTGTTGATAAACTGCCGGAGGAAATTAATTATATGAAGATCAGAGATGATAAGGTTGAGTTGTTCTTTTCAAACTACATCAGGTCAAAATTATTGGTCCTTTTTTTGTCTCACTTTTGATACTTTGTGTTGGGTTCCTATTTACTCATTATCTATCAGTATGTATGATTTCTTTTGGTAGGAAATGGAAGCGACGGTTGTAGATGGAAATGGCACCGAGACTGGGCATATAATTGTAACTACAATTGGTGGTAGAAATGGTCAACCCAAGCAGGTATCAATTGTTAAAATGGGACTTTTCTGATTCATGTTAGGATTAAAACCTGGACGAATGAAAAACATAATATGGCATCAAATATAGCATCCTAGGCCACTAAAGGATGAATATAGTTAGTGGAAACGTCATG
Source organism: Warburgia ugandensis (assembly GCA_035236585.1). NCBI lineage: Eukaryota > Viridiplantae > Streptophyta > Magnoliopsida > Canellales > Canellaceae > Warburgia > Warburgia ugandensis. The sequence goes on from CP141136.1 coordinate 8,175,124, forward strand.
AAAACCATTCTCTTTTTTTGATAATAAGGATTTTTCTAGAGAAAGAAATGGGCAATTGAAATATAAAGAAATGAAACTCGCAGCTTTCTTTTTACTTTTGCACCCCTAAAAAAAATTTGAAGGGAAACCTGTAGACTGAAGGTATCATTAGGAAGAAGTATCTAGCAGAAATAGCACATAATAATTGGATATAGTGCAGTCTTCAGGATTTAGGAGAGACTAACAACAAGTATAATGTGACATATTATTTCCCTTGTGACTTGACAAAACATAAAATGAGCAGGTAAGAGAAGAAGGAAATGGGGCATGAATCTTGGATAATATTTTTCTTTTCTTGTTTCTTTTTGTCAGTCTGCCATTCTGTTTTATCTCTATTTGTCCTTGTCGGTGAAGAGTGTATACAGGCAATCCATATGCATATAAAACTTTGTGCTGTTGTCCTTATACTGAAAAGCAATGATTTGCTCTGGTATCATTCCCACCTTTTCAGGATCATAGCTTGTATTTTAAAATGTGCATTCTTCTCATTGTATGTCAGACTATAAGCTACATGGCAGAGCGTGTGGTTGGACATGGATCATTTGGAATAGTATTTCAGGTGATTTCTTCCACTCTGATTCACAACCATCTGTACTACTGTGGTAGTGATATGAAATTCATTCTCCAAAACCAGTATAGAGTTTTTAAACTGTTTGCTTCATTGTTCCTCTTTTACAGGCCAAGTGCCTAGAAACAGGAGAGACTGTCGCAATCAAGAAGGTTTTGCAGGATAAGAGGTACAAGAACCGTGAGTTGCAAACTATGCGCCTTCTTGATCATCCAAATGTTGTCTCTCTGAAGCACTGCTTCTTTTCAACCACGGAGAAGGATGAGCTCTATCTCAATTTGGTACTTGAATATGTTCCTGAGACAGTTTATCGAGTAGCAAAACACTACAGCAGGGCCAATCAGCGGATGCCTCTGATATATGTCAAACTGTATACTTATCAGGTCTGGAATTTTAGATCTATTGCCACTTTTTTATTAAATTGATTAAACTGTCACAAAAAGTAGAAAACATTTCTGGAAACAATTTTGCATTAATACTGAAACACTAAATAGCTCATTAATCCAAGATTGTTATAATTCATTATAAAACATACCTCCATGTTTCTTCATCTCATCTGACATATTGCTTCTTAATTTGGTGATCGGCAATCTTGTATGAAGTTGTTTCTACCAAGCCCATAATTGTTATAACTAAGATGCTGGTAATTGGAATCAGGCAGTTATGTGATAGCCATCTTGGTCATTGGCAATCATGTGATGAATTGGAATGATACTGAAACATAAAGAAACTTATGAATCTATTGTTGAAATTTTTTCAATAATTGTTATAATTCATTGGAAAAAGATACGCTTCAAAGTATCTTCATCTTATGTGACACGTTGGTCTCGATTTGGTGATCAGCAACCATTTCAAATCTTGTGACATGAAGTTGCTTCTTCCAAGCCAAAGCATAATGTTGCAACTAATGCCCTGGTGATTGAACTTACAGCCTTGTCTATGGTTTAAAACTCAATTACTTTATTTTGTGGGAAATTCTTGTTCTAATCGCACATCTAAGATCTATTCTCACACATTCATAATCACAAAAGAAGCAACTTTTGGCTAGGCCTATGGGAAATATTACATTTCTGGAGTTGTAGAGCAGAAGGATTAAACTTGAAAGGTGAATTGAATAGCTAAGGAGCAACACACCTGTGATAAGGGAGGAGGAGCATACAAATTGTGCACAGAAAAGGAACCTCAGAAAAAGATGCTGAGACTGCTGTGAAGAGAGAGAAAACTCAATACATGAATACAAACTCATTCTTGGGGAACTTCTGAAAGTAAACAATGAAAAAACTCAAGCCCATAGATCTTTGATCTATTGTATCATAATTAGTTTGCACCAGCTAAAATTCTCAGTTTAATTTTAGTTAAGATAGGAGAGAAACTTCCGCAGATATGGTTGTCCGTTCTTGTACAGAGAAACTTATTCCACATTTAACTCTTGAGGAAAGAAAGACAAATGATACAAGAGAAAGTAACTCCGATATGGGGTGAACTCAATTTGATAACTTTTAAAGTCTGAAAATAACATCCCTATAATGGAGGATAATTCTCCTGAAAATTCCTTTTGAGCTCCTTGTGGATGGAGAAAGGTAGCTCTCTGTGGTTTTCAAATGGAAAAAATTCCAAACCTCCTATACTTCACCTAAATAACTAACTACTGTCCTCACACCTTAAAAGAACAGAAGCAATTTTTTCATGCCAAACAGGCAGCTCATTATAGATGAGACTTTGGCTCCAAATCTTCCAAAATATTCTTCACCAAAAAAATGCAAGGTAATTTGGGTTTCTTTAACTTTGAGCGTCCTGCACTACTGATGGATGGTGTCAAGAATCCATGTGGATGAAATATACCAGGATCCATGTGGGTGCCGGTGGTATTGCTTTGTTCTTCTTTCTAGAATAAATTGTGACAAATGCAAGCCCCTTTTCTCTGAGAAATCTCTGCATTACATGTCTTCTTAATTTGGAGTTAATACATTGGTCTTTTTATATATGGAGATTTCTTCCCATTTTTAGAGCCATTTGACCTCCTTAATTCGGCCATCTTGGATACTGGAATTTTTGATTCATAATCACAGTAACAACTTGACCATCATGATAGCTGTTTCGAAGCTTCCACTCCACCAACATACAACTCCGAAATTTGGACTCATTTTGGCTGTTGAGTAACTGGGCATATGTGAATAAATTTCTTTATGATTGGCTCATGTTTGGCTTTCCAGAGAGATTCATAGATTGAGTAGTTGGAGTCTAAATTGGAGAAATTTGAGCGTTGAACTTTCTGTTTTGGTTATCTGCATCCAAACTTGCCCTGATAGGAAGTTTCTTGATCAGCTCTGCAGATTTTGGAAGCAGTGCTTGGCTGCCAGGAATTGGTGATACCCTTCCCTCTTGACATATACTGTTGCTTGTCTGCAAAGTGTACTCTGAACCTTCTACAGTATTGAAGGGTGACCTTGTTTATGAGATATTGAACCTCTTTTGTTACCACACCTGCTGTAGCCCGAAGAAATTTTAGACATTTAGCTTTGAAGCAGCCTACCTAGGGAACTATATTTCTGGAAGAGGTTAATTCAGTTTAATTTGACTGCAGTAATGCTATTGATAGCACAAACATATCTAAAAAGAAAGGACAAAGGAAAAAATAAGTTGATGTTACCTTTCAAACCATAAATATCGGTTCTTATTCCACCTCCAGGTTTCTCCATATAGGTTAATCATGTAGTTTTAGGATGGGCTAAGCCCTTAAACCCTTAAAAGAAATCATGTCTAGCAATGTTTCCACAACCTTGTGTAGATGATTAGGGAGAAAAATCATGATTCTACAATAAGTTGCAAGTCCTTTCAGTTGTCATCAACTTGAGAGGATAGATCTAGAATCTGCCATGACAAACTTTGTCGGAGTTCAGTGAATAAAAAATGAACTGTTTTTGCAATGCTGATATCAGCAGTCTTTATGTTATACTTTTTAATCATGATAATTTTGTAAAGTGTGTGGTTCCTTGTATGCTTGAAAATGGAGCTTTGGCATGACAGAGTATAGACCACCTCTCTAGAGGATACTCTTTTGTAATTGGTCATGGTTTTGTTCCTAGTTTTTGAAGTACTATTAATTTAAATTACACTGGGAAGCAATAACTTTGTCCGAGCATTTGCAGTACCAAGTGATTGCTGAGAGATTCTGTGCAACATGCTCTAATCAGTATGAGTTGTCTTAATAATCTGATTTCAATGATCGGTAATGATTACTTGGTTGCCTGAGGAGTAAACTGATTCTGATTATAATGGCAGATCTGCCGAGCCTTGGCTTACATTCATGGAGTTATAGGAGTATGCCACAGGGACATTAAGCCTCAGAATCTACTGGTTTGTATCCATTATTCATCTTTCTATTTGTAAAAAGTGCTCTAAGCATTGATCTTTTGCAGGTCAACCCTCACACTCACAAGCTCAAACTATGTGACTTTGGAAGTGCAAAAGTTCTGGTACTTTGTTCTAACCTTATTTTTCCTCCATGGTGCTGCTTGTTTTATACTGGGACATTATTCATGCTTTCCTGACGTAAGCTGGCAGTTCGTTTGCAGGCTATTCATTCCTTTAAACCTCTATATTTATGTGGTTGCATTTGCAGTCTACTGCAAGTCCTCTTATCGTTTAGTTATTTCCATAATTTTATCTAGCTACATGTACTGGAATTCCTAACAAATTGGTGATTCTGTGCAATTTTCCTCTGGATTTATGGAGTTTCATACCATTTTTTTCTATTGGGGATTTTGATTTACAGCGAAACATGAAGTGACTGTTCATTAGTAATGAAAACACATATGAAGTTAGGAAAAAAGATGAAAGGTTTTTAAATGCTATATCCTCGAGAAGGGTGGAAAGTGAAAATTAGGAGAAAGGTTCGCCAACAGAAACTAAGTATGAGATAATTTCTTTCTGTTATCATCATGTCTTTTACTAATTATGTGGAACTCTTACCAAATTTTATAATGGATTTACCCTATTGTTTCTGAAGTTTCACTACTGGCAACAGCTTCATGTACCTCTTTTCTTTTTCTTTTAGAATTTGGCTTTAAGCCTGTAGACAATGTAACCGTTATTTTTCTCTCATTCAGCAATTAGTTTTTCATCTGAACCATGGTCTTTTCCCATTAAGTAAGTGGTAAATTTTGTATACATTTCTCTGCAACAGATTAAAGGCGAGCCAAATATATCTTACATTTGTTCTCGCTATTATCGAGCACCTGAACTCATATTTGGGGCAACAGAATACACAACTGCAATTGACATTTGGTCCGTGGGTTGCGTCCTTGCTGAATTGCTTCTTGGACAGGTTTGCTGTATTCTGGGATATGGATCAGTTTGACTCATGCTTGACAATCAGGGATAAATTCTGACCTTTCCATTTTTGTTCGTGTTCGTGCTAAAATTTATGTAGCCCCTTTTCCCAGGAGAGAGTGGAGTTGACCAGCTTGTGGAGATAATCAAGGTTAGCTTTCTAAAATCCATGCAGAAGGAAAAATATTTTCTTTTTTTTTTTTTAGGCAGTGGTCAAAGGTAAAAGAAATTCAGCAACAAATGTTTCTTTGTACTCCGCTTTGCAAATTCAAAAGTATTTGATCATACTTCATATGCTGACAGGTTCTCGGTACACCTACACGTGAGGAAATCAAATGCATGAACCCGAACTATACAGAATTTAAGTTCCCACAGATCAAGGCTCACCCATGGCACAAAGTTAGCACCCTCAATCTTGTTTGGTCTTTTAATTTGATCATCAATACTTTTTTTTTTTCTACTTCCATGTGAATAAGTTTGATTTCCTTGTTCATATTAATTCAGATATTCCACAAGCGCATGCCACCAGAGGCCGTTGATCTAGTCTCAAGACTTCTTCAGTACTCCCCAAATCTGCGATGCACTGCAGTGAGTAGCTGTCTTTAGTGCATTTACAGCATTTTTGCTAGTTCTAGTCATTCTAATTAATTGGTATTAATAAATTTTTGTTGATACTTGCAGTTAGAGGCCTTAATCCATCCGTTTTTTGATGAACTCCGTGATCCTAATACACGTCTCCCAAATGGCCGCCCCTTGCCTCCCCTCTTCAACTTTAAGCCCCAAGGTTTGTTATACAGCTCCCATTTGCTCTGCGCAGGCTGATTTTCTTCTTTAATTAATGAGACCTAAAAGGTGGAAAGGAGTTTTCCATTATCAAAGAGGTCCCGTTACTTCCTGCAACCAGTGCTAGAGGACAACCTTCCAAGGCCTGCTTTTTGCCCATAGATATATTTTCTCTTATATTGCTGTGTGGACACATTGCCTACAGTTTTTAAATTCATAATTTTGTCTATGAGTTTTGATCAACCACTTCATCCGAAACAACCTTTAAGTACTTCATGAGTAGTATTCTGAAATGATTTTTTTTTTTTTTTAAAGTACTGTGAATATTTTTTTTGACTAGTGAAGTAAGACCTCAAGAAATAGGCTTGAAGAAAGTGGCCTTGTTATTTCTTATTGGGGGCATTATAGACAATCAGTTGAATTTAGTACAGGTACCTTGTCTAGGATTGGACCTCGGAAATTTTAAAATTTGACTGCTTTATAATGTGGCTAGTTATCATGAAATCTTGTTCTTATTAATCTGAAAGATTCAGTTTTATCAAGCCTGTTTCTAGCTAGTGCTTGGTGAAAGCCATCTCTCCAGGCAGGTGTTATCTGACTATTCTGTTGTTCCTTTGAAAAATTAGGTTATATATACTGTGGGTTTACTTGATCAAGCCAGCGCTTGGTTTAGCATTATTATGGACTTGCTAACTCATGGAATTTTCTGTAAATTATGTACAACACAAAATTTCTTAACGTGGTTATATGGATTTTCATGTGGTAACAATTCAAAAGAATGTGCAACTATAAAGATTTCTTTTGGTACTAGAAGTTACTTATATAAAATCAAAGGCCACAGACCATCTCCCCCTCACATTCATCATTTATGCTATGTGTTGCAGAGCTGAAAGGAGCATCTCTGGAGCTCTTAGCAAAGCTGATACCGGAGCATGCTCGTAAGCAGTGTCCATTCTTTGGTTTCTAGATTGATGTATCATTGTGAGCTAAGCTATGCGCAATTGGTCGTGCATTTGTATTATATGTCCGTATGTAGTTCAAACATAGACCTTTTTGCTGTTTATTGCCTCTGTACTCCCATAATTGTTGACTGATGAGAGTGGTTATTTCTGTACTTAAACGCACTTGCTCCTCTCTTCTTCCAACTCAAGAGGGGATTTGGAGAGAGGTGAGTCAGTTGTGTTCTAGATATATAGGAATACTGCTGTTGTTAGTGCAACATCCCCTTTTGGATTTTCAAATTGGTCTTGTAAGATACTTGTGATCTTCTTCAACTACCTTAGGTTGCAGTTCTGCTACTTGTACATATTAGCTTTTTTCATTCAATCAGTGGTCATCAAGAACTTAGAGCGTAAGTATTCGCATGTACAGAGACTAAAACCTCATCCACCTGTTTAAATCAGCCGCATGTCGCTTTCTTTCACATTAAATAACTTGCAATAAGTTCTGGAGGTATCCAAGTCTCTTTAATGTCAGTGTACATATTGGTTCCGGGGCGTGTAGGTCCTTGATTTTGGTAATGATCGCTTTTGACCTTCTTTCTGTTCATCATAGTTTCTTACTTTTCGTGTCACTATGATATATGAAAGGGACTTTCATTCATGATGGTACATGGAGTTTGGTACACAGTTATTCTGTTGAAGGATTGCTATCAACGTTATTCCTCAGTTCATTGCAGAAGACCCTTCCTTTTTGTTTCAGGTTAACTGATGTATAAAAGGAAATTTCATGCTTTGTGGGACATGAAGATCCTAAAACACTGGTTTCTTTTGTCATTTCTCCCCGTCATACTTCACAAACAATGGAAGATCTTGGATGATTCTCAGAGGCGCGTTAGATATGGCTCTCAGATTATTCAGTTATATGGCATGTCCCCTAGATGTATGTAGTGATTTGCTCTGGGATGATCTGGTGGTCCTCAAGACAAGGCCCATAGACTTAGATTCTTTATGGGAATATCTAATTGCTATGCCTTTGTATGGGGATTTGTACGGCGGCTATTATGGGAATCTTAGATGCATTCGATAGGACAGTGTAGAGGCGTCATAATAAGATTGCATGCTAGGTGAAAGAATATGATAGGAGACAAAAATGCCAAGTAAGAGTCTAGTAATGATGGGAAGAACATAAGCTGAGTGCTGAGTTGAAATTCATTTTCCATTTAAGCTGTTCTCTGATCTGGTCTTCAGATGATTGGAGCAATTGGGAACCATTTTGGGGAGGTTAATGCATCCTTGCATGATTTCATTACTTCAGTTGCCAATGAGACTGGATCTGCTAGTGCTGGATTTGGCCAGTGTATGACCACGCCTTTTGAGTTGATTATTAGCTAGCTTGTCTGGTAGTATTGTTTGGGAGTCTAATGTCCTCTGTTATTTCTACCCACATGATTCTGGCATGGTTATTGAAATGGTAAACATCATGAAGATCCCATTGTCATCATATTAAAGTTATTTTTCCAGCCACAAATTTGTCGGCTTTGATAGGAATAGGATGCTATTAATGTCATTTCTAGCTTATTCTTCATCTTCATGCATGGTTTGGGAATCTGAACAATCCATGTTCACTATTAATGTCATTTGTGGGTTACTCTTCATCTTCATGCATGGTTTGCAAATATGAACAACCCATGTTCAGTCTGTCGTCAAATGTGTGCGGTGTTTATATCTGGTGAGTCGAATAGTAGTTTCTATGGTGCTGAACAGCAATCATCTCCCATGAGCATTTTCAGTTTTTGAATTGCCTTGCATGTACTTAAGAAATATTAATCCTTACTCCATTTGTGGTCCCTTGAAGAACTGCTGTGTCCCAAATCTATCTTTGTGACAATGTCCATTGTGTTGTCCTTTCCTAGGCCTGCTATGCTAATCAAGATAAAGATTCAGATTTCTACCATTAGCTTGATAGTTCTTAATTTAAGGGTATCTTAGGTAAATCCACCGCATTTCTGTTTGTTACTGTAAGTTAAGTGCTATTAGAGTTGCATTCTTGGTCTCATGACAAAGGATGTACCAGATTCCATGCCCTGGTCCGTAGTCGATATTTTTCATCTTGATAGCTGAGGTACCATTTACAATGGGAATGCAATCATCTCCTGAAAATGTTTCAGACACAAATCATGGATCAGTAGAAAATTCACAACTATCAGCTTCTCTAGATCATAATATTCAGCCTCTCTCTCTCTCTCTCTCTCTCTCTCTCTCTCTCTCTCTCTCTCTCTCTCTCTCCTTTGTAAATAGTAAACAAAAGCAGTAATACAAACTGAAGCTCGCTGTATTGGATCCTCAGAGACGTCTACTCTTACCAATAGGTAGGAACAAGAATATAATTAATCTCTAACTGCACATGTTAAATCTAACGGACACTTAAAATTTGGCCTGATGATGATAGTCTTTAAAGGCTCATTTGAGACTGTAAATCAAGGGAAGTCTTTTTGATGTGATACTAGTAAGAGACACGTGCTTATGGGCGTGCTCATGGAGAGAGAGAGGCATGATTTTTGTATTACATTAATAGCTACCACAAAGTGAGAAAGAAAATGAATAAATATTGTTGTGGAAACTGTTGTATGGTCATAGCTTAATCCATAATATAATAAATTTTAAAACGAATAAATGATAGCATAAATTACTGCCCTAAGTTGTTGAATGATCGACTCAGAAAGTTTCCTCTACATATATAGTTAAGTGTAGATCTTGTGAAAATGATAGGGTTTTGACGGGTTGGAAGTACATATGATGCTGGAGCTTGGTGATAAAAATTGCTCAATTTCTGGCCGTTGTCGTAGTTAGCTAGCACCTAAAATAATATCTCCGTGGCCTTATCCTAATCACCATCTCAACACTGAAAAACCGACGCCTGATAAAGTACTGAAATTGAAGAAAACATGTGAAGATATTTTTGTATGAGAACTTTATGGGATGGTGCTTTTGCTGGAGGTAATGTTAATCCCTAGATTTTTACGTATTGTGCAAGATATATCACAATTGATTTTGTTACATGTTTGGATAATTTTGACTAGATTTATTTTATTTTATTGGTACTCATACTCTCAATAAGTTTATTTCATATAGGCTAATATAGCGCAGTGGTTAGGCTGAGGTACCTTGCTTGTAAGTAGGTCATCAGTTCAAGGTAGTTCATGAGATCCCGTTTGGGGATACAGGGAGCTTGCACATTGATGGGGGGGTCCCTAGGGATACGTTTGGCAAGTATATTGAAGAGGATGTGTACCATGGATGCATATGGAAATGATGATACAGTGAGTTTGACTACATTGGACGTAAATTTTATATGATATAATAGACATAGCCAAGCAATAGGAGTAAAGGTCACTCACTCTCATATAATAAAATATTATGACACGCCAGGATTTCTTTAAGCTAACAATTGGAAAGTGAGCTTATTTTTCCATTGTTTTTTAGTAATATAAGACGTTCATTGGACTTGTCCCATCTGAGGTGACTTTGGTTCTAAATCTCATGTTAATAGGATGTCTCTAGGTATCTAAATCTCATGTTAATTGGATGTCTCTAGATACTTCATTTTTTGAAGCTTTTAAACTAAAAAATAAATAAAGTTTTATATTTTAGGGGTTTTTGTGTATATAATATTTTATTTTTTGCTTTATAGAAAAAAAATGAAAAGTGAGCCCACCTTTTAATTTTAGGAATACCTATGATACAATTGTGGTATAATTAAGAGAGAGGGAAAGAGAGCCATGGGCTAGATGGTTCATTTATAAATTTTCCATTGGATTGTTGTAGGCACTCTTTTTCTTTTTTTAATTACAAAATGGGCAGCAATAAGTTCACCACTTATTTGTACAATTGAAAGCAAACTCCATAAAAAACAGCCCCTCTTTGTTTTTTTGGTGTAATTAAGTTTTTAATTCATTTTACACTAGAAATTGTCCACACATCTAAAACTCGAGGTTGAGAGCTATACACATGAAGAATTTGGTGGAGTTTTTGCAGTATCTTTTAAAATCTTGCTAGACTAACTTAAGATAACTGGATAATTGACTAAAATCGTACTAGTATAATACCTAGTTAGCTAGAGTTTTAAGAAAATCAGCTAAACTCTTCCTAGGTTGACAAGATTTAGCAAGATAACAAGTAAATCGGTCAAACTCCTAAAAGGAGTGAACTCTTTATTGGACCAACTCCACGTAAGAAATAATGTGAATAACAAACAATGTTAACGCCTCAATTAGGAAGAAAAGATTAAGATGATTAGGAGGGAAAGCAGCATCGGAGCCAGTTTACCAATTTCAGGTCTGAGATGAAAGGTCCATCGATAGCCAAATTCAGTGCGTAAAGTGGATATGACTGGAACCATTGGGATAGTGGGATTTTTGTGTTTAAAGGCCGAGATCCAACAACTTCGGCTTACATGGCTGGTGTACAAAACTCTTCCATCATCGAGTAAAAATCAAACAGACTTGCGGCAACTGGTTAAGATTCTTGAAGGGTGAGCTGCCGGGGGGCAAATTCATGTCAGCAATCTTCCCATGCCTTACTCTCACGGTAGATAAGGCCGAAACGTTCATATCAGATTTCCCATGACCTGAAGGACTGTTGGAGGCCTTTCACACAAGTATTAAAAGCAAACAAAGAAAAACAAGAAATACCGGCGTGATTACGCGATAATCTTTGTAAAACGCTGTTCACTTATCTGCTTTAACTAAATCACTGAGCATGCTTTGTCCCAAGCACTTAGAAAGGCCTATACAGAACACTAATACGATCGAGCGAAACAACGAGGCACAACGCTCAGCAGAGTCGTTCATATTGGAGTGGATTACATAAAAGACTGAATGACCAAACGATGCGCGTGGAAGTATATGAAGGTCACCTGTGTATCATCAGCAATACCATCTCCACATTTACTAGAACTCTTCTAATACCTTCACTTCTCCACTGTGGAAATTCAAATGGGTCTTCGTCTGTTTTTTCTGTTCTTCATCTTAGTACCAGCTTTTAATCTTTCCAGGCACGAAAACGTCGTAGTAACTGTTTTCCTTTCAATTCCAAAGATTATAACAAATGGAGCAACGAGGGAAAGTTTCTCCATGTTTATTTATGAACTAGGTGATTTGCAATGCTACCAAACTTACTGCAAATCAGTAGAGGAGCGGAGTTCTGACTTTTAAGATTTGTAAATTAGTAGTAAAAATGAAGGGCTTTGTGGGTTATATGGCTTGGCTTTGAAGGAGTTGAAAGTGGGCTTACTTTTGTATAGATGTGTGGACTGTTAGCAGACAGATAGTTTTTTTCCAGTTTTGGCTTTACCCCATCGCTAGAGAAGCAGAATCTCACGTTCAGCACAAGGGGTCACCAGTCTTTGGCTTATGTAACACTGCAAACATACGTCCCAATCCATCAAAGTATGATCAAGGAGCAGATAGTCGCAGAAGGGGCAACTTCTCATCGTGATTAAGATGTGAGTGGAACCCAATTGTATCACCAGCTGTGATCACATCAGACGCTTACATTTGAGCATTGACTGAGATTTTTTGACAAGAAAATTGTAGAGAACTGGACTTTCTTTATGCCTCCTGCGAGGAGGAAGGTTGGAACCAAAGAAATGACGAGGACAGTTCAGAGAGCCAAACAACAGCTTCATTAGACAATCCTAACCCTATAAAGTATAACAGGTCAAAAAGTTCAAAGAAAGAATCCCAAAAAATTCCAGGCAGTTCAGGGGCTCACAGCATCAAGTGGAGAAGATCTCTTTCTGTATGAAATATCTAAGACGTGGCCCAGAAGGTTCATCACCCGCCAAATGGTCTCCGGATGTACATTTTAGCCCTTGGAAATTCATCGACTGTTCTGCAAGGGAAACACCACCCTGAACTTGCAGACCATATTGAGATCGTTGTTACGTACAGCATTTTCGTTGGTTACAACATTGATATTTTCAGATTTGGGTTCTAAAGATAGCATAGACACTATTACGGTCAATATCATTGAATGGCATTTCCCGGAGCCCACTACAGATCAACCAGTAAGAGAAGAATTTGACCCTTTTTTGCTGGTTCTTGTCAATTCCGGAGAAGGAGAGGGGCTATTCATCGATGTGCCACGTCCTTTAACCTGTAATGATTTATGGTTTTTCTATGTGCTCAGCTGAAAATTTGTAGCACTAGACTTTCGCTCCTGATGATTTTATAGATGGAAGCTGGATTTGTTCCGACAATATAGATTACGAATATAGCTATGGGGCTATTAGTTGCGGCCAAATTTACCAGAGGATTCAATTCCGTCCTCAGTCTTCACTGATCTCTTTGAGAATTCACCGTAGAAAGCCAACTGACAATGATCACAGATTCTAGGTAGAATCTATGACGGTTGGGATCTAATGTTGTGAAGTTCATCAACGTTTGAATTCAAGGGTGCATTCCATTGACGGTGGAGACCACGGAATCCACAATAAATTCAATTCCACGTCGACTAATAATGATTTTAGCATATGAGCAGATTATTAAGTCGCCATGTACGCAGTTTCAATCAGGGTATCAAAATGAGCCTCACTATAGCAAAAATCAGCCGAGTCAAAGCGGTTTGGGCCAGACCTTGTTTGCACGCATGACTCGGCCGCTTTCTGCAGAGTTTTAGATTTTTCGTCTTTTAAGACAAAAGTACGTTACAATTTTTTTTATTTTAAAACTTATGATTAAATAAAAAACATTCTTGCCCGCGTCGAGCTGTGTTGACTCCTACTGGGGAAATTTACATTGTGTCTGCATTTTGAGTTCAACCTATGAAATGTTCCTATGAGCCCCGGCAGATTCCTTGCTCAAGAGGAGCAGAAGTTAAGTTCACGCAATGTTTTTCATTAATGGCAAAACTTTTTTCTACATCTAAGCCATTCATCATGCCAAGAATGATTTAGATAGGCTAGAAATCAAATTCCATATGCCCATTGGATGTTGTTAGCCTATGTTTCTTTGGGTAACATATTAGGACCATCAATTTCTATTAATATTCTCACAGACTCAAAATAAGTGGTTAAGATCATCTAAGTGCAATTGTTTCTCATGGGCTATTTACTTTTGATATACTAAAAATGTTGAACTCAAACTGCAAGAAAGTTTTACCATGCATCAAAAAAGGGTGTGGACTCCTTCCAATTCTCCCGAGTGTCAACTTGATTTGTAAATTTGCAAACATTTGTCCTACTATTACCAATGTGAAGGATTTATCTTTTGGGTTGTCCACTGAGTGCACTGCCAAGTTATATTGATCAAGAAAAATAATCTAGAAACACATAGTATAGCATTCTGGAAATGTGAACTTGTCATACCCATATTTGGATAATCTAACCCATGTGTCATGTTCATCTTACCTTAGATGAGGTAGATAGTGAAACTCATGATCACCAGACGATTTCAGCTTTTCTATTAGGGATTATTAATGTGACTATTCAAACTATTGGCTGACAAAAATTAGTCACTTCAAGAATATGATCAGCATAAATTTTCTGAGGCTACCTAAATAGAAAGGCACAACAAGGTGAATGGTTCAGATCATCCATATAAGGGCCCCATCTTGGTTTGCGTTTCTAAATGCATTATATTTTTGCATTTACCTAGGAGCTCTCATTGAACAAAATGGTTCCAAAACTTTTGGTTCAATAGCACAAGGAGTCTCCCACTAGGTGATCAACGTCAAGCTGTGTATGTACATGTATTGGAGAGACTAAAATAACTAGATGCAATTACCAACTTTGAGTGATGTGATCATGAATTTAGGTTTTACCCAAACCTCATCATATAATTTGAGTGAGCCATTGGGTCCTTCAGGAGTTGGGGGATTGTTAAAAAATCACATTGGAGAAAGGAATTTGGAATTGAAGGGACTGGCATGTTATATGGATGCTCTAGGTATTTTTGCTGCTCTTATTGGAAGAAGAATTCTCAAGGATTTGGATCCTCAACACCTTACATTGAAAGGGGATTCTTCGAACACCATTCAGTGGCTGAAGAATCTAGCTTCTGCACCTTGGAGAGTATCAAATCTTCCTGATGGAACTATCTTCCACCTTCCAAAATCACATGTCTCCTTTGATCATATTTTGCAATTAGGTAAGGGATATTTCTTATTCAAATTAACAATTAGAAGAGAATTTTCTTGTTTAAATTGTATATATCACATATATGTTATTAGTCTCTCTGAGTCAAATTTTGAGTAAGCACTAAAGTTCAAACAAGTCATTAGTTTGTGCCACGTATTTTATCTTTGCCAAATCATTGTGTCTGCAAATGTGGTGGGTATCATACTACATAACATCAGTTCGTGAAGAGTTTGTCCTATTACCTGATGAATTTATTTCTTCTACTTCATTCTAACTAGTTTTAAGGGAGTTTGTCCTATTACCTGATGAAGGTATTTCTTCTACTTCATTCTGACTAGTTTCTAAGGGAGTTCTTAATACTAGATGGAGAAATGTCTCCTACTTCAGTTTGACTAGTTTTGAAAGGAAATGAACTCTGGATAAAACTAATAGTAGTTGCTTTCACAAAATTTTGAATTTAAACATCTTTAGGCCTTGTTGGTAGGAAGTATCTTAAGAATACAACCTATTCCTTAGTATCACATCTTGAAATCTTTGTAGCCAGGTAAGGTGATATAAGCCACTTTATAATTCAAGAGAAACATGCAAAAAATAATGCTGCTCTATGCCAACCATTTTCTACTTTGCTAATTGATCTTCTATAATTACATGTTAGCCTCTATCATATAGACATGAACCTGTGTCCTGGATTTCATTTTTGAACAAACACCATTTGAAAATAGTAAAATCAAATCTTGACACCATATTCAACTCATATTCTTATTTTACCACTTTTTAAAGGTGAACCTCAGGTTGTTCAACTATCATAGATGTAATCTATTACCTTCAAAAATTTTCATAACTACCCCATAGTTCTGAGCCTCCACAATTTTGTACATCTTAAAATGATCTTATTTGCATTTGCTGGTGCTTCTCTCTCACTCCTCTTCTTTCTAAGATTAAATTCCGTATACTCTATCTTAGTTCAGCTAATTTTAAATCTTTTAGACTATATAGTATCTCTCCACAACTTTAGCTTTGTGTTTATGTCCTTCCTTGTCTTATCAATCAAAACTATGCCATCTGTGAATAACATGCACTATGAAATCTCCTTACATAGATGTTTCATTAACTAATCTATAACCAATGTGAAAGGGTATGGGGCTTTAGTGCCAATACTTAGTGTAATCCTATGGTGATAGGAAAATCATTGGTTTCCTACTAATGATCTTAATTATATATATATATATATATATATCCTATGAAACAACTTTATCTGATAGCATGTACCATATTAATTCTCTAGGGATCCTATTATAAGCTTTTTCTAAGTCAATAAAGACTATGTAGATGTCCTTCCTTATCTCTTTATATTTTATATTTTTATATTAATTGTCTAAAGAGAAAAATAGCATCTATGATAAACCTCCCAGGCATGAACCAAATTAATTTTTCAATATACTTGTCTAATGTTGTAGCCTCTTCTTAATCACTCTTTTCTAAAGTTTTATTGCATGGTCATAAGTTTGATCCCATTATAATTAGTGCAACTCTGTATGTTTTCTTTATTTTCTCAAATTGGTACGGTGGAGCTTTTCCTCCATTCATCTGGCATTTTTTTTTAAATTTATACTATTATTAAACAACTTTGTCAAACTGACTACTCCAGTATCTCCTAAATACTTCCAAACCTCTATTTGTATACAATCACGCCCCATGCCTTTTTCGATTTCATCTTTTTTAAAGCTCCTTTCACTCCAGATGTATCTATATAGTCCAATGTTATTTAGATTTATGGTTCTTTCAATCTTTATATTTGTAGGATAGTTGTCATTTAACAAATTTTGAAAGTAACTTTTTGACCTTTGATTGATCTCGTCTTCTTGGGCTAGTACCCTTTGGTCATCACTATTAATGCATTTAATGTGGTATATGTCTGTACTCTTCTATGCTCTTAATTTTGCAAGTTTAACCACATTTTTCTCAACTCCTTTAGACCCTAGTTTGTTATAAAGATCATCATACGCTTTAAATTTAGTATTACTTACTACTCTCTTAGCAAACCTTTTAGCACTATTATACTGCTCAAAGTTCTCGTCATTTTTACTCCTTTGTCATGGTTTAAAATACACTTGTTTCTGTTTAATAACTTTTTGCATTTTCTCTCTCTATCATTAAGTTTCCTTTACTTGTTGCCTTTTTTACATTTAGATAATCCTAGAACATCTTTTACCACTTCTTAATGGAGTAGGCCATATTAGTCCACATGGTGCTTACTTCTGTTTTATTGTTTTACTTTTCTTTTACCATCAATTAATTTTGAATGAAATTTTCTTCTCTCCTTTTAAGTTTCACCACTTAGTTTTTAGATACCTATTAAGTCCATTTTCTTTCTTCTATCTCTTAACATAAATATCTATAACCATTAACCAATGTTGTGGGTTTAAACTTTGCCCAGGTATCACCTTACGGACACATTGATCTTTCAATATTTTTAAGTAGGAAAAAGTCAATTTGTCTTTTATATGATCCACTTTTAAAGGTTAGTAAGTATTCATCCATTTTTCTAAAGTATGTGTTTGTTGGAGCTATGTTATATACAAAGCAAAATCAAAGATAGCTTTCCCCATCTTATTTCTTTTCAACAGAAAGAGAAGCATTGAAAATGTATCAACTAGAAAAACTTTAGAAAGCCAAAAACTAGAGAGCTATGGTTAGAGAGAGAGGGGTTGATGTAAGGAATGGCTAGGGAAGCCTTCCTTGGTGGACAAGACACTAAGTAGGCTCTCAAGCTTCTCAAAACATTCCGCACTGGTGGACTCACTGGAGAGGATTGTGCCTTCTAGCATTGGATCGTATCTGTGGTGACAGGGACTACGCACATGGACCACTCAAACTAAGCCCACTACACATATCACTCCAATAGGCCCCTTCACATAAAGTTTATTTTACACACACAAAGATAATGGGATGAAGGCTTTACATAGCGATGCCTATACTCCCTTCTCCTTGAGATAGGTGATGTGGGACTAAGTCCCTTTAACTTTAAAAACAAAGTCTAACAAATGATGGTTAATTCACAATCATGTTGCCAACAACAACAAAATCCCTCGTGAACAAGCTCAACCTAAATTCAGTTCACTCTGGAAGAAATATATCCCATCGAGGGTCTCAATACATGCCTAGACCATGGCCTTGTATAAGGCTTTAACTTATGATAATTTGATATCATAGGGGCTGGTCTGGTCCATCTTGCTGCACGTTACGTGGGCGACGCAGTGAAAAAGAGATCGCTTGTCGCTTCAATGAGATTACTTCCAGGAGATTTGGAAGAACATACTCACCAAATCCAAGGTT
The DNA here is from genome assembly GCA_035236585.1 of Warburgia ugandensis. Lineage (NCBI taxonomy): Eukaryota > Viridiplantae > Streptophyta > Magnoliopsida > Canellales > Canellaceae > Warburgia > Warburgia ugandensis. The sequence goes on from CP141136.1 coordinate 8,193,260, forward strand.
CATTTGGCTTTACCTCACAACGTCAACAGCTTTGATTCAAGATACTCTGTGGATTGAGTGATTAGTATGATTTGCGTATATGACTATTTTGGGTTTTCCTCCAGCTCGTTTCTTCTAACACTCAGATTTTCTGAAGATGTCTCTACAATCTCTGAAGAGGACATTTTTATCATTTGGCAAAACATAAAATGAGCACTTAATCATCGAGTGATCAAATTGGGCAGTCTTCCTATTTTCATTTGATTTATGTTTTTCTCTATTGTGATTTGCTGCACTATGATGTATTTTTGCGTCTTAGCTTCTGGTTAGGCAGTGGATCACATAGTTTGTCTTTTCTAGAGGCCAGCTCCATCCAACAGACCTCTTGCTGGTTCTGGTAGGACATACCTCGAGTCTTCACCCTGCTCAATCAGAAGCCTCTTATGTAAATCTGTGATCTGTTATATATCGCTTTTCATTAATAAAATACTTTTGCCTTCAAAAAGAAATTGTAACAAGATGCTTCTGGCTTTTCGTGACAAAATGAGAACAGTTCTTGATGACAAATCGTTGGTCACTGTTAATGAAAGGAAACCTACATTTGGTGAAGTAACATGAATATGGTTATTGGCACCTGTCACTTCTGCTTAGAATTATGGATGTTAAAAGACTAGAGAACCAAACATGGGGACAAGACCAATAAGTAACTAGATATACAAAACTTGAGGGAGTTCAGTCATAACTAGTGCCACAGGAAAGCGGGCTCAATCATCCCACTGTTGGGATTCTATAGTGTGGCCCATCAATTGCAGACCCTGCTGGATGACTGTCTCAAATAGTGAGTATCATGTTTCTAGTAGAGACTGGGGACAACAGAAAAGGGTCCCTTAGTTCCAACTGGACAAAGATTAAGAAGGGTGGACTGTTATCCCTGTAGATAATACTGGTCATTAACCTCAATCAAACTGTACCCCAACTCCTTCCTCATCTTCTTCAAGCTCATCATCTCTCTAGCCTTTTTTGAGCTCTCCGAATCCCCAATTTCAGAATAAAAGCTCAAAGTTTGCACATAAGCGGCAGGATCGTCTGGCTCTATCTCCATCAAGGCCTTTGCAGCTCTGTTCCCCACTCTTACATTGCCATGAACCCTACAGCTTCGCAATAGAGAGCTCCACATAACAGAATCGCCTCCAACTGATGCAGTTTTCAACATTTCTTCAGCTTCTTCTATCCACCCAGCTCGGCCAAGAAGATTAATCATACACGCATAATGCCTTCGATCTGGATCAATCCCATGATGATCTTTCATTGAGCGAAACATCAATTTTCCTTCTTCCACCAGACCTGAATGATCACAACCCATCAAAATGCACAGAAAGGTGACAGCATCTGGCTTCAGGCCTCTGTCGATCATCTCTTCAAGCATCTCTAGGCTTTGTCTTCCCATCCCATTTCGAGCATATGCACTGATCATTGCTGTGTAACAAACAACATTAGGAGCTGAAATTCGTCTAAAAATCTTATTAGAAACCTCAACATGACCCGATCGCGAGTAAGCATCAATAAGAGAACATGAAACTATCATATTAGATTCAAAACCTAATTTTATGGCACTACAATGCAACAATTGACAGCTTGATAAACTAGCTGAGGCCGATAAGGATAGCGCTTTCATCACCGTGGAAAGGGTCACCTGATCAGGTCTCAGTCCTTCATCATTGATCAAACCAAACAATTCAGTCACGTCTCCTAAGAGTCCGCAGTATAGCAAAGAAGTCATCAGGGAATTGAAACACTCCAAATTCCTCACAGGAATTTCATCAAATATTGACACGGAACTCTGAATCTCGTCGCATTTTCCATACATATCAATTAACGCAGATTGAACATGGACATCACTGCAATCAAAACCCAGTTTGAATATAAACCCATGAGCCTGCTTCCCCAAAAGAAGATTTTGGGTCCTGCTAGATAAATTCAAAAACCGTACAAATGAACGGACTGATGGCTTCTTGCCCCAAGATATCATTCTATAAAAGATATCCAGAGCTTCAAACAATAACCCATGATCAGCATGGACCGATATGATTGAACTCCATGAAATCACATCCTCAGCTGGAATAGACTCCATCAATTTCCTAACACCAATCAGGCTCCCACAAGCTGCGTAAACATCTACCAGTGCATTCATGACGAACAGATCTGACTCCCACAATCCAACCTTGATTATGCGACCATGCAGCTGTTTTCCTTCATCCAGTAATCTTCCATTACTACATCCTCGTATCAAATAGCTGAAAGTAACAGCATTAGCATTTACATCCTCTTTCGTCATCCTGAGAAACACCTCTAGTACCTCATGTGATCCGCCCAATTCACATAAACCACGGAGAAGCAAATTCCAAGTTGCTAAATTTCTCTCAGGCGATTCATCGAACGCCCTCAGTGCATGGCCTACCAATCCGACTCGTACGTATAAATCAACTAGTGCAGACTCGATAAATAAATTCGAACAAAACCCAAGAGAGACTGCCCTGCAATGAACTTGAAGACCCTCTAAAAAGAATCCAGTATCGCTGCAGATGCCCAAAATTGAAGTAAATGTTGACGGGTTTTCTTTAAGACCCCCAGAAATCATTTCCTTGAAGAGATTCAATGCCTCTTGAGGAAAACCCTGGCGACCATAGCCGCCTATAATCAAATTCCAGGAGATAACATCACGATTAGGCATTTCATTGAACAAATGGATTGCAGATTCTAAGAGACCAGATCTTACAAATTCATTTATCGTTTGATTGTAAGATAAGACATCCACAAATGAAATTTCCTTCGATCTGAAGGAAGAAGCAGCAGTTATGGCCATAGATTTTGACTTTGTAGTTAAGTAGCGGCCGCAATACAGTAGCTTTATTGCATTCATCACTATCAAGTGTTAAGATCGGGCATTTTGGGCAAAATGGTTCTGACATCTATCAGAAAAGAATTGAGAAGCAAGAAAAGCGAGGTAGAGAAGAATAAAAGATAAAACACGGACTCGGTTCTTTGCAAAGAGAGCAAGCATCTATATAGAGGCTGTCAGCACTACTAACATTAGATTGGTGCAAAAATGGAGATTCCGGGAAGAATGAAACCAAAAATTCATTAAGCTTGGTTAAGCATGAGCAGACTATAACCAGCAAAATCAAAAGATAGCTGAATCGGATAGTGTAATGATTCCCATTCTTCTAGAAGAAAGAGATACTTCAAGTTAGCAGTTCCTGTTGATAAGACAACAGACAGACGCAGATGATTAACTAAACAAATCTAAGGAGATGTGCACATCAATTGAAGAATCGAATCATATTGAGCGCATTAATCTGATCCCTACATTAAACATGAATAACTCATTTACGTTAACAACATTGAAAGATACGGCAATAGGCTCATATTGAGTAATGACTCTGCGTCTCTTAGGAGTAGGAGTTGGCCCAGAAGTTCAGCGGTTCTTTCTTGATGTATGCAAAATTTTTATAGATTTACACGACTGAAGACACAGGAACGGTATGCAGATAATTATATAAACAAATCTGAACAAGTTCAGTGCATCAATAGAAGCGTCTCCAAGAGTGCCGCAACAAACTGCATCTGGGTATCTTCATCAATTCTTGAAAACAGAGGCATATGGACAAAGAGGGACTGGTGCCCATTCTGTTCCGCAAACCGCAGTGAGTGGTAGTAGACATAGTTGCAGACGAACCGATCAGCATCATCAGAAACCACCACATCATATCCCTTTTTCTTCAGCACATTGGCAATTGTGTCGATAGGGCAAGAAGACTTCTAGCAGCAAAAGGTAATAATAAATATACGTAGGACATAAATATAGATATACTTAGCACCTTCGAGGTGATCTAAGAAACCAATAAAAGTTGCAGCTGCTAGTTTTCAGGGATATCTTTTGAGGCATTCAGTTTAATGTTTGGGTAGCTCTCTCTATAGCAAGTGTATCGACAGATACAGAAGTTCAATAACATAGAGATTACATTATGGGCTTTTGCAAATAAAGGCTGAGCTAAATCTGTAGACTCTTGCTCCATAAATTGTCCCATTTTGAATGCACAAGGCAAGTACAATGGTCGTCGAAGAAAAGGCCAATTCTTAGAATAAATTTAGCATTGCAGAAAACAAAGCCAACTAGCATCAGTCAATATGGAAATTTATTTTATTGTTTTAGACAGGGAAGTAATTATCCGTGCAATTGACCGAGGAGAGCAGGAAAAAAACCATTTGGACAAATTCTTATACGTCAAGGTATAATAACCTTTTCAAAATGAAAAGAGAAGGGATGATAACAGATGGCTCTAAGAGCAACCAAAAAATTCATGCAGAATAAAGTAATCCATTTTTAAAGAGGAGAAGTTCAGTTCCGCGAGGTTCAATTTCAACCAGGGATACTGCAAAATAAATATACAGAAGTACTTAACTGGTGAAGACAGCACCGAGAAACCAGATAAACAAATTGTCAAGAAACGAGTCAAGTCACTTTCTATTAACAAACCATTTGCGTCCACTGAGAATTACACTTGTGACCATCTAGGTTATTAGAAGTCGAATGTCAGATGGCTCCACTAATATGGCATATGAGGTTCCTGAATGCAATACTCTATTGTTTAGCTCATCCTTTGTTAGTGTCTAAAGTCAAAACATTATTCAGCTCTCTTTTAACTGGGATCTGAAAGCACTATGCAAAACATAATGGAAAAGTAAAAATTGTATAGTTACCTCTCTTGTTCTGAAGATTCCTCCATCCTCAGGGACAATTGGATGTTGCTGCCAAGACAACAAAATATGAAACCAGTAATGAAGGTACAACAATGTCAAGTATGAAGCTGGATATCCATTTCAATTGTACAAGGAAAAAGAATCTAAGAAATCCACCTGGGGCTGCCAGCCAAGCTCATCTGGGCAAAGGAAAGTGGCTTCATTAGCAGCCTGGCGCTCAATGGCAAACTTCAGTGCACCAGCATTAAGTCCCAGGTGAAGCTGAATACAAAACAAGTGGCAAGAAACAAGCACATCATGAATGCTTATTCAACAATACTTCGGGGCCTAATGTTGAACACTCAAAATATAATCCTAAAGTATTTGGATCCAAAGGCATGTCATTCTCGTGCAGTTCTTGTTTTGGTCGCAACTGTCCCCGGAGCTGCTACAGAAAATAAATCTGAAGACACCAGTGAAGCAACTAAATGTCTCCAACTCAGGAAACTGCCACAGAATTGTGTGCTTGGGTTATTCCTAAAGTTTCAGAACAAAGACAGGGAGATGTTCGAAGAAACGAGTGTAACCACAGAAGAAGGTCATCAACAGCAACTACACATAAATGTGTCTATCAGCAACAGATGTTTACCTGTTTAACTAGGAATTAGCATATTTGCATCAAGGTGTCATTAAGACTACAAAAAGGCAAACCCTGAAGCCTAAATCTATAAGCACAGTCCTAGTTGTCCTTTGCTTCATAAGTTCTTTGTTTTCTTTTTTCTTCTTGTAGGGCCATCTTAGCACTCTTCCTAGTACTTCTGCAATGAAGCCTTTTTACTATGAAAAAAAAGAAAATAGAAAATAACAGTAACAACATCTATCCAAAATAATGTCACTTTGTTACTCGAGTAAGATTCCACATTCAAAATCACGCTTAGTTCTCTGTTTCTAATACCTTCATAGAACTTCAAGAATTCAAATTTGTGGTTTATAAGGTCTATAGATCTTAATCTTCAATAAAAACATTACAAGCAACTCCATTGTTGTATAAGATTACAAAGCAAGTTTTTGTTTTTACAAGCTTGTTCCTGAGAATACATTACAAGAAGGTAACTTTTGCAGTGGTTCTCCACTGTTTGAGTGGTTTCAACACCACACTGGGAAAGAATAATCAAACTTCCTGAAAAGAAACTTGGCCACTGGGTTTCACTTGCCTCATAACCTGTCAGCTACTGGCTTAAGAAATCACAGAAGTCGATAGTCCTTGTTATGAGGCAGAAGGAAGCTGTTGCGGAACATAAAAAAGAAGAAGAAAAAGGAATATTGCTGCAATTTAGGATGTGAAGCAAAATTTCTCCAATCATTCTGTAGTTTCTTTGAACCCCTGTACATTGCCGGACGTGGTTCGAAAAGAAATCCTTATGTATATTTGTTAGCACGCAATAGGGACGTGCATGCACTGTATCAATAACCCCAAGTTCCCAACTTCAGGTGCAACAACGCAAGTTTAAATTGGTATGCACATGTGACACACATAAAACTCTCCAGTAATACATATAAATTTAAGCAATGAACAAGTGACAAGCTAGTGGCAAGATTGCACCAAATGAAGAAGGGCTGTTACTATGGAGAACTTCACAAGTTACACGAGTAGCAGATGGAAAATGGATAGTAACTGCCCTCTGAGATAAAAGCCCGGTCACAGCCGTTGTACAAAATTAGTTAGCGCTTTCAATCAATCCTCAGTTTTTCTCTTGATCTTTTGATGATAAATTTCAGATTGGAATTCTAGAAAAATACATCATGAGTACAAATAAAACTGTTCTGGGCAGAAAGAGAAAAGAGTGCAGATAGGAATAGAAACTGACCCAAATCACTCGTTCACTGTTCAAGTCATCTGTGAAGGGCACGGATGTGGTCGATTTCATCAGCTGATAGAGTTGGGGAAGTGCCCCATCTCCAGCAGCCTCAAGAACTGTGCAGCTCCCAAGAGTAACTTCGTTAGGCAGCCCTCTTTGGTGGAGAAAATCTTTCAGGTTGCTAACTACAGTCTCGGTCGGATTCTGAGCAACTCCATGGAATTTCTTGAATCCAGTCACATGAACGGTAACAGGTGAAGGTCCTTCAGATCCCATCTGCTCACACCAAACTTCAATAGAATTCGAATATCTAGCGACAGTACCTACAGAAGGATAAAAAAACAAAGCTATTATAGACAAGACCCAACTCTAAAAATTAAAAGTTTTCTGACGGAGCTTCTGCATCTGATTCAGCTCCAAGTAAGCTTGTGTTCTTGAGTTTTTCAGTGATTCCTTGGTCTAGCTCATTTTCAAGAAAAACTGTAATCCAACAAATGGACATCAACCCAATTCTGATATTATCAAATCCTGCTGGGAGTGACAGATAATTCATTACTCTCACCAATTACTCCACACAAAAACAGAAACCCCGGCCACAGAAGATTAAAGAGAAATAAGGAGCTAAGAAGCAGTAGAAGAAAACATCAAATTTAGTATATAGTCCTCTCATTATTTCTCTCCGAGCTGGAGCTCGTCAAATCCATAAGTCGAGTATATACCAGAGCTCAGAATCATGAAACCCTAGACCCTAATTTCGGAGTGAAAGAGGAAACTTACCTCTCCACAATTCTTCCTCTTGATCTGTCTCTCTCTCTCCTTTAGAAAGAGAATTCCGTCTTTGCAAAGAGACGAAACCGTTCTTCTCCCTTGATCTGTTTCTGGAACGTATCATCGTAAGTACACCTGGTTATTCGTCTTATTACAAGAATACCACTCTTGAGTCCACGCAAGACTTGAGCTTGCATGGACCTACACCTGGTTCTTCGTCTTATTACAAGAATACCACTTATGACCACGCTCGACTTAAGCTTACAAGGTCCGCACATCTTTAAGGCAAGGCACTTCACCAAAACTAGGACTTCAGGTAGGGGTGTGCCTGGTCTGGTTCTGTCAGGGCTCATGCTTCAAAGTAGACCGTGTCGAATATTTTTGGTATGTTACCATGAAGGACTGCATGAAGGACAAAAGCTCAGACTGGACTAAATTGGTGCGGCCTTTGGTCCTATTCGGTCCATGTCATCTACAAGTAAAATCAAGATTTCTGTCACGTTTGGTCCACCTTTGACTTCTGAAAGAAAATGGAGTAGAGAGGGCAATAAGATGATAGAAAAAATAAATAAAAAAATTCCACTCAAAATATATTGTTCTCTCATGAGACAATTCATATGGACTCTTACTTTTAAGTGTGTGCTTAGGTAGTCAACATGGATTTACTCACACTAGAAGTACATCCGGACGTGAATATTTGTTTAAGCTACTTATCAACCAAATTCCATGAAGGCCATGAGCTCAAAAGTATCTCTGTTGGTTGATCCTAAAATATATGCATTTTATAGCATATAATAAATAACTTAAAATTTTTGTTAAAGGATCAGATAGAAAACCCTCATTTTGTCTTTTAACACAAATAATTGAAGAAGATTTCAGTACATAGTGTGTCTAACATGTGTTTAGCAAATAAATAATTTGGATCATCAAGCATTTGGAGTCACAAGTTCAAACACCGGACGAGGACTTATGTATTTAAATTTTCTTATGCGAGGAAGGGATGTTTGGTCTCTTTAAAAGATTCATTTTACTTACTATTAGAGTCTCAATATTTGCTTAATTGTCTTACTCTATTTATTGTTTTATTAGCCTTCCAGCACACAGATATAGCCTGTGGCTAGCAATGAAAAGGGGAGAGAATTGGAACCACTAGTAGTTGTAGATTAATTAGAGGAATGCCAAACCAAAGCATTGTAAGTTATTCCATGAACAAGCCTATCTTTGGAAGATCTGAATCATTGATCCATTTACTTTATACATATTATAAACAAAAATTGAGATTTATTAACAACTTATTAAATTGTGTTTTTGGTCACTAAATATAGACGGTTGTTTGCAGGGTTTCCAACCATCGATCAAAAGAATAACTTTTTAGATGTTAAAGTCATCTAATATTTATGACTTTTGGACTAGAAAACATCCAAAAAGGAAAAAATTAGATAAACTAGGTAAATCGTATAAGGATGAACCCCTTCATACAAAATTTTGCCAATGCATGACCCTAAGTGCTTGGTTTAGCATTCATCTGTTAGTAATTATGAGTATTACACAAAAAGGCTCTACCACTAAAGGATAAGAGAGAGGAACTAGATCATCAATAGAATCTTTCATTTTAAAATAGTTGGTCTAAGTCAATCCATTCCTCGAAAATGCAAGAAACCAGTTCACTTTTTTCCTTTATTCAAAAGGAATGATAGCATAGTGCACCACATCGCACCAACATGATGTCCACTTTTGCATGAGGAACCCCAACATTAGTGATTGATCAGACCTACCCATCTCATTTCTACATCTCAAGATATCTTGTATACCAAACATAAGATGATTAAATAATTTTAACATTTAAAACATGTTCTTCTTACTCGTTCATTATGGACCTTTTGTTTTTAACTTTCTATATGTTTTGATTAGAATTACATTTTTTAAGACTATAGTTCATCCAATCTTCACCATTTTCAGAACAATAGTTATCCAATGCCACAGAAATCAGATAGACAGCTTTGATAAACCAATAATGGGGCCCGTCATGTGAGCACTATGTTGCCTTGCTCATTATTTGAAACAAAGAAAATTATCTATCTATTTCCCATGGTTTAAGGATGTGAATATAAAGTAAAATCTCTCTCTCTCTCTCTCTCTCTCTCTCTCTCTCTCTCTCTCTCTCTCTCTCTCTCTCTCTCTCTCTCTCTCTCTCTCTAGAATAGAATAGAATAGAATAGAGTAGAATAGAATAGAATAGAATAGAATAAATACTCACTAAAAGAGGAATAAATACATTTTTTGAGACCCACGTATGGCATGTAAGGGATTATATGATATATTAATCTAGTAGAGAATAACTAACTCAACCCATGGAAATTAATTTTATCATGATTGAGTATCCTAAACCTTTCATTCAATAAGCAATGTTTAGGGTTTTGACAGAAAAATGCGAAACAATAGCGTGCCAATAGATTATCCAAGAGGCATGGGACTAGAGTCATATGGTTTAGCTATTGATGGTATACAAGTATAATACCATGATTATACACATATTTTTCATGTATGTTACTCTCAACCTTCCTAAGTAGTTGGACTATATAAAATTAGGGGTAGCAAATAGTGTCTACGAGTCGTATTCATGTTGTGTCAAGATTGACCTATTAGAGTATATGGGTAGACACAAACACGATTTGATTATTAAACGAGTCGACATGACACGACTTGTGTAACACGATTAGAAGGATGTACCATATAGGACGATTATTCAAAAATTATCTTATATTATAATTAATATAAGATGATTTTTGAAAACCATCCTATACTACTCTAAGAATATAGGATGATTTTTAAAAAACCATTCTATATTTCTATAAAAATATAGGACGATTTTTCAAAAACCGTCTTATAGGTTTTTCAAAACTCGTAAGACGATTTTTGAAAAATCATCATATATTCTTATAGTAATATAGGATGGTTTTCAACATAACAGGTAAATAGGTTGCGAGTCAAACGGGTCAACATTGGTTGGTCGGAATATGACACGATTTTTGGTGTGTCATTTTCAGTCTAACTCATTAAATCTGTGTCTAGTTCAAGTCGTGTTATCGTGTTGCATTGTATTTGCCACCCCTATATAAACTATTACCCAAGTTATTGCTTTCCACTTCAATGATGACTCGAGGGATCCTTCTCCGTAACTCGTAATGTGCCAAAGTATTTCTTCTTATTTTGGCAAGTCTTGCAAAAAGGCCGTCAATAATGCAAAATTGTTTTTTTTTCTTTTTCTTAAGGTGCACCAAAGAATTACTCAGTAACCTTTAAGAAATAATTATGGAAAAAACTATATTTGTTAGTGATATATGTGCCTCTCTCTCTCTTTTTTTTTTTTTCATAAGCTCTCACTAAATGGCATTAGTGGCTATAACCCCAGGCGACCTAAGATTTGTGAAGATCCAAGCCGTTTACAATCTTGCTCTTGACTTAGATGACTGCATTGCAAACTTGTCATCCATTGAATGATCCTAATAGCTGTTGTTTTTTGTTATAAAATGGTTGGTAAATGGTTTCACTATACATTTTACAATCCAAAAATATAGTGATTGAGATCATCTAGTGGACAAGAAATTTTTTAATGTAGATCATCTAGGTCAAGAGCAAGATTGCGAATGGTTTAGCCTTCAAAGTTTTGGTCCCACTTAGAGTTATAGTTGTTCATACCACTTAGTTAAGGGCTTATAATGAAAAAAAGAGAGGCACATTTATCAGTACCCTATAAATATCACCTTATTTTTAATTCCTAAATCTACGCTGAGGCCTCCCTTAGCAAGGGTAAAAGTGTCACCTTGAACCTGAAACCATGCATAATCAAAGGAGGTTCCTTGTTGTTTTATGACCATCTACGTTAGATAGCTTTCAATTGATTGTATACTGTGGTATATGAAATCTTTGTTGATGAATTTAAAGTGGGCTGTGATATATGTATGCCCCCCTTACTAAATGGTATGAATGTCTGTCATCCAAGGTGGTACGAGATTTCTAAAAATATGAATGCTTCACCATCTTGCTTTTGACTAAGAGAGGCTATGTTTCATGCTTCTCATCTAATAGATGATCTTAGCCAGTATTTTCTTGAGTTGTAAAATGGATAATAAAGGGTTTTCCTATCTATATTCACTACAACTGTAGTTATTAGGATTACTTTACGGATGACAATTCAAAGCATAGCTCATCTAAGTCAAGAGCAAGATTGTGATGGTTCGAATCTCCATAAACCTAGACTTATCTAAAGTTATAGTTGATCATTGTCATGTACTGAGGTGCTTATGTGAAAAACCAAGGGACGCATATATTCCTATCCATTTAAAATGTTACTAAAAGCAAAAAATAATATGTAGCCAAAGCTAGAGAGTTGCAATAGTGGATGGGGTGCGCAACTCATCCGTGAGAACATCTATCTATGAAATAAGTGGTTGGATCATTAAACATATTGTCCCACTTAGACATCTACTTATCATTGTAGACATTTGCCCAAGTAAAATATGTGTATAAAAGCTCTTACGAGTTGCAAAGAAAGGCACAAAAATCTGTGAGTTCTTATATGATACAAGTGCATATGTGAAAATAACAAGGCAATTATCCATACTTAATATAAACCAAACACCCCTATAGGCAAAATGGTCCATGGATTCACCAAAATGTCGAAAAAAAGAAGGAAAAGAAGGGTAGATGTGTAAATATTAATATAAAAAAAGGTATAAAAAAGGAAAAAGTAGTACTAAATCTGCAAAATTCAATATGCAAAAAGATATTTAAAAATGGTGGCGGATGAAAGTAGGAAAATATGCCAGCTCTTATTAATTTCAAAAAGATGGCTAGCCTTTTTTTGTGCTTTTATTATTGATCTGAGCTGTTCATCTCTCCACAAGAAGAAAATGGATGGTAGACCTTCTTTTGTACTTTTTCAATGATCCAAGCCATATATCTGATTTTTCATCCATTCTCTCTCTCTCTCTCTCTCTCTCTCTCTCTCTCTCTCTCTCTCTATATATATATATATATATATATATAAAAGTTTATGTTTTCACATAAAACACTATATATATGTATCATATACTTTAAAGTATAAATAGTTAAAGTATAGTTGATTTAAATTTCATAATATAATATAATATATAAACATGATGATTCTCCTAAGTTGGTGCATCTTTGACCTAGGAAGTTTTCTTTATGTATAATATAGGTAACCAATAACCCTCGCGTGTATATGCATGTCCACGTACACACCAAGAGAAAGAAAGAGTGGTTTTAACTTATAAAAGAAAGATAAAGTAAGATTTGGTTTTTCCAATATGACATTAAGAACTACACACACATGCAAATGTACTTGCACTTGTAGGCCAGGGGAGAGAAGTGAATAATTAAAAAGGGAAAGTGGTGTATGATTATATAAATATATGTATAGATGATATGTTTTTTATGATGTAACTCCCTATCTTGGTTATATGTCATTTAAGTGAGGAGTGTATAATATATTCATATTGTTTGGTTTTCTTTTAAAAAATGTTATTAATAGCTTAACTGATAGAGTGTTTGTGTTTGGTTTTCCAGAAAATTCATTTCAAAAAAGGTAAATTGACTTTTGTCTAGGCAGCCAAATTTTTTGGGGCCTACTTATGCATGATGTGAGTCATTCATCTCTTTGCTCCAACTTTAGATTCTTATGTATAAAAATTAATATGGTTCGGATGACTCTAGCTTCTAATAAAATGTGTATTGCTTATGCTGTTTGAAATGTAATCTCGTAGGCTTCTCACCTAAAATGTTTATTAAATATTTTATCTAACTCTAGGCAAACAAATGTCAAGCATAGTTAGTTGTAGATAACTCGGCATCTTTTATAGAATACACTTGGTCATATATTCAAGTTATTAATTTCTCCTTTGCTAGGAATTAGATTAGGGAGAGACTATGGAAGGATATGTGAGTGATTTGCTTAATATTTCTTAGCTACTACTGCTACTACAAAAAATAAAGTTGGTCACTTCTGGGTCCACTTGGAAAGTTTTCTTTACATAATAATAATAATGATGATGATGATGATGATTACAACAATAACAATAACTACAACAACAACAATAATAATATGGTAGATGACTTCCTATTTATAAGCTAACTTCTACTAGCTATATGAGCCGTACAATAAGGTCCAACCCCAATCTCAACAACAAAGCATCTGATATATATTTGTGTGTGTGTACGTACGTATGTATGTATGTATGTATGTATGTAAAGTTACAGCTAAGATTTGAAACCAAAATTGTCTGATTGCTTGCTTTTGGTTGAACTATGGAAAAATGCAAAACAATTATCTAAATCAACAAAAAATTAAAGACATTGAATCATCACATGAAGAAGAGTCTGGGGTAGGCTCCACTTGTAATTCATGCTACTCATATTTTAATATATTAGTCGTGGATAGGTGCACATATGCATGTCAGACTTTCAAAGAGAAAAGGAGGAAGATAGCCTCCCATTAATGTTTTGGCTATAATTCTCTATGGGCTACAATTCATTCAAAATGTTGCTCTGGATTTAGATGGGCATAAGAAAATCTAGTTTATGCAATAGTCTAAAATAGTTTGATCTGCAAGATTTTGAAATCCAATTTATGCTTTATGAAGCCAACCAGGCCCTTAAGAAATACAAATAACATTTACGCATTATGAAAAGATTCATCCTATTCCCATTTGACACATTATTTCATGCACTTTTGAAGTTTGTAACCACTCATGAATATTCCTATTTATTAACCAATAAAGTCTTCTAACTTTTTTATATCTCTCTATATTAAAATGTAAAATTGCTTGTTTACTCATCTTATTTTTCTAGAATTATAATTTTGCCATTGAAAAAGGTAACTCTATTTCTTCCATTTACCCCCTTAATTCTTAGCAAATTGCAATTATCTCCCACCAACCAAATTACAAGTTTGCCATAAAAGAGAGCAAACTTTGACTTCTTTGTACTTCATCTCATTTTCTCATTAACTATCACTTTTATCAATAATACAACAAGAGAAAGTATTGGTTAATGATATACTCATGCCCTCTATCGCTATTGCACCCTTGGGGTTTACTTTTTTTATATCTGAACTTTTTATCTTCACCTCTTTGTCATGGGTTAGACTAATCTCAAAAGTCACTTATTTTGTGTAACTCTTTGATAGTTGCTTAGCTTTTTGAGTACTTAAATAAATGGTAGTAAATTGCAGAACTCAAAAGAGCTTGTCAACCTAATCCATTGGAGACATACAAACACAACTCTTATTGGTGATTTGAACCATCCACAATTTTGCCCTTATTTCTATGGGCTATGCTTCCAAATTTCATCAGAGAGAGAGAGTCTAAATCTCACTTTTGTCCTATCAATAATACAATAAAAAAATATATTGTTAAATGATATACTCATGAGCTCTATGACTAGTGCACCCTTCGGGTTTACTCATTTGATAATATAAACTATTCACTTTCACCTATTTGTCATGAGCGAGTCTTGCCTCAAAATTACTTACTTTGTATCCATTGTCCTTTAGTTGGGTGAAGGTATGAGACCAATCATGTCCAGGCGAAGGGATTCTTAAGCACGTATTTAACAGGCTACAAAGACTTTTATGATACACACTAATCTTGCTTTGGGCAACCCTCCAATAGTTTTTTCCAACTTTTAGAGTTCTTAAATGAGTGGTAGTAAATTGTAGTACTCAAAGAGCTTATGGAAATCTTAAATTACCTTACGAATGCGTTGAAACCTAATCCATTGGAGACACATAAATACAACTCTTATTGGAGATCTAAACCATCCACAATATTGCCCTCATTTCTATGGGCTTTGTTTCTAGATTTCATCTATGAGAGAGAGAGAGAGAGAGAGAGAGAGAGAGAGAGAGAGAGAGAGAGAGAGAGAGAGAGAGAGAGAGAGAGAGAGAGAGATTATATGGTAGTCCACTGACTACTAGTTGCTACTTGTAGGTAGAAGAAAAGAAAAGTGGGGGCCTCCTTATTTGCACTTCTTCAAGTATCTAGACTATTCATCTTGGTTGGACTGAATAAGATGGCCTAGATATTGAAAATCACATCTAATGTATACACCTTCATTCTTGGCCCATTTTCTATTGTGAAAAAGACGATGTTTTAAGGTGAGAAAGCTTTTATATTTTACACCATCTATTTTGCAAAAGAAAATGAGCCAATAATGAAGGCCTTAAAATATGCATTTGAAATGATTTTCAATAGCTAGGTCATCTAATTCATGTCAACCAAGGTGAATGATCTGGATGCTTGAAGAAGTACAAAAAAGTAGGCCCCGTCTCTAATTTCATTTTGGCCACATATAGTATGGGGTTGGCTATTGGATTATCATATAAATGAGAGAGAGAGAGAGAGAGAGAGAGAGAGAGAGAGAGAGAGAGAGAGAGAGAGAGATGTTTACTTGGAATTAGAGAGGTCATGAAATTTGGTTGGATAAAAGTTAGCAATCCTGAGATTTTCATTGGTGGGAGTTGCTTTAGGACTTGTTAAAGAATATTTTTAAAAAGGCAATTATAAATATTTTGAAATTAATTAATAACCAATTAAGCATTAAATTCTAAAATAATGACATATTAGTAGAAATTTTCAAATTTTTTGCTAACAGGGTGTGCGCCCAACACTATACTCTATAAAATGCAAATGCCCTTCTTATAAATCGGTTGAGCATTGTTATTAGGGCTGTTTGCTTTATATGTAATACTAGTTACTAACATGTGTGAGATTAGAACAATATAGATTTAACAACAAACTTTCACTTTTAGCGGCGGTATCAGAGGAGCACCTTCCCACTCTAATCCAGTCTAATAGTAGAACCTCTGAAAGAGTTTCCACAAAACAACCCAGCTGCTGAGCTCTTCTAGCAACCTAAATCTGTAAAACTCATTGAAATCCAGGACACCGATCCATGTAAAGGTCCAAGGAGAAGAAGACCCACGAAACTAAAATTTTCATAAAGAAGCATATCCATGTCCAACATCCCTGGTAAAAAGTGGGTGAGGAAACAGAATGGGTCACCAGAACTACCATAGAATCTACCTGAATCCATTTGACAGTTAATGTTTTCTGAAGGTGGTTAGTACTTGCCGTTTTTCCAATGAGACTCAACCATAGGACCACACCCCGGGACAAGGGGAAGGGTCTCACATGCTTGGAAATTCTAAGGGAGTATTGGTTTCTCAATTTTGTAATGGAAGGAATTGTACTGCGTAACTCTGTGCTATCAAATTGCCAACCCCAAAGTTTACCTTCATAGGTAGGTGATATGAGATGTCTGCAGAATGTATTAAGTGCTTAAAAGGAAGGGACCATCAGTCAGAATTTTGTGAAGTAGTACTAAACAATATTTGTTTATTACCGAATAATAGCTGCTGAATTTAAGCTATTTTTACTTTTTGCATTGGATATTATAAGGATACGGTTCTAATATCCTAAGTTTTAATGTCTTCAGGTATTGAAATCTCAAAGGTTTCAAGAAAATTGCAGTGCAACTCACAAATTTAATGCAAATATACCTCTCCTTATTATTCTCTATGTATGCTATGATTCATTTTGCCATTGTCTTTGATTACTTTGTGCTGAAGTAGTTAAGTTGCTTCCTCCCAATATAAATAAATTGAGCTAACAAATGCTTTTCTTAAGTCTGATCTATTCTGAAATTTGATACTTGTTTAGATTTCATATGATTAAACATTATACGTAATGAGTTGTGACTTGGTGCATCTAGATAGTTTTCGCCTAAATGCTTTGATTTTTCTGACAGGGTACCATGGAAAATTTACCTTGATGCTTTTTCAGTTGGTGAAAATTATGTATCTGACAATTACGTGATGATGGGATTTGTTTACACCTACTTGGAATGAGGTTGAAGTGTTTGGAAGGGACATTTGCTTTAATTATCTAAATCCATAAAGAGTTAACTAAAGTTCCTTGTAGCATGAGATCTTGAATTGTAAATGCTACCAGGCTATTGTCTTCTTTCTCCTTCTGTTGTCACATTAATTCTGTCTCTTCCTCTAGCTCCAAACAAAATTTTGACAGAAAAAAACAGAAACCTTTTTATATTTCATGTTCATGTGACATGATCATTGTTTGTGCTAGTGTTTAGATGTATAAGCTTATTATGTTGAGTGTTAATCCTTTTCAACCTCGATAAGTTATTACTTCTGTTTCTTTGATGCACTTTATTGATCTATCACATGCACCATCAAAACATGAATTCATTGCCCTCAGTAGATTCTGGACAAAGTTGGAAAATAGAGCAAAGTTTGTGGCTTGATGCTCAAATGATTTAAGCTTTGTTCAGATTTGTATGAGTTGGTGCATTCTGCTTGTGTGGCCTCGTGAATCCTAATGCCCTACCCTGGACATGCCAGTGGATACTTCTTGACCAAGCTGGGGAATGTTCAGTGGAGTGCTGAATGCTTCGAGATTAGAAAGAGTACCATAAATGAAAGCACTCAATTGGGCAGTGGATACTTCTAGACCAAGCTCCAGCATGGTGGGAGTGGGGAATCTTCAGTAGAGCGCTGAAAATTATAAAGAGTCCCATAAATGAACCACTAAATTGGGTTGGCATCGACAGTAGGATATGAAAGCTGGCAAAGCAAATAGTCTGAGCCTTAAATGATGGGTATAAGTGGGGACCCGGATTGTCCTCAGGCAAAGAGTAGGTAAGACTTTCATCCTGTCACAGGGGTTGTCTTTTTGTGCGTGTGTGCACGGAAAGGACTTGTCAAGAACACAGAGCCCTGCGTGTTTTCATTTCAGTGTTAGACTATCATCTAGACCTTATCAAATAGAGGTCGGCCATTGAACTAAAAAAAAGCTTCTACGAAGAGCTAGAGTAAAGAGTTAATAGAATATTATCTTGTCTTGTAGTTTTGTAAGAAGTTATTTTTATAAACATAACTTTAAAATCACGTGGCGACAACTTGTACTAAGGCTTTCCTTCATTTTAGTGTTTAGACTCTCTCCTAGTTTGCAACAATGCCCAAATGTAAGAGAGATGCACCCACAAATTGGGAAGATAGTGAATGATGTAAGTTCTGCTGAAGTGAGAACATGTTGGGCCCAAAAATGATTAGTAGGGTTAACCAACCATTTGGGCCTTTTACCATCTTTTCTTTTGATTATGTTACCAAACACTTTGTCAATGAAGTCTGAGGGGTGGAGCTTCTCTTTCAAATGTATTGAAATTATCTTATTTTGAACTGTTGGACGGACTTGTGGGGTGTAGAAAGGGTAACCGAGTGATAGACGTGGGTAAATGGTGGCGTGACAAGATTGATGAAATGTGAAAGAGGTCTGGTAGTTAGAGAAGACGTAGGAGATATGAATCAAGTTGAATGCATGTAATATTTATCTCAATTCATATGAAGGACGAAGGATATTTCACTTGTAAACTTATCATTAGTTTCCAATGAAAACTCCCCTAACAAGTAGGAAGGCGTTTCTTTTTTATCTATAGCACTGACTCAAGAAATCATTTTGAATTCTCTGTTATATTGTCCACAATGGTAAAAGTTGTCGTCATGTAATCTTGAGGTCAGGGGTTTAAGGCATGAAAACAGCCTCTTGTAAAAACAAAGTAAGACTGCGTACTATAGGGCCTTGTGGTCCACCCCTTCCCCGGACTCTGCACAAGCAGGAGCTCTGTGCACCTGGGCTGCCCTTTTATTGTCCACAAGTTTTTCAATTCCTTTATAGATTTTGGCGCTTAAGGTGCATGTTTCATTTTGCATTTTCCTTTTATGTGGCCTTCAGTTCTGCAACTTTTAGCATTTAGGCTGCATTTTCCTTTCTATTCATTTTTTGCAATACTGCAATTCCTTCGTAGTGTTAGCCTACTTTCTGCATTCAAGTTCGTTTATTCAATAGTTTCCTGCTTGGTTCGAAACTTTTAGGCAGTCACCCCGCTAAGCCATACAAGCTACAGTTTTTGAGGCTTTTGAGCTCTTGGAAGTGTAAAAAGTCATATAGACATGGCAATGTTTCATATAGATATGGCAAACTTTCCAAGTCCAGATTTCTTGGGATATGTAACCACAGTGTAAAAAATCCTATTCTTGTATGTCATTCCATCGAGAGGATGTGGTAATTGCGTGTCATGCTTGTAGTTTTGTTTTGTTGGCTACTTCTGGTACATTTTGCATTCTGCCTTTCTGTTTGGGATGCTGGGAACCCTTGAGCTCTTAGATTTTTATTGAGTCAAATTGGGAATATTAACACTAATTTTCTTTACCATCATGTGTATACCGCTTTCATTTTTCTTTGAAATTGTACCTATTTATCTGCTTTCCTTATTCTTAAAAAATTTGATGCTGAAACTTAAAAGTCCAAATGCTTCAATATAGGAGTTAGCAGACTCCATATGGGCTGCTCCAATGGCAAATATAAAAGTACTAGTCATTCCTCTGTGCGTATTATGTGCAGTAGATGTTATGGTTACGCAGCTGCTTCTCTCTTTCTATTAGGCCTCACCAAGCAGCTCCTCTCATGACTCCGCTAGAGAAACGAAGAGGAGATGGTGTGAATATGAGGTGCTCTGCGGCTCATCATACTTGTATCTACCAAGAAAAGTAGTTAAAATTTTCAGTTAGAAGCCTATAGATGTTTTTTTTTTTTGAAGAAGCCTATGAGTAATTGCTCCTTCCTTTAATCATTAAGAACTCGTAGAACCTTTTTATTTATTTATTATTATGTCAAGATTCAGTCTACATACCTGGAATTATTTATATTCCAAACTCTTTCCCGTGCCAGAATTTTGAATTTGAGCTTTATAATGGGTCCCTTAGCTCCAGCTTGTATAATGACTATTATCCAATACTGTTTTCTTTGGCAAACTCTGATAGAGAGTATTTTTATGCATACTGACCATTGTCCCTATATTTCATAGGCTGGGTATGCCATTCACATGATAATTTCAAAACAGAAAAGAAGTGGTTTTAATGTGAGGGACTGTGCTAAGCTTTCCTTTTTTTTCTCTGCAAAAACCTTGATTCCAGTTCTTCCTTTAAGTGTTTGCTCTTTTCAATAAATGTGAGCCTGCAGAGGCTTCAATTTGATGCCAACATTTAGCCTTCAGGGGCTCACATAATTATCTTAAAGGAAGAAGAAACAAGTCTCAAAATTTTGCATAAAATGAAGTTGACTACTACTCCACCATCAGAGA
Source organism: Warburgia ugandensis (assembly GCA_035236585.1). Lineage (NCBI taxonomy): Eukaryota > Viridiplantae > Streptophyta > Magnoliopsida > Canellales > Canellaceae > Warburgia > Warburgia ugandensis. The sequence goes on from CP141136.1 coordinate 8,213,845, forward strand.
TGCTGGTATCCCGACATGCCAGATTTAAATTTGGTGGCCCTATGATTTTAATGATTCATTTATCATCTTGTGATGAATTTTTTTTTTGGCTCTTAGAGAAGCATTCATCTCTACATTATAGACGGGGGATGCAACTTTGTACCGTGGGTTTGATTTCAGTCGTGGTGAATTGAGACAGTAATGTGGAATTCACAAAAACATAGGTAGGCAAAAGGATTCCTGATTGGATTAATAGTTTCGGAAGAGAAATTCAACATTTTAAACGTTCCTAGAAGCAATTCTGCTATGAAGTTTCAATAGTTTTTGGGTTGCTGTTGCTACGGAGCTTTTGTTATTTTCTTTGTTATGAGAGTCTGAGCTCAGAAATGAGGTGTGGTAGGAAAAATGTTAAAGTAGGATTGATTTTGTTTGGGAAAAGAGTGGAAGCAGAATTCTTTAGTTCATCCACCGAACTCTTTAACGAAGCTCAATCAAGCCACAGAATAAGACAGTTCATAAATTTTATGTATGGCCGCAGCTGTGTGATATTTTCTGGTATAGTTTTCTTGTTTTGAGTGATTTCTTCCTGTTTCGCCTAATTTTTATGTCATTTTTCAGTGTTAATTTGTTTGATGTAGTTTAGAATTTGAACTTCTTGACCTCATTCCCATCATTCCAGGCTTCTACTCGTTGGAACTCCAAGCCACGCCACTAATTAATCTTCCGGAATTTGTTTGTATTGTCTTTCTGTCTGTCATTAAAAAGTATATTTCCTGATGACCAAGATATTATATTTCCAGTGTCACAGGTATATTGAACACGTTAAATCTAATAAATATGTTAAATCTAGTATAAGGAAGTTCTGTAGAGCTTCACCATGAGCTACGACTCTTGGTAGTTATCATTGACGTGCTTGATTACCCTCCAACATATGCTGTATGATTTGTTAGTTGACCGACCTCTTCATTTTTTGGCACATTCTACGTGATGGTCCGATATATTTAAATGCAGGGGTGGCAAATTGTATTCGCGAGTCATGTCAAAACTGACCCATTAGAGTATATGGGTTGACATGAACACGAACCGATTAATATTTGTGTCAAGAACCTGAAATTTGAACACGACCCGATTATTAAACAAGTCGACATGGCACGACTTGTGCAATACGATTAGAAGGATTTACAATAACTAATATAAGATGGTTTTTCAAAATATAGGAGGTTTTTGAAAAATAGTCATATATTGCTATAAGAATATAGGACGGTTTGCAAAAAACCGTTTTATATGCTTATAACAATATAAGATGATTTTTCATTATTATAGTAATATAAGATGGTTTATAAAAAACCGTCTTATATTTAGATATAATATATGATGATTTTCAACCTTATGGGTTAATAAGTTGCTAGTCAAATGGGACAACATGACGAGTTAATAGGTTGCAAGTAAAACGGGTCAACATTGATTGACTCGAACATGACATAATTTTTAACAGGAATACAATAAGATTCGATCCCAACCTGTTAAATTCATGTCGAGTTCGAGTCGTGTTATGGTGTTGTGTTATATTTTGCCTCCCCTATTTATATTGTGGTTCCATAGAAAGAAGCAAAGGAAATTGGTTGAAGAGGAATGGCAAGAAACTCATTCCAAAAGCTCGCTAAAGGCAGGGAAGAAAAAATCATAATAGAATAAGAGGATGGAGAGAATGCACCCTCTAGCATGTGCAGTTCGTCTCGTATAGACTGGTTTCGGAGTTCCTGGCTTACTAATGGTTCAAAAATCCAGAAGCAACCATTGGGGCCCCGTATTTCTACCACGAGAATGTGGCGCTTACCCCGAAAGGCTTTTGGCAGCGCATATCGAGCTTCTTGTTAGATATTGAGCCGTGGTTTGTGGACTCAAAGCACTTCTGCGCTTCTCCCAGGAAAGGGGGCTACATCCACTATCTCCCCATACAAAATAGTTTCTGCTTCAGCCACTTCCACCCCTAACGATTCATGAACCGTTGCCGTTGGGAAGAAAATGGTGGTCATCTTGGGACCCAAGAACTAAACTGCTTACATACTGTTGCCGCAAGTGCTAAGCTAACAGACAGAATACATGAGGCCCTTCAAAATTCGGATGACCCACCATCCAGCGAAACCCAACAACATGTCCTTAATGAACGTCGGAAATGAAATTCGGTTTGGTTGGACGACGTAAGTTTGCCCCCCTTGAACTTGATGAAATTGAGATGCTATTAGGTTTCCCAAGGAATCATTACAGAGTTGGTGGAATAGGTAGGATACAGAGGTTAGTACCTTGGGAAATTCACTTCAGGTGGGCACCGGTCTGTTTGAAAGACATATTCCCGAAAGGGGTCACTGTTTTATCCCATTCTCTCGTATTGGGGGTTCATCGGCTTGGCATTCCTTTGAGGATGGTTGCTTCGGTCGAAATTTAGAAGTTAATAGAAACATTGTTCGAACCAGAGAGGAGAACTGATTCGTTTTGATGATGTGGAGCAGCCAAACCGTAGGATGCGGGAGAAGTTAATAAACACATGGAGATTTTGATCTCATAATTGGTGGGACTCCATGTGACAACTTCTCAGGCAGCACCAGGTTGACCAGAGATGGACTTGACTGTAAAATTTTTGATTTTCTCTGAATATTTCCCCATTGTAGAAACTGTCCAGAATATTAGGGGAAAAGCTGATAATGTTGAAGACTACACGTGGATATTCCATGTTTAGAAAGACTTCAAAGTGCTTTTTTTCTCCATAAGCTGTAATGTGGTGCTAATCTTTCTAAGTACTGCTTTGGAGCGGTAAAGAGTTCATTTTTAACACGGTTGGAGACATGAAAATAGCCTGGCAAAAAATATAAGGTAAGACTGTACTCCCCGAAAACCCACCTATGCAGGTGTTTCGGGCACCTGGCTGACCTTTATCTATGTGTGTCGTGACTTCTAATCATTTGAGATTGGCTAATGGATGGTCCAGGGATCTCTTGATTTGCGTATTACCAAGATATTAGCTGAGACAACTTGAAATATAATAAATGCGTAGCAAATATTGCGCATAATTCGTGAGTGCTTGTTTTCTTTTGGGGTTCCAACTTGATGCGAAAGCAATGCCAACTTGTTATTTATGCTACAGTAGGACAAGTATCGTGAGATGCATGTTCTTGTATGTTTTAGTCTGAGATATGAATGTAAATTAACACCATAGAAGAAATCCTGATGTAGCATTCCAACTAGTTTTATATAGTGGCATGGTTCAAATTTCTGTTGTAATTTAAAAATATCTCTGTCATATTGACCACAATAACAAGTAGGATTGGACGATGGTTCTTAAAATTCAATTATTTGTTTCAGTTTTCCGTTGCTTTGCTGATATGTCTCTACTACCTTGGCCTCTGAGAATCTGGCATGCATGATGGGTTCGTTTCTGTCTTTTTATTGGCTTCTGAGAATCTAGAAATGCTTGATATGTTTTTTGCTGTTTCCCTTTGCTAAAATGCTATTTCATTCCCTGGTTTCTAAAAATTGGTAAAGAGTTGAGCATTAACCGTTAAAGCTACTGGTCTCAACCTAATATGGCTCTCTTCTGGATAATCTTGAAAACCAGAAAGAGCATGGCTTAACCTTGGGCTGGGATTTTGGGGAATCACCAGAAGCTACTGATGGATGGAGCAACCATCAGCAAACAGTGACACTGAGCACTTACGAGTGCAAACATGGCATTTAGCTCCTTGTGCGGCTTAATATACAGCTATGGAAGATGTATTGATATTACCCAGAAAATCAAAGCTTTCTCAGCTTATTTGAACGCAATGGCATGCCTGGTATACCACTGACACTTGCTTTTATTGCTTGTACATCAGCACCACAGCAATTTATCGGAATCCATCGGAAACAAAGTTTCTTTTTAAACAAAATTAGCTCCACTTGGATCTCTTGTCGGTACTATTGCCACCTTTCATAACTTTTTCAAGAGAACACGTGTTATCATGTTATCAAACTTCTATCATCAGATGATTGAGATTTGCTTAACAAAAGGGACTGCATATCTATCTGCAATATGTAAAGTAATAGAGGAGAATGATCATTGAGAAATTTGAAATCTATGTCATCATTCTGCCTAGAAAAAAGGTAGCCCAGGTGCACGAAGCTCCCGCCTCTGCAGGGTCTAGAGAAGGGGCGGACCACGAGGGCCTATAGTAAGCAGCCTTACTTTGCATTTTTTGCAAGAGGCTGTTTCCACCCCTTAAACCCGGAACTCAAGGTCACATGACGACAACTTTTACCGTTGCGCCAAGGCTCCCCTTCTATGTCATCATTCTGCATGCTTAGTAAAAATCTAAAACTCTCCTCACTTTGCTTGGACGTGTGTTTTTTGCTTTGTTTTCACTCAGTTGGATTGCATCTTCATGTTTATCATCTTGCAGTCCTTAAAGTACCAGTTCACCAACCATTGGAAATACAAAGCAGGTTACACAGCGCACCAACTCTCACAGTGTGACCAGGCTGTACTTCAGAATACATCCTAGACCTTGGTTACGAGCAAATGATATAAAGAACAATTCTATTGGTTTTGGCAGAGGTACTGAATGCCTTATCTGTATTTGTTTTATCCTAACCGGCAAGACCTCATTTTGGTTCCATGATCAGCCATGATCTGTTGATTGTTTCATACTTATATTGTCTCCCAACAGTTCATTCCTGGAAAATTAACGGGGAAAGATCATTCTTTTAGGCGCCGACAGGTGCTACAAGGTAAATCAAGTCTGAACCTACCAATGGTGATGGCTGTGTCAAAATCCACAACTCGCCATCCGATACAGTAAGGAAACATTTATATTTGGGGACAGAGAATGAACTTTCAGATCACTACATAAACATAAGGAAACAGCTGCAATTTCCTTGTACTGGCATGATAATCTAGACCTTCATCCTCCGGCTAGAAATTGCATCCAGTAAATGATATTAAGAAGTGCGATCATAAGTGACTTAGTTGTCATATCTTATGGTTGAATGCTGAAGATAAACTATCTGCAGCATGTGAAACAGTTCTGTGGCGTTGTCGTTTGCTGCGGTCATGATTAAAACTCATATGTTATGGCATGGCCACGGAGACAGGAGCTTGTCTACGGTGTCCGTGCCAATAAAATTGGAGGATCTATGGGTGTGGGAGTGTAGCGTAGTGGCACAAGAGTTGTGCAGGTCAGGAGTTCGGGGTTGCTCAAGTGTGTGTCTGCGGGTGTCAGTATTAATTTAAAATGACAGTACCGGTTTATGAAGCTCTCACGGATGCAAGGTCCTCGTAGCAACGTGAATATTAAATAAAATCTGGATTTACAAATGCAGCTAAACGTACACTTTCGCCACAATTTTGCGACCCAAACCCTTCATCTCCGGAGTTCTCCATTGCATCAAGTGTGAAATGGATGGGTCAGAATGTTTTGGCAAGGAGATAATAAAATATTAACCAACCACGAGGTTGGGATTCTTCCATACAATGTGATTTCCAATAAATTTCTAAGGTGAGTCAAGCAGCTGAATAATTTACCAGGGCATCTTCTCATCAATAATCTGGTTCCTGGTTATATCAACTTCCTCCATTTCTGACTTTCCTTTTGCTGCAGGATGCTCAGGGAGCTATCTATGCTAGAATTGTTAATCGTTAACATATTGGTTCTGTTAGAGATATTTTATTAGATCTCTCTACACAAAGCTTGTATTTGGTTCCTTTGGAGTTTTCTGTCTTTTTTTTTCCTTTTAATTTAGAATTTTCTTTTAATTTACTATAGACCTTTTGTGGTTTGTCCCTTTTCTGGGTTCTGCATACGATGGAGATTTATGCACCAGACAGCCTGTTTCTTTTTACAAGTAAAGAATTAGCAAGCAAATCACTCACACACTATCTCCTAGTTCTAATTCCCGAGACTTGAACCTGTGAGCAAGAGTAATCCAAGGAAGATGCTGAGTTCTCTTTCACTAAGTGTACTAGATATTTGTTGGCCTTTAGAGTTTGGTGTATGTATTACAAATGTGTTTAACCGTGTCTTTCCTGTACTCTCTTTGTAAATTGGATCCTTCTGATAGTTTTTATGCGTTTCGACCAAAAAAAAGAAAAGCATATGAATGATTTTATTCATCAGGAATAATAATGCTATAGCGCAACGCTGAGGCAAGTTTCTGTAACATGATCCACTTTTGCATGAAGGGCCACCTTTGGTTGATTGGAGCTATTTATTTGAATTTTCTGACTTTATCTTGAATCTGAAAATCAAGTTGATCGCATGATTTTAACATTTGAAAATCATTACTTTTTATTCATTGATTGTGGACCGCTATTTAAGTAGGGATTTTGACTTGTGCATGTGCTGTGATAGAAAGTACATCTCCCACTTTGAGCTAATCCAATTTTCATTATTTCTGAAGCAGTAAACATTCAAAGACTAGAAATCACGTCTAGCCTGATCCATCAAAGGTGGGGTCTGTCATGTAAAAATCAGGTGCACTGCACAACTTGCCGTAGCGAACATAGGGTCATACATGTAAATTTTTCTAAGAAGTTTTTTTTCTTTAATTGTAAAGACTTTTCAGAAGGAAAGCCTTAGTGCAACGGTAGAGTTGTTATCATGTGACTTTGAAGTCATAGGTTTAAGGCATGGAAATAGCTTTTTGCAAAAATTTAAGGTAAGGTTGCATATTATAGACCCTTTGTGGTTTGCTCTTTCCTAAACCTCAATACACACTTTTTTTCCCTTTTTTTTTTTTTTTTTTTCTAATGAGCACTCTTTCCGTTGCTAAGGCAGGATAACTTGTACAAGATCAATACACTCATTGCCCATTATGCCTAACCCACTTATACCATCCCCATTACCTACTATCATACTGTAAGAGAACTTGCCTGAGAGGTTTACCATGTAAGCTATTTTCTTACTAAAACAATTCGTAAAGAAATATAGGGAAAGGAGGAAAGACCTCCACATGGTCTTTATTGATTTAGAGAAAGCTTATGATAGAGTCCCTAGAGAGTTAATATGGAAAGTGTTGGGTGGTAAAGGGGTTTCACAAGGATATATAGACATAATTAAAGATATATATGAGGGAGCAGTAACAAATGTTAAGACCACTAGTGGTGTGACTGGTGATTTTTCTGTCACTATAGCATTGCACCAAGGATCGGCATTAAGTCCATACCTTTTCACATTGGTTATGGATGAGCTAACAAAATATCTACACGAAGAGATTCCCTGGTGCATGTTATTTGCAGATGATATAGTCTTACTTGATAAGACAAGGGAATGTGTAAACATAAAGCTAGAATTATAGAGAGAAGCATTAGAATTTGAAGAATTTAAAATTAGTCGAACTAAGACAAAATATATGGAATGTAATTTTAGCAAGGAGAGTAGGAGTAGAATACCAGTCAAGATTGATAACCAAGAAGTCCCCGCTAAAGACCACTTTCGGTACTTAGGATCAATAATTCATGAGAGTGGAGAGATTGAGAGGGAGGTTATCTAGAGAATTCAAGCGGGTTGGAACAAATAGAGATGTGCATCTGGAGTTTTGTGTGATCGACGGGTGCTACTCAAACTAAAAGGAAAATTCTATATGATGGCCATAAGGCCGGCCATGCTCTATGGATCAGAATGTTGAGCAGTTAAGGAACATCATACTCATAGGATGAGTGTCGTAGAAATGAGGATGTTGAGATGGATGAGTGGTAAGACAAGAAAATATAGAATTCGAAATGAAAATATTCGAGGAAATTTAGGGATAGCACCAATAGGTAATAAGATGAGGGAGACTAGACTTAGATGGTTTGGACATGTTCAAAGGAGACCAACAACGGCACTGGTTAGAAGAAGTGAGGCAATACAAGTAGAAAGTTTTAAAAGGGCAAGCGGAAGGACCAAAAGAACGTGGATAGAAGTGGTGAGGAAAGATTTAAAAACTTTGGGACTAAATGAAGACATGGTATTTAATAGAGTGGAATGGAGGAATAAAATTCATGTGGCCGACCCCTAATTGTGATAAGGTCTTGATGATGATGATGATGATGATACTATAAGAGAACACTTGTCACATGTCACTAGACTTGCTACTTGTTACCCCCTTAGAGTTATGGGACTCACTAGAGTCGCCCATACTAACAGACTCTTTCCATCTTCACAAAGACATCTCTTAACAAATACATACCATCATCCTTGTAACTATTACGTCCAAACCGAACAACCCCTAACATCTGCCTCCAAAAACGGCTTTAAAATTGTGGATGGTACTCCAGTCAACTCTCTGGCGATTTTGTTCCTTGCCACTCTGGTTGCCATCTAATCAGCCACTTGATTCGCCTCCCTAAGTACGTATTTCGGTGGAGCTGTTAACAGGGTTGATAATTTAGAGAAATTTTTTGCGTAAACTGGTCTATCTCTCTCCGATGTATTTCTGGGTGGTTGATCTGAGACCACTGGGGGCATCGTTCTCATCTAAATTATTGGCATGAATTGCATATGTGGTAGAGGCAAGATTTGAAGGAACTGACAACGTACTTGGAGTCCCCTACCACATGTAGTTTCTTCACATTCAACCGCTAAGCAGTTAGATTCCATCTATATAGATTTCCACCCGACAAAACTTTAGTATATTACCTTCAAATAGAAACTATATGGTGCTATTAAACGCCTGTTATCATCTCCTATAGTCCTCCCAAGCTAGCCTTTCCCAGACAGCCAAGAGCTGATCCATCAAAACTTTGCATAATGCCACTAGGAGTTGGTTCCCAACTAGTTTGGATGGAGCTGCTGTTGTGCTCCTTCAAATTATCCAGCTTCCATCTTTCAAACATAATTTTACACTCCTTAAGGAAGAAGGGTGCATAATTTTACACTGCATTCTCAATCAATCTATTTCCTTTGGTTTCTCTCCATGACACAGTCCACAGCCCTTATCTTTCTCTTACAATATTTCTGTTGCCACCAGTCAAGTTCCTCATCTGGATCTGTCTTTAAGTGTAGGAGGATCGCGTAAAATAATACCTCCTTTTTGTTATCTCCCTCATCCATTGAGATTTCTAATGTTTTGCCTGATTCTCTCCAGGTCTCAATCTCAAGCAGTTCCAAAACCTTGGGATATAGTTGTTAACTAATAGTAAAAACCTTGATTTTACTTTCATAGTACTATGTAATATCTTTGATATCAAATAATGTAAGATCATTTGCTGTAAAAGTGGTTGTAGGTGGTTTGCTTCGTAACTCTTAATTGTAAAAAAAAAGAAAAAAGAGTTTTTATAAGAGCATCTTAAGGAGTAGATACTGTCTTTTATTAATCTTGGTGATCATGTTTTTATTGATCTAAACCATTTATCTTCTTTAGATGGCTTAGATAGGTTAGAAATCACAATTACATGACCACTGAATGCTTTTAAGTAGCATAAAAGATTCAGACCATTCATGTATGTATAATTTTTCAAAAACCCAAACAAGTGGCTAGGATTATCCAGATATGATGATTTCTCATGGGTTACGTAATTTCATTATGCGGTAAATGGTGAACGACCTGGATCTTCTAGAAAAATTGCTCTGGGGGTAGAATCTACTCCTACTGGGATTCAATAAAATAATGTTCTTTCATTTTAGACGGAAAATAAAAGAACATTTATTGTTGTTATTTATTCTCTAACCATCCAATTTAAAAGAGACAAACACCTACATCCGGTGGATGAATCATGGCCATGCAATCAGCCTGATTGGTTTAGATTTCTTATCCTGATATCCGAGCATTATAGGATTGCTCTCGGCTAGTTTCAACCACTGGCTTGATTGGTCACGTAACCTTCTAGACTGAAACAAGCGACTCAATGGTCCCGTGGTCCGTTGGTCTTCTTGCTCTACCTACTGACAGCTTTAATTAATGGACGATTCAGAATTTTGATCCATTAGGCTAGAAGCCCAATTCCTAACAAACCAATCCAGCCCACAACTAAACGTTGGATAGGGCCCAGAGGCCATGCAAATTGCTCTAGTGGCCCTACATATGAAACTCCAATTACTATTGATAGATTTACTGTCTGACTAAGATAATATGTGGATGGGCCCTATCTTAGAAACATGCTGATTAAATGTTACTCAATCTGTGAGTTACAAGCAAATGGTCACAGAGGGTCCAGGCAAGAAGGTTAGCAGCAAATACCCAATTGACAAAATCCAAATCAGTGGGGCCATTATGATTTCATATTATCAAGACTTTTCAGGCATGGATCATCCATTCAGGTGGGCCCGTCCGGTGGTCCCAAGCAATGTAAAACCATGTGCCGAGTTCTTGTACAGACAAGTGGTATTAGCTCCATCCGATGCAATAAGGATATAGGTACTTTAAGAAACCTTCCAAAAATAAATGCAAATGGCCAACATTTTGGGCTTAATTTCCATAATCAGATTATCATTTTTTCTTCGGAACTCATAACGTGAGGATATAGAGCCTTAAGATAATTCCCATTAAACTAAATGCTCTGTGCATTTGCAAGCAGCCAATCGGATGGTTAGGATCGATAGATTATACTGATCCTAATCAGAAACCACGTGACATAGTGGGTCCCTAAAGTATTGATTAGAACCTGCAACTAAATGGACTCAGGAAAAATGTCAAGTCGCGTGTCATCAACTGCACTAGACATTTGTTAGCCTACAAGCCACGTCTTATCATAAAGTTTTTATTAATACTCTCTAGATTACCAGGATGGGGGACATTCTCTTTCCTTTTTGTACCAGGCAATTTGATGCAGGAAGCCTGTGAGAAGAGCAAGCTAGCGACCCCATTGGGTTGGCCCTGGAATATCTTCTTTTCCAAGAGCACTTCCAAATATACAATGCCATCCATGTCATTGTAGCCAAGTTCAGAGCAAATCCTACCGCTTTAAAGTACATGCTAGTTTGTCACCCTTCAAAGGGAAGCCCAAAGAGGAAAGTTCTTTCAGGTCCTTGTACCCAGGCTCAAACCAAGACCGTTCATGGAAACTCATGCTTTCACCATCCTTGATGCTCTTGCATCCATTGTCACGGGTTCAACCTCTTTGGCGGTATGCCATGTGACACACCTGTGCCAAAGTAAGCTTGTCTCTTCAGTCACAAAGGTGGATAGAGTCCAACTAAAAGAAGGGCAGCCCAGTGCACGAAGCTCCTATGTATGCGGGTTCCGAAATATGGTTCAACTGATCTTTGTATATTAATCTTTCACGAAGGGTATATAGATTTAGAACCAAATCACTAGGGAAAAGATCACATCTGAACTAGAGGCATACAATATTGAGCAATGTTGTAATTCAAAAACTTCAAAACATGCAATGCAGAAAGGACAAGTCTTTGAACCCATAAAAACTTCTTACAAAATACAACGTAAGGCTGCATATTATTGACTCTTGTCTTCTCCAGAACCTACACATACGGGAACTTTGTGCACCGGACTGTCCTTTTTATAATATATGCCGGCATGAGGTTAGGGTGGGGATTCGGTAACAAAATGTTTTCTGTGGAGAAAAGAAAGTTAGAAGATGGACATAAGATGATTACAAATTAATGAGAAATGAGCCACTTTTTACTTTTAGCTGTACGATGACAATTGGAGTGGTGTGTCTTCTTAGCAGGGAAACAAGAAGATAGTCTCAAAAAACAAAAAGGAAACAGTAAACTGCACTGGTTGGGTTTGAACTAAAAGATAAATAGGACAAGACCACAAGTGCTTGATGAATAGAAATGCAAATGATAAAGATAGGACCTTATTGTAAGGAACTGAAAGGGGAATATTGTGTCTTTGTGACTCCATATATACCAATTGCCATCTTCTTAAGCATGTGGAATGTTGATTAGGGTCATCCTGAGGCAACTTGGAGAGGACAAGACAAAGTTATGGTGGAGCTAAGAAACATATTCTGGTTGGTGAAGATCTTGTTTTGTTTAGCTTTCACCCTCTAACAAAAACCAAGGGAAATCTCCCAAATCACTTTGGGAGAAGAAAGTTTTGATCCTAATGCTGGCTTCAAGAGGCAGAGATCTTAATTATGTGAAGTTTAGAACTTAAGAGGGAAATTTTGAGATTAAATATGGGAGCAATATCATATAAATGTAGGTAAATTTGTGACAATAGTATCAAAGTTTTAAAATAAAAGGGTAACTATATATTGGGCAATAGTTTATGATGAATAGAAAGGGCATATTGTGCCCTTCTGACTCCATATACACAGCAAGTAATGCTACAACTTTGAAATCTTGATTGGTTGAGATAGTTTGGATTAACTGGTATTAAATTTTTAAACAGATTTGAAGGGGAGCCTTGGCGCAACTGTAAAACTTGTCGTCTTGTGATCTTGAGGTCAAGGGTTCGAGGCGTGGAAACAGCGTCTTGTAAAAATACAAGGTAAGGCTGTATACTATAGGCCCTTGTGGTCTGCCCCTTTCCTAGACCCTGCATAGGTGGGAGCTTCGTGCACCGAGGCTGTCCTTTTCTAGTTAAAAATGAGATATTTGTGAGATTGTTAGTTATAGTCTAAGGAGTAGGAGTTATATGAAAAGATGTGGAATGACCAAGTACTGTCTTTATACAAGAAAGCGTAAGAACTTCATCCCAGCACTTTATTCCTTTGATATATCTTTTTCCACGATTAACAGCGCTTAGCCCGTGAACATTGATGGCATATATCGTTCAATAGTGCGACGAAGGCAGACATAACCATCTTAGAAACTTAAGTAATTTGAAGACAAGAACATGAAAGATTAGACCATTGTACTGAGTCGTAATTAAAAGCATCCATTGGTACTCCAGGTATGATCAAATTTAGAAGAATAGAATGACAAGCTTCCAAACTGGATCGAACATTCTAATCACATGATGCATAGAAAATGTCTCGGAGCAAATCATTCCTACATATTTATCATGATTTTCTAAGAATCTATGATCACGCCGCCACGCCTTGATTAAAGGGTAGCTCCGGTCCACAAAGCTCTGCGTATATGAGGTCGGTGAAGGGGCGAACTTCAAGGGTTAATAGTATGTAGCCTTACCTTGCATTTTGGAAGAGGCTGCTTCTACCGTTGTGCTAATAAAACCCGTGGCATTAAGGTCACACGAAAATGTGACAAGGTCTAAACCTGAAGTTGCCCCTAGCAATTTTTACATGATTGAGTATCCCATGGTTAGATGTTAGCAAATCTGTTTCCTTATGATACTTTTACCCTTGTAATACCACTCTAGGTCTCCAATTCATAACACAACAGTAATCTCCACATGTAACGGCCAACAATCTCCAAAAGGTGATTGTCCACACAATGATCTTATATCGCGCTATCTGCGGCTCCAAAGCATAAACTATAATAGTTAAGCGCAGAAAAAACAGACTCAAATTTGTAACATTTTATTAGGGGTGGCAAAATATGACACGACATGATAACACAACTTGAACTTGACAAGGATTTAGAGGGGTTAGGGTCGAGTCTTATCGTGTTCGTGTCAACCTGAAAATGACGCCCCAAATATCGTGTCGTGTTCGGGTCAATCAATATTGACCCGTCGTGTTGACCTATTTGACACCCGACCTATTAATTTGTCGTGTTAACCCATCTAACCCACAAGCAGTTAATCAATCGGGTTGAAAATATAAGACGGTTCATCAAAAACAGTCTTATAATGCTATAGTAATATAGGGCGGTTCATCAAAAACAATCCTATAATACTATAGTAATATAGTAATATAGAATGGTTCTTAAAAAACAGTCCTAATTACTATAGTAATATAGGACGGTTGAAAAACTGTCCTATATTAGTTATTTTACAATCATTTAATCGTGTTACATGAGTCGTGTCATGTCGACCCGCTTAATAATCGTGTCAACCCGAATTGCTAGGCCTACATTTTATCATCAAGTAATTCTTATGTTCAAAAGATAATTAATTGTGTCTGAAGTTCTATTAATTACCATTCAAGGGGTGAAAACAGCCACTTGCAAAATGCAAGGTAAAACCGTATATGATTGACCGTTATGATCTGCCCTTTCCTCGGACCCTGCATATGTGGGAGCTTTGTGCTCCGAGGCTGCCATTTGATCACAAACGGCCATTAACTTCATTATCACATATAGTGGGAACTCATCAGGGAAGCATATCTGTCATTACTCGATGATGGAAGGAGAAAAGTTTGAACAAGCTACAAGGCAGCAACTCAAGCAGGGAAATGCATTGCATGGTTCATTAGTCTACAATCCTGGGGGCGCAGACATGCGCACATATACTGTAGCTTGGATACATGCGAAGAAACGTGAGGTTCATGACTACTACACAATTTGGCAACTTTGGGAAGGCAAAAAGATCCGTGAAGGGTAGAGGATTGTAGGGCCACAAATCACTCTCCTAATGCAAACAAAAATGTGGCAGTCAGCCCTTGTCCTTCCACCATTTAAGAAATGCTACACCAAAAAGGCTCCCCAACTGAAAATTCACATGCACAACAACAACTACTACAACATTAGACCTGTTTTTTAAAGGCAGGATGAGACACCTTTGTTCTTAGCGGATTATATTTTATTCCCTGATGCAAATTCTAGAATGATCCGTGACTCCTTAGAATTGATTGAGTTTAGGCGACTCATATAAATATTTCGTTACTTTTTCTTCAATTACCTAACTTTCATTTGTTGGAACTGCTAGGCACGTGATAGAAATGGTGTAATTTCTGAAATTTGGGTGGGGGCATTTTGGAAGTGGTCAGGAATTATAGGAATGGTTAAAGTGGGAAATATATGGGCATTTTGGGATAAATATTATAGGATTGATGATGGTTAGGAAAGAAGGGGAGCCTTAGTGCAATGGTATAGTTGTCTTCGTGTGACCCTAAGGTCACGGGTTCAAGGCATGGAAATAGCCTCTTGCAAAATGCAATGTAAGACTATTGATCCTTGTGGCCTTCCACTTCCATGGACCCTGCATATGCAGGAGCTTCATGTACTGGGACTGCCCTTTATTAGGGTTAGGAATGAGGGAGGAAAGGAATGTATGAGGATATTTTGAGAATAGGGCACTGAGTGAATATTGGGTTCATATCTCTTTGTAGAAGGGGAACCTTTGCATAACTGTAGAGTTGTTGTTGTGTAACCTTGAAGTAATGGGTTCAAGGTGTGAAAACAACCTCTAGCAAAAATGCAAGGTAAAACTGCATACTATAGACCTTTATGGTCTGCCCTTTCTGAGAGCTTCGTGCACTGGAGCCTATAGTTTAACAGCAGAATGAAGAACAATGATAGATGAAGTAGAAGGTAAGAAAAGAGAAGAAAATAATGTTAGACATGGTAGCAGTTGTAAAACCAAATAAAAAATGCCCTACGAGTGGCCAAGTTCACGAGCATGTGAGCACAAAAAGTCTGCTGCGAAGGTCATCCTCGGTGTCTTCCTTCCTGACGTCAATATCATTATTTATTTGGCGTGGCCACACCAAAATCCTCACCAAGAAAATTCATGGAAAATGATTTGTTGTGAGTGGATAAATGATTAAAAAAAATATTAATTCATCAACATATGTGGCATTTATCCCCTCAAATATAGGGAAATAAAGGAACTGTAGTCATGTGGTGGAGAATGTAGAAAGCACCATAGCCTAACTTTACAAGATAACAAAATAAATCCCTGGAAGTTTCTCTCTACATTTATTTGTTTGCATCACAAGTCTGGGTACATGCAACTGATCAAAGTAACATGGGTGTGTTTTTTTTGGAGAAAAGTAATGCATGATATATGTTTCAGAACAATAAATAAATGTGGGGAGAAGATTTTCTGATCTTTAGTTTGGACAATGGGATTCCTCTCCTTTGTTTGCAGGTATTATTAGTTGTTACAAGCTGTTATAAAACAGTACTGCACAAGAAGATTCTGCACATTATAATTATAAAAATGTATTTACCTATCCAAAAATGCCAAAAACCATGATAGGAAGCCAGGAATCTCCGCTTCTAATGGTTTGTTGGAGTGCATCCAGGATCGATCAATTCTTAATTGTCCAAAGTCACACGGGTGCTTGCAAAGGGATTGTGATTTGATTTGCATATGATATACCCTTACTTAATTTGTTGCTTCTGCCACACATTGCTTCTCAGACTTATTCTGATGTTAAGTATTTTTGAAGTTTTTTGGCTGTTTTCCATGTACTGCCAGTAAGCTTCGACAGTGTTGAATTCCGGCACTAGCATGTCATTGAAAACACATGCTCCATGGGATCTATTGATTTCATACATACATATATATATATATATACATATGTGTGTGTGTGTGCAAATATATATACATGTAAATACACACACACACATGAATGTGTTAATTTCAGCTATTTAATATAAGTGTAAGGAGCAAGTGACATTTGATTGGCTAAAAAAAAATAAAAAACAGAAAATGTCAGTTAGAAACTTTTTCCTAGCCACTCAAACATCACCTGCACTTACACCTGCACCTCCTTGCTGAAATTACTGTATACATGTGCTCCTTTTTTCTCGAAAATGATCAAAAACTGTATATGCATATGTTATGCATAAATACGCAAAAAAAAACACACACACATGGTCTCTCTACCTCATTATCATTATCATTAAGACCTTATCCCAATTAGGAGCTCGATTCTTGTCATGTTAGGATTGCCATACTTTGAAGAAGCCGAAAATAGTTTTCATCATTTTTTTTCTTTCTTACGTACTAATATGCATATGCAAGAGTGAGGTAGTAGAAGAGATCACATGAGAGAAAACATTCACAAAGCACATGGGAGATTCAAACTCTTCCCACAGACGGAAGATGCTACTTTCCCTACTTTGGCAAAAGTCAAGTAAAATCTCGCCGTCTTGCCGAAGATTAGGACAAGCAAACGCAACACAGTGGTATTTTCGTAATTCCAGTCAATAAAAAGAACAAACCAAGAGGAAAGCAGCAAAGTCTGGCGTGGACAAAATTGACGCACCCTTTTGGTCATATCTACGTGGGTGCCCAGGTTATATCTCTACGGGAGCACAGAATTTTATAATAATTTCACACTGGTGGGCCCATCACCGTTTAACAAACTTGGTTTGGATGGTTGGATCTCTGACTTGAGGCCCCACATTGAGATTTCGTCAATCACTACCCACATGAAAAGATAAATTCAGGATAAAGAGAATGAATCTGTGCTAGCAATTTGACTGCCGATCGAATGGTTAACATCAACCAAAAGAGTTCAATTATGGCACTTCACAGTAGGGCCCACAGGACAAGTGCTTGTCCAGCTTAGTTTCTTTCAAATACCCGCAAGTTATCATCTTGTGCCACATCAAAATATGGGTATTGTTTAAAAATTTTCCCTAAAATAATCAACGGTTGATTTTTTTTTTTTTTCGTGCACGAAATCTAAAGTTGGCTGAAATCAATGGTCAGGCATCACGTAAGATCAGAAATGGGTTCCAAAGACACCTCCCTGTCCATTTGTTTTTTCCATTTTCTACCAACAGAATATTATTTAGTTAAATAAAAAAGAGGGAATTGCTAACGACCTGCCCTCTGGATTCTGGCATTTGCTGCTAAGAAGACAAAGTACAAAACTCCGCCCGTGACCGTTGCATGTGACCAAGAAGAGCTGTTATAATCAGTGCCTTTGACAAGGCTCACGTGTCTCCTTTTGGTTTTTTCCAATGAACAAATGGAAATCTGAAATTTTTTAAAAAATAGCAGAAAAAAAAAAACTGTAAAAGGTGCAAATATGTAATTCTAAATTTCAACATAGCCCTAATTAGAGAGAGAGAGATAGTCAATTATAATTATGACACTAGTAGAGCTAAGCCCTTATAGCGCAATGGCATTAGAAGGGCCTCTCCTGTACTTAGGTCATGAGCTCGAAGCACTCATGGGTTATTATAAACCCAGCTTCCCTACCCAAAAAGAGAAAAAAATGAAAAATATACTACATTGGTTAATCTCAAGCTTTGGATAATTACCCATGAGTATGTGTTTGGTCATGGATCCAAATGTTCTCATTTAAATTTTGAAGAAACATGGATTTATTTTTAGCTATTAAGCTATTTGTTTTATTAAGCTAGGTTCTGGATTATCTCCAAATTTAACAATTTGGTTGTTAAATTATTATTTTTCCTGATTAAATAAAAATATATAAAATAATCTTTCCAAGTAACCTCGTTTTAATTCTTAGAAACCGTTATTTCTCTCATAAATTTGGATGCTATATTTTCTTTGTTCTTCCCGGAGAGGCCGGCATAAATCCTGCCTGCGGCCAAGGGTCCGTGTCACATGTGGAACCCAGCGATAGACAAGTAATTCTGTTGATGCATTGGTGCAGTTTCAACTAATTGTCACAAAAAATGAAATTGAGAAAGAAAGGAATGAAACATTAAATGGGCTGGCATTATCAAACACGTTGCTTTTGTTTCCACAATCAAACCTGTGAGAAGTTGGTTTATATAAAGCCCAACCATCTCTTTTTCTTGCCAACCAAAGAGACGGAGACTCTCTCCCACAAACATAAGGATGAGGAAGGGATTGGGCATCAAAAGCCTCTCATTGGCTGTTCTCGTTGTGATTCTTGTTTGGTTTTCCACACTTGATTCATGTAGTGCCAGGAGAGGCAAGCATTGGAGAAACAGAGGAGTTTCCGCCTCTCTGTTTAAGAAGAAGGGAAAGAGTAAAGGAAGCAGTCACCACCATGGTGGTGGGTCAAGTCATTCCAGTCCGGTGAGCTCTCCGCAGCCAGGAAATGGGTATGGAGATGCGCATTCGAGCAGATTCGACGTGTTAGATTTTGGCGCAAAAGGCGACGGCAAAACAGACGACACCAAGGTGATTCTGAAGTTTGTTGTCTGTTGATCATCACCCAAAATTTGCTACATTAACTGTTTACGCATGAACTTTTCTTCTTTATGTTCTTTGATCAACTCTTTCGTCATTCTTGACAATTATAGTTGAAGAATCATCTTATGTTAAGCCATCTTTTAGACGAAAAGATGGAGAAAGAGAGGAATTTGCTTCCGGGAGCGGGTAGGAGCAAGACAATCTTGATTATGGTTCTTACAAATGTGTCAAACTTTTTGAGATTTTGGTTAAAATGTGGTGGAGATTTTGGAGAGTTTGAGCATGGAAATTAAGCTGTATGAAAATCAGAAGAAGCAGACCTTAACTCATATTTCTTGAACTAAGGAATGCAGGGGAGTACATACACTGGTCTGTGCCACTGAAAGCTCTGTTTCTCACAATTTGTACTTAGACATATTTGTTCTTATTTTAGGTAGGAGACTGCAGGCTTCTGCCTTCTGTTTTTGAAAATCAAAGCTATCTCTGTCATTTTGTAATAATTCTTCTTACTGTTAGCAGAGCGACTAGGGGCAGATAAATGATATCGGCACTCCCTTTACGCAATATTTTCATTTCTATTTAAGGTAGACGTGGAAGAGGATCCTTGGCACAAAGGTAGAGTTGTAGTCTATGACCTTGAAGTCATGGGTTCAAGGCATGAAAATAGCCTCTTATAAAGTGTAAAGTAAGGTCGCATACTATTAACCCTTCTGGTCCACCCTTCGTGCACCAGGACTGCCCTATTGCTATTATAGGGCAGATGTAGTTCCAGAGTTGACGTGCATGAGCATACTTGGTACAAGTGATTAGTTGTAAGGACAACTAATTTGATGCACCACATTTATACAATATAGTGGTTCGGATCAAGAGATCAATTATTAAAGTGCTTCTGATTTTGACTCATTGTCATGTAATCATGTGGTGGGCTCCCGAGTATATACAAGAAGGTGGACACTCACCAAGGAAGCTGGATAATGATCCCAAAAATGTACCATTATGGATGATCTTAGTCAATTACCTTGTGGCTTACAGATGAAATGTAAAAGCATTTAACAGGCAAAATCTGCAGATAATGTAATCAGGCTATGAACATTACTCCGTGAGGCCTAGAATTTGGATGCTACAGAGCAACCTGCATTTACTGCTTCTAATAAAGGCGTAGCTAATGCAAACTTAAGCACAGAAGATCATGATTAAAGTAGAATTTGGTGTCTCTTGTAAGTAACTCGTGTTTGGTGCAGGCATTCGAGGCAGCCTGGGCAGCAGCCTGCAAGGTTGCAGGATCAACGATGGTAGTCCCAGCCGAATTCACATTCCTTGTCATGCCAATCACATTCTCGGGTCCCTATTGCCAACAAAATATCGTGTTCCAGGTAAATTTTCTCAAAATATGGCCTCAAATTCGATCCTGTACAAAACCATTCACACCATATTACCATAAAATAAAGCAAGAAATGGGTGTTATAATTCATTACTATCTTTTATGTGGCCATCTGTATCTGCTCGTGCAAATGTACTCGTCTAATCAAGTTGCACGCTGAACAATGGAACCCAACGGCATCCATTGCTGGCTGTCTCCACCTAAAGTTATTATTACGCTCGTGAGTTGTTAGTATCCATATAGCCCCCCGTTTTGGTAGACCACACTGCCCATCTATTTTCCATGGCCGTAATTTTCTCATTCTGCAGGAAAAAGTTGAAAAGAAAGTGGGACCCCCATGCACCACTTTCGCCCTGACTGGATGAACCCAGATCTTGCATATCCGAGGCGATAATGGGTCCCGCTAACAAAAGCTAAACAGTTTTTGTGAACTTTATCGTACGGATTCATGGGCCATCGAGGGGTACGGGTTCGAGGCCTGTAAACAGCCCCAAGATAAAACTGCAAATTATAGACCCTTGTAGTCTGTTCCTTCTTCGGACCCTGCCATTTTTTCTGTTCCGTAGCAGAGGGATTAGAACCACGTGAAAGGCTCAAATGGCTCAACCATACATGCATTTGCTAAAGTAGGTCCAGAGATGCTTGATCCCAATCATACTGTCTGCAACGCAGTTGGTCTCTGATAAGACCAGCAATAATCCAAAACCAAGACAGCTTTACTGGTATAACTATCATCTTATAGTAATCAATTGTCCTGATAAGATATTGTAATCACTTGCAGTTGGACGGAACAATCATTGCTCCAACGAACGCCGGAGCATGGGGCCCAGGTTTGTTCCAGTGGATCCTGTTCTCTAAGCTTGTAGGGATCACGGTTCGTGGCAGCGGCACCCTCGACGGACGGGGTTCAGTCTGGTGGAATTTTGATACAGAGCTAGGTGATCCCGGCTGGAACAACACGCAGCCAGAAACTCCGGTAACTCTCTCTCTCTCTCTCTCTCTCTCTCTCTCTCTCTCTCACCCACACACAGTTGATTTTCATAGAAAGTTTCAACAAAATAACGATGTCAATGATCCATGGCAGATAAGAAATGAGCTCAGTGGGAGATTGCCCAACATGAAACCAACGGTGAGAACTTGTTTACTTATCTAAGTGACGAGAATAAAATATGTGCCAATTCTTTGTCGTCACTTAGCATTTTGTGGTGGACGATTTTGAACAGGCTCTAAGATTCTATGGCAGTTTCAATGCGGTGGTCACAGGGATAAAGATCCTGAACAGCATGCAGTGCCACCTAAAGTTCGATAACTGTATTGGAGTTCAGGTCTTCAACATGTCCGTTTCATCCCCAGGGAACAGCCTCAACACCGACGGAATCCATCTCCAGAACTCTAGAGATGTGAACATCTACAGCACCAACTTGGCATGTGGTAATTTCCAAAACTGGTACAACGGCAGACTTGTCTGCCACCCTTGAGTGAGGGTCTACTGTTAGCCATATCCAAATCAATTGTATAGGATTGGACTTCAAATACAAACGGTGGACGAAGCTTCCACCTATGTGGGTCCAAGGAAGGGCGGACAGCAGGGGTTTATATAGTACACAGCCTTACCTTGCACCTTAGCAAGAAGTTGTTTCTACGCTTTGAACCCTCAACCTCAAGGTCACATGACAATAACTTTACTGTTGCGCTAAGACTGCCCTTCGATTGAACTCGAATACAACAGAAGATTACACATTGGCAATACTGTAATCCTATGGAAGGAACATTGCCGAGCTTTATACTGTGTCCAGCAAGAGACTATATCCACTCTTTCAACAGATGCCACGTGGCTGCATCCTTCTATTCACCAACAGATCAAATCCACAGATTCAACTAATGCCAATGACAGAATTCCCCTTCAGTTATTCTCTCCCAACAGTTCCAGACCTTACTAACGTTTTCTGAATACCCTTTGGACACGAGTCGAGCCCTGAAGCATCGACAACTCATCCTATAAAAGATGAGGCTTTGGGCCCACTCCCAGCAAGGAGAATCATCTTTGAGCTGCATTCTTTGTTCTGTTCTTTGGCATCTTTGATAACAACAACACAAGTCTTAAATTACTCAGAACATTGACAATGAAAACCAGCAGCATATATTTCTTGCTCACCTTCTGCTGCATAACAAAAGCTACCATTGTGGGGAAAGAGAACCACTTTAGTGGTCCACTGGGAACCTTGGAATTGTAGCCTTTTACTCTCATTCGCAGTAGGATCCACCTAGGGGAGAAGGTTAACCACAAACCTCCGAGGTCCCCCTAACAGCCCACAAGCCACACAGGAAAACAAAAAACAAAAAGAACAAAAAGGAACAAAACAGAACCCAACATGTGAAATTTTACAAGCTTCTACTACATTGTGCAGGCGATGACTGTATATCAATACAAACTGGATGCACAAACGTTAACATACACAATGTTAACTGTGGGCCTGGCCACGGGATCAGCATCGGGGGACTCGGCAAGGATAACACAAAAGCATGTGTCTCAAACATTACCGTTCGAAATATCATCATGCAGAACACGATGAATGGCGTTAGGATCAAAACATGGCAGGTAATACACTCAACTGTCTCTAATTTTTATACTTCATCTAGGATTTGCTCTAAAGCCTGCTTTATATGATGAAAATCTGATGTTCTATTACTCGAACGTTATCCCCTGAACTTAAAAGTGTACCTAGTGCTTTGGTACTCACTGGAGCTTCAAGACTGAAATCCCAAATGACTTTTCAGAAGAATACAACAAGTCTGTTGGACCAACTGAGGCAAACATGGTCTTTGAGAAACCAGGGAAGTTGGGTCTCAATAAACTCGACAGGCATAATGACCCTCAAAAACTTAAACTAGTAAAGTTTTATGCTATTGAATAACTAAGGGAAGTGGATGACCAATTCCAAATTGATTCGGACAAAGGTCTTTTATGATCCCAGACTCCAGTTCAGAGTTTCGATATTAAATGTAGCAAAGTGCATGAAGGTTAAAATAATTAGTCTGCTGAGTTCTACTACTGTGGAGTTTCCTTTGTGTTTTGATATAACAAGAGCTCAAAGACTTAAGCAGGAACTAAATGCGTCAATTCAACATGGCTAAATCGAGAGGCAGACTCACCCTTCCATAAAACCCAAGACAATAAATGGGTATTCAGCAAAGCTTGAGTTTGCAACCAGAAAATAAAATTGAAGAACGAAATTCTTCTAACTCAGGTGCCTCATTTGGGTGCTTTAGGATTTTTAAACTTTGATCTAAAAACATAATTATCACTAACTCATGCTCTAGAGAGATTTCTTACTCTGTCTAATTGCACATCCTTTTCTTTTCTTGTTATGTTCTTGATTACACTTTTCATGGCCAAGCTTTTTACATGTTTGATACATTTCACTGGTCTGCTGCTATATCCAGGCTGCCTTAGCTGGTCACATGTTTCACCTGCAGGGTGGCTCGGGTTTTGTTCAGGGCATACTCTTCTCCAATATTCAAGTCTCTGAAGTTCAACAACCAATTGTAATTGACCAGTTCTATTGTGATAAGAATAAATGCAAGAACCAAACGGCAGCAGTGGCATTATCCGGCATTCAATTTGAAATGATAAGAGGTACATACACTGTACAACCAGTACACTTAGCATGCAGTGACAGCATGCCATGTATTGATGTGACTCTAACTGATATTAACCTCAAACCGGTCCAAGAACGCTACCACTTGTATCAGCCCTTGTGTTGGCAAACCTTTGGAGAGTTGAGAACTCCCTCCGTCCCACCAATTGATTGCTTGCAGATTGGTAAACCACCTAACAATCGGATCCAGTCCAGCCCTGAATCCTGTTGAGGATCATCTAGAACATGGTGTATGCATAAGTGTGGTCGTCGTGTTTTCCGACCCCTTCACACCAGAGCTACAAAGTTTATAGGGCGATATTCAATCTACTATAGTATATACTAAATCTATAGGATTTCTTGCTTAGTAGGGTACATTGAGTACCCATCTTGAGAGGTTATAGGCATTGTTGTTTCCTAGAGTTTGTGTGGATTCAAGCATCTCTACAGTTGATTATAAGGCAATCTTATTTGCTGGGGACGTTGATTCCCCATCTTTGGAGAATTTATAGGCATTCTTGTTTGCTAGATGTGTATTTATTCACCATTTGTAAAGATAAACCATTCTGTCTTCTAGAGTTTTGTTTCACTTCTCTGTGAAGTACATGTCTTTTATTTATTCAAGGGCATGGAGACCACTGTGTTTCAATTACTCTGATGGCTGAACCTTCCCTTTTATTTATGAATAAGAGATGCTGATGCTGTATGTTTAAAATATGAAAAAAGGTAGCTGCAAATAACTTCCTCCCTACCCTACAAGACGTCTTTGTATAACATGCAAAATTAATATGACGAAATGAATAACAGTTAATATGAAATATACGTGACATACAAGGGAAGAAAGGTCATGTGGGTTTCCAAAATTTTCAAGAAGTGGATGATCATTGCCCTGAGTTTAGTAGCCACAACATGTATATTTCATTATTTCCACACAATGATATCTACTGTTTAAGTTTTCATTCAACTACCATAAGTTGAGCATGATGACCAGAAACTTCACCATAGCAACTGAGATTTCCATACTTGGTAAGGTAGGATTCATTTAAGAAATACTGAAACTATCACCAGCTACAAATTGAGGCCAAGAACAATGACATGACCATGGTTTCAGCCACACCAATGGTGGTTTGAAAGTGACTGCTCTAAGTAGTCAGCATAATTGATTTTAACTGCTGAACAGAGAGCGCAACTTATTCGTCTATGATAACACAAGTGATTTTGGTGTTTGCCAGTCTAAAACAGGAAGGTGCAAACTCCAGCAAACATACCGTGAGTAACAGATATTTGCAGCAAAAATGCAAGTCAAGCATCAATAATGATTATGATATCATGTGGATTCACAACCAATAGATAAAAAGGCAGCATTTTATAACTAAATTTGTTACAATAGTCTCAATCAGTCATACAACTTGAAAGGCAAAAACCACATGGAAAGAGCACTTCACTCGAGTACCTTGTGTAGACTATTACAATGCATGCCATCCAATTGTTCAATCCACTCCAGTAAGGGCTTCTTTTCCCAGCTGCACAACTGGTTGTCGGTCAATTCAATGAAGATAAAATAAATGCATTCCTGATCAAAATCTCGAAGTCAAGGAGCTACTAAACAGCTTGTAAAGATGACATTACAGGGTACCTTGGCTCTACAGGTCAAGTCAGGAACTCAAAGTACAGTACTCACATTTTCGGTGACAAAGTTGATACAAGAACTTTTGTTAGATATGCATTACAATAGTAGTTTGCAATGAAGCAGGACAAGGAATGTGGCCTGAAATACTTTTCTGACTGTGAAGTAACTTGCTAAAATGAAGCTTTTAGGCTTATTGTTTTTAACTAGGAAACCATAAACTGTAATAGGAAGATATGCAGACTAAAATGAACAAACAACTTCAGTTGATTCACAACTTGATTATTGAACTGAGTTCATATCTAATGTTAGGGTCTTCAAAAGTATTCTTTGGAGGACCAGACAACTGCAGGAAAACAGGTAATATTCGAAAAGTCGTTGGTCAACTAAAATTTTTGCAAAGCCAACTAAATTTAGTGGGGCCTCTGAGTAGTGGACCCAATCCCCAAACTTTGACTTTATAGAATGTTGTAAAGACTTGGTAGTTGGTGAGTACACTGATGCTGGGGAGTTGAATTTATGAATCAAAAGGTAAGAGTTTAGTCCCAGTTGTCTAACTGTAAATTAAGCATTTTCAAATTTACACAGAAGATAATTTTCATTGTGGACAGAAAGACCAATTATCAGAGTTTCATAAAAATGTAATGGTGCTCTGGATTGTGAGTTGCTAAAAAGTTGTTTTCTTTCCTTCCCCAGGCTGTGATGAAAACATTTATAATTCCGATGAGCATATTGTTGTGTTAAATAAAGAAAGAAGACAGTAATAATCCCTACACAGTAGATTGGGCTGGAAGTCCTACTCATATGAGGTTTCTGTAATTTTGTATTATTCTAAGTGAAATCTGATACAGTCCACTTGTGCAAAAAATTAAAAAGTATTGTAAGATGAAGAATGGGTAGAAGTTGTAGCTATGTCAAAAGCAGTGGAAGAATGTAGAGCTCTGGTACATGGCAGCAGATCCAACCGGATTCATGTGTAAAAAGACCTTATGCCTCCATGATTTTGAGATGGTAAAGGAAAGCCTCAATTATAGCACTCCAGAAGAAGAAATACTATTCCAGTGTCAGACTCATCAAACACTAAATCAAGCAAATAATATGCAATGCTGAAAGAAACCATCTGCACTAAGACTATGCTTGACTTAAACCAAGCCCATCATTAAAGTTTTATAGAAACCTCACATAACCGAAGCATAATATTAGTGTTTTACAATGATATACTGCCACTGGAAACACCTCTAAACTCTAGAATAATAATAGTCCATAAAACTAAATGACTAATGCACAAGTCACTTGGGAAACTCATAACGATAAATAAATCAGATGTCGGTTTTGTCTTCTCCTTTTCTTTTACGTCTTTATTTCAGTCTGGAAATTGATGACAGGGTCTATTCATCATAACCACTCTATAACTATGTAAGAACTCTCATTCAGATCGAATCATATAACAATTCAAGTGCTTCCCCAATGTCAATCAATTTCTCATCATAAACAATTTGTGGATCATCATGTTGCTTAAGAAAAATTTTGGCGGAAGAAATTGAACCTAGACAAGTGAAGAGTGTACAAGAAGTTGCAGATACCATGGAGTGTTTGAACTCAGATCAGCATCATATCCTTGCAATCGTGACTACTGAAACTCCAACAGTGCACGGAAGCCTTAGAAAAATAGTTGGTTGATATGTTTAGAACTACATAATGTTGGAGTATTGGTCTTTACAAGCTTTCAAGATATACCTTCAACACCCAAAAGTTGTTGCATGTAATAAATGCACAACCAAACACCTTTGCAGCTTATCCATTTATATAATGAACAAAAGGAGACCTTTTCAGCAATGATAGGATACTTGTGATGTTGTTTGAGACTTTCTTACTTTATTTGGGAAGCAATTTCCTTTATAAATGAAAGGATCAGAACAAGTGACTCACATTATCGTTACCAAAAAAAAAAAAAGAATATTCTTCACATCTTTTAAAAGTAATACTTACATTATTCCTCAACAAATTGCAAGCAGTTTTCATGATCCCAAAAGAATCCAGGCAACATCACATTAACGAGATAGTGGATTCCTGAATCCTGATGCTCTCCATATACCATATATTTTGAACACAGGTGAACTGTAAATAGAATAGAGTAATTCCGATAAATATTTCTGCAGCATATAGACATTTACACGGTGACACATCATGTGAAATACTAGTTTACTTCTAAACTGTACAGGCAGCTTTTTTCCCATGTTGACAAATGAGTCATGACCAGCAGGAAAAAGCACAACTTGACTTTTTAGATCATTTTATAGCATAAAAGTAAAATTTTCTTCAATTCTAGCTATTCTTAGCATGATATTGTGAACTTCATCGCTGTTGCGGGAAGAATGTTATATTCCAATATGTTAGACAATTATGATGTTTTT
Organism: Warburgia ugandensis; assembly: GCA_035236585.1. Classification (NCBI taxonomy): domain Eukaryota; kingdom Viridiplantae; phylum Streptophyta; class Magnoliopsida; order Canellales; family Canellaceae; genus Warburgia; species Warburgia ugandensis. The sequence continues at coordinate 8,241,739 of CP141136.1, forward strand.
AATTATTTAATAGTTATTGCACATGATCTGGTTTCATGCTTAGTAAATTGGCTCATACATATACACATATCACTAGAATAAAAATATACACACCGAATAGGGGGAACAGGAAAGTACTACAAAACAAAACGATGAATCAAATGGACACAATGAAGTGTATGACAGGGTGTATTGGGTTTTCCTTGATCAAGCCATGGTTAAGATGGGCTTTCAAATAGATGGAGGGAATGGATCCGAAGGTGTGAGTTGTCAGTAAGCTTCTTGATTCTCATCAATGGGGCAGCGGGCAGTTTCTTGAAGAGCTCTAGAGGCCTCAGACACAGTGATGCCATCTCCCCACCACTGTTTGTAAACCATTCTCTACAATGTTTACAGTAAATCAGATTAATTAGCAGAAGCAAAAAAAAAAAGGAAACTTACCTCCAGTCATAGTAGTGAATTTGAAACAGTTTTAAAGAGATCTTCTGATTCTCAAGCAGTACTCATGAGGGCAAAACAAGAGAGAGATCTGCTTGAATCAGGGACCCCTTTAAATAAAACTTAATGGATGGTTAATGGCAGTTATCCTTCCATCAAGGATAACTGCCACGAGCAATTACCACACCTGAATACGACAGATTTTTTATCTGTAACTGTTGTGGACCAATTACTTTCTAACACTGTTTACGATGGTCATTGAGGCTTTAGTAGATTGTTAAAGAAAGGGACCCAATTCGGATCGGAATCATCAAAGGTGTCTCCATTGACAATTCGAATTTTCAAGCATCTTACCTCCATTTCGAATCCACTGCATGTTTGGAATCTTAAAACGACTATCCACATCTTTGAAGCTATCTCGGGTCAAAGATTTAGTTTCTGTAATCATCCGGGTGGGTTATCATTGTTGATCAGTCCACCATGTGGGAGATTGCCAGAACTTTGGGATGTCAAATCAAGGAGTTACCATTAACTTACCTTGATGTGCGTCGGTAAACCACTGAACCGAGTGGTGGAGAGATTTGAGAACAAGCTCGCCTCATGGAACTGCTTTAAGCAATATCTTTACTTATTTTCTTTTGCTATTCAAGTGCCCAGCGAAGATCACACATAACCTTGAAGCTCTCGAATATAATTTCTTATGGAATGATGGTGATGGAAGGAAGAAGATTCACCTTGTCAATTGGAATACAGTGAGCAAGCCAAAATGTCTCTGTGGAACAAGGATTCGAAAATTGGCAGCACTATTGTCTAAATGGGCCTGGCAATATGGAGAAGAGAGGAAGGCTCTTTGGAGAGAGGTTATTAGGAGGAAGTACGGGAGCATGCCAACAGTTGGTGTCCGGGGAAGAGCACGACTGTCGTTGAATTCTTAGCATGGAGGAACATTTCCCATCGATTGATAAGATTTGGGCGGAAAGCCGTTTCCATGTCAGGAATGGGAGATCAGTGAGGTTTTGGCTGGACCTGTGGATTGGGGAACAATGTTTGAAGCATAGATTCCCAAGGTTCTTCCAGATTTCAACCAGGAAGAATGACAATACTTCTATGTTTCGTGATCAGGGACCGGAAAGGAGAAGTGGAATTTGCGTCTCAGACTCAACCTCAGGAAAACAAGATTTTCAAAGTCTCATCAACCTAGGGAAAGTGGACAGGAGGAGAGAATTTTGGTGCATCATTCAAGTGGTGTTTTTTTGGTTCGAAATGCATGCGCAACACGGGATATCAGTCAAAACTCAGAATTTCTGCATGGTATGGTGTGGATGAAACATATTCCACCTATAATTCGTGCTTTTTCCTGGAGGGCAGCTTTGTGCACGAAGCTCCCACCTATGTGGGGTCCAGAAAATGAGTGCACACGAGTTAAAGTAGGCAGCTTTTTCTTATATTTTGCAAGATGCTGATTTTATGCCTTGAACCTGTGACCTCGAGGCCACAACTTTTACCGCAAAGGCTCGTTCTTTTGGTCCTGAGTAATCTGTGAAATCCTGATGCATAAAAACCCCAAAAGCTGCTGTTTACTTTGTTCTCTTCTGAGCACGGCTAACGTGCCATTGTAAGAATGACTCCTCTACGGTCCTAGGGAAGGCGAAGCTAAGATTAAAACCAGTGTGGAATGCTCGCCCAAACGGAAGCCAATTCTTTGCAATGCTAAAGCATATGATTAATTGATTCCCCATCATCAAGTCAAAGTGCAGATCTAGGAGCCAACTGCCTGCCTCTCCTTTGCAGTCGATCTAAAGACAAGATTCTACTCACTGGACTAAATCATCCAAAATAGGGATGCACTCAGACACCGCCACAGCTCAGAAGAGGAAGCTTTCTGTCACTTGGTCCTGTCCTCCGGAGGGGTGGACGGGTGTGGCATTGGCACTCTAGGGGTGACCGGAATTAGTGAGGTGATCAGCAATTCTCAGGATAGTAAACTACTGGAAGTGAAACCTTAGGTAAGGTCACAGGCTTAAGGCATGGAAAGAGTTTCTTACAAAGATGCAAGGTAAGATTGCATACTATAGTCTCTTGTAGTCTGCCCCTTCTCTGAACTCCACGTAGGCAGAAGCTCAATGCACTGTGACTTCCCTTTTATGCGAGTAAGCTACCTGATTCAAAACTATTGTCGTTTAGAGAGACTCCAAGGCAGTGTTTGGTTGGCTGAGTGGGAAGGGGAACATAACTTGGAGCCATAAAGGCATTGCTGGTCTTCTTCATGAGAAACGGTCGGTAGACAGATTGTTTTGGCCATGCCCCCAGATCAGTAAATGAGGATGCTGACACACTGGCTAAAGCTGCAAACGAATGGCTGCCGTATTACGTTCGATCAACAGGAGGCGTCATTTCATGACCTTGAGCGACCTGGGGAGTTCTTTCATGTGGCCTAGGGAGCTTTAATTTTAACGTTTTGCTTGCCATTTTGTGTCCGCTTGGTCTGGTTCCTTGCTGTTCTAGCGGGGGACGATGCCCTCTTCTTTCCTTTTGCTTATTGGGCCTAGACTGGCTTGTGATCATCTCGATCCTTTGTTTCTCCATCCAATGTAACTTTCGCATCTCAATAAAACTCGCCCAATGTTCAGACAAAGAAAACAAAAACACTACACTTGGATAAGATTTTTTGAAGGAAACCCAAATCTATTCCATCTCTTGTTTGTTGATGATCTAATGGTCGCTGCAAGAGCTAGCAGCCATGGTCAGGGAAGTGCACAAAACGTTGGAAGATGAGGCCCGCCTAGCAATATCGTCATCAAAATCTTCTCACCAGAACTATTGAGAAAGTCATGCAAAGGTCTCAAGGGATAAACAAGAAAGGGCTTAGGGAAATTTATCTCGGAATCCCACTCCTTGGTAAGAAACCTGCCCGACATGATTGTCAATTCATAGTAAACAAAATTGACAAGCGGCTTCAAGGCAGGAAACAAAATCTGCTTACAGAGCGGGCCCTAGCATATTAATAAAGTCAGTCACAACGGATATATACCAAATTATGCCAGACAGACCAATGGCCATCCCTAAGACCACTTAGAGAAGTATGATAAAAAAACAGCTTAATGTCCTGTACAAACACTTATCAACATACAAGGGGATACATTTTGTGGGTTGGGACCAAGTGTGTCAAGCAAAGGAGAATAGAAGGCTAGGTATCATAAACCTACAAAACAGACATTCAAAGCAAAACTTGCTTGGCAACCGTTAACAAAGCCAGAATGGCAATATGTTGGGGCACGGTGTGTTGAGAAAGAGGATTTTATGAAAATTTGAGTCAAAAGACCAGGACTCAGTCATTTGGAAATTAGTAACACAGTCAAGAGATGTACTGAAGAAGGGTATGAATGGGTCATTGGGAGACGCACCAAGTTAGAATCTACCATGATCCATAAACTACAAACAAAATATTGTGACGTATGCTAAGTACCATGGATGAGATAGCCCATCTCGACCCACCACTTCTCAAGAGCACGGTGGATACGTTATATCAATCATATACAAGGCACTGGAGAGAGGAAGTGATAATCCAATGGGGTTCAGAAACAGGGAACCAAGTCAGAAACATACAGATATTTCCCTTCCTAACAGGATAAACTTGTTTGGACGCATGATCACATGGGGCACTTCTCTATATAAAAAGAGAAGCTCTTACCGGGTATTACACCACCCCACAACAGCCAATCAAGTACAAAAGTAACTAGGAAGAAAGTTTCAGAGTCCAAATGCCCATCTAAAATTAAGGCCTTTCAATGGCCAGCCCTCCACAATAGGCTACCAAGTAGAGAAGTCACAAGATCGAATGATGATCAAACCAGAGAGTGTCCGACGTGCACACAAGCAAATGAAAGATTACAACATGCACTGCTACAATGTCCTAGAACAGAAGTTCTTTGGGAATTGGACGTATACAGGCCTTATCACCAAACAACCAAGGAAGCTATCTGTCACTGGTTTAAACAAGGGCCCAAAAAGAGTAGAATTGCCAAAACTTTTCTACGTAGAACATGTTGCATGGGTCATGTGGATGGAGCAAAATAAAATAATACATGAGAAAAAACCATTCGATGCCCAGCAAACGTGTATCACTTGTAGAGCAAACATTTTCTAGGAAGCAAATTTGGATAAAATCAACACAGTTGCAGAGCTGAAGACTTGTCAATTCCTCCAAAGATAACAGCAACGAGGCGAAGTCCTACATCAGCCAATGCAGACTAGGGTGAGTTGGGAAAAGGCACAGCATTGTAATCTCAGACAGAATTTTGATGATCTGGGCTTTAATCAGAATTCATGAGGATATCTGGAACAACAAAATAATAATGCAACTGTATGGACTGCATTAAGAATCAGCCTCCAAATTGCTAAGGGACTACACATTGTGAAATAGCAGGTGAATGGGGACTCACTCCTGGCCATCCAAGCGATTGAGCACAAATTGGACCCACACTGAATATTCCGCAACGTCTGGTGGAGATGGTGGAGTGTATTACACTGTTGAGGCAAACATCATCATCTTTCACATTCCATTCATATTGAGAGGGGAATAGATATGCCGACATGCTGGCCATTGAGTGTCTACATTTTGGTTTGATGGGCCACCGGCCTTTTTATGTAATGCTTTAGCCTGTGAATGTAACAACACAAGTGTTGAGAACTATGCAGTGTGTTTTATTTTCACAAGTTAATAGAATATGGACTTCAATGAAGAAAAGAAAAACAAAAAAAGAAAGAGACTACTTGTATTGCTCTTGCATTGAAGCTTAATGTGTCTGATAGTCCTAGGGTGTCAAGTTCTGGGAGAACAACTTGCAGAAAAAAAGAATGGAACTCATTTTATTGATAGCTGGTGAGAATTACAAAGGATTTCATGTCAACAAAGATAAAGCTCCAATCTAGGTAAACCAGTAGGAAGTTAGGAACGTAGTTCCTCCTCTGCACTTTCCCACTCCTTTCCTCCTTTCTCCTCCTCTCCCCTCCCTATCTTCTTCATTTTATCTTCCCTTCTCCTCCCAGCCCATCCACCTTGTATCCTTGATTGGTAACTACTTAATAATCTGTAACAGATTGGATACTAACTGTATATTGGGTATATCCTAACCAATTGACTACATCTCTTCCCAACTGGCTTGTAACCACTTGATCCCCTGGAAATCTTCTATCAACAGCTCTGCATACCTGAAAAAATCTTCTACCAACAGACCTGTATACAGTTCTGCTTCTTTTTGAAACTACCTTTTCTTTCTATAGTAAGTCTGATATTTTGGAGATGTAACAGTGTCTAACTTGCAGGTTGTAGGAGACTTCATGTGCGTAATCAACGCCGTCACGCCTTACCAGTGTGTAAAAAAACTCCACAAATGCTATCGCAATTCTGTCAGTGCTGCCGGAATTACCTCCAGCAAATACATGGAAGAGACAAGCAAGTCTTCAAAGATGTTTCAAGCAAGCTGTCAACAATAGAAACCAGTGATTCACAGGTATAGGGAAGTGAACCAGGTGTTGGATCTTCTAGCAACAAAGGTAGCAAAGAGTAGTAGGAGCGAGGAATGGTTCCGAATTCATCCAAAGTTCCTGAAGGACATATTGGAACCTAAGGGGTGTTGTTTATGAAAGGAAATGACATGAGTGAAGAAAATCTGGATCCAACTGAATGCATTAGGAATGTTAAGTCTTGTGAAGGGATAAGAAATGGTCGGATGTAAGATTTCAGAACTCTAGTTTAGTTTTGGAAAGATAAAAGAAAACAGATAAATAATACTAGGGCGTGAAGGATGGTAGTGGCATTAGTAATGGAGTCAGTCCAATAGAATTTGAACGTTTGTTTAGGTTTGTGTCAAGGGCTGTTGGTAAGGGAAACAATAGTGGGTGTCTTGGTGTTGATAATGTATCTTGAACTACCTGGACAGTTGTTACTTAATTTCAGTAGTGCAAATGACTTGTTTACCAGGAAAGGAAAAAAAAGGAGAAAAAAAAGAGAGGAGGAAGTCTTTCTTTCTTTCTGTGTCTCTTTGGTGTTTAGTAAGGAGGTTTTGTCCACAATCAAGAGAGGTCCGGTGCTCTCACTAGCTGTCTGGATGGGTATAACATACTGTGAACAGATTTAGCCATGAAGGAGGAAGTCTTTCTTTCTTTCTTTCTGTGTCTCTTTGGTGTTTAGTAAGGAGGTTTTGTCCACAGCCAAGAAAGGTCTGGTGCTCTCACTAGCTGTCTGGATGGGTATAACATACTGTGAACAGATTTAGCCATGGGCAATGATCTTATCACCTGCTGTCTGCCGTCCAGAAACATATGTACACGTATTTAAGAATAGAAGCACCACAATCTACTGTTGTTTCGTCAAGGTTCCATGTAATTTTATTTAGTTTCTGAGGCGGACAACAGTAGGGAAAGAGATGCAACATCCATGGAAAATTTATCTAGGGTAGCTCCATTAGTGGTTGTGCACATTATATTCTTTCATAAACAATTTCCAATAATTAGGCTAACTTCGACATCTCTTAAACTAAAGTTTTACAATAGTAGGCAAGAGGTCATTCAAACTCACCACTGACTTTGCAGGACAGCGTGATTAAAGAGAACAACTGAAGCTAAAATACAGCAACTGAGAGGCAAAAGAAATCTATTTATTAATGACTCAGACCATGACATACAAATCAGCATGGAGGACAAAATAAACCACTAATTGGGAGATCTCCCAATTTATCGGTAATGATCACTCCTAAGAAGAGTGCCCATCATATTTACCAAATGAAACAGGATTAGTCCTGACTGAAAACATTCTACAAGTGCTTAAAATTTACATTAACAAGATCACAAGAAGCATTCTCCTCGAATGATAAAGCTAAAACACATTTTAATATTACAACAAGCAGAAGTCCATTTTCCTTAACAAATTATGGTCATCCTAAATTCAGTATTTTCCTTATTTAAAATGCTTGACTGATGATCTGAACAACAGAAAAAGTTAAATGGAAAACAAACAGTACAATCCAGAGAAATATCATTAAGGCAGGCGTGGAAATTTGGAGAAATCTGGGCGCCTGCGTTCCATGTAGGCTGTCTTCCCTTCATTCCCTTCCTCTGTACCATAAAAAAGCAGTGTGGCATCACCAGCCAAAGCCTGTACCTCAATTAAATCAGAAGTGAATTTGGCTGAAGGAAAGAATGGAGTAATTTACTAAAAGATGATCTTGAGTATACCTGGAGACCTGAATGTCCATCATCAATTGCATTTAGAGCTGATTTCAGCACCCGAATTGCAGTTGGGCTGTTTCTTAGAATTTCTCGACACCATTTCACTGTTTCCTGTTCTAGTTTTTCTAACTGCATAGGAAAATAAAGACCACATCCTATGTGTGAAGCTTGTAACTCAACTCTAATATTATAAATAAGTATAAAAACCACATATATTGCAAAAAAACTCAAAAATACTGACACAGTAATAGTAGGTCTGTGGCCCATTCCCATTTTGCTTCTTACTAGATAATGTTCTCATATGGTCTTACACATTTTTAGCTTGGGATTTCATACAGTCTTACACATTCAAACTAATGGAAAAATACCCTGATATGCATGTCAGAGCTTCTTAATCAATGACAGAAAAGGATAGTAAAATCTTTGCAGTTATTCCACTCTTTCCTAAGTGAAGCAAACAGCATGCAATATCAATAAAGCTTGTTACTACACAGTATAGCATCTGTAACAATTCAATCCTCCAAGAATTAAGGATAGCCTTGAGGCCAAAATACTGTTAGTCATCAGAAAGGCTAGATTGCTGATTGGTCCCACTGTTATCTGATCCTGCTTGGATTGACTTTCACATAAAACATTATTTGGATACAGCAGACATAAGCTGTAGATGAATAACTGCAGTAAGCTATCACATTTTACCCATAACTTACTGGCACAATTATGTTTACAAGTCCCATTATCTCTGCTTCAGAAGCATTGTAGAATCGTGACAGGAACCACATTTCCCGCGCTTTCTTTGGTCCAACCTGTTTAATCAATAATAAGGCCTTGGTATCAGAATCCTGGACAGTCCATCAAATGAAACAGCCCAAATACATTATGTCCATTCCCCAGCAATAACGGACAAAAGGGTATGTGTCAGCCATAATATAGGACTACATAATTGATATGATAATCCTAGCCACTGCAATATTTCTGCATTGAATGAATATTGAAAATGCACAAAAGGCAAATGTACTGATGTAAAGCCAAAAGAACTCAATGGTATGTTAGAAGAGACTCTCATCCTGAGAGAGACAATGTTGCCCTAAGCTAAGTAGTTCATGTAATATACTTGGATCTCCTATATAAATCTCATGCAGACCAATTTCACCCTGTCAGTAATGATAGATGGCAATTACAGACAGAAATACTAGATACAGATGACTAGGAACACTAAACTGTGGAACTTGAATCCATATAATGGTTGCGCTCTTTGAGTTGCTATCCCAAAAATGGCATTTGGATGGGTATACTTTTAGAAGTTTCTTTTTATTACTTCCCTTCACAAAAACCATGCAATTGTATAGTATTCTACAGTTCATGAAAAAGAAATGAAGATAATTTCAGAGTAGGGGTGTGCAAAAAACTGACTGGACCAACAGACCAACTGGACAGGACAGGCCTGTTGGGTTTTCGGTCTCTAAACATTGTATCAGTCTAGTCTCAGTCTAGTAATATGCAAGACCAAATTTTCACTCCAGTCTCGGTCTGTTGTTGCAACCCCACTGGACCGGACTGATATCAGGCATATTAATAAGGATCTGAAAAAATAGAGTGCCATTATTAAAAGTTAAAACAGAGAAATGTGATGTACTTTCCCTTTGTCAAATCCCACAGTTATTAAAGAAGGAGTACCAAAATTCTTCATGTTCCTCTGTCTCTCTCAATCTCATGCAAACCCCAAACTGACGAAGAAGAAGAAGATGCCAACTAGGAAGACAATGACCGGGTACAAAATCATATCCAACAAGTCGCCAAACCAACAATAGATTCTGAGTCTGAATCCAAATCAGAAGAATAATCTACTCCTAAGAAACCCCCTTCTAGTGATACTGCCCATCCCAATGTTAAACCCATCAATTCCAAGCCCTTAGACAATGGACCCAAGTCTAAAAAACCCTCTGCAGCAAAACCCACAAGCCCCATTGCAAGCCCACAAAAATCTGCAAAAGATGAGAGGGATTCAAAGGGAAAGCAGAAGGTGCCCAATTTAACTGGGAATAAGCAGCCATTTACAAGGAGTCTCTCTCTGTGAAGAAGAAATAAAACCCTAAAAGCCCAAAATGGAAGCAAAAAAAGTTTGACATTTGATCTGAAAAATGTTGGGGGCTACTCTTGCTATTGAAGAAGATAAGAAGCCGATGGATCAATTGGCACACGTCAATCTCAAGGTCAAGGTCCAACTAAGTGTTCTTCCTTCTCTTATGTTTCTCAGTGTTCATGAATCGATTCTTCGTTATGGAATGTGATTTTGGGGTTCTTTTTCTGGTTTTGGTTCAATTATTGTGTGGCCAAGGAATGTGGGTTTCTGTTGATTTTTGGTGGAAGGGATCAATGCTGCAGATTATTGTACATTTGCCTATTTTTCTATTGTCCTCCAGCTATTATTCCACTTGATCATGGTGTTTTGTGCTTGATAATGGAAAGTGGCATCTGGTAACCTTTTTCTTGTGTAGTTTGTTGTATTTTCTAGGGTTTTGATGGCTCCAGCTGAGGAACGGATGATACTCCTGTGTTATGCAGATAATACGATGGTTAAAGGGTTTTGTTGTATGTTCAATGTAGCAAGACAATTAAGGTTTTATCTCTATTCTGGTTTCTGTCCAGACCGAAGACCAATCCGAACCTGACGGAAGACCAATTGGTCAGTCTTCAACTGACACAAATCGGTCTCGGTAAGCATGGCACCAGACCAAAAAAATTGGGATATCTTAAGGGTTCCAAAACTCTTGCAACTATCTAGGATCTTCTCAAGTCGGTCAAGCGGCAAATCTAAGAGATCAGCGAACAGCAGTTGAAAAAAAAGTAAGAAAAACTCTACAAAAACACTATGCGGTCCACTTTGAACCCTGAAACCGGACCAGACCAGATCATGCACACCCCTATTGCAGAGGGCCATTTGACCAGAATTTCTGGAACACAGATGCAGAAGAAGCAGAATTATGAGCCATCCTTATCCCATGCAAAGTGGAGGATGCATGAAAAACACAAGGGCCTGGGCCACCAATGTTTAGGGTGATATACACCAGGTAACTGACTGACTTTAGTGAGAGAAAAAAGAGGAGTGAGATAAAATGTAATTTCTAAACAGCTGGGAAAACAATAACAATAAAAGATTCTGCAGAATCTATTGCCAATTCCAATATTTATAACAGAATTATGTATTGCCACTTCTGTAGCTTACCAAGCGAGACATGATGGAACTTCCATAACCAGCATCAAAGCTTCCTACCTACAATGAGCATAGTTGAGAAAGAATCATGATTACAGCATGAAAGAAAGAAATTTCAGTATGCCTAAAACAAAATCAGCAGAATGAAGTCTAATAAAATGCCCCATTCTTGTTGTGTCTCACAGCAGTGCTACATTGAAATACAAGAAAGACAGGAGAAGGGAACATTGAACTCCAATATTGACATAAACATAAGGACAACAGATCAACTTCTTAAAACCAAATCAGAAAATATAGTGAGAGTACTGTCTATAATTAACCATACCCTTCTATGCACTGTTTTCGAGGGAGTAAAATTGAGACTGTCTCAACTGACATACCTAAGAAACATTACTGGGGAGCTGGCAGAGACATTAAAATGGACTGCCGTAGTTACTGGTAGGAATCGGACTAGGGAGAAGCTTGTCATCAATTGGTAATCTTCTTCTCTGGGTGTTGAAACAGAGACAGGAGGCAAAAGCAGTGCATATAGCTTCAGTTTTCAGAAAGTTGGTATTTCAGCCACAATAGGGATGGAACTTTGTGTAATCTCCTGAACGGCGAGTGCAGCTCCTTGATTTGGTGCAGTAAGGAATCCTCAGGGCAGGACGAGATTCACCTGTTGAATTTGAGGCTTGAAGGAAAGACAGCTGTGCAGAGCTTGCCAGCAGGTTCTGTGGAGATCTTTTCCTATATGAAGACCCTATCTTTGAACAAATGGCTGTTGCTGCATGGGGCGTGGAAGAGGATGGTGAAATGTGATAGAAGAGCATGGGGGAATAGGAGGCTTTACTTTTTGAGCTGTTCTGTATGAGGTTTCACCTCCAATGTCAATCACGTCACTGACCAACTGGATCAACTAAAGACAAGCAGTCTTTAGTCTCCCTAAGATTGCACATATTCATAAACAACAAATTTCTCATTAACCTGCCTCTTGCAAGTCTGAAAGAAATGGTAAATGGCCCTCCACGTCATGGTTGGTGGAAGAGTTTGGGGGAGAAGATTTACTTTTGGGGTTGCTCTGTAGAAGGTGTCACCTTCATGGTAAGGTCAGTGGATAGCTGGATTACCTCAAGAAGAGCAGTCAGTAGTCTCCCTAAGTTTCCATGTAGTCTGAAGCAATAAGTTTCTTATTTAACTTTGGTCTTCAAAAGAATATCTTCAGCTGGAAAATAGGTCAAAATTGGTACCGATTGCCTGTTTTTCTTGTCAGTATTGAAGGCCACCTGATCCTTGCTTTTAGATGCTCTTAGCATTGTTTCTATGTATCCCTCACTTGCAATAGGAGTAATCTCAACTTTGTTAATCTTTTGGGCTCAGATCTAGAAGTCAATCCTTGCTCTAAAGAAGCTGATTTTCTGAAGTATAAAAGAGTGAAGGCAGAAGGTTGACAAGTATCTTATTCCCCCATTGGGTTCAGACTATTGTGTATGGAAGGCCACATTCCATCAATGTCAGCATTTCATACTAAAATCTACGGTGCAGGTCACTGATTCTAGGAGACAGGACTCTTTATAACAGAAATGGATGACAGAAAACAGACAGGTGCTTCCATGACAAAATTGGGTGATTTCAATGCTGTTAGATTTTCTCACAAGCAAGGTTCAAAATATCATTAACGCTCTGCACATTAATTGAAGGCTGAAATGAGGCATATAATGTTTCAAGCAAAATTTTTGGTCTACTTATAACTTTTTTGATATTTGATCTATCTATTTCAGCCAAAATTATGATTTGCTATTTCAAAATGTGATTTATTAGACGCTGGCGAGTGTATTGGCCCTTATTGTCTGCTTATAGTTTTTTCTCACTAAATGAACTAAAACTGTAGGAAACAAAAGGTATTAAAATAACTGCATAGGTAATGACATATTTGATGGCCAAATAAACAAAAGAGTAGTAAAACAAACAAGGACTCGAACACAAAAAGATTAAGGTTAAAATTTCAAAAAGAATTGCAAATTCAAGAACATGCATGCCACATATCACATTCCAACTTGTCGATCTAGATCTAGATCAACTAAAAACAGCATATGTTAAATAAAACAAACTATACTGATTATATGAACAGAAAAAAATCATAATAACACAGAAAAAAAAAAAGGCATAACATGATAGATCTTAGCTCCTGGACATCTAAAACAATCATACACTATATTATATTATTCATGCGCTTGAATTCCTATAGTTGTTAAGGCTTGTGGCCAAGATCCATTTGTTTATTCCATTGATAAACATCTCCTTGCTATGATTTGTATTCTGTTATTTTGCCTAGGGGAAAAGAGGAGGCTCTTTCTTATACTGAATGGAAGAAAATAGTGGATGATAAACTGACTTCACTCACTAGAAAAATATGTGACAAGCAGCTTTATGGGGACCAAAGCTCATCCATTTAAAATCTTGAATTCATGGGAAAGGTCTAAATATCAGAAGGATTTAGAATCATTTATATTCTTATTTTAAGTGCTGGATCCTGTTTAATTTAAATGAATCTTTGTTATACATATTTATTAGGTTATGGAAGAACTATGATCTGTGGACATGGGAATAGGTGGCTGAATACAACACAGATAAAGGTGTTCAACATGACAACTTAAAAAAGCAAACAGGAACATGCCTCTCTCTATCTGTGTGTGTGTGTGTGTGTGTGGCCAGCACAAATGCACAGAAAGTGTTCAATACAAGATATTCTTTCAATTGTAATTAGTTAGGCCAGGATTACTAAGCATTTATGTCACAATAAGATGCTTTAGGTTTTCTTTCAATTGTAATTATACTAAGGGATGGGATCGCAATTGTGGTTATAAAAGCCCTTCTCAATTGTGGAATTAACTAAGATTTTCCCTACTTTTACTACCTAATGAGTGCCGTGTGGTTTGAATGAAGAATGGTATTGTTTCAATATATGTCGCCTGTGCAAATGCATAGAAATACATTTTACTCATAATTTTGTTTAGTATGCTCTAGGTAAACATTTAGGGCAGGATTACTAAGCATCTATGTCTCTATAAGAGGCTTTCGGTATTCTTTCAATTGTAATTATACTAAGAGGTGGGATCACAATTGTGGTTATAAAAACCATTCTCAATTGTGGAATTAAATAAGATTTTCACTATCTAATGAGTGTGTGGTCTGATGTATGTATGTATGTATGCACACACACACATAGTTAGTGGTCATAAAATTTGAAAGATTCCTTAAAATCTGTATATGTTTCAGTAACCAATTAAAAAAGTAATGGTACAAGTGTAAAAGACTCAATCACGTAAACCATGGGATGTATTATTTTCTGAAATTTTTTTCTGGGAATTGCTATTCTTGGTTATTGTCATAGCTGGAAAAGCCTCAAAGGAAACTACTACTCAAAACTACTTCCTAAATATCATTTTAGTTATGGAATGGCATAAGATTTTATCCATCTAATCAGTGGTTTGTAGTTATATTGAACAATAGTATTGTAATATAAAATTACATATATGTTGTCATTGAAGGGGAGCCTTAGCACAACAATTAAAGTTGTCGTCATGTGACCTTGAGGTCACGGGTTCAAGGAGTGGAATCAGCCTCTTGCAAAATGCAAGGTAAGGGTGCCTGCTATAGGCCCTTGTGGTCTGCCCCTTCCCCGGACCCCGCATAGGCAGTTTACATATGTTGTCATTGTAGAAATAATATTATTTTGAAAGACTCCTTGAAATTTGTTCTTCAGTAAAAGAATGGTTTTTGTAAAAAAAAAGAATCTAGACCTTCTTTTTTTTTAATTCTAGTAATTGCTATTTCATTAATTATTATTGTAGATTGAAAAGCCTTAAAACAAAATTGTACCCAAAACTACTTCCTAATATTGGTATCTAGAGAGAGAGAGAGAGAGAGAGTTATATTTAAAGAGATATCCCAAAAAAATTTCCTTCTTTCTCTCACAGTTTTCTCTTTAATCTCTTTCAATAACTGTTATTTCAATCTTTGCAATCATAAATATGCAACAACAGAAAATTTTTAAAAAAAATATTATAGAAATCTTCACATAATGAAAATTGGCGACAAATAATCAAAGCATACAGAAATTAGTAGGTGTCAATTTCTATTTTGTAACTTTAACGAAGAATATCTTTGCAATTTCACACTATTTTCATTTTTCTTTGTTTCTCATCATTCAAATTAGAAATAGCAACCCTATCATAGAAAGAAATGCCTGTCGCTTTTAAAAACAAAAACCTCATAAAAATTGCAACCCTACCATAGAAAAACAAAATGCCTTGTAATTGTAATATGGATCTATTTTAGAAAAACTCTATTTTCATGCCTTTCCACAAGAAAACAATAGAATTGAAAATATTACATAAATTTCAATAACCAAAGAAAGCCATAAAATTGCGAGAAACATAGAGAGGAGTGTCATTATTTAAACATATGGAATCAATTTTTTTATGGTCATTAGACAGCAAATTTTGTTTCTCTATATATGTTGGTACTATAGCTGTCAATTCAATTTTGGTGGCCATTTTGTTTTCCCTACTAGAATGGCACGATTCAGTTTTTTGTCAATTTTGGTGTTCCATTACTGTAAAGTTGCTCAGAAAATTTACCAAAAACATAAAAAAAGGGTGTGAATATCAACTTTTACCACATATAGTTTACATGTTATGGGTGCTTTTATCATTTAAGAGGGCTGACACTACACTAATAAAGCCATAAGTGTTAAAAGTGGATCAAGAGGAAGATTTGGTGGGATAATCTTCAAAATATTGGAAAAATCTAAAGAAAAAATCTAGCAAAGTTTCGTCAAATTATTGCAATATTTTGCGAAATATCATGATATTTGATGTGCTCCAGAAGAGAAACTTTTGACTATCTTTCTCTTCTGTTTTTTTTTTGTTTGTTTTCTACTGGAATGGTATATTCCAGGATTTCTACTCACAATAGAATGAATTTGACAGCTATTCTTAGTACCAAGATGTTGCATCTATTGGACACCCATTTGCACTCATATATAATGGCCCTGCTAATATATGCAATTCCCCAATAATGAAAAGTATCCTCACCATTCTACATGTCAACAATATATTAGTACCACTGTAAGATTAAAAATAAAAAAAATCATTAAAAAAATATAAATTGAGATGAGAAACAAATAAGCAAAACCATAACAGTGAGAGGAGAATGTTCCTCAAAAAAAGGCGGATTGGGGATGTGCATGTGTATGTGAGAGAGAGAGAGAGAGAGAGAGAGAGAGAGAGAGAGAGAGAGAGAGAGAGAGAGAGAGAGAGAGAGATTTAAGGAGATATTAGGAAAGACTAGTGAAAGGGAGATTTTGTAGGGAAGAGATAAAGAATCACAGAAGGTGCCTTTGGAGGAAGGCATCTTTTGGAGCAGCAATAAAAGGAAAGTAAATAAGAGATGTCAATAAGGGGAGAATTTGTGCGGAAGAATCACAAATGGCACCTATTGGAGAAAGGCCATTTTGAAGCAGTGGTTATAACTGAAAAAAGGCAACTGCACTATTGAAACCATAGACGAAAAAGAAAAAACCAATTAAATCAAAGAGAAAGAGGAAATTTTTGAGAAAAATCCTTGCCCTATGAATTAAGGGGAATACAGGAAAAGCAATAATCATCCTTAATTATATTGTTTGCTTTTTCTTGTAAGTAGTCACGGAACTATGATTTCAGAGAATCTGAAGTGTAACAACGTACTGAAATATACAATAGACTAGTGATTGGAAATTTAGTAAGAATTTTCCAGAAAGCTGTTGTAAGTTTTCCTGCTACCAATTCTGTGTAACAGACTACTTTGCAGGTCTTGCATCAATTATTGTTATTTATACCTTTCAAAAGGAAAAACGTGACATTACTCTCTTCTTCTGGTCTTTTTCCCTTAGCAGCTAAAATAAGCTTTAATGCAGTCAGTAATCACGGAACTATGATTTCAGAGAATCTGAAGTGTAACAACGTACTGAAATATACAATAGACTAGTGATTGGAAATTTTAGTAAGAATTTTCCAGAAAGCTGTTGTAAGTTTTCCTGCTACCAATTCTGTGTAACAGACTACTTTGCAGGTCTTGCATCAATTATTGTTATTTATACCTTTCAAAAGGAAAAACGTGACATTACTCTCTTCTTCTGGTCTTTCTCCCTTAGCAGCTAAAATAAGCTTTAATGCAGTCAGTAGTCACGGAACTATGATTTCAGAGAATCTGAAGTGTAACAACGTACTGAAATATACAATAGACTAGTGATTGGAAATTTTAGTAAGAATTTTCCAGAAAGCTGTTGTAAGTTTTCCTGCTACCAATTCTGTGTAACAGACTACTTTGCAGGTCTTGCATCAATTATTGTTATGTATACCTTTCAAAAGGAAAAACGTGACATTACTCTCTTCTTCTGGTCTTTTTCCCTTAGTAGCTAAAATAAGCTTTAATGCAGTCAGTACATACGAAAAGAAAAGCAAAGTTCAAAGTACGAATAGCAGGCTTGTCATAAATAAAGAAAAAGGCTGGTCTAAATAAAAGTACAAGGACAGTAAAAATAGAAGGCAACAACTTTTCTCTAGTTAAAAGTAAAGAAAGCTTGTCTACTTAAGAAAGAAAAGTCAATTGTAAAAGTACAAAATCTTCCAATGTTTAAAACGAAATGTAGACAAACAAAATAATCCACTTTGGAATATGCATTTACTAATGTGATAAAAGTGGATAATTGGCTAAAAATTCAGCTTTCAGTTGAAACGTAAATTGAAACCAGCACAAGTAACCACAACCAAGAAGTCACGTAATTTTTTTTTCCAGAAATGTCCCAGACATGTCAACACATGCGTTGACTGTGCATCGGGGCAAACATGTTAGCACATGTGACGCAATTTCAGATGCATCCACCAATCAGAGCTGTTCATGGATTAACGAAAATGTGCAAAGGCCTATTTGCCTCTGTCATTCTATGAGTCTCTTCATTTTTGTGTATGGCATCACTACTCCCTTTGGCAGCATCCACTATTTTGGAACTTAATTTGAAAGCCATATTTCAACCCAGATGTTTTCTGGATTCCCCTAATAACCAATGAATGGCAAGTGCTTTTCCTTGTGTAGATGAGGTTGAAGAATGAAAGAATGAATGTTTTGGTTGTTGGACTTGCTGGAGAGAGAGGTTCTCATACATTTTTTCAGACTTCAAGAAACTCTTATTGAGACTTCAAGAGTCAATTCTTTGGCGTGAATCCAAAGAAAAATCCCAATGTTAGTACTCCATTGGTGGTCTTCAAGCTGTTAATGTGACCTCAGTTTGCTTTTAGGCATCCTCCAGGTATGATTCCTTAAGCACTATTCTTCTACCTTCTATCTTGCAGCTTGTTTCTTTCTGTCCTTGCCAGTGAGTAATCATTCCTGTTTGCAGTTCTAGTCCTTTCCTTAACTTGTTTCTTTCTGTCCTTCTTGCTACTGAGTATTCATTCCTGTTTGCAGTTCTAGTCCTTTCCTAGTTTTCTTGCTTTGTTCCAAACATTTCAACCATTTTGCTTTTACACTTCAGCTTAAAATTTTATCTGATATGATTCTTTGGGTTGTCCAATGTCATCACTGATTCACATGTTGAGAAACATGCAGTAGGTTATATACGGATCTACACAATCAAAATTGATGAAAGCATACTGCCAAGTCTGCATATTTTGTCTCTTTGTAGATTTGCGGAATTTGAAGGGGAGCCTTGGCGCAACGGTAAAAGTTGTCGTCATGTGACCTTGAGGTCATTCAAGGCATGGAAACAGCCTCTTGCAAAATGCAAGGTAAGGCTGTGTGCTTTAGGCCCTTGTGGTCCGCCCCTTCCCTGGACCCCGCATAGGCGGGAGCTTCATGCACCAGGGCTGCCCCGTAGATTTGCGGAATTTGAGACTTCTTACTTTGGGATTTCCAACACGTACACCCATATGCATACAACCAGGTGGCAAGCAATCTTTAGTGTTGGTTCTTAATCAGAGATGGGGATAACTGTCAACAGAGGAAACACAAATAAGTGACAAAAGCCAAGGTGAGCACCTTTGGTCCTGTCTGGCCAAAAATAGCATTATCTGCTGCAATTGTTAGATCACAAACCATGTGTAATACATGCCCACCTCCAACAGCATAGCCTGCAACCTGATATACATATAGGAAAAAGAGAAATCATATTCCCAAAGAGGCTCTGGAGACTCAACTGAGAATGAAAGGATATAAATATACCATTGCTATAACTGGTTTTGGAAGACGGCGAATCTGCACCTGTATAAAGAAAGAAAACAAAAAGAACAATAAAATACTCCGTATAATCCATCATCAATACCATACTTCCATTTTAATATCTATAGAATGCCTAAATCCAGGTAATTAATCCCGAAAAATGCTGGAATTCAGGTTATTTTGTACCACATGGTAAGGTGAACAGTAACACAATATATCAGAGAGGTTAGTCCATAACACCAAGGACAATTAACAGTTGAAGAGCTACTTGCCAGCAAAGTGACGTTATTCAACTATGTTTGAAGCCACAAATTTGCTAATAAATATTATTTATTGCAAAATGATCATCCTGCTGCTTCGAAATGCAAAACTCATGGTATCGTTACTTTATCAAGCTTCTTCCAGGTTTTCCACTATAAAATGATCATATCCTTCATTGGGTCTACAAATAAAATGTACAATTAAATAATGTAATCAAGGCAAAAGGAAAAGATACAAATACAAGAACAGAACACAGCGACTTCAAGGATATATATAAATTCCAGATATGCTAGTGAAAGATGTTATATCTGGAGAAGAGCATCTACTTATTTCATCATCAAGGAGAATACATATAGTATATCGGCCAGAAAATGGTTTATATAAAGGACAAAGTCATACCTGCAGATCTAAAACATTTAGACGGCCAAAATTTTCAAAATCTGCATACCCATCTGCTCTTCTAAGTGATTGATCACCACCACTGCAAAACGCCTTGGTTCCCTATTAGATGCATTTTAGAAGTTACTAAATGAGGCAGGACTGCAGGACTAGAATCAAAAGAAAACATTACAGCACACTCAATTATTTCAATGGACTAGTTACGGTCGGCAAACCCTCTCCCAGTTCAAGTTGTTAAAAATAATACAGAAATTAAAGAAGCAATACCTTTTAAGAAATTACGATTGTCGAACCCTCCCCCAGTTCAAGTTGCAACGGAGACTCTTTTTCTTTTTTTAATACATTTAGTTCCTTATTGATCAAAATGTTGTCGTCATGTGACCTTGAGGTCATGGGTTCAAGGCGTGGAAACAGCCTCTTGCAAATGCAAGGTAAGGCTATGTACTTTAGGCCCTTGTGGTCCGCCCCTTCCCTAGACCCTGCATAGGCAGGAGCTTCGTGCACTGGGGCCGCCCTTTTTTTTTTATTGCTCAAAATGTAGAGTTCACCTTCCATTTAGTCTGTTGGCTTCTCGTTTTTCTGTTTACATGAGTCCTGCCTTTGACATATTGCCAATGATATGTCTTGCTTCTTCTTTTTCTTTTCTTTTATTTTCTTTTTTCTATTTTGATTGTCAGAATAGGAGCTGATTTTCAGTTTCCATTTTCAAAAAAATTTCCTGTGGAAGCTGAGATTCTATAAGTTACTCATTTCACTGAGTTGCATTATCAAGCAGGGCTATCTTCTGAAATGTCCTCAACCCTAACAATCATGAAGTTATGCTTTGAAGGAGGCTTGATAAATGATGAAGACCTCAATAAGAACTTCCTATATTTTTTAAACCAAACAATAATTCAGTGATCAATTGAAAAAATGCTAAACCATGTCCAATTGTTTTCTCAAGGATAAATTGTCTTTGACTTAGTAGGATATCATGAACCTCGAAACTGAGAAGATTTAATCAAAAGAGAAGGCATTTTGTGAATGAAAAAAAAAAAGGGCAGGACCTCAGAACCTAAGAACTCACAAGCAAATATTGAGAAAATCCACCAACTTCCACCATATAACATACTGGTAGGAGAAATGTGTCATGGCTTTTGTACTTAGAACTGGTGAATTGGAATGAATGAGTGGCTTTAAATATACATACATAGGTACTAAAGGAAAATTGTAACTTATTTTACTCTATATTAAACCAGGTTAAAATTCACATAAGTTATTCCCTCAAATTACATAAAATGATATAATAAACATCCATATAACTGAGCCTATTAAACTGAAATGAGGGAATGTATCAAGTCATTTATTAGCACACAAAAACACGCTCTCAAGGCCAAGACACAATAGAATGTATGGAAGCTAAGCTCAATTTTCATATCACATTAAACAGAAACAGAGTTATTACTTATAAAAACTAGATAGTAAGGTACCTTTCCTGTAAGGATGATGACCCCGATAGAGCTGTCATCCCTAGCATCATCAAAAGCTCTCATAAGCTCTTTAATTGTTTGTGGCCGGAATGCATTCCTTTTTTCAGGACGGTTGATAGTAATCTACAATAAAAGGAGAAAGAAGCTGAACTCAAAACTAAAGGATACACAGTTTAACAATTATCAGCAACAAATAATAATTGACCAGAAACTCAAAAGCATACATCCAGACCTTTTCTTCAGCGGACCTAAAAAGAAATCATTAAGTTTTTGATATCTTAGTTTACGGTGAAGGGCACTTAGAAAACCATCTACATTATTGTTTTCAATTTCCAAGCAATAGCATTGTTTTTGTGAAAAGGAAAAGCTAACAAACATATTCCAACATAAGGAGAAAGAAAACAGCAGCAGAGTGCCAAATTTGTAAATTTGGAGAAATTAAGAAAAAGTGTAAATACCTATAAACAGAAAAGCATTGGACGGACGTATATCAGAAATTTTTATGCACACCATGCACAAAACACATGCTTGAGAAATTAATTTCGGTGTCTAGGCATGCTCTAAATGTCAGCCAAACATTCATGTGAGGCTCAGATTTTAGGTAACATTGCAAATTGTGGTCATTGGCCACAAAGGGACAACCACATGTAAAGAATCTCCAGAGCATGGCAAGTTAATCTAATTCTTCACACATGCGGCTAAAACATTCAGGTTGTCAAAACATGCCTACTGTACTTTGTGAGCCATACACGTATGTGTACAAATAAGCATTAATCAAATACAAAATTTTAATAATTCTCCCATGCTAATAAGCTACGCGGCATGGCACATCATTAGATATGGGACAATGCATCTAGGATGTTGGGTAAGCACGTGGATAATTCTTAAACACGAGTCAATTACTTGGGATGGGACAACATGAGATGTGGGACCATGCATCTAGCATAATTGGGTAGGTGGCACGGTGATATTATGAGGTGTGTGCATCCTGCTTTGGGTGAGTTCTCATCCTAATTGCAACGGAGCATGGTAATATCCTGCAAACAGTATGACCATTATTATAAATGTTTTTCATAACATAGACAGGAGAGACACCTCAAATGTGTGGATGCATATACTACATCCCTCTGCCTCCGGAAAGCATACTTGTGAAAACAGATGACAAGAACACAATGGAGGACAAGATCACCAATTCACCATATCATCCAAACACAGTCCTTTTGTGAACCTAATGCCATCTCTACAACTTACATAATTAATCTTTCTACTGCCCACTACAGTTTTCAGCTGCTGTGACTTTACAGTTCAACACATGTAGCAGGATGATTTTCTAATTCTAACAGGTGTAAAAAAAATTCTTGGCAATGGTTGCCCTAATAGTTAAATCGTAAATAGCCAACTTCAATTCAGCAGCTGTCCATTGATTTAAGCTCCCACTTTAACACCTTAATCCAAGTCAGTATAATTTCCCCAAAATGTCTATTGAAGAAAAGGTTCAGGGTTTCTTCCTGGGTGATACTTCTCAAGTAGTTCAGTTGCAAATAACTGATTTCAGCTCGCACATTCGTGAATTTAAAGTAGAAATCCAATTTCAATAAGGAGCCAGAGTTGACTTTCGTGGTGAATTCAACCCTCCATAATAGTCAATGGTAATGAAGGACAGTTATGAATGTATACAGTCACGAATGGCATATGGTGAATTCCACCTACAGGTGAATTCAAGAGTGCATTGCACGAGAGGAAGAAATCCACCCCAGAACTCAATTTATCTAAAGTAGCGGCCCTAAAATGTCCTTCCAATAGAACTCCCATTTGAATTTTACGACTGTTCTTCCTGCATAAAAAAGATCTAGACCTGCACTTCATGACAACCTACAAACCACAAAAGCAGCAAATTCAACCACATACCTTGGCAATCCCTTCTCCAACCGCCTTCTCGTAGATAACATCCATAAACTCCTTTTCCGATTCATCAAAAGCAGCCTTCCACGAAACTTCTTTCGTCGAAACTTCTCCATGTGTCCTGTGATAGCTATCGTTCACAGAGGTGTTGCATCGCCGAATTGGAGACAAGAAAGAAGGGGAAGGTACAGCAAGAAGATGATTCGAAATGGTGGAAATTCTCCTAGCCACAGCTTTGACACCCTTTTCTGCAGTTTCCGCCATGAGAGGAGCTTCGGCAGAACTGGAATCCGGTTAGATTGAGGGTTTTGTTTGGCAGAGAATTGGAAGATTAAAGGGAGTACTGGGATAGGATCTCGAAGTACGATCATGGTGTTGGAGGTATTTGACCCGAATTTGCAGGTAGAGGATAAGATGACAGACATAGTTCCTATCTTTTGTTAAATAAAATCCCGAAAAGGAGAGAAGTTGGGGAAATGTACGCTACCACGTGGGCCACCAACTGAAATGTCCATTGAATGTGTTGCAGCCGGTAATGGGCGTTTCTGTTTGTCTTACCGTGAGTCTGTTAGTCTGCCCATGGGCCGGCATCAACTGGATCTCATAACTCAAGGCCCAAATGTGCATTACTCACGTTTGTGATTATCCTATGACTAAGGTGAAGATATGAGGGCTTGTTTGGAAAACCAAATATTTTTATTTTTATTGTAACTTAACAGTTTTCTATTGTGAATATTCTAGAAAAACAATTATATCTAGTTTCGTAAAGACGAGCTAAATGTTGATAATTAGCTTGATTCATGGAAGAGAATTTGCATGTAGCAGTGATATTTAAAGGGGGACAGCCCCAAAGCACGAAGCTCCTGCCAATGCAAAGTCCAGGGAAGGAGAAGCCCCGGTGCACGAAGCTCCTGCCTATGTGGCAGTGATATTTTCATCTTTAAAACCATCATGGGCAATTGATATAGTTGCGATCCCACCTAATTTGCCTATCCTTTTCATTAAAGTATGGAAGACTCTCTTTTATTTTCTTTTGTTGGAGCTTAAGATTATGTTTTGTACAAGATTAGGGGCACTTTTATTGGCTTATAGTAGTATTATCAAAAGTATATGACATGATACAAAAGTATCATTTCATTATGCTAAGTATCATTAAGAATTTCAAGATGAGTTCACTATTATCTTAAGAATCCTAGCATCTTCATGTCTTTTCATAATTTAGGGTTGGATTTTAGAATATCTAACCTATTCATATTATTTGGGATGCCTTATATTACCACACTAAAAGCTACTTCTACAAGATGCTTGCATCCTTTTATTTCTTTGTACTTTAAATCACAATCATTAAAAAAAGAACAAAACAGAAGTTAGGATCACTTGATCACTACTAAACTAGAGGGTTTTTAAGATTGTTAAAAACATATATCTAAAATAGTTCTAACACTTTTTCTTTCTAGCTGTCTTATAAATTGGTTGAAAATAAGAAGAATTTAAAAATCATCTTGAAATTGTTTTTAAGATAATTTTCTAATCATCTTTAAAATAAAAAATTTAGCACTTTAGAAGACGTTTTTAGAAAACCGTCTTAGAAGGTGCTAACCTTTTAATATGGTTCTTTGAAACTCTTAAAAAGTCTGTACATTTGTACTTGTTAAGAATGTTTTCTAAAGATGTATTAAAATGTTAGTACTCTCTAAGACGATTTTTTAAAACTATCTTTAAAACCTTGTTAAAAAAAAAGAAAAGAACTTTTTACCTATTGTTACAATCTTTCTATTATTATAGTCTTTCTGCAATCTTCAAAGATATTAAAAAAGAAACTACAATATCTATAGCCACTTCCATATTCACTATAACATCTACATTCAACATCTATGCACATTCACTTTCAACACACACAAAAAAATTGAAAATTGTGTAAAAACCTTTACAAGTGCATACATCTACACTCTTTCTTATACATTTAATATAGAAAAATCAACATCCATATCAATATCTACATATTCTTAATATTACAATCTTCATGCAATTTTCAAAGATATAAAAAAATAAATAAATAAATAACATCCATATTCTATACATGCACTACAACATCCACATTCAATATTTTCAAAGACATGAAAAAAAAACTTCATGAGTAGCTACATCTATACTTCTTCATATATACGTATTTATTTTCACACTCAACATTTCATTATGATCCCCTCATTCACATAAACAAGCTACATATACTTTAAGTAAATAAAAAACGCAAGACATATCCATATAAATTAATATAAAAATTTATATTGATCAAATTAGTCCAAGTGTTCTTCTAGTTGAGGATGTATATATTAGTCATATATAATTTAAATTAATATATACTCAACCTATTCACATCTTATATTGTTGAGATCTACTTGGGATTAACCATTGCTTCTCTAGTTGGGCAACACCACTACCCACAAGATAACATATTTAATTCAATTGACATGTTCTTTCAGTTGGAATCCATAAAAAAAATTATGAAAAAATATAATATGATGACCAGTAAAGTATCTTACCTTTCCCAATTGTATCCAAACTCCCAATGTGATTGTTTTATATGCACTATGCAACAAAGAAAACAAAAAGATAAATAAATATCATGTCTCATTATAACTTCAGTTTATGTATACAGTAATTAATTATTTTTCTTTACCTTGACCTTCTTCCAAGTGAATTTTGGTAGGTGCATAGTCTCAGTTAGTTGAGTCCATCTAAACTATGCACTTCAAAATTTATAATTCAAATGCATTTGATGTCATGCAAAGACTAGTTATCAAATATTAAATTATTATAATACATGAAAATATTAAAATTTTACTTATTTATGATTTTCATCATTGCAGCTTGAATGTGCGCTCTATAGGAATAAAAAATAAAAAAAAAAGCATGCCCACCACCATACACATCCAGAATTAGCAGCATCTAGTAAGACCTTTATACAATCATATGAATTATAATTAAATTTTATAATTATTTAATTATATGTATATTTATGTGAAGAACATAATTTGGCAAGACAATAAATTAAAACTCATCACACTATTGTTGGGAATCATTAAGGCATAAACCTTGTTAGAATATATTTAACTCTCCTCTCCAAAAATGATATCAGGGTCAAGGAACTTGCATACGTCATTGACCAATAATCTTTGCATTTGATCATCTAAGTACCTAAAAAAAAGAAATAATTATTACTTATAGTTACTGATTAATATGTTATGTCAAGGTTTCTTATTAAAGCAAATATTTGTATACCCAATATAGGAGATAATTCATGTGTTTGAGTTTATCCCATTGCCAAACTCTTACGAGATTCTCTCTCATAAGTGGTACTTTAATAGCGTTATCAGCAAGCACTCTGGGCTTTACCAGTACAAGTTTGATTCCTTATGTTCATTAATGAGTCTTTATGGGGTCCTCGAGATAGAGGTGCATTAGATGGAACTTCCATTTGATCCCTAAATGGTGGTTGTAAAGTTGCAAAATTTATTAATTAATATAAAAAAAATATTCATTAAAGATATTTAATTTTCTCATGAAAATAAATATAAATATTTAGTACAAGTTTCATTGCCAAGACAGGACGTACTGGTGCAAAGGAGGTCAGCCTTAACAGCACTTACTATTGCCTCTAATTAACATTAGATGCATATAATAAACAACTAAATTGAGATCTCTAAAAAATATCATTGAAGATGGTGGTATGACAAAATATATGCCTTGGATTCAAGGAAAATGACATATCATGCTGGCTAAGTGACATGATATCTAATGGCATTTGCAATGGTAGTTGACTTGTATAGAAAATGGTAGGCAGGCATATTCTTAACAAGCCGCACTAATATACACATACGTAGTGTGTGGTTGCATCAATGATCCACACAAAAATATATGCCCAATCTAATATCATGAACCAACAATCATGATAGATGAGGCAGGATAATTAATTGAACAATGAAAAAGTAAGGAAGTCTACATGTATACCTCCTCGGCCAAAATTTCTCCTTCTGGAGTTCATGTTGCTCTTCCTAATCTTCTTTCGTAGGACAATTGCAACAAGCATGCGACTGGTAAGGGTAGGAGGAGGTGGCTTTGAAAATCTCATACTCTGCAACTCCTCAATTATATCTCACTTTAACTCCTCACACAACTTTAAAAGTTTTAGTGCCCATAGGCCTCCTCTTCATCAACTTTAGGTACTTGTCGATAAAAGAATTTGAAATGAACAATACCATGCCCTTAGCCCCTTACTCGGCTAGGATGCCCCTCCTTATTGCCAAAAGCCCTATACATTATGTCATTATTTGTAGTATTGCTACTTAGAATGTAGATATAGTTTCTTAAGTTAACTCTTTATACGCAATTTAATTTATAAGAACATAATCAATTCCATTAATTGTGAAGGGGAGCCTTAGCATAACAGTAAAGTTGTCGTCGTCTGACCTTGCAGTCACAGGTTTAAAGCATGGAAACAGCTTTTTGCAAAAATGCAAAGTAAGGTTGTGTACTATAGGCCCTTCTGATCCACCCCTTCTTTGGACCCTGCACATGTGGGAGTTTCATGTACCGGGGCTGCTCTTTTTTAATCAATTCCATTAATTATAAGGCAGCATCTTATTTTTAAATGCTCTCTTTTTATAAATTTAGGCTTATTTTTTTATAGAGCTAACCTAGTCATATTATATTTGGGATCCTTAAGATTACCTCACTAAATCTACTTCTTTTGGATGCTTACAACCTTTTGTTTCTTTGTGCTTTGAATCACAACAATCCAAAAAACAAAAAACAAAAGATATGATCACTTGATTGGCATGAATTATCATTGGTAGGCTAAAAAAGGCCCCATATTAACATAAACACCTTAGGGCAACGTCTAAAAATAAGATGCTTACTTAGCTTTCACAAGTACAAGAGCATATCATAAAAAGATTGTGAAGATGCTCAAAGATCAATAAACTCCAAATTCAGATACCAAACTAAGTAAGGAGTCATTAGAATGGAAAGGATCTCTTCCTTTTTGTTTTCTTCTACTTTTTATGATGTTATTGCAAATGTTTCTTTGAGAACACGTAACTGAACTCCTTTGGTTGTCTATTTTAGTAATTTTACTTGTACCATGACAGTCAAGATCAATATCATGATCATTAGGTTTCCATGCTATTTTTGGCCTATTTTTGCATTGGTTTACTTTTAAATGACAGTTAAAAGATAAGTGAGCCTCTGGTGAGTCCATAGAAGAGGAAATTGCAATGCATCTTGCTTAGCAAGCGTAGCTTGGAGTGGGAGAGTAACGAGGGTAAGCTAAGGAAAGTGGCTGCCAGAGAGGCAGCTAAACCAAGCCAAGGCCTATTGAGCATAGGTAAGCTAATATGCGCTAGAGAGGATTCCTCGTAAATATCAAGAAAAAAGACAAATAGGAGAAATCAAAGTGGTTTCATAAATGAAGAAGAGGAAAGGAAATGAAAAAATGAGAAAAACCTTTGATTCTTCATCAAAATCTTGGAAAAAAAGTACCCAAAAATACTAAGCCAGTAACTTGAAGTTTCAAGGATAGAGTGAATCTATTTTAAAATACATAATGAGTATAACTTTAACTAAAATATTTTGGATTTTTTATCACAGATGAAAGTGTGAACCCAAACCTTTTGATTTTGACGATAACAAAACGTTAATCACATTTATTTAACCTTGTTAGTGCATGCGGAACTATTATCATTCATGGTTTAAATCAAATTGGAGGGGAATGAATGCTTGAAGCAATGAAGACAACATATTGCCAATAAAAATTCAAATATTAGCATATAAAAGGTTTACTATTGATTTCACCCTAGTGAACTGCCACGAATATTCAAAAAGAGAGCGAAAATCTTGAAGGACCAATTGATTATTGTAACATTGATAGCCTGCTGATATTTTCACTTCTCACTTGAAAGTTGTTGGTTCTACTTCATGACAACCAACTGTTATAATGCCATTAATTGACTGCCACAATTTTTTCATAAGAAAATTTCTAAGTACTTGATAGTTCATTGTCTTCAAGATCATAGCCCACTACATGCCTTTTCAAAATAAAATTGACACAAAGAAAAAAATTTCAAGTTGCTTTTTGCATTTACTCCAGCCAAGTTGTGCAGTTTCTAGAGAAGGAGATTATGGAGACCATGTTGACAACCAACTGTTATACCTATCCAAGAAGGGATGGTTAGAAGATTGTTTATAGCTGACTTCTATAAACCAACCATCTAAATGTTTTGAAAAACTTGAAGAATAAAATAAGTCCAAACCTGGACTCCAATCAACTTGAGATACAGGATTAGTGCTTTGTCTTTGATGTTTTATTTATTAAATTTTGGGGTTTCAACCTAACTATATGCTGTGAAGAATAAGTTGATTGAAGACCTTGATGATTTCAGTCAAGACTTTGGACTTCTTTAGTGTCAAAGGATTGCTTTGTCAAACTAATCAATTGTCATAGTCAATATTTTGCCAACTATCATTCCAAAATTGAAAATTTGAATTCAAAAGGTCTTACTTTCCTTCCAACGGCTACTATTTTGAGTCTAGTGAATCTTTTGAGTTGAAGACTAGACATTGGAGGCTCAAACATCCATTTGAAAAGGTTTTTGAACATAAAGCAATTGAATTTCATCTATGTGCTTCACTACTCCCCTCTAATCGGACAATCTTAGGAATTTAGCCTATTGTTTCTAAATTAGTAGTAGTTGAAGAAGAGCCTTGGCGCAACGGTAATTGTCGTCATGCGACCTTGAGGTCACGGGTTCCAGGCATGGAATCAGCCTCTTGCAAAAATGCAAGGTAAGGCTGCCTACTTTAGGCTATTGTGGCCCACCCCTTCCCCAGACCCCGCATAGGCGGGAGCTTCATGCACCGGGGCTCCCCCTTTTTTTTCTAAATTAGTAGTTAAAGAACCACGATGAAGCTGCACGTCGAATGGTTGTGGAATTGGATGATAACTATCTCAAATTAGTTATTGATATATTGTTTCATTCTCTGTAGTTGTTTTAGTTCATGGTGCATTGTGTTCTAAGTAAGCATTGTGCACAGAGAACTGATCAATGATCAGAATTTTTCTTAGTTTACCAAGAATAAACCCTCTAAATTACCAAACATTATCTTAAATAGGAAACTCCACACTGATCCAAACTTACAAAGGCGAGATCCATTTTCTTGGCCAATAATTCTTATTTTGGCTTGTAGATACCCAGTTGTTACTAAGTTATTGTATTTCTTTTATTTGGACATGCTTGAATATCAATCTTACCTAAATAGAAAAAAACATGACTAAGGTCGCCATGGAAATCTCGAGAAATTTGGGCGCCTCCCTTCTTTGTATGCTGTCTTACTCTCATTTGCTTCCTCAGTACCATAAAATAAGAGTGTAGCATCGCCAGCTAGTGCCTGTACCTCAAATGAAACCACTACAAAGTTCAGTTAAAGAAAAGAAGTGGAAGAAATTATGTAAGAGATGATTTGCTAATACCTGAAGACCTGAATGCCCATCATCTACTGCATTTAGAGCAGTTTTTAGCACCCTAATTGCAGTTGGACTGTTTTTCAGAATTTCTCGACACCATTTCACAGTTTCCTGCTCTAGTTTTTGTAACTGCATAGGGATAAAAAAGACATAAGATACGTGCCAAGTGAAGCTCATATTCAACTATAAAGATGCGTATACTTCTCCAGTATAGAATTAAACATGATATCACACTCGTGAAGATTACTAAGAAAGAAAGATTGGCCTATGAGCCAACTACTATTTGATTCTTTGTGGATATAGGTTTCATATTGTGTTACACATACAAAGCAATCGATATACACCTTGATGTGCAAGACAATTGGCTACTTAATCAATGATTAAGAGACCCTGATTTTGTGAAAGCAAAAGATAGTCTGATATTTTTGAAGCTTATAACTACCCAGGAAAGCTTATCTAACTTTTTCAGAGTCTTCAAGCATTAAGGACAATCCTAAGGCTAACAACTGAAAGTCACAAGAGATGCAAGATTAGCCATCGGGTTGGCTAGTAAAGTCAGGTACTTCCTCCTTGGATAGACTTGTGATAAAGCATCATACAGATAAAGCATACATATGGAGGTGCATAAAACACTCAAATATATTCTACAGTAGAGGTTGCATGTTCCATTATACACAAGGTTTCCTGCATTAGCCTTCCAAACTTTCTATAATAGTGGGTTTGAATCATGGATGAATATCCTCAATTAGTGATCACATTTAATCTGTAACTTACTGGGATAACCGTGTTTACTAGTCCCATTTTCTCTGCTTCAGAAGAATTGTAGAATCGTGATAGGAACCACATTTCTCGTGCTTTCTTTGGTCCAACCTGTTTAACCAGGAATAACGCCTTAGGCATCAGAAATACTGGACAGTCCAATAATGATAGAATCCAACTACCTAGTATACCATATATATCCATCCTCTGGAAAATAATATTAAAAAATTCATTTCAAACATCAGTAATTAACAGTTGATCTGATGGTTTCAAATCACACTAATAATTATTGATGTAACACAACTTGAGAATCAGAAGTAAAAAGTAACTCGTAGTATGCTTCAACTAACAATATATCAGTAGTAAATTTGTGTTGCATCGCCTTACAGTTTTATTTTATCTTGCCTCAAAGTTGGTGGACAACAATTTGCAAACAGAAATTCTAGATGTATGTGAATAATAAGCACTTGAATTCTCTCACTCAAATCCATATAATAGTAGGGGCTCAGTTTGGTTTTCTCAACAAGAGCATTTGGCTTTAGGATTTTTAGATGTTCCTTCAGTTTGCTAAAACCATGCATAGTACAAGGTTTTGAGCTCATGAAATTGCAGCAAAGAGAATTTTGATGGACATCATTTGACTAAATTTCTGGAGCGTAGCCAAAGCAGAAAGAGCTGATGTTTTTATTTACCCTGGTGGGACAAGCCAATTTTGGGTGCATACACCGCTTATTTTGAACATGTTTATTCTCGTGCGAAAAAATTGTAAGCCATATAACATGTAATTTCTATACTTTACATGTGTGTGCTTTGAAGGGGAGCCTTGGCATAACAGTAGAGTTGTCGTCATGTGACCTTGAGGTCACGGGCTCAAGGCGTAGAAACAGCCTCTTGCAAAATGCAAGATAAGGCTGCATACTATTGACCCTTGTAGTCCACCCCTTCCCTGGACCTCGATACCCGGGAGCTTCGTCCACCGGGGCTGCCCTTTTATATGTGTGTGTGCATGGCTAATGCGTGGGTGTGTTCCCTGTCATGTGTGTGCGTCTTTGAGTTGAAACACACCTCATCCACTATTGTATCTTACCAAGTGATGCATGATGTGCCTGTGCTTGTGTACATGCCCGCGTGCATGCGTGTTTGCAAGTGTGTGCATCTTTGTGATAAAACACACTTCATCCACTCCTGTGTATATCTTACCATGCGAGACATGATGGAACATCCATAACCAGCGTCAAAGCTGCCTACCTGTGGCAAGCCCAAGTTAGAAAGAATTACAATTACAGCAGGAAGAAATATCCAAGCGGCTAAAATAAAATCATCATTGTGAAGCTTAACATATACACACATTTTTTTGTGCATACCTCTCTATAGGAATGTAACACAGAACAGCAAGAAAGACAGCAAAAGAAAACAAGGATCTCAGTTATACAATTCAACATAAGGATCATCTAAAATATAGCAAATTTTCTTCCACCAATGAGATTGGAAATGGTATTTGAGAAAGAAAGTTGAGACCACTTAGCAATGCTTCTGAAGACAAAAAACTGAGAATATCCATCTCAGATGGTGCGCCAAAGAGACATTACTGTAAGGTGGCAGTGATGGGAGGATGGATATTGGTAGATAGGATGATTAAGAGGTGTAAAATACGATAAGTCAACTCTCAAGATTCTCTTGTTGTAACCCACCCAAAGTCGTACTTTTCTAGGACTTGTCTTATTGGCTTTCTTTGATTTTGTTTGGTAGGATGTATCACACATATCTTCCTTGTAATTATCATGTAACATCTATATATATATACACTAATCAATGCAACAGTGACTAAAGTCATCCACTACGACTCCTCTATATTTCACATGGTATCAGACTAGTTTGATCCATCCTATTCATCTTTCCGCTGATTTCTCTGACCAGCAGATTCATCCTCCTTCAATGCTTTCTTCCCTCCTTTAACATCTCGGATCATTTCAGAACCTCAATGGAACATACCACCTGACTGAACCAGAAATCTCAATTTGAGGATGTGCTCAACATCTATGACTATCGCACCCATGTTGATAGTCCCTCTCCTCCACCCAAAACCCTTCCTTGCTCTACTATAACGAACCTTTATTATATCCATTGGACTAGAGAGGATCGCCTGATTGGATTAAAGCTACGGTTTCTGCCACCATTCAAACACTTCTTGTTCCATCAAAATGGCTCTTGAAGCTTGGAATCTCTTAGCAAAACGCCTCTCCCCTCTATCCATGATTTACATACGCACTCTACCAGATCAACTTCTCTCTCTTTGCAAGGATTATGATCAACTGGTTGCTAACTTTCTATTGCATGCAAAATCACTTGCTGACTCTGTTGCATTGGCAATCACTTGCTAATTCAAAACTCATCGACTGTATTACTAATGGTCTTGGTCCATCCTTAAAAGAATTCATCACTAGTATTCGTCCGAGCCCATCTCTTTCCTTTGATGACTTTTATGATCTTCTATTTCAAGAAGGGCCACTTCATAAAAAGATGTTATCCATTATATCTTCTACCCCCTCTGCTATGGCTACCCAACAACCCAACTATGGTCTAATATTACAGAAACAAAATACTAATAATAACAAGCGCAAATGGGACAAGGCCAACAGAACTACAAGGGAGGCAAGAGGAGTTCTCAATACCATTCTCAAACCCCTAAAGACAGTTGTCTACCCCTACTTCCTACTCCTCCAGCATCCATGCTCTCTTCCACTTGTCAATTATATACCAAGCCAGATCATGGTTCAATCGCACGTTTGTGGGCGAAGTGTTAAGTGATTCTTTATCTTCTATGCACATCTCTGAAGTAGCTTGACCCCAATTGGTGCTTGGACTCTGAAGCCACGCATCATGTGAGTTCCACATGATGCATGTCTCAGGCCCACTCCTGTAGGACATGGCTCTAGACTTGGCATGTCTCATGTTGGCAAGATTTATTTCTTCTCCCATTCGTTCTCTTCAACTGAATGGTGTGTTGTGCGTTCCAAAAATTACTGCTGTCTTCTATCTGCCCGTCGTTTCTCACATGACGATAACTGTTATTTTGAATTAGATTCTAATGGTTTTCTTGTCAAGGACCGGCAATTTCATCAGATCCTTCTGCATGGTACTAGTCACGGATGGTTGTACTATCTTGATATTGACCGTCAAGCTTCTTCTTCACTTAATTCTCATGTGTTCTGTGGCAGCCACATCTCAGGATATATAGGACATCCATCTCATGCTATTTTGTCTACTCTAGTTAATAAATGCCATCTTTCAGTTCATGGCAAAATCTGCAAATAAATTTTGTGATTTTTGTCCTCTTGTTAAGTCTTGTAGAGAATCTTTTCAAGAGAGACAATTTACTGCTTCTACCTCACTTGAATTGTTACATTTGGATTTATGGGGGCCTGCACCCTACCCTTCACATGCTGGTTTTAGTTATTACTTATCTATTGTCGATGACTACACACGCTGTGGGATTGTTTCTTTAAGATAAAAATCAGACACTGTTACTGTCTTTCCTGATTTTCAGAAGAAAATAGAAAACTTGTTATCCACCACTATCAAAACCACCTAAAGTGATGATGGGAGTTTACAAGTGAGCTTTTTATTGAATTCTTGCATGTTCTTGGTATTTCACAGTGTTTTTATGTTCCTAACTCCACAATAGAACGGTGTTGTCATAAAAAAACATCTTCATATTGTGGAAATGAGCCTTTGCCTAATGACTCAAGCTGGGTTATCACTTGAATTCTGGTTAGAAACATTCTCTACCACTGTTTTCTTAATTAACGGTCTTCTTTCTCCTCTACTTGTCAATATCTCTCCCTATAAGAAGCTAAGGAAGAGACCACCTAACTATAGTATATTAGAAGTGTTTGGGTGTGCTCGCTTTCCACATTTAGTGCCATATAACACACAAAAGTTAATGCTAAAATTACGTAAATGTGTTTTTCTAGGGTACCATGCGTCTCACAAAGGATACCGATGTATGAATCCTCTTTCTGCAAGAATTTATATCTCATGTAATGTGGCGCTTGATGAATGTTCTTTTCCTTACAAAGAAAGCAGGCCCAATCACTCTTTCCCACCTTCTACATGTGATGCACTTAGGCCTCTGGGTGGTGGACTCCCATGTCATTCCTCAAGGTTCCCCAAATGTGTCTCTCCCAAAAGCTCTCCACAAAATGAGCAAAGTATGGCATTGCCTATACCCAAAATTCAGACATGACACCACCTCTTCAAAATGCATCTGACACCCATAGTGTGCTTGACCACACTCCGCTTGTGCCTGCTAGTCCTGTGACTCCCATTGATTCACTCCATGATAAATTGATAATGGGCAGCCCACCTCGTCTCCTGATTCTTGACCAACCCCACAAATTCTGACGCATTAATAAGAGTGTCTATGGGCATGCTACAGGGCTATATACTGCTAAGTATTCTCTTCCTACTGCACTTACTGCTATTCTTACTTATCCACTTCTTTTTGAAACTAGTACATATGCCTAAAGCCTGTAAGTTTAAACATTGGCTTGTTGCAATGGATGATGAATATTTTGCACTTGTAAAGAATGAGACCTAGATTCTTGTACCCTTGCAACCTGGCATGAATGTGGTTCGATGCCGGTGGATTCATAAAGTCAAAGAGAGAGCAGACAAGTCCATTAACCAGTTTAAAGCCCGTTTGGTAGCGGAAATGTTCAACCAACAAGAGGTCTGGATTATGATGAGACCTTTAGTTCAATTGTAAATCCCTCCACTATCCAAACAGTTCTTGCTCTTGGCCTCTCCGACGGCTCGATGTCAGAAATGCTTTTCTCAATGGCCACCTTGAAGAGGATGTTTACATGATGCAACGCCTGAATATGTTAACCGCTTCATCCTAACTATGTATGCAAGCTCAATGAAGTTCTATATGGACTCAAACAAGCCCCACGAGCTTGCACTCATTTCTTGTATAACAAGGGTTCTACAACAGTCACTCTGATTGCTCACTATTTATACGTTGCTACTCCTCTCATATACTTATTCTCTTGGTATATGTTGATTATCTAATTTACAGGCGACTGTATTTATGAAGTGAATGGGTTCATTAAGTGACTATGATCTACCTTTGACCCTTGGAACCTAAGGAGATCTCGGCTTTTTTCTAGGCATAGAAGCTTCTCATTCAGATGCTACACTCCATTGATCTCAATCTAGACATGCTGCCGATCCTTCAAGAAATTCAATATGATTGAGTGCACTTTTTTCAACATCTTCTCACCTATAGGCCCATGATGGTGATCCTCTTCCAAATGTCGTATTTTATAGAAGTATGGTAAGTAGCTTGTAAGAAGGGAAGCATTGGCGCAACGGTAAAGTTGTCATCTTGTGACCTTGACGTTACGGGTTCATGGCATGGAAACGGCCTCTTGCAAAAATGCAAGGTAAGGTGCGTAATATAGACCTTATGGTCCATCCCTTCTCTGGACCCAGCATATGTGGGAGCTTGGCTGTTAGTTTTTGAATAAAAATAAAATGAATGCAGACTACTTGTTTCACCAGAAAGAGAGGAATTTAAACCCAAACAAGAGAAAATGCAAGAGGAATGTTTTCTGAGAATCTGATTAATTGAAACTGAAAGTTTACATTTAAAAAATTTGTAAAAACCGAAATTAGAGATCATGATCCTAGAATTAAGCCCTGACTCAATACATAACACACAACAAAATAACTACCACCTAAAACTTAGGAACAAACATTCGAACATGGGCTTGTTTGCAGTCCTAAGCAACTAACTAACACTCCTCCTTGCATTAGGAGCTACAAACTCCAAGTTTTTGTCTTAAAAACTCAAATTTGCTAGCTGGTAGAGGCTTTGTGAAGATATCAGTCACTTGATCTTCAGACTTGCAATAGAGAAGGGTCACTACTCCACTCTTTTGCACTTCTCTTAAGAAAAACAGCTTGATATTGAAGTGCTTAGTCTTTCCATGAAATATTGGATTATGAGAAATGGCAATTGCTGCTTGATTGTCCACAAAGATCTTGGTGCCTTCTTTTTGCTCAAAATGCGGGTCACTTAGAATCTCTCTTAGCTATATGGCTTGATTTACTGCTACAGTTGCTGCCACGAACTCTGCTTCTGCAGTTGATTGTGCAACAATCTCATGCTTTTTGGAATTTCATGAAAAAACCCCTAAACCAAGACTAAAACAATGGCCAGATGTGCTTTTCATGTCGTCAATTGAACCTGCCCAGTCATTGTCTAAGAAACCAAGCAAATTGAAGTCTAAACATTTCTTGAACTTTACACCAAAGTTGATTGTTCCCTTGATGTATCTTCCAACCCTTTTTGCAGCTTGTAGATGTGTTTCACTTCCACAATGCATAAATCGAGACAGGATACTTATAGCACTTATGATATCGAGCCTAGTTGCTATCAGGTACATCAGACATCCTATTAAATCTCTGAAATGAGCTTCATCTACCTTTACTGCTCCATCTTCTTTGATTAGCTTTTCCTTTTGATTCATGGGAGTATTCATAGCCTTGCAGTCTTCCATTTGAAACTTCTTAAGAATTTCTCTTGCATATTTCTTCTGGCTAATGAACATTTCATCCTAACTTTGCTTGATTTCCATTCCAGAAAAGTAAGTCATCAATCCAAGATCTGTCATCTCAAAGGCTTTCTTCATCTCCAGCTTGAATTCATCAATGTGATTTGCATTACTTTCTGTCACTAAAAGATCATCTACATAGAGAGAAATGAAAAGAATGCCAGCGCCATCATGCTTGACATAGAGAGTGAATTCGGACATGCTTTTCTTAAAGCCTAAACCAATCAAGTGATCATCTATTCTGCTGTACCATGCCCATGGTGCTTGCTTTAAGCCATAAAGTGCCTTTTTTAATAAATAAACCGTCTTCTTTTCCCTTTTCCACAAAGCCTTCAGGTTGCTCAACATAAATCTCTTCTTGCAGAAAACCATTGAGAAATGCTGGGTTGACATCCAGCTGAAACACTTTCCAATTCTTTTGAGTTGCAATAGCAAGAAGAAGTCTGATTGTATCGAGCCTAGCCACAGGTGCAAACGTGTTTGAGTAATCAACACCAAAGACTTGAGCATACCCCTTGACTACCAGCCTTGCTTTGTGCTTGTTGATAGAGCCATCAGCATTTAATTTTGTTCTGAGCACCCACTTGACTCCAATTACTTTTCTATTTTGTGGTCTGTCTACAAGCTCCCACATATTGTTTCTTCTAATCATGAGCAGCTCCTCCTGCATGGCAGCCATCCACTTTTTATCATCCTTTGCTTCTTCATACCCCGCAGGCTCACACACTGCAACATTACATCTTTGGTAAATATCTGAGAGCATTCTTGTGCCTCTAATTGGAGTATCATCTTCAATCTCACTTTGCCATGAGTCATGAGACTGATCCTTGAGGATTTTGTCAGGCAAGTTGAGCTTAGAGTCACTTTGATTCACCTTTTTTTGGCTCTCCCAATTCCACTGCTCATTTTTAACAAAGTGGACATCTCTGGTAACAATTATTTTACCAGAACTTGGTTGAAAGACTTTGTATGCCTTTGATATTGTGCTATATCCCACAAAGAAGCCAGGAACATCCCTTTTATCAAGTTTATCACGCTTGACCTGTGGGACATAGGTAAAGCATAGACAACCAAATACTTTAAGAAAATTTAAGGAGGGCTTGTACCCATACCATGCTTCAAATGGGGTCTTATCCTTGACTGCCTTGGTGGGGAGTCTGTTTTGTAGAAATACTGCTGTGTTGGCAGCTTCAGCCTAAAAACTTTTGGGCAAATTCTTCTCATGCAGCATGCATCTTATCATGTCCATGATGTATCTATTTCTTCTTTCACTTACTCCATTCTGCTGTGGAGTATAAGGAGCAGTAAGTTGGTGCTCAATACCTTCTTCCACACAGGACATATTGAATTGCTCAGAGGTGTACTCCTTCCCATTGTCTGATCTTAGAGTTTGGATCTTGCAACAACTTTGATTCTCAATCTTTTTCTTGAAGTTCCAAAACACTCCAGCAACTTCTAACTTGCTTTTTAGAAAATAAATCCAACACATTCTTACTAGATCATCAATGAAAACAATGTAATAGAGACTACCTTTTAGAGAAGGTGTCCTTTGAGAGCCTGCCAAGTCAGTGTGGATGAGCTGCAACTTGTGTGAGGCCCTCCAAGTTGCTTTAAGAAATGGCTGCCTACTTTGTTTGCCATAATGACATGCTTGGCAGTTTAGAAGATTTTCATCTAGAGTAGGTAAGTCTCTGGCCATATGCTTCTTTTACATCAGAAGCAGTCCTTGGTGATGATAATGATCGAGCCTTTTGTGCTAGACTTCTATGGCACTTTCCATGGCTGAGAAAGTAGTTTGCTCCTCCTCCATTGGATCAAATGAAAAGCTTTTGCCTCTCATTTTCACCTTGAACAGTTCCTGCCCAGAAGTATCTTTGATCAAGCAGTATTTGTTTTCAAA
Organism: Warburgia ugandensis; assembly: GCA_035236585.1. Classification (NCBI taxonomy): domain Eukaryota; kingdom Viridiplantae; phylum Streptophyta; class Magnoliopsida; order Canellales; family Canellaceae; genus Warburgia; species Warburgia ugandensis. The sequence continues at coordinate 8,281,667 of CP141136.1, forward strand.
AACTACATTGAAGCCCTTTTCAAGAAGTTGACCAAAACCAACACTTAATAAGTTTTGGACAATTTCAGGGGCAGAGAGAACATCTAAGATAGTCTTTGTGCCCGAGCAGCTTGTGATTGCAATGGTCTCTTAGCTTTTCATTGCAATGTGCTTACCATTCCCAATTCTGACTTTGGTGATTTTTGTGGGTTCTAACTCCTTGAATAGATCCTTGTCATGAGTCATGTGGTTGGTATAACCACTGTCAATCAGCCAGCACTCACTTGAAACATTGCTTGAAAAACAGGTTGCCACGAAGAGTTGATCCTCCTCCTCTCCATCAACAATCTGAGCATCTACTTCTTGCTGCTGACCTTTGTTCTTACAAATCACAGCTTCATGTCCAAGTTGATTGCATTTATTGCATCTAGCATCAAGCCTCCTCCAACATTTAAAGGGTGGATGACCTTTCTTGCCACAATGCTTGCAAGGAGGGTAATTTTCCTTCGAGCTTACTGCTTTACTTTTATGGTGGTTGCTTGCAGAGCCTTCTCCATTTGTTGACAGGTTTTTCCTGTTCTTTTTCTTCTTGCATTTTTCAGCATCTTGGTGCTTGGCTGGCAAGGCTCCCTCGGCTGCACCATCTTGCCTCATCAGTCTTCTTTGCTCCTATGCCTTCAAGGCATTTAATAGCTCTACTAAGGTAATCTTGGACAGATCTTTAGTATTTTCTAAAGTTGTAATTGTTGCTTCATATCTTTCAGGCATGGTTACAAGGATTTTTTCAACAATTCTTGAATTAGAAAGTGTGGATCCAAGTAACCTTACCCTATTAGCAATGCTCAGAAGTTTGTCTGCGTAGTCTTTTATTGTTTCAAACTCCTTCATTTTTTGTAACTCAAATTCCTTGATTAGATTTAAGACTTGCATGCCTCTTATTATTTCATCGCCTTCATATTCCTCCTTGAGATAATCCTATATAGCTTTTGCTGTCTTAAGGGACATAACTTTGGTGAAGATAGTTGGCAATAAGGCAATAAACAAACATGCTTTTGCCTTTGATTTTTTGGTTTTCTTCTCCTTGTGAGTTTTGATCTGAGTCATGGTGGGATTGTTTGGCAAAGGAGGGACTTCATAATCCTCCTCCACTGCTTCCCAAAGATCCAAAGCATCCAAGTAGGTCTCCATTCTCACAGACCAAATTTTTTAATTTTCTCCATAAAAAACAGGAGGAGAAATTGATGAAAAGTTGGTCTCTGCCTCCATTTGTTGACTTCACTCGCAGATCCCTTAAGAAGAGGGCTCTGATACCAATTGTTAGTTTTTGAATAAAAATAAAATGAATTCAGATTACTTGTTTCACCAAAAAGAGAGGAATTCAAACCCGAATAAGAGAAAATGCAAGAGGAATGTTTTCTGGAAATCTGATTAATTGAACCTGAAAGTTTACATTTAAAAAACTTGCAAAAACCGAAATTAGAGACCATGATCCTAGAATTAAGCCATGACTCAATACATAACACACAACAAAATAACTACCACCTAAAACTTAGGAACCAACATTCGAATAACTGCTTAAAACAAAAACATAAATAACACATGGGCTTGTTTGCAGTCCTAAGCAACTAACTAACATTGGCTGGCCTTTTCTAATGGTAAGTAGCCTATAGTACCTCGCGCTCACTAGCCCTGAATTGCCTTTGCTGTCAATCCAAGTCTGCCAGTGCAAGCATGCTCCTAGGATGTCTCATCTCAAGGAAGTCAAATGCAATTTTTGGTATATCAAGGGTACAATTCAACATGCTCTTACTTTCCACTCATCCTTGGATCTTAATCTTCATGGATTTCTTGATACTGATTGGACCAGAGATCCTAATGAACATCGCTCTAGATCTGAAGTTTGCTTCTTCTTGGATGCAACTTGCTGTCATAGATAGCCAAAAAACAATCCAGAGTCTCTTGTTCAAGTGCTGAGGCAGAGTACCATTCCCTTGCTATTATAGCTGCTGAAGCTGCGCAGTTTTGGTATCTCTTTCGTGAATTCTGCATTCCACTCTATTGCCCACCTCATTTACTAGGCGACGGCATATCTGCTACTCATATGGCTACCAACCCTACCTTCCATGTAAGAATTTGCCATTTTACCAGTGAATGTGCATTGCAAATACAACATATTTCATCTGATGCTCAAGTAGCAGACATCTTCATGAAAGGGTTAACTCGTGATTGTTTCTGCTTATTATCCAGCAAGCTGAAGCTCCACTCTGTTCCATTTCACTAGAAGGGGAGTGTAAAATAGGATAAGTCAACTCTCTAGATTCTCTTGTTGTAACATTCCCAAAGTTATCCTTTTATATGACTTCTCTTATTGGCCTTCTTTGATTTGTTTTCTCAGGATATGTCACAATGATATCATACGTATCCCTGTAATTATCATCTAACATCTATATGTTCAAGTCAATACAACTGTGTCCAAGTCATTCACGACAACTCTTCTCTATATTTCACAGGAAGAAGCTGGTCATCGATTGGGAGATACATCTCTAGGGGAGGTACAAGGGGTGCAATTTCATTATATTTACCTTTTAGCAACGTTATATTTGCTATCTGCATGGTGATAATGCTGGCAATAAGTTTCTGAACACTGAACATCACTTAGATTAAAGGTCGAAGCACTTCTCGCATTTTAAGCAGGAGCAGATTCGCCTGTTAATATGAGGCTGAAAGAAGGCTCTTGGAATATAGAGTTGTGCCACCTTATCCATGGAGGCTCCTTCCTATAGGAGGACATATTGAAATGGACGTTGCACGAGAAGCCTACAAGAATATGGTGAATGGCACCCTGGAAGGCAAAAATGATGGATGTGTGATGGGGAAATAGGAGGCTTTACCTCTGTGATTTCTCTGTAGAAGTTGTCTGTTTCATGATCAATCGGATAAATAATTGGCACCTTCTTGGAAGCAATCCTTTCTCATTACTTTTATTCCCTAGAAGAGGTATCTTGAGCTGGTATAGAGGCAGTCAACTCTAGTGATGACCCATTCCTGCCATTAATGTTGGATCATAGCAACTATATTGCTTTTAGTGTTGCTTGACATTGTATCCTAGTAACTATATAGCCTTAAGTGATGCTTCCATATATGCCCCTTGGCATACAATGGGAGTGAGCTCTTTTAGACTTGGTTCTTGCCCAAAACGAAGTTAATTTCTAGGGAAAAACATAGTGAAGATGGAAGCGAAGGAAACTCTCCTCAGTGTTGGGAGCATACTGGACGGAGGCCTTCATCAATGTTTGGATGGATTCTCATGGATTTAGGGTCCCAGTCCCACTGACCATAGCAGGAGAGACTCTTAAGAATACAACTTGGATGACGTTAAGGCATGCATGTGCACTTACCTGACATGCTACAGGTGTTCTGAACACTGATTCTCGTTGAGAACGGTTCAAGATGTTAGCAATGATCTGCATATGGATAGTGGTTGAGACAATATGTATAGTAGTGATACGTATCGTGTGTATCAATAATACGCCAATGAATTAGTTGATACAGATCCCCAGATTCCAGAAAATGGAGCTCAAAGTATTTCAAGTACACTTTTGGGCCTACTCATATGTTCTAAAATATTTGAATGTTTAGTTTCAGCTTGAAGCTAGATTCAGTACTTAGAATATGATTTACAAGATTTGTACCATGCTGGCAAGCATATTGGCAACTTCTTGTTTCTCATCTTTTGTGTTAACACTCACAGTGAAATAGTACAAATAATTATTTTAACTAAAAAAGAAATACATTAATGAACAAAGTAGGCATGAACTGCATAAGCAATGACAAGTCCAAGAGCCTAATAAACAGAAATATCAAAGAACAAAAGCAAGGATGCCAACGTAAGTTTCATGGTCAAAATTTCTGAAAAATGAAAACTTTAAAAGACAATAAACATTGGAAAAGTAGATTGGTACATGTATCATGCACAAGCATGTTAACCAGATCCAAATCAATAAAAAAAATGGCATGGATTAAACAAGAATGGAACGCAAGGATCAAAATAAATAAATAAATAAATAATCAGTAAATAATGTGAAGGAAGAGAGTCATAAATAATACAAGAGATTTAGCCTCCTAAATATATGAAACATCAAGAGTTTACCTCAAATAAATTGGCTAGTTCTTACTCAAACTAATTGTTACTAATATAGAATATTTCCATTGAATGTGCACTTCATAATATCATTTCACTTGATAATTTTCTCCTTACTAGAATTTTGAGTTCACTTGTGGTGCTATTAGTTTATCAAGAGACATTACGGGCTCGTTCTTATAATAGATGAGAAAAAGTAGTGCATAGAAAATGACTGCACTAAGGCAGACTAATACTTGAGAACTAGCTGATTTTGCTGCTGCAAAACATGCAGTAGGTTGTAGGTGGGACTACACAATCAAATTGATTAAATAATGTCGCCAAGTGCACGAATCCTTTCTCCTTCTGGGTTGGCAGAGTTTGAGACTTGTTATTGTGTCAAAACTAGCATTGGTACGCACTTTGAAAATTGAAAAGAAGCAAGTATTTTTTCACTAATTGGTGCTTTATCAGTAAAAAGTGACAATCATGAGAGAAAAAAAATCCTTGGTACAAATAAGAGATAAAAAGCACACGAGCACCTTTGGGCCTGGCTCGCCAAAAATAGCATTATCCGCTGCAATTGTCATATCACAAACCATGTGTAATCCATGCCCACCACCAATGGCATAGCCTGCAACCTGATATTGATATAACAGAAGAAGAAACCATATTCCTACGAAGTCTCTGGACACACAGAATGAGAACAGTTAGGTGGACGCACCATAGCTATAACTGGTTTTGGGAGACGACGGATCTGTATCTGCACAAAAAGAAAGAAAAGGAACTGAATAGTAAAAAACTTTGCCTTGTTTATCAATCAATACCATACTGCCATTTGAATCCATCTGATGATCAAATTTAGATAATTTCTTTAAAGAATGCTGGAGATTTTTGTTACCTTGCTTCATAATGGAAAATGTAAATGTAACTCAAAGTATCAAAACAATAGAATGTAAGGAGAATTGGATCAGCTCATGTCATTGTTTGCTTTGTGAGCAAGCTAATAGTGCAATAGTCAAATTTAATTCTCTTGAAAGGTCATTATGTTGGAAGAGAAAGTGAAAATGAGTATAGAAAGAATGGCTTCGTATCATCATGAAGACACTTACTTTTAAGTGTTATTTGCTCCCACTCTGCTTATGGGATCACTTGACAAACCATTTCAAGAATAGTACAAGCCTTGTGTGGGCAAAGACCTAATGCGAATCTCTAATTAAGCAGGCTTCAACATGGAAGAATCATATTAGAAGAAAACTCAAGAGAATTCAGAAAATGTTGTTCCACAAACGAGGAGATTGACTCCCATTATAGAATTTGTAGATAGTTATTTTCCCCATCAGTGTCTCTTCACAAAATGTCTCTCAACAATGCTATTTGACTCCACCTAATGTGACCATTCATTTAAATTTGACAAACCTCTTATTCTCAAAAATTCAAAATTTCTAAAACAGCTTTCAAAACTGAATATATTTAACTAACACAAAATGTCCATGAGATTAACATTTGAAAATTTGTATATTAGAGAATTGATCGCATATCCAACTATTTTTAATGCTACTAAATTTAGTAATGCATATGTTATATTACAACTTTACCTCCTGCTCTTTCTTTTTCCCTTTTTGTTTGTGTACTAAATTGAACCTAGCAATTTTAACAATTAGAACTTGACCAGTCATTATTTCATAACGAATTTTAAGTTCAGACAACATAAACACTATTAAACAGTTATATGGCATAGAGAACACCTAACAAAATCCTCCTTGGACCATTTTGAAAATCATAGAAAATATTTCTATTTCTCTCCAGCCTTTACACTTTGTTTCTTTTCTCTTGAATAACTATGCAAATCTCTCTCTCTCTCTCTCTCTCTCTCTCTCTCTCTCTCTCTCTCTCTCTCTCTCTCTCTCACACACGCACGCACACACACACGCACGCACGCACATGTACATGTGCATGCTTATGTTCCCTTACTAATTAGCAGTGATTAAAATGATCATCTCTTTCTTTCATGACTCACATACTTTACTCAAATCGTAAATACTATATTTCAGATGCCAAGCAATTAGACAATATCCCCAATGATTTTTATGTCTTTTTGTATATTCAGTAATAGTAACCGATTCAATCAATCTATGGAAATCTAAAAGTCATAGACTTGAATTATCTTATTATTAATCAACAGTTTCCTATATAGCTAGAATGACCCTCACAAATTGTAGATACTAATTTGTTAAGAATTTGAAGCTATAGTGTCATCGTTGGCTGGAATCAAAATATCTATGAGATCCAAGTCACAATTTATATCAATTAAACAAATCATTGGAATTCCCAAAGTGATACATTCTCAAAGAGACAAAACACCCAATACATCAAAATTCATTGCCCATGGATAAAGAAATACCTTTTCAACATAAAAAACAACAAAAACTAGAGCAAACGTGTAATAGTGGATTTAGAATTGTAACCAAGCATCGCCCATTGGTTCTATACATGATTCGTAACTAGAGAGTTTCTCTGGTCCTTCACTAGTTGGGGGGTAAAACTTCTAAAATTACAAATGCCAACATAGGAATAACACTTGATGTTATAAAAAAAATTCTCAAAAAATGTCATATTCATAAAGCAGAAACATAGATGATCCAAAAGGTTTATTGATCTCAATGGTGCAAATCTATAACAAGCATATAGAGATTATTGTACGTCAAATAACATTAAAAGTGTTGGTTTCAAAAGATGGAATGTCTAATGTTTTTTCACTTAAAGATTTTTTTCCAAACATATTATTTTCAATGACATTCATGGTTTATCAACCCTCTGCCAACTTTTCCACTCATAAGATGATCATATCCACCTCACGAGCTTCACAAATAAATCATAGATTAACAAAGTGCTTAAGTGCAAAAGAAAACATATGTACGTGTCAATGTGTGCTAATGACAGATGTCATAGTTGGAGAAGAAAATATAGCATTATCCCACTTGAGGAGGACATGAAGTACATAGGAAAGGAATAGTTTGCATACAAGGAAAGCCAAACCTGTAGATCTAAAATGTAAAGACGACCACCATTTGTTAATGATAGATCACCACCGCAGCAGAATGCCTTGGCTCCCTGTTAGAGACATTTTAAATATCTTTAAATGAGGCAGGAGAATTGTAGCAAAAGAAGAAAATATGCTGCAATTGATGGGTGAATTTGAGTTTTTGGGGCTCTCTCCCATTCTATATTACTGTTAAAAATTAAACAACAATTAGCATATTGATTTATGTTTATACTATAATGTAAGAGAGCTTCAACGCTAATTTTTTTAGAGTGAGCACACACAAGCACAATATAACAAACCTCAATTTTGAGTCATTTCTGGCGTAATTATATTATATTTAATTGGGATAAAAATTAGGAATTTAATTTCATGAAAAATTGAATATCAAGATATGACTCCTTTTGAAAACTCCAAATTTAAACTTGAAACTATAAAAAATAGAATATACACATTGATACAATTCTAACAATACTAATTTTGCGTAAAACACAGATCGGGGTGGAAAAACCCAAAAAATTTACTATTTTAAAGGGGGAGGTCAAAATTGATAATGGCACCCCACTATTTTGTTTGTTTATGAGCTGCAGTAATTGAAAATGGAACGAAATTGAGGGGGATGCCGGAAAGAGAAAACCCTAGCAACCCACCCCTCTATTTGACCTCCCCACTATTGAAACCCTCATCCTTTCTCCCTCTTCACCAGCAGCAGTGACCCAAAAAAACCCTCCCTTTTTTCTTCTTTGGTGACGACAAAAAACACGTCATTTTTCCTCTTCTTCTCCAGCTTGCCCACCCACCTGAGCAGATCGTCGTTGAAAAACCCCTTTCCCTCCTTTCCTCTCCCTTCCACCGGCATGACCTAGCCATAAAGCAAGGTAGCGAGCCTTGAATTTCCTTCCCCCTTCCCCCAACTTCCCCTATTTTTCCTCTCTGGTGCAGGCTACCGACACGATGCCGGAACTGGACGGCCGAGCTAGCATCTCCCTCCTCTTTTCCTTATCGGGCTTGCCCCAACACAGCCAGCCTGACGTGCCAGCGCGCACAAGCTGGCCGCACCGATGCCGATCTCTTTCTCCCCCCATCTGTCTTCCTTGTCAGACCCAGGCGATGACTAAACTATAATCACTGCCTGCCACCATGCCTCTGCCTACTTCCCTTTCCCTATTGAGTTCGGGCAGTGATCGAACCGCCAACCGATGGCCACCACCGTCACCCCTCCTCCCTTGTTTCCCTTTCCCATGGTGAGTTATGCCAGGCCAACTCGCCACATTACTCACTCCCTACTAGTTTTGGCGAGTTGAGTTGACATAGTGGGTCCTATTACCCCTTAGACTTTAACCATTTCAACTGCGAATCCAGGAGGGATCTAGGAGATCCTAAATAATCATAGAGATCCTTGCAATGCGAGAAACAATATTCATATTTCCACGTGTCAATCGAAGTAAATCTGACTATTGATCATGATTAACCCATCAATAAGACATAGAATCATCAGATTTGTAATCAATCCAACCATCCATCACAATTTGAATAATTCATTACAATCCTTGTGGTATGTGGATCAAGATCTATATTAAGGATCTTTGATCTGGAGCATTTTGAGGCAATCTAGACGGTCTTAATCAATAGCTGAGATTAATTGCAGATTCATGTGTGAAATTGGATCATATTTGGCAATCCATATTGTTCAAATAATTCATTGAGATTGCTTGAACATAGTTACTACTGGGATGATCAGATTGACAATCGTGATCAGATTACTACAGATAGTGCAAATTGGATACCTTTGAGATGATCAGTTGATGATCTACCAACACAAGCAACTGGATATCATTTAGATTGACCTATGCAAAGTAGGATTATCATTCTAACTACTTAATTTTCTGGATTTGATGGTAATTAGCTAAAGTTGAGTATGATTTAGATGTAAACATACCTGATTAGTTGGTTACATGAGAAATTAACTGAAATTAACATGGTATGAGTATGATCACTTAGGAATATGTTATGACAAGATTAAGAATGAATTTGATTGTTATTTGTGGTCCAATTCAGCGAGATTTGGATTATCTACCAACTAGGGTGGGCCCTAACTTGAGATCCAATGGCCACAAACCATTGAATAGTGTTAAAAAAATAATGAATTAAGATCTAAAAATATAATATTTATTTTATAAGCAACAGTTGTGGATCCGGGAGTTGGTTACTACTATAGCATAGCGGCCCATTTGTTTCTTGATGGTTGATCTTTATCATATTGCGAAATGAGCATGCCAGGATGGATAATTCCTATATACCCACGGCGTGACGATGCATGGAGTAGTATGAGTACTCATAACCAGAGATCGAGTGTATGGAGCACTCGCGAGACCCATGTATGAGTGTTTGCGTTGATGACTTGCGTATTCATTAATATATTTTCCGTGCTCTTGACGCTTTATTTTGACATGATTTTGACGTATTTATGAGCCTTAGAAGTTCAATTGATTTGACATGTTTACAGACACGCAATTACCATGAGTTGCATTGATTTGATATTGGCATTTTGATGAGCCTTAAAGGATGTGTTTACTCAACATGTTTTGGAAAAATGTAGGTGGCTTGGATGCATTGCCTTGTTTTTGGCATGATTATAAGCTTTGATGCCTTAGCTATTGCTACCAATTTAATTGATTTTTTATGCTAATTATGTTATACTTCATCACTATTTATTCTTATATTTGATATCATGCTAAAATTGTTTTCATAAGGAAGATATTTATCACATGTCTTACGATTTGATACAAGATGGTTTCATATTGTGAAATTTTTTGTAAATTACTATTATTATTGTCATCACCTACACGAGCATAACTTGCTAAAGCATTGTGATATTTTAGCAATGCCTCACATACAAAAAGAGATAGCAGGTAGAGAGCAAGTGAGGGTGTTAACGACCTTTAGCAGTGCATAGAGGAGATTTCACGACGTCTATGATCTATTCAAAATCTTACCTTGGATATTATTTATGGGCTATATATGTGTATGGTATATACTTTTGTGACATGAACGTATGGATATCATCTGGTTGGATGTGATGTCTATGGATGAACAGACCCTAGGCAGTGTTGTTGTTTCTTTTTTATTTTTTTTACCCTATTGTTGAGGTATATGGTTTTATCAAAAACATGTATGATCCAGATGGATGGATATGGAGACTGAGTCTCCATATTTTGATTTTTATGTTTATTTTAATTATCATGTGTTGCCTCATTGCATGCTTTAAATGCGTTGGTAAAAAATATAAAGGAGATTCTATCAAATTTTCGGTAGAAATGAGAAGATCATTTCACTGTTAATTCTGTGTTTTGTGGTCATATGATTCTTAGGGTTTTGAAACGAATGCTCCTTGTTCAAAGTTTTTGTTTTCAGTTGACTTAAAATTGAAAATTTTAACCAGGGATCCCTACTTTTTAAAAATTGGTATTTATATGTTGTGTAAAACCTAGGGTGTCACACACAGTCTCGAACCCTAATCACTCAGGTGAAAGACTTCTTATGCCACTGTGTTAGAATAATATTCGGTCAAAGGTCTAATGGTGCGATGAAGTTAAAAGCCATTTAGCATAGCTGGTTGTACACAACAAGGCACTTCTCCTCATTGCTCTTGGTCAAAGGTTCTAAGTGTTACTTTCCTCCCATTTCAGAGCTTGCTAGTAGATTTAGGAATTAGAATAATAACTTACTAGAAAGTTTGCATTGTAATTCTTTGTTATAGCAAAAAAAGTTGTTGGAATGGGAGAGTACAATCAAATTCTCCTTAGATAGATGGAAACCGTAGGTCATTGATAACTCCTTAATAAAATCCCCTTGGAGAACCTTTTTCATTGGTGAAACTTTAAATTAGTAGGTTTTGTAATTTCGTTATCATTAATGTCGTCTTGATTAGATGATATCAATTATTCATTGTCCTCATTAGACTACCTAAGAGCTGAAGCATGTTGAGAGAATTCTCTAACAACTCAAAACCTCATCCCTGCCTGCAACTTCCAGGAAGAGGACAATTCCATTCTAGAACATATTTGAAAAGTCTCTTTGCATCGGAAATATCATTTCAGGAATAAGCTTTTTCATGTATTACCTTATTCTACAAATAACCTTTTCCTAGAATTATATTGTTCAATGTTTGGGGTTTCGTTAATACAGTAACAAAGAAATCTTGTCTATGGTTTTATACTACCGTGTGAATAACTCCCTCTTTACAGTATGTGTTACCTAATACATCATATGTTAATAGTTTTTAGTTTTATGGGACTTGCTTTCTTTTGATTATATTACAAAGATGATACTCCCAACCCCACAACTGACACATTCCAACCTCTTATTGTTTCCTTTGGGCATTTATGGGTTCATAAATAAAATAAAAAATTTACTTCCTCCTACTCCTCCTCCTCTTCTTCTTCTTTCACTTTTAGTCTCTTATTGTGAATCTTCTACATTATAAAAGATATGTTCAATTATTTTATTTTTATTATTGACTATTAATTTTTAGTTTTATGCATATATAACCAGCTGACTTATTGTTCGTAGGTTTGGATTTGTTAGGATTCGAATATAAACCTTTCCTCTTACTTCTTTTTTTGACCTTTCACTAAATTCAAATAATCAAAGCCATAGATTGGTTATTCTTCTTCGACATTTTTCTCCTTTAAAAATAGGGAAGATAAGAAGACTTATTTTCTTTCCTATTTTCTTATCCATCATATTTTTAATTAGATACTCTTTATTTTTTCCTTAATAGTTATATCAAATTCTCTATCTTGATTGAGTAGGAAAATAAGAAAAGACATATCCTTTGCAATTTCTTTCTAATATACTACATTTTCTCTCTCTCTTCAAATATTCTTTTTTTTTTTCCTTTCCTACTTGTGTAGGAAAGTAGGAAAAGATATTTTTCTTCCTATTTTGCTTTTGGTGTGCATACTCTGTTTCTCTCTTATGCACACACACACACACACAAATGTGGATTATTCTCATTTTCTAAAGGTTAGACTATTGGTACACTAATTTATTCTATTCTAGGATGTTCAACAGTAGAGAATACAGACAATAATTATTCTCAAACAATATTGTTTTGGGATAATTAATAAAGGCATTGTGGAATCTTGTGTTTTGGAACTCATAAAATTGGAAGGAATATGAGAGGATTCAAATTGCTCAAGTGATGTATTCTCTTTTACAACTAGCCACATGACATCCCATTATTTATCTAAACTAAATAAATTCACAATTAGATATTCATTGAGTAGACACTGCTAAATTTAACTAGGGAGTTGATGGATATATAATTATCAAATAGTATATTGGTTCATAGATAGACACGGTTTTAGCTTGAGACAAAAAAGCTCATAGTCAAGTCTACTAGCTTAACAATTGAATTGCTAGCTACATAATAATCGATATTATATTGGTCTATAAATATAGCACTCTCTCATAGGTAAGACACAAAAGATTGAATAACAACTAACTTGACTTTCATTGCCTCAAAAAAAGATAGAACCATTAAAAATCAAAACAAGACGACATTTAAGTGCATACCTTGCCTGTAAGAATGATAACTCCTATAGAGATGTCATCCCTAGCATCATCAAAAGCATTAATAAGTTCTTTAATTGTATGTGATCGGAATGCATTCCCCTTTTCCGGGCGATTGATAGAAATCTACAAGGAGAAAGATCAATTTTCAAAATCTAAATATTTAGAAATTATCAGCAACAAATAATGGTTGAATTAGCAACTAAAAACATACATTCATATCTTTATTAAGAAAAGAATCATTATTGAATTGTTGCTAGTTTGGTTTAACGTGGCGCGGTTATCCTGACCATTTGCATTTTGTTTATCTCCCACCTTTTTGAGAAAAAATTGCTGAGAATGTATGCTCTCATAAGCCAATGGTTAATTTGTCATATGTTTAGGCAATGAATAAGATTAATTTATTCTCCAATTTTATTTTATGTGCACTACTTTATAGTTGTACTTATTAAATGTTACACTTAGTAGTTAATCATGAGATGATAACTGGAACCTTAGGCAATATTATATGAATTTTATGTCAAGGAGAATAGAGATTCAAAAGGACAAGAAAAAATAAAATTTTGGAGCCTTTTAAACCCCAAACTATCCTTGAGTGAGAATGGGAGATGAATCCACATTCAAGAACACTTAATAATATGTGATGCTGTCAGTAAGATTTTTCTATTTTTTGGAGAGTAGTGGAATATTATTAATAACGATCAAGAAATTCACAAAATACAAAAGTTTTTTAACACCAGTGAGAGATTAAGGAGGATACTATCAGAGCTAGAAAGAGGCCAAATAGGCATGTCCGACCACTAGAAAGCATGCACCAATGATCTCATCATTAGCAACAAAAACAATAATGCAAGAAAGAGCAAATAAAACATATTTATAATTACTGTGACCATCACCTTAAATTTTAGCTCTTCCTTCTTCAATAATAAGCCATGTTCCTTCTCTTTGCCCACCTTCACAACCCAATTGATTAGCCAATGAATTAGTTGATCTTAATACAACCTTAGTCCTGCCTTAGTTTTGCAAGCTTCTTTTTATGCCATCTATAATATATCCAACTCTCCACTCAACTTGTTGGCAATTATTTATCCAGCCAACTACAATCTCAGAATCACCCACAATATATAATTTGCTTTTTGCAGAACTTTTTGATAGGAGAATTTCAATTTTTGAAGCAATTATTTTTTGCTTCAATAACTTTTTTTTCCATTCAATTGGAGTTGTAAATTCAATTAAGATTATTCCACTTTTATCTCTAATAACTCCGCCAATGCTTGAATTCCAAGATTTCATAAACTTAAGCCATCAAAATTCAACTTAAAACGCTCCAAATTAGGTGGTTTCCATTAAAGAAATTTTTCTTTGTTCGATAGCCTTGATATCATAAAGTGATCTCCAATTTCTAATGATTTCTTATGATGAATATCATTAAAGGAAGGTTTGGTTGATGCAATGATCATTCTCAATCATCTGGGTAAAGGCTCAAGACATACACGAAGGTGTACAAAAGTATATTTGTGCATAGGACATGATCTCACCTAGTTAAAACATTCAGTGATAACTCCGCTAATGCTTGAATTCCAAGATTTCATAAACTTGAGCCATCAAAATTCAACTTAAAACGCTCCAAATTAGGTGGTTTCCATTAAAGAAAATTTTCTCCTCATTTGATAGCCTTGATATCATAAAGTGATCTCCAATTTCTAATGATTTCTTATGATGAATATCATTAAAGGAAGGTTTGGTTGATGCAATGATCATTCTCAATCATCTGGGTAAAGGCTCAAGACATACACAAAGGTGTCCAAAAGTATATTTGTGCATAGGACATGATCTCACCTAGTTAAAACATTCAGTGACATGACTAAAGAAATGCTTCAAATAAAATATAACAATCTCTACCCTTAAGTTTGATAGCTTCATAACTTAAAGTGAGCCAAATATTTATTTTTTAGGTATGAAGAAGTAGAATCTAATTTTAGATGCTACATGGATGCTTTAGAATAGATATTGGACTCACCAAAATATCGGATGTTAAATACTGGAGACACAACCTTATGTAAAATGATATTCAAACAAGGACCATCATAGAGTAGACTTGAGAGATCCATGCATGGTATTTGAAAAAAGAGTTTAATTAAATTGAACTAGTAAAGTCATAGGTAAATGATGAGGCATGTATAGATGTTTGTATCTATATATCCGATTTATTATAATCCAGATGTCTACAAAAGATACATAAGTAATTATGAAAATATAGGAGGATAATTTATAAATAACTTAAAAGGCAATAAGCTGATAACATAAGGTCAAGATTGTAATTTTCTTAAATGGTAAGACCATGTAATATAGTTGATGGATGACTCAACTACATTAGTGTATCTCTTTAATATTAACCACTAATGGGTCCTACATGTATACGGCACCCCTCTTCGTAAGCTAGTGGCTTAGCTTAAGTATAACAAGGAAAATCAAAGTTGATCAAGATTCATATATTTGAGTGAAGTTGGGTAAGATCCAGCCAGAGCAATTTAGCAAGAAAGAGATTGCCCACTATTAAGAAATCCAAGAGATCACACCTGAACTTGTATAGTAGGAGCTCGAAAGTCAAAGGAATAGAAGAGAGTTATGGGAGTTTCCTATTTGGTGAATGACAAGAACTTCCGATTTGGGGTATGACATAATTAGGAAATTGTAGTGAGCAAGTTTCCTTGGAAGACACTCAATTAAGCACTATATAAATTAAAGGGAGGGTGGGGGGGCATCACGTTGATGAATTTGGACCAAGCCTGGAGTCATTAAGGAGAAAATTGCGCATCTTAGTTTCTCATTGTTTCTTTGAGAAAAAACTTTTCTGATTCAATTACTTTCTCTTCAAAGTGGAGCCACATAAATGCGAAGAAGAAGATTGAGTTTTGAGAAAAAATTACAATCACAACAAGGGTGGATTTATAAAGGCTTCCATCAATTTGGAAGATGTGCTTTTAATCTTGAAATCTCTAGTATGACTAGGATTTTTCATGTGATATGAAGTTTTGGTTTGATTAAATTTAAAATTGATCATAAATCCTAGATCATGCCTGAATATTCCACTAGGGCCAACAACTACATTGTCTTTAGGAGAAGGTCTTTATCAATTGATGTACTCAAACACCAGCGAAAAGGACTAACAGTAGTTTATAATTTACAAATTAAAAAAAAAAAATCAAATACAAGAGAAAGAAAGTGATAATCTCTCACTAGGCACATTTAAGAGTGCATAGGAGCTAGATGTAAGTGTAGTCTATGAAAGAACATGGTTCCTAGTAACATGCTTACCATAAATGTGTGCTTATTTGGCTATGCAATGGATGACGCATGAATACATGCATGCATACATACATACATACACACATGTATGGTTGTGTAATGGATAATATTATATGCATGCATTCAAATAGTAGTGATCATTGAGCACCTAAATTATACGTGCTTCATTTTTTTAGGCATCTAAGGTCCATCATGAAAGACTTTATAAGAAGTCTATTGCCCTATGTAGACCATTAGATCAAAATAGTTTGAGTTTTGGGATGGCTACAATGCAGTTGACATCTGGTAAAAGGGAAAGTTGATGATAATTGCTGATCTTATTGAAAGATCTACTGATTATATCTATTAATATGTATTCTCTATTGTTCTTCTTATGTGCCAATTGGTGAAGATGGAATCCACATCTACTAGATGGGGATGAAGCTTGCCCCTATTTTCCCCCTTCTATTTTATATAAGTACTAATGATTGTAATGATTATAGACATTTGAAATACATTTTTGGCATAATAATGACGGATTTGTGGGTTAGTAGATGTAAAACTAAAAGCCCTAAAAGCATAGAGGACGGTAGGTGCTCATATGAAACCCTCAAAATGAACACAGAGATAAACCTTCAAACATAATCTCAATTATGAAGAATTATGTGCTAAAAATGGTTGTGTGAAAACTTCTAACATCCACTCAATCCAACTGCCTACATTTAGTCAATAGATTTTTCTAAAAGTCTGTTGTGATGAACATTAAACCCCACCCATCTTATTCTTTTTTGCAATTCGGTGATAGTTTTTAGAAACATAAGCCATTCAATATAGTCAAAAATCGAAATGGCTTATTATATGTTGCTTATTGAAACTCATGCTCATATGATGATTATAGTTTATGTTGCTTCAAGCTGAAAATTTATGACAATTAATTTTACCCAAAGCCAAAAGAGAAGTTTTCAAAACCATATGATTGACGTGATTGTTCACATCTTTGTAACATTGTTCACATCTTACTGTGATTGTTCACCTACTAGGACTTAGGTTTTATGCAAGTCAAGTTTGAGTTTGCCCAAAGGTATATGTGTGACTATTTACCTAACAAAGTTACAATTAAAAAATATAAATAAGTAAAAATTCTAAGTTAAGTTTGATAAGGAATAACCAAGATTGGGTTACAATTAAGGTAGCAAATCCTCATTGTCGAGATATAAAGAGACTTATCTTAAGTAAATAATTTTATATTCCTATTTCTCTTTTAGTGTTTCCTATTCTTACTCCTATAGTTACTCAAATGTGATCCCATTTTTTTTTCTTCTTTGTAACATAGAATTGTGAAGCAAACTACCTAGAACCTATTACAATAATTCCCAAAAGTAGTTGAATTTTGTAGGGGAAAAATGCTTGAACCTCCAACCAAGCATAATGAGGAGAAGCAACTTATTATTAGCCATCAATTGGGTTGTACATGGATAAGTGAAAAGAAACCATCTATGAGGTCCAGATGGGTGAGAATATTGAATCTTGTGATTGTTGGTCCTAATTGCTGTAATTGGTGCGAAGAACCTTAATTGCAAGGAAAATCAATCTCAATCCTCATTGGATCATGTGCTTGTTATAATTCATAACATATGTATATCACATTTGAGCAATGTCGTTGTACACAAGCTCCCTACTTTTACACATTAAACATGTTTTTGGTTGATCAAACCCATTTAGCTGATTCCTTTGACTCTTAATACCTGTGTGATTGTGTCCCAAATATCACTTTGCTAGTTTGAATGGATGATTTTAATATGTGAAAAAAAATGCTTTGTAGTTGTTGATTCTAGATTGTGTTTTACATATTTTTGACCATTAATATCTATCCAACTGTAAACATAGTCCTCAAATAGTTCATCCAATCGATATTGTTTTATGGTCAGTGGTCATCTATAATCACAAAAATCAGATGAACATGTTTGATCAACAAAAGGTGGAGCCCACAATATAAAAGTGTGGAGCTAAAATATAATTTTCGTTTCCAAACTCATCCAATGGGAATTATTTTTAGGACTAGTAGTCATCTAAAGTTAGAGAACTCATATGAAGGGGTATCATCAATGAAAGTGGGGTCTGCCTTGTTAAAGTGGGAGCTACACAGCAAAATTCATCTGTTATGCTAAGTAATTTTTGAATACTAGAGTTTGAACTCCTATGACTAAAATGAATAAATGTAGTAAAATGGGGAAATTGAATCAAATGAGCAGGACTTTTAACAAAGGGACCAATCAAAATTCCAAAACTCAACAAGTCAACTAAGAAATCCATAAGCATAATTTTTGCATACTAGTTATATAGTTGTGGGACCAATTAAAATTCTAAAATTCATTAGTCAACTGGAAATCTATTAGAGCAATTTTTTAATATTAGATATCTTACAGTATGTTAGTTGAAGTAGATGACTCCCTATTTGTTTAAAGCTTGTTAGATCTTAACTAACCAAATTTTGCATGATCTAGAAAGATTTAGAGCTCAAGATATAATATTCTCTTAATTTAGCTAGAATCAATTTTGATAGATGTCTTGATGATTTTGACCGGAGTTAGAAAGAGTTAGACCATGTTTGACCCAATTTTTATGCAATGAAATAGACATAACCAGCCAATAGGAATTACCTACTATTGTATAATAAAATATTATGACAAGCTAAGTTTTCTTTGAGCCCGCATTTACTAATATGTATCCTATTTGGTCCACATGATACACAATATATAGGTTGAAAATGTTATGGGCCAAAACATTCTATAAGCCAATAATAAGCAATCTAGCCAACTTATAAGTTCATCTTTTTTCTCCATATGGGCCCATGCTTTAGAAGATCAAGACCATTGATAATCTTAGTCATGGGCTAGATGGTTCATGGACCTAAAATCTCATCCATGGATCATTGGATTAATTATTTGGTACAAATAGATTTTTCTTTACATGAATCCATGCTTTGGAAGATCAATGTCGTTGATGATGTTTTTCATGGTTTAGATGGTTCATGAACCTACAATCTCATCCAATTGGATCGCTGGATTAATTATTTGGTACAAACAGCTATTTCTCCATATATCCCATTCTTTAGAAGATCAAGACCATTCATAATGTTAGTCAAATGCTAGATGGTTCATGGGCCCAAAATCTCACCCATTAGATCATTGGATTAATTATAGTTAATTATATGGTACAAACAACTTTTTCTCTATATGGGCCCATGCTTTGAAAGATCATGACCATTCACAATGTTAGTCATGGACCTAAAATCTTACCATTGGATCGCTAGATTAATTATTTGGTATAAACATCTTTTTCTCTGTATTTGCAATACATTGAAAGATCAAGACCATTCATAATGTTAGTCATGGGCTAGATGATTCATGGACTTAAAATCTCATTCATTATATCACTAGACTAATTATTTGGTGCTAGAAACTTTTGCTCCATATGGGCCCATACTTTGAGAGATGAAAAAGTTCATAATGTCATCTATGGGCTAGATGGTTCACGGATATAAACTCTCATCCATTGGATTGCTAGATTAATTATTTGGTACAAACAACTTTTTCTCCATATAGGCTCATGCTTTGGAAGATCAAGATCATTCACAATGCTAGTAATGAGCTAGATAGGTCGTGGACCTAAGATCTTATCAATTGGATCATTGAATTAATTATTTGGCACAAACACCTTCTTCTCCATACGGACCCATGATTTGGAAGATCAAGATCATTCATAATGCTAGTCAATGGGCTAGATGGTTCATGAATCTAAAATATCATCCATTAGATCATTGTAGGCACTCTACCTTTTAGTCACAAAATTGATGATAATAAGTTCACTCCCCATTTTTCCAACTAACAACCAACTCCACATTGTCTTTTGGTTGAGCTAAGTTTGTAGTTCATTTTATACTAGAAATGGTCTTCTAGCTAAACATTGATCACAATCTAGCTAGGTTAAGAACTAGTCAACTAGCAAAAAGTTAGGTGGAGTTTTGACAAAATCTTGTAAACTCTTGCTAGACTAACTTGAGTTAGGAAGATAATTGGCTATATCATGTTAGACTAATGATGAATTAGTAAGAACTTCATGAAAATCGAGTAAACCCTTGCTGGACTAACATCATTTAGTAAGTTAAGGAGAAATTGTCAAACTCCTCCTAAATTACTTGAACTCTCTGAACAAACCCCATGTTCCATACTAGATATCTGAAGTCGGTAAATCAAATGAACAAGGCTACTAATAGTGAGGTCAATCAACGTTGTAAAACTTCCAAGTCAACTCATAAAAAATGATGAGTTACTCCACTTAAGAACAAATTACGAGTCAAACTCGTTGCATAATAATAGAGATAAAGTTGGGTAGATATAAACGAAGCACCCCATTAAAATAATAAAAAACAAGTCATAACCAAATTGTTGACTAGTTATCAATCCATATGTGTCAAAATTATACACACACAAATTAAGAAAATATTATTTCTCGCTGAAGTACTTTGAGTCATCTCTATAATAAATTAGGATCAAGAGAAGGTGAGAAATATCTGTTTAAACTAGCAAAAGTAAGAGAAAAGAAGAGCAAGGACTTAGACCACATTAAATGTATTAGAATTGATGACCAAAGGGTACTAGTTAAAGATGGTGAGATCAAACAAAGATAGGAAAGTTACTTCCAAACATTGTAAAATGACAATTACTATGAGAATATAGAGATTGAAAGTACTATAGACCTAAACAATGATGGGCATTATAGATATAATTGTAGGATTAGAATACCTAAAGTAAAAGAGGAATTGAAAAAGATGAAATTAGGAAAGGCCTTAGGGCGGGATGGTATACCAACAAAGGTTTGGAAATATATGAGGAATATTGGAATAGTTTGACAAAGTTGTTTTAACAAGATTATAAAATTGAAAAAATGCCAGATGAATGAAAGAAGAGTTTTATTGTACTAATTTATAAGAATAAAGGAGACATACATAGTTGCACTAATTATTGGGGAATTAAACTTATGAGCCATACCATGAAACCTATTGAAAGAGTCATTGAGAAAAGGCCACAATATGAGATAAGTGTAATAAAGAACTAATCTAGTTTCATGCCTGCGAAGTCTACCATGGAAGCTATTTTCCTACTTAGACAATGGATAGAAAAATATAGGGAGATGAGAAAGGACCTCTACACAATCTTTATTGACTTAAAACAGATAGTTAATATGGTGGATGTTGGGCTAGAAAGGGCTTTCATGGGGGTATATAAGCATAATTAAGAATACATATGAGGGAATAATAGCAAATGTTAGGACTACAGGCGGAGAAACTGATGATTTTCCTATCACTATAAGATTACACTATGGACATTGAGGCCGTAACTTTCACCTTGGTTATAGATGAGCTAACAAAACATCTCTATGAGGAGATTCCATGGTGAATATTATTTGAGGATGATATAGTTTTGATTGATAAGACAAGGAAGGGCGTAAACATAAAGCTTGACTTATGAAGATATGCATTAGAATCTTAAGGATTTAAAATTACCCGAACTCAGACTAAGTACATAGTAGTAATCTTATTAAGGAAAGGAGCAGGAATGGAGCATTAGTAAAGATTGATAACCAAGAAGTCTTCTTAAAAGAACACTTTTGATTTTTGAGATCAATAATTTATGAGAGCTGAGAGATTGAGAGAGAGGTTACCCAAAGAATCCAAGCAAGTTAGAATAAATGAAGATGCGCCTTTGGAGTTTTGTGTGATCGATAGGTGCCACTCAAACTAAAAAGAAAAATCCATAGGATGACTATAAGGCTAGCCATGCTCTATGGATCCTAGTTACACAATTAAGAAACAACATGTACATAGGATAAAAGTCACCAAAGTGCAGATGTTAAGATGGATGAGTGGATAGAATTAGAAATAAACAAATTAGAGGAAACTTAAGAGTAGCACCAATAGGTAACAAGTACACTTATATGATTTGGATAAGTCTAACAGAGACTAAAAACATCATCAGCTAGGAGTGAGGTGGTCCAAGTTGAAGGTTCTAAAAGGACAAGTGGAAGGCAAAAAAGAATGTGGGTAGAAGTAGTGAGAAAAGATTTGAAAACTTTGGGACTAAATGAAGCCATGACATTTAATAGAAGAGAATGGAGGAACAAGATTCATGTGACCGACCCCTAATTGGGATAAGGTCTTGATGATGATGATGATGATGATGATGATGATGATGAAGTACATTGAGTCATCTACCAATCAATTCAAGTTAACTCTATTTCCTTGATTTTTAAGTTTTTAAACTATGGGGTCTATTATGTGGAAATATGGCCATCATGTTACATAAGAGTAATTGCAAGAGAAAGTTGACATTTAAATCCACTAGTTAGAAGAGAAAAATATAATGTAATACTCTCTGAT
This sequence comes from Warburgia ugandensis, assembly GCA_035236585.1. Taxonomy (NCBI): domain Eukaryota; kingdom Viridiplantae; phylum Streptophyta; class Magnoliopsida; order Canellales; family Canellaceae; genus Warburgia; species Warburgia ugandensis. The sequence continues at coordinate 8,304,113 of CP141136.1, forward strand.
TGAGAAGAGGAGGAATTATATGGTGTTGGGGTCTCTGTACCTCGGACATATAAAAAATTGCAGCTTTGGCCCAAGTTTTTGGGTTTTCCAACTAATCCAAATCGTTCCTATGATTTGCCCTATCAAAATACTTACCCTAGCGAAATTCTTATAAAAAATATGAGACCTGGCAAGCTTACACGCTCAAGAAGATCGGAGGATTGCACACTCCTTTCTCCATGCATGAGATGACATTTTTTGTAAATTGAAACTACGTTAAAAAAAAAGAAAAAAAAAAAGTGACCCATGAAAAAGCAATGCATTGCATTGCATTTGGACAGTCTCCTCCCTTCTTTTATATCTTTGAATAACTCAGCAAAAAATGGATGACATTAATTTTTTACTAAAAGAAATATAGGCTAAAAACATCTAATGGGCATGAAATTTGATTTCTAGTCTCTTTAAATCATTCTTACATGAATAAGTTAGATCTAACAAAAATAATTTACTATACATGAAAAATAGGCCGTATACTCCTCCCTCTCTTGTTGAATGTGTAAACCGTGGCCCTTGGTTTTCTCCAGTTTTGTAGGTACAAAATAGACGGCCTCAAACAGGGGAAAAGAAATAGAGGGAGAGAGAGAGAAAAAAAAAAAAAAAAACTCTCTTCCCAAATGGAGCGTCTATTTTGCACCTAAAAGGGGGGCAGAAAAACAAGGGACCAAGGGGCTAATACTTATCTTTTAAATAAGAGTTTTGCTACATTAAAGAATCAGGATCAGAGTGAATCACACGAGCGCTTTAGATTGGTTAAAACCCTACAAAGTGGGCCTGCGATGTAATTTTCACTCTACCTGACATTTACACCAACGACCAAAACGTAGTTCTCATGCTCGAATCGCCCTTGGCTATTTACGAAATATCCAGATGTAGCCAATGGTTTAAGGTCTCAGTTTGCGCGTAACTCAAGTCGACAGAATCTGTATCGGAATTTCGTTCCAAAACTTCAACATGAAAATTTTCCATTACCAATCATTCTACAGTACCCCCTTACCAGCAAACCATTAAAACAAAGTGTTCAACCACGTACCTTAGCAATCCCCTCACCATCGGCCTTTTCGTAGATAATGTCGGTGAACTCCTGGCTGGCAGCCTTCCACAAAACTTCTTGCGTCGAGACTTCTCCATGCACCCGGTGATAGCTATCATTCATTGAAGTACTGCAAAGCCTGATTGGACAAGAATAAGGAGAAGGAACAGGAAGGAGATGACTTGAGATGGAGGAAATTCTCCTGGTTACGGTTTTCTGGTCCATTTCTGTGATTACCGCAATGAGAGATGCTTCCCAAGATGTTCCGTGAGCTCATTATATGACTCGCCACTTGTACGCTATTTGATGAGGCACAATGTACTGAAATTAGGTAGAAATGTCCACCATACAATGAACCAATCAAAATAAACGTGGCCTTAGGCCCCAATGGACCACGTGCTGATAGAGATGACGGGTTGTGGTCGGCCACCCTGACCACTGTTACTGTCCTAGACCTAATCATGACTGTAACAGTGTGGATCATAGCTTTCTGGGCGGGTTCATTAATTGACATTGATACCCAATACCTAGTATATAAAATTTGAAAATTTTTAATTGATAGTAATTATAATATAGCTATACATTTCTTCCTCATTAACACCTCATGTAAGCTGCTTGAGGATACTCTTGTCGGAGTTGTAGATCGGAAAAGATGTTCGGAAAAATCTCATTACCATTTTTCAAGTGATAAAGGTCAAAGAGATGAAAAACCAAAATCCCTGGCATTTATAGTTCTTGAAAAATGTACATAAATTGCATAGAGAATCTGATGCCTATATAATAGAATGCAACAAGTGTTACATTATCAATGCATAAGAATCTAAAGGTTTGCTTCCTCATTGATAAAAAACCAATTGTCACAATGAAAAGGATTTGAGGAGCACTAGAAAGTTAAAGAAGAAAGTGACAACCATTAATCTCATTGCTCCAACTTTAGATTTCTTATACATGAAAAATCACGTGGTATGGGTGATTCTAGCTTTGTAAAAGAATGTATTATTTGTAAAGTTTCTAAAACTTTTAGTCTTTTACCACAGTTTGTAAGATGCTGTTCCATCTAGGATCTCTTTTTTCTTGTAGCCTACTTGCAGAAGAAAAATCAGTGCATATCATAACCTTTTAAGTGGCTGGGCATTCCTAGCTTCTTTATGTTTTCTCTGTGCTGAGCAGTGTGAGTATGCAAACAGAGTAGAATCAGCCTCTTACAAAACACAAGGTAAGTCTGCCTACTACAGACCCTTGTGGTCTGCCCCTTCCCTGGTGCAAAATGGCTGTAGAACTGTGGGATTTTATCATCGACGAGTTTAAACTGGACTGGGTTACACCAAATACAATCGAAGAATCATTGTTTAACGGAACCTCTCCAAAACGAAAGGAAGAAACAAACTACTTTGGAAACTATGTGCTATTGCACTTTGCTGGTTTTTTTGCCAGGAAAGAAACCCCAGATGTTTTCAGGGGAGACGAGGAACAACAACCCAGCTTCTGAAAGATTGCATAAATACGAAAATGGCCAATTGGGCAATATGCACCAAAGATTTGTATCAATTTTCTGTTCTAAACTTCGTCAGAAATTGGGACGAGATCAGGTTTTCTCCTACAGCCAAGCAAACTCCTTACCACAACGGAAACCTCCTCCACATGGTAAACTCAAACTTAATTTTGATGGTGCATCGTTTGGCAATGCTGGTCCAGTGGATATTGGGGAATTGCTTAGAGATTCCGAGGGACTCCTTGTGTTAGATTTTGATGGTTCAACTGGAGTCCGTGATGCAAACGTGTCCCAAGTTCGAGGGGCTAGTTTATGGCATACTTTTCATGCATCAATCATGTTTTATATCTGACATCATTGAGGGTGACAGGCCATTATTATCGGGTGGATTAAGAATGATAATTCTCCGCCATGGAGATCAAATTTGCAGTCGCGCACTCTCGCTGCAATATTCAACAGGTGCACAGAGCTGCTAATGCTTCTGCCGATGCACTGGCACGTCATGGAGTTGGAATGGACTCTTGTACCGAGCGTTAAATCAAATTTTGCTTTCTTCTGGGGTTGATCATGGGAGCTCTCTCCCTGCTTCTGGGTTGGTTTTCTGTTGCGCAGTGAAGCCTTCCTCTGTCTATCTTCTGTTTAATTTAGTTTGCTTGGTTCATGTAATGTGATTCAGCGGTGTGGGTGTGGTTTCAATCAATTGGCTTGTACTTTTATTGTAAGAGCCAGATCTGCTAATCAGTGTAGCTTGGGCGACTAGGATCTTGAAGATACGTGAGAACACAAACAAACACGATAAAAGAACACAAAGAATTACATGGTTCAGTTAAATTCGACCTACATCAAAGAAGATGAAATATTCTAATATCTGATTAGATTACATCTCTCGTCTCTCTCGCTTATACTCTCAGATTTAACATCTCCTATTTATAGAACTTACAGTTATCTGATTATTAAAATTTATGAGTAGTAAAGTTTTCAATTTATAACACCATCGACCCTCAATGTTGAAATCCATCAAGTAGGTGCCAACAATACAGAACTCGGCTCTTCTTCATTTACATCGGCATGGACCATATGCGGTCCGTCCCAACATTTATTACCTTGATTTAGTACAAATAATTTAGCATTCTCAAACAAATGAGACGAACGAGGCAGATGGTTTTAAGGTGGGCCTCAGGAAATGTGGTCGCTTTGAACGTGGTCAGTTTCGTTCCTGTTCTATCGAAGTACAAGCTGCACCGCGCGAGCTGCCCTCCACAGGTTTTCTAACGTAGTACACTAGTCTTTATCCCTTTACCTTGCGTCTCTTTCGGGCATGATTTTCTCATGTGCGTCTCCTGGCGTTTTCCTTGAGACTTTTGTCGGTATTGTGCTCTTTCCACTTTTTCGGGGCAGAATCGAAATTGGCCTCCTGCAGTTCCAGGCACTAAAACCGACAGCGGACAATGTTAGATGTTGGCCTTTTAGTTCTTTGTTTTAGATCTGAGACATTGCTTGGTCTTCGATGTTTAGCCTACTCATGAAAAATAGCATGAATCGGATGATTATAACTACCTCGTCGTTTATTTTTAAATATCAAAGTCATAAAGAAACATGGACTACAAACATCTAATAAGAGTGATTTTTAGTTTATTAACAATCTGGATAGCTGGAGTAGGATAAATGGGTTAGTTCTTCGAAAATTATGCCCAAAATTATGAAAAGCCAGCGGCTAATATCATATGCTAATTTTAGCTCATGGAGTACCATGACTCTCGAAATTATCCTTTTCAATTACCAAGAGACCTTCTTCTCCGCTACAGAAGGACACCGTGCCTAGGTCGCTGGATCTCAAGCCATTAATGAGCAGGGTCAACCTATGGAACATACCATTTAGTCAGGAGAACCACTTATTAAGATCCCAAGATTTAGCTTCCTGGGCAGCGGTGTAAACAACAATGCTAGCAAGGCTCTGCCAGGATTGCAAATCGCTTCTGTACGCGTCGTAGCCAAATTTGAAAAGCCAAAAGGACTAAGTACTCTAAAATGTAATTCACTCCTTTAACTTCAAAAATGAAGAAACTCCTGTGAAGAATTTTTGGGCAAGGGTCTTGTTACCCGGTTCTAGGACTTCTTGTTCAGTTTTCAATCATTTCAGTCTCATTTGATTTCCATCATATAGACCCTTGTGGTCCACCCCTTTCCCGGACCCGTATGTGCAAGAGCTTTGTGCACTAAGTAGCCCTTTTTTATGAAGATTAAGATACTAATTAAGAGAGAGAGAGAGAGAGAGAGAGAGAGAGAGAGAGAGAGAGAGAGAGAGAGAGAGAGAGAGAGAGAGAGAGAGAGAGAGAGAGAGAGAGAGAGAGAGAGACCCTATCAAAGTAAGTAGGGGATGTGAGAAATTAGACAATAATATAGCACAAACCAACTATAAGACAAGAACTCACATTCAAGCATCAGAGTTTCAGAATCCTACATATGATTTCTTTAGCTGATCCATTAGGGAGGATTTTGGGGATTCAAGCGTTAAGATCCTTGAAAATGTATGTCTCAAATTGTTAGAAATCTTACACAAAACTTAACTTGATGAGCCTCAACTTAGAGAGACCCTTATTGCATCTTCTTAAAGATAGTTAGAGCCTCCCAAAATCTATAAGGGATATGACGGCTCTATCTCTAGGATTCAACCAAACTAGACTGATCAACTGATTTGCATGATTAGAAATAGTCCATAATTTACTCTTCAAATGAATGCCTAAAAATATTTTCTAAAAATAATCTGTGATAATATATATCTCAATCAGTCTATTAAGAAAGTGGCTAAAGATGTCTTAGGAGTATGTAAAGGTAAAAGACAATTAGTAAAGGAAACATGGTTGTGGAGTGAAACAGTGCAAAAAGTCATTAAAGAAAAACAAGTGTATTTTAAAGTATGCCAGAAGACTAGAAATAATGAAGACTATAAATGGTATAAGAATGATAAAAAGGTTGCTAAGAAAATAGTGAGGCTAAACTTAAGGCATATGATGACTTGTATAGTAGATTAGGATCAAGAGAAGGTGAGAAAGATGTGTTTAAACTTGCAAAAATAAGATAATAGAAGAGTATGGACTTATATCATGTTAGGTGCATTAGAAGCGATGATCAAAGAATACTAATCCAATATGACAAGATCAATAGGCTACTTAAGTATAGCACCAATAGGTAATAAGATGTAACATCCTCAAATTTTATTGAAATTTTAATGGTAAAGTTGAATTTTAAAAACTAGAAATTTAATCAAAGATTGAAACATTAATATTTGGATTATTCTCGAAAAATATAATCCAATAACACTAAAAATGCTAAAATCAGAGTTCAAGTGATAAATGCATAATTATTTTATTAAAGGGTAAAATAGTAATTAACATGTGGGGGTCCACATTGCATGATGTCGGTTACTAAGTAGGTGGCAGATATAAGTGGGGACATAATGATTAAGGTGGGTAATCATTATGTAACCCACCATTAAACACGATAAACTGCATCTACCCCCTCAATTACTATTCCCCCTACCCACCATTAAATGCAGTAAACCACATCTAAACCCCCCCCCCCCCTCCTAAAATACTATTCCCCACTTCTCCTCGATTTTTCCTCACCCCTCAGTCATTTCACAATCAACACCGGCATTGGCTGCACGACAATTATCACCGCATGCCAACCAAGTTCCCTACCCCTTCTTTTCCTCCGATCGACAACCCTAATGATTGACGTGGCGCGTCTTCCCCTCTCAGCTTTCCTTCTCCACCAAAAACATCTTAATGAACAAAATTTTCCACATATCCGACAAGTATACCTTTTTTCTCCTCTCTCTTTTCTTTCCACTGCCTTTTCCTTGTAGTTTTCCATCTTTCCCCATTGACCAGATTAGTTGTTTTGGCTGACAAAGTTCAATCAAGGAAAAATTCATGTTACAGTAGGAAACCCATTTCAAGGACAGCTCAGATGGATGATCTGAGCCGTTCATTGAGTTCTTGGACCCTCAAGACCTTAGGAACAATGATAACAATAAGATTTTAGGATGATCTAGACTATAGATGAAGGAAAAAAGAAACAGATGGTCCAGGCGCATCGTCCTCGATGGATGTCACGCCCAAGACGCACCACGGCGGAGTGCACCAAAACACAAGTGCAAATCTGTGCATCGAAACCCAATTGTTGAGCAAATTTGTATTGGTATTCTTCAATGATATTCTGGTCAACATTAAAGAATGGGAGGAGCCACTCACTCAAGCATAGATTTTAAGGTTTTGCATATGCACTAGCTTATGGTGAAATTGGAAAAATGCCAGTTTGATAATATGGAAGTGCAATATCTTAGTCATGTGTTTAGTAGCCATGGCGTGGTTGTCGACCCATCAAAGATTGTTGCTATAACAATGTTGCCAAGAGGATTTTAGGGTTAATCAACTACTACATGAAATTTATTCACAACTACAGAAAAACTGTTGCTCCTCTCACTAACGAGTTAAAAAAAGATTCATTTGGTTGGAATGCAGGAGCTAACAAGGGTGTTAAAAAAAGATTCATTTTGTTGGAATGCAGCAGCTAATAAGGCTTTTGATGATCTAAAATTTACCTTGACTAGGGCACCTGTATTATCACTTTCAAATTTTACAAAGCCAATTATTGTGGAGTGTGATCTTTTGGATTGGGGTCGGATCAGTGTTAATGCAAAAATAACCGCTTGTTTATTTTAGTCAGGCACATCATAGTACATACCTTCTCCTTTTTACTTATGAGAAGGGAAATTTAGCATACTTACCGTTCAAAAGTGGCGACCTTATCTTCTTGATAGAACTTTCACTATACATACTAACCACAACAACAACAGTACTCGTACAAATTAATGGGCTATGACTTTGTACTCAAATACAAGAAAAGAAGAGAAATTATAGTCACTGATGCACTGTTAAGATAATCTAAGATGGCACCCGACACAAGCTCCTTACTCGCTATCTCTCAAAGTATCCCAAGACGGATGGACGCTATCAAAGATGTTTTGAATGACTCTGATTTGCAAACATTCCTAAAGAAAATTTAGCAAGATGAAGTGGTGGGCCTTGCAATAACCCCAATTTTGTAGTTATTATTGAACAATTAATAAAAGTTCAAATTTTCAAAAAAATTGGGCTAAAATATTAGGTTGTCAGAAATTCACATTTTATAAAAAATAGCATCATGAGTTGAAACATGGATATTTGAAATATAATCCTAAAATCGAGTCAAATGGCTATAAGTATGGTAAATTCTGAGTTTGGATAAAAAATCTCTATTTTTCTTCATTTTTGAAGTCAAAAAGGAAAATTGATAATTTTACTTTATGTAGGGCCTACAAAGATAGGTAAAACTTGAGGTCAGCAATGATGCAATTCAAGCATCAACAAACACTCAGCTAGTAGTGGAGGTAGTGGAGTTTCCACTCCCCATTTAAATAATTGCAAGTGGAATTTATAATAAAATATTTAAAAATTCCAAAATTTGCCTATAAATAGCCTAAAAATTTCATCCTAAAAGTTCATAAAATTCTTCTCCAAATCCCTAACTTTTCCTCTGATTCCAACTCCAAAATATCTCTCCTTCCCCATTTTCTTAACATTTTCCTTATTTTCTCTCTCCTCTTTCTTTCACTATCAGTACGTTCCCAAACGCACCCAACATCCCAACTTATTAAAAAACTTCAAGGGCATCCAAAGACGCTTCATTTTTGACATAACAAGGGTTTTTACCCTTCCACTATTTTTCAATTAGACATTGATTTTGGACCATTAAAATCCAGATCTAATCCATCCAAAAGATCCATGACATCTTCATCTACAAAAGTCCTATAATTTGGCAAAGATTAGAGACTTATTCTTTGATATTTTCACCAAAAAACAGTAACTCTAGCAACATTATTATCGAGCAAGGATTTTCTATTTTTTTGGCATTTTCTCTCTTTTGGACACTCCAGGTAGGTGTTGTGACGACTCGAGTTTTTAAAACATATTTTCATAAGGTAAGGCCCTAATTTTGAATAATTTTAAAATTCAAACAACAGAAACATATTTTCTTTAAAATTGATTTGTCAAAAACCCGAGTGCGACCTCAAATTACTTATCATACATAGATTTTTGTATAAAATAAATTTTTTTATTGAATATCAATAGAAATATTTTTATTAAAATCAAAATCAATCCAGTGGTTCACATACACAACCCTAGTAGTCATTACATACCTTGTCCAAATATTACAATTTAAATTACAAAACAATCAATACAGTCTTCCTCAAAGTAAATACCCTGAGTAGTAGTTCGATGATTATTATCTTCAAGTCTTGAGCTTTCAATCTTCCTTAACTATATCTGAAATATTATAAACATTCAAACATTTAAAATATCTCAGTAAGCTATACTTGGTGGGGGATTTAAGAAATATAATTAATATATCTCAAAATCAACAATTCCTTATATCCATTATATAAATCAATTTATACATTGGATAACAATTTTATCCTTCATTCATCATATGAATTATATGTATATACTACATATAAATAAAACCATTTAAAATCATGAATATATTCAATATCATTATAATATCTCATTTTCAAACTAATTTCAATATTAACACTAGGTGTTAATATATACTCATACCGTATTGGGAATCATCCTCCAATACAACATTGGCAATAACTTTTACTATGCATCTCATCATGCCATAACATAAGATATCTCATCATGCCATGACATAAGGCATCTCATTATGCCGTAATCAATTGCATCATATTGCAAAATATAATCAAAGGACTACCATGCTTGCAATCTCAATCCGTACAACATGCCCGGATAACTACTTAATACTCCACTGATACCACGATGGAAAATATAAATCCATGTTCGTATGGGGGAAACCATGGCTGTTATAGTGGTGGCCTTCCCATAATTGTCCCACCCGACATTTTGCCTATCTTTGGGCACGGTATCATCATCATAATCAGTTTCGAAGAGCAGGTAGCCAAACCCTCATAACTCTTCTAGCATTAGTATCCCCAGGCATAAGCTTATCTTACAACAAAACCACAAGCCTCTATGCTTGTATGGAAATAATATTCCATACTTACAGATTGTGTATCTGGTTATAATAGAACATGCCTATAACTTATTTCCTTAAGATTTGGTGGTCCAACTTATATAGTTCAAATCTTCTCATTCTACCCATTAAGTAATTTCATAATTACTTAATCAATCACTTTATATTTATTTCAACATCATTTGTTGCTTTAAGTAATTTTATAATTACTTAATCAATCACTTTGTATTCATTTTAACATCATTTATTGATTAATAAATAATTCTAAGACAATTATAATCATTTTATAGTTATCAAGATAAGATCTTGTGTAAAATACATGTATCTTCTATATTGAATATATTCTTAAGATCTACATACCTTTACTTTCAACAATCCATCTTTTCATTGATCTTGATAATCATATCCTTCATGTATCTATCAAATATATATATACAATCATTCCTCAACTTATTTATACTTCTTAGTTGTTCTTTTAATCATCCTTACATAGGATGATTTGGATCTTTTTCCTTGGATCATATTGATAAAGGGTCTAATCTATTGATCTAGATTCCTACTAATTCAAAAACACACATACTAACACAATATTATGTCTCTTATTATTCTTGATCACTCAAGATCTCCCTATTGGCTTTGTTCAATATTTGATTATCTTAATTACTATTTTTATTAGGATTAGATAGTTTACTATCCTTTTATAATCTTATTATTATTTAACCAGTTAATGTCTTACTAGTTAAAGATAGTTTATTTCTTTCCTAACACTAAATAACTCATCCTTATTTCAGAATTAACTAAGGCTTACCAGTTAAAAGCTGCTCACAGAGTGGTTAATTCAATCCTCATATAAGGAGACATTTAGACCTACAAACGTCGCCAAAAGGTGGGGGAAGAGCAAGGCTCTATTAGATAACACCCTTAACCACTATGTTTAGCATTTACTGGGGTTGACCTTAGCTCAACCTTCATAGGGTTTCTATGAGCATTAAACCCTAAGTACTGCTATTTGATTTTAATTAAATCCATGAATATTTAAAATGTCATTCATGTGGTTTATTATTCTCCTAATTTGGGGCAAGGAAATGATATTCCTTATATTGTCCTACTAACTATAGCCATTACTATCATTAAGTCCATGTTCATATTCATTATAAATGTTCATCAATATTTATCTTCATTTAATTACATTTTTCATGTAATTTACATAACATGAACAATTAAAGTGTAAATAAATAAATTTAACAATTAAATCTACTAAGCAAATAAAAGAACATTTACAATAGAATATAATAATTCATATGCTCAATTGAATACATCATATTTATTCATTTTGATCAAATAATCATTTTTTATTTCTATTCAGTTTAGATCTTGATCTTTCATTTTTATTCAGATCTATAACATTATCTTAATGTGATATCATCTCTAGATCATTGATTCATTTTATCAAATGATCTAATCTTTCTTGATCCAACTGATCAATAAAATCTTAGGTCATTTTATCAAAATTAAGGGCATAGATCTAAATCTATCCCAAATTAGCCACATCAAGCTATTCATTTCTCATGATCTTATCATTAGCTCATCCTCTATAGTGATTCAAAGTTTTTGAACATCCCTGATTAAGGAGATTATTGTGTATTTTCAAGAATTTTGTTACTTTTAATGGTCAAGATCTAAAGATCTGCCAAATCAGTTATATCCAGCCAAAAATTTTAAGTTATCACATCATTAGGTCAATGGATCATAATTCTAAGGTCTGATCATGTCAAATTTGACTAATCTTGGGAATTAGTACCACTTTTTGTGATTTATGAAAATTTACAGTGAATAAAATTTAAATTTTATATTTTCATTAGATTTTACTATTCACTAGGAATCTAGATCTTTTTTTCGATCTTAATTTGGAGTTAAAATGAGCTCTAAATTAGATTTTTAAGTTTTTACTCAAAACAAGGGCCCATATTCAATCTGGGTTATTCAGATGGATGGATCGATCAACGACCTGCCCCCTTTACCGGTGATTGCCGGTGTACGGGGAGAGTGACCTAAGATAAGCAAGACGGTCTGATCTGGACCGTTAGATCACCCTATTTCCCTAATCTCCCAGAGCTGAATGAGCCATCATCTCATATTTTATCCCCTAGGATTTTTGGATCCTAGGAATCCATCCAATGGCTCAAAATATCTAAATAATGTTGATTTATTAGAGTTTTCAAGATAGGTCACTAGTACTGGATCCACCGGAGAAACCTTGTCAAAAAATTCAGTTTGGTGATCTTCTTGCCATAAAAACTGTAGGAATAGATAGAGTAGAAGATGAGGAACCTACATGTAGTGTCCAGAATCAAAGAATAAAGCCAAAAAAGAGAGATCTACATCAAAAAATATTGTGAAAATCCTAATTTTTTTAGAATTATGTGGAATTAATTGAAATTTTTATGAAAATTGAGGTAGAATATTATATTTAATATAATTTTAGATTTTAAAAAAAGAATCAGGTCTTAAAACATGAATATTCAGAATCATTTATAGGAAATAAGTCAGAATGATTGTAAGCACGCTGAAATTTAAGCTTGGGTGAAAATTTTCTATTTTTCATAATTTTTGTGAATTTACATTTACTGCATGGGTAGAATGATCAATTCACGTCTGTGGGGTCCACAAAAGTTGGGTGAGCTAGTGGACAGTCAGTTCAGGGAATATCAATGATGAAGAATAAACATGATAAGGAATCTCTTTTGATTTTAATAAGAAAAGTAAAAAAATATTTAAAATAAAAATAATGCAAAAATAACCCTATAAATACCCCTCCTACAGACTGCACAAAATTGCAAAAGATCTCTCTCTCTCTCTCTCTCTCTCTCTCTCTCTCTCTCTCTCTCTCTCTCTCTCTCTCTCTCTCTCTCTCTCTCTCTCTCTCTCTCTCTCTCTCTCCTTTATAGCGGCAGAGCGAGTCTGCAAATGCACCAGAGGGAATATTCCATCATTGGCCATCGAGCGCTTCTACAGACTCATCGTCCCCAACGGAATAGGATTTTTCACCTAAAAACCCTAATTCAATTAGTCATCCACATTGCACCATTAAAATTCAATCTTGATGGTTGGATGGGTTTTGGCTAACCTGATCTATCAAAGCCCTAAGATTTCACAACGATCATAGGTGTATTAGCCGGTGAAATCACTGGAAAACAATAAGTCCGGTGACTGTATATTTTTTGGCGTGGATCTCTTTTTTGAGCTTGATTCTTCAATTCTGAACACTTTAGGGAGGTTCCTCATCCTCCCCTCTAACTATTCTGGTAGTTTTTAAAGCAAGAAGTTCACCAGATTGAATTTTCTAGAAAGATTTCTCTAGGGGATGAAATCTGAGATGGTGGATCATTCAGATTTGGGAGATCGAGGAAGCAGCTGATCTTATGGTCCATATCGGACTGTCTCAGCTATCTCAGGTCACCCCTCCCTATATAGCAACTATCACCGGTGGAACCCGGAGGGGCCGGACAGCTGATCAATCTGTTTATCTGTGAACCTAGATTGAAATTGGGCCCTTATTTTGATATGAAAACTTAAAATCTTAATTTAGAGCTCATTTTAACTCCAAATCAAGATCGGAAAAAAGCTATGGAGTCTTGGTGAAGATTAGAATCTAGTGAAAATATAAAATTTAGGTTTTATTCACTGTAAAATTCTATAAATTACAAAAAATGGTACTAATTCCCAAGATCAGTCAAATCTGACATGATCAGACTATGGATTTCTGATTTATCAGTGATCTAGTGATAAGAGAACAATGAATTAAGAGTTAGATATAACTGATCTGGGATGAATTAAGAAATTTAACCTTAATGGAAGAGAAATCTTAAAAATGATAATGGATCTACTTGATCTGAGTAATCAAGCATGATCAGACCATTAAAATCAGTTTTAATGATGATTTAAAGTTAAGATCATATGGATTGATAACTTTGATGTGGCTAATTTGGGATAGATTGAAATCTATGCCCTTGATTTGGATAAAATGACTTAAGATCTTCTTGATTGGTTGGATCAAGAAAGATCAAATCATATGATGAGATGCATCATTGATTTAATGATGATATCACATTAAGATAATGTGATAGATCTGAATAAAAATGAAAGATCAAGATCAAAACCCTTAATGGGATGAAAAACAAATAGAAATCAAAATATGATCATTTGATCAAAATGGACAAATGTGATACATTCAAATGAGCATGTGAATTATTATATTCTACCGTAAATGTTTTTTTAATTGCTTAGTAAGTTTAATTGTTAAATTTTTACACTTTAATGTTCATGTTATGTAAATTACATGGAAAATGTAATTAAATAAAAATAGATATTGATGAACACTTACAATGAATATCATATGAACTTAATGATAGTAAAGGTTATAGTTAGTAGGACAATATATGGAATATCATTTGTTTGGCCCAAATTAGGAGAATAATAAACCCTATGAATAATATTTTAAATGTTCATGAATTTAATTAAAATCAAATAGCAAGAGTACTTATGGTTTAATGCTCTTAGGAACCCTGTGAAAGTTGAGCTAAGGTCAACCCCAATAAATGCTAAACATAGTGGTTAAGGAGGTTTTCTAATAGAGCCTCACTCTTCCTCCACCTTCTAATGACGTTTGTAAGGTTTAAATGCCTCCTTACATGAGGATTGAATTAACCACTTTGTGAGTACCTTTTAACTGGTAAGCCTTAATTAATTCTGAAATAAGGAGGAGTTGTCTAGTGTTAAGAAAGAAATAAACTATCTTCAACCAGTAAGACATTAACTGGTTGAATAATAATAAGATCATAAAAGGATAGTAAACTATCTAATCATAATAAAAATGGTAATTAAGATAATCAAATATTAAACAAGGTTCATAAGGAGATCTTGAATGATTAAGAATAATAAGAGACATAATATTGTGTTAATATATGCATTTTTGAATTAGTATGAACGTAGATCAATGGATTCGACTCTTGATCAATATGATCCAAGGAATAAAATCCAAATCATCCTATGTAAGGATAATCAAAAGAAAAATTAGGAAATATAAATGAGTTGAGGAATGACTGTATATATATGATTTGATAGATACATGAAGGATATGATAATCATGATCAATGAGAAGATGGATGATTGAAAGTAAAGGTAGGTGGACTTTAAGAATATATTCAATATAGAAGATACATGTATTTTACACAAGATCTTATCCTGATAACTATAGATTGATTATAATTGCCTTAGAATTGTGTATGAATCAACAAATGATGTTGAAATGAATACAAAGTAATTGATTAAGTAATTATGAAATTACTTAAAGCAACAAATTATGTTGAAATGAATACAAAGGGATTGATTAAGTAATTATGAAATTACTTAATGGGTAAAATGAGAAGATTTGAACTATATAAGTTGGATCTCCAAATCTTAAGGAAATAGGTTATAGGCATGTTCTATTATAACTAGACACATAGTTTGTAAGTATGAAATATATTTTCCATACAAGCGTGGAGGCTTGTGGTTTTATTTTAATACAGGCTTATGCCTAGTAATGCCAATGTTAAGAGAGTTATGAGGATTTGGTCACCCGCTCTCCGAAACTGATTATGATGATGATACTATGCCCAAAGAGAGGCAAAACGTCGGGTGGGGCAATTATGGGAAGGGCATCACTGTGACAGCCATAGCTCCCTCCATACGAACATGGATCTGTATTTTCCACCATGGTATCAATGGAGTATTAAGTAGTTATCCAAGTACGCTGTACGGATAGAGACTTCAAGCATGGTAGTCCTTTGATTATTTTGTATTATGATGCAATTGATTATGGCATGATGAGATGTCTATGTTATGGCATGATGAGATGCTTTATATTATGGCATGATGAGATGCCTAATAAAAGTTATTACAGATGTTGTATTGGAGGATGATTCCCAATACAGTATAATTATATGTTAACACCTAGTGTTAATATTGAAATCAGTTTGGAAATGAGATATTATTGATGATATTGACTATATTCACGATTTTCAGTAGTTTTATCTATATGTAATATATACATATATTTCATATGATGAATGAAGGACAAAATGGTTATTTAATTTTATAAAATAATTTATATCAAGGATATAATGAACTATTGATTTTGAGATATATTGAATATATTTCTTAAATCCCTTACTAAGCATAGTTTGCTGAGATATTGTAAATGTTTGAATGTTTACAATATCTCAAATATAGTTACGAAGATTAAAAGCTCAAGAGTTGAGAATAATCATCATCAAACTACTGCTCATGATATTTACTTTGAGAAAATTTGTATTAATTGTTTTGTAATTTGGATTGTAATATTTGGATAAGGTATGTAATGGCTACTGTGGCTGTGTATGTAAACCACTATACTAATTCTAATTTTAATAAAATTATTTCTATTGATATTCAATAGAAATTTTATTTTATACAAAAATCTATGTATGATAAGTAATTTGAGGTAGCACTTGGGTTTTTGACAAATTAATTTCAAAGAAAATATGTTTTCGCTATTTGTGTTTTAAAAATTTTCAAAATCAGGGCCCTACCTTTGCAAATATTTATGAAAATATGTTTTAAAAACTTAGGTCGTCACAAATATAGGGTCATCAGACTTATTATTTTTTGGTGATTTCACCAGTGAATACACCTTCGATCAATCTAGAATCTCAAGACATTTATAGATCAGGTTAGCCAGAACCCATCCAATGGTGGAGATTGAATTCTAACGGCCAAATTTGGATGGCTAATTGAATTATGGTTTTCAGGTGAAAACCCTATTTAGTCGGGGACGACAAGTCCGCAGACGTGCTTGACGCTCCGTGAGGGAATATTCCCTCAAGTGCGTCTGCAGACGCGGTCTGCGGTTGTAAAGGGAAGAGAGAGAAAAAGAAAAGAAAAAAGAAAGAAAAGGGAGAGAAGAGAGAGAAAGAGAAGGAAAGAGAGAGGGAAAGGGAGATGGTGAGAGTGGAAGCTTGGGAATTTTTGTGCAATTTTGTGGGAATGTTAGGGGGATATTTATAGGTTTATTTGTGAAATATTTTAATTATTTTTTATTTTAAATGATTTTTCAACTTTTCTTATTTAATTCAAAAGAGATTCATCATCATGTTTATTCTTCATCATTGATATTCCTTAAGCTAACTGTCCACCAGCTCACCTAACTTTTGTGGACCCCATGCAAAAGTAAAATGACCATTTTACCACTATAGGTAAATGTAAATTCACAAAATTAAGAAAAATAGGGAGTTTTCACCCAAGCTCATATTTTAGCGTGCTTATAGTCATTTTGACCCATTTTTCGTCAATGATTACAAATATCTATGTTTCAAGACTTGATTCTTTTGCTAAAAATTAATATTATATTAAATATGATATTCTACATTGATTTTTGTAAAAAATATAATTAATTCCAAAAAAATTAGGGTTTTCACAGGTGTATCTCATCCTCCTCTTCATTTTCCCTCTATTAGTTTAAGGTTTTAAGATCACCTGACTGGTTTTTCTGGTGAAGTTCATCGGTGACCTAACCTTAGAACTTCATCAAAGATGGCTCAGATGGAAAATCTGAGCCGTCCAATGGATTCAGAAGGGCCCAAAATCCTTAGAAAAGTGATCATAGTCGTTTGTCTTTTTAATTTTGGGGATGATCTGTTGAGTAGTGATCTGACGGTCTAGATCAGACCGTCTCACCACTCATTGGTGACTAGCGTTGAAGACGCGGTTCGGAATGCATCACAAGGACGTTCTATGTAGGAACGTCATTGCGCGTGCGACACGAGCATTGACCGAAAATGTTGCCACTTGCGTCTTAGAGATAGAGACATAGGCTGCATCATCTTTTCACGTTCTCGCCATCCAAAATTAATCTAGACTGTTGAAATTTTAACTGAAATCTTAAAATTGTCATTTTGAACTCATTTTAAGTCCAAATTGAGATAGGAAAGAAGCACTCAATTCCTCTTGATGAGTAGAATCTACTGAACCCATTAAAATAAGGATTTAAGTAATGTAACTTTCTGTTAATTACCAAATCTAGTACTAATCTCCTTGATCAGCGAGATATAGGATGATTAGGCCTTATGGTTGAGATGTATTGATGAATTAGTGATAAAATATCATGAAATTAAGGGTTATATGTGACTGATATGTGAAAGATTAAGATCTAGGCCTTTAATAGGATGAAAACCCTAGATCTAAAGAGTGGAAATCAAATCTAATCATTAGATCACGATGGCCATTTGTAATATACTCAATTATCATATGAATTGTTAAATTTAGTTTAATTATCTCTGATTTGATAGTGGATTACTTGATTAGATTTATTTTTGTGATTTAATGTTCATGTTAAGAAATTACATTGAAAATCATGGAAGATGTAATTAATCATGGAAGATGTAATTAATCAAAATATAGATTTACTTTCATGAACATTTGCAATTTATGAATGATATGAAATTAATCATAATAAGGTTTATAGTAAGTAAGATAATATAAGGAATGAAATTCATCACCATCTCCTTAATCCATTTAGGAGAATAATAAAGATCCATGAATGACATGATTAATGTTCATGGACTTAAGTTAAAATCAAGTAGAAAAGGAACTTTGGGTGAAAAGCTAATAGGAACCTTGTAGAAGATTGATCTATTGCAACTCCAGTAGACTCTGAACATCATGGTTATGGGGGTTATAGAAGATCCAAGTGATTTTTCCTCACCTTCTATTGACGTTTATTAAGGTCTAAACGCCTCCTTACATGAGGATTGTATTAACCACTTTTTAAGCAAACGTTAACCGGTAAGCATTAGTCAAATCTGAAATAAGGATGAGCAGTCTAGAATTAGGATCTAACTGGTTGAACATTAATAATGAGAACATAAATTATCAAATCAAAATAAACTTTAAGTAACATAATAATGATTAAAACAAGATCCATTATGAGATCTTGAATGATCAAGAACAATAAAAGAAAAAATTATAATTTAGACTAAAATCTTGATTTAGAATATAGATTTTAGATCAAATAGGTTAGATGATATAAACCCTTGATCAATATAATGCAAGAAAAGTGATCTAAATCTTCCTCCATAGGGATGATCAAAAGATCATGTAGGAAGTACATATGGATAAAGGGATAACATTATGACATATCTTAAGGAGTGGAATCACCACATCAAAGGTAGGTGGATTTTAAGGATGCATTTATTTACAAGATACATGTTTTTACACGTGATCTTCATTTTTAGAATTATATAAATTCATGATACAATTAGAATGTTATATGTGCCTTAGAAATATTTATGATACAACCAAATGATGATGGAATAGTTATGCACTTGTTAAAATTTAGAATTGATTAAAAATAGGTAAACTGTAAATCAATAAGGATATAGGTGATATTCTAACCTTAGATAAACAGACAAATCATCTTATAAGTAAAAATTATTAATTTATATGTACAAGCATGGAGTCTTGTAGTTTTGTTTTAGACTAGCATAAGCCCAGGGATACTATATTAGGAGGGTTATTAGGCCACCCGCTCTCCAAAAATTGATGATGTGATAGATACCATGCCTAAGAAAGGCAAAAAGTTAGATGGGGCAATTATAGGAAGGTTGCCACTGTGACAATCATGGTCCTCCCATATGGACATGGATAAAGTATTTTTCCACAGTTGGTATTGGTGGAGTATGAGCAGTTATTTGAGCACGATTGTACGGATCAGACTGCAGCATGGTAGTCCTTGATCCATTTTGCATTATGATGCATATGAGATATGTATAGTAAAATGCCTTATATTATGGCATGATGAAATGCTCGATAATTGTGTATACCAATATTTCTCATGAAGAGAAATTTTCCAATATAGAAATTGGTTGAAATATTGACCTCCTATAATGGAAAGTGTTGATTATGAATATTGACCCGACTATAGTGTATGTAGTTGACAATAAAATCAGCTTAGTTTGAGAATGTTTATTGACTACTTTCATGATTTTAACAGATTTATCCAAATATAGTATATATGTATAAGGTTCAACATAAATGATAAGTTAATACATAGAAATGGAATTGATTCATAAATGTGTTATATGATAGAAATGATTAATGAGATTATTGAATTTTGGAGATATACTATTGAATTATCATGCTTCTTAAATCTCTTAGATATTGCACATGTTTAAATATTTATAATATCTTAGATACAGATAAAGAAGATTGAAAGCTCAGAACTTGGGGCTACACACTTACAGTATCATTGATTAGGGTATTTCCTTTAAGGATTACGTATTAAGAACTTTGTAATTTGGATTGTGAAATTTTGGATAATGTATTGTAATAATACAAGGGCTGTGTATAATGAACTACTGGATGAATCCTGATGTTTAATAAAATTATTTTCCTTCAATAGAAATTTTATTTTGGTACAAAATTCTATGTATAAGTGAGACTTGGGTTTTTACAAATCAATTTCAAAGGAAAAGTTTTTCTGCTGTTTAGTTTTCAAAAAAATTCACTACTAAGGGCCATGTCTTTGCAAAACACTTGTAAAAATGTGTTATAAAAACTCGGGTTGTCACAGGTTTGTGGCACACATCTGATGGAATTATCTCCTTTAAGGATAGGATATATCTTCCCAACAATTCCCAATCGACAAAACCTATCATCCACGAATTTCACAGTAGCACTCATGAGGGGTATGCAAAAAACCTTTTAGCATATAAGGTCCACCTTCTAATTGCAAGGAATGCAAAGCCACATTAAGAACCTTGTACATGAATGTGATGTGTGTCAACGGCACAAGAGGGACCACTCATCTCTATCGGGGTTATTACAACCACTTCCTATTCCAAAAAGGATTTGGGAGGACATTTCCATGAATTTTATCAACGGATTGCCACCATCTACGGGTAAAACCCTATCTTCATGATAGTTGATCTTCTATCCAAGCATATGCTCATTTTCTTCCTCTCTCTCATCCAAATATGGCAGTTGGTGTAGCAAAAGTATTTCTCAAAATATTTTCCTACTTCATGGACTTCCTAATCAATAGTTTGCAATAGAGATCCAACTTTATGAGTGTATTTTGAATCAAACTTTTTCGTATAAATGACACTTCGTTTAACTTAAGTTCGAGCTGTCACCTCCAAATGAATGGTCAAACAAAAGTTGTTAATAGGACCCTAGAAATGTATTTATGTTGTTTCACCTACTCGAAACCAAGGGAGTGGATCAGATGGCTGCCATGGGCGGAGTATTGTAACAATACTAGCTGGTACTCTTCGGTTAAAGAAACTCCTCTAGAAATTGTTCGTGGAAGAGTGGTTCCCAATTTATTCCATTATGTTCTTGGTATGGCTGAAGTGGAAGCAATAGATCAGGAGCTCAAGACTCCTGACTAGGTGCGTCAAGAAGTCGGGACAACATAGCTCTTGCTCAACCATGAATGCAAAAGATATATGATTTTGGCCAAACAAATAGGAAATTCCAAGTGGGTGACCAAGTTTATCTTGAACTCCAGCCGTATAGTATAGGCAAACTTTGCTGGCATTGCGAAGAAATCAGAAACTGCCAACTCCCTACTATGGACCATACGAAATCTTGGCAAAAATTGGGCGAGTACCATATCAGTTAAAATTGTTGCCTGACTCTAAACTTCACCCTGTTTTACATGTTTCAGTTCTTAAGAAGTGAGTTGAAACTAGGTGCATTAAGATGGATGACCCACCAATCACCACTGCCCAAGATCACATTCTCACTACACCACAAGCAGTTTTAGACCAACTTGGTAAGAACCAACCAGAATTTCTAATTCACTGGTAAGGGATTATCCTCTGCTGAGGCTACGAGGGAGAATCGCAATGAGATGGCATCGCACTTCCCATCTTTCATCCGTGCGGACACGGATGTTGGTTAAGGGCCAGGGAGCTGTTAGCAGCACAAGTGGCTTGGAAATCTTGTAAGAGCTAGCATGGGATATGCTTGCAGGTGATGTGGAAATCTTGTTACAGCTAGCGTGAGATCTGATTGCTGGTTGGAGAAAGTGTAGGAATACAGTTGGGTGGAGAAACCGAAGGAGTAGCAGCAGCAGGCTTGTCAGTTTATAAGTTGTTTCATTCTTTTCTTAGGTATTCTCCTGTTTTATTGCGAGTAGTTGTAAGCTCTATTATATGAAGATCAGAGAGAAGAAACAAGTCACTATTGTGAAGCTGGAGGTCACTGGTTCCTCGAAATACCAGGGTGAACCGTCCTATAATTTCTATCTTTTTTACTATTTCCGTTAGTGGATTTTCAATGTCTTCCAATACCGGTAATATCCAACGGCAAAATAAAAGAAATCAGCTCAGGAAGAACAAAAGATTGGAAGGTTAAATTAGTAGATAACATCGCAAGAGGGCTGAGAAAGATCCTAAATTCCTCCTTAACGTTAGAAAGGAGATGAATGGGAGCTCACTCCATCCCCATTAATCATATAATAACCAAATTTTAGATCAAGTTCACAATTAGTAAAAAGGAATGAGTGCCCTTCACTCTACTTTGAAAGCACACAAATACTTAACTTAGGTACTAGGTATGACCACCCAGAAACAAACCCAGACTGGTTTGAAACAGATTCCATAGCTGATACTGAAAGCAAATCACTTAGTGCCTCGCTAGAAGTAGTTGTTTTATCCTGTCTGACTTGAAAGAGTATTTCAGTTCGTCCCCCTGGTCGAGATTTAACGAGAATGCCAAAACACTTTGATCTATTCTAGCATATGATGTTCTGGTGATAGTTGTATGCTGGATCTAGGATTTTCAGATTATTGTTATGTGATAGATTTCACTTCCAGTCATTATTATCAGATTTGAGCATTATCTATTGCAAAACTTGCTTTTCGAAGTCGTGCCTAGTATCTGCAGCAGCATCTACTTTCCCGTGATCCAGGATTTGAGTCTTGGCCATTGGAACAGGAATCGGGTGTCGCAGATCACCAAATGTTGTTAACATATATCTCAGGCTGTATTTTGTTGCATGGGTTTTTATCTGGGTGTCTTTGCGTGAAGAGTCCAGTCCAGGATTTACAACGGGCTTGAGTGATTGAATTGCACGCCTGTTGAGACTATGGTAGGCCATGCCCAAAGAGCTTCACCACTGGATACTGGGTGACGATCACAAAGTGAACTAAGTGGTTATCATGGTAAGTCTTGGTAATCAGAGGCTTGGGATTATCTGATATATGAAATATCTGGCCTACCTAAGGTCGATTCTAGCACATTGACAGGCCCCGATCTCCAGATGATGGGCCTCGTTCACTTGCTCCCACTTATTGGAACCACAGAATGGCAGTGGCAAAATGGCATTTGTTCCTTTTGTGCCCAACTGCACTCGGTGAGAAGAAAAGGCAGAGGTATCCCATGAGAATTCTAAAAGAGAAGCAACTGGAAGAATAGATCCTATAAGCTATTCCCCATCCTTCTTTCTTTATTCATGTTCTCACCAGTTGGCATATATCTCCAGCACTTGAGCATGGAGTAGTCGCACTTATTTCACATACACCCACGTGCCCTGACTCGCCATAGACACTAGCCACATGCAACCGCAGAGCGATATGTCGATGGGTTGCAGGCTCCACCCTCTCGGATATGAGGTGATATGGTGGGCCACCCTGATGGGCGAAAGGTCTACCGTTCTTTGCACCTTCGGTATGTATAAGGGGTTGGGGTGGGGGCTTAAGGTTTACAACCCAAAATGTTACCAAACAAATCACACACGAACTCTTTTAAATTTAATCCTTAGTTAAAGGAGAAAGCAGAGACTCGAACCAGTGACCAAGCGTATCTAAGAGGAGATGGTCGAGGTTAACAAGCCAAAAAGTTACAAAATAAATCACACACGAACTCTTTTAAATTTAATCCCGGCCAAAATAGAAAGCAGAGACTAGAACCTCTGACCAAGCGTATCTCAGAGGAAATGTCAGTTATATAAAATGTAAGCGAGTTGAGTGGAGAAGGCTTGAACAATTTTTTAAAGATATTCTAAAATAAATTTGGCAAAAGGAAAAGATCTCACAGAGATATCAAAAAAAAAGAAAGAAAGAAAAAAATTACTCACACATGCTATGTTAAGACCTCGTGTTTAATTTAACAATAATAGAAGAAGAGAAGGAGGATGTTTTTCGGCAATTTGAGCTCTTGGGACTGGTTTGCCTGGTCTTGGAGGATATTCTTCCATTTGTTAGAACAATTTCCAAAAAATATAATTGCTTAGCCTCTTTTTAGTGGATGTAAATGCGTGTTATTGATTAGGAGACTAAATTACGCAAGCTTGGTGGGAAACATGGAGCTATGATTGTTAGTGTTGGATCATGAACTTGTGTAACATGTGTGGCTCAGGACACAGCGTTGGTGAGAAAAATGGCGCTTTCATTTTCAACGGGTCTTGTCCTAAATGACATCCTAAAACGACAGGTGGGCTGTATGCCCTTGCCAACAGCCACTTTCTGAACCCACATCTGAAGATTCTGCTCGTTGGTCCGCCAAGGGTGCATCAATCCGCCTGTTTACCGCTCGTTTCGTCCTCCCGGCAAGATCACTGTTCTAGACCGATCGTGCCTCGTTTACGGTTTCATCCGAAGTGCAACAAGCATGGGCCATTGTTGACCCATCCAAGTAGGTTTTTGCCATTGATGGTGGTTTCACGAGACCGAGAAATTGACTCTTAAGCAGAATTCTGATGTAGCCGGGAAGTAGGCAATCCCTTCCATTCATCTTCTAGGCCACAAATCAGATATGCCACAGCCCAAAATTGTTCTCTCCCGGATGATGTCAACCGTCCAACCATAAGATGTCATTCCTTTTTTCTTTTTTCCTATGAATATTTTCTCAACCTTCCACAAGAGGAGTTAGCATCATCTAGTTTGGTGAATTGGCCCATCTACGATGCGGTTCAGGCGATGAACGCTCTTAATCACCAGGGTTGGAGCCCACATGCAAGCACCCAATGAGAAGTATTATTTGGTCTAAGTCCAAGAGGGGGCCACCAAATGCCTTTGCTAAAGGTTATTCCACATTTCCACTGTTGAAGGTGGAATAAAGGGCTTTCCCCACCCCTTCTCTTTCTCCTCTTTTTCATTTTTGGAGTGTGTGGGATGGGGGGAAGCAACTTAAAAACGCGGTTTGACGGCAAACGACGATTGCACAAATCCCGCTGGAGAAGGTCCGAATTTGGAACCTCCGTCGCGCCCTCGCAGCACCTTCGTTGGGATCTTCCAAAATTCCTCCGGTTTTAGAAATGCTTTGGGCAATACCCTCGTCCTTATGAGCATATTACCCCACAAGTAACCTGATTGCGATGGGGTCGTTGAGATAATCAATTAGTCCATGTTGGAAGTGTAAACATCTGACTTTGACATTTTATAAAGAACAATGGATGCCCAACCACAAGCACAGAATTTATACTTTACAGCATCAGCTCTATTATAGTCTTGTTGTTTTCGCGTGACTTTAAGGCCATTGTTCAAGGCATGGAAAGCTGTATACTATTGACTCTTGTGATTCACCCATTGTGATTTACCCATTCTTCACCCCCTGAATATATAAAAGTTTGGTACACCGAAGCTAACTCTTTTATCAACAGCTCTGCTGCAGATGTCCTAAACCAGAATTATCAATTGATTTTGATCTTTCCTCAAGCACGCCTACGTAGGTTTCTGGGTTAAGGGCTGAGATGGGATCGGAGTTGTCGATAGGATGCAGAGAACTGACGGGGTCCACAGTATGCGTGTGGGCCCCAAAATTAAAAGATTTTTGGTAGCCACGTCTTGGTTTTCTTGTTCTGACACTGTCATTCCTCTATTGGCTTTACAAATGGCCCCACTCATTCATCATACGCCAACTTACAAGACGTTAGAAACAACTTTAAGTAGTAGGAAGAGGGGAGTGCCAATATAAGAAACGGACCCTGACAATATTAATGGATGGTTCACATTCTTCCGATCCCACCACGGTCATCGGGGAGAATCGAGTCGGGATAAACAAATTGCATGCACGATCAGTAATGGAAGCGGGTCCCGCGGAGAGGACACTTTCGTTATTTTAACTCTAATAGAGGGAGAGTTTGGACCGTCTCTCCTTTTTATTCTCTGTTGTTGACGTTCGTTTCTCATTTGCGTTGGGGAAAAAGGAGTCTCGCTCTCGCCTCCTCTCTCTCTCTCTCTCTCTCTCTCTCTCTCGGCTCGAAGAAGTTTTCTAGGGTTTCTTCCTTGGAAAGGTAAAAATCATCTTCAGAAGATCTTCGATTTTCTTGTGGGGAGTACTGGTATGCCGGTGATGAATAGCTGTAGATCTGTTCTATTCTTTTGTGCCCGCCATGGCAGTTTCGTGATGTTTGCATTACTCGAAGGATGAACTTTTGAATCGTTTTTAGTTCTGTGTGGGGGTTTCGAAATTTTATTTTTTTATTTCATTTCTTTGCGGATGATCGGTTGATATCATATTGTTTTGATCTGCATTTGAATCTATTCTAATTTCATTTTGAATCGCCTTTTTTTTTAAGATTTCTGGTTTCATTGCGTAGGAAATCGAGTTGATACTAGGTTGTTATGTTAACTGTTGTTTAATTGAGCATTGATTAGATCTTCGCGTTATTCTTATGAACCGTAGAGCTCAAGCACCAGATCTGTTAAAATTGTTTTGATTTGCTGTAAGAATTTGGATCTGTCTGAATTATTTGAAGATCGTTTTCTGGAAGGTTTTTGGCCTGTAAGAGGTTCTGAGTGTTCCGATTTGAGGTATTCTTATTTTTCTTCTAAGTGTTTTCGCTGAGATCTCCTTGATCTGTTGGATCCATTTCCATCTGTTGCTAACATTCCTGACTTGAAGTGCCTGCGGGGAAGCTTCCGTCTTTCTTTCTTTGGATGAGGATTTAGGCGTTTCGGGTGAATTTTAGTGTTTCACTGTATTTCGTCTTTGACGATGTGACGAGTTTCCTTGGATATTGAGGAGCGTTGTTCCCTCTAGGAGTTCGTTGAAAATATTTTTCTTTTTCCTGCTCTGCATGTCTTCGTTTATATTCTATTTTGGGTCATCGTTAGTCTTTGATTATGAGGTTCTGATCTAGTAGTTTATTGGAGATCTGCTGTGTTTTCTTAATTTTTGGTTGTTGTGTTTGTGGTGGATCTCCTGGCCAACAGAGTCATGGGGCTGACTTTCACCAAGCTTTTTAGCCGGCTTTTTGCCAAGAAAGAGATGCGTATTCTGATGGTTGGTCTTGATGCTGCGGGTAAGACTACCATCTTGTACAAGCTCAAGCTGGGAGAGATTGTCACCACGATTCCCACCATTGGTATGTGAAGAGTTTGAGAAATCGAGATAATGTTACTTCTACTGCTTGCTTTTATCTTATGTTGACATAATTTAATCGTTCATGATCTTTCTGCACGAAGTTGCCAATGGTCTTGTGAGTCAGAAGTATGCCAGGTTAAAGAAGGATTTTTATGCATAGGGATTGATATTGACACGGTTGAACTGATAGGTTCTGTTTCTGTGTAGAGCTATCTGTATGAACATGGATCTATGGTTATGTAGAACTCTTCAGTTTCTGTTTTTCTTTATGAGCTCTAAAGATCAGCACAGTATTCTAGGATCTTGGGCAAAAGTTGGTATTCTGTCTTTCCCGTCTGTGAGAAATGTGTAGCTACATGGTTCTAACTGATTGGATCTACAGACGAGGGATTTGAACAACTAAATAATTGATAACGAACATGAACGTAAATAATAGTGAGATAAAATAGAAAAAGTGATATAAATGAATGTGGCAGTTACTTTCTCCTTTTGCTGAATTTCTCTGTTTGAAATTATATAAGCATAGACAGGCTATGTGAATTTCTGATTTATGGATCCTGGGAACAGCCCCTGCTCAACTCACACATGCTCCACCTCACCACTCACATAACAAGGCTGTGGGAAATATCCTGTGTAATCAAAGAATAGTGATAATGAATGACCTTTAAGTTTTTCGTGTGCATAATATCACTATTTGAAATCTTTCACCATCTATTAGAACATGCCACTGTGATATTTTGAGTTTTGCAATTGCAGACTGACGTTCATCCATGGGCATATCTGCTATGATGTTAAGAAGAAGAATTGCAGTAGGTTAGAATGCTCTTTCTTTTCCATTTTTTTTGTTATTTTTTTATTCTGGGAGTTTGGAGGTGCAGTGTGGCTATTGAAGTTTTCAATACCTATTAGCATGGAAAAGACAACAGAGAAAATCATAAGTGGCAGTATCATGCTAACATCTGCATCAAACCCAGATGCAGCATAATCTCATGAAATACGAAACCTTAAAGCTTGCGGCCATTTTCCGAGTGGAGTTTCTTGGGACTTTTGAATTTATAAGTTTGCTCCGCGACATATCTGTGGTTTGTAAGAATTCCAGCTTTTATTTATGTCTTAGTGGGTTTAGGATTGAAAGAATTTTTGGATAAAGTCCTTAATACATATTAGAGGGGAAAGACAAAAGAAAAAGTCTGAATGGCAAGTTCATGTTGACATCTTCATAGAACCCAGATGCAGTCAGAATCTCATGAAGCCTTAAAACTGCTGCCATTCTCTGAGTGGAGGTTCTTGGGCCTTCCGAAATTCCAACTATGCTCGTGATGCACCATTTCTGTGGTTTGGAAAAAGTCCAGCCTTTATTCCTTTACTGGCTTTAGGATTGCAGGATACTCCTAAGATTGATTTCAAGCTGTTAACATTAACTCTGCGTTACTTTTGGCTTCATCGTGAGGAAGATCAGAAAAGCTTTGAAGAAATTTTATGCAGGAAATACATCTTTCTTGCTGGAATCTTTTGTGATATTAATTGACAAGCTACTGCTCCTGCGAAGACTTTGTTCTTGATCGGATGATATTTTACTTCTATTTTGAGCTCATTCACTTCTTATAGTGTTAAGATCTACACATTGGCTGCTCAAATTTTGGGAGTATTGTAGAGTTCTTGAGATTTATGATCTTTTGGCAAGCCATCTTTGGTTTCAAGTTATATTTAGAGATTTCAGCATAATGGATTAATTAATTGTTTTGGATTATTCTCAATTTGTCCTCTACTTTAGTAACCGGTAACATTGTCTGTTTGGTGAATTTTTAAGTAAGTGTGCCATTACTGGAGATAAGAAGATAACAGCTTGATGCATAACCAGCTCTTCAATCCAAGAGAACCAGTAATTCTCTTTGAGATAATTCCATGGAGAAGCTACGGTTGTTTTGATAATGTCTGAGTAGTAACTTTGCTTAAATGTCTCCTTTTCTAAGAGAGGAAGTACTAGGCCACCATATTTGCCCTTTGTTGGCAAGTTCTCAAGTAACTGTAATGAAGCAATTTCAGATGCCAAATGGTTGGGGTTTTTTCTTTTCTTTTTCTTTGCTTTCCCATTCTTATGCAATGGAAGAGTAAGAAGAGTAAATTTGCAATGGAAGAGTTAGAAGAGCAAATTGAACTCAGACTTTAATTCTGGGTTGCTTTACATGGTGTCTGGTCTAAGTTTCCTATTACTCTGTCTCTGTGAACTGGAAAAAAAAAAATATAAGGAGTTTGGTCAGCAGATGATATGCTATGGATACCAGGGTTGATGCATAGGTGTTGTTGCCTTCACTTTTTCTTTTTGATACTTAAAAGAAAAAAGGTTTTGTTTCAGGTGTATGTGATCTATAGCTATCAATTTCTCTTTGCTATTCCTTTCATTTTTTGTTTTGTGTGAGTGCATGCATTCTCATCTGTGCTAGTGAATTTCATTGAATTTCTAGCGCAGAGGCAGTATATTATTGTGTTGAAATTCATCAAATGACCCTGGATGGTTTACTTGAGTATCATTGTTTGAATTTCTAGAGCATCTGTTATTGTGTTGAAGTACATCAAATGACCCGGAATGACATTGAGTAGCTTTGTTTGAATTGGAAACATGTTGTTTATCAATGCCCATGACTTCATTATTTCTTTTTGAATGGATATACTGTTGAGTCGTTGACTTTATTTGAGTCCTTTAAATTGATACTAGCATTCTTTATTTTAAATGTGTACCTCAATGGAATTGATATTCTTTTCTTCCCTGTTCATGTGCCATGTGAATGGTTAAGTAATAGAAGCAGCGGTTTTTCTTCAGGTTTTAATGTGGAGACAGTAGAATACAAGAACATCAGCTTCACTGTCTGGGATGTTGGTGGTCAGGACAAGGTATCCTCTAAATATTTTGTTTCTCCTGGTAACAATAATTTAGTAGTAGTTTTTTCACAATGTCTGTTTCGTGATTACTAATGACTGGGCATTTTATTTGTTCTACAGATCAGGCCATTGTGGAGGCATTACTTCCAGAACACCCAGGGTCTCATTTTTGTTGTGGATAGCAATGATAGGGATCGTGTTGTGGAGGCAAGAGATGAGTTGCATAGAATGTTGAATGAGGTATGTGTTGTTCAGATCTTCACTAAGTCTAATTGCAGAAATTCATCAGAACACTTTTGAGCCTTGGTTGATCTGAAAGAAAATTTCAGATTGCTATGTGTTAGATTTTTGCTTGACTTGGTTTCCATAGTATTTTTCTTATTTGCTTTACCTTCTTTATTTTGTTGAATACTTCAATTCATATTTTTTCCTCAAAGCTGCAGCTATCCTTCTGAAGGTGCTTTGTTTCTAAGTATGGCTTGTAATCTGGATTGGTTATTCTTGGTTTTTTCTCATGTTCTTGTAGTGAGGTTTCTAGTGCCATTGTGCTTAGAAATGACAGTTCCTTCCTAATAAGTCGGTTGCTGATTCTGCATACCTTATTGCTTCCGTCCTGTTTGATAGAAGCTATTGCCTATTTGCCTTGTGTTTGAACCAACTAGCCTATGACAAAGTTTTCATCAGATTGCTTGATGTCTATGTTTAACTTGTAAGATACTCTTGACATGCATGCCTTGGATAGTACATCTGTGCTGATGCCAATCTAGCCAAAAGAGTGACATTGCTAATGGAATTTATACTAGTGTCTAAATCAGCTCACAGAATATCTTATTCTGAGTTTCCTCTTATTCAGTGCTGTATGTCTTGCATCTTGCAAGGCCATGATAATGTGGGCGGCTTCTCATCAACAAGGCCCGCCTTAGGATGTAGGGAAGTACATACCAAGTCAGCATGCATATCTCTTTTTTCCGTTAGAGTGCACTTTCAATGACATTTATTCTGAAGTACATTCTGACTATGCATTATGCATGCATATTTTTCTTCCTGTTAATATGCATTTCAACAAGGGCTCAGAAGCACAGTGTTGACTATCATCAAAATACTTGTTCTTTTTGAGTATACTTATAAATATAAAATGCAAGATTTATGGTTATTTTGTTGTCTAAATTCTGAACACTCTTTGTTCCATTAGAAATTATTTTTTGAAAATGTGTCTGTAATAATGAAAGTAATAGTTAGTTGTTAGTCACCATTTATTATGCCGTTACATAGCAACATGAAGTTGGTCTAAAATAGGTATTAACTTCACGTATTGTCATCCCCATATACCTAAACAGAACCAGTTCTAAGTGTGCAAGGAAAGTAATAGTGGATCACAAGTAAACAATAAAAATTGTACAAGAGAACACATTTTCTTTAATGTGGTAAAGTCCCAAATGGGAAAACATTCAGGGCCAAATCTTGCTAAAAGATATCCATTATAAAGAAGATAGTTACAATGAGAGGAATGAGTAGGAACGCTGCTTACTTCAATCAAGTACTCGGCCCATCAAAACTCACATTTCCATCTTCATCTTCTAACCATGATAAGGCATGGGAACCACTTCTTACTTTGTGGTTTAGTCCCTTCAAAATTTCTTACTTCCAAGTTCTAGGCCCTTCAAAACTCACAATTCCAAGTTCTTTCTTCTCCCCCATTATAAAACATTGGGAAGAGCAATTCTCTCTCACTGAAGTATTTATTGCTGGAAATTCCTTTTATAAGCTCCAAAATCCCACATGGTTTTTATGTTAGGAAGTAACTATTTGGTTAGTGAATAACTCTCTCTAAGAAATATGACGTGTTCATTTATCTAGTTAGGCCATTTGTCACATGACGAGACTCATACATGGCAGCCAAACAAGAACTGAACTAAAACTATGATGATGTGGCACAATGCTGATGTGACAGTGATGATGTGGCTAAGGACCACACCATTATTTATTTCTGGAATTTATTCTGAATCACATTTACTTAATTACTTGACAGTTTAAACCTAGATGTCCCACCCTTTCTAATGTTGATGGGATCTAGTAGGAGTTGGAGCTCACTGTCACTTGTTTCTAGGTTTATGCAATGAGTTTTTAGTGCTTCTCTTTAGAAGTGCAATATGAGGGTTCACAGGCCTCCCCGTCTTGTGAGTAGCATGGTACATAATACTCAAAACTTCCTTGTCTGATGTGGATGCTGCACATGTGCATTTCAGTCATGCACATGAACATAGTAAGCTGTGGATGGGGGTTTGCTTGCAACAATCACCTTTTATTGTTTGTTATGAAAGAGATCTTACCTTAAGGCCAATTTTCCTTCAGCTTCTTATACCTTTATCGTAAAAAAGGGCAGCCTGGTGCACGAAGCTCCATGTATGCAGGGTCTGGGAAAGGGGTGGACCACAAGGATCTATAGTACACAACCTTACCTTGCATTTTGCAAGAGGCTGTTTCTACACCTTGAACCCGGGACCTCAAGGTCCCATGATGACCTCAAACTTTGTTATTCTAAGTTTGATGTTATATTTTGTATACATCTTTCCTGCTATAATGTGGCCCAGTTTTCTTCTTGGTTTTTGGTTTTGGAAATGCAAGTTTCCACATGATTTTTCATGTGGTTTGATGAATAGGTCCAATTATCTTTCATATATTGTAATCTATATATGTCAAAGGAATGAGAAATGAAAGAAACTAACGTTGTTATACCCTGGTGATAGGATGAACTTCGAGATGCCGTGTTGCTTGTGTTTGCTAACAAACAAGATCTTCCAAATGCAATGAATGCAGCAGAAATTACCGATAAGCTTGGTCTTCACTCTCTCCGCCAACGCCACTGGTAAAGTTCCCGTTACACTCGCAATATCTCTGTGATCTCTGTCCTTGTTCTTCCCTGAAGTCTGAATTGTTTTTGTCGTTTCTCTTTGCAGGTATATCCAGAGCACATGTGCAACTTCTGGTGAGGGTCTCTACGAGGGGTTGGACTGGCTGTCCAACAACATTGCTAGCAAGGCACGTACATGAAACCCCAACATTCCATTCTCGTCAACAATATTGTGAACTATTAAATTTTGACTTTTTAAATTAGAACATGTTATTATATCTATTTTTCAAATTTAGTATATTCCTCACTGTCTTTCTATTGGCATTCTGTGTTTCTTTCCTTTCGGTTTTGCAGGCCTGACGTTTTGTGGCTACTGGAATATCTCGGGGTTTTATTGGATGCGGGGGTAAATATTATCTAGGATTTTCGCGGGGCTTGTGTTGTTTTTGTTGAAATTTGGGAACATTATTCACTGGTTAGTGTGTAGTAGGAGAGACTGGTGGATGTTACAATATTACTACCTTTTCGCTTGTGGTTGATCTCTTATTTTAGCTAATACTTTAGCTGCAGCGGGAAGACCTGCACCATTTCTACCATGTTTCATCTTCTTTGATATATAACTCTTATCTGGTTATACCATTTTATTTCTAATGCATTTAAAGAGGTTTTGTTGGGATTCATGCACTTTTCGCATAGGATTTGATTTTACCTTTCGCAGTTTTCAAACGAAAGTCCAATCTTACGACTTATGCACCGATTTTTTATTCTGTTTAATACTGAAATTTGGATTGCTATCATATGAAAAAAAATGAAGGGTTGAGGAATGCTGGTATAGAGCTCGACAACATCCCAACGGGACACCCTAACATGAGCAACACAACGCGTTATGCTGTGTCCATACACGCCTTCGTCGGACTCGCCTAGCTTGGATATCTACTGGTGCAAGGGTCATGCCAGAGGGGAGCCAGTCGAATTTACCCATTTTTTTCTTTCAATATAAACCGTTGCCGTCGTTAGAAAGATGAAATCACCATTTCCTGATGGTGGAGCTGCCCTTTCGGTATGACATTTACACTAGCAGATATCTAAAGCTCGGGGGTTCAGATGAATGCAGCAGATTGATAATATGTATGAGCCAACTATAACAAAATGGAGTTGCACATAATTCTTCTAAAGGCATAATTTGTTTCTCTGCGGAACCACCACATATTAGAGCCAACCTTATTTATGCCACCAAAATTTGATGTAGACTTAAAAGAGTCTATCAGCTACAGTGTCAGAAATATTTCCTTTCGGCTACTTGGGGATTATGTGAAAAAAACCAATGGGCTCTACTACATTTATCAGGGACGGTTGTATATGCTTCTGTTGCAGATCTTCAGCCATTAACTGGAATAAACTTTTTATAGTAGATGTATTGGCATAATATCCTATCTCATCTATAAGTTTAACCCATCCGTGTTCTATCTTAGGTGGGCCTCTCGCAAATTTCATATGTTACTTACCAAATCATTTGACTAGTGAAAATTTTCCCGATCCATTTTATATCCAAGGATGACAGTGGTCAGGATCGTCTGAAGGAGAAGATTTTGAGAACATTTATCAGTTGATGATGAAGTCTAATTTTTTTTTTTGGTAATCTTTATAGCATTAAAAAAGAAGGGGAGTCTTGGCACAATGGTAGACTTGTCTTCATGTGACCTTGAGGTCAATGGTTAAGGCATGAAAACAGCTTCTTGGAAAATTCAAGGTAAGGCTACATGCTATTGACTCTTGTGGTCCACCCCTTCTTGGGACCCCGCATCTGTGGGAAAAAGAGAGAAAAGGCCCCACAGCAAAAAAGAATAGGGCTGATTTTCTTCTCTGCATCTTTTCCCGAGCATCATCCAACAAAGTCATTCAACGGAAATGAGGAATAGCATCTTTCGGCACATGAAAACAAAAATATATGAAGCCAAAAAGCAAGAGAGATCAAGTGAGCAATTTTCTTCTCTGCATGTGTGTCACGCCCTACAAGAGAAACTCGCGGGGGCACCTCTTGACCATTTTTTCATCATCCTTTGGATTTTCCAATGTAGTCCCTAGTCGTGCGTAGCAATTGTTGTCCTCGTCCTAAGTGATGTTTGATTATCCGATCACTAGAAGAGAATCTTCTTCCATCTACACAATTTGGACATCTCGGTTAGCAGCCAATCTTAAGCCAAAGAGAAGCGCATACCATTGGGCAAAATATTTTGTTTCCTTGCTCAGTATAAACGCTGTATAATGCAGCCATAATAGCCAGGTGATTTTGAATTAGACCCCTTGCATCTTCATGTCCAGGATTGCCCTTGGCCCCATCAAAATTCAACTTGAAAAAACTTGAAGGACACAGCCACTACCGGATCCAAATCACAGATGATAACTTTGCTTTGAGACCCACATGATGCGGTTTGTGAAGAAATGGGTGCTGAGAGGGTTGGCAAAGGTATTAAGGAGGAGCAATGTTAGCAACTTCTTGAATTGTTGAGATGCAGGAAAGCCAAACACAATCAAGGTTGTGTATTTTGATAGATAAGAGCATTTCGAGCATTCCTAATGGATCAAGTCAAAAAAGTTCTAGCAAGGTAAACAACAGGCCTTGCCATACAAAGAAGTCGGATTTAAAGAGGAAAATTTCTAGAACCTTAGAAGAAGAAGAAGAAGAGAAAAGACCGGTGCTGATCTGAATTCACTCCACAGACGATTCTACAGAGGTATCGTAGAGGGGAACTTGAGAATGACATGGACATTTGGCTTTTCCTCCTGCCCACAGAAAGGGCATCTACAATGCATAACAGTACCTACGCTTGATTCAGTGTTGGTAAATGATTTTTAGCCCCAACCCGAAGGAAAGATTTGACCTTTAGGTTGAATCTTTGAAGACCATATATGTTTCCACGAGGGTGAAAGGATAGGAGTGGGTAACTGTCCTAAGAATCATTGAGCTACATAAGAAACATGGAATGAAACAAGCTTTCTATGAAATTTTCAAAGGCTAGAGTTATGAAGAAAGGATTAAGAATGCAAAAAAATGACTTGAATTGGAATCATACTCTATAGTAGAATGTATAACAAACATAAAATAGGAATGAATCAAATATAAGCAAAGAACTAAATTGCTACATGCATAGAACATTAAATAAACATGGAATGATGGAACTATGAACAAAAAAAAATGCTTAGAGACATGAGAAGGCTTTGTTAAAAACCAACTATGGAATTGGAATAGCAAGATATTTGGAATTGAATACAAGAGATATTAGGAACTTAAACTAAGGAATCAAATACAAAGAATGCTAGCAATTTGAAACTTAACTAAAAAATGACTAAGAACTAGAAAAATGATAGTTTGGAAATTAAAAGATGGATGAAGATATAAAACATGTCTTTTTACTAGTCTAAGTAGTACTATAGGATGCTAAGAAAAGTGAGAGAGGCATTTCTTTGTTAGCCCTATAAAGAAGGTTTTCTCATCAAATGTAACAAAAACAAATTCTTTTCTTTCTTGAACCTTATTCAAAAGAAAAATCAAGCAGAAAAAACTTGTATAAATTAAATTGTCTTTAAACTAAGGAATCAAATACAAAGAATGCTAGTAATTTGAAACTTAACTAAAAAATGAGTAAGAACTAGAAAAATGATAGTTTGGAAATTAAAAGATGGATGAAGATATAAAACATGTATTTTTACTAGTCTAAGTAGTACTATAGGATGCTAAGAAAAGTGAGAGAGGCATTTCTTTGTTAGCCCTAAAAAGAAGGTTTTCTCGTCAAATGTGACAAAAACAAATTCTTTTCTTTCTTGAACCTTATTCAAAAGAAAAATCAAGAAGAAAAAACTTGTATAAATTAAATTGCCTTTCAATTTGGAAAAAAATATTACATACATTATATTAGAATTTTTCGTAAGAAGTTCTTTGCTTTTAGAGTGCCTCTTTAAAAGAAAAGACCACGGGAAAGGGTCTTACTTTGGTGCTTAACTCTTAGAGAATATTAAATTCAAATAAATTGGAAAGTCATGAGAAATTCTAGGGAATCCATCTTTCATTTCATGATTTATCATCCTCAAATTTCAACTTCCATAAAACAAACCCACTAAGCCAAAAGCCTTGGAACCCAAATTTCTCCATTTGGATACTTAGGGTTTCATTCCAAGATTCAAAGAGTGAGTGTGTGTGTGTTAGGTGGGGGGGGGGGGGGGCGGAATAAAAATAAAGATATGAAAATTAAAGAAAATATTTTATGAAATTTAATTTAAGAAAAACTAATTCTCTTATAGGGTTGAGATTTCAACTTTCACATCAAGGGATAATTGAAGATTCCACATATTCTCTTTTTGCAAAGGAAAGAGAGCATTCTTATTGTCAATTTAAAAGCACAATGAGAATTCCATTAGAAAACCCCTTTAGAAATTCCATAATTCTAATTAGAAATCTTATTTTATCTTTTCAAAGAAAGAAAGAAAGAGGATAAAAAATATGGTAATTGGTTTTCAAAAAATCTTTTGATTCAATGTCATTACCTTTCATATTAGATTCTTAAAATTAAGTCCTTCCTTTATTATATTTATATTTTAGATAGAATACTTAGTATTAGATAATCTTCTTAGTTTTTTAAGTTCAATCATTTCTAAAATTAAACTTTTATATTACCCATTTTTTGAGAAAATAATTGTAGTTTTGATTTACTTCTTGAGTTATATAAAAATAGATTGTGGGTTTGATTTTTGGAATTAAATAATTGCACTATTATAGTTCTATTTAGCATAGAATGCGTAGGATTAGATAATCTACCTAATTTTTAAAGTTTAATAATTTCTTAGACTTGGATTAGAGTAATCCTAGCCTACAATTAGGAAAATCGACTTATAATTTCTAATGGTTTTAAACTTCTTATAAAAGTTTACTTAGATGTTAATCTCAATTTGAAAAAAAAATAGAGTTATCCCTAGAATATTCTTTTGTTTCTATGTTATTTATCTTACACATTAGATTCTTGGAATTAAATCCTTGCATCTCCTCTTTGGGTGAGTAACACATCAGAGGAAGAAAGAGTTGTTTGGCTTGGCTTTGTGAAGGAGTAGCTCTTAAAGCGCTACTTTGGTGCATGACATCAAGGGATTGCTAGGCATTCATCTTCTATGTGGGGAAGTTTGTTTAATTTTCTTTTATTTTTGTCATGTTATTGTAATGTACAAAAGACTTAAATTCAATCACCTACGTACTTAATAAGGGGTAGCCTAAGCTTGACTATAACAACCAAGACATAAGCTATTTAGGTTATAGTGTCCATCTGTTGAGGCTTGGATACTTTATGTAAGTAGCATATAAGTAACATGTGTTCTTCACTCGAGGATTCTTTGACATCTTACACATACGAAAATAGGAGGAGACCTCTTTTGGAGAGACGTCTGGGTTTTAGAGGTAGCAGAGA
Organism: Warburgia ugandensis; assembly: GCA_035236585.1. Classification (NCBI taxonomy): domain Eukaryota; kingdom Viridiplantae; phylum Streptophyta; class Magnoliopsida; order Canellales; family Canellaceae; genus Warburgia; species Warburgia ugandensis. The sequence continues at coordinate 8,342,347 of CP141136.1, forward strand.
GACGTCAAGGTCAGTTCCTAAACTTATATCTGAGAATTTTCCCCCATCTGTACTCGATATACCAACTTTAGTAGTAAAGGGCTAATGGTCCTGCTATAATCAATCACTAGAGAAAATCCAAATAACTGGTTTTTTGAGGCCCTGAAGGTTCTAACATATCCTATGCTTTATTTGGGTTGATGAGTTCGACCCACATGCACATTCTCATATACTTGTTGTAGGGCTCATGTGAACAGTGTGAGGTCAACACCTGTGTGCTCATGATCTCTCATCTTGTCTGCACCTCTTGCCTTACCTATAGTTTTTCCATTGATGATGGTTCTTGAAACTGGTCTTTACTCTTATTTTAATAGAGTAAACCACGAAATTTGTGCTGAAAGTTTGCTAAAATTTTGAAGTGTTTTCAGAAAATTGTGCTGATACATCACAAGTTTGCTATGATTTTGAAGTGCTTTCATCAAATTATGCTGACACTTCATAAACCTTGCCATCAATAAATTATGCCTACACCTTACGAACATGACTATGCTTTTAAATTGCTTTCAGCCTCATAAACGTTGCTATCATTTTGAAGTGCTTTCAACAAATTGTGTTGACAAATCATTAACCTCGCTATGATTTTAAAGTGCTTTCAGCATTATGCCAACACCTCACAAAAATTGTTATGATTTTGAAGTACTATGAGCAATTTGTGTTGAGCTTAAATCATGCTAACACTTGCAAACATTTCTTTTGCAGTATCTCTCAATCTGTCATCCCTGCAGTTAATAGTTCAACAGAACATCAATGTGCGAACTTAGCTCAATTCATTTTGGCTAAAATAAAGAGAAGGGCAATTGAAGTACATAAAAATCCCGTAATTTGGATCATACAAAGTCTTGCTTTCCATCATATTGAATTCAATGACAACAAGAATGAGTTAGAACCTGCATTTTGGATACGCGTCAAAAGATCCTGGCAAGTATCCATGTCAAGATTCATGATTTACCATAAAAAACTTTCAACAAGGGCAGCTCTGGTGCACGAAGTTCCCGGGCTTCGGGGAAGGGGCAAACCACAAGAGTTAATAGTATGCAGTCTTTCCTTGCATTTTGCAAGAAGCTTTTGTGACCTTAAGGTCATACTATGACAATTCTACCATTGAGCCAAGTCTCCCCTTCAACCTTTGAGATCATGGACTTAAGACATGGAACTAGCATCTTGCAAAAATGCAAAGTAAAATTACATACTATGGACCCTTGGAGGCCACCCACCCCTTCCTTGAACTCTGCCTAGATGGGAGCTTCATGCGGTGGGGCTACCATAAAAAACTTTCAATATAGTTACAAATTCTTCAAAATCAAATTTCACGAAAGCCCATTAAAATCACTGACTATTAGTTTTCAAGAGCATTACTTGCTCAAGTGGAGAGGATCTGCAGATATTTAATGAGCAATGACCCGCCGCAACGCTATGTTCTTGCGGAAATAACATAAGGGAAGGTCACCTTTCTATGCTTGCATGTTACTAAAAGGGCAGTTCTGGTGCACGAAGTTCTTGTCTATGCGGAGTCTAAGAAAAGGGCAGATCACAAGTGCCTAAATATACATTTTTACCTTGCATTTTGTAAAAGGCTATTTCTACGTCTTAAACCTATGACCTCAAGGTGACTGGACGACAACTTTCTATGCTTGGATGTTAATGAACGGAAGAATGGACTTTTGGCCGAGTCCAAGTAAATGTCCTTTCCAGAGACAGAGTAACGCTGCATTAACTCCCGACGTTTGAATGTTTTTCATCGATCTCAGCCGTTAATACGATGCTTTCATTGTCAGTTTCAACGGTCTGGACTTGACAGATGTCCCTTTTCGTTTGTATTCAGCTCTGTCACTTGCTACTTAACCAAACCAGACAATGATGGAGCTCCTTTAGCTCTTACGAAGCAAAGAGGGAGATAAGAACGACGTAGCAGCGAGAGAGATGCTGAGAGCTGCCGGAAAGAAATTGCTGCGGATAGGGTTAGGGCAAGAATCGCCAAAGCCCATCCCTGCACTCGCCCGCTTCTACCACGAGCGAGTCGTCGATCACTACAACAACCCTCGCAACGTTGGATCCTTCGACAAGAATGATCCCACCGTCGGTACGGGCCTCGTCGGAGCTCCCGCATGTGGCGATGTCATGAAGCTGCAGATTAAGGTCGACCCAGGGACCGGAAAAGTCGTTGATGCCCGCTTCAAGACCTTCGGATGCGGATCCGCCATTGCCTCTTCTTCAGTTGGTCAGTAATTATCCAATACGAGCTACTTCCTGGCTGATAATTCCATTTCGTGATTTTTTTTCTGTGGATATTTTATTGTAATCTGATAGCTGCCTTGGACGAAGTTGGGTTTTCTTCTTCTTTTTAATTTAATTTTTGGGAAATTTGGGTTTTTTGTGTTGAAGGATGGAATATCCAGTGGCGTTTGTTTTATATTTTATATTTTATATTTCTATTATATCTTATATCACGTAACTTTTACCAAAGGTTTATGTTCTACGGTTTTGCTCGTTTTCTTTCTATTTTTAAAATTTTTTTCCTTTTCTTTTTTGGATTTTGATGATGAAATTTGTCGAGTATTATACTTGTATTGGTGCATTGGATTCTATTCATTCTTCTTGAAATTGACAGCATGATGGAAGAATATGCGTGTTATCAGAGGCGAAATTTTGGTTATTAAGATTCAGACATGAGTCGACACTGATAAGCTATACTCAATTCAATTGAATGGTTTTACGATTTAATCTTTTATTTTCTAAATCCACCCGTGTTGAAGTCCTTGTATGGTGAACGCTCTCTGGCTGATGCTTCTATGTCTTGTATTGTATTGACGAACCAGGTTGATCCTGACATCTTACACACTGCTTTCTTCAACTGGAAAATGCAATATAGTTGTTCCTTTTCAGCATTATGTTCTTAATATCATTTCAACTAGGCTCAGCTCCATCGTGCAGTCAGTTTTTTTATTTCTTCCATTTACAGTGAACCTAGATTTTCTTAGTGCTGTGAATTATAAAGACTGTTGGTTATAATTCTTCTTGTAGGTCTTTGTAGATTAAGACAACTTTTAGGTTCAAATTAGATATTTCTTAGTTCAGTACTCTTATGCACAGCTCTCTTGGATTTAATTTGCAGTTAATTATATCTTACAGATAAATTTCTAACAGCTTGTGCCTGTACTTGATAGTGGGAATATCTTACTGTTATATTTTCCATATTGTGTACCTGTTCTTGTTCGGTATTTTTCGGTCATTAGTAGAAGGTAGAGACTGGCCGACCCCTAATCGGGATAAGGTCTTAATGATGATGAGTAGAAGATAGAGACTGATGTTCTACGTACTTTGTGTGACAGGATGGCCAATTTCCATTATTATATAACCAATGGCGATGATTTAATACTTTCTGAAAATCCAACTGCTTACTGGGTCCTTTTAGTGTCTAGAATTAGTAATGGAAGTTACAAGTAACTTGGACCGTGAAACTACTTAAAACAGTGGTTAGGGTTGACAAAATGCATATCTTTGCAGTGGTCTCAGATGATGAAATGGATATGAGGCTAATGCTGCATCAGTTGGCAACAAGGTGTTCTAATATGCAGTATGATTCAATAGGGGTCCTTTTAGTCAGTACAATTAGTAATGGAAGCAACCAGTAGAATGGAGGAAGAAACTACTTAAAACAGTGGAGGGTTGAAAATTTATATATCTTGTCATAGACTTAGATGCTGAGATGGGTATTTGGGTTATGCAGCTCTAGTGGCCAACAAGGTGTTCCAATATGCCATATGATTACATACAATAGAAACATGAGATTCCAACTTTTTTCTTTGTTTGGTTTTTTTTTTTTTTTTGGGTGTTTGGGGGGTGGGGGGGGGTGTTCCTTGGGTAAAAAAATTCAGTTCTATTCCACAGACTTTGTTCAGTTTATCATGATCTCCAGAATTAATCAACAACTTGTAAATTAAAGCAAGAAGGGGATCCTTGGTAACGGTTGAGTTGTCACCATGTGACCTGGAGGTCATGGTTTCGTAGTGTGGAAACAGCCTCTTGCAAAAATGCAAGGTAAGGCTAATTACTATAGACCCTTTGTGGTCCGCCCCTATGTAGTTAAAGGCGCTCCTAGGCGCAAGTCGAAAGTTGTGCGCCTGGGAGAGTGCAAGTCGTAGAGGAATAGAGGTGCGGTCGCCTAGGTGCGCGCCTGGAGCCTCCTTTGAGGCACGTCTCCGACTCCATGCGCAGACTGTTCAGTCGATAACTTATAAACTTCTAAATTTTTTTTCGTTTTTCATCTTCCAACCTTAATTTCGATATTCCAAACTACTGAGAAGGTGAAAACGACCATTCCTCTTCGTTCTTTCGCAGATCTAAGCAAAAAAATGTATGGATTTACGAATCTTGGCATTTCTTTACAATTTTTGTAAAAAACAGTACCGTTTTTTCAAATTTTTGGTTTTTTCTTTACTATTTTCCATAGATCTTGATGGGTTCTAATTCTATATGTATAAAAAAAACATTCCATTTGAGTTTTATACTTCTTTGCTCTAGATTTGAGTTTGTTTTTAGGTTTTTTACTGTTTTTTTGAAAAAATCAGTTACGAAAATATAAAAAAGTCTTCGTTTTTTTTTCGTATTTCTTCATTGAAACGTATTTCTATCCACATATATAGCTTTCGCATGCTTGTGTCTTCATGTGTGATAATTTTTTTTATCTTTTTTTTGTATTTTAGGGTTTTTTTTCCAAAAATAAAAGTTATGAAAATTAGATTTTATTTTTTATAAGTTAATACCTATTCCTATCCACATATATAGCTTTCCCACGCTTGTATCTTCATGTGTGATCATTTTTTTAAAATTTTCAGAAAATAACAGTTACAGAAACTGGAAAAAGAGAGAGTTTTTTTTAATATTTATTAGTTAAAACCTATTCCTATCCACATATATAGCTTTCCCATGCTTGTGTCTTCATGTGTGATGTATTTTTCATGCTTTTATTGTATTTTAGTGTTTTTTTTTTTTTTTTTCAAAATTTCCAAAAATAACAATTACAGAAATTGGAAAAAAATTGTTTTTATATTTATTAGTTAAAACGTATTCCTATTTACATATATAGCTTTCCCATGCTCGCGTCTTCATGTGTGATGTATTTTTCATGTTGTTTTTGTATTTTAGGATTATTATTTTTTACAATTTTTCTGAAAATACTAGTTACAAAAATTGGAAAAGAGTTGTTTTTTTTTTTTTATATTTATTAGTTGTGGACGTTAAAAGATGGGTATAAATTATGGTATGTAGGAAAGGAAAATAACAAAAATAGCGTAGAAATAATAGTGGATAAGGAATTAAAGGATAAAGTTGTGGACGTTAAAAGAATCAGTGATAGAATTATAATAATAAAAATTGTTCCACAAGAACAGATTATAAATGTTATAAGTGCATACGCACCACAAATAGGGTTACAAGATATAATCAAGAGACAGTTTTGGAAAGATATGAAGGGAGTTATACAAGAAATTCCCAACACTGAGGGGATATTTATAGGAGCAGACTTAAATGACCATGTAGGAAAAGATAAGGAAGGATATGATAGAATACATGGAGGGTATGGTATAGGTGAACGAAATGAGATGGGGAGAATATCCTTGATTTTGCTTTATCATATAACCTGTCCATTGCAAATACTCTTTAAGAAGAGGGATGAACACTTAATAACCTTTAAAAGTGGATTTCATAAAAGCCAAATAGACTTTTTTCTACTTAGGAATAATGAACGATCTATATGCAAGGATTGTAAGGTAATACCTAGTGAGAGTTTAACCTCACAACATAGGTTAATGGTTATGGATATCCATATTAAAAGATGGAGTAAAAGAACTGAACTTAATACACATACAAAAACTAATTGGTGGAACTTAAAAGGAGAGAAAATAACCTCATTCAAAAATAAGTTGATGGTAGAAGGAAATTGAAACTATGAAACAGAAGTAAATACCATGTGAACTAATATGGCTGAGTGCATTAAGAAAGTGGCAAAAGATGTCTTAGGAGTATCTAAAGGTAAAAGTCTATTAGCAAAGGAAACATGATGGTGGAGTGAAACAGTGCAAAAAGTTATTAAAGAAAAACGGATGTGTTTTAAAACTTGGCAGAAGATTAGAAATAATGAAAACTATGAACAATATAAGAATGCTAAAAACGCTACTAAGAGAATAGTGAGGCTAAACTTAACGCATATGATGAGCTCTATAATAAATTGGAACAAGAGAAGGTGAGAAAGATGTGTTTAAACTTGCAAAAGTAAGAGAACAAAAGGATAAGGACTTAGATCATGTTAGGTGTATTAGAAGCGATAATCAAAGGGTATTAGTCAAAGAAGATGAGATCAAACAAAGGTGGGAAACATGCTTTCAAAAATTATTAAATGACAATGGCTCTGGGAATATAGGGATTGAAAATAATATTAATCTAAATAACATTGGATATTATAGATATGAACGTAGGATTAGAATACCTGAAGTAAAAGAGGCCTTGAAAAAGATGAAATCAAGAAAGGCCATGGGTCCTGATGGTGTACCAATAGAGGTTTGGAAGCATATGGGAGATATTGGGGTAGTTTGGTTGACCAAGTTGTTTAACAAGATTATAAAATCAAAGAAAATGCTTGATGAGTAGAGGAAAAGCTCTATTGTACCAATCTATAAGAATAAAGGTGACATTCAGAGCTGCATTAATTATCGAGGGATCAAACTTATGAGCCACACCATGAAACTTTTTGAAAGAGTAATTGAGAAGATGCTACGACATGAAACAAATGTATCGGACAATCAGTTTGGTTTCATGCCTGGGAGGTCTACCATGGAAGCTATTTTCTTGCTAAGACAATTAATAGAGAAATATAGGGAGAGGAGGAAAGACCTACATATAGTCTTTATCAATTTAGAGAAAGCTTATGATAGAGTCCTTAGAGAGTTAATATGGAGGGTGTTGGGTGGTAAGGGGGTTTCTGAGGGGTATATAGACATAATTAAAGATATTTATGAGGGAGCGGTAACAAATGTTAAGACCACTAGTGGCGTGACTGGTGATTTTCGTGTCACTATAGGATTACACCAAGGATCGGCATTGAGTCCATACCTCTTCACATTAGTTATGGACGAGTTAACAAAACATTTGCATGAGGAGATCCCCTGGTGCATGCTATTTGCAGATGATAGTCTTACTTGATGAGACAAAGGAAGGTGTAAACATAAAGCTAGAGTTATGGAGAGAAGTATTAGAATCTGAAGGATTTAAAATTAGCCGAATTAAGACAGAATATATGGAATGTAATTTTAGCAAGGAGAGTAGGCGTGGAACACTAGTCAAGATTGATAACCAAGAAGTCCCCATGAAAAACCTCTTTCGGTACTTAGGATCATTGATTCATGAGAGTGGAGAGATTGAGAGGGAGGTTACTCAGAGAATCCAAACAGGTTGGAACAAATAGAGATGTGCATCTGGAGTTTTATGTGATAGGCGGGTGCCACTCAAACTAAAAGGAAAATTCTATAGGATGGTCATAAGGCCGGCCATGCTCTATAGATCATAATGTTGGGCAGTTAAGGAATATCATGCTCATAAGATGAGCGTCGCAAAAATGAGGATGTTGAGATGGATGAGTGGTAAGACAAGAGATGACAGAATTAGAAATGAAAATATTAGAGGAAATTTAGGGGTAGCACCAATAGGTAATAAGATGAGGAAGATTAGACTTAGATAGTTTGGACATGTCCAAAGGAGACCAACAACGGCACCAGTTCGAAGGAGTGAGGCAATACAAGTAGAAGGCTCTAAAAGGGCAAGGGGAAGGCCCAAAAGAACGTGGATGGAAGTGGGGAGGAAAGATTTAAAAACTTTTGGACTAAATGAAACCATGGTATTTAATAGAGTGGAATGGAGGAATAAGATTCATGTGGCTGACCCCTAATTGGGATAAGGTCTGGATGATGATGATGATATATTTATTAGTTAAAACATATGTCTATCAACATATATAGCTTTCCCATTGAATTATCTGGTATACATTCAATATAATCAACGTCTCCGCCATTGACATGATGATTGTTTGAGATCTCAAACATATACAGATCCAATTGTATTGAAAGAGGTTGATGATAGTGACGGTGGATCATTGAAGCAGATGCTGAGGATGACCTCGTCCATTTAGATGATAGCCTCACATGGGGTGATATTGAGTGTGCTATGGGATCTAGTTCACGTGTTGCTCCTCCCATTAGACAGTGTTAGGGGCAAAGGAGGCAGAGGAATATGTCTTAAGTACTTGTAGAACCAAAGGAGGAAATTAGTTCTGAGGAGGACACTAAAGAGTTGCAAGGCCAGGGTAGTAGTCTTGCTGGATATGTCGTGGATTATGATAGCTCTGATGATAATTTGAACCCTAATCCTGAAGATCCCTCTAGAGATGACTGAAGTGAATAGTCTTGATTCTTAAACTCTTAAAAGTTATTTTACTTGATTAATTATGCTTATGTATTATTTTGTTCATAAAAAGTTTCATGTTTAGATAATATTTCATAATAAGATTATGTTTCTATTTTTTAATACTTTTTAGAATTTTTTAGGAATTTACTAATGATTTTTAGCATTTTTAGCTATTTTTTAATTATTAAATACATAATTTTGCCCCTCATGATTCAGGCGCACGCCTAGGCATCCCAGGCTCCAAGTACTCCCCTTTGCGCCTCAGTGCGCCTCGTGCCTCTAACTACATACATCCACCCCTTCCTCGGACCCTGCATACACTGGAGTTTTGTGCATTGGGCTGCCCTTTTCTTTTCAGTTTTCTTTTTTGGTAAATTAAAGCACATACAAAGTACTTAGTGCACTTGACAGTTGAGATGGAACTCGAGCATGCATTATGCATGGGTCAATTACCATCAGTTTATATATATATATATATATATATATATATATATATATATGAGAGGATTTAAAGCTAGAGTTTTGTATAGCCAGTGGCAATGCCTTGTACTACCAACTTCTTACTGGGTTCTTCAAGTTAGTCGAGTTAGTAATGGAAGTAGTTAGTAAAATGAGCCAAGGTACTATTAAAACAGCTGTGAAGGTTGAAGAAATGTATATGCTACAGCTGTGAAGGTTGAAGAAATGTATATGCTGCCATATTGTTAGATGATGAGATTGATATGATGATTGTGTAGCATCAACCACCAACAAGGTGTTCTAGTATGTAGTATGATTCAATAGGCATCCTTTTTACTCAGTACAATCAGCAATGGAAGTAGTCAGCAAAAGACATGGTTCTCTCAAGGGCCCTAGTATACTCTACTTGTTTGCCTGTGTAGGTTTGGGGTACAATCAGTTCACTGGGAGGATCACCCTCCCAATTCGAAGTTTTTTCCAGAAAGTTGCAACCTTGTTGACTATGACAAGCTAGATAAACCCCTTAAGGAATTAGAAAGCCTAGTATACTGTGATGTGTGATTTGATCTAAATTATGATTTTACAGATTCGGTATGAGAAATTGTCATGTCATCCCATTCAATCCGATTGGGATGCCCCTGGCTCTGACATGTCTCTTGGGAGAGGAAGAAGAACATAAAGCTCAGAATTATGGGCGTATTCAATACTTCCAAATGAAAGGGGAGTTGATCCATGGTCGATTCTGTAACAGATAAATAGGAATTGCCAGGGTTACCTCGTGAAAAAAGATGGACAAAAAACTGCTTAAATTAGTGGTTAGCTTTGAAAATATGCACATCTTGTCATAGTCTCAAATGATGAGATGGATATGAGGATAATGCAGCATCAGTAGTTAGCAGGGTGTTCTAGTATGCAGTTTGATTAAATAGCCTAGAAACCTGAGTTCTCATGCTCCTTTTTCCTTGTAAGTTTTCTAGGACAAAAAAGTTTCTAGTCTGCTAGATTTTAGCCATATCAGTTAAGTTTTTCAGTTTATCTTGATCTCCAGAAGTACTCAACCAATTGAAAAATCAAAGCACATACCAAATCACTAGTGGGCTTTACAGTTGACTTGGAATTTGAGCGTACATGATGTCTTGCTGTGGTGGTGATGGAAAAGAAGGTGTTCTTCCTTATTCCTGGTGAATTAGGAGTGTCAGGGTCTATTTTTCGACATCTAGATGTTGTCTGTATTTACCCTCTGGTGTTTTCAGTAAGAATGAAAACTGATTTCTCTTGTTTGAATCTTTTATTTGCAGCAACTGAATGGGTGAAGGGAAAAACGATGGAGGATGTGGCATCCATCAAGAATGTGTAAGTTTACAACTGCAATTTCTTTTAATTGATAAGGCTTTTTTATTTTTTATTACCTCTTGGGTCTACTTCACATCTGATGATTTAGTTAAGGTTCCTCTCTTGCATGAATTATGATGTAATCATGTTCGATTTTGCTTCAGCAGTAACTGAGAAAATGGCTTCTTGAGGAAGCTGCAATTTTTGTTAAAGATGATTTTTAATTTAGTATTTTCATGACCTGTTACTAGAGCTACGTCTATGTATGAGAATTTTGTGTCAACTTCAGCACCTTTCGTTGGAGGAAAGGGAAGGACAAGAAGAATGACTCCACAGCTTAAGCACTGATTATTCATTCCATAGATGCAACTTAAGCATTATGTGTTGGAAGATACAGCTAAGGTAGATACTTGGTGGAAACATTTGGCTGCAATATGGAATTTGAATATGGACTTCTCCGGCAAAAACTCTTTTCTTTTCCTTTCTATCCCTCCCATTTTCTTTGATACCATTTGATTTGAAAATACACTATTACTGTGGCAGAGTTTGATCCATGCAGGAGCTTTTCCCTGCATATTATTTTTTCATTCATCTTATGTCTATCCAAATTTATTTGTTTACGATAGGAGGAGAGTGGTCGTACTAATACGTATTATGTTTGCATCATATCCAAAGGACTTTCCATGAAGAATCTCAAAGGTTGTCCGATTTCTGAGCTGGTTTTGCTGTTGAAGAGAGATCGATTCTCAGTTGGATCTAGATCTTGATTTAATGGCTTTTGCAAGGAATGTAGATGTAGTTTTGTAAACAATACATCCATTTTGACCTCCATGTCAGTGCTAGTTTGATTTAATAATATTGAACGACGCTTTACAAGATGGTAGAAGTTTACAGGCAAGCAAGTGGTTGCATCTTGCTAAGTGCCTAGGGCTGCCGGTGGATCAGATACCATCAATCCGTGTCCATTTCAATAAATTTCATCTGTCCAAATTTGGATATTAGTTTGGATTTTCACAATTTTTTCCATTTGGTTTGTTCTGATATCCATTCTGTTTGGTTCCACTAACCTTTTTTTTAAAAGCAAAAACTTAGGTTCTTGATATTTGGGTAGCCTGCGAGTATGTGTGTATAGAATCTTTGAAAAGAAAAATGTACAAGTCATTTGGACACCTAATGTTTCTATGAGGAGAATCACTACTATGTACCCTTAAAAGAAAATTAAAGCAACCCAATAACTTGTTATGACTATAGCTAGACGTCAGACCTAGAAGACAATTGCAACTTTTTTCCGTCTTTTGATAAACCATGAGGAATTCATTGATTATAGAAGCTCGGCTACATGGTACATAGTCTTTTCTTGCCTGATTACAATACTTTGGATCTTGTACATGACTAAGTTAAAGAACACAATCTGGAAACTAAAGTTGTAGTAACTACGTAAGTTGGACATCAAAACTGTGAAGAATCGAATTAGCATAGAGAGAGCACAAACAGCCTCTTGCAAAATGCAAGGTAAGGCTGTGTACTTTAGGCCCTTGTGGTCCACCCCTTCCCCAGACCCCGCATAGGTGGGAGCTTTGTTCACTGGGGCTGCCCCCTTTTAGAGCACAAACAAGGCTAATAGCTATGGCTATATCAGATCACTATCTTGATACTTGATACAATCAAACATGTAAATCAATTCCAACAAGTAGATTGTAACCCAAAGAATCACAGGAACATAGACCATTCTTTATCTGCATAAGAAGTAGATAATTAAATTGAATTTGAAAGAAACAAATATCATAACTGCACCAATATCGAACAAAATAAATCACTCATAATACAAAATTCAAATGAGTAAAGAAAAAAGGATGAGTGGGACGAAATACAGAATGTACTAGTTGCAAATTCAGCTATTTTCATTTTTTATTTTTTCCTGCAAAAATCTAACAGTTGGCCAGTTAACTTTAATTCCCTTTTATTTTTTACTTTTTTACATTTGATATCATCATCATCATCATCATCATCATCATCATCATCATCATCATCATCATCAAGACCTTATCCCAATTAGGGGTCGGCCACATGAATCTTATTCCTCCATTCCACTCTATTAAATACCATGTCTTCATTTAGTCCCAAAGTTTTTAAACCTTTCCTCACCACTTCTATCCACGTTCTTTTGGGCCTTCCTCTTGCCCTTTTAAAACTTTCTACTTGTATTGCCTCACTTCTTCTAACCGGTGCCGTTGTTAGTCTCCTTTGAACATGTCCAAACCATTTAAGTCTAGTCTCCCTCATCTTATTACCTACTCGTGCTATCCCTAAATTTCTTTGAATATTTTCAGTTCGAATTCTATCTTTTCTTATCTTACCACTCATCCATCTCAACATCCTCATTTCTGCGACCCTCATCCTATGAGTATGATGTTCCTTAACTGCCCAACATTCTGATCCATAGAGCATGGCCGACCTTATGGCCATCCTATAGAATTTTCCTTTTAGTTTGAGTGGCACTCGTCCATCACACAAAACTCTAGTTGCACATCTCCATTTATTCCAACCCGCTTGAATTCTCTGGATAACCTCCCTCTCAATCTCTCTATTCTCATGAATTATTGATCCTAAGTACCGAAAGTGGTCTTTGACGGGGACTTCTTGGTTATCAATTTTGATTGGTGTTCTACTCCTACTCTCCTTGCTAAAATTACATTCTATATATTCTGTCTTAATTTGACTAATTTTAAATCCTTCAGATTCTAATGCTTCTCTCCATAATTCTAGCTTTATGTTTACACCCTCCCTTGTCTCATCAAGTAGTACTATATCATCTGCAAATAACATGCACCAAGGAATCTCCTCGTGCAGATGTTTTGTTAGCTCATCCATAACCAATGTGAAAAGGTATGGACTCAATGCCGATCCTTGGTGTAATCTTATAGTGACAGGAAAATCAGCAGTCACACCACTAGTGGTCTTAACATTTGTTACCGCTCCCTCATACATATCTTTAATTATGTCTATATATCCTTGCGCAACCCCTTTACCACCCAACACTCTCCATATTAACTCTCTATGGACTCTATCATAAGCTTTCTCTAAATCGATAAAGACCATGTGGAGGTCTTTCCTCCTCTCCCTATATTTCTCTACTAATTGTCTTAGTAAGAAAATAGCCTCCATGGTAGACCTCCCAGGAATGAAACCAAACTGATTCTCTGATACACTTGTTTCATGATGCAGCCTCTTCTCAATCACTCTTTCAAAAAGTTTCATAGTGTGACTCATAAGTTTGATCCCTCTATAATTAGTGCAGCTCTGTATGTCTCTTTTATTCTTATAAATTGGTACAATAGAGCTTTTCCTCCACTCATCAAGCATTTTCTTTGATTTTATAATCTTGTTAAACAACTTGGTCAACCAAACTACCCCAATGTCTCCCATATGCTTCCAAACCTCTATTGGTATACCATCAGGACCCATGGCCTTTCCTGATTTCATCTTTTTCAAGGCCTCTTTTACTTCAGGTATTCTAATCCTACGTTCATACCTATAATATCCAATGTTATTTTGATTTATAGTATTTTCAATCCCTATATTTTTAGGGCCATTGTCATTTAACAATTTTTGAAAGCATGTTTCCCACCTTTGTTTGATCTCATCATCTTTGACTAATACCCTTTGATCATCACTTCTAATACACCTAACATGATCTAAGTCCTTACCCTTCTGTTCTCTTACTTTTGCAAGTTTAAAAACATCTTTCTCACCTTCTCTTGTTCTAATTTATTATAGAGCTCATCATATGCGTTAAGTTTAGCCTCACTTACTATTCTCTTAGTAGCGTTTTTAGCATTCTTATATTGTTCATAGTTTTCATTATTTCTAATCTTTTGCCAAGCTTTAAAACACATCCGTTTTTCTTTAATAACTTTTTGTACTGTTTCACTCCACCACCATGTTTCCTTTGCTAATAGACTTTTACCTTTAGATACTCCTAAGACATCTTTTGCCACTTTCTTAATGCACTCAGCCATATTAGTTCACATGGTATTTACTTCTGTTTCATAGTTTCAATTTCCTTCTACCATCAACTTATTTTTGAATGAGGTTATTTTCTCTCCTTTTAAGTTCCACCAGTTAGTTGTTGTATGTGTATTAAGTTCAGTTCTTTTACTCCATCTTTTAATATGGATATCCATAACCATTAACCTATGTTGTGAGGTTAAACTCTCACTAGGTATTACCTTACAATTCTTGCATATAGATCATTCATTATTCCTAAGTAGAAAAAAGTATATTTGGCTTTTATGAAATCCACTTTTAAAGGTTATTAAGTATTCATCCCTCTTCTTAAAGAGTGTATTTGCAATAGACAGGTTATATGATAAAGCAAAATCGAGGATATTCTCCCCATCTCATTTCGTTCACCTATGCCATACTTTCCGTGTATTCTATCATATCCTTCCTTATCTTTTCTTACATGGTCATTTAAGTCTGCTCCTATAAATATCCCCTCAGTGTTGGGAATTTGTTGTATAACTCCCTGCATATCTTTCCAAAACTGTCTCTTGATTATATCTTGTAACCCTAATTGTGGTGCGTATGCACTTATAACATTTATAATCTGTTCTTGTAGAATAATTTTTATTATTATAATTCTATCACTGATTCTTTTAACGTCCACAACTTTATCCTTTAATTCCTTATCCGCTATTATTCGTACGCAATTTTTGTTATTTTTCTTTCCTACGTACCATAATTTATACGCATCTATTTCTCTTGCTTTAGCCCCTTTCCACTTGGTTTCTTGGATACAAGTGATGTTGACTCTCCTATGTTTCATCGCGTCTACTAACTCCAAACTCTTGCCAGTTAGTGTCCCTATATTCTATGTGGCGATACGAATCTTATGTTCTAGTGATACCCTATTTACTATTGCCTTTCTTGACCTCCATGGTATGAACCTATGTCCACTTTTCACTGCACCTGGGTTCTAATGCAGCGTGTCGCTTCCGAGGGGACGCTCTAACAGCCCTTGCCCATTTTTCACTACACTCGGGATTTGATGTAGCGCGTCGCTTTTGGGAGAATGCCCTAGCAGCCCTTGCCTATTTTTCACTGCACCCGGGATCCGATGCATCACGTCGCTTCTAGGAGAACGCCCTAGCAGCCCTTGACTATTTTTCACTGCACCCGGGATCCGATGCAGCTCGTCGCTTATGGGGAACGCCCTAGCTTGAGGGAATGTCTGTTTTCGATTCATGTCATATTTGGGTTGCCGTATTTCTTAAAAGCTGGAAATGATTTTCATTTCTTCCTTACAAACTAATATACATTCATTTGCAAGCAAAAGGAAATAGCAAAACTATCTTCAGCTTCACCCTTGCCGGCTGGCTACCTGACACAAGGGTTGCCATATTTAAGAAGAGGGAGATGATTTTCATTTCTTCCTCACAAACTAATACACAAATGCATATTCATGTGTAAGAAAGAAATAAAAAAATCATCTTCAACTTCTCCCCTGCCGGTTGGCACCTGACGCAGGACCCTCCTTTTTCATTCGGGCTTGGGACCGTCATTGGCGGAGTTACTCTTTTACATTTGATATATCAAATGATAAATCTGCTTCTCAATAATACAAAAGTAAAATACAAATTCAGGAGCATTTTAGTTCCATAAAAAATTGTATTTTGCATCTGATAATCCATGAATTTGAGGCCTCATTCCATATCCATTCCAAAATAAAACGAATATTAAAAATCAATTCAGTATCCATTCCACAGATTGGATTTCCATTCCATTTCCTACACTTGAGAATCGAATAAGTTCTGATAGTGGATAATCCATTCTGATTGGCAGCCGTATGGGTGCCCATATTATACAAGCTTCCAGGAAATTATGCAGGACATGCATCAGTCACTGTGGGTCTTCCCTTACTGAACAGCAGGACAATCACAGTAAATAAATCAAACTATTGCCTTCAAGTTTAATGGCCTTTCTCGTAACCCATGATATGAAGAGGCTTCCTTTGTTTTTTATCCCCTAAATGCTCTTGCTGAATATAAAATTCCACTATCTATCTTGCTTGATATCTCCTGGTATTTCGATGTGACTAGATTTGCTCTCCAATGATTGGCAAGCCTTTTGCTATGCTTGATTTCTCCTGGTAATCATTTATTGGTAGTTAAATTTTTACAAATCTGGGTAATTCCATTTGAATGTCTCAGGTTGATATAGAAATTTCAGCTTTGTACTCAATGACCTACCTTAAAACCTGCATATCTGTGGCAAGTATTGGTCATCTGGCTACATGGGGCTATAACTGTGCAGAGGATGACTGGCAAGAGGAAATGGGAAATATATTTTATTAACTTAATGTTAAATATTAACTGCGATCTTCTATCAAACACTGGATTAAGATTTTAATGGAAGTAAATTTCATCTGGCAATCCCCGGACCATGCATACACGGGAGCTTCGTGCACCGGGGCTGCCCCTTTAAGTGTACAATCTAAGGAGATGACTCAAGGAAAGATCTTCTAGATCAATGGATACTGCCAAATATTGGAGAAGAAACTTTTTATAAGTTGATCAAATGACTGGTTTTGAACTTGATCTAATACTAATGGTTGTTAAACTAGGGCATTGAATTCTTAGCCAAAGATTTCTTTGGTTAATGATATGCCAAATTTCCTTGTAGGATTTGTATATTAGTTTATGCTGACTGTAATTGATTATCTATTTTTCCATTGAATTTTTCTTGCTTCTCTGTGGAAATGTATTGGATTTTTTATGTGCCAAATGTATATTAAATTCTTCTAGTGGGACTTTAGTAGTTTAATGCGCTAAATCACCACCAGTTAGTAGTGTATTTCCTGACCTAGAAAATGGTAGGAAATCATTAAACTGCAAAAACTAAAACAACCAGAGGATCCCCATAACTGTTGCTGGAAGCTAGTGCCTCTGATATGTGAGAAACATAGGCAACATGGTTCTGAGTTTTGTTTCAGAGAATTATTGTCTACTTGCTCCCCTTCTAGGATGGACCTTCCAGCATAAGTTGGCTTTAACTATCTTTAGCTCCTACTTAGTGTTGTGGACTCGCATTGGAAGCTAAGCCCATGACATTAGGCATAGCAATTCTGGACATATCTTATGCCACACATCTTACCTCCTTATCATATCCATTATCTTTTTGAAAACCTGCTCTACTTCTCTTTGCCATCCTGATGTTAGACTGTAGTTACCTTTGCATTGGCTCCATACTCTTCTACCTCTTGGATAATGTTCAACACGCTTTTTACTAATTATTTTCCTCGGACAGAAGGATGCATTAATGCTGTATACAAGTATTTGTTACCTACTCTTCTTGAGATTTTGTGGTCCTTGCTTGGTGCACCAACTTTTCCATGGGCAGTTATGTATTGGATAGGGATTATGGAAGGGGAGCCTTGGCGTAACAGTTGAGTTGTCGTTATGTGACCTTAAGGTCGCAGGTTCAAGGGTGTGGAAACATCCTCTTGCAAAATCCAAGGTAAGGCTGCGTACTATTGATTGTGGTCTGCCCCTTCTCTGGACCCTACATACGCTGAGCTTCGTGCACCGGGGCTGCCCTTTTTTGCTTTGGCTTCTTCATCCATCTATTCGTCACTTGTAGTAAGAAAGTCGGAAATACCTTGTTCCCACTTTTGTCAATCTTTTGTGAGTGAATTTCGTTTCATCTTAAAGGTGGCTTGTATCATAGTTGCACTCAAATGGCTTCTCAGGTGAAATGCTGTTTGAGAATCTTATCTTGTTTGAAATTGCCTAGCAGGCAGAGGGAATAGCATGTTGTATGACGATGCAAAAGAGATATTCTATGTAAATCATCATTATCATCATCATCAAGACCTTATCCCAATTAGGGTTCGGCCACATGTATCTTATTCCTCCATTCCTTTCTATTAAGTACCATGGCTTCATTTAGTTCCAATGTTTTTAAATCTTTCCTCACCACTTCTCTCCAAGTTCTTTTGGGCCTTCCCCTTGCCCATTTAGAACTTTCTACTTTTATTGCCTCACTCCTAACTGGTGCCATTGTTGGTCTCCTTTGAACATGTCCAAATTATCTAAGTCTAATCTTCCTCATCTTGTTACCTATTGGTGCTACCCCTAAATTTCCTCTAATATTTTCATTTCTAATTTTATCCTTTCTTGTCTTACCACTCATCCATCTCAACTTCCTCATTTCTGTGACGCTCATCCTATGAGCATGATGTTCCTTAACTGCCCAACACTCTAATCCATAGAGCATGGCCGGCCTTATAACCATCTTATAGAATTTTCCTTTTAGTTTGAGTAGCACCCGCCTATCACACAAAACTCTAGATGCACATTTCCATTTGTTCCAACCCGCTTGGATTCTCTGGGTAACCTCCCTCTCGATCTCTCCACCTTATTAATCATTGATCCTAAGTACTGAATGTGGTCTTTTACGGGGACTTCTTGGTTATCAATCTTGACTGGTGTTCCACTCATACTACTTTCCTTGCTAAAATTGCATTCCATATATTCTGTCTTAGTTCGGCTAATTTTAAATTCTTTAGATTCTAATGCTTCTCTCCATAACTCTAGCTTTATGTTTACACCCTCCCTTGTCTCATCAAATAAGACTATATCATCTGCAAATAGCATGCACCAAGAAATCTTCTCGTGCAGATGTTTTGTTAACTCATCTATAACCAATGTAAAAAGGAATGGGCTCAATGTTGATCCTGGGTGCAATCCTAGAGTGACAGGAAAATCACCAGCCTCGTCACTAGTGGTCTTAACATTTGTTACCGCTCCCTCATACATATCTTTAATTATGTTTATATACCCTTGCGAAACCCCTTTATCGCCCAATACCCTCCATGTTAACTCTCTAGGGACTTTATCATAAGCTTTTTCTAAGTTGATAAAGACCATGTGGAGGTCTTTCCTCCTGTCCCTATATTTCTCTAGGGACTTTGTCTTAGTAAGAAAATAGCTTCCATGGTAAACCTCCCAGTCATGAAATCAAATTGATTCTTCGATTCACTTGTTTCATGTCGTAGCCTCTTCTCAATCATTCTTTCAAAAAGTTTCATAGTATGGCTCATAAGTTTGATCTCTCGATTATTAGTGCAGCTTTGTACGTCTCTTTAATTCATATAAATTAGTACAATAGAGCTTTTCCTCTACTCATCAGGCATCTTCTTTGATTTTATAATCTTGTTAAACAACTTGGTCAACGAAACTACCCCAATATCTCCCATATGCTTCCAAACCTCTATTGGCATACCATCAGGCACCATAGCCTTTCCTGATTTCAGCTTTTTCAAGGCCTCTTTCACTTCAGGTATTCTAATCCTACGTTCATATCTATAATATCCAATGTTATTTAGATTTATAGTATTTTCAATCCCTATATTCTAAAAGCCATTGTCATTTAACAATTTTTGAAAGTATGTTTCCCACCTTTGTTTGATCTCATCATCTTTGACTAATATCCTTTGATCATCGCTTCTAATGCACCTAACATGATCTAAGTCCTTACCCTTCTATTCTCTTACTTTTGCAAGTTTAAACACATCTTTCTCATCTTCTCTTGTTCCGAGTCTATTATAGAGCTCATCATATGCTTTAAGTTTAGCATCACTTACTATTCTCTTAGCAACCTTTTTAGTATTCTTAAAACACATCCGTTTTTCTTTAATAACTTTTTGCATTGTTTCACTCCACTACCATGTTTCCTTTACTAATTGCCTTTTAACCTTTAGATACTCCTAAGACATCTTTTGTCACTTTCTTAATGGACTCAACAATATTAATCCACACGGTATTTACTTTTGTTTCATAGCTCTAATTTCCTTCTACCATCAACTTATTTGTGAATGAGGTTATTTTCTCTCCTTTTAAGTTTCACCACTTAGTTTTTGGTTACCTATTAAGTTCATTTCCTTGCTTCCATCTTTTGATATGGATATCCATAACCATTAACCTATGTTGTGAGGGTCAACTCTCACTGGGTATCACCTTACAATCCTTACACATTGCTCGTTCAATATTCCTAAGTAGAAAAAAGTCTATTTGGCTTTTATGAAGTCCACTTTTAAAGGTTATTAAGTGTTCATCCCTCTTGTTAAAGAGTGTAAATGACCAGGTTATATGACAAAGCAAAATCAAGGATATTCTCCCCCATCTCATTTCATTCACCTATACCATGCCCTCCGTGTATTTTATCATATCCTTTATTTTCTTTTCCTACATGGCCATTTAAGTCTGCTCTTATAAATATCCCCTTAGTGTTGAGAATTTCTTGCATGACTCCCTACATATCTTCCCAAAACTGTCTCTTGATTATATCTTGTAACCCTACTTGTGGTGTGTATGCACTTATAACATTTATAATCTGCTCTCCTAGAACAAGTTTTATTATTATAATTCCATCATTGATTCTTTTAACGGCCACAACTTTATCCTTTAATTCCTTATCCACTATTATTCCTACACAATTTCTGTTATTATCCTTTCCTAGATACCATAATTTATACCCATCTATTTCTCTAGCTTTAGCCCCTTTCCACTTGGTTTCTTGGATACAAGCAATGTTGACTCTCCTACATTTCATCACGTCTACTAACTCCAAACTCTTACCTGTCAATGTCCTTATATTATATGTGGCGATATGAATCTTATGCTCTAGAGATATCCTATTTACTATCCCCTTTCTCGACCTCCATGGCATGAACCCATGTCCACTTTTCACTGCACCTGGGTTCTGATGTAGCGCATCGCTTCCGAGGGGACGCTCTAGCAGTCCTTGCCCATTTTTCACTACACTTGGGATCTGATGTAGCGCATCGCTTATGGGAGAACGCCCTAGCAACCCTTGCGTATTTTTCACTGCACCCAAGATCTGATGCAGCGCATCGCTTATAGGGAATGCCTTGGCTTGAAGGAATGTCAGTTTTCGATTCATGTCATGTTAGAGTTGCCATAGTTTTAAGAAGCTGAAGATGATTTTCATTTATTTCTTACAAACTAATATACAAATGTATATTCATTTGCAAGCAGAAAAGAAATAACAAAATCATCTTCAGCTTTACCCTTGCCGGCTGGCACTTGATGCACGGGTTGCCATATTTTAAGAAAGTGGAGATGATTTTCATTTCTTCCTCATAAACTAGTATATAAATGCATATTTATTTGTAAGAAAGAAATAACAAAACCATCTTCAACTTTCCCTTGCCGGCTGGCACCTGACGCAAAACCCTTCTCCTTTTTCATCCGAGCTTGGGATTGGCATTGGCGGAGTTAGATATTCTATGTAAATGTAGTAGAATAATATCCATCAATAGTATATGGGGAACCATATGTTTGAAGGGGGAGCAGTGCATCCCGTACAAATCCTCATTGTAGACCATTTACAAAATTTCCTGTGCCTTTTCCATCTTCCAAGGTTTAATCGAGTAGAATCTTGATTTTGTCATTCTTCTCAAAATTGACTGTCAAAAACCCCTCTCAGATTTTCACAGTTCTGGAGTAGTTCCTAACTTCTGTTGTTCTGAAGTTATGAAAACAATGAAGAATCTTTGACCCTGATTCCACGGGATTGCTTGCCACCCCATAAACTTTGGAACTGGTGTGCGAGTTGTCTTAGTTTGGATTTTGTGACATGCAGCAGGACAACGTCACACCTTCAAAAGTGTATAATCTTTGCCTAATAGACCTCAGACTCGCTTGTTAACTAGTTATTTTATGGGAGTCTCTTTTAGCACCATATGTAACTATTACAGACTTGGTTATGCTTTAAATAGATTCTGGGAAATGCAAATGTTGCAAACATCAAGGTCTGTGGCCAATGTCTGGCCTCTGGACTGGTGGAAAACAAACAGTCCTTTTACTTGTGTCTGTGCTCCTACGTCCTGGAGCTATTACAGTGATTCTCGTTTCAATTACCATTTCCAGTTAATTTCAATCTTTGGCAGTAATGCTCACTCAACTTTTTGCAGTACCCTGACGCTATGCATACTATCTTTCACAATTCATCTAGAGTGCCAACACCATGTCCGCTGCTCTAATATGGCTAGGTTCTTTTGGGGAACCACTAGTAAGACACATTCGGTTACTAAGGTACTCCCGTATCTGGCACTTCAAAATGGCGGAGGCTTTTATTAGGTAAGTAGGGAGTGAATGGGCATAGGTTGGACGCCTGGGATGCTGGTTGAAAATATAGGGATCAAGGATATTGCTCGAAGGGACCTCACCAGATATATCGTGTATGTAGGTGAAGGATGGTTTTGCTCCATATGTTTGTCTTGGTATGTGGAAAGTAAGATACCTTCGTATTTTGTTAAACATAAAGTAGTAGCAGCATCTCGACTGTTTAGAGTATCCAGTTTCATCTCGGTTGGTGTTTTCAGAATTATATAGCGACATGCTGAATATTGCAGGGAAATTGCAAAACATCTTTCACTTCCTCCAGTGAAGCTTCACTGCAGCATGCTTGCAGAAGATGCAATCAAGGCGGCTGTAAAAGACTATGAAGCAAAGAGGACCAAGTTGCAAGGAGAGGATTTTGAGTCGGCACCAGTTGAGAAAGCTGCTGATGCTTGAGCATGTGTAAAATCCTTTTGAAAGATATATTTTGTTATTTGGTTGTAATAAGGGTCGGTGTTTGGACAGTAGTTAGTAACTGCTTGGCTTCGTATGTATAAGTTTGTCAAGGTACTGCTGCAGGCCAAGCCATAGAAGGTATTGCGAGACAATCAGAAGCAGAGGGTAAAATACGAGGTATTTTATTGCTTAGTTTGGCTTTTATAGAAGCTTTAACAATTTATGGGCTTACAGAAAATTGAAATTATTATCAGTCCAACTGGGAAGTGTGGTTTGATTCTGTTCTTTGCTGGCATAGTTTAAATGTTTAATTTTTGTATGTTGGATCGCGTGGAGTCCTGGTATTTCCAGATGCCTAAATAGCCTCTGGGTAGACAAGACATCCATATTGTTTGACCTTCTTAGATTACCATTAGACCAAAATTCACGTCAAATAGATTATTTTTGCTTGTGTTTTGGGTTTGAAATCAGGAATACTGATTGTTTAAAACTGAAAAGATAGTGGTTAGAATCATGCAGTTGGTGTGATTTTTCAAATGGAAGCCTCTAAGCAGGCCGAGGCAAACAAGATAAATGGCTTATATGTGAACAAATTGAAAGCAGGCATCTGGGACTATGATTTGCCTGGATTTGATCTCAGTTTGTGGTGTAGCTGATGATTGATTTTGCGCCTTGCATCAACCTTTACCTTTCTAGTGCAAAGCCTTGTTTATTGCTTTCAAAACCGTGACTGGGATTCTGGAACTTTTCTGTTCTAGCTGAAATATATTAGTCAGAACAGGTATCTTGATGGAATATCGACTTAGGGAATGATGAACGGTCTACCCCATTAGGTGGGCGGGAGCATGGTTACAAAGCTCAAGCGGAGAGAAAATCTGACAAGGGAAAAAGTCAAAAATTTTGGAAAATAGGAGTAAAAGAAGACAAAATTTAAAATTATAAGATTTATAACACCTTTGGTATCGAGTTACATTACTATAGACATAAAATGTAGCATCTTAGATAATAATTATATTGTTATATGAGGTCATGGGTTCAACGAATGGAAACAGATCTTGTAAAAATGCAAGGTAAGGCTGCATACTATTAATCCTTGTGGTCTGCCCTTCCTTGGACTCTGCATACACGGGAGTTTCGTGCACTGGGGCTGCCCTCCCCCTTTGTTCTTACTAAATGGTAAGAGTGGGTATAACTGTTAGTGAGCCCAAGGTTGAAAGCTTTGAATTGTTTGCAATGTTACCCTTAACTTAGATGAGTCATTCTCTAAAATTCATGTCCATTAGATGATCTTAGAAATTTTTTCTTGGCCAATGAAGCCTTTTGTTGTGAAATGAATGACTATAACTGTGAGCCGGTTTGGAAGAGTTGAATTGTTTGGAATGTTACCCTTAACTTAGATGAGTCATGCTACAACATTTTTATCCATTGGATGATTCTATTAGCTCTGTTTTTTCAGTTGTACTATGGACAGTAAACTTTTTGCCTTATGTGTCCCTTCCTCGGACCCTGCTTAGGTGGGAGCGAGGCTCCCCTTTTTACCTACAATAGGCTACATCTTTTGGTGATTTGGCAAGTAAAAATCCATTAGCTCAAGATGAAATTACAGCAAAGTGAGATTGGCTTACGTCTCCATCACTTGTGAAAACCCCGTCATCACTTCTCCAACCCACTTCAACAAGAAACTGAAAGACGGATCCTTCAAATTATTCTTCCTTCAAAACGTTGCTTCAAACCCAAATTACAGGTCGAAGACATTACCCACAACTTCGGGCTTTAAGAGTTCCAACAAGAAAGTCCTCTGGGAGAGAGAACGGAACTTATAGCTAAGGAAAATGATTTGGGAACATAGAAAACAATGCATTTTGGAAACTCAATCTTGATGGGCCTTGCTCGTAGATCGATGATCTGATCCATTCATCATGTTTGCTTGCCTTAGACTGGATAG
Organism: Warburgia ugandensis; assembly: GCA_035236585.1. Taxonomy (NCBI): domain Eukaryota; kingdom Viridiplantae; phylum Streptophyta; class Magnoliopsida; order Canellales; family Canellaceae; genus Warburgia; species Warburgia ugandensis. The sequence continues at coordinate 8,367,178 of CP141136.1, forward strand.
ATACCAAACATCATAACGATTGAATAATTCTACCTATTCTGCTTTGGCTTTATTAACGTTGAAAATTTTAACTGAAAAAACTGTTTAAGTTAGAGGTAGCCGATGAGAGCCAAGTTTTGCACAAAGCCTAAACAGGCCAGGCTGAAGTAGGTGAACGTCTCAGACCATGTTTTTGACCATGAAGTTGTCAGTAAGTTCAATGGAACAAAATCTTCCAATTAAGAACAGGTATATGTATCCTAGGCAAGTAACATGCTAAATTTCATCACAACAAAAGGCCACATTTATAACATGCAACGCTGCTGCTTCGGAAGCTAAGTACATGGATAACTCATTATTGGATGGAGGATCTGAAGCAAGTGGAGATATCTAGTGATGTTTGCTTGTATACGATCACTAGATATCTCCACTAGCTTCTAGAAGGGGAGCCTTGGCACAATGGTAAAAGTTGTGGTCGTGTGACTTTGAGGTCACAGGTTATAAGTTTGGAAACAGCCTCTTGTAAAAATACAAGGTAAGGCTGTGTACTATAGGCCCTTGTGGTCCGCCTTTTCCTCGGATCCTATATAGGCAGGAGCTTCCTACATCGGGGGTGCCCTTTGTATTCATGTTTGCTTGTAGAATGAAGCAAAGTAATAGGCATTACAAAGAACGGGGAAATTGGCTTTTAAGGTACGTAAATATATTTGGAAATCAGTATTTTAAAGCGATGCATATCAAAAGTAATAAATTTTCATGAACAATTAAGCTAAACAAAATTACAAAGCGGTTTACTTAATTATAGGAAATAGTTAATTTGCACACTTCTTATCCGTGTGGTTGAGAGATGAATAAAACATCTTGGACTTCATATCCTAACTCTGAGATAGGATCTTGCAGCCATTGTCTCTTGATAGAAAATAGAACATATCTCAGATATCACAGAAAATATGGCACATATCTCAGATATCACAAAAGATATCACTGAAGACATCATAGAAGATATGCCAACAAAAACGCCCACGATATATGGTTAAATAAACCCCGCTAAGTTGAGCATAGACGGTGGGTGGGGAACAAATTGCTGCTGGTTTAAGCCTCCACAACAGGCCGAAGATTTCAGCTTGTAGAGATTTTCTTAGTGAGATGGACTTTTCCTCCCATCTTATCCGACACGAGCTTCTGTCTCACTTGCTGCTCTTCATTCTTCTTCTCTCAATCCGACCCGAGTAGCAAGTTTGGAATCCATTCGCTGCATGGCTTGTTCACAGCATGATCTAAAAACGAAGGTTTGGATCATTGAAAAGAATGAGATTCACTTGTATTCTTGTCCATTACTATTTTATTAAAAATATGGTAAAAAGGGCAGCTTCAGTGCACGAAGCTCCCGCTTATGTAGGATACGAGAAAGGGGCAGACGATGTATACTTACCTTGGATCTTTGCAAGAGGCTGTTTTCATGCCTTATTTAATTAAAATCATGGTATCCATCTTAAATGAGATTACAAGACCTGAGTTAAGCATTTATATGTTGCTGACACGTATAAAAGAACTAGTAAAGCCCCATACACATACAAGTACGAGTTGGAGAGAGAGATGCTATATTTTATATCATCGTCATTTTCAAGAACGTGAATCTCATTCCTTCGTAATCTTCAATTAAGTGTTATCACTTTATTTATTCTCAAAGTTTTTAAATCTTTTTCATCACTTTTATCCATGTACTTTTGGGCTTGCTTTTTGCCTTTTTAGAAGTTTCAACTTAGATTGTCTCACTCCTTCTAACTCGGGTCATTTTTCGTTGGACATGCTCAATTCATCTAAGTCTAATCTCTATTATCTTGTTACCTATAAATGTGATTCTTTAAGTTTCCTCTAATTTTTTCATTTCTTATATAGTCTTTCTCTTTTGTTAATACTTTCTTTCTTATAAGTGCAATTTCTATTATTTAGTATAAATAAGGATTTACTATGGGTGCAATTGGCAAAGCTGATATCATCAGGTTTATTGGACTATGCTATATTATTCTACTATAGGCCCTTGTGGTTTACCCCTTCCCTGAACCCTGCATAGGCGGGAGCTTCGTGCACTGGGGTTGCCCTTTTTTGTATAAGAGTTGGGCATAGAATTTTAAAAACTGTCTAAATTAGAAACACAATCAAACTACGCAAACCATAGGCGTTTACTCTTCAAGAAACTAAAATTTAGACCATGGATGATTTTATCACGGCAACGATTATGTGGATCTTCAAATTATGGTGGGTAGCAAAAATATTTTCAGCCACTTTCATCCAATGGATGAGATTTACAGAATCACTTCCTTTGATTAACGGCTGATATGTGTTTCCTTCTGAATAATTGATTAGTAAGAAAAATCTGGGCACCGAGTTATAGGGCCTTTGTAATCATGCAATGCTGGGAAAATAAAAACAAATTTATTAGAAAATTGACGGTCTAAAATTTCAAGTGATAAAATCATGCAATGGAGGTGTTTTGGGTGTCGGAGTATTATAGTGGGGGCAGAAGATAAACGGTTTTGATCAGTAACCATATGGGCCCCATAAGTACATTTTAGCCCGCGTATGTCCGTGTACCTATTTACACGAGCGAAAACCATGGTACAGCTTGTTCCCGCGTTTTTTCAAAAGACAGAAAAGGTACTTGGGAGGTTCAAATATACGAGAAAAGAAAAGAAAACCCCAAACGTTCGCACTTGCAGAATTTCTTCCCAAATTTACATGGAGATCTCTTCAGCTCGAAAACTTTGTCAACATGTAAGCAATTAGAAGAGTAATTTTCAATTTAGATCTCTGAAATTTCATTCCTTTTTCAGTAATTTTTCTTTTCCTTTACTCATCTTTCCGCAATTCAATTTCAGCTGATCGGTTCCGCAATTCGGAGGTGCCGACTCTCTGAAAATCTTTGCAGATTATCCATACTTCTGAAATGCGATCATACCGCAGTCCAAATTGCGAGTGAGGATCTCATATCCTACTTGAATTTTTGCGTTTTATTTTGGTGGAATTTTACTTCTACTTGTGTTCGAACAACCCTTTTTTGTGTTTCCTTCGTCTCGATTAGTTATTCGCCATTTTCATGAAAATCTGTTTTCATTTTCTGTAATTCGACATATTTGAAACCCACTGCTGAAATGACGATGGTAATTCTTCAAGTAAAGTGAATATGAAAATGTTGGATGATGTGACGAGAAATGCCGTTTCTTTTGCTTTCTTCAGTTTCGGATACAGGCGTCGGGAGTAACTGGGCAGAGATTCAGGACATGGAACACTCGAAGAATTACTTTTCTGCTGAGAAATGGGGTAAGGGATTAGGAATTTCTCTTCACCCGCTTAGGTAGTGTACACAATTGATGCAGTTAATCCCTTGGACTGGGACCCATGATTGTATTATAGTTTAGCTAGGCAGTTATTTATTTGATCATAACCCCTCCGCAACTCAATACAATATGATATATGGGTGCCTTTTATTTGCACTGTCAACCGAGGTTCAACTTCAATAACCTATGGTTTCTATTATTTTAAAGAGGTGTGGTGCAAGCTCTTTTCATATTTATTTTTCTGCTGTCTGGAATATTAATTTGCGTCATTGATGGACCTCACAAAGATATGTGAAGAAGATATCATCTTCTAGGTTTACTGAGGTTATTAGTTTATTGCAGTGCTCCAAGATAGGCCTAGATCAGAAATTGAAGTCTATCATCTACTAATATGTATAAACTTGCTTGGTGGTTCTAATTAATGCCTGCTTATTTGGTCGATATACCTACATAGGAGCTTATGTAGTGGTTTGTCGGCTGCTAAATTATCAGTCTGTCCAGTTATCTGCTGGCCCTAATGCAAGATTGGTCATGCCCCAAGAACCATCTCATTAGATGATCTTAGCCTGTTCTGAGACTCAGATAGTTCAAAATAACAGTTTGAGAATCTAGAGCAATTAGAGTGGTAGGATTTTCCGATGCATCAGATTTTTGGGGTAACCCATCTAAGATTTGGCCAGTATATGGGTGCTTTGGATCAACAGAAAGCTGGGCCTTATTCTAGTTAGCAACTTATGAACCATGCAATTGTGGTCCATATAAAGATTGTTATACAATGGAAAAGGGCTAAAGACATGACCATATAAGAGTGCTCTACTCTATGCAGTTGGGATAATCTGACGCCCATTCATGGTGAGCCTGTGGAATGAATTCCATACATCTTACACTAATGGACGATGTACATATTCATATGATTGAAGAAAACGTCTAACATATCACCTTGTATTTTATTAGCTTTGAAGATGCTGCTAATACAATTAAAGGGAAGTAAATCTAAGTGTAGTTCTTATGCTGTGGGTGCAGATGGAGTGCTATGTATAACAACCACAAGTAAGCTTGTCATCCTTGCTTGTTGTTCATGATCTAATTTGATAATAAAACTTTTGGTTTGTCATTCATACTGTTTATCATAGATTTGATTCTTAATTGCCATTAAATTTTAGTTTTTAACTTCTATGTATTGATTGCTAATTACCAGCTTTTCATACGGAACTCTGTATAATTAGGGACTGATATGAGAGAATATTTTTCAAGAATTTGATTGCTTCTCTGGGGTTTAAGATGAGATAAGAATACTTTTTTTTAAACTTAATAGTCTCAACCAATTTCTGGACTGGACCATGTCATGACTTGGCTCCCTGAGTTTTTGAAAATTCAATTTGCAGCATTAAATTTGAAGAACTACATAAACCATTCCAGTCAAATATATTTTGGGGAATGTTATTATGAGAAGTCCATCCATGAGACATTTTAAACTCTCTGGTAAGGCCTGGCTGCACATCCTCAGAGTAATTTGGATGGTCTATCTAGTGGATCCTGTAGTTGGACTGATCAGACATTGTTTGACTGGATGGCCTCAATTAGATGCTTAAAGGCAAGAAATGTTTTTCAAGGCTAATAAATCATTGTTAGATCACACAGGCAATGTGATTCCAGGATTTGGCTACATAAGATTGGTAGATGTATGATCTTGTTTGGATGGTGCAACTGCAGGAGACCAAAATATTATTTTCTAATGGTTTCCCTTTAGTAAATTCAGGCATTTGTGACAAAGAAATCTATCATTACCGCTTACATTTAAAAGATGATATTGCTACAACAAGGCTCACAAGATTACCTACAACACCCAAAAAGTGTGGAAAGTTCAGGCAAGCAAATTTCCTGTGTTTGTTCTTTTTCTCTAAACCGCATTTTGGTGAATTACGCATGATTGTCATCTTATATATCTCTGACTGTCTAATGATTTTTCAGTGGCACCGAAGTGTCTTTTACCACCACCGAGAGCAGAGATGAGCTTGTAGCGTGGATAACTAGCTTTTGCCAAAAGGTTTGCCTTGCACTCAGCAGCTTACTTCAATTTTCCAAGGAGGGTATCTCCTAAACCATGCTGGTGATGTTAGATCCTGATGCAACTAAGATATGAGTTGAGACATGTGAATTTGTGGGCCAACTGAAGGAAAAATGATAAATAGAATCAAGTAACAGAAAACTGATTTGTTTTTCAAATTTTTATGAAGATGTCACATTTCATACAATTTCCTTTGTTTTATGTTTTTGCAGATTCTCATCCTCAAAATTTCAGTAAGTTTCATCTATTGCTTTTCAGTTGCTGTCAAGTTTCATTCGTTATCTCAGCTTATAGACAGTTTCTGGTAGCTAGCTCAACCTGATAGAGGAGCTGAATTCAATCACTTCTTTGAATTATCCAAGGTTCATATGCAAGTTTGAGATACAAAGAAGACAAATTTTATTGCATGTTGTGCTGCATATGTTTAACCGAGACACTCACTGTGTCACTATTGGGAAGAAAGAGTAAAATAAAATAGAATCCTTGTGGAGGTGCAATTTTCAATTCTTCATGCGAATGCATTTCTCTATTATATTGGTATTGCTACTGTAGTTGGATTATTACTCTCATGGACATGATCGGGATAAAAATCATCATTGTCAGATTCTTCATATGCGACCTCCTATGTTAAGGAAATTGGTTTCTGATTTTTCAGAAAGGAATGAGGAATGGAAGAAGAAGGCAGAATACTTTGTGTGCCTTCCTAATCAGGGAATCATCTCACTTTTGTATTATACACTCAATGTGAAATGAAATTTATAACCAAAGGTGAAAGCAAATAGGTAGAAAATGCACACCATAACAGAAATATAAAATTAGAGAAATCCCCTAACACTCTTTCTCAAGCCTGTCAATAGATGTTGTTCATTCCCAAATAGGGCAAAACTAACTGATGCTAAGTCGTAAGAAGGCCTTTGGTGAAGACATTAGTCAAGTAGTCCCTGAACCTATTTGCATCTACATATCTCCTTGCAGTCCACTTCCTTTTTTAAAATGACAGTTACCCCAAGTGTGTTTTGTTTTCTCGTTAAAAGGTATTCAAGGCTCTATGTATGTCAAATGCTCGCTGTTTTAACTTTGCATGTGAGTTAACAAGTAATTCTTCTAATGAGATTTCTTCACTCTACACACTTCCTTTTATAAAATGACAGTTTGCCCAAGTGTGTTTTGTTTTCTTGTTAAGCAGTATTAAAGGTTCTATGTATGTCAAATGCTCTGCTGTTTCAACTTTACATGTGAGTTAACAAGTGATTCTTCTAATGAGATTTCTTCACCCTATACACAACTTCTGTGCAGGAGATGGCTACATCTTTCTATTTCTAACTAATTAGGTTTCTTCCAACAAATGTACTAATAACCTTAAGTAGATTTCGCGTTATCAACAGCTACGTAGTTAGAGGTGTGCCTAGGCACTAAGTGCCCGTATTGAGCCTGAATTTTGTAAATTCGTGGGGGTTTCAGGCGCCAGCACCTAGGTGCATGCTCGGGGTGCACCTCTGTGCGCCTAGAGCCTATGTTTAGGTCCGCCTCCACGCCTAGGTGCAGGTGATGAGTTGTTAAAACGTGAAACTTCAATTTTTTTTTTCATTTTTTCATCTTCCAACCCTATTTTCTCTTCTCTTGAGATCTTCTACTGTGGAAACGACCATTCCTCTTCAAGCTTTTACAGATCTAAGTGAAGAAAAGGTATGGATTCATGAATCTTCCACCTAAAACCCTATTTTCTGTAAAAAAACATAAAAATTAGTACCATTTTTTTTATTTTCATTTTTGGCTTACTATTTTTTTTATAAATCTTGATGGTTTCTCATTCTATAGGTAGAAACAAACATTCCTTTTGATTTTTTTGTTTGTTTGCTATAGATTTAACTTCTTTTTATTTTTTTATTTTTTTTCAAATTTTTTCCTTTTGTTTTTGGAAAAAAACAGTTACTGAATTTTGAAATAACTTTTGGTTTTTTACATTTATTTCTTGAAACAGAATTTCATTCACATATATAGCTTCCATTCATAGAAATTAGCATGTTTGAGTAATATTTCATCATAGAATTATGTTTCTATATTTTTCTTACCTTTTTTGGGATCTTTGGGATTTTTTGAAATTTTATAATTCTTAATATTTATTTTTGTGCCTCATGATTCAGGAGTGATCCTAGGCCCGCCAAGGCCCTCCAGGTTCCAGGCACACCCCTTGTGCCTAGTTGCGCCTTGCGTCTATCAGCAGGCTTCTCAATCAACATCTGTTAGCATGTTTTATGCCCATTACCCTGGTTTTAAGTTCCTTGATCTATTGATGACTGGAGGTATCCAGTACAAACACTAGCTTCAATATTGGTTGACTGTACTATTCTACTATTACTTTCACATATGCAGTTGGAGATCATGCCATCTAGACATGCAATTGGAGCAGGTCTTCCTTCTTACTCTGTCTCTGTTTTACAAACAATATATTATCTTCCTAGCTCCTCCTAAAACCATCTTTTGGAGACAGATCATAGGTGATTGTGCAGCTTGTATCTTGAGATGACATAACTAGTCCCTTCTCCTTGTAATGAATTAATCATCGAGGAGTCATGTGTGTATACTGCTTGCAGGTTTCCATGCAGACATGTGCTTAACATCAAGCCAGTATTGTGGCTACTTAAATCAATATTTGTTTCATATATCAAGAAGATAATCTCATCTGCATACAAATAGCACTTGTCTAATATTTTCAGCTTATTGTGTTGCATCTCAAATAGTTGTGTTATGCCTATTCTGGTTACCATTGATCATATGGTTGTAACCAAATAAGCTGCTTAGTGTTGCTTGTGATTTTTGCAGAATGTTGCGGTTGAACTAATAGTGGAATTTAGGGATATGCCCACTTCAAGATGTGAATATTTTCTTCATGAAAATGAGGGGATTCTTCTATCTCCTTCAACATCTTACATTGCACGCCTAGCTTCCGGTTTTGAGGATTATGTTCTTAAGCATGGAAACGTTTTAGCCACAGAATGCCAGACATGTTTTTCAAGTAGGTAAGCTCCCTAAGTCTAGCACTTTCTTGATTATTGATTTCTGACAAATTCGGATGAAGTATTAATTGCTTACTTTTGGTAGATGAACACATTAATGTGATAATCTTTTATTCCAACGAGAGGAAATAGTTCATTTGAACCATTCCAAACATTATTTGAAGTTGCAATACAAATAAGAGGGTCAAGAAATACTTATTTAAAATAAGCGCTATTTGATAATAACACTTTCTGATTTCACAACTATGGTTTATTTGACTGATATTACTTGCGATTCAAGGTATGGCTAAAAATGTATCTACTTCCAGCAGATTGTTAGTATCATCTCTATTGCAACCTACACGGGCATTATGTATTCTTGGTATAATTAAAGCAATTCATTGTCAATCATACGAAAATGATACATTCTCAGGTGGTCAATTGTGCAATCACTATGATCCTGACTACTCATATTCCAGATGACTAGCAAAGTCAGACTGCATGCTTTAAGATCCATAACAACCTGTTGGCGTGAAATTTAAGACATCCATGACTAAAATTACAACCTGTGCACCTACCTGCGAAAAGCAATGTCACTATCTTTGGAATGTGTCTACAAGCTTCCTGCCCCTAATCTAGAATGAACAAAGGGGAACTGAATAGCCAACCATTGTCACTGATTTGGAACTCACCGGCTCAAACCCCTGTTGTTTTTCCTTCTCAAACCCCTGTTGTTTTTCCTTAAAGTGTTTACACTTGTCTAGTTACATCTGACTAGGGGATGCAACTACTGCTACTACAGCTTTATCTTATGATCTGAGTAACCGGAAACCCAATGCATGCCCTATTGTTGGTAAGAAAATTGCCATAACAAGTTTCTTCTCATCATCTCAACTTATGACCAAATAAACTATCACAAGTCTTGAATTGAAAACCCTGCACTTTTTACCTTAATGCACAAAGAGAGTTTGTTTGATTTGCACTCATATTTAGCATTTTCATGGCTTACATATATACTTCATATATCATCATCAAGACCTTATCTCAATTAGGGGTCAGCCACATGAATCTTGTTCCTCCATTCCCCTCTATTAAGTACCATGCTTCATTTAGTCCTAAAGTTTTAAAATCTTTTCTCACTTCTATCCACATTCTTTTGGGCCTTCCCCTTGCCCTTTTAGAACCTTTTATGTGCATTGCCTCACTCCTTCTAACCGGTGTCATTTTGGGTCTCCTTTAGACATGTACAAACCATCTAAGTCTAATCCCCCTCATCTTGTTACCTATTTGTGCTACCCCTAAGTTTCCTCTAATGTTTTCATACCTAATTCCATCCTTTCTTGTCTTGCCACTCATCCATCTCAACATCCTCATTTTTGCGACTTCATCCTATGAACATGATGTTTCTTAACTTCCCAACACTTTGATCCATAGAACATGGCTGACTTATGGCCATCTTATAGAATTTTTCTTTTAGTTTGAGTGGCACCCACTAGTCACACAAAACTTCAGATGCACATCTCCATTTATCCCAATCCGCTTGGATTCTTTGGGTAACTTCCTTCTCAATCTCTCCACTCTCATGAATCATTGATCCTAAGTACTGTAAGTGGTCTTTTACGGGAACTTCTTGGTTATCAATCTTAACTGGTGTTCCACTCCTACTCCTTTCCTTGCTAAAATTGCATTTCATATATTCTGTCTTAGTTCAGTTTATTTTAAATACTTTAGATTCTAATGCTTCTCTCCATGACTCTAGCTTTGTGTTTAAGCCCTCCTTTGTCTCATCAAGTGGGTCTATATCATCTGTAAATGGCATGCACCATGGAATCTTCTTGTGTAGATGTTTTGTTAACTCATCCATAACCAACATGAAAAGGTATGGGCTTAATGCCGATCCTTGGTGCAATACTACAGTGACAGGAAAATCACCTGTCTAGCCACTAGTGGTCTTATTATTTGTTACTGCTCCCTCATACATATCTATAGTTATGTTTATATACCACTGTGAAAACCCTTTCTTGCCCAACACCCTCCATATTAACTTACTATGGATTCTATCATAAGCTTTCTCTAAGTCAATAAAGACCTACGGAGGTCTTTCCTCCTCTCCCTATATTTCTCTATTAATTGTCTTAGTAAAAAAATAGCTTCCATGGTATGCCTCCCAGGCTTGAAACCAAACCAGTTCTCCATTACACTTGTCTCATGCCGTAGCCTCTTCTCAATCACTCTTTCAAAATGTTTCATAGTGTGACTCATAAGTTTGATCCCCCGATAATTAGTGTAGCTTTGTATGTCTCCTTTATTCTTATAAATTGGTACAATAGAGCTTTTCTTCCATTCATTCTGCATTTTCTTTAATTTTATAATCTTGTTAAACAACTTTGTCAACCAAATTACTCCAGTATCTCTCATATGCTTTCAAACCTCTATTGGTATACCATCGGGCCTCATGGCCTTTCCTAATTTTATCTTTTTCAAGGCCTCTTTCATTTTAGGTATTCTAATCCTACATTCATATCTATAATGTCCAATGTTATTTAGGTTTACAATATTTTCAATTCCTATATTCTTAGAGCCATTGTCATTTAACAAATTTTGAAAGTAAGTTTCTCACCTTTGTTTGGTCTTGTCATCTTTGACTAGTACCCTTTGATCATCACTTCTAATGCACCAAACATGGTCTAAGTCCTTACCCTTCTATTATCTTATTTATGCAAGTTTAAACATATCTTTCTCACCTTCTCTTATTCTTAGTCTATTATAGAGCTCATCATATGCTTTAAGTTTAGCCTCACTATTCTCTTAGCATCCCTTTTAGCATTCTTATATTGTTCATAGTTTTCATTATTTCTAGTCTTCTGCCATGCATTAAAACACACCCATTTTTCTTTAATAACTTTTTGCACTATTTCACTCCACCACCATGTTTCCTTTACTAATTGTCTTTTACCTTTAGATACTCCTAAGACATCTTTTGCCACTTTCTTAATGGAGTCAATCATATTAGTCCATATGGTGTTTACTTTTGCTTCATAGTTCTAGTTTCCATCTACCACCACCTTATTTGTGAATGAGGTTATTTTTTTCCCTTTTTAAGTTCCACCAGTTAGTTTTTAATATAGATATCCATAACCATTAACTTGTGTTGTGAGGTTAAATTCTCATCAAGTGTCACCTTAAAATCGAGGATAGTTTTTTTGATTTCATTTCGTTCTCCTATACCATACCCTCCATGTATCCTATCATATACTTTCTTTTCTTTTCTACATGGCCATTTAAATATGCTCCTATAGCTATCTCCTCAGTGTTGGAAATTTCTTACATGACTCCCTTCGTATCTACCCAAAATTGTATATTGATTATATCTTCCAACCCTACTTGTGGTGCATATGCACTTATAACATTTATGATCTGCTCTCCTAAAACAAGTTTTATTATTATAATTCTATTGCTGATTCTTTTAACGTTCACAACTTTATCCTTTAATTCTTCATCCACTATTATTCCTACGCCATTTCTGTTATTATCCTTTTCTACATACCAGAGTTTATACCCATTGATTTCTCTAGTTTTAGTCTCTTTCTACTTAGTTTCTTGGATACAAGTGATGCTGACTCTCCTACATTTCATCATATCTACTAACTCCAGACTCTTACCTGTCAATGTCCCTTTCCATGTGGCAATACGAATCTTATGCTCTTAAGATAGCTTATTTACCTGTGCACTTCTAGACCTCCATGGCATGAACCCATGCCCACTTTTCACTGCACTTGGGTTCTGATACAGTGCGCTGCTTTTGAGGGGACACTCTAACAGCCCTTGTCATTTTCCACTCGGGATCCGATGTAGCGCATCGGTTCTGGGAAAATGCCCTAGCAACCCTTGCCCATTTTTCACTACACCCGGGATCCGATGTAGCGTGTCGCTTGTGGGGGACGCCTTAGCTTGAGGGAATGTCAGCTTTTGATTCATGTCATGTTAGGATTGCTATACTTTAAAGAAGCTGGAGATGATTTTCATTATCTTCTCTTCTTACTTACAAACTAATATAAAAAGGGGCAGCCTTGGTGCATGGGTCTGGGGAAGGAATGGACCACAAGGGTCAATAATATGTAGCCTTACCTTGCATTTTGCAGGAAGCTGTTTCCACGCCTTGAACCTCGGACCTCAAGATCACACGATGATAACTAATATACAAATGCATATTCATTTGCAAGTAGGAAAAAAATAACAAAATCAAAATCATCTTCAACTTCTTCCTTGCCGACTAGAACTTGACGCAAGACCCTCCTTTTTCATTCGAGCTTGGGACTGGCATCAAGGGAGTTAAGTTCTTTAGCAAGTACTTACTGATCATTTCTGAATTTGCTTTATGACATTCTGCATAGTTTTAGTTGGCTTCCTCAGGATCATGATAAACCAGTACCTGATAAGCCATCTTTTGTTTGATTTGCTTTCATCATCTTCCCTAACATAAACCATATCCTGTTTGAACCCACATTTAGCACTTTCTGCCATCTAACTACAGTTCATATATACCTAAGTTTAAGTTCTTTTGCAAGTACTTCCTTATTCTTTCTGAATTTGATTTATGATGCTTAGCACAGTTACATATGGCATCTTCAGGATCCTCAGTTTCCTTCAGTACCTGATAAACCTGGTTTGAGAGATTCATGAAAAGTCATTGACCATGCTATTGAAGTTGGCCTTGTGGTGCATCAGGAAGGACTGATGTATCCTTCCAAGCCTTCTGGTTTCCTCTATGATGTGGCTATCTTCCCCAGCCTCACCAAAGGCATCCTTTTAGCCTCTAAATCTTTTCACAATAGTTTCAATTCGGGTGATTTTTGAATTTCTTACATTGCTTATTTCACTATGTTTCACTCAATCTCCCATTATCTCTCACTTGAGGTGACTTGGTTATGTATCTATCAAAAAGTAACCTAGCTTGTTCCTCCTACTCAAAGTCACCATTCTGCACCTCGGTGTATAATTATAAAGCTTTTCATTCACTGCTATTACCAATTTGCTATCTGTGTCATTGTCTCTCACTTGTGGTGACTTGGTTATGTATCTATTAGAAAATAAGCAGTGCTTGTCTTGGACATTGACTCCCTAGACTACATCTTGCATACCATCACATATAGATGGTCTTCCTAGTTGCCATCAATATTCTGCACCTCAGTGTATAATTATAAAGCTCTTCATTCACTGCTAATGTCAATTATCTATCTATGTCCACTGATAATATCGGCCATGAAATAGTAATCCCTCTCATCATCCAATTTGCATCATTATCACTGATCTCTTTGGTATCCCCATGCAGAAGTTGTGTACCTAGAAAGTGACTGTTATCCACTGTTGAACAGATCAATTCAAATTTTGCTAGGAGTTGTAGCCTTTTGAATCTTAGCTGTTAACTGTTGTAGGTGGTCTATGAAGCAAATAGGAGATGATTCTTGTATCTAGTGTCTTTTATCCCAGCTGTTAAATTGTTCTTTTGGTGAAATAGTCTATGTATGACCTAGGTTATTTAGGTTTGTTATAGATACGTTGTTTTTTGGATGGTTGGATAGCTTCTGGCTTTAGGCAAGGGGTTCTTCTTAAGGGTTTGAGAAAGAGGGTGAGAGAAGGGTGTACAAGGCATTTTTAGGGTTTGGTTTCAGGAATTTGACTAGAAGGGGAGCCTTGGGGCAATGGTAAAAGTTGTCGTCGTGTGACCTTGAGGTCATGGGTTCAAGGCATGGAAACAGCCTCATGCAAAATGCAACGTAAGGCTGTGTACTTTAGGCCCTTGTGGTCTGCCCCTTCCTTGGACCCTGCATAGCTGGGAGCTTTGTGCACCGGGGCTGCCCCTTTTTTTTCAGGAATTTGACTCCAACCAGAGATTGTACTTGTTTTCTCCATTTCCTTATAGTGAAGATGATCAGGTAAATCGCCATCGAAGTAGGCTGCAAAGCCAAACCATGTAGATCTCTATTTAGTTTTTGTGCTTGATTTATTTCCTCTGTCATACAAGTGAACTGGGTTTTCTGAAACCACAACATGACAGTAAACATATTGCAGCCACAAACTAGTGACTTATTCCCTGATTAGTTACTTTAATTTCTGAATTAATCTGATCTTGATACATTCCAAACGCAAGTGTTCAAAGTGTGCAATTGCAATGACAGAGTCAAACAACTTTTGACTTTCATCTGCATTCTGTTTCAACAACTTAGGAGCATTATCAATGATCTGAGTGTATATCTCTGAAATTTTATGAGAAAAACATTTCTCCGTAAGGCAGAGATTTCTAAGGGCAGCTGCATGGTAAAGGAATGAAACGAACAGCATGAAACATTAGAAATTGCAAAAGCATTGTTCCTAGAGGAAGGTTCATCAACACTGTAAGGTGACAAAATTTAGCCCTAAACAGACTCTCAATCATTGGGAAGGCTTACAATACAATAAGATAGTAAAAAGAAATACACGTCCCATCTGAAAACTTTTGAGTATAAGTTTATGGGACAGATCTTACGGTCTTAAGTTACTCTGTGATTTTTCAGATCAAGAAACAACATCAAAGATGATCTGGATCCTCATGGGACCTATCCTCAAGGTGTCTTCAAGCTGTTCAGCTGAGAAGAAGAGAGCAGATAGCAGTATGGATGAAGTGGATAGAAGTTGTAAGCTGAAAGTATTAGCATGCTCAATGAAATAGCAGCTGCTTTAAAAAAGCTCAGAAAGTGGTCTTCTAAGGTTTATGAGCTGGTGCTGTAGATATCAAGCAAGCCTAACTATTAGCCAATGAAAAGAAAGTCTAGATGCCCTCAAAATATGCTTCCAAATGCTTCCTTGAGCACATTATCGAAGGTGATCTTTCCCCAGTAGTTGACTCCTAAAACTGATGTAACTTAATTCCAAAATCTTAAAAGATACTTCATATTTTTGGGGGTTCTTGATCACCCTGGCCTCAATTTCCAACATCATTAAGTGCCAATGCTGAAGTTATCAATTCTTCCCCCTCGAGCTTTCCTTTCCCTCTTCTTCCTTTGCTTTTCTTCACATCATAAGTTTCCTGATGTTCTCCCCCTTTTGTTATGAATTTCTGCATAATGAATTGCTGTTAAATGAATTTTTATTTGTCTGACTACAAGCTATAACATTCTTCCTTTTGTCTCAATATTCCATATACACATCAAGCAACATCACTAAAAGAACATCGTGCCACTACTTGTCAATGAAATTTATTTCAAAGTCTTGTACACCATTCGCCAATAGTAACTTAATGCCAAAAGTGAATAAAATCATAGTGATGATCCGAGTTTGTTATCTATGTTAATTTTCCTGGTAGAGAACATTTAAAGGTTGCAAATGGAGTAACATGCACTGAAGAAGGGATCCGAAGTACAAGACAGGTCGTAGAAGCTGTGGTTGCAGTCACCAAAGTACCTGACACATCGGATCCTTGCTGCTTGAGGCAATGTGGTACTGCTACAGAGGTTAGAATCAAATTACTCATATTACATTTGCTACTAGGTTTGTTTTTTTATTGACATGAATACATAATAATTCTAGAGGACTTCATTACTTTATACTCGTAGAAAGTGTAGCACATTATGTAAATTCCATAACTGAAAGCTTCGTTTGACTTTCAAATACTTCAATTTAGTTTGGGAAGTTTCTTAAGTAATATGAGGCTTCAGTCCAACTACTGGTAATTTTCAAATGCATAAGCATCTTTAGTTAGGAGTAAATGCCTTCTAGCGAGTGGCACAAGAAGGGCCTCATCTGCATACCAAGTAGGTCATGGGTTTGAGGTGCTCATGGCTTTGTGTGGTTAACATTAAGAAAAAAAATCATCTACAATTATGATATTGTTAGATTTTATTATGAAAATCTGGGAAGCAACCAATCTACATGTCTGAGGAGCATGAGAAGGACCTTGTTTTTGGATGGTTGATTGATCTTTCTAGAGTTTGAAACGTGCACAAAATAAGATCATTTTAAATACCAAACATTTTGCCATATCTTGTTCAAAATAGTATAGCAGGTTTAATGGACAAATTCATGTGAAGTATCGACTTGCCGATGCTGCAAATGAATAAAATGAATGGCATTTCTTTGTGCAAATGGCTTTGACATTGTACTATTTCATCATCATCATCATCATGAAGACTTCACCCCAATTAGTGGTCAGCAGACATCATACTATTTGGCAGTGGAAATTAAAATCTAGACAGCAGGTGTCTAGGCTGAATGGAGTTAATCATTGTCTTCCTTTTCCAGGGGGTTATCTGTCCAAACATTGCCTGAGAATTGAATTACATAACTAGACTAATTTGTATTCCCTGCCTAGAAAATTGTACAAGGTCTGAGTTAATAGAGTCTTTTGTATTTCCTTGCTTTTTGACAAGGAAACCATTCATTTAACCTTCCTCTAGATTTGACAACCAGATTATTGTCTTCCCTTCTCATTTCTCAAAATATGTCCAATGCAAGAGTCTCCACAGAAATTAATTCTTGTTGGCAATAGCTTAACATTGGTTCTGTTCTACAAGGCATAATCTGAACTCATGAATGTTGAGTAAGTACTAAATGGTTATGGTACTTATGATTTTCCAAAGCTGCTTGGGAATTGTGTGAGAAAGTAGAAAAAGAAGAAGAAAGCAAGAAAAAGCAGCACCGTTCACATAAAAGAAATGTGTTCTCTGTTTTGTTGGAAATATCAAACAACAAAAAGGAATAAATTGAGGGTCAGACCATCCAGTGTCCAGGGGCTCCATTAAGTACCAAATTGATTCAAATGAATCATGTGTTGCTTGATCTACTTTTCTACTGTCTGAACAACCCAGTTACTGCTAAAGTATTAATTGGATTCTAGCACATGAAGTTTCTGAACCATGCACATGTAAGTTTACCCAGACACCACCTTATGAATGAAGCTTAGAGCTTGCCTACAGAGGTCGTTACTAATAGAAAGGAGAATATTAGAGAAAGCAAATAAAGGGTAGCCCCGGTGCACGAAGCTCCCGCCTATGTGGGGTCCAGGGAAGGGGCTAACCACAAGGGCCTAAAGTACACAGCCTTACCTTGCATTTTGCAAGAGGCTGTTTCCACGCCTTGAACCCCTGACCTCAAGGTCACATGACCACAACTTTTACCGTTGCGCCAAGGCTTCCCTTCTAGAGAAAGCAAATAAGATAGCAAAAGATTGACTGGATAGTCCAGTGAAAGAAAAGGTCTGGATGTCACAGATCATACAGGAAACAACAATGAAGGATTATAAGCTTCCTCATTTATGCAACTCAATGCTTATATTCAAATTCATTTGTCATCTAATTGCTTATGACGTTCTCTTAACTAATTAGGATGTCTAATAATAATATTATTTTCCAGGTTTTATATTTCCAGGATTTCTCTCCTTGTTCGATGCCAGAGTCATGTTTGAATGCACTGACAAACATTGACTGGCAGAAGTATGGTTTGACCTTGAGAAACAATCGTTTGGATTTGGATGGCCATGCTGTGTTAGAATGGGAAAATTTACCCCCATGTACCTGCATTGACATTATTCTGCATAGTTACTGTGAAAAATATCCACCACTACACTTTGCATATGATATTGTTTTGTTATTGCCCTCCATGTCTAAGAGATTGTGCAATTAAAATGTATCTTATCTTTAGAAAAAATGTTTTTCTGTTCCCTTAACATGTTGAAAAGCTCAGAATACAACAAACAGAACAAAGGAATCAAGTTGACAAAAATCTTGTAAAGAAAGCGGTTAAGCTTGCCATAGATGATTTGAAGGCTAAATACTCGGGACTTTTTCTCAGCCCACATGCACTGAAGGTAAATAATACGTACTCTCTCTCCAGATAAACTACTGCCTTTTCCACATCTGTTATATGATTTCTGGTGATATACCTCTATAGACTGAGTTTTAGTCAGTGGAAAATCTGATGCTGCAAATATGCAAGTAATCAGGCTTCTGAAAACTGCAAATATTAGCCACTGGATTAAAAAGGATTAGGCAGAAGGACCTACTAGTCCTTCCATACATTCCTACCCATATATTTACATTTATAAGTGCATATTACTATAAGTTTGTGATTGAAAGACAAAAATACCCTTTAGCACAAGAAAGAATTGACAGAATATAATTATATATAATGTTATATAAGGAAAACCTTATAAAAAGAGTTATCAGCATGCTCTACTTAACAGAATAATACGTCACCCTTTTCACCAGCACAAGTCATTCTTTTCTTGTGGTCCTCTTTCTGATTACTGGCCCATCTGCCGTCAGATCCGAAGTTATGCCCCTGATCTGTCAAGAGCAATTTCGGGTTTGATATTGTCATCCAATGATTCAGTGTTCCGAGGAGAATGTGCTTCTCTTCTTGGCTTACACCCCCAAGATATTGGTGAACAAGGAAAAGTTGAATCATGCATCAGGGAAAAGATCATTGGGGTTATAGAGATGAATGACAGAAGGCCTAAGAGTGGAAGACAGCACGCACCTCACCTCTTCCAAGATGATGTGACCTACGAAGAAGAGTATCAAGATGAAGATGAAGAGTTCCACGAAGGTGAGGAAGATGTTGATATTTTGGATCTGTAAGCCTTTAACCCTCATGACGGTTCTGCAAGCAAGATCAAGTGCCCAAAACTCTTAAAAGAAATGTCATATACATCTGCACATACACATATCATCCATTCAGAAATAATCTCTGCAGGTAGATGCAGTGCACCTACATGAAGAGTGCTAGTAGCCAAGCTTCTTTTGTACATTCAGCAGTTGGTATAGACAGTCACTTGATTTTACCAAAATATAATGGATGACCATGTTGAAGCCATTGGATTCTGTTTATTGCATGGGCTTCTATTGGAATTCATATAAAACTACAGCGGCTGTTTTCGTGGAGAGAATAATAGACCGGACTTTCATTTCAATTTTGAGAACTAGAATCTAAACGCAAGGTCTTATGTCTTTTGTCGTAAATGTCACACCAAAGGCATGAATGGCAAGATGGTTATTCTGGCTTGTCAAGCAAGTAGGTCTATAGGATCAGCCATTGTGAAAAATCCGACCAATTGAGTAATCATAACCAGTGAACACAAATACAGAATCAGAATGAAAGAGGCTTTCCCATTCCAGCCATTCCTCAGTTGGTTGATTGATTGGGATGGCTATGATCATCCTACTATGGTGAAGCTGACTGTTGGTGGACGCATCCTATACATTAACTTGTGCTAAATGAAGCTTATCAGTGGATTAAACTCTTTTTGGTCCAATTAACTCTCAATTAAAGTCACTTATCTAATATCCTTGGAGAAGACTAATGCCCAGTTGCCACTTGGCAATATCTAGATTTCAAGAAAGATACCTCGTCATAATCAGGATTCCACTTGTACATCTCAGATATACTTCACATGACATTAGTGTTGGAAAGATTAGGACTAGTAATAGGGTATTAGTCAAGTTTGTGGTCACTCAAGTTAGCTTGGGTTTGTCCAATATTGATTGACTAGAGCTAGTTTCATCTAGCCAATATTGAGTTTAAAATCTTGTTTTCTCCCTCTTTGGCCCAATATTGTGCCACTTGAGCTAGCCAGATTTTTGAAATGGGTGTGGATAGCTTTTAAGACTCAATATAGAAATAGCTTTTTATGTGAAAATGTATGTTAAAGCTTTTGAGACTTACCATGTCAATAGCTTTCATTTGAAAATGGGTGCCCAACATGTAAATGACTTCTTATTTGAAATGAATGTGGCAAACTTCTAGGTCTCACTATATAAATAGCTTCTAGGGCTCATCATGTATATTGCTTCTTACTTATAATTGGGTGTGGATATCAATTTTTATTTATTTGAAGATAATTGTTAATATTTATTTTTGATAGTCAACACCCCCTTTTCTCAAACTCTTGCAAACTCTGGTAAAAATAACTCCCCCTTGTTGAAACAAAGTGTTTAATTTATATTAGAGACTATAAATAAACCCTAAATCCAAACTCTCCTCAAATCAAGCTAACTTGACTAACAATGAACTAAGCTGAGTTTTGCGAAACTCTTGCTTGCTCAAAGAACTAACAATGAGTTTGCAAGAGTTAGGATAATAATTGGTCTAGCTCATGATGAATTAACAATGTGCTAAATGGATTTTCACAAAAACCAACTTAGTGTACTTCCAATGAACTAGCTTGATAATAGTAAAACCTGTCAAACTTGCTTCAGACCGGGTGAAATTGAGATTGAGTAACTCTATGTATAGTATTTTTCAGTGTCAGTGCTGCTTAAGATAGAGTGACCTGGCTTGAGATGACATCCGACTTTAGATGACTTGAGTTGAGTAAAGATGGCCCAACATCCATCAGAAGCACTACTACAATGGGATTAGAAGATATAATTTTGCCTTAACCCAGCTCAAGCACCATTAACTGTGATATGACCCGTCTCTTCTATATCATCTCCAACCAAAGCACCACTAATGCCCGGTTCAAAGTTTTGTGCGTACTGTCAGATTTTTTTATGGGGCCATCACCCAAGTTGACATGAATATCCACATCATCCAAATTGCTTGTCAAGTGACTTCTAGTCCAGATATTCCCTAAAGAACCTGTTCATTTGTGGGCCAAGTTCAATGAGTTAGTTTGCCCGATCAAAGACGCTTTTCATACTGTTGTGTTCCTTCAGACGGCTCAGATGAATGTGTATGAAGATGTATCTCGTAATGGTGCTGCCTGGCACTGGATACATATCCGTGGATAATTCTCTCTCACTGCATTGGATTATCGACCATTAACTCTTATCGAGACAGCCCCACTAGGCCAATATCCTTGCCAGAGCTTGGTCACACCTTAACCCAAAAATGAAAAAACTGCTTGGCTACCGCACCACTCCAAACTTTTCCAACTTCATAGCCTGTTAACATCACGCAGCGGAAGGCTTGTGAAGCAGTAACAAGGCAATGGGCATATTGTCACCTCACATTGGCGTTGGCATCATCGGTGTGCATTATGCTTTGCATTTTTTGAAGTACGTAAGGATTGTGAATTGGCCCTCACAACATAAGACCATGGTGAGGTTGAGATGGACATTTAGGTTTAGGTCGTGTCGGCGTTACCAATGAGTCAAGACTAGTGACGTCTATTCAAACACTTCTATTGCAAACAGAAGCATTAGGGCCTCCAAGAATAAAGGGCAGCTCTGGTGCACAAAGCTCCGGCATATATAGAGTTTGAAGAAGGGGTGGATTATAAAGGTTAATAGTTCGGAGCTTTACCTTACATTTTGCAAGAGGCTGTTTTCACATCTTAAACCCGTGTCCTCAAGATTACACAAGGACAACTCTACCATTACACCAAGGCTCTCCTTCACTAAGGTCTGTAAGGATAAATCTTTAAAATCATCGCCATAACCATCATCGATTTGATCAAGTTGTTTCGTTCTTCTGCAGCTTCTACAATAGTAGATTTTAGGGTTGTAGTTTGAACTATTGGATAGGCGGTGATCTCCTCATCTGTAAGACGTGGGGTAGATTGTTGCAAGAGCGAAAAACGGGGGGATAAAGTCACCCAATCTTCAGGTGGCCGAAGCTAAAGTTGAATTCCTCAAAACTCTTTTCTAGTGTCTTCTTGCTTGCGTTGCTTTTGACGAGCGCTCTTTCCCACCATGGTTCTAAGAGGAATAACACGATAGACTTGTTTAGGTTTAGGTCTTCGACAATAAATTTCACGTCATCCTTCCTCATTTGAACTATCAAAGCTATAGTAAAAGGGCAGTCCCAGTGCACGAAGCTCCTGCCTATGCAGAGTCTGGGGAAGGGGTGGACCACAAGGGCCTAAAGTAGCCTTACCTTGTATTTGCAAGAAGTTGTTTCCACACCTTGAACCTGTGACCTTAAGGTCACACGACGATAATTTTTACCACTGTACCAAGGCTGCCCTTCTATCAAAGCTACACTGTAGAAGGATAAGCCGGTAGGAAAAGGTTCCCTGGGATTGTCGGGCCATGTACAAATGGTCCTTATTTCATCACTTCCCTCGATAAAAAAAATTCAACTAGGAGTGCTCCACAAGGCAACTCAACTATTGATACTACATGAGTGGAATCTTTCCCAAGGGTGACCATATTGGAAATAGAGACAACTTGCCCTCCTCTCTTAAGCTCAACCTCACTTTGATCAATGAAATCTTGGATGCGATTCCTGAGAATGTAGTGTACTATTCCAAACTTTTGTGTCACTTTTTCAATCAATAAAGCATTAGAGTTTATTTAGAATTCAAAATTTGAGATTTTTAAAACTAAATAATTTGACATTGAGACCTGTATTGATGGATAGAGCTCGGAGAGAGTTATCCAACTATGGTAAGACGGCTAAAAGCCAACACGGGAGATCTGGGATGAAAACAAATTAGCAAGAAGTTTGAATCAAAGGGAAACATGCCAAGACACCTCATACAAGTGGAACGTCTTGGGTTTTGGAAGAAGGAGAGAGAGAGAGAGAGAAAGAAAGAAAAAGAGGGGGACAAGGAAAAAAGAAGAGGAGGTACAATAGATCTCTCAACAAGGTAGGTGAATTGGGCTGCTAAGTTTTCCTACATTTTTCTATAGGATTTTTCTAAAGTTTTGTATGATTAGTAGGTATCATTCAAACTGAAAGAAAAATTCTATAGGATAGCAGTAAGACTAATCATGCTTTATAAATTAGAATGTTGGGCAGTTAAGAAACAACATTGATATAGGATGATTGTAGCCGAAATGAGGATATTGATATGAATGACTAGTAAGACAAGAAAGAATAAAATTAGAAATGAAAATATTAGAGGAAACTTAGGAGCAGTAACAATAGGTAACAAGATGAGGGAGATTAGATTCCTATGGTTTGGACATGTCTAACGATGATAAACATGGACATTGTTTAAAAGGAGTAAGGCAATCTAATTCGAAGGTTTTAAATGATTAAGGGTAAGGCTCAAAAGAACGTAGATAGAAGTGGTGGGAAAGGATTTAAAAACTTTGGGACTAAATGAAAACATGGTACTTAATAGAGAGAATGGAGGAAGAAGATTCATGTGAATGGCCCTTAAGAGAGATAAGGTTTTTGATGATGATAATGACTCCATCTAGACTCTTTTCTATCAAGTATCTATCTACCTATTGGTTGGAGTCCACACTACTTTTTTTTTTTCATGCAAGTCATAAGTTTTTATAGATGTAAGCCATTCGACATGCTCAGAATGTCTTTAGATAGACTAAATATGAGATTTTATGTTCACTGGGTGTTTTTAGCTTTTATTTTTCTAAGCCGAAAATCATGACCATCAGTTTAAAGCCAAAAAAAAAAAAAATCAAACTAGGAAAACATGTACTTGGGATCATCTAAATTCATTGTCTTCCAAACATGACGAATCACTTAATTTTTCAAACAAAATTTAAAAGATAGTGTGAACTCCTTCCTCGCTTTTGAGTATGAACTCCTCTCTCTCTCTCTCTTGCTAAGAAATCATACTAAAAAAGAAAGAGAAGAAAAAACGTAAAAAGTAGAGTGGATTGACGGTGACTTGGAAAAACACTTGGGGGATTTTTAGAAGGACTAGTTTAAATTTAGAAGAAATTATACGAAAGGCATGTCTTAGTCACTCTTTTAAGGTGGAAGATGACGCCATTAGCCCATGACCAACATGCCCATCTATATGGCATTTGACTGGCTTACGTGTGTGTGTGTGTGTGTGAGAGAGAGAGAGAGAGAGAGAGAGAGAGAGAGAGAGAGAGAGAGAGAGAGAGAGAGCAAGAAGGAGGTGTTTATACTATAGATTGAGAGAGCCCCAAGAGAGCTTGAGGCTTACGGATTCAAAGTTTTCCTCTCCGATCTATTCTCATCCATACACGACACAACAAATTAAGAAGACGGAGGAAATAATTTCTTTATGTGGCCACTTCATCAACTCCTTAGTCTAAAGGAGATTTAATGCTCAACTACTTCGATCAAACAAGTGTCATTTTTATGTACATGCCTCAACATCAACAAACAAACTACCGATAAAGCAACTGAAATTAAGCAACTGAGCTATCATATCTTCCTGACCGTTTGGCATACAATCTTCTTCCCCATCTAACCGTAATTCATTGAGTTTGAAAGCGCAATTAAACGACCAAATCAAATCAAGACAGCAAGCAGATTATTGAGAAGAAGAATGTCAAAGAATATTGACATCCATGCTCTTTTGTTTTGGGGTGCATACTTTCTTATTGCAGTCTCTGACTTCTTCATTTGTGTGAATTTTGAATTGGAAATTGATATAAACATGGAGTCTCATCGTACACATTAGCTGACCAACTTTCTACACTAGCAATTATACATATTTAGCCTAACATCTGTCTTTACGTCAATGGTGTTTAAGCTTGACCAATATGGTTTGTGTTTAGAAGGGACGATGTCTGAAGAAAAAATGTACTCAGTTCTGGAACCCAGATTGATCCATCGGTTTCATTGCGAACTATCGCAAGCATGCACAGTATATATTATGGCATTTTTAATAGAAGGATTAAACGCAAAATCGTCCCATAACTAATGTTTTAAAATGGAACGAGGGACTAAGCCAGCGATGAAAGTCATATAGTAGTTCAAATTTCATACCAGCCAACATTTTGTTGCTTAAAGTTTGTTTTACTTTTCTAGCCATGCCATTCACTAGGCTCTGCAGACCATGCCTAGAAAATCTTCCAAATGGCATGCTACTAACCATTGTCCTACTAGAGCATACAATGAATAACTCCAAAAGTCCAAAAATGACGCGACGATTATTTTCAGGTCATGACTAGCTAAGATCGATGGCTCAAAGGAGTATATGTGGTGCATGGTCGCAAAAATGAGCCTCAATCGTGCAGGTCATGAGATTGCAGTGCCTCAAGGTGTCCGTGTCTAGGTGTATCTATCTAATAATGTCAGTGTGCAACAACAACAGCAATAATAATAAAGAGCAAATAATGTTTTGGATCGCCATAAACCCTGCCGTCCACTTGGACCTTATAGTCTGCATACAGGTCCTTACGCTTAAGGTGCCTACAATTTATTTCTCCAGCTTTGATATCATTTGTCCAAACTTTTCCAACGCTCAACCACCCAAATTCATCTAAGACCATGGTACTCACTTCCGATAAGGGATCGATAATGGCTGTAAATTATTAACTTTTCATGGTTGTGATTGATCATAGCGGTTAAGGGTCAGAGGCCACATGTCTTTACGTTGCGCAGTCTTAGATAGGCAACTAAGACAAGACAATCAATCACAAATACATCTGTAGTGGAAGTAAAATAGTCAGGATACAGAGAGAGAACGACGTAATTCGCAATGCTTTCATTGAAGAAACGAGTACATAATTATGGGTGAAGCTAGGTACTACTTGCTGTAGCTGTAAGGATTCTAATACGTAATGTTAGCATGATTTATCCTAACATCAAGCTCCTGCATATGCTTGAGTCGGGGAAGGGACGGACCTTATCTTGTGTTTTGCAAGAAGCTGTTTCCACACCTTAAACCCATGACCTCAAAGTCATACGACAACAACTCAACCGTTGTGCCAAAGCTCCCCTTTTTATAGCAGTCATCACACAATATTGAAAATAGATTTGTAGAATTCCATAATAGATGGAAATAATCACAGAAAGAATGATAAGATCGGATTTATAAGAAGCGTTCTTATCTTTTCACACCCCTCGACAAACTGATGGTGGTAGGACCAACATGAAGTTTGTGACGAAACCATAAGTGGGGAGGCGTGGATAGGCTTATGGTAAACCCATCGGCAATTTGATCCTCCTCGGTTGTAGCATGGTGAAATCGTGGAAGTTTCTTAGCGGCGTGCTCTCGAACGAAATGGTAATCAACGTCGATGTGTTTCGGTCCAGCATGAAATATGGAATTGGAGACCATGTACTTACCGCAGTGAATTTCCGGTGAAGGAGTATAGTGAATGCAGAGTTCGCAGACTAAGTATTGAACCCAACAAAGGTCCACAGAGATTGAAGCAAGTGAACGATATTCTGGCTCGGAGCTTGATCTAGAAACGGTTGGTTGCTTCCGTGGGCACCAAATGACAAGATTTTGAACCAAGGAAGGCACAATTCCTTTCCCGTATTGTAGAATCCTGTGGTAGAATGTCTATCATCAGGTAAGCCAGCCCAACCAGTGTCAGAAAATGCTTCAAGTTTCACGTCGGATGAAGACTGAAATATCAGTGATGGAGAGACTGTGCCTTTCCCGTATCGTAGAATCCTTTTTGTTGCTGAGAGATGAGCCGAGGTTGGCTTGTGCATAAACTGGCACGGTTGGTTGACCGCAAAACTTTAAGTCAAGATGGTTAATGTAAGGTATTGAAGAGCCCCTACTAATAAATTGCGACAATGAGTGCTATATTTGAGGGGTTCTTTATCAAGAATTGAAAAGTTTGGATCCTAGAGCAAATGGAGTACCTGCTGGTTTACAGTCAAGCATATCAAACCTTTTAAAGATATCTAGAGCACACTTGTGTTGAGAGATATAGATAGCATTTGTGCTTCTTTTAACATCCATCCCAAGAAAGCAGTGGAGGGGACCTCGATCGTGCATGTCAAATTTAATAACAAACATTTGATGAGAGAAGCAATACCTTTAGCATCACTACCGGTTAGAAAGACGCCTTCAACATAGAGTAATAAGACGATATATTCCCTGCAGAAGAATGTTTAAAAACAAAGAATAGAATCACATACACTTCGTACAAGTTTATGGGAGTTAAGGACTTTACTGCAGTGAGAGTATCAAGCCCAGGGTGCTGTTTTTAAGCCGTAAATAGCTTTGTGTAACCTGCAAACATGATTTGGGCGTAAAGCGTACCCTGGAGGTTGTTGCATGTAGACTTCCTCTTTATAAAGGAACAAAGGCATTGCGTTAGCACAAATTATAGAGTAGTTGGGTTTTTTACAAATGGTATAAATGTATCGTGAAATCAATCCCATGTTGTTGATGAAAACCTTTAGCAAAAACACGAGCTTTTCAATGTTCGAGGGTGCCATCTGAGCGGCATTTGTTTTTAAATACCCATTTACATGCGATTATATTATACAACTGGAGGTGATAATTAACTAGTTATCCTTAGCTTGACCTTATCTCAAGTAGGTTTTGGTGGATGGTAGTCTTGATTAGTTCAGCCCAATTATACCATGCACTTGAATTTTATAATTGAAATGCATTAGTTATAAAAAAAAAATTAACTATTAGTTATAAAAGTATTACAATATATAAAAAGATTAAAAACTTAACTATCTATAATTTCACTTAATGCGGCACGAATGTGTGCTTGAAATGAATAAAAAATAATGCATACCTACCACGCACATCAAGAACCAGTAACATCCAATGAGACCTATGTGCACAATCATATGAATTACAATTAAAGTTTATAATTCTTAAAATTATATTTGTGTATGTGTAAATATAATTTAGAAGCAAAACTAGTTACAAATTATGCATTATTATAGGAAATCATTAAAGCATGCCCTTTGGAGACATAAAAGAACCTTGATAAAATTTCACTAACTCATCAATCTGAAAGAATTGGACTTGGGTTTTTAGTGAAACACTGAAAATTTGTAGAGGCAAGCAAATTTGGAGAATTTCAATGAAAAATCGAAGCTCAAACTTTGTGGGAAACAGGTATAAGAATAGTAACTGATAGTGGGGAAGAAGATGACTATTGAGGGAGAGATTGCTAGGAGATATTGGGTGGTGTTGCCGGCTGGGGGTGGTGCAGTGATGTGCTAGATGAGAAAGAGGGAAACAAGAAAGAGAGACGAGGGAAGAAGGGGGGACTAGTTTCTTGTTTCCTACTAGAAATCGAGAGGGATAGCAGAGGAGAGAGCAGGTGGAAGGCAGAAGAGAGGAGGCAGTGAAGGGAGAGAGAGAAGGAACGAGAGAAAGAGGAGAAGTGAGAGAGAAGGGGAGGAGAGCAGTGAAGGGGGGAAGGTGCCGTTTGTTTCTCCTAGCTGTCTTCTTAAGTCCATGAAGATCCTTATAGATAGCTTGTCTCCTCTTCTTAAAGCTTTTCCTCCTTCTAATTTTGTTCCCACCTTTCCTTGATTGGTCCTTATCTTCACATTCCTCTTTCTTCTTCTTACGGGTTTCCTCTTTCTTTTTCATGAGTTTCTCATTCCTATAGCAAGAAATCAACCCTTTCCTCTTTTGCTTAAGGATTTCCATTCCTCTTTTAATTTTTCCTTTTTCAAATAGAAACAATCCCTTAATCAATTTTGGGTTGATTTGGCACCATTAAATTTGATCTGAGCTATCAAAACCTTCAATTTAGTTGATCTACAAAACATAAGACTAAATTAGAATCATCTACGCTGAACATTACACTTCTGATTAGCTCTGATAATCATCTATTAAATTTAGCAAATCAATGGTTGGATGATCAATTGAAGTTAAAATTCATATTTTATCTAAAAATTACAAAATTGATTAGTTAGATTATCTAATTAAATGATAAATTATGGGTATTCTGAGCAAAATTGAATACTTCAAAATTAACATGTAATGTCAACAGTTCTTATTGTAGAAGATGTTTGCATACCTGATATAAGAAATAATGTACACATGTTGAGTTCATCCCATGTACAAACTTTTACGAAGTTCTTTTTCACAAATGACATTTCAACTCCTACATTGCAAAGCACTTCTGGCTTTTTTCATTCAGGGCTGATTAACTTACCTTCATTAATGAAGTTGTAGAGAGTCCTCACAAAAAGACGTGTTGGATGAAACTTTCATCCAATCACTAAAATATTGATGTAAAGCTAGAGGGATTGTTAATCAATAGAAAAAATTTCATTGAAATCATTCAATTTTAGCATCAAGATAGACATAAATACTAGTACTTGAACAATCACTAAGACGATAGGTGTTGGTGGGAAGGAAGTTGACCTCAATGGCGCATGTTGCTCCTCTTAATTGACATTAGATGTAGATAATAAACAATTAAATCGATATTCAAAAAAGGAATTTACTAAAGATGGTGGTATGACAACATTTATACCTTGGATTTTTGGAGAATGCATATCGTTCCAGCCAAGTAACATGATATCCAATGGCCTCCCCAATAATATAAATATTGTCGGCTTCTATTCAAAATGGTAGATGAGCATCCTCTTGATAGACTACAGCAATACACATATGCTTAGTGTGTGATATCATCAATGATCCCTGCAAAATGGGATAATGAGCCTCATACCATATACCAGGAGCAATAATGTTTTTAGTGTCATTCAAGGCTAATTTGTGTCAACCAATCTACAAATCACAAACCATTGATACTTAAGAATGGATAAGGTATGACAATTAATTAGACAATAAAAAAGTAAACATGTGTATATATATACCTCCTTGGTCAGATTTTCTTGTCCAAAGGCATGTGTAACTCTTTCAAATATTCTTCAATAGGAGAATTGTAGTTAGCATATGATTGGAGTTTAGGGGTAGTAGGAACTAGCTCTTGACTATAACCTTTCATATTATGAAACTCTCCCATTAAATCCTATGTTAACTTCTCATATATCTCTTTTTCGAGATTCTTTGCACTTTCACTTTTATCTCCTGCTCGTCAAATTTAGGTTGTTGTTGAATTCTTCGACCAAAGTATGTGGAAGTAGTAACACTGCACCCTTGGCCCTTGACTCAGCCACAGTATTCCTCCTTGTTGCCCAAAACCTTACACACGATATCAGCCTTTGTAGAGTGCTACTTATAGTCCTTATAGATGCAAATGCTCGAGGCAACTCTTCCTACACAATTTCTAAAAACATGATCAATTCTATAAATTATTTCATAAATATTCTCAAAATATAACAAGGGTAAACACAATCTCTTAATATTCAAGAAGCAATTGGTGCAACAACTTTCTTTTTGTAGGTTTAGCAGTTATGCTTCTTTGAATACGTCATTTTCCATAGGATAGAGCAGCTAATGGGGTTCATAGTCCCAGCTTTCTTTTGCTATCAAAAGAGACACTAAATTTAAGTAATAAAATACAACTAAGGTGTGGTTAAAATATATATATATATATATATATATATATATATTACAAATACTTTTTGTTCTTCCAACATAGTGTAACCTAACCTAGAGAAGTAGTGCAAGATATGATTGATCATATGCACCTTTCTACCTTGAGCACTCTTTGCTTATACATTTGATGCAATGAAAAGTAAATAAGCATAATTATATATCATAATTAATGAAATCAAACCATGTTTAGCATATACCTCAAATTTAGGAGACAACTAGCATGATTCAAATTCATTCCATACATCTTAGTTATGATATTAGAATATATGTTAAAGACTCTATATAACATTGATTATCCATCTCTAAATGAATATATATATATATACACACACACATGTGTGTGTGTGTGTGTGTGTGTGTGTGTGTGTGTGTGTGTGTGTGTGTGTGTGTGTGTGTTAGGTGCTGGGAAGGTAGCTCTTTCATTTTCACTAGCTTTCACCAGTTCTTTGCAAAACACATTTCTTCTTGTCATCAAAGGCATCAAGGGTAGACTACAAAGTAGAAACAAATATGTTACTCTATTTGGAAATAACAAGCTTAGGTATTGTACTTTCCTACAATCATGTATACAAAGCATTTACATAACTTCATCATTTCTAATATTGAATCTTTGATTGATGGCGACACATGTTTAAATCATCAATAGTAATAGGTATCATGCTTCTTACCATGTAGTAAACGAAGCTTAAATGGTTGGTTCGCCTATCTCTTGTCCCTCAGAGTTATACTCAATCTTATCTTTTATTTCCTTTGACTTTCTCCTAATAATGTTTTTCATTATTTTTTACCCCTCTGCCCTTTCTCTTATGAGGGTTACTCAAATTGGGTTGTTCTCAATGTACCTACATCATAAGTACATATTCACAAATATTTAGTGAATTGCCACTAAACAATCATACATATAGAAATAAAAATAACACAAGAACAAATTTTGGATAACTCCTAATCATTATTTATTTACATATATCAAATGTTACATTATAATTTGCCCCCTCAATATCAATTGTTTTCAACCCAAGTACCCTCGTCAACAATATCACGAACATAATCCATCTCATTCTCAAGGATTACATTAATTGATGGCATTTTTTTTAGCAATACAAGGGAATCTATTTGCAGTATTTCACAAGATTAATCACTAAGGGTAATATATTGTCATGCTATAGTGTTCACAAATGTCAAGGGCCCCTGAGGCAATTCTCCTCCATGACAAACTCACCTCATTAGAGTAAAACCCCAATTTGTAAATAGGAAGAAGATGTTGAAAAGAAAATAGTGCATACACAGCTTAGAATGACAATGTAATTGAGAGCTACCCAATTTGTGATTGAGATGGGGAAAAATCAAGCACATGCCCTTTAGCTGCACATAATTGGAAAAGGAATGGCCGTGGCCTCACACTTATTAGGTGCCTCTCATAACAACCACCAAATATTGTAAATGACAATTGAATTATGGTCTAAAAACACAAATCATAATAATAGAAGAGAACTCATAATACATATAAGTTACTGTTATTTGGCATGGATGCTATAGAAGGCCAAGAATGACTCAAGGAAAGATAACTGATATCTAATTAATCATCACTAGGTAGAAAGTGCTTGGCACTGAGAAGGTTAATGTAGCCATGAGCATCTATCTTGGACACAAATTCAATAAATGACTATTGATTGTTGACCTTTATATTTCCCATGTGCAACTTGCTAAGAACTCCCAGCTAATCATCAGAGTTTTGGATACATGCCAACATATTTCGTGGGAACTCCAACCGCTCTTCATCCAATTCATTACATTGTTGAAGAGGATGGTAATTGGCTCCATAGCTCATTCCCTTAGGAAGGGAAATAGAGCTGCTGATCTATTGGCCACTAAGGCAGATATTTAGAATCTATGGGGGATATCTCATTCTCTGTGATGTCTTATGTGAAGACTCTATAGACACCTTTGTGCTAAGACTTTTTATGTACGACTATATAGTTAATAGAATTTCTCATTCATGTAATAATAGAAAAAAGAGTTCATGAGCAGAATGATAAGCAAAGTTCTAGTATATACAAAGAGAAGGATAAATAGTTTGATGCCCATACATGATAAAAATTTATTAACTGCTAACTCCATGTATTTACGAGCTTGGGTATTTTACCTCATGTGGACTAAAGACAACTCTTAAAAGACCTATGTTCTTTACATAAGTAAGAATTTCAATAAAGAGTCCCAAATTAGATAGTTCTTGTCTACAAATACAAAAGTGAATGCAAAGACCAAAAATGTACCCAAAATAAAACAAAAAAGAATTGTAGGCTTGAGGAAAAGAAGCAAAATCTACCCAACATTGCAAATTTTCTTTTCATAACCATTACATCTATGTGATATATTTCAAGAAATAAGACCCAAAAATGCAGATCTAGCAACGAAATGCTAAATCACTTGAACATCTGCTCAAATACTAAAAATTAATAAACTAAAACCCCAAATTGTATGAGAGAGAGAGAGAGAGAGAGAGAGAGAGAGAGAGAGAGAGAGAGAGAGAGAGAGAGAGAGAGAGAGAGAGAGAGAGAGAGAGATGGACAGTAGTAGTTGAAAATGATAGACAAAGAAGATTACCTCAAAAGTAAGTGGTTCTTGGCCAACCCTTTCACATGCAAGATCTAGTTGCTATGAAGATTAGACAGGTTCATGGATAGGAGATTGAGAGAGAGAAGGCATGAAGAAATATATCCACAAGCAATTAAAACATCTCTTAAAATTGGAGCCTTCTAGAATTTTAAGGTAGTTTTTTTCTAACCATCTTATTAAGTTCTTCCCATGAACAAATTCAAAAAATTTTACTCCTTCCAATGACTTTTCAAATTGATGTTGAGAAACCATCTTACTAAATTATAGTATATAAGATAATTTTTTTGTAATGGTCTCAGATTTATTTTAATAAGATGATTGCATAATAATTGCTTCTTTTTATCATTATAGAAAATACCAATTTTAGTAGTTAAGAGAGAGCAAATGGGCAAGATCCCACGTCACCATGAAGTGGTTTTAGCACTCTGTCACTCATTCCCTTGTAAATAATCTTCTTTGTCCTATGATCCTGCACAACAAAACCATATGAGGTGAAGGTGATCATGAAATCTAGATCTTTTATTAATTTGACAATAGAGAGTAAATTACACTTTAGATTTGGCACTCATGGGATGTTATGTAAAGTAAAAGAGGAAGTAGCTGTGTAAATTGAAACTTTGCTAATCTATGAAATGGAAAGGAAGCTAACATCCCCAAATTTTATGGGATTATTATTGTTATGAAGATGCAAAAACAAAGATGAAAAAATGAGGAAGAAAAATACATAAATTTACATGGTTACCCTGGAATAGTCTACTAGTTTCACTACCTGTATAGCTAAAAAATAGCCACCACATAATATAGAAGATTCCTCCACCTATAAAGAACCCTAAGGTCTTGCAAATACATATATTATTTTGATAAAAGACACAACTGTCCCCCATCTTACAAAATAGAAGAAATGATCTACATTATCCTGAGGTTGGGGGCTTCACCCTTGCACCACTGGTGAGTTGACTACTCAGCTCAACTAATGCCGGGGACTCCAGTCACTGCACCCTAGTTTGTAGCATAACATAATTCTATATGTGCACAAGAGAATCAAGCCAATCAAGCCCTACACTCACAACAATCTCCCATTTAGACACTAATTGTAAGTAACCCTAGTTCTATCCTTTGCAAATGATGCACCTCCTTCACTAATGTGAAATTTCATGTGAATTCTTCTTATCTTCAATTTTGGAGAACTACAGAAGTTGAGCATGCCTTCAACTTTTGTATTGTGACCAACTTGGTCAACATATCTATAGCATTTTTGCTTGTTTGTATCTTCTTTAAAGAAAATAGTCCTTCCAAACATGATCTTATGAAATGATAACTTTTGTCGATATACTTTGTCCTATCATGAAAGGCTGAGTTCTTTGTTAGATAAATCACACTTTGACTATCACTATATTAAATGCAATTCTCTGCTTGTTTGCCAAGTTCTCTATTAGACCTTATAGCCAAATCATTTCTTTACTCACTTCTGTTGCAACAATATATTCTGCTTATGTTGTCAAGGGAACAACTATTTTTTATAGCCTTAATACCCAACTAAATCTTTCGCTTCTCAAAGTGAAGATGTATCCGGTAGTACTTCTTTTTCCATCAAGATTTATTGCCATATCAGCATCTACATATCTCTAATCCTCTATAGTACAATGTCATATTTCAACAACCTTTCAGATACCTTAAAATCCACTTTATTGTCCTCCAATGTTCCTTTCTAGGATTGCTCATAAATTCACTAACAACTCTCACTATTTAAGCAATATTTGCTCTTGTAAAACTATCACATACATCAAAATACCAATAGATGATGTATATAGAACTTTAGACATATATTCATGATCTCCTTGTGTGTATGCATCATCTTTGTCTAAAGTGGCTTGCAAAAGAAATGTTTACCAGCTTGGCATTTTTCATCTTGAATCTCTTAAGAACCTTTTCAATGTATTTAGTGAGTGATAGCATTAATTTCTTACTTGTTTTAACCCTACTAATCCTCATCCCATGGATTTGTTTTGCTAGACCTAAGTCTTTTATTGGGAATACTATTGTAAGGTTTTGCTTCAGATTTGAAATCTCATGCATGCTTGATCCTACAACAAGCATGTCATGCACATATAATAGAAGAATAATAAATGACTTTGCAAATCCCTTAAAATAACAATAGTAGTCATCATGGTATCTAATAAAATCATTACTAGACATGCAAAAATCAAATATAATGTACCACTATCTAGCAGCTTGTTTCAAACCATATACTCTTTTTGAGTCTACATTCTAGATTCTCTTTCATATACTCACTATAGCCCTATGATTGCAGCATGCAAATGTCTTCTTCTATGTCTTCATGAAAAAAAGCAATTTTTACATCTAACCACTTTAAATGCAAGTCCTCTATAGCCATAATACTTAGAATTGATCTAATAATAGATGATTTAATCATAGGAGAGAAACTTTTAGTAAAGTCAATACCTTCTTTTTGCTGAAATCTTTACAACTAGTCTAGACTTGTACCATTTGAGCCATCATGCTCTTCCTCATCTGTAGAACTATTTATTATGTAATGCTTTCTTTCCTTTGGATAGCTCAACCAAATTTTATATTTGATTTGATCACAGAGACTATAAAAAGGGCAGCCCCGGTGCACAAAGCTCTCGCCTATGCAGGGTCTGGGGAAGGGACAGACCACAAGCGCCTATAGTAGGCAGCCTTACCTTATATTTTTATAAGAGGCTATTTCTACACCTTGAACCTGTGACCTCAAGGTCACATGATGACAACTTTTACCATTGCGCCAAAGCTCCCCTTCTTGACTGTAGAGACTATCTCATCTTTTATTCTTAACTCCCACTTATCCTTATCTTCCACCTGTAAAGCTTCTTCAAAATATTTTGGTTCACCACTATTAGTCAACAATATATAATGAAGTGAAGGAGAGTAATGAACAAAGGCTTTTAATTGTCTTAGCTCTTTCAATGAAATTGGGGTGTTGTAGGTTTTGTCTCTACATTAGCATTATGAGGGATTCTGATAGCCTCTTGGAGGCATCTTTATGCTCTACATACTCTAAATGCTCTAATTTTTATTTCTTTTCATATAACATGTCCTTATACAACTTCGCCAATGCCAGTCCCAAGCCCAGATGAAAAAGGAAGAGGGTCTTACGTTAGGTGCCAGCCGGCAAGGGAGAAGTTAAAGATGATTTATATATATATATATATATATATTTCTTGCAAATGAATATGCACTTGTATATTAGTTTGGGAAGAAGAAATGAAAATCATCTTCATCTTCTTAAAATATGGCAACCCTTGGGTTAGGTGCCAACTAGCAAGGGAGAAGCTAAAGATGATTTTGTTATTTCTTTTCTGCTTGCAAATGAATATGCATTTGTATATTAGTTTATAAGGAAGAAATGAAAATCATCTCCAGCTTCTTAAAAGTATGCAACCCTAAAATGACATGAATCAAAAACTGACATTCCATCAAGCTAGGGCATTCCCCACAAGTGACGCACTACATTGGATCCCGAATGTGGTGAAAATTAAGCAAGGGTTGCTAGGGTGTTCTCTCAGAAGCGATGCACTACATCGAATCCCAGGTGTCGTGAAAATGGGCAAGGGCTGCTAGAGCATCTCCTCTAAAGCGACGCACTACATTAGAACCTAGGTGCAGTGAAAAGTGGACATGGGTTCATGCCATGGAGGTTGAGAAAGGTGCTAGTAAATAGGATATCCCCAGAGCATAAGATTCGTATCGCCAAATGGAATATAGGGACATTGACAGGTAAGAGTTTGGAGTTAGTAGATACGATGAAACATAGGAGAGTCAACATCGCTTGTATCCAAGAAATTGATGGGTATAAATTATGGTATGTAGGAAAGAATAATAACAGAAATGTCATAGGAATAATAGTGGATAAGGAATTAAAGGATAAAGTTGTGGATGTTAAAAGAATTAGTGATAGAATTATATAAATGTTATAAGTGCATATGCACCATAAGTAGGGTTAGAAGATATGATTAAGAGATAGTTTTGGGAAGATATGAAGGAGTCAAGCAATAAATTTCCAACATTGAGGGGATATTTATAGGAGCATACTTAAATGGTCATATAGGAAAAGAAAAGGAAGGATATGATAGAATACACAGAGGGTATGGTATAGGTAAACAAAATGAGATGGGCGAAACTATCCTTGATTTTGCTTTGTCATATAACCTGGCCATTACAAATACACTCTTTAACAAGAGAGATGAATAATTAATAACTTTTAAAAGTGGACTTCATAAAAGCCAAATAGACTTTTTTCTACTTAGGAATATTGAACGATCAATGTGTAAGGATTGTAAGATGATACCTGATGATAGTTTAACCTCACAACATAGGTTAATGGTTATGGATATCCATATCAAAAGATGGAAGAAAGGAAATGAACTTAATAGGTATCCAAAAACAAAGTGGTGGAACTTAAAAGGAGAGAAAATAACCTCATTCACTAATAAGTTGATTGTAGAAGGAAATTGAAACTATGAAGCAGAAGTAAATAGCATGTGGATTAATATTGTCGATTCTATTAAGAAAGTGGCAAAAGATGTCTTAGGAGTATCTAAAGGTAAAAGAAAATTAGTAAAGGAAACATAGTGGTGGAGTGAAACAATGTAAAAAGTTATTAAAGAAATACGATTGTGTTTTAAAGCATGGCAGAAGACTAGAAATAATGAAATTATAAATAATATAAGAATGCTAAAAAGGTTGCTAAGAGAATACTAAGTGAGGCTAAACTTAACGCATATGATGAGCTCTATAATAGACTAGGAACAAGAGAAGGTGAGAAAGATGTGTTTAAACTTCCAAAAGTAAGAGAACAAAAGGGTAAGGACTTAGATCATGTTAAGTGCATTAAAAGTGATGATCAAAGGGTGTTAGTCAAAGATGATGTGATCAAATAAAGGTGGGAAACATAGTTTCAAAGATTGTTAAATGACAATGGCTCTGAGAATATAAGAATTGAAAATACTATAAATCTAAATAACATTGGATATTATAGATATGAACATAGGATTAGAATACCTGAAGTGAAAAAAGCTTTGAAAAAGATGAAATCAGGAAAGGCTATGGGGCCCGATGGTATACCAATAGAGGTTTGGAAGTATATGGGAGATATTGGGATAGTTTGGTTGACTAAATTGTTTAACAAGATTATAAAATCAAGGAAAATGCTTCATGAATGGAGGAAAAGCTCTATTGTACTAATTTATAAGAATAAAGGAGACATACAGAGCTACACCAATTATC
Source organism: Warburgia ugandensis (assembly GCA_035236585.1). Taxonomy (NCBI): domain Eukaryota; kingdom Viridiplantae; phylum Streptophyta; class Magnoliopsida; order Canellales; family Canellaceae; genus Warburgia; species Warburgia ugandensis. Next base: position 8,405,560 of record CP141136.1, read on the forward strand.
AAGGGATCAAACTTATGAGCCATACTATGAAACTTTTTGAAAGAGTGATTGAGAAGAGGCCATGACATGAAACAAGTGTATCGAGAATCAGTTTGGTTTCATGCCTGGGAGGCTTACCATGAAAGATATTTTCTTACTATGACAATTGGTAGAGAATATAGGGAGAGGAAAGACCTCCACATGGTCTTTATCGACTTAAAGGAAGCTTATGACAGAATCCCTAGAGAGTTAATATGGAGTGTGTTAGGCAAGAAAGGGGTTTTGTAGGCATATATAGACATAATTAAAGATATGTATGAGGAAGCGGTAACAAATGTTAATACCACTAGTGGCGAGGCTGGTGATTTTCTTGTCACTATAGGATTGCACCAAGGATCGGCATTGAGCCCATACCTTTTCATGTTTGTTATGGATGAGTTAACAAAACATCTACACAAGGAGATTCCCTAGTACATGCTATTTGTAGATGATATAGTATTACTTGATGAGACAAGGAAGGGTATAAACATAAAGTTAGATTTATGGAGAGAAGCATTAGAATCTAGATTATTTAAAATTAGCCAAACTAAGACAGAATATATGGAATGCAATTTTAGCAGGGAGACGAGTAGGAGTGGAACATCAGTTAAGATTGATAACCAAGAAGTCCTTGTAAAAGACTACTTTCAGTACTTAGGATCAATAATTCATGAGAGTAGAGACATTGAGAGGGAAGTTACACAGAGAATCCAAGCGGGTTGGAACAAATAGAGATGTTCACCTAGAGTTTTGTGTAATCGACGAGTGCTACTCAAACGAAAAGGAAAATTCTATAGGATGACATAAGGCTAGCCATGCTCTATGGATCCGAGTGTTGGGCAATTAAGGAACATCATGCTCATAGAATGAGCGTCACAGAAATGAGGATGTTAAGATGGATGAGTGGTAAGACAAGAAATGATAGAATTAGGAATGAAAATTTTAGAGAAAATTTAGGGGTAGCACCAATAGGTAACAAGATTAGGGAAATTAGACTTAGATAGTTTGGACATGTTAAAAGGAGACCGAAAATGGTACCAGTTAGAAGGAGTGAAACAATACAAGTAAAAGGTTCTAAAAGGGCAAGGGGAAGGCATAAAAGAACATAGATAGAAGTGGTGAGGAAAGATTTAAAAACTTTGGGACTAAATGAAGCCATAGTACTTAATAGAGAGGAATGGAGGAATAAGATTCATGTAGCCAACCCCTAATTGGGATAAGGTCTTGATGATGATAACATGCCCTTATACATAGCATTGTAAACAAATACAATGTTTCGACTTCTAATGATTTTCTTAGTTCTAACATCGCAAAATCAATGCCCAAAACCATTCAAGTCATATCCAATAAATAATGCATTTTCTAGACTTAGGATCAAGCTTGTTCCTATTTTCTAAATCAACATGCACATAAAAGGTACAACAAAAAATTGTTAAGTGGAAAAGGTTTACCTCTTTTCCAATCCGTACCTTCTCTAAGATCTCATAGTTTAATGGGGAGGAATGTCCTTATTAATCAAAAACCTAGCAGTAAAAACATCATTTGCCCAAAATTGTTTAAGAAACCCAACATGTATTCTCAAACTCCTAGCACATTCCATAATCATTATATTCATGCACTCTGCAACATCATTTTTCTTGGAAATTCTAACATTGCAACACTCCTCAAACTTATTATCGCACTATTCTCCCCCATTATCTAACCTTAAGGTCTTCATCTTTGTTCCTATTTCATTCTCAACAAAAGCTTTTAATTTTTTTGTAAACATCAAATACAACTAACTTATGTTTTAAAAATAAATCCAAGTATTTTTACTAGCATCATCTATGAATGCAACAAAATAAACAAAGCCGCCAAGAGAGGATACCTGAGCCGGCCCTCATGCATTAATGTGGACCAATCCTAGTTTCTGCAACTTTGAGAAACTCACCTTCCTTTTGTGTCCATAACCTTCATCCTTCTTTGCTCATATAACCAAGTATGTGATGCCATTCTATTAGATGTCACATACAAAGTCCCTTCTTTCTTGCCATGTACCATTATCAATGCTCCTTTTGATAACTTCCAAGAGTCATAAGTAAAGGTGGTCTTAAATCCAAACTCTACAAGTTAGCCAACAAATATTAGATTTATCTTTAATTGTGGTACATGTCTAACATCCTTCAATTGTAGAAGCATTCCATTTGATAAGTTTATCTAGACATCTTCTTTTCCAACAATGCTATATAGTTCATCTTTACCCAAATAAACTTTTTTGAAACCCCCTTTTACATAATTATAAAGAGTATCCTGAAGTGAAGTGGCATAAAACAATGCACCAAAATTTACTTCCCAAGCGTTATGGCTCTTCAGCGAAAGAATTAAAGCATTTGAATCATAGTTATTAGATATATTTCTGGAGTGTGCTACCTTGAATTTTGTACTTTGATTTCTTCTTTGTAGTTATACAAATCCATTTTAGATTCCCCATCTTGTTGCAATTCTAGCAACCTTCATCTTTTTCTTGTGGAGGTCTATATTTGTTGTTTCTAGACTTTGATCTCCAACAATTCTTGTTTTCCTTCTTTTACGAACTTCCTCGTCCTTGGACATTTAAGGCATTCCTTGACTCATCACCAAACAATCCCATGGATTTTCTCCATGATTCCTAGCTTAGGAAAACACTCATAACATTTTTGTATTGCAATTGTATAGATCCACTTAAGTTGTTTATTGTCATTACCAAGTTGTCTCAACTCTTTGGTAATCCTAACATAAGCAATAGCACATGAAGATCATCTTCAAAATTAATAATGACTGATCCAATTAGAGAGTGATATTATTAAACTTGTTTAGATGCTCTACAACACTTTCATTTTTTACCATCTTTATATTGAACACTTTATTTGACATTGAAGGCTTTTCATGCATCTTAGATAAAGCAGCCATCAAATCTTCTGACATCTTCCCTTTGAAGATATTAAATGCTATAGAGGTAACAAAGGTTAGGTGAATCATACCTAGGGTTTTTCTATCAAGCACCTCCCACTTGCCATGAGTCATCTTCTCTTGTTTCTACAATTTTCTCCTAAGAGGAATATACAGATCCTGCTGATAAAGACAACTTCTATTTGCATCTTCTAGAATCTAAAGTTTGATCTTTTGAAATTCTCGATTTTTACTTTCCCTTCATTCAACATCGATCTAGGGTTCTTATACCAATTGTTATGAGGAAGAAAAATACAAATTTATATGGCTTCCTTTGAATTAAGGTACGTCCATGGGCTCATACCAGTTACTCTATCTCTATAGCTAGAAAATAACCACCACAAGATGCAAAAGATTTCTCCACCCATATTACAAAATAGAAAAAATCATCTACCTTTTTTTTTGGCCCGGAGGCTTCTCCTCCACACCTGTGGCAGGGGCGCATCGCACCCTGCACCCCTAGCAAACTAACTACTTAGCTCGACCACCACCAGAGGCTGTGCTACGGACCCCCAATTAGTTGCGCAATATAATTCTATACAAGCGCAATAAAATCAAGCCAATCAAGCTCCGCACTCATAACAGTAACCAGTGTGTGGAGCCTTGTCTTGTAGCATAAAAAGGATCAAGATCAAGGTAGCGAGTGGCCCCAGTGTCGATCAACCATTTATGATCGATCTGAGAGGCAGGCGTTCTAAGAATGTGGATGAGCATACAAGCATCCACCAATTTATTGATCAACACCTTCAATTACAACATTTTCATTGTCATTAATAATTGATAATAATGCTGGAGCGTTTTGTGCTCCAAGTCTACATCGTTGAGGACAGGGGCGCTCTCCTGCCATCTCATTTCTTATGCAGAAATGGAAGGACTTGCTTGCTTGCAGGCTCGAGAAGCCATTATCCACGCATGAGGTTCACGCGGCGTTCTAAGTTCATCTGTTTATCGGAAAAGTACAAGGGCTCTAAACGAGGCAAGGAGTTCCCAAATTGGATACTTTCCTTCACATGACACGATAATACTTGGATAACCAAGCACTTTATGTTATTTAGAAGATAATTAGGCCTTGCCACTAGCTTACCTACTGCCACGTACTTGGCTATCTAAAAGGGACATAGCTTATATAAAACTTTCACGTTATAAGACAAAGTGTATTTAGTTATAGAAAGGTAGTGTTGATCAGTTGCATATCGTGGCATTTTTATCATCTAATCATTGTTAGCTGCCTCCTTATTTTAATGCCTGTTAGGAAGAGGTCCCTTTTGATATTAGAAATTGAGTCTCTATACAATGGTTGGCCAAGTCAAATGCACAAGTTAGATGGGCGGCTAAAAGTACATCTGGTAGGTAACTGAGTGATCAACCAAAGCATTCATCTGCAAGTGTACTTGGGTCTTAGATAGCAGTCTGATACCCAAGAGATCTATGATCTCTAATTCAGAAGATTATTGTATGGGTGATTGAGATGATAGACACTTGCTTAATCAAAGGTAACAAACACTGTTTGGGCCAGACGTAACTCGTGGGCATGATCAAATCCATTAATCTGAAAAGCCCAGTTCGGAGTTTTGCCAAGAAAATGTGAACCACTAATATTTTAGTTGGACTATATAGCAATGCAAATAAGATATTATTTAGCATGAGATTTACAGCCTTGTGGATAAACTTTTTATATTTTACACGTAGAGTACAGGCATGGATTCACACATAAATTCTCTCATGTAAACGCTTTTAATCAACATAAAAAAATTTCCATGTAGGACCAAAAAGCCGTGTAAGACCGCAAAGTGGCTTTATAGTCCTACACGGAAAAAAATTGTGACGTGTGAACTTGAGGTTAGGACTTGAGATGTGAAAATAACCTCTTGCAGAAATGCAAGATAAGGTACACCAGGCTACCTTTTTAAGACCATAAAGTGGCTTACTTGCTTAATCAGACTTTGCAAGATATAGCAACAGACATAGACAAGACGCATTTTTTGTTAGCTGAACCTTAGTTGAGGTTTCTTGATTCAAGGATATACATTCATGTCTTGAATCAAGCGTAAAACTTACTTAAAATTAATGTGTAATTCTACTACACATTCAAATATATTAAACTTCCCAGTATTTACAAATTGATGGTTAATTAACACAAAAATAATTCCAGAAGGTTTATATTTTGAAGGATGGTGTTATAAAGATAGAGAAATGCTATCAGGACTGAGTTTCGTGACTGACTCCATATCGTTTCCCTCTAAGTCTAATTTATCAATGATCTGACCCATTTATATCTTTCACCCTTTCTAATTTGGGTCAGCTACAAAAATTATACCCCTTTATGCCTATAGCAACTAATTGTCTCAGTTGAAAAGTATTTTAATCATGATCATTGAACAAACCTTGCAACCAAGGAAACTACAAAAAAATAGTAGCCAGAAGCAGCCAATGGACATAAGTGTTTGCTTGTATACTAGCTAGGGGAGGGTGAAGAAGATGAATAGGTCAGATTATTCAAAGATGGAGTTTACATAGAGGGATTACAGTAGGCTTTTCCAATATGATAATGATTCTCATCAATGCTATGGCATGCATCACACCTAAATTGGGTTCATTATGATTTGATGCCTTCTTCCGTTCCACTTGTCAAATTCAAGCATGAGTTGTAGCCATAAAAACAAACACTAAACAGGTAAGAGACCAATTCAGTTTAGGGACCAAAGAAATTTATGGTCGGAATGCTTGCAGTGGTGGAAGTGTTGGAACCGTCTGTTACAAAGTTTCCTTATTTGCACCTTGGAAGTAGAGTACAGACACCGCATTTAACATGATCCTGAATGATAAGAAGAAGAATTAATTGGATAAAGGAAGTAGGAACAGGGTGCAAATTAGCCAGGTGGCACTGTTCAGCTCGGGAAAAAGAAGAAAAGAGATGCAAAAGGCTGAAATCAAAATTCTAGTGGTAGAAGCCGCCCCACTTAGAGAGTCTCATTGATTTCAAATGTTAGTCTTTATGTGCTAACTTTATGCTATAGATAAGAAGGATGGATCATCCAAGTCAACTCCCTTGCTAGTTAATCTAACTTGGCTAGCTAAGAGTAGGACAGATAAGCCAGAGCATGCAGGCGTTTCAAGGTTGGAGAAATTATACTCATATAACCGTTTGAAAAGAAGGAAATTTACAGAGACCAAAATCACCAGTCATGTGATTCTTATGTTATGGTGTCGCTTAGTTCATCATAAACCTTTCCATGACGTACAGCCGCAGCAATGATGGGAAGGTTAGGTTCCAAATTCCACCCTTGTTATGCGACGAATTGAATTTGTTAAGATATGCGGGAAATGGAACACTAGAAATTGAGAAGTCATTTTTGACCACACGAATTTCCTACTAGTTTGTCAATGACTTGCGGTGGAATTTGAAGTCGGGAAGGCTACAAGGGAACAGAAACAGATGGGGCGGCATATAGTGAACCAACTTGATAGGATAGTGACTAGAGCTATCCAGAAAAGGAGCCAAGGAGCTTCCACCTTCCCAAACTGTTTGTTGTGTTTATGGAAGGAGATATCATGCAACAGTACACTGGAGTTTCCTATTGACTCTTCCAAATTTACGTTGATAATACTTGGACCCTTAGATCAAAGAGTAGTACTTGATAAAATTCGTTGGACCAAGCAGTGGACGTGGACTTCAACTAAAGAGTGCTAGAGATCTTTGTAACTTCAGAGGATCTGCCCTCACATTACTTAAGAGGGGTTACTATGTGCCCTTGTAACTTTAAGAGGATCTGCCCTCATATCACTTAAGAGAGGTTACTATGTGCCTCATTTGCATTTTCTCCAAACAGAATTAAGCCCAATCAAGATCATTGATTACTAGGTCTTTTTCTGGATGGCCAGTACAAATTTTCTCTCAGTTGGATCATGTTCTAAGCCTAGACTTGTGCTGGTGTTGACGTTAAAAATCGGCCGCCATCTTTTGTTTTTCAACATGGTTCATTTGTGGCACAGCCTATTGGATATATAGTTTGGATCACTCATATTTTTCAAAAGCATTCATCATATAAAGACTCTTAGCAATTAGATCCATCTTCTTTTTCCAATCTTCTTAACTCACGGTGAATGATCGGTTCCATCTCAGGGCAGTAATTAAGATCAGTTTATCAAGGATTAAGCATAGAACTTCATGTGAGGAAGCAAATTACAGCATATAGAAGCAACATAAAAAGTAAAGGACAGCCCTTGTACATGAAACTTCTGCATATACTGGGTTCGCGAAAGGGGATGGACTACAAGGGTCAATAGTACATAGCCTTTCCTTAAATTTTTATAAGAGACTATTTTCACGTTTTAAATCTGTGACCTCAAGGTCATGCGATGATAAGCCAAGGCACCCTTTATGAAAGGGACGTACCTATAGTAAATGAAATCTAGTCAATTACCTTCGTCTTATCTTTCTACTTTTGGTGTCACGTCCTGTACCTCTAGCAGCAAATAAGCACATTATGACCCACTTGTAGCACATGATTAACCGCTAGTGCTCCTATTATACTTCACCATTGACCTTCCAACCCAACTTTGGAAAACTAAATCTTAAGGCTTTATGGGCAAACAGCAGACCAGTGATTAGTAACCAAGTCATGGCTAGTTCGGACACTTGTCTCAATTCTTAGTTCCATGCTAGCATCCACTCGCCGGGAGCCCCACGACGTCCCAGACCCTTTTTGGTCGGCTCGACCATTTCGGCCGCCATGTTAAGTCATCCCCCTTGTTGCGTTAGCAGATCATGTTATGGTCTTAGCTTGTATTATACCTGAAATTTTGACAAGCTAGAGAAGAAGAAAGATCTAGAAATCATCAACCCACTTGGAGAAAAAACTTTGGTGGCACAAAATCGTCAAACATTTGCACTAAAGCATAATTATTCCCATATTAAATAGCATATTCTTCTAAACGAATAATTCCGGAGAAAATACCGGTATCTTTAGTCCTTTTGTTATGATAGTTTAACTTAGGCAAATTATATTTGCCGTCGTCGCCGTGTGACCTTGAGGCCACAGGTTTAAGGGGTGAAAACAATCTCTTGCAAAAATGTAAGGTAAGACTGCGTATTATAGACTCTTGTGGTCTGCCCCTTCCCCGAACTCTGCATAGGCGAGAGTTTCGTGCACCGGGACTGCCCTTTTTTTTCCATAAAACCTTCTCACTTTGTGGAAATTTTTTATCGTTGATAGATTATGTGGATTATAACGATGGGATTGAAAAGGTTGAGAGTATAATTTGAAGTGTTTTTTATTATCAAAACAATCATTTCTGCTAACTTTAAACCTACAGGAAGGTTTCAGCGAGGTTGTTCAGTAATTCAGTTTCTACGAGGTTACCCACTTTTATGTGATGAGCCAGCTGGTTGATCTTACCATTCTTTTGGTTTCTACTTTATGTGATGATAGTAGTGCTTGAGATGAGATAAGCTAACTTGACATGACATGAGACAAGATGTAGCTTGAGATGATTTGAGCAAGATAAAATGATCTAATTTTGGCATGAGATAAAATGAAATGACTTAAAATATTACTCAAGCTCGGTTAAGATGAGTTAGAGGAGATAGACTTAGATGAGATGGTTTAGATAAATTGGAGGAGATGAGTTAAGATGAATTGGAAGAGATGCTTGAGACAACATGATATGGCTCCTTTCCATCTCAAGCAAAATACATAGGTGGGACTGAATTTTGGGATAAGAAGAAATTACACTCTTTTACACTAAGAATGAGATGAGATAGCTTGAGATGGAAGTGACATAGCTGAGATGAGATTCAGATTTATTATCTCATATTAAGCGCCACTAATAGTGAGTTGAGATGAGATAGCTTTCATCTTATCTTGAGAACCACTGACAATGAGATGGGATGATTGGCTTTCATATCATCTCATCTCAAGCACAACTAATAGCGAATATCATCTCTTATCAAGCACCACTGACAGTGATATAGCCCATATCGTTTCATCTCGTCAGATTGCTTCATGTCAAGCACAACTTAACACCCCTGTTAAATATGTGTGAGCTCAATATCATGTCGGTTGTGAAAGAGCCCAAATAAGAAGTAGGAGAACAAGAGATAGATAGAAGATTTTGGGGCAATATTGCTTACCCTGTAAAGTTGCAGAGTTTGCATCATATAGAAATCAATTAGACTTTACAAGAGAATACAACAATGCACCAATGCCTCTCTCTTGTTAGGTCACAGGTTGGAGGCTGCTCATGTTGCACGTGTCCAACATTTCAGAGAAAAAATAAAGAAACAAATCAATAAAAATATACAGTGTGAATGGTCCACATATGTAGCACAGAAGAGGAACGGTTGGCATTACTAACCATTTGGACCCACATGCACTTTTGTGTGTGCATGTTAACTCTGTAAGTGAATGCTATACAATTACAGTTGTAAGATGAGATGATCCATCGTATGAACATCTTATATCACCAATTAAAAAGATAGACATCGCATATACTCTGGTTTCTGAAAGTGATCAAAAGGATATATGTCCACATAGTTGGATGGGAGAGAAATTTTGTTCTCTCTCAGTCATATGCTAAGTCCTAGCAGATAAATGATATGTGGATCATCTTTCTAGTAAAATCATGTACTATCTGGAAGTCCAAAACATTCGTCTCCTGGGCCTGTCTTATCTGCAGAATGCTTCTCAATTGGATGATCCTAGATGGAAATCTCATAAGATAAGCAGTATAAAAGCCTTGACCAATCATACAAGGTCATTTGATGCCTAAAATTCTATGGTGGCAGCCAATCAAGTTGGGGTATGGCAGATGACTGGTTCAGATCCCCAAAACAAGGATCCAAGTAAATTTGGACATCCAAATGCGATCTGATCTCTACTTTCACCCCTTTCCTTCAGTAGTTTTCACTTTTCAATACTGCCGTTGCCCTGTTTCGTGCTCATTCATTGCTTGGTATATGGCTTGTGATAGTTATAGCGAGGAAGAAAGGAAAAACAGAGTGGTGGAGTGGAGACATCCTGTTCTTCCCAAGTTACCCCCGGCTGTACCATGATGCCTTTTGTCACGTGCATTTTACGTGTATAATAAATATGCGTATACATCTAAATACATGTGTAATTGACTTATTATGTGGTACATAAAATTTCATTAGATATTCATACTAAGACTCCCTGTAAAGGCTATTGCAACACCTCTATAAAGTCCATTTAGGTTTCTCAACTCTCTCTCCCTCATTAAATTTTCTCTATAAAGTCTTACCTCCACATTCTTTCCTCTGAATCCACCCCCCACCCCAACTCTCTCTCATTAAATTTTCTCTATAAAGACCTGCCTCCACATTCTTTCCTCTGAATCTCTCTCTCTCTCTCTCTCTCTCTCTCTCTCTGTGCTGCACCAACCATGGATAACAAAAGTTCCGGCTCACAAGAAGTTGAGGTTCGAAAAGGTCCATGGACGATGGAAGAAGACTTGATTCTGATAAATTACATAGCGAACCATGGCCAAGGAGTTTGGAACTCGATAGCTCGATCAGCAGGTACCTGTTGCACCTCTTACAAACCTTAGGCACTCGGGTCAAAATTTCAGTCACCTTGTGAACAGGAGCTGTTCATGTTTTGCAGGATTGAAGCGCACCGGAAAGAGCTGCCGCCTCCGCTGGCTCAATTACCTGAGGCCGGACGTCCGCCGGGGAAATATCACACCTGAAGAACAATTCTTGATCATGGAACTCCATGCTAGGTGGGGAAACAGGTGAGTCCATATTGACAAGCTACTCTCAACTTACTAAGTCCCTATAGTTTTCTCGAACATTTACGAATTTGCCGGGCTCAGAAATATCTTGTGATATTTTGGCTCCTTGTTAGTACGTTGAACAAATGGTGTACCAGCTTTTGAGTTGTCCGTTTGATTCACTTTTTGCCTTTTATTGTGACACAAATGAGCGGCGACTCTCTTTCCTCAATGACTTTCTCCACGGTAAGCATGAAAGTGCATCATCCAATGTCTTATGTTTGCAAAAGCTTGAAAATCCATGCCTTCAGTGCGGAGTTTGGAACTTTTTCTTTCCTTCAAAGAGGAGCCTGTGACACTCCACGTTCTAGAGAACGGGTTTTGTCGTAAGAAAATAACAAGTATCTCTCCGTTCCTTTTTACAACTCCATAAACTAATTAATATCACCAGAATGAATGTAATAAAAAGGAGAAAAAAAATGTTACAAATAGATTTTAGCTTATTTTCTCTATATTTTAATTGAACTTGAAATTTTGTTTTCGTGTTATTAATTCTAAAATTACCGACGAGAAGTCTTGCATTTGGAGATCAAGATAATCATGGTACACCAACTTCCAAACACACAAACCAACAATTTAAATAATAAAAATTTTATTTTTATTTTCATAATATTACATTTTCAAATGATTAAAGTCAAATTAAGACTTTTTTAACTTTCAAATAATTTTTTTCTTGCACGGCAACACTTGCTTTTTTTTCCCTGAAAATCAGATACAAACACCTCCATGCACCACCTCCAACCTAGTCAACCATGTGAGAGACAGAGAGGCATTGGTGCTGCATACCTGCACTTTTTTACATGGAGATTCTCTACTTGAACGATATTTTTTCAATATGCAGCACTCTGATCTAGCAGTTCCTTGGCTGGAATGCATACTTGGAAATATTTGGTACTTGTATTGTGGAGTGTTGGCTTCCATATGCTTGACCAGTAAATAGAATCACCTCGTTTTCTTTTCTTATTTGGGCATATATTCTTTTCCCTTTGCTATGGAGATTAAATTTATTTTCAATCATATTAAGAAAAGAATTATTTTTGGAATTGTTTGTGACGCCATATGTTTCTGGGATATTTATTTTTTTGAGCCTACTAAGTTTAGTTCTAGAACATATCCACGTGCATGTGGGCGTAGTGAAATAACTTTTAAAGCTCCCTCTTAGTCATCATTCTGCTTGTTCTTTCAAACTATCCTTTCTTCTCTTTGTCAACCATATCTTAGTTTTGTTGAACTCCTTAAATCAACATACAGTGATTTGATAGGATGGAATGAGAGAATAATATTGCTAGGCACATTTCAAAAGTATCTAACTTCTGGTTGCTACGAAAGCAAAAAAAAAAAAAAAACTCTTATAAAAAAACAATTTACGATAAATATATTAAAAAATAAATAGAGGTAAATGTTCTCTAAGAAGTTCTTCTTTGACCAAAACTTGTTCATTTCAGCATTTTATCATAAGCTTAGAAGGATACTTCCATTCAAAAGAAAAACGTCCTTTCCCTTCCCGACCACCCCTTTTCTCTGCCTATCTTTCTATATCCCTCTACAAAGTGGGGTCAATATATCAGCGTCCTAATACTGCCTTTTATTCTTTATTCCATTATATTTTTATTAAGATAGATGAAATCTTGCAGAGAGGCATGAAACCAAATAATGCAAGGAGTAAAATGCTCAATTCAAAGTAGCTAAGAATGAACAAAGTGCTTTGTTCGTTTGTTTGCTTTTTTTTCCCGCCTGTATGTAAGAAGAAAATGGGATCTTTCTTTTAGTTCTAAGTTTATAATAAATCTAAAAGTTTCCGATGTTATAAGTAGTTGGCTTCCCAAAAATCACAAAACCAAAAGAAGCATAAAAGTTTGTTTTGCATCAATATATGGATCTAAAAGGCATGTTGAAGATTACTACATTTTAGAATGCAAATAAAGAAGTAACCGTATGTTGATTCCTTCTAGAGATAACAATGTTTTAATACTAAACAGGTTTGTTCTTCTTTTACTTATTCTAAATTCATTTTTATTGGACAAATTTCTTCTATTTGTGTAATTAAACTGTTTTTGCTTGTGACTTTTTTTCCAGCCAATCACATATCACCAGTACTTTACACATATATTAAATATATATAAACCAATTTACCTTCAAGTGCTAAATCTCTAAATTTCAATTTTCGTTGCTTTGCAGATGGTCAAAAATTGCAAGGCATCTACCAGGCAGAACTGATAATGAAATAAAGAACTACTGGAGAACAAGAATCCAAAAACAGATCAAGCAGGCTGAACCTTTCCCTAACCAAAATTTTACGGCCCCAGAAAATACTAGCATGAGCCACGGATGCGAAGCGAATGAAAGGGTCGAACCTTGTTCCCCATTGTACACGACTGGCAATCCGGAAGCATTCGCAACTCTTGTCTCTAATGAATCCAATGACAACTTCTGGATCATGGAGGATCTCTGGTCCACGTAAACTATTTTAATGGTATTGAATAAATATACTTATATCTTTTCCAACCGTAGTACGGGGATGTAGTAAATCTCTTAGCAGTTGGAAATGTTACTTACTAGCTCGTGTGTACTAATGGCAAGGAGATGGGTTATAAGTTTAATCATGTGTCTGAATGAGAGTCCTTGTTTTCTCTCCTATTTGAGATCGAATCCACACCTCAGTCGTTGTATATAGGGAAAATTAAGGCCAAGTACAGAAGGAAAATTTAAGAGGCCTGTATAGAGAATTTGTGAGGATGTCGAGCATGGTTATTGAGCCAATGTAAAGCCAATTAAAGAAGTGTAAAATATAGAAGAAAAATTATATGGTGGTGGACGACTATGAATCCAAGCAACTGCATATGCAACAAAAGTACTAGTTGGACCTACCATATGACCATTCGTCTACTTTGCGAAGATATTTTGCACAGAAACAGTCATGAAGCAGAGAAATCCCATTTCTCTAATCGATCAAGATCTTTTATGTCATATCGCTTATGTTGAAATTTTTAAGCCTTCCACTCCATACATCCAAAACCAATCCTAGAATCATCCAATCTAAAAGATTCAAGACTTGGTCTATTTCGCACGAGCAAGAACATTAATCTTTGGGCATGTTTTTTGCAGACATGGTTTCACTGTTAAACTATCAGTCGCACATGAATCTAATCAATTAGGACTTGATCAACGAGGCTTCAACAATCGGTTGAATAATCCCAGTTTGCACAATTATACGGAAATGCTTCATATATGTAGACTATGGAATGACCCGGCATAACCGAATAAACTGGATTCTATAAGCCTTGCCATTCGGGCCCTCAGCTTATAAATTTTTTAACCTAATAATCTATTATGTTTCTTCCACAACAGAAGTAAATTTACTTCTCTGATTAACCTGTAGAGCATTACTTGAGAGAGAGAGAGAGAGAGAGAGAGAGAGAGTCCTCGTCAACAGTCTTACAGAACCCCATTAGAGTAAGTTGTGTTAGTGGGAGGCTTTTGATGGGATCACTTTTCATCATAAGCATGCCCAACCAGAGCTAAAGGCTTTACCTCACTGAGAAAAGATAATAAGTCACCATCGGCACTTTTTTAAACATCGAAAGAAGATTCGTTAGTCTCGAGCTTATTCCAAGGTGTACTTTCCAGTTTCTCACTTTCCACCAACTCAGAGAAAAGAAGGATACTTTCCTCATCATGGGTAGAATTTACCGTGAATGCAACATTTAGTCAAGAAGCCACGGTTCCTTTTTGTACGTATTCCCAGCCAGGAACATAGTTTCACTGTCCAAGATCACTGTCATCTCTTTTGATTAAGTTAGATACTTCCACAGCTCAGCTCAGCTCAGCTCAGCTCATTCATTGCTAATAGTGCTTTCTTCTATTAACTACCCTTTAGAAAACTCCCCTTTCACAGCTTAAAATAAAGAAATAAAATTAACATGCTCCCTTTTGATCAACAATGTAATCCATATACTAACTCTGCATGCATGTCGCATGCTCGATCTAGCAATCTTGGACAATTGTTTTGATGAACTGTCACTAAACTCAAAAAGAAAGAAGAGAAAGAATTTGGAGTTGGCGCCTACATAACAGGTTGCTTGCTTACTAAGCCATCTTGGCAAGCTCCTCCAATTCGATTATAATTCTTGACTTGACTTATTATTATAAAAATGACTCACTATCAAAATAAAAAATGATCGATTATCTACCCAAGAAGATAGAGAAAGGTTGCACTGAGAACCCAATCTAAGCATATTTTGTAAAAGATATAGGTCATTCATCCTATTCACCCTCCCCTATTTAGTCTACAAGAGAAAAGTCACACCATTTAAACGATTCTATATAATTCAATTATTATTTTCAGTTTTTAGAATCAACACTAGGTATCTTCATTCAAAGTAACATAGGTTATCATCATCCAATGGGCATGTTTTTTTGGTGAAATCTTATCCAAGGGAAGGTGAACTAGATGAATAGCATAGATCGTTAAGAAAAATTGCTTAAGTTGGGTTCTCCACTTAAGAGTATATATGTTGTATAATTTTATCATAATTTTCCTCCAAAAGCAATTACCTTATGGTGTAAAGTTTCTAGAAATTAACTATGTATGTGTATATGCATGTGGGTATAACAACAGAGGGAGAGAGTAAAAAGAGACACAAGTACAAAACTATGTATACCTATACGCACATGGACGTATAGTTTTCTCCACATAATTAAGCACGCGCATGCTTGTTGGCAAAATAGCATATGCAAACACCGATGACGTTTCACAGTCATTAATTCTCGACTTCTCACTATTTCAACACGTGAAGATCCTATTCACATTTCTTTTCCTCTTTGGGCAGAACTTATCCCATCTTTTCCCTTCTATCTTTTTTCGTTTGTGGCCATGCAAAAAAGATTTTGACATGAGCCTAACTCATATGCAGGCGGTATCAAGGCCCCTGTGGATCCCCAAGAGTAGCATGCCCCATCTTGTAACCTTCTCCTCACTAACATTCTAGCTTGCAAGCTACACTGGAAGGCATTGGATCCCTGCATGCCCCATCTCGCAACCTTCTCCTGACTAACATTCTAGCTTGCACGCTACACTGGAAGACATTGGATCCCTCAGTGTCCACCTCTATGCATCAACCAGAGTCTGCCAAACATCTCCTTCGAATGATAGCCCTCGACCACTCATTGCTGAGGTAAATTAGGTCGTATGATGATGTGTTGTTCGATTCAATCCTAGGTGCGAAGTGAGACCCCGTGAGTGATGAAAGAACACGTGAAAATCCTTTGAAATGAGGTGGTGTAAAGCACATAGTCCACATGTTTGAGGATGGTGACCCTTGTGTACATACACTTAAACATGGAAAGAGGATGAGGGTTGTCGCTTGAGTTCTCTTTGGATTTGTATGCCTTAAAACGGAAAAGAAACGCCTAACTCATTTGCCTTTACGGATGCCCGAAGTGATACGAAAGAAACTCATGCTTACTTCTGCTTGGTTTCTAAGCAAAGTTTCGTTGGTTTAAAGACTTCTCCCAGGCATGGTTGGCCATGTGAGAGAAGAAAAGGACAAGGCACATGAACGGCAACAAACAGCAAATAATCTGTGGGAAAAATCTCATGTTACTAATTCTGTCTAGTTTTTCAGACTTTTATGTTACGTTTTCTATCTATTTTTTTGTGAAAGTTTTTGTTGTTACATGGATCCAATCACGTGGCACGTTTGCATATTCATCAGCCGGCATTCCTTGGGGCACAAGCTTTGTTGTATGGACGTGAATTCCCTTCCTGGACTAGCCAGAGTGTTCATCTAGTTTGTGGATACGTGGCATGGATTGAAATTGCCGATTATGTAGTACGTTTGGGTGGTGGACATTGGAATATGAGTTGTCAGTGATTTCTTATAACTAAGTGGCTGGCTAGCTGTGCACACCCCATTTCATGCTCGAATAGCCCATTTTTTATTTGAAGTTATCAATTGTCCTGCATGGATCACCAGAGGTGGTCAAATAAAAGGTGTCACCTAAGGCCCCCACACAAATTAGTATGTGGCTACACGAGCATAGTTCTAGCCCACCATGACGACGGAGGAAGCATGGCATATTAAGGCCCCAGGCTACAGCATCAAGCAGTTCATTCGTGGACCCAACATGCAGCCCATCTAAATGGTACAGATAAGTCCAAGTACAAGCCCACACAAGGCCTGTTATTTAAGTTCGTAGTCAAGCCTCATATGAAGCTTGGGAATCTCTCCATGGAAGGGACTTAGCCAATAGGATGAGAGCTATTAATTAAATGCCTGTTACATAAAAGGAGAAAAGATTCTCCACATCATGACATCCAACTTACAGCGTGGCATCCAACTCATGGCCAACTCGTTATCTAACTCAGCATCATACTTGTATCATTTACGATACATAGCTTATCCAAGAGCTGAACAAGGATGGTTAGTTTTAGTCCAGATCCATCATTGAGAGTTTGAGTCTTTGCTCAAGAGATCAAGAGAGTTCATCTTTAGCTCGGTGGGAAGAGAGAATAGTTGAGAGAAAAGAGGGAGCAATGGGTTTGAATGAGAAATCCTTTTCATTAGGAGATGTACATGCATGTGGAATGTGTTTATATAAATGTGTTGATATACATCCTTTGGTATTCTATAACAAGCAATGCTTGATGCATGTGGGTCCCCTCTCTCGACTAGCCAAGGTGTTCATCTAATGGGTGGAAACATGGCATAGATTGAAATTTCAAAGTATTCTATGTTGATTACCACAGAGTATGTTTGAGTGGTGGAAACTTCAATTTGGAGAGGATTTATATTGTGCTCCCCAGAATGAACAGAAGCATATATCAGATGGAACGAAAAATCGGACGCAACACTACATTTTTGTATTTTTTCCGTGGTTCAATTTATTGATTTGATTCAGCCTAATCAAGATGGCTTGTTTACCAAAAACCAAATCATAACAAAACCTCTGAGGCTTTCTTTGAGCCCCTATTTGTTGAAAAATAGACGATGTGACAGTATTAAACCCAATCTTTAACGTGGAAATCCATGGCCAAAGTGCCTTGAAAACCTTTCTAAAAAGGGCTCTCTTCTATGCACACCCCAGACCTTTGACATTCCATCATAAAAGCTTCATGGTGACACCAATAAAAGAGTAATTTCCTCTTCCATAAATCAGCAGTCTCTAGATTCCATAGGCCTCACAAGATATGGGGAAGGCACTATCTCATGAGCCATATCTCTTCTATTAAATTCAAGAACTTTTCCAGAAGTCATTACCATGGCTTTATCAATGATTTTAGAATAAGGAGAAGAATGAAAATCAAAAGAATGGGAGCTTAGAAAGACAACCATTGGATTATGTGAAGGATATTATTCAATGTTCAACCATGTAGCATGATAGGGATCTGCCAGTAAATTTTATAATTTCTTTTTCTTTGATGGCCTTTCATTCATCTAAATGATTGTATTGAGAAAAGTTTTTTCTTTTTAATAAGTGAATGAATTTCTCAAGAATGAGTGTAAGAGTGGCTTGGATTACTTTATCCTCAAGACAAGGTTGTGTTGTTATGAAATAATGGGTTGTCATGAAATAATGGAGGGTTAGGCCTAATCCTATTAAAGTGGAAGAGAATGGGATAGTGGAAGTTGGATCCTGTTCTAAAATGTCAAAGAGATGGACAAGTGACGGGGTTGGGTCCCTTTCTTCCACTAATTGGAAGAGAGAGGAGTGTAGACAAGTGGGCCCCTTCTCACTCATCATCATCATTAAGACCTTATCCAATTAGTGGTTGGCCACATGAATATTGTTCCTCCATTCCCCTCTATTAAGTACAATGACTTCATTTAGTCCCAAAGTTTTAAAATATTTTCGCAACACTTCTATCCACGTTCTTTTGGGCCTTCCCTTTGCACTTTTAGAACCTTCTACTTGCATTGCCTCATTCCTTCTAACTAGTGCTGTTTTGGTCTTCGTTGGATATATCCAAACCATCTAAGTCTAATCTCCATCATCTTATTACCTATTGGTGTTATCCCTGAGTTTTCTCTAATGTTGTCATTCCTAACTCTATCCTTTCTTATCTTGCCAATCATCCATCTCAACATCATTATTTATGCTCAACCTATGAACATGATGTTCTTTAACTATCCAACCACTTAAAGAAATTAAATGTGGGAGTGAGAATTTGCCCAAAGACCAAGATTTTATTCATATTTTCTTATTGGCCCTAGCAAAATATCCAAGTTAGACATAGCTTCTACCATTAGTTTTAATTCTATTCCAACTAGACATACTAGAGATTACAAGATTAAGAACATACCTTTAGAATTGATAGAAATACTTGATGTGATCACAAGCTTTTCTCAAAAACTCTTTGTTTTCACATAGAGCTGCTACAAACTTGAAGAGAAAGTAGTTGAACTAAAAAGACTTTCTTCACAATTTAAAAAACTTAGAGAGATACCGAGGGGGAGCTTTCCCCCTTATAATGGCTCTATGGTTACTCCAGTTTCATCTACACGAATGAGTACCCATTTAGTTTATATAGTAGTTGGTTTATGTTCTTCCAAGAACACTCCATTACACTTTCTTAATTACATCATACATCAAACTACCATAACTCTCTTATAATCTTTTAAATTTCCCATTCCTACTACAAAAAGTTAATGTGTAATCTCTTATGTTTTCTTAATTGGGGTAATCTCTTTTTTGCTAAATTAGTATAAGTGGGTCCTGCCCAACCTCACTCAAATATAGCAACTTTAGTCAAAATTTGACTTTTCAAGTTACACAGAAGCTAAGCCACTAGCTCATTGAGAGGGCACTCACCATATACGAGCTCTCACTAGTGGTCAATGTAAAAGCAATACCATAACATAGTCAAGTTATCTACCACCAACTATATTACATAGTTTCATCAATTAAAGAAATTACATCCTTGACCTGATATTATAAGTAATTATCTTTTGAGTCATTTTATCAAATTTTCCTTCCAAGTTTTCATATTCACTTATATATCTTCTATGGACATGTGGATGTATAGATACAAATGTTCATGTAAGCCTCATCATTTACTAGTGACTTTACTAAATCAATTTGATAAACTCTTTATTGAATATCATGCATAGACCTCCCAAGTCTAAGGGCACAAATAATTATACTTTATCTAAAACATTCCTTCAGTTTTATCCACTAGATATTCGAACAAGTCAAGCTCATGTTCAATATATAGAGACACAGTCAGTATGAAGCATTTATGGATATCAGCCATAAAATATGTTTTCATGTTTTGGATCACTATCCAATCTTTTATCATGATCTACATAGCCAAATGCCATTGAAGAAATTTAAGAGAATTTTTTAATGGTACCTAAGCATACATATCAATACGTATCTAAATATAGGGAACTACAAAACTAACAGAAACTGGACCAAAAAATTAGGATATGTTTATTAAATTGGAATTGATGGTACGATAATGGTTTTTATTTAAAAATAGAATCTTATAATACATTATCTATTTTACACTTAGGTACCTTGACTAGAATTGAGAATAAAAAAATATTAATTATTAAACTAAAGTACTCTTATAATGTTATTTTAAATTTGAGTGTAGATGAGAGTAAAATAATATTTTAAATGTATTAAATTTTTTTACTAGTTAATTAATAATTTTGTATTATTTTATGTTTAATTTTTTCACGTTAAGGTTAGCATCTAATATTGGGATTATTTATGGAAGGTCCTTTATGGTTCATTTGTAGATATCAATACATAGATGGAAATAGGGGACAATGTAAAAGGGGGTAATGAAATCCATTCTATTGCCCCATGTAATATCCTTAATTTTTAGTATAAAATAGGAAATTATTAAATAAATAAAAATAAAAATTTATGGATGGAAATTTTTCTTGAAAACATAATAATTAGAAAGTGCTCATCGATACGAGTCCAACGCCACCAAGAACGTGAAAAATGGAGCTCAAACGAGAGAGTTATGAGCCGTCGAAGTTGTAAGGGCATTTTGGTCTTTTGACAGAGACGTGTTACACAGGGGTCCAAATTGATAACAGCACCCCTGTCTTCCACACGTCTCTACCAGTGCCGGCAAAATCTCTGGAGAGACGTGGGAAGAGATGTGTGGGGAAGAGAGAACTCTTCCCCAAGACTCTAAACCCTATATCTAACCATTCTCAGGAACCAAAACGCTCCACTTTGAGCGTTTCCTCTGGGTTTTTTAGCTCAGAATCCTAGCCTAACAAGGTCTGAGTTTTCCAGTGAGTGAAACCCAGGCAAGACGAGCAACCCCGACCAGGCGCAAGGTAAGCCTCAATACTCCGTTTTTCTGTATTTATTAAATAGAAAAATAATTAGGAAAGCATTTTAAAAAATTAGGAAAAAAATCAAATTTTTTTGGGAACTTTGTGCACGCTACTGTTGGAACGTGATTTTAAGGATCAAACCTAGTCCGTTTGGAAATTGCACTGTCCAACTAGTGCATAAGAGACCCAAGAGCAAACCCTTTAAATTTGGTAGTGATCCAACGGTGGATTTCTCTAGAAAACCCAAAAACCAGTACTTATAGATGTTTTTAGGAACTTGGAAAAAACTGTTTAAAAAACATAGTTTTTGGAGAAATCAATGCAAAAGGATGATAGAAATGAAAACTAGACAAAATTTTGAACAAAATGGCTCAAAAACCAAGTGATTTGGACACCTGTAGGGTCACCGGAGATGACCGGAAGCAGGTCGTCTTCTCAGGCACCGGTTTCCACATCGCCGATGTAAACCGGGCTGCCCGTGTAACCCAGTGTAAACTGGGTGCCGGTGTAACCCAGTGTAAATTGGGGCTGCCAGTGTAACCCAGTGTACACTGGGCACCGGTGTAACCCGGTGTAAAGCAGGGTCGCTGGTGTAAACCAATGCACCGGCCAAACACCTTATAAATTAATATTTATTAATTTATGAAGTATTTTCACTTAAAATTGATTTTTGGGAACTAGAGGAGTCCAAATCACAATCCGAAAGATACGTTGTGATCGTATTGACGACGCAGACCTAGTTTTAACTTAAAAACTTATAAATGACCACTTTTTATTTAGAAAATTTTTAAAATAGTGATGTGACATGTACAATGGTACTTGAATATACCAGTTAAAGGGAGTTATTAGCAAGCTAGTGGTCTCACACTGAGGTAGGTGACGACAATCAATGCTTTGTCTTGATTTTTAAACCATGTTTAAACATAGCATCATGTGTGATTGTGTTTTAAATGGCAATTATCATTTATCGTGAATTTCATGCGACTTTGAGTACATTATGAGTATTCCAAATTGAATTCTATTATTGAATAAACTTATTTCAAATGCTTTTATAAGCATGAGGTTAATTAGTTATGCTTAAATAAAGACTTATTTCTTATTATATATGTAGAAAATGCATGGAATTACATGGAAATAAGAATAAAACCTTATTAGCCGGTCATTTTATAAGCTAACCCCAGGATGAGGGGCATGCCTTGGGGATTGCGAGCTATAAGTGCTCTTGAGTTTTAGCATACACATATGATTTCCGTGTTTTATTTGATGACGGGTGCTCTCGCCTTGTGGGCGTCATGCTAGGAGGGATAGGGCCGGCCACCCACCTTCCGAGATTGTGATGTGATAATATTGTGATGTGATAAACACCTGCCCATAGATGGCATTCGGTAGGGGTTTGGTAACATGGATAGTCCACACTACCGGTCTGAGCCTTTCCATGGGGATAGACGCTAAGTCTCCCGTTATAGTGTCGACGGAGAGCGGCGGTGGTTGATACCCATGGAGGGTTGCCACTGCAGCATGATGACCCATATTCTTATTATGTGTGCATGTATGACGAGCATGGTTATGGATGGTATGCCTGGGTGTGATGACACTCAGAGGTTGACTACGAGTATTCCTGATCAGGGATGTTAGTGCGATGTGGTGGGACCCATTACCTTAAGGTGCCCTTATTATTATTGTATGCTCATTTATATTGATTTATGTCATGTTTTAACTCTATGAGATGCATGTTTTAGCATATGAAATAAATTGGCATTTATTTGAACATGGCATTATGATATCACTATTTTCATAAATGTTAGACTTTTCATCAGAGATGTTTATTATTTCTTTCATTTATTACATTAATTGTCTATGTACCTACACAAGCGATAGCTTGCTGAGGCATTGCTTTGTTTTGCAATGCCTTAGATCTCGAGCACGACACCAGGAAAGGAAAAGCTGTTGATGAACCTTGAGAGTTGCTGAAGACTAGTTTTCCCTATAGTTTTAGACAATGATGTGAGTCATTAGAGAGGATTATCATTTGAATTTTATTATGGACTGCATACTTTATATTTGGATGTGATTTAGATGTTTGGACATATGTTGGACATTTATATGGAATGTTATGATGGATAGACCTTGGGCTATATTATTATTGTGTTTTGGACATTTATTTGATTTAAAATAAAGGCGTCGATTTATTTGACGTTGATTTATATGCAGATTGTTTTATTATATTTAATTTACTTGTATGCCATTTTGAGAAAGGAAAACTAACACCCGGAGTTTTTAAGATAGGTTTTAGTAAAATGTTAAATAAAGCTTTTCTCATGGGATCCCAAATGCTCTTATTCAAAATGCCATTATTATTATAAAAAAAATGTCTTAAAAAATCCGGGGTGTTACAAAGTTGGTATCAGAGCCCAGTCTAGTCCATCATAATCCTTGTAAATGTCCATTTATATGTGAGTAACAGTCCATAATAGTTGTAGAGAGAGGAACTATGAGAGAGGAACTTACACTTAGTAACATTGAAAACTTTTGACAGATGGCTCCTCGAAGAAGGACAAGGTCTACCCCTGCTACACCCGTGGCTCCACCTGCTGAGTCCTCTGATCAAGGGGACCGAGATGCCAAGTTATTGAATCGATTAATGTCAGGACTCGTACCACTTATCTAGTAGCAGGTTAGGACAGCTGTTGACGCTACAAACCCTAGACCTATTCCACCACCCCAAGTGGCACCCGTGGTTTCGTCAGTTCAGTCCTCACAACCAGTGCAGGAACCACCAGTACCTAGAGCCACGGAGGGCGATGCTACGAGTGACTCTAAGAAGACTAACAAATTACTAGAGAGGTTTCAAAAGATGCTGAAACCCTTTTATGGCGATGGTAACACTGAGGAGGCCGAGCGATGGTTATTCGAGGCGGAGAGGACATTCGACGCTATGAAGATCTCAGCAAATGATCAAGTTAGAGTAGCCTCCTACCTACTGAAAGGTGAGGCCGACTTCTGGTGGCAGACTTTCACACTCACCCGACCAGATCTGACCGAGATGATGACATGGGCAGCCTTTAAACAAGCTTTCGACACTCAGTATTTTCCACCTCATGCATTGCAGTCCATGAAGAAGGAGTTTGCCACCCTGGAGCAGAGAGATATGACGGTTCAGCAGTACCTAAACCGATTTACATGATTGAGGAGATTTGCACCTCACACACTGGCCTCAAACATAGAGGCAACTAACAAATTTGTGGATGAGTTGACTCCTTGGTTGAGAGATCAAGTGATTTCTTCGTGACCCACTTCTGTGCGAGATGTTGCTGATATGGCATCCATGCATGAGAAGAACTCTCTCAGGACTAGAGGGAGTCCGTTCCGGCCCTTTAAGGGCAAGCGGCCGTTTGGTGCTATTCAGACACATGGGGCATCAGGTCATCCACCACAAGCCAAATTTAAGAGAGACACTGAGAGGAAGAGATGTGATAGGTGCAAGGGTTGGCACCCTGGGCGAGGGTGCAATAGATTCGATCGACCACAGCAACAGAGGCAGCCCCAACCACAAAGACAGCCCTATACACCTTACCAGAGACAGCCATATAGGTGTTTCAACTGTGGAGACGTTGGCCATTTCATTAAGGACTGCCCTAAGGGGCAGAGAGAGAGGCAGACCGAGATGGGAGCAGAGACAGCTAACGCTCCACGTAGCCAGGGGCGAGTATTTGCCATCACGTCAGGACAGGTGCAGGCAGCACACCAGGTCGTAGAAGGTACTCTTCTAGTCTCAGATAGACATGCCAAAGTTCTTTTTGAGACAGGGTCTACACATTCTTTTATATCATGTATTTTTGCATCTTGCCTTGATGTATGTGTACACAAACTAGCATTTGGATTAGATATTATGACACCTGTAGGAGAGACAGTAGAGACTACAGAATATCTTAGAGATATACCTATAAAGATATCAGACGTGAGTATGGACACAGACTTCATCTTACTAGACATGGTAGACTATGATGTTATTCTTGGGATGGATTGGTTAGCCAACTATTGGGCTATGGTAGACTGCCAAAAGAAGCGAGTCACTTTTCTTATACCTGGGCAGCCAGAAATAGTGTTCCAGCGTAGGAAAGATCAGGCAGGTACATGCATCATTTCTGCTATGAAGGCGGCACGATTTTATGCACGAGGGTGTAATGCATTCCTCGCATATGTGACTGTTGAGGAAAAGGTGCAGCCACGGCTTGACGAGATTGATGTTGTCTGTGATTTTGCTGATGTATTTCTTAAGGAATTACCAGGATTGCCGCCAAGTAGGGAGATTGACTTCACCATTGACTTGGTGCCGGGTACATTGCCTATCTCTAAGGCACCATACAAGATGGCTCCAGCAGAGTTGAGAGAACTTCAAGTACAATTGCAAGAGTTACTGGATAAGGGCTTCATTAGGTCGAGTGGATCACCATGGGGAGCACCAGTCCTTTTCATGAAGAAAAAGGATGGATCACTGAGACTATGCATTGACTATCGGTTGTTGAATGGTGTTACTATAAAGAACCAATACCCTTTGCCACGCATAGATGATTTAGTTGATCAGCTCCAATCAGCACAAGTGTTCTCCAAGATAGATCTGAGGTCAGGGTATCATCAGCTGAGGGTTAGAGAAGAGGATATCTCAAAGACTACCTTTAGGAGTCGTTATGGTCATTATGAGTTCCTAGTGATGCCGTTTGGATTAACGAATGCACCTGTAGTGTTCATGGATCTAATGAACCGTGTCTTTCGAGCTTATTTGGATGAGTTTGTGATTGTCTTCGTGGATGACATCTTGATTTATTCGCCTAGTCATAAGGCACATAGAGAGCATCTCCACATGGTATTGGACACACTTCGTCGACATCAATTGTATGCCAAGTTCAGTAAGTGTGATTTTTGGCTAGACTAGGTGCATTTCTTAGGCCACGTCATATATAAAGATGGAGTGGTCGTGGATTCAACAAAGGTAGAGGAAGTACTCTACTAGGAGAGGCCCAAGATAGTGATTGAGATACGCAGTTTTCTCGGTTTGGTAGGGTATTATATTCGCTTCATAGAGGGATTCTCTAATATTGCATTACCATTGACCACCCTGACTAGGAAAGACACTCAATTTGTATGGATCGAGGCTTGTGAGGAGAGCTTCCAAGAGCTCAAGAGGAGACTTACTACTACTCCAGTATTGACCTTACCATCAGGTGCAGGCGATTGTGTAGTTTATTTTGACGCCTCTGGCAAGGGATTAGGAGCAGTGTTGATGCAACATGGGAAGGTAATTGCCTATGAGTCTAGACAGCTGAAGACACATGAGGTAAATTACCCAACACATGATTTGGAATTAGCAGCGGTGGTATTTGCATTGAAATCCTGGAGACATTATCTTTATAATGAGAGATTTGAGGCATTCACTGATCATAAAAGCCTCAAGTACTTCTTTACTCAGAGTGAATTGAACATGAGGCAGCGCAAATGGATGGAGTATCTCAAGGACTTCGACTTCACCATACAGTACCATCCTGGGAAGGCTAAGGTCGTTACAGATGCCCTGAGTATGAAGGCGGGTGTGATGATTGCCAATTTGATGACTTGGTCTAAGTTCTTTGACAGGATCTTAGAGGCACAGGGCAAAGACAAGGAAACACAGGATCTAACAAATAAGACAAACTTTTCGAGGGGACCAGATGGAGGGGTTAGATTTAAGGGAAGGTTGGTAGTACCAGCAGATGATGAATTGAAGCGCGAGTTACTTCAAGAAGCACACCAGTCCCATTATACAATTCATCCTGGGGGTACGAAGATGTATCAGGATCTCAAGAGGCATTTCTGATGGAATGGTATGAAGAAGGATGTTGGTGAGTGTGTTACACGATGTTTGACCTGTCAGTAGGTCAAGGCTGAGCATCAGCGTCCATCAGGACTACTTCAGACACTGGACGTTCCTGAGTGGAAGTGGGACCATATTACCATGGACTTCGTTCTGGGTCTTCCGAGGACCGCTAGCGGCCACGACATGATATGGGTCGTTGTGGACAGGTTGACCAAGTCCGCTCATTTCCTTCCTATCAGACAAAATCAGACCGTGGATAGCTTAGCGAAATTATATGTTAAGAAGATCGTTAGTCTACATGGAGTTCCCTTGACAATTATATCAGATCGAGATATGCGATTTATCTCAAAATAC
Organism: Warburgia ugandensis; assembly: GCA_035236585.1. Classification (NCBI taxonomy): domain Eukaryota; kingdom Viridiplantae; phylum Streptophyta; class Magnoliopsida; order Canellales; family Canellaceae; genus Warburgia; species Warburgia ugandensis. Next base: position 8,432,845 of record CP141136.1, read on the forward strand.
TGGAAGAGCGTGCAAGAGGCATTAGGGTCGAGACTGAAATTCAGCACAGCATTCCATCCTCAGACGTACGTACAGCATGCAGTAAGAGGACCATCCAGACTATTGAGGATATGCTACGAGCCTATGTTATGGATTGGAATGGTAGCTGGGAAGATCATTTACCTTTGGTGGAATTTGCTTATAATAATAGTCATCACACTAGTATTGGCATGGCTCCATATGAGGCACTTTATGGCAGACCTTGTCGGTCACCCTTATGTTGGAGTGATGTAGGAGAAAGACGCGTTGTGAAATCTGAGTTAGTGGAAGAATGTGCAAAGAAAGTCCAACTCATTCAGAAGAGGTTGCGATGTACTCACAGTCGACAGAAAAGTTATGCAGACAAGAGGCGAAAGGGCTTAGAGTTCTCTGAGGGTGAGCATGTATTCTTGAAGGTTTCTCCCATGAAAGGGGTGTTGAGGTTTGGAAATAAAGGGAAGCTTAGCCCCAGGTATATTGGACCTTTCGAGATCTTACGCAAAGTTGGGGCTGTGGCATATCAGCTAGCCTTACCACCACAGCTAGCAAATGTACATGACGTCTTTCACATGTCTATGCTGAGGAAATACGTGCCAGATCCCTCACACGTATTGGAGCAGATCCCAGGAGAGCTACAGTCTGACATGACGTTTGAGGAGAGACCAATGCGCATCCTAAATACAAAAGTCAAAGAGTTAAGGAATAAGATCATTGCCTTGGTCAAAGTCCTTTGGCAGCATCATTCACTATAGGAGGCTACCTGGGAGACTGAGGAGGAGATGCGAAAGATTTATCTAAAGTTATTTATATAGAGGTATGTAGCTAAATTTCGAGGAAAAAAAATTTTTTATAAGGAGGGAAGGATGTAATATCCTTAATTTTTAGTATAAAATAGGAAATTATTAAATAAATAAAAATAAAAATTTATGGATGGAAATTTTTCTTTAAAACATAAGAATTAGAAAGTGCTCATCGATACGAGTCCAACGCCACCAAGAACACAAAAAACGGAGCTCAAACGAGGGAGTTATGAGCTATCGAAGTTGTAAGGGCATTTTGGTCTTTTGACAGAGACGTGTTACACAGGGGTCCAAATTGAGAACGGCACCCCTGTCTTCCACACGTCTCTACCAGTGCCGGCAAAATCTCCTGAGAGACGTGGGAAGAGACGTGTGGGGAAGAGTTTCTCTTCCCCAAGACTCTAAACCCTATATCTAACCATTCTAAGGAGCCAAAACACTCCACTTTGAGCGTTTCCTCTGGGTTTTTTAGCTCAGAACCCTAGCCTAGCAAGGTCTGAGTTTTTCGGCGAGTGGAACCCTGGCAAGACGAGCAACCCCGGCCAGGTGCAAGGTAAGCCTCAATACTTTGTTTTTCTGTATTTATTAAATAGAAAAATAATTAGGAAAGCATTTTAAAAAATTAGGAAAAAAATGGATTTTTTTGGGAACTTTGTGCACGCTACTGTTGGAGCGTGATTTCACGGATCAAACCTTCCCTGTTTGGAAATCGCACTTTCCAACTAGTGCATAAGAGACCCAAGAGCAAACCCTTTAAGTTTGAGAGTGATCCAACGGTGGATTTCTCAAGAAAACCCAAAAACCAGTACCTAGGGATGTTTTTAGGAACTTGGAAAAAACCATTTAAAAAATATGGTTTTTAGAGAAATCAATGAAAAAGGATGATAGAAATGAAAACTAGACAAAATTTTGAACAAAATGGCTTAAAAACCAAGTGATTTGGACACCTGTAGGGTCACCGGAGATGACCGAAAGCTAGTCGTCTTCTCAGGCACCGGTTTCCGTGTCGCCGATGTAAACTAATGTAAACCGGGGCTGCCCGTGTAACCCAGTGTAAACTGGGTGCCGGTGTAACCCGGTGTAAACCGGGGCCGCTAGTGTAACCCAGTGTACACTAGGCACCAGTGTAACCCGGTGTAAAGTAGGGTCGCTGGTGTAAACCAGTGCACCCGCCACACACCCTATAAATTAATAAATATTAATTTATGAAGTATTTTCACTTAAAATTGATTTTTGGGAACTAGAGGAGTCCAAATCACAATCCGAAAGATGCGTTGTGATCGTATTGACGACGCGGACCTATTTTAACTTAAAAACTTATAAATGACCACTTTTTATTTAGAAAATTTTTAAAATAGTGATGTGACATGTACAGGGGCACTTGAATATACCAGTTAAAGGGAGTTATTAGCAAGCTAGTAGTCTCACACTGAGGTAGGTGATGACAATTAATGCTTTGTCTTATTTTTAAACCATGTTTAAACATAGCATCATGTGTGATTGTGTTTTAAATGGCAATTATCATTTATCATGAATTTCATGCGACTTTGAGTACATTATGAGTATTCCAAATTGAATTCTGTTATTGAATAAACTTATTTCAAATGCTTTTATAAGCATGAGGTTAATTAGTTATGCTTAAATAAAGACTTATTTCTTATTATATATGTAGAAAATGCATGGAATTACATGGAAATAAGAATAAAACCTTATTAGCCGGTCATTTTATAAGCTAACCCCAGGATGAGGGGCATGCCTTGGGGATTGTGAGCTATAAGTGCTCTTGAGTTTTAGCATACACATATGATTTCCTTGTTTTATTTGATGACGGGTGCTCTCGCCCTGTGGGCGTCATGCTAGGAGGGATAGGGCCGGCCACCCACCTTCCGAGATTGTGATGTGATAATATTGTGATGTGATAGACACCTGCCCATAGATGGCATTCGGTAGGGGTTTGGTAACATGGATAGTCCACACTACCGGTCTGAGCCTTTCCATGGGGACAGACGCTAAGTCTCCCGTTATAGTGTCGACGGAGAGCGGCGGTGGTTGATACCCATGGAGGGTTGCCACTGCAGCATGATGACCCATATTCTTATTATGTGTGCATGTATGACGAGCATGGTTATGGATGGTATGCCTGGGTGTGATGACACTCAGAGGTTGACTACGAGTACTCCTGATCAGGGATGTTAGTGCGATGTGGTGGGACCCATTACCTTAGGGTGCCCTTATTATTATTGTATGCTCATTTACATTGATTTATGTCATGTTTTAACTCTATGAGATGCATGTTTTAGCATATGAAATAAATTGGCATTTATTTGAACATGGCATTATGATATCACTATTTTCATAAATGTTAGACTTTTCATCAGAAATGTTCATTATTTCTTTCATTTATTACATTAATTGTCTATGTACCTACACAAGCGATAGCTTGCTGAGGCATTGCTTTGTTTTGCAATGCCTTAGATCTCGAGCGTGACACCAGGAAAGGAAAAGCTGTTGATGAACCTTGAGAGTTGCTGAAGACTAGTTTTTCCTATAGTTTTAGACAATGATGTGAGTCATTAGAGAGGATTATCATTTGAATTTTATTATGGACTGCATATTTTATATTTGGATGTAATTTAGATGTTTGGACATATGTTGGACATTTATATGGGATGTTATAATGGATAGACCCTGGGCCATATTATTATTGTATTTTGGACATTTATTTGATTTAAAATAAAGGCTCCGATTTATTTGACGTTGATTTATACGCGGATTGTTTTATTATGTTTAATTTACTTGTATGCCATTTTGAGAAAGGAAAACTAACACCTGGAGTTTTTAAGATAGGTTTTAGTAAAATGTTAAATAAAGCTTTTCTCATGGGATCCCAAATGCTCTTATTCAAAATTCCATTATTATTATATATTAAAAAAATGTCTTAAAAGTCCGGGGTGTTACACCCCAAAAGGCAAAACTCATGTGAAACCCTCACTTTTTTGTCTTTCCCTCTCTTGCACATGAATCCCTTTCCTCTTTTGTCCTTGCTTCTCTCTCTCTCTCTCTCTCTCTCTCTCTCTCTCTCTCTCTCTCTCTCTCTCTCTCTCTCTCTCTCTCTCACACACACACACACACACACACACACACATAGAAGATAAGCACAAATTAAAAGTATAGAAAACCCTAAGCTTAATCATCAATTTATTATATGAAAATTCTTTGTCTTTAGATATTAGAAGCTAAAAGTAGCACTACATATGAAAAACTTTCTTGTCATTCTCTATATAGAAATCGTTTCATTTGTAGTGGAATATATACTTGTATGCAGAGCCTTAATCTTGTTAAATTAAATTTTTCATGTTGAAGACCCTCTTCTTTTTATGATCAAGACTTTGAGCATTTGGATTTAATGTTGTGGCAATTTAAAATTTGAGATATGTTGTTCTATTAAATATTTTCATGTTGACTCTCTTTGGGCCTTTTGTAGCATAGTTGCTTGCATATTTTGAATTCATGCCACCATTAACTTCTGTGTGCAATAAGTATTAGTATGATTGTAATGGCCCACATTTTTTAGAAAAAAGAAATGTTATATTTATAAATTATGAAAATTTTGAAGTCAATTGTTGAATATTGTGGTGTAAAAACAAGTTGAAATGAAGCTTAAACAATTTTTCTAATTGTAAATCATTAAATAAATTAAGTGTAATTAGAATATAAGTGATAATAAAACTTTAATTTGGTAAAACTTAATGACTTAAGCTAAGAGTAGCTAAGTGGTCCCAAGTACAACTTGTCAAGGTTAAGTCTAAACTTCAAGTCACCTCCCTAATAAAGTTTAAGAAAAAAATCATGTTTTATATTATTTTATTAATTAATTATTACAAATTTTACATGTGGATAAGTCATATAAGGAAATCCACATGATGAAGGGTGGTTTCCATATAGACAAAACGGGTGAAAATATTGAATGGTGAAATGAATGAGACCAATAGAGATGAGTTACGTATCTAAACCATTGGATGATAATCCAATGGTTCGGAATAAATACACAATTAATATTGGAAGAGTTACAAACATGTAATCAATTGAGAAAACTATTACAAGGAAAGTATCTATAAAAGAAACAAAAAAAAGTAAAAAGAAGGGTTAGAAACGTAAAAGAGTTGGAGTGGAAAAAAAAAAAAAAAAGAGAGTGCATGAGACAGAAAGAAAAGAGCAAAGGAAAGAAAAAGAAAGAGAAGATCGGAAGAAAAGCTTAGATCTGGAGTGTTCCTTAAATCAATTAGAAGCAGAGGAATTTGCATTGAAGGAAACTGTGTTTTAAGGTAGGGAATCTAGATCTAGACCACAATTTTCTTTTTTTTAAAATACCGATCTTTATCGATTGTTTTTGGAATGAAATTGCATTGAAATTTCCTTGGAATTTAAATGCATATATGCTTGATAAATTGGTAGATGATAATCATGTGATAAATGTTTAAATTGGATATCTTGATTTGAATAGTTGTGCATGATCCATGATATATGTTTAGATTGAAAAAATTTATTTTGATTTTTAATTTGGTAAATGACCCATGATACAATTAAATGTTAAAATAAATAATAATAAATGACAAAACATTGAATTCTCATTATTTGAAATTTTAGGTATGGACTTGTGAATCCTAGTGGAAAAGTTGTTAAATATACTTGGAAATTTGAAATGAGATTGATTCGACTTCAATCAATTCAAACATGTTAATGATGATGTTGTCATGAGAAGACTATTCATCCTAGAATTTTCAACCATGTAGTTATATATGTGTATGCGTTTTGTTTTAATTGAATACCATGCACATCGTCATGATAAGAGTGCACGTTGAATCTTGCATGGTGTGTGTGACACATGGAGTTTTACCAACTACAACCTGCACATTGGACAGAGATTAAAGACTTTAGATCTTGAAATTTTGTCATGGCCTATTATACACCAGATTATGTGTAGGCGTATAGCATTTAAAGAAATAATCAGATGCATCAATTTGAGAACATGGCGTGTCAGGAAAAGAAAGTGACCAAGTGCACTATGTATTAAACGAGGTTCAAACATATGGCGTGCTGGTTACAATCACTGCACCTTGTCTTGAGTAAGGTAAAAAGGTAGGACATACTCAACAATTTTCAAGTACACATTATACTAAAAGCTTTAATCTGGGCACCATTCACCAAGTGGTAAATGACACTTAAATACAAGGATATGGCCAGATGTAATATTTACCAATCAATGTCTATTATAAGAATTATTAGAAGAGAACAAATTTTCTACACCATGCTAGGTACCTGCCCGCATGAGATATGGTAATCATAGAATGCATCCACGCAAAGTTTATACACATGAACATTAGAATCCAGCTGCAACAAATTCACATGCATGACACTATGGATGAGAATTAGATGCATTGTGAGTCAAATTTTGTTAAAATCATGACATGCCATACTAAGCTTTGATGCATTAGACTATTGAACACCAAATTGCTTATAGATATCTGGGCATATGACACCTTAGAACTGAAAATTTTATCATATAGTATTAAGGCTTATACAAATAATACTTTGGATTTTACGGTTGTGACATGCATCGGTTAGATTTAGGCCTAACCAACAAGGCCTCATAAACAAGTGGTGTGTTGGATTATCAAAGTGCTTTGGATGTAGTGTTGGTCCTCATTTCCAAATTTTGCATTCACATGACTATGATTGGACTTCATGTTGAGAAGGTCTAAGCAAACATTGATGCATGGTGCATTGAAGAAATTCTAGCCGCACCATGCAACGTGTAAAGTTCAAACAAAGGGCATATGGGACGAGTGCTGGAGTGCGCCGTGAGTTGGACTATACTTAGGCACATTGTGTTCTGAGCCATGCATAGAAAACGTATATGGATATGAGCAAAGATTAGTGACTAGGCCCATGCACTAACCAGTAAATCTGTACACATATATTTAGCGCTAACATATACATAGGTACTAAATTGATGGAAAACATATTGTAACACCCAAATGCAGGAGTAGGGGGTACTAACCAGCTCATGGATACCTGGTTGTATTAAGCGCATGATGCCTTGGACAATGAAGCATGATGCCTTGGACAATGAAATTCCATGGTATACCAAACAAAGTCAGGGGCATATCACATTACATATGACAGTCACACCATGCACCAATCAGAGGTCAAGCTAATTAGTGACCGGTGATTAGACGCATGAGCTCTAAGTATTGATTAGTAAACAGGCACATGGATCTTAAATAGTAATTAGTAAATAAGTGAATGGAGATAAAGCATTGTTGATACTTAACACACCCCAAGTCATGTTTTGGGTATACTTTGCACAATTAGCATATTATTAGATATATCGTACATGAAACTTGGTATTTGATAATACTTAGGAATGTTAAAGTGGTATCTTAACATATGGAATTGGTAGTTGGTGGTTGGATTGGATTCTAGTTTTAAAATATATAATAGCTAATATTATATTCTTGAAAGATTGTAGGATTATTTTATTTGAACTTATGTATAGTTTGAAAGTGTGACATGCTTAAAGTACACAACTAATATAGTTCTCTTGGACTTGATTATCATTCTTACTTTAGTCAACCATGGTAATGTTATGTATGGCATTAAATTGATTTCCTAGAAAATTTTCACGTACTTATGTTTTAATTTGGTTTGGAAATAAATATGAATGGAATTGATCAGTCTATTGAAATTTCATAATTGATCTTCAAGAATATGTATATGCTTGACTTCAACAATAGTAAATTCACTATTTATTGATGTACATATTATTTGATATTTTCATACTCTTGTGCAATGGAATGTTTTCAAAATAATAAATAAAAAACCAAGATACTATAAGGAATTGATCCTGGCTTAGGGATGTTATGTCAAATCCTGTGAAAACCCCAATTTTTTTGGAATTATTTAGAATTAATTGAACTTTTTACAAAAATCGAGGTGAAATATTATATTTAATATAATATTAATTTTTAGAAAAAGAATAAGGTCTCAAAACATAGATATTTGGAATTATTCATGGAAAACCAATCAGAATGACTGTAAGCACGCTGAAACCTGAGCTCGAGTGAAAATTTTCTATTTTTTGTAATTTTTATGAATTTACATTTACCCATAGGGTAAAATGGTCATTTTACTTTTGTGTGGGGTCCACAAAAGTTGGGTGAGCTAGTGGACAGCCAATTCAGGGAATATCAATGTTGAGGAATAAACATGATAAGGAATATGCTTTTTATTTTATAAGAAAAGTGAAAAAAAAATTATTTATAATTAAAATAATTCAAAAACAACCCTATAAATACCCCTCCTACAAGCTGCATGAAATTCACGAACTCCCCAAGAATCTCCCACTCTCCCTCTCCCTCTTCCTCTCTCTTTCCTTCTTTTTCTCTCTCTTTTGCCCTTTTTCTTTCTTTCTCCTTTTTTTTTTTTTTCTCTCTTTCCAACCATAGCAGCAATCCCCACACGCGCCCGACACAAGAACCAGCCTGTGCCAAGCTGGCATGTCCCAAGACACACCTTCCACCCGACAGGTGAGACGACCCTGCCTACTAGGTTTTTCCCTAGCCCAGCAAGATCGTCTCCGATCTCACTCCCCTCTTCAAAACCCTCTCCCATTTCAAGCACCCGGCTGCAAGAGATTTGCAGAAACCCTAGCCGTCTAGCTAGGCTTCAAAATCTAGCACAAAAGGTTGCTTCTCTGGCCATCCTATCTACTCCAAACCCAATCCAATTGGGTTTCCCTCCTTTTCCCCTCTATTTTCAACATGTTTCCCCTTTGGTTTAGTTCACCAGTGAACCAGATCCGGTGACCTAAGATCAAATCACTGCTAAATTAACACTTTTTGGGAATTCTAAATCGTTAGATCCATTCAAAGGGTCCCAAAACCCCAAGATATGAGATCACATATCCATTTCCATGAGATCTAGACGTAGATTTGGTGAACTATTGATATGATGGTCCATATTGGACCGTCTCAACAAATCTCCTAAGATTTGACTCCAAGACGCACCTAGGGAGACACGCAAAATGACACTCGACCTGTGAGTGCCTTCGTGTGTGCAGAGTGTCAAGTGCGCAGTAACAAAGGACTGCAATGCGCTCTGCTTCCCAGTTATAGTGAAGTGCGTTGCCCCCGTTTTGTCACTTTGTGACAATCCAGATCAAATCTGGACCATCAAAACATATTTGAAGCTTAAAAAATTCAATTCAGAGCTTATTTTAACTCCAAATAAAGATAAGAAAGAAGCGATGGATTCCTAGTAAAGAGTAAAATCTAATAAAATATATGTTTTATTCACTATAAAAATCTGTAAATTACAAAAAGAGGAACTAATTCTCAAGATCAGTCAAATCGGACATGATCATACCTAGGATATCTGATCCATCAGTGATCTAGTGATAAGAAAACATAGAATCAAGAGTTAGATGTGACTGATCTGGGAGGAATAAAGAAATTTAACCTTAATGGAAAGGAAATCTTTAAAAAATGATCATGGATCTAAATTAAGCATGATCAGACCATTAAAATTAGTATGGATGATGATCTAATGATAAGATCATAAAAAATGAATGGCTGATGTGGCTAATTTGGGATAGATTGAAATATATGCCCATGATTTGGATAAATTGACTTAAGATCTTCTTAATCAATTGGATCAAGAAAGATCAGATCATATGATGAGATATATCAATGATCAAGTGATGATATCACATTACGAGAATGTGATAGATTTGAATAAAAATGAACGATCAAGATATAAACCTTTAATGGGATGAAAAATGAATAGAAATCAAACTGTGATCAATTAATCAAAATGAATAAATATGATGTATTGAAATGAGCATGTGAATTATTAAATTCTATTGTAAATGTTCTTTTATTTATTTAGTAGATTTCATTGTTAGATTTATTTATTTATACTTTAATTGTTCATGTTATGTAAATTACATGGAAAATATAATTAAATGAAAATAGATATTGATGAACATTTACAATGAATATAGATAAAAACTTAATGATAGTAAGGACTATAGTTAGGAGGACAATATAAGGAATATCATTTCCTTGGCTCAAATTAGGAGAATAATAAACCCCATGAATGACATTTTAAATGTTCATGGATTTAATTAAAATCAAATAGCAAGAGTACTTAGGGTTTAATGCTCATAAGAACCTTATGAAGGTTGAGCTAAGGTCAACCCTAGTGAATGTTAAACATGATGGTTAAGGGAGTTCTCTAATAGAGCCTCGCTCTTCCCCCACCTTTTGATGATGTTTGTAAGGTCTAAATGCCTCCTTACACGATGATTGAATTAACCACTCTGTGAGCAGCTTTTAACTGGTAAGCCTTAGTCAATTCTAAAATAAGGAGGAGCTATCTAAAATAAGAAGGAGCTGTCTAGAATTAGGAGTACATAAATTATCTTCAACCAGTAATACATTAACTGGTTGAATAATAATAAGATCATAAAAGGATAGTAAACTATCTAATCCTAATAAAAATGATAATTAAGATAATAAAAAATCAAACAAGATCCATAAAGAGATATTCAATGATCAAGAATAATAAGAATCATAATATTGTATGAATGTTTTGAAGTAGTATAAACATTAAATTCAAATGTAGATAAATAGATTAGATCATTGATCAATATGATCCAACGAACAAGATTCAAATCACCCTATGTAAGAATGATCAAAAGAACAATTAAGAAGTATAAATGAGTATAGGAATAACTGTATACATATGATTTAACAGATACATGAAGGATATGATGATCAAGCTCAATGAGAAGATGGATGGTTGAAAGTAAAGGTAGGTGGATCTTAAGAATATATTCAATATAGAAGATACATATATTTTACACATGATCTTATCTTGATAAATGAGTTTTGATTATAATTGACTTGGAATTGTTATGAATCAACAATTGATGTTGAAATTAATACAAAAAGATTGATTAAGTAATTATGAAATTACTTAAGACAACAAATGATGTTAAAATGAATACAAAGGGATTGATTAAGTAACTATGAAATTACTTAATGGGTAGAATGGGAAGATTTGAACTACATAAGTTGGACCCCCAAATCTTAAGGAAATAAATTATAGGCATGTCCTATTATAACTAGACATATAGTCTGTTAGTATGAAACATTATTTTCCATACAAGCATGGAGGCTTGTGGTTTTGTTTTAAGACAAGCTTAGGCCTGTCGAGGGCAATGCTAGGAGAGTTATGAGGGTTTAGCTAACCGCTCTCTGAAACTGATTATGATAATGATTCTATGCCCAAAGAGAGGCAAAATGTCACATGGGGCAATCATGAGAAGGTAGTCACTATGATAGCCATGGTTCTCCCTATTTGAACATGGATCTATATTTTTCACTGTGGTATTAATGGAGTATTATGCAGTTATCTAGGCATGGTAGTCCTTTGATATTTTGCATTATGATGCAATTGATTATGGCATAGTGAGATGTCTTATGTTATGGCATAATGAGATGCCTAGTAAAAGTTATTACCGATGTTGTATTGAAGGATGATCCCAATATGGTATGATTATATATTAACACTTAGTGTTAATATTGAAATCAATTTGGAAATGAGATATTATTGATGATATTGACTATATTCACAATTTTCAATGGTTTTATTTATATGTAATATCTATATATAATTCATATGATGAGTGAAGGATAAAATGGTTATCCAATTGTATGAATTAATTTACATCATGGATATAATGAACTGTTGATTTTGAGATATATTGAATATATTTCTTAAATCCCTTACCAAGCATAGCTTGTTGAGATATTTTAAATGTTTGAATGTTTTCAATATCTCAGATACAGTTAAGGAAGATTGAAAGCTCAAGACTTATGGATAATCATCACTGAACTATGACTCAGGGTATTTACTCTAAGGAAGATTGTATTGATTTTTTTATAATTTGGATTGTAATATTCGGACAATGTATGTAATGACTACCGCTGGATCAATCCTGATTTAATAAAAGTATTTCTATTGATATCCAATAGAAATTTTATTTTATACAAAAATCTATATTTGATAAGTAATTTGAGGTGGCACTCGGGTTTTTGACAAATCAATTTTAAAGAAAATATGTTTTTGCTATTTTTTTTAATTTTCAAATTCAGGGCCCTACCTTTGTAAATATTTATGAAAATGTGTTTTAAAAACCTGGGTCACCATAGGTGGTATCAGAGCGGTTCATCCAGTCACTCACTGCCCCTATATGTCAAATATGAAGATGACAATCCAAATATAGGTCAAGTATATCATAAATTAATATAGGAGTAGGATAGCATTAGTTAAAGTATTAAGATAGAATGAGTTAATGTAATTAACTCATATAAGAATAGTTATATAAGAGCTTATGCCTAGGAGGGCAGCTTAGTAAATTACTGATTCCATTATAGGAAATAGTAAACCATGGAATCAAGTAATAAAATAGCATTACAATATATAATGGTGTAATGTTTCACCTGAAGTCTTAACCAAGATATCTGTTTAGAGAAAAAATATTCTACCATTAGTATATGGTCATTATACTAATTATAATAGTGAGAAGTTCAAAAGGAATAAGTGATAAAATGGAAAAGATGATGGAAGGATTTGTAAAGATTAATTCAAACACCAATACAAGATAATTCTTCACCTACACCTACAAGAGTAACTGAAAATTTTCAATTATCACTAGAGAAGTTGAACAAAATGGTAGAAAGATTTTAGAAAATGGTGATAGGCTATAATAGAAAGGGTGATGCTGATAAATGGATATATGAGGTTGCGAAAACTTTTGAAGTTTTACGAACTCCTTAGGAGGTAAAAGTCAAGATGGTCACTTATATTTTGAAACAAGATGCTGCCTTCCAGTGGAGATCGACAAAGAGGAATTTCTTTTCAAACCCAACAAATATCTCTTTGGAAGAATTTAAAGAGGTTTTTAACAACAAATACTTTCCTCTTCATGTTCAAACAAGAAAGGAAAAAGAATTCCTAGATATACAACAAGGGAATATATCTATTATAGAGTATGAAAATAAATTCATATAGTTGAAGAGGTTTGCACTACATATCTGTGGTATGATAAGCAGACAGCTGGTAAATTTTTGGAAAGACTTCATCCAGGATTAAGAACTAAGTAGTTGGCTACCAAACCCACGACTTTAGCGGAATGTGTAGAAATGGCCTCCAGATTTGAGGAGGATTTTAAGCAAAATCAAAATGGAAAAAGAATAGAGATGGGAAACTTTAATCCGAGACCTTTTAAGAAAGGCAAGGGGCTCATGAATAATTTCAAGTCACCAAGAATTCAAGAAAATTCCACCATTGGACAAAATCAAAGGAGTTGTCCCAAGTGTAGAAGATTCCACCCTGGGAATATATGCCAAATCCAATACAACAACAACCTCCAATCCAGTGTTATGGATGTGGAGAATTGGGACACATGGTAAATAAATGTAATAAACAACTAGCAATCAAGGATGTAAAACCAGAGAATGTCCTTAGGTAGTAAGGAAGAGTATTTGTTATTGCTGACTATCAAGCCCAAACCTCTAATGGGATAATTGAAGGTACTTTGCTTATATATGATAACTATGCAGTAATACTGTTTGATTGTGGATATATATACTCTTTTATCTCCTGTGAATCTACATCAATTATAAATAGACGATTGGAATATTTGAGGTATAATTTAGATGTGATAACTTCAATCAATGAGTTAATAAGGGTAAGAAAATTTCCAACCTTTATAGGAAAGGTAAAATTGAAATTTCTAAAGAATAGATATTACTTGAGCAGAATTCAAGGAAATAGCAAGTATTTCTCTCTAAAATCAGTAAAGGAGAAGAATTTCAGATAAATAGATGATTAATCTCTGGAGTAAGAAGGAATGATTGTTTTACACTTGAGGAAAAATTTAGGAAGAAATCAAACGAGAAAGAATAGTAAAAGTGGGAAATTATAATCCCAAATTTTTTTGAAAAACAAGTTAACCATAATAGTATATGGTTCATCATGAGATCATACTCCATACATCTTGTATATCAAATATAAATTTACTAAGATAACACAGTGGATGAGTCAGCACAAGAGATCATCAGAATTAAGATGGATATTGATCGTGTACTACTGATATGATTGATTTTGGTATATTAAGAAGAAAAATACACTTTTCATGTTGATGAGGAAATAGACATGGTATAATAAGATCCTGTAAACAAATACAAGAAGCTAAACATATTGTTTTGGAAGTCAAGCATTTTGGATAAACGTGATAATTATAGAGGATGAATAATTCAAGACTATGGAGAAGGATATAGTTAGAAAATTTCAAGATACATTGAGGAATTTTCAAGATTTTCAATCTAATACAAGATTGAGTTATTACTTATTACATCTCAAATTCTTTATGGTATTTTAGAAGATGGCATAAGATGATCTGAATAAATTGAAAAGTCAATTACTATTATACAGAGGATTTATTTGACCAAATAAGTTATTTTGGAGAACACAAGGAATATTAGAAAAATGATGGATTATTATGATTATGCACTAATTAAAATATTGAATAATGTTATTGAGGAGGTTAAGCAACCTTAACTCTCATAATATGTGAGTTAGATACATCATTCAAAACTCAACATAAATTTTGAGTTATAATTTTGGGATAAATGATATTTATGAATTTGATGAAGGAAAGTTTTCTTGGATAAATGAGAAATAGTATGTATTGAAGATATATGGATTTACTTTGACGCATCATGAAGTAAATTGTTTACCAAATTTGGTAAATGTAAAGACTAGCTAGAGAAAGTAAATTTCTATGACATATGAGGATAATATTGATGTTGATCCTTGATTGGAGTTAAGAAAGTTACTATGGTATTTCATATAAGGACTTAGAAATGATATAGAAAAGTCATTGTGGATACTTCATAATGATTTTCAAGTATATATTTTAGAATTTGTAACACTCGTGTTACCTATACAGTTGAAAAGTAAATAACTGATTATGTGAACTTCAAGAATATTGATATGACTCGGTGATATTAAAAGAATAGTTGTTGCAAAAGTTATGACAAGATGATAGTGAAAATTTGAGGAAGGGAATATCATCAAAAGAAAATGATATAGAAGTATGGATATTTTGAATTGATATGAAATGTTTACTTCCAAATGTTGGAAGGTTATACTAAGAACATAAATTACTTCAATTGAGATTTAACATTTTACCCTTGGATGATAGTCAAAGAACTACCCATACCTTGGAGGTTATGTAAGGAGTATTTCTATTAGAATGAAATGGGAGTAACAACATGATGAGAATTACAGATGGGTATAAAGTAAAGATTGATGATACCAGTCAAAGAAAATATGAAATATGAACAAGAGGATTACTTAGAGGAATTAGTCATTTTGAAATGTTAGATTTAGCCTGGATGGCTGAATGATTCAACAAGTTATATGACCTTGATAAAGTCTACCTTTAAGGAAAAGGTAATATCATTGATGAAAAAAGGGGGAATAAAAGATTTCCTTAAGTGTTCATATTTCACAAAACAAGTTATATGAGGAAAATTATAAATGAGATGATGATATCTCATAAGTGAGTTGTTATATTAAATTTTGAGGAAGAAATTTCAATAAGGGGGGGAAGAATGTGAAAACCCCAATTTTTCTGGAATTATTCAAAATTAATTAGAATTTTTATGAAAATTGAGGTGAAATATTATATTTAATATAATATTAATTTTTAGAAAAAGAATAAGGTCTTGAAACATAGATATTTGGAATCATTCATAGGAAACCAGTCAAAATGACTATAAGCACGCTGAAATCTAAGCTCGGGGCAAAAATTCCTATTTTTTATAATTTTTGTGAATTTACATTTACCCATAAGGGTAAAATATTCTTTTCACTTTTATGTGGGATCCAAAAAAGTTGGGTGAGCTAGTGGACAACTAGCTCAAGGAATATTAATGATGACAAATAAACATAATGAGGAATATGCTTTTAATTTTATAAGAAAAGTAGAAAATTATTTATAATTAAAATAATTAAAATAATTAAAAAACAACCCTATAAATACCCCTCCTATAGGCTACATGAAATTCACAAACTCCCCAAGACTCTCCCACTCTCCCGCTCCCTCTTCCTCTCTCTTTCCTTCTTTTTCTCTCCTTCTCCCTTTTTCCTTTTCCTTTTTTTTTTTTCTTTCTCTTTCCAGCTGTAGCGGCGATTCCCGCACGCGCTCAACACAGGAACCAACCTATGCCAGGCTGGCATGTCCTAGGACGCACCTTCCACCCAACAGGTGAGACGACCCTGCTGACTAGGTTTTTCCCCAACCTGGCAAGATCGTCTCTAATCTCACTCCCCTATTCAAAACTTCTCTCCCATTTCCCTTCCCCATCACTGGCAAGCACCCATCAGTAAGAGATTTGCAGAAACCCTAGCCGTCTGATTGAGGCTTCAAAATCCTGCACAAAGGTCGCTTCACCAACTATCATATCTACTCCAAATCGGGTCCAGGTGGGTTTCCCTCCTTTTCCCCTCCATTTTTCGTTGTGTTTCCCCTCTAGTTTGGTTTACCGGTGAACCAAATCCCGTGACCTAGGATCAAATCACCAGTAAATCAACACTTTTTGGGAGTTCTAAACCATTAGATAGGTTCAGAGGGTACCAAAACCTTAGGATATGAGATCATAGATCCATTTCCATGAGATCTAGACGTGGATCTGGTGAACTATTGATTTGATGATCCTAATCGATGGAGAAAAAATAGCAAGCCTTTCTTACCTCTTTTCTTCTCCTTGGGGGTTCTTTCCTTTAGAATGTTCTCTCCTTGTATTGGATTACTTCACATGGTCTTCTAGGGTTAAGAACTTCTCCTAGTTCAATCCTCTTTCTTCCTCTCTTCTATGTTGTGGAGTAAGGGAATGAAGAGAGTAGAGAATGAAATGAATAATCCCTTATATTTGGATTTTTTGAGTGGAAGCCCTAGGGAATGGAGGGTGGAGATCATATGGATTAAAAGAAAGATAGATAGTAGGGATTTAAGCAAAGAAAGATGTTACAAAGAGGGAGGGAATCATGGAATCCTTGAGGATAAGAATGTAGGTGAGAAAGAAAGGGATAAGGTGGAAAGTAAATATAAAAAAATGGGAAGGAGGATAGACTAGGGAGGAAAGAGGATAGGAAGGAAGAGAGAGAGAGAGAGAATATAGAAAAATAAGTGGAAAAAAAAAGAAGAAAAAGAGGTGAGAGGAGTGGAATGGCTTTTTGGTTGTGTAAGAATTCAGAAATCTGAGATGAATGCAAGTCATTAGATTGAAATGAGTGGGAAAGATCTTTCCTACTTAAGGTTTGATTTAACTTTTCAACAAGAGCAAGGTGGCTAAGTTTCTCTTTAATTGGATCATAATTTAACCCTATGATAGGTGGTTGAGATCTCCTTGAAGTCTCTCATCAAAAGAATATAGTTTAATGCTTCTTTTCTTCTCATCTATTAGATTAGCATGCCCTAAATTGAAAGTCTAGGATTCTGTTGAGATATTCTTATCTAAACTAATTTTCCCCCTTTATTTTCTCCTCCTACCACCATTTTTATCTCTAACTAATCATATTCAAGAGGAAAACATATTTTCTCCTTAGGAGAATATGTTTTCTTCTCCTTGAATAATGGTGAGCCCACTAAAATTTCCTCGACCAATTGTTAATGTGTTTAACCACAAGTGCATGGGCTATTATAGTATAGTTAATGCAAGTACGGGTCGATCCCAGGGGAACTTAATGTGAAAAATGAGAGTTTAAACAAAATTTAATTGATAAAAATTAAAAAGAAATAACAAAAATTATTGGAATTGAAATCAGAATTCAGATCAAATCAACATCTAAAAGTTACAGAATTTTCAGTTTCAGAATAAAGAAAATTAAACTAGATAACAAAAAAACCACTTCCCTAGCTTACTCTCTACTAATATCATTAAATCTGGTCTTCTAAAAGTTTTTCAATCTTCATCAATATCTTCAAAATGCCCTTGATTATAGATCTTTCAATTGGATTTGTCAGATTTCTCAAAATTGTAAAGATCTGGAGTAATTTATAATTTTGGGATTTGGACGATCTAGATCAAGTTACTGATGTCAGATTAAATATCAGAGATGTTAATTAAGTTTAGGCATGTCCTAAGAATGAAATTGGAAAGTTAATTGAAAATAGATCAGAAACAGAGGAGAAATTGAGATTCTTGGTTGATTAAGGCTAATCCATTGATTGGGTTAAGCCTTAATTGATGGGGTTGGATTGGATTGTTCTTGGATAAGAAATATACAGATAAACCAAAACTAGGATAGACAGGGACACAGAGAAAAATAAAAAGAGGATAGAAATGAGCTTAAAATTAAAGTATGAAGGGCAAAATTAGAATTTATCCTATTTCTATTTTTAAACGAAAAACAAACCGAAAACCTGATGGAGAAGAAGGAGAGGGAGCCGGAGGAGAAGGAGAAGGAGAAGGAGGAGGAAGAGGAAGAGGAAGAGGGAAGAAGAAGAAAAGGAAAAGAGGAGGGGAGGGGAGGAAAGAAGGAGAAAAGGAGGGAAAGAGGAAAGGAAGGGAAACCTCGGGCCGCGTTTCCTCTTCTTAGTCGGCCAGTGACGATGATTGGGCTGGGTTTGACGACACAGAGAAGGATCCAGCTGGTTGGGTGCGAGCAGAGAAGACCAAAAGAGAGGGAGAGGCGTAGAAGGGGGAGTTGTGCAATGTGGTAAAGAGAGCAGTAGAGGAGAACGCGATCTGACACTTGCCCAGTGGAAATTGACGACTGGGCAGATGGGATTGTTAGTGATACTGAGGAGAATAAAAGAGGAGAAAGAGGTAGAGGAGCTAGGCAGGAGGGATTGCAGGTGCTGGCGTCGTTTGGCAAATGTGGGCAGATAGGGGAGTTGAGAAAGATAGCCGAGAGAGAGAAAGGGACGGAGCAAGCCGGGGTTATACAAGGCGGAGAGATAGAACGTTAGAGAGAGTAGAGGGGATTGAGAGAAGTGGGATAGAGAGGGAAGAAGAGGGTGCTGGTGGAAGGTAGACGACATGAGAGAGAGAGAGAGAGAGAGAGAGAGAGAGAGAGAGAGAGAGAGAGAGAGAGAGAGAGAGAGAGAGGTATAACTCCCAAGGAAAAAAACAGAGAAGAGAGAATGGAGAGAGGGGGGCATGGAGGAGAGAGGATGGGAGAGAAGAAAGCTAGAGATGTAGGGGAAGAGGAGAAGAGAAAAAGAAAGAGGGAGAGGGAGAGAGAAGTGGAGAAAATGAAAAGTGGGTTACGAGTTTCCTACTTTCAACCCCACTTAAGATAGGAGAGACATGGGAAGGTGGGGCAACAATAGTTTATACCCATCTCTCCTCCTAAATTTGGTTTCTCCCCCATCTTTGGAAACTTCTCAAGTGCATCTTTCCATCTTCTTCATGATTCCCAATTGAGATCAATTTTCATTTAAGAAATTATCCTCTTGTGAGTGATCTGGTACATTCAATGCTCTTTAGGATAATCTGCATCGTTAACTTTTGATCTTAGCCATTTATGGCTCTTTTGGTTAATCTACAAAATAAATGACTACATTAGAATCATCTGAACCGTATATTAATCATCTATCGTTAATTTTGACAAATTAATGATTGGATGGTCAATTAAAGCTAAATTCAAAATCAAGCTAAAAATTGCAAATTTGACCGGTTAGATAATCTAATTGAATGCTAAATTAGAGATACTTTTACCAAAATTGAACACTTAACACCAATCATGGCTTATTCTTCTCTTACATGCACAGCTTATTCCCATTAGTCAATATTAACTTAAAAATGAATCTTCATTTGTTGCTTTAGGAAGGCCTTGGATGTGGAATAATCTTAGCCACTCTTTCTTGAAATTCTCGAATAGAAATTGACAGTAAATTTTTCCTTTTTTTGTCTCTTTACTCATTCCTTATTTTCCTCCACCAATTATATTCATCCCTTCATATATTCTATGTAGTTTTAAGTGGGATGCAGCAACTTTGCATGTAAAATTTGGGAAACACATGTAGGTTGTCCCCATTTTGAAGTCTAGAGAGAGAAAGTTAAGGTTTTTAGTCTCCGATAGGCCTTCGCTTGAGTGTACTTCATGTGAATGCTTCCTCTAATATGTGTGACTCTTAAGCTAACCTTAGAAGCTCCTCAAAGGTGGTGGAATGCATACATGCATGAAAGTTCTATCACTTTATGTTTTGATCTTTACATCCTCTTTTGCATGGATAAGGCTTGCTATGCTTGTGCTAAAAATGGTAATAACACCTTTCTGCATTTTGAACTTTAAGACTTTATTAAATTTAGGAGGCAGGCCCATGTTGATGCTTGAACTCTGAATTATCTATCTTTCAGGGCTTAGAATGCCAAAATTACCCCTTTTATAATTTTACCCTAATCTTACAAGATATAAAAATAATCCTTGTCAAGGTAGCAAATAAGGTAACTAAAAAGGATTGGTGGGCCTAGTTTTTTGAAAATTTCCATGATCCACATTGCTCACTAAATTCATTGCATATCATATGCCCTAGATACTAAATCTCATTTGCACTAGATGTCTCTAGATTCTTCAATTCTGGACCTTTTGAAAAAATAAAACACAGAAAAGCTTAAATACAAGACACCATCTATTTTTGAAAAGGTGCACAAATGACTATGCACACACACACACACACACACACACACATAGAGAGAGAGAGAGAGAGAGAGAGAGAGAGAGAGAGAGAGAGAGAGAGAGAGAGAGAGAGAGAGAGAGAGAGAGAGACTCTAGGGATTGCTGGTAGAGGATGTATTTAATTGTGACAATTCAAAAAAAGGAGGGCAAAGATACATGGCAAAGTACCCATGACAAAATAATAAAGAGTTAATTGAAAAACTATATTGCTTTAGTGTGTGTGTGTGTGTGTGTGTGTGTGTGTGTGTGTGTGTGTGTGTGTTCTTTGTAGGGATTGCCAGTCAAAGATTTAGTCATTTATAAATTACAGAGGAAAAAACTTTAAATACTAAAAAAGAAAGGATAAGATAAATGGCAAAAGTGCCTTGTGGCAAACTAGCAGAGAGTTGGGTAAATTTTTTTTATTGATTTAGTATATAGTAGATAAGAGTCATTATTTACCACATCATGGTTGCCCATCCTCTTTTCTTTCATTTGGATTGAATTATCTGATAGTATTTTTCTTGCATCTTTCCTCCATTTGTGCCTATGGAATAACCCTAACCTTCTATGAATATACTTTTGATAGTTGAATTTGGTGGAAAAGAACAATGTGTAATTCATAATTGGATGAGTAGAGCTAAATAACAAGTAGAGGTTAGAAATTTTGGGCCGACATGATGTTGAGGCATTGGAAATCCAATACAAGTCTTGTCAAATTGGTGGTCCAATTCAATCATAGGTTAGTCACAATAGGTATGCATTATAGTTGAGCCTTCCTACCATAATCACAAAGTTTAGATTCAAAAATAAATAATGAGCAAATATTGATAATATTCTAAACTATTCATAAACTTTGTTTTCAATTTGATAAATTTGTGGTTAATTGGATAAATTTTCATTAAACTAAAAGAATTTGAGAACTTTTGAATTATTTAGGAATAAATTAAGAAACCAGGATTTTTTCAAAAAAGTTTCAATTATTCACAGATTTGGTGAGTATGACCTCTCTCTCTCTCTCATCATAGTTGCATGATAGGCATACTAAAAGGGGTGCCAGGCCCACCTTTTCAAAACATTTTATGATCCATACCATTTAAGAAAAACAAAGATGGTAGAAAACAAAAAATCTCAAAATACAGGACACTATCTATTTTTGTGGCTTGAAAAGGTCTAAAAATAAACATACATGCATCCACATAGAGAGAGAGAGAGAGAGAGAGAGAGAGAGAGAGAGAGAGAGAGAGAGAGAGAGAGAGATTTCCTAGGGATTGGATAACTAAAGCTGCATAATAAGTATATGCTAAAATTGTCAGGCTAACATGGTATTGGGTCATTAAAGATTCAATATCAGTCTTGTTAGATTGCTGGTCCAATTTAAAGATTGATTAGCACTAATATATCAACATTGTAGTGAGGCCTTCCTACCATAATCACAAAGTTTAGATTTAGAAATAATTTGCCAAGTAAATATTGAAAATATCCCAAAACATAAAAAAATTAGGAAAAAAAAATAAAAGAAAAGTAAGCATTGTGAATTTAATTGTTAATTTAGATGTTTATGGATTTATAAGCAATATTTTAGAATTTAATAAACTGTTCATAAACTTTGTGTTTGTTTTGATAAATTTGTGTATAACTGCATAATTAAACTTAAAGAATATGCAAGCCTTTGAATTTTTCAAAAAAAAAATTAAAAATTAAAACTTTTACAAAAAAATATCAATTATAAGGAGATTTGGTAACCATCTCTCTCTCTCTCTCTCTCTCTCTCTCTCTCTCTCTCTCTCTCTCTCTCTCTCTCTCTCTCTCTCTCTCTCTCTCTCTCTCTCTCTCTCTCTCTCATCACGTTGCATCGACATATTAAAATGGGGCTGTAGGCCCACTTTTTAAAAAAAAACTTTTCATAATTCATGTTGTTCATTAAATTCATCACATATCAAATGCCCTAAATACCAAATCTCACTTTGCACTAGATGTCTATAGGTTCTTCATTTCTAGATATCATAAAAAAGCCCAAAATACAAGACACCTTAGATGAGAGAGAGAGAGGGTAGGAATAAATGGCAAAAGTGCCACTAGGCAAACCAACAGAGAGTTGGGTAAAAAGCTGTATTGCTTTAGTATATAGTAGATAAGAGACATTATTTACTATATCATGGTTGGCCCCCACTTTTGTCCATCTAGATTGTGGTGTATAAGAACTCCACAATAACTTCTTTAGAGGAATGGGCTAGACGTAGCCATTTTTCAAGAACTATTGCTGAGATCCTTGATACTACCACTTGGATCTTGAACCTACATGCCAATGCTCACAATTTTAATAGCCATATCAGTGATTTATCCAAGTACTTATTATTTAATGGATGAAAATGAGATAATTTATAATCGCTATCCATGTAGTCACATCATTTTTCATCCATTCGATTTGAATTGTTACTTCCTCCATCACAATGATAGTGAGAAGACATCCATATTAATAAACCTTAAGCTTAACTATCAAATAATTAGTACAATTTAGATCAAACTACCTAATTTATCACAGTTAAACATAAAACAAATTCAATTCCTATTCATTAACTAAAGATTCAAATAGGCATGAAACACAACCAACCATCTTACAAGAGCCATTTCATTTTATTTAGATTTTCATGACTATGAGGTATTGAATTCTATTTTGCATAGGCCCTAAAAGGAGAAGAAAGGTTGGAATGTTGACAAATGTTGATTATCTAATTCTCCCAATCCAATAGTGCCCATTTTGGGAACGTCCAATGCCAAGGTCATTGAATGGGAAGTTGTCAATCCCTAAAATGGACTATATAAAGAGATCAAATAGGAAATGATACTCTGAATAATCTAACTATAATAAACTATATGATCAACCAAGATTTATCGAATTTGAAAAAGAGTTAAAAGAAATGGTTTGATCCTTTCTTTTTTTTGTTAACCGAGATCCATGAATTGGGATCCTAATGCATTTAGATACACATGGTCCAATGGGAGAAAGAATTTCCAAGAACATTCTTCCCCCAACTAACAAAGAGATCTTGGCATAATTGTGAGACATTAAATTGAGCACAATTTTGTAAAGAAATACCCCACTTCGTTCTTGAGAAGAGATGGTAATGTGCTCAATATTATTTATTTGAATAGTTGCCTCAACTCCTTATTGTTTGAAGAAACACTCTAATTTTTTCATTATCTTTGTATTTGTAATAGTGCAAAAAGAAAGCTCTACCCCAAGTTGTGCATGAATAGTGGTATTGAGTTTCTTGACCCTTTGCTTAGGATTAGTTAATTCTATTTCTCTATGGGACAAGGAAGGGATATAACTTAGTGGTAAAGTGCTACCTTTTGAACTAATAAAGTTTGAAATTAGAGAAGGAGATATAAACACAAAGGAATAACGAATCGATAAAGGAATGTGAAACCATTTTCTTTCAATAGAGATACAGGAAACGATTGGGAGCAATGAAGTAAGTGAAATGCTTTCATTTACGAGTATTTATAATACTTCAAGAGCTAATGAAACTATTTTAATGAAATTCAACTTTCTCAATTCCCAAGCAATTGTGCTAAAAAACTCTAGTTCCTTTTATATTTCTTTATTGATAAATGACAACGGTTGCATTATCATCATATTTTATTATCATATTAGTGTCACATTTAAGTTCTTTTCACATTCGTACAAGCAATGTTTCTTTGGTTTTTCTTATGAAGGCCTTTTCCTTTTCCTTTATGGAATTTGTCAATTAAGGATCTATTATCAAAGGAGAGGAAGAGGAAATTTTTACAAAAATTAGGCAAACTATGTTTGAGAGAAAGAAGAAGTTATTTCCTTTTTTTCTTCGATAGCATTTTTCTTAGATCTTTCCTTACTTTGTGCTATTGGAACAACTCTAAACTCTTATTAGTGTAGTTTTGATAGTTGAATATGGTGGAAAAGAGCAATGTATAACTCATAGTTGGATGACTAGAGATACATAATAAGTAGAGGCTAGAATTGTTGGGCTGATATGATGTTGGGCCATTGAAGATCCTATAAGAGTCTTATAAGATTAGTGGTCTAATTCAACCATAGGTTAGACCCAATATATTTGTGTTGTGGAGTTTGCTTATCTCCAACTCGTGACCTTAGCCGGCACACAAGTATACAATAGCAACCAATTTTTTTGACTCGGCAGTTCGATCAATGATTTCTCATTCATGGATGTTATAAGATCCTTCCATTTATAACACCTTGGGATGGCATAATCTTAAGGTTAATGTCAAGGTTCAAATGAGGAAAGGCTTACATTGGGCCTTCCTACCATAGTCACAATGTTCATATTCAAAAATAAGTCATCATGCAAAGTGAGAGTATTCTAAAACATTTGAAAAAAGTTGAAAATTTTGAGAAGTAAGCATTGTTAATTCAATTGTTAATTTAGATTTTTAATTAGATTTAAAGAAATATTTTAGAAGTTAATAAACTATTCATAAACTTTGTGTTTGATTTGACAAATTTGCTTTAACTAGATAAATTTCATTAAATTTAAACAATACAAAATCTTTCAATTATTCAAGAATAAATCAAGACTTTTATAAAAATATTAATTATTGAAAGATAAAATGATTGTGCTCTCTCTCTCTCTCTCTCTCTCTCTCTCTCTCTCTCTCTCTCTCTCTCTCTCTCTCTCTCTCTCTCTGTTGCATCATAGGCATACTAAAAGGGGATGGTGAGCCTAGTTCTTTTAAAAAATTTCATAATTAATACCATTTGTGCTTCAAATATCATATGCCCTAAATACCATATCTCACTTGCACTAGATGTCTCTAGGTTCTTCGATTTTGGACCTTTTGAAGAAAAAAGAAGATGATACAACATAGAAAAGCCCAAACAAAGGACACTGTCTAATTTCTGGCTTGAAAAGGTCAAACAATGAAGAAGCTAGAGACATCTAATACTTGTGAGATTCGGTATCTAGGGCATCTAAGATGGGGCAAATTCAGTGAATGGTAAAGATCATGGAAATATTGTAAAAAATAGGCTAGCCATACCTTATGAGCTAGTCAAATCTTGTAGTTGGAAATAGATGGTAAGGTTTTATCTACTTTTTCTTTTTCATTTTATGCTATTTTACAACTATAAGAGGCCCTGAAATGAAGACTACAGAGATTCCAAATAGATGTGAGTTTTGGTACCAAAGATATCTAATTGAGGCTACATTAGATGAACACCTTGGATCTACATAAAAATTTCAAAAGTGCCCTCTCTCTCTCTCTCTCTCTCTCTCTCTCTCTCTCTCTCTCTCTCTCTCTCTCCAATTGATGAGTTTGCTCGCATACTAATTAAAATACTCACAGAAGACCCACCTAGGATGAATAGTTGAGAATTTAGCTATCCAAATGAGTCTAACCATCCTATGAATGTCATTTTATATTTCATGTGTGTGTGTGTGTAATAATATTTATTAAATGTCAATAAGTGCATCAAAATTCCTTGTTATGTACCTATGGTGGTCTTTTTACTAGTTGTTGTACTCCTATTTATAGAATTACTAGCAACTTGCAAATGCAATGCATGTATGCAATAGAGGCTAAAGCTATTTACATTATTGTACCTACATTATTATGGATGTAGGCATAAATAGTGAAATAATTAATTTCAGGTTCCTAAGGTAGATGGAACCTTTAATCATCAATGCTCAAGATAATAATTAGAGCACTTGTGTTTAGTCACTCTATTACTTCTCAATAGAAACTAGTTGATCTATTGATTCTACACCAAAATTAGTAGTGAAATCATCTAATAGAGAAAAGTTCCAAGATACAGTGAATTCAACATTACACTGAAAACTTAATAGTTATATACAAATTAAATTTTCTCTTACTTGCTTATGTAAATTTTTGCAACTTATATGTTCCATTGAAAAGACAATTAAGATGCATTTGTCATCATCTTTTTATCATTTATTAAGATATTTTCTAATAGAAATGAATCTAGGGAATCAAAGTAGTGGATACAATCTTAAAAGATTTTATATGAAGAAGACATTTTTTATTAAGTTAAGGCCAAAAAATTATAAAATTAGATTATGACTTCTAAGAAATTATTTATCAATTGTTGATGAAATAATTCCAATAACGTAAGCTTACTTGTGCTCATGCTCTCAAAATCACATAATAATGAAAGAATTCAAATAATTCAAGTGAACATGTAAAATGAAGGGAAGGGATTTGTGTTCATACTCTCAAACTCACTAAATAATTAAAAAAATTTAAAGAAGTTTTGACTTTTTTTATCTCTTGATTTATTCCCAAATCCTTAAAAGGTTCTCAATTTTTAAATTCAATGAAAAGCCAAATAGACACACATTGAGGAAATAAAAGACAAAGATCATAAAAATAAAAAATAAAAAATCCAATATAGCACCTATGAATTTAGTTAAAATATAAGTTAAAATTTGAATTCACATTAGTCATACTTTATTTTTTTGCTTTTTCTTCAATTTTTTTATCTTGTCAATTTAAAATCTAATATTCTAAATATTTGTCTTACTGAATTATTTTTATATAAGAACTATGCGATTGTCCTTATACTGTCAAAGTTAACTACTAATTCCTAAGAGATTAATGTATGTTGTTGTATGTTTGTCTTTGTAGTTGATATAGGAATTGGTATGTGTTAAAGTGCATGAAAGGCATGTATGGGTTGCGTATCAAATCTCTCATATTTTGAGCAAGGCTATAAAATCTATTGTGGTAGCTGTTGAATTTTGGCTACTAGAATATAACATAGTGATGCTTTACTTGTTACAAAATCTTATTTAGGATAATTTTTTGAGAGAAGAAGTTAGAAAAATCAAATTTTTAGTAAAGGTCTCATATATAACTTTTCATTAAATACAATTTAGATACTATAAAAGTGTTCCATTATTAAAAGGGGATGATTTATTTTTCTTTTAAAAGAGAGGAATGATAATCTAGGTGCATACTTGGATCTTACTTAGCCATTCACCATGTTGGCAACTACTTAAATATAAAGTACCAAATTTCATGCTCATTAGATAATTTATCTTATGTTTAGTTACATTGAAAGTTGCACCCATACTTTATGTTATGTTTCTTTAAGTTGAAAATCGCTGTCAAAGAAATATAAGATGAATCTTCTAATGATAAGAAAATTTGGAACTTAACTTGTCTCAGCCATTCCCAACATAGTTAATAATTTACACACACACACAGGAGGTAAATAAAGATTTTTGTAATAGCATCCCACATAGTAAAAGGCACTAGAAAAAGGAAAAGAAAAAGAAGAAGAATGAAAAAGTTTGGGCTCAATTTTAATTTTTTTTATGCTTAAATGAAATGATTTGTCATTCTGCCTCTAACGGGAAAAATGAGCATATAATAGATAGCTATGATTCTAAGTTGCATATTATCCCCAATACCTTAGAAGTCATCTATAGTAGATTATCTTAATAGTAGGGTCATAAAATATTGTGTATGCTCTTTCTTCAAATATATAAGGAGAAAATATCACCTAAAACATGATATAAATATAAGTCAAAAACCTTCTAGCCAATGATGTTGGAAAATAGGCATCTCTTTATTGACAATAGTTCAACTTCATAGATTACACAATTAGGAAAGTGTCTCAATAGCTTATTTATAAGTTCTTTGATGTACATAAAGAATAACTTATACATATGAAACATGCAACCTCCTTTATTATTTAAAAACCCTCAAACGTAACTTATGGGTTTTATTAGGCTTCAAAAAGATGGACTTTGACTAAAAATGGCTATACAAAAGTGAAGAAGCTTAGCCCTTAATGCCAGAAGGTACTATCTTCATTTGAAAATTTTGATCCTCTCATGCAATGTAATGAATATACACATAAAATTCTAACCATAGGTACAAGTTTTGGATGTAAGAAAAAGCAAGAAAGATAAGAAGTCAAAAAAGTCAAAGATGAAGAAAAAGATCAATAGGTGATGTAAAAAAATGTGAAAATTATAGTCTATTCTAAGGAGAAATAAATTATAGACTCCTTTCATATAACCAAACAAGTCGAGGTTAGGAAATTTAAACCATTCATCACTTAGGTGATATCTCATATAGGCTATATGAAAATATCATGACCAGGGGTTAAACTTAAACTACACTATTTTGAGTTGTGAAAATTCAACTATTTATTTTTTAATCTAAAGTCTACTATTTAGACTCACCCAATGCCCATAATTTTTTTTGTGCTTACCCTATTTAATACAAGATGTACATGTTAACAACTTAAATTGCCATAAAAAAAAGATTTAGTAGTATACATAATCAATTTGTTTTGCATATAAGTGCCCACAATTGTAAATGCTCATTAAAAAATATTAAACAAATAGATGCTAATGGGCCTAAGGATAGTTTTATAGTGTGTTCATATATTTAAAATGATTTGATGGATATTTTGCATATTGAATAAAAATGTATGAGGGTGTTGAATGATTTAATAAAGTATGCAATTCATGATTTAAGATAATTTCAAGAAAGCAATAGATAACTTTAATAGGGGATGAGATGGCAATATAAAGTATTTAAAAATTAAGTGAAAAAGATTAAAAAAATTGACATTTGGTTGGTAGAGAGAGAGAGAGAGCAGAGAAATGGCACACTATCTCGTAGATAAGTGCTTACAAATATGCATGTTCAATTAAAAATATGAAATAGATGGTCAAGATTTACACTACATGGGCTAAAGATAGTTTTATTCTTATAATATTATAGAGTGCTTATATGTTTAAAATGATTTAAAGGATAGTTAGCATATTGAATAAAAATTTAGAAGGATGTTGAATTATTTAAAAAAGTATGTTACAATGTGAGATTATCTCATGAGAGAGAGAGAGAGAGAGAGAGAGAGAGAGAGAGAGAGAGAGAGAGAGAGAGAGAGAGAGAGAGAGAGAGAGAGAGAGAGAGAGAAGTAAATATGAATCAATTGGGAGCTTTAATTGGGAATGACATGGCAATATAAAAATTTTAAACATTAAACATAACAGATAAAAAAAAGGCCATGTGGCAAAAGGAGAGAGTACAAAGAAAATGCACATCATCTTATAATATAATTGACACCAAACAATTCAATATAATAATTAAATGAACAAGATTAGATAAGCCTTGTTAATTTGGGCTCTAAGTTGTTAAATTTTTACTCTCTCAATTATAAAATCTCAAAATCATAGAGGAATAGACTTTTTGAGGATTGAAGATCACTGTGGAGTTATAGTGTGTTTAGGTCATTGAAAAGTTGAAACACATGTGAGGAGATTAAGGGAAAGACGATCCAAGGACTAGGAACTAACTCTTGATTTTAGTGAGATAGTGAAAAGAAGATGGACCAATTATGAGAAATTGATAGTTTTATTGTAGTAGATATTAACGAGGATGATTACCAAGAACTTATTCTTGGCTCTTTCACAAACGAGAACCAACCACTTTTGGATTGAATCATATTTACCCTGCTATCAAAATCACAGAACAAATGAGCATAAATAGAAGGAACATGATCATACGTCATCCTTTTGGAATAGATCATCCAAATACGTAGAGTTTGTTAGTAATTTTTGTTCAATATATGCCAACATAATGCTTGATCAAGCATTCTTAACGCTTGACTGGATGTAATCTAGCTTTGTGGGAGCCATATCATATGACTTTTGAAGTACTTCATTATTACATCAAAAGACTAAAAATTCACCTATAACAAAACGTATTAAACATGAATACATTCTAAAATCATAAATTTAAATTAAGTTAGAAATCTTCATAATATGAATAGCAAAAAGAGTTCCATGAAGGTGTCATATAAACATGAATCTCCAATTAGTATGGAGACAATCTAACAACCAATTTAAGTGAAGACAAACGTCCAAAATATTAACATATGTAATTTTGAAAAACTATATTAAAGAAATACCAAAATAGACAGTAAAAATCCTAATGAAGAAATAGCAAGTTGGTTTTGAAGTTCTTCTCTTTATTTAGATAGGATTAGAATAACTTATTATGTGAGATAATTTGATAGCTAACTCAAAACTAACCAATTGTTAGGCGGTCCCAGTTAAGGAAATAAAGATACTTTAGCTATTGAAATGTGCAATGCTTTTAAAAGTTAGTTTTTAGTCAACAATTTGAAATGCCAAAGTCACTTCTTATTGTCATTGTTCTATTGTACGAATAGATTACCTAAATCACTTCTATCATAAGCTCATTACATATCATTTTGACACAAGATATACACACATTTGATCATATTAAATATGTAATCAATGGACTCCAAATTAACCATTGAAAACAAATAATGATGAGGATTCCACATTCAATAGGAATTAGTTTGGTGACCATTAATATCTATTGAAGGATGTATATTTTGTGGCTAGGCCCAGTAAACCTCCAATTAGAACCATTTACTAAGGAAATGTCATAACAATTTTTTATAAATTTAACAAATTCTAGGGTCTCAGGGCAAAATGGGACAAATGAATGCATAGTTAGAAAGCTAGAAGAATTACTCTCTTTGATATTCTCTCCTATTTAATCTTCAATAGTTGTCCTTTTAGTTTTCTCCTTATAAGTAACTCACTCTCTCTCATGCAAGTGTTTCTTACTAGTTACAATAAAAACAGTGCTTGATTGGACCAAAACACCTAAATGAAATAAAATTAGTTCTCTACAATGTTAACCAAGTATTAATTATGGTCAACATCACCAAGAAAAAAAAGAAGAGATAAAGATGTAATGGATTAATTTACTCTTTTTTTTTAATGTGATATTTGATAAATTATGTAATAATTTCAATTTGAATGCATTATTTAAGTGGGAACTTGAACTTCTTTCTAATAAGTTACTCGATTATATGTGCCTTAGGCTAAATGAGGTAATGGTATATGCTAGCACCTATGTAGCCCTTTCTAAATCTTGTGTTAGTTACAAGCTATAAGTGGGTAGTTAGTAATATGAAAAGAAAAGGAGATTAAGCTAAAAATTAATGCTAAACTCATTTTCAAGTAGAAAAGAGTGTGAAATTTAGTAATAAGGAAAGTCACTAAATAAAAACAAGAAAGAAAGAAAAATAAAGAAGAAAAAGCCTATATAAAATAAACAACAAAAAAAGAAAAAATTACTAATCTTGAAAGTAAAATTATAGGAGTAGGTTTGTAAGTACATCAAACTCAATAGTTAGCCCAACAGCTCTTGCAAAAGGTAGTGAAGAAGTCATTCATGTCTTCATAAGCAAGCATAGTTAAGTTTTTGAACAACCGAAATCCAATGATCATCTAGCCAGTGCTTGCTTGTAGGTGTTCCTTCTTTCTGTCTTCAGGGTTTCTGATTTCCCTCTTTCCCATCTTCCCTATCTTCTTTCATGATTCACCTTTCCAATTCTTCCTAAAATTGTTGATCGAAAGGGTCCGCATTAGATACCTTAGTATTATGAGAAAGAGTACCACTAGGAGTTCACGCTCAAAAAGTGTAGGAGTCCATACTACTTGTTGGGCCTCGTCCCTTGAAATTTTTGAATGATTTAACTTGTTCATTGGATTATAGTCCTCGAGATGGACGACTACTAAAATTCTCATGCAACAATTGCATCTTTGGTGGGTTCGTTCCCCTCGAAATATGGATTGTCTTGTGTTTTCTATTAATATCATCTATATTTTAGTGGACATGGCACACTAGAAAGGTTTCTATATGAAATTTCTTGGTACTTTCCAATCTTGAGGGGTTGTGAATCTAATGAGTTAGATTGGATCACTAAAAAAGTCAAGGGTTGGAGCCCAACAAGTGGCTCCTCCCTCCCTTTCTATGCATGGACTCCTATCATGACTTTAATTGGTCATAGACATCATGGCGCCTCTCCTTCTTATGCTTGGCCAAAGGTTCGCGGTGGCATTTTTCCCTTATTGTGAAGATTTCAAGTAGATTTAGAAATTAGAATATATATATACTTCTAGGTAATTTGCTTGGTAATTCTTTGCTGTACTAAAAAAAGAAAAAAAAATATCATTATCAAATTTTAAATAGGTCAAATAGAGGTATCATAATAAGAAAATATATATCACTATCTTAAAAGAATGAGTAAAAGGAGGAATGCTACATCAAAAACCATCTAGCGTAGTATTTTTAAAAATTAGGATAATTGTTTATAGGTAATCTTGTTTCTCTTCCTAAATAAAAAACGTAGAAAAAGAATGCTCCAATGATGCAATCGCTCGCCTTTGCACGATGAAGCTCACCACTAGATGATCCAACCCATTCACCTCGGGGGACTTTGAATTTAGTCCAACCACGTGGAATAGATGATTCTACTTGCGGCGTAGCGGCGCTCGCTCTACTGCAGCACTTGTCTCTGGTCAAAGGACGAACGAAGACCACCATCCCCCATTAATCTGACCGATCGTACCCCGCCATCACTGATTTTATTCCTTGTTTGGAATTTGTCTTGCTTAGTAGCCGGACTCGGTAAATTATGGATGGCCATCCAAAAATATGGGCCCACCGTGTTGGTGATCCAAACCGTCATCTTTTAAGCTATTTATCTTTATATAGTGGGCTGTCCAGAGAATCTTAACATCGTTCTGCTTCATTTGTTTTTTGAACCAACAAAATGGACGGTTCGGATAACCAAATTCTGTGCAACGGATTGGATGATCTCAGGGTTCAGGCTTGAGGGTTCATGAAGATCTAGGTTTTTAAATAACTTTTTTTAAAAAAAGAACTTCTAGTTAAAAATTCTTTTAAAAAATAAATAGCAAAATATTTTTCTATAAATAGATTTAATTCTAGCAATATCTACATTTGTTTACGAAGCAAATTATCTGACAGTCCGTTCATCATTTTGAAACCCCCACCTCGCATCTCCAATGTCATGGACTCTTTCTCCTCATTTTTATTTAATTGTACCACTTTGGTGTTTTTGATATATCATGACATATCTCAAATATGTATTTATTTAATTGCAATATCTTTGACATATTTCAGATATTGAATTTATTTAACAGCAATTTTTTAGATATATTTAAAATATTATATTTATTTAATTACAATATCTTCAGCATATCTCAAATCATTGATGAATATTAAGGTACCAAATAAACCATCTACTTCTATAAATTTTCAGAAAAATCTCCAATGTATGGTGGTGTACCACCTGTGCGCGTGCGTGCTTCTCTGGCGCATCTAGTCAGAGCGAACATACGTCGCGCGAATTTCCTTAGCAACTATGTGCGTCCCCCAAATAATGCCAAAGCCAGTGATTTTGATATTTTCCCCGTACCCTTTCAACGTAAGCATCAAATTGACCGCAAAGCAGATCTTCTGGGGAGGGTGGTTTGCCAAAGCAAAGACTTGTTTTCTTACGTCTCTCCGCGGGGTGTTCGTGGCAGCCGATGTGAAGTGAGACTGCGCGAAAACAAGTGTGGATTGGGCAGGTGAAGCGGAGATTCAGGCTTCGTCTTTGACGGCCGAAGTACAATCCTTTCGTGTTTTGGTTGCTTTGTTCTAAGAAAATCATTTTTTTGGGGAAAATAAATCATAGCTGGGTCTTTGCACATGTTCCCTGGGTTGTTGGTCAGACGGGTCCAGCAATAAATTCGTCGAGGGTTTAACGTTTACAAATTTTTACAGTTTTGCTGTTTCTTTTGTATTTTGTATTCGTTTTGCTTTCTGGGTTTTAATTTGATCTTTATTTGAGTAGGTTACGATTTAAACTTGGATTTTGATTTGTGGGTTCCCCATTTTCTTATCCTTTATCCTTCTTCGGATGTGCTTGTCTGGTGGTGGTCCTTCTCGTCGACATTCTTTTATTGATAATTCGTAGCGTTTTTCTCGTTTTAGCCTCCAATTTTTTTTTATTTATATTTTTATAAATTTGGTTACTGTGATATAGGACAATCCGCCAAATTCGGTTAATTAGACAGTTGGGGTTAGGCAGCAGGTGGGAGTTAGAAAATTTGGATTGATGGCTGATATAACAAGTACTCAACAAAACTCCCACAAGGACAGAGAGGAGGAAAAGGAGAAAGCTCAGGAGAAAGAAATGGCGCCAATTGGGAACCCAATTCATCGGTCGAGTTCTCGGCCGCAGCTAGATCTCAGCGGTGCTGCAATTCAAGGCAACTTTGAGGAAAGAAACCCCACAATTCTTTTGCCTAATCAGTCTGATGATATCTCTCATTTGGCTCTGGATATTGGAGGTCAGAAACAACATTTGTTTTGTGGGTCTGTCTTCTTTTCTTGTTTTTTAATTTGCATTTTTGAGGAAATGAATCCAACGTTTCTGTTGCCTAATCAATTTTAATCATGACATCTCTTGATTATTGGAGGTTAGAGATGCATTCGATTTCTAGGTCCTTCTTGTTTACTCTGTATGTTTGTTCTTTCATCGGCAATTCTATGACCGCTCAAAAAGAACATTTTTGAGGGAAGGAACCAATAATTCGGTTGCCTAATTAGTGTGATGATAGCTTTCATTTGATTCCGGATAGGGAGTTGCGGGACATCTATTTTTGTGAGTCTTTATGTTTCCTTGTTTTGCTGTTTGATTCGAACAATTTTCTTTTCTAATGTGTCTGACGAGACATCTCTCATTTGACTTGGGATATTCGAGGTTAGCGATATATTTCTTTTGTGGGTCCTTGTTTTGTTTTTCTCATCTTTGGGTTATTTTATGTTTTATGTCCAATAAAAAAAATTTGTTTTTGAGGAATGGAACCCAGCAATTCTGTTTTGTTTTTCAAATGAATCTGATAACCCAAAAATCCTGTTACCTAGTTGGTTTGATACTCATTTGAGTCTGATAGTGGTGGTTAGAGATAATTTGTGTTTCTTCTTTTCCGTTTGCTTTGTTTTTCTGGTTTTCAAATTGCACTGTTGAGGAAGGAACCTAGTGAAATTGTGGCTTGCTCAGTTTGACAACATTTCTCAATGGGGTTGGGATACTGGAGGTTAGAGATATATTTGTCTAGTATTGGAGGTTGTTAACATCTCTCATTTTAGGGTGCATATTGGAGGTTATAGATGCATTTGGTTCATGGGTCTTTCATGTATACTTTAGGTAGGTTCCTTTGTTCTCTAAGTTGACAAAAGAAGCCTAACAATTCTTTTGCTGAATTAGTTGATGGTATCACCCATATGATGCTGGAAAATTGGACAATAGAGATATATATTTTTTAATTGCATTTGAGGTAAGGAACACAACAATTAAGATGCCTAATTAATTTATCATTGATGTCATCTCTCGTTTGGGTTCTGAATATTGGAGATAAGAGGTACATTTGATTTATGCGTCTTTCTTTTTCCCTTATTTTTCTGGTTTTAAATATTTGCATTTACATTGGGTTTGAGGGAGCGTGGGTCTGTTGCAGATTCTCTTTTCATCCTTTTTTGATCTCTTCTGTTGATTTTATGGGATTCTTTTTCTCCCCCTCTCTGGATTTTATACTTAAAATGTGTAATTCTTTAAACTTTGTCCATTTCGGTTGTTTATTTGAAGCTGTTCTTTGATTCTGCTTTTCTGCTTGAACGAGCAGTTGAGCTTCTCCACATGTTATATGCCTCTCTATTTTTCTCCCATTACTTTTTCTGGCTTGTTTTTATAGCAGGTTTGCTAGTCTCAAGTCAATTTCTGTTGTTTATTTATAATGCATGGATTATGCAGATTTGGTTGTTATGTTTCTATTCTATTAGATAGGAACTCTACATACTCATTTTGGTGTGCTATACTCGACCGTGGAATGTTTTCTAGTACTGAAGCTTCTTCTTTTGGTTTTTGACATTTACTTGATTGGTATTTACCACTTTTTTTTTGGATAATTTATCTGCTACTTCTTCATTTTTGAGATGGCTGTCCTTTGAGATTGCAATTTGAATCACATTGCCACCATGTTACCTTTGTGATAGGCCTACGGTTTCAATTTCTGTGGAAAACAACATTCAAATGGAAATGGAACTCAGTTTATTGATGAAAGGAGTGAATTACAAAGGAATTCATGACCAGTGAAGGCTAAGGATCTGATGTATGTAAACCAGTAGGGAGTTAGGAACCGTAGTTCCTCCTCTGCACTTCCCCACTCCTATTCCCTTTTCTTCCTCCCCTCTCCCTCCTGCCAATTCTTCCCTTTTTATCTCCCCCCTCTTCTAACCTCCTCAACTGTGTATCTCTAATTGGTAACTGCCTAATATTCTGTAATCTTTTCCAATATATTAGATACTAACTGTATGTCTTGCATATCCCTAAGCAACTGCCTGCATTGCTCACCCAGCTGGATTGTAACTACATGATCCCCGTGGGAAATCTTCTTTCAACAGACCTGTATACGATTCTAACAAACCTGTACATGATTGCATTATTGGTAACTACCTCCTTCTAGAATAAGTTTGGTAGATTGGTGATGTAACACTTTGTTAGCGCTGTATTCATCTGATCTGCTGATTCTTTACTTGTTTTCTTGGTTTTCTAGGGTAGAACTTCTATTGCCCTTTCTACTTAGGTGGTAATATGATTTTGTATGGATGTAGAGCTCTCTAAACTCAGCTTTATGGTCCTTATTCCAAGTTGATTAATTGCTGAGACTTTCTTTTTATATTATTTTCTGGACACTGCTGTCAGTTTGAGTTGGCAGGTATTCATCACAATTTGAAAAAATAGGTTTGTGATTTGGTATTATCTCCGCCTGTGAAGGGGTGGATTGGGTAAGCAGTTTGAGACAAATGTCAACCATTATCTTGATTTTTGGGATAAATTTCATCTGAATTGGGTGCCCAAGTTAAATTGAAACAGTTTGGCTATTGTGTTTCTCATTTGCATTGGCCTCCGGCATTTAAAAGGTTGATGCAGAATGATGTGAAAGAAATAGTGTAGGCAATTTCAGAGCTTGAAAACTATTTCAAAACAACTTGGATTGACGCAGAAGTAAGATTTAACTCAGAAATTAGATCTCTGATTTCTAAACTTTGCAGGAAAATCAGAAAATGCACGTACAGATTTCAATATAACTTAAAAAAAAATCGGATTGAGAATCTGTCGAAAATGAAACTGAGATCTCAATGAAAACTAGAAGCCCAATGAATTTCACGTAATTCCAATTTCTGGTTTGGTGGGAAATTTCTCCTACAACTTTCAGACCATTATAAAATGGAAATTTAGAAATATAAATTTTGTTTCTAATGGAAACAAGTTTACTAAAGTCTGGAATTCGAAAAAGAACTATAATCAAGGACTATTGATAACTAGATACTTAAAACAAGAAATAACGGACTACTTTTTTGGATTTTTGAAGGAATTGGACAGTTTAGCTGGTATCATGCTTGCTAGCTCATGCAAGGAGTCTTGGAGTCGCATGGGAGAGTTCAAAGAGAAAAATAATGTTGCACTTAGATGAATCACAGCAGAATGTTGCACCTAGGCTTTCAATAATTAGAGAGTTGTGGCTTTTGGAAGAGAAATGCAGATGTCACACCCTTGTGAAAATGAAGAAACATTGTGATTCTTAATGATGAAATTTTTTTTAATAGCAGTTAAGCATTCAAGGAAGATAAACTGTACATAGAGGGTCTCTTATATTGATTTTGGTTTCTCCCTTTCATGCTCATAGTGCTTGGAAACAAGAAATAAACTTTCCTAATTCTGTTCCCTTGCTTGGAAATCAAAGACCTAAAGAAAATAAGAAACTAGGAAAAAGTGGAAATTCTAGAGCAACCCACAATGGCCAGCTTCTCTCTTTGTGCGAAATTCACCTGGGGTCCATCAGGAAAGGTGATTGGAAGTGGGACTTGAATGGTTTTTCTTCTTTATTTTGACACGTGCATCATGTGTATATTTATTAAGTTATGTTTTTATCTAGATTGCTGATATATTACTGTTGCATTAATAGGATCGCTGATTAAGCTGGTCTATTTCTCAAGACATGAGGATAGTCCAACTGATGACAAGAGGAAAAGATCTATGAGGCAGAGGATGAGATTTTCAAATGGCATTACAAGGAAGTATCCCATTCTTGGTGGACGACTCCATTTTGTCAAATTTGAGACTAGCAAGCTGAACGAGTGCTTGGATTTTATTGATTCTAAGCAGCTCCATCACGGTGGTGGTATGTGTACTACTTTCTTATCTTACAAGAACCAATAAAATATTTGCTCTCTTAGGTTGTGGCCTGCGTTACTCTACAGGAGTTCTGTAGCAATTTCACGTAGAGACAAATTATCTTGGAAATATAGATCTCCACATATAGGCCTCTAGAAACTAAATAACGTTCTGAACTGGTTCTGGGGTCCAGTTCCAGCTTTAAGGACGAGAAGCAAACTATTCGGTTTCTGGTTCGGTTCTTGGTACTTATCAGATCTGTAACCTATTTTCTTCTACCAATTCGCTGTGAACACATAACAGTACATAGAACTATAAAAACACCCTGAAATCCTACTAAAAAATATTTAGAAGTATATATAATATAGTAATTTAGCTAAAACTAATGCACATTCTCCATAGAAAGTTATAGATTTGACTTTATGGTTAATACTCAATAGTATATTCATGCTGACTTTTACTAGCCCTGTTTTTCTTTCTTGAATCAGGGCCTTCATGGGACCTAATAACAACTATAGTTTGAGAAATGAAAAATTCTTACAAAATGAGCATTTAAACATCCACATTAATTATATGAAATGATGTTCCTAGGGCATTTTGGTTTGGGAAAAATTGGTTTTGTTTTCCCTACTAAGTTGGTTGAAAATTCCAATTTTCCCTCAGTAACTTTTGCTCAATAAGATTTTTTTGCGGTATCTTTAGTCTTCCAAAATTTGAGCTTAAAATACTATTCACCCTTAGCTAAAATAAAGTTAGATGTAAAATGAAAGAAGTATTATATTATCTAATGATTGACAGATTGCTAGTTCAAGCTAATTAGGGCTGTCAACAGGAACTGAAGAGCCTAACCAAAAAATTGTCCGGTTCTTGTGGCGTAAAATTGGAACTGGACCAAATTTAATTCAAATCTTTTGTGAAAGAATTGGAACTAGACCATTGGTTCCAATTGCAGGATCAGAAGCTAATTTTCGATGATTCCAGTTGACAGCCCTAATTAGATTGAACTTGCGATCTGTTGGATGATTTATTGAGTCCTTTCAGATGTGAATGGATTCTAGTCAAAGAACCATCCAAAACCTACCCAATTTGACAAGTGATAATGAAATCTAATACTCATAGTGTTGAAGGTAAATTTTAAGATTACTACAGATCTTACCACAAATCAGACTCTAAGAATGGCAAAAACTCTTTCTTAAATGTGATTTTGATATTATTTCCTAACCCCCTCCCTATCAGCTATTAAGACAAAGCACCATAGAGACCGAAGCGAAACATAAATATTTCCTAGATGGCTAACCAATAGAATAGTCCTAAACTTAACCAAAACAAACATGAACTAGGATCCTAAAGAAAAGTAATAAAATACGGTTAAAATACAACTTTCATGGCTGGAATTTAATCCTCCTTTGAGTATTGTGTGGACCATCTTGTTCTTTATTTGTCTAGAATCAAGATCTACTGTTTGTGTCTTGTATTGCAATACATAACCTTTGGTGTGAAGAACTCCATGATTCATTCAGCAATTTTTTATGAAAATTATTTCCATAACTGAAAATCCCTGTCTCTGCATGGCTCACTAGTACATTGCGGATCAAAGAATTCTCTAATAACAGCATTCTCTGGTGAAGATATGGCTGATGCAAATTTTGTAATATTCATAGTGACCTTGACGAAACATCAACAAAGAAAGGGGCTATACATATTTCTTTTTTCATAGACCTCAAGTGGAGTGGAACTTAGATAACAACAAGCATAGCTTAAGCTGGCTTACTGTACTAGAACAGCCGCCAGTGCCTATTTTCCTTCGCCACTTTGTTAAGTCATATGAGGGCAACATAACAACAACTTAGTTTACTTCCTCTGGAAAATGGTCAATTAGAAACCTAGGCACTGTTATCCCTCACCATTAAGTAAAGCTGATGTCTCTTTCACAGCTTTCCTGCCATTACTTTTCCTACCAGCTTGACACTAAAAGGAGCAACAAAATACTCTGGGACTCATTATACTATATTTATGTGCCATGAGCACCTCTCACTGATCGACTGAGAGAATAAAGTCAGGAAACAAAATAACAAAAGAAAATCAAATGCAGA
The DNA here is from genome assembly GCA_035236585.1 of Warburgia ugandensis. NCBI lineage: Eukaryota > Viridiplantae > Streptophyta > Magnoliopsida > Canellales > Canellaceae > Warburgia > Warburgia ugandensis. Next base: position 8,473,674 of record CP141136.1, read on the forward strand.
TAACATCGTTAGTGCCTACAGTGATATAGGCTGTCCTATCATCCCCATTTTCTGGGGTTACAGAGTTGTTTTGCTGTATCTTTGTGGTGAACTTGTTGGGTGTCTGCTTTTAATTTTCTCTTAGAATGATTCTTCTGGCTTCTATTAGTTCTAGTTCCAAGTCTTGCTATATGATATATTCATTCGATGAATCACAAGAAAATACTCTTTTACCAGTGCTCTTAGTTATTTCTTTTCTTTTTATCTTCTTTGTGGTTTGTTGATACACTTCTACATTCTTGGTAAGGTTTGGTGCTGATTTCAATTAAATTTTTGTTTGGTAGGAATATTTTCACCTACATGGCATTCAAGTTCTTCTGGAAGCCCTCGTGGTGAAACTGCAATAATTAAGGTAATCTTGGCTGAGTAGATTAAAATTGTTGAATATTCTTTAACATGATCTGAAGCAACTTAGTTGGATCTTGTGCAATCTTTTGGACAAATGTTTTTCAGAAAGAATAAGGTTGCATATAGAAATGATGTTACTTTTTCTTTCAATGATTAATGGATTTGATAAAGAGGACATTACCATATACTATTGCCAGAGGATTGCTAACTTAATCTTGCAACCAGAAGTCCATTCTCTGCTCCTGTTGCAATTTTTACCATGTTGATACAGCACACAACTAAGCTGAGTTGGTTTGTGGTGTTTCTTTTTTTTATCCTTTCTTTTTTGCTGAAGTCTACAACTCTATGCAGAAATTCCACAGAAGACTCACAAGTCAATTAGAAATGTCTGCAAGTGAATCCGTCATTTGATCATGTGGAATGATCCATATTCCCCTTTTCAGAAGAAACCATAACTACTCCATTTCCATTGGCCCAAATTTTGCAATTCATCACATTATGTTTAAATTATTTGATATTGGTATTGTGGAAAATACTTAGAGGAATGCTCAATATGATAGCGTCTGTGGGCCACTTTTTCTGGAACCCGCCTTTGCACGATCCAACTCATTTAAGTTATTGCTCCAGCTTTGGATGTCTAAGTTATTAAAAAAAAAAGCACCTGGTTGGATGATTCTAACATTTCATTTATTCATCAAAGCTTCCAGCCCGTCCATTTCTAATTACTACTTTATAGATGCTAGAATCATCAAATCCACATGCTTATTAATCTATTAGATATCCAAAGCTGAAGGAATCACATGAATGGATCGGATCATGCAAAGGTGGGGCTCTAGAAAAAGTTGGTCCATGGGCAATCTTGCAGGGCCTTATTAGGATTCCTCAGATAATTATTGGCTTCTTCTGGACTAGTCTTACTGAAAATGTTTATTTCAACTTACATTGTTCATTTTAGGTTTTATACAACCCAAGTTACATTATAGGATTTCTAACTTTCCTGCTATTTGTACTTCAAGGAGGGTTCTTGAGTCATAATTTAGCTATGGATCATACAAGTAGAGATGAATCTTATTTTCTAACATATTATTGCCTGAAGTCATCTTGGTTTTCTATGACCAAAATGGCATTTTACTCTATTTATCTATTATGGTCTTTTCTGCTATGAATTTCTGATCAAATTTGAGCTTCGTATCTAGACGACCCTTAATCGGGATAAGGGTTTGATGATGTTTTGAGGTTTATATCTTACAAGATGATATAAGGGGGAAGCTATGTAGTCACAGGCGCGACTAGTTGCTAGGCGCAAAAAGGTGCATGGGGTGCGACTTGATTTTGGGTAAGCGTAGGGGGAAAAGTCGCAATGCGACTAGGCGTGACTAGTTGTGCCTAGCACGCCTGGCGACTTTTGTGCCCTCAATTCCAGGTGCCAGATCGATCTCAAATCGTCGAATGTCGATTTTGCTTCGTCAAAGATGGGAACAGGTAAGATGAAAGCAAGAGGAGAAAGAGAAATGCAGATTTTGCCGGAAAATTGCCGGAAAACATACCATTTCCATGCATCAGTTGTCTATGCCTTAAAACGACATGAATCATCAAATTTTCTTAGGGCTTTGGTTCTTGTGCCCTGAAGAGAATGATCGACTCGACTGTCATCTTCTTCGGTGAACCACTACAATTCCGACAAACCTGCAACTCTCTTTCCCTTCTAGCCGGCATGTTGAGGCTTTCACCGGCAAGCTGGCTTCTTCCCCTCTTTTTCTTCCTCCTTCCTCTCTCACTCTCTCTCTCTCTCTGGTTTTTTCATTTTCTTCGTCAGATCCAACTCAGGTCTGTTACGTTTTTAAGTAAGGGGGTGCCATTATCAATTCTGGCCTCTCCCTTTATAAGAAAAATCTAACTTATATTAATGGTTTTTTAATTTGGACCTTGTTGTCAAGTCGCGCAACTAGGCGCGCCTAGTCCCTCTAGGCCAAGTCACACCCCTTGCGCCTAGGTGCGCCTTGTGCCTGCGACTACATAGGCAGGAAGTGACATTCTTACACCCCCTTTTGAGTTTTGACTAATGCCACTCCCTCACTTTGGTGATATGTAATCTCTTGCTCACTGGTTAGTGAGATCTTCTTTAGACTTCCCTTTGAAGATGTCTATGAGTAATATTAGATAGCATCATGCCATTCAAAAAAAATATTAGATAGCATCATAGTTCTTCTTTATGTTTGGGAGTGGTATTGTGAACAACAGAATAGCCGCTCCCTTCTATCCTTTCTTTTTGCACGTAATGTTCTGCATAATGTACTATATGGTATGCATGCTTGTACCCAATTTGCTCTATTGACTTATTAGTATTCATGAGAAGGTCGTGTACTATATGCTATGGATGCTTGTACCCAATTTGGTGTATTGACTTATTAGAGTTCATGAGAAGGCCACAGGTGGCGGAGCATACAAATTTGCTGATACCTTCAAAGAGAGGCTTGGGGTCAGTATTGAAAAGGAAGATGAAATGGATTGCCTTGTAGCTGGAGCAAATTTTTTGCTTAAGGTGTGAATTTCATAGTACATTACTGTTTTCAGATATTGTACTGCTTTGCTAGTCCAATGATACTGAAATCTTGTTGTCACAATCATATTCATTCTTACCAAATGAGTGGTACTGATGTTAGTGCTGAGACTAACAACATTGTTGTACATTACTAAAACATCTCGTTTTTCACTTCTATATATGCATGTGGTGATTGTCTACGATATGCTATGTGGTTTGGTGAGAACCTTTCTCATACCTTCTAGTACCATCACATTTATTGTCACTAAATTTATTTTTCATGTGCTGGTTTCACTTATCTTCATTCTGTTTCCATGCTCCTCACCTTCTAGTACCATTTGACTTCGATGACAATCTCCAAGATAGGCTGATCACTAACAGCATGTGGTTTAGATAGAAACAAACATACTTGGGAAATATGATGAAACAGAGTTTGGATCAACTTCGGTTCAGATCTTGAAGTTACTTGTTGTTCCACAATGTCCTTTTGGTATGCCAACTGTTTCAGTTTTCCTGGATAGAATTGTAGCACTCGTTATGGATTTTAATTGAGCTGTATGTAATTGTACATGCTTTCTTTTTCTTTTTTCTTCAAGGAGGGGGAGAATAACTCTGGGAAATGATCCTTCAGAAGAATGCCTTACGTAATAGTGAAAATCTTACATGTTCCTTATCTGTCCACCTCCGAACTTTTCTCTGGATGTGTATGAAATTCTTCCTGTACAGGGGATGATGTACTTCTCCTTAAACCTGGTACAAATTTCCCATCAACCATGTTAGAGTTATGTGTGTCTCTTCCTCTTACCACTATGCCGTGTTAGAAATTATTCCATTTGTGATTGGTTTCTTGGAACTAGAATACTATGTCTGACTATGTGTATCGGGCAATTGTTAGCACTCAAATAATTTTGCAATATTATATGGTTTTTCTCATTTAATTTTAGATGGATTATGCTTTTCAAAGATATAGAACCTTGGAAATAGCATAGTCATTGCTATCATGGAGCCCAGAATTTGTCCTTGAGAAAATTACTTTCATTTTCGTTTCCTTTCTTTTCTTTTTGGTTATATTAGGAAAACACACTAGCAATGCAAGACATATTCAACCGGCAATTTTGTAGGCCATACGCCATGAAGCTTTCACACATATGGAGGGCAAGAAGGAATTTGTGCAGATTGATCAAAATGATCTGTTTCCCTATCTTCTTGTGAGTATTGGCTCTGGTGTTAGTATGATCAAGGTAAGTAATAATTTCTTATCATCTTCATTCTTGGTGATTATGACTACTTTGAATTCAAAGGAGTTCTGAATCTTCTGATAATGCTATCTACCTGGAGCTGGCCATAGGTGGATGGAGATGGGACCTTTCAGCGGGTTAGTGGTACAAATGTTGGAGGTGGTACATATTGGGGCTTGGGAAGACTTTTAACAAAGTGCAAGAGGTTGTTCTTAGTCTCCTACTCATTTTGGACTGGTTGTTAATGATCTGATTGATTGTGCTCTTTTATCTAAGGCTCACACATCAATTTCTTCTTGCAGCTTTGATGAGTTGTTAGAGTTGAGTCAACGGGGAGATAATAGTGTCATAGACATGCTTGTGGGAGATATATATGGTGGCATGGATTATTCCAAGGTACTTCTATTTTCTTTTGATTAATAAAAAAGTAATTAGTTGAAAGAAGGCATGATTCTCATTGATTCCTTTCAGTATTGCTATTGAAATCATCTTGGACTCACCTTATCCAGATTTTAATTTAATCATGTTAAAGGCTTCTAGTTGCAACATTTTCATCAGTGTTTCCTTCTGAAACTGAATGCAGACTGGTGGATATAACTGGGAAAATTTTTCTTCCTCATATAATTGCTTCAATGGCAAATCCATCTAATCTCCATCAGGCTTTTTCTCTAGCTAGTTTCCAAATAATAGCTTCCTTCTTCATTTGCTTCTAATTTCTCATATGCGCTTTCCCCTTGCAATAATCAGAGAACCTTACAGACCTTATGATAAAAATATTATGTGGGGCAATCTTTGGAACTGTGCAGTTAATAATTGACTTGTTGACTCAATTTTAGCCTTATTGAGTTGAACAGATATCTGCTTTGACTTGACTTAATCAATGAAAACTGTGTCTTATCTTCTGCAGTTTCACAGGGTTTGATCATTGATGCATTGGATTATTTCTTTTTTCTGTAGGGGATTTTAAACAGTTTAAAGAGGTCAGTGGTGGCATTGGTCCTAGGGGAAGTGAAAAATGAGACCTTTAGCACCAGGAGTGTTGGATTGCCATCTGACCTAAAAGCTTTTGCTGATAGGAGGTGGGCCAACAATATTTATATGTCTAACACACAACTTCACATGAAGGCCCACTTTTTGGGCTTTTACATGTGTAAACTAGTATGGGAGGTCTTACAGTTCGAGTTCATGACTTTTTGGTCAATAAAGCTCTAATACCATGTTGAATTACCATTCAATCTAAAAGCTTCAGCTGATAGGAAATGGGCCAACAACATTTATACATCTAACAAGGAGGAATTCTCTGAATTTGGACCCTTAAAGCCATTTTCTTTAATTAGATTCAATGAGTAGTCCCTTCACTAGTGGAAGAATCTTTATCAAACTGGAACATCTTCTTATCCAGATTAGAAAATTTCCCTTTTTACTTTATAGTTATTTGTTATATACTCCTTTTGAACTAATTCCATTTCATCAAGCAAAGTGATATTTCTGTTCTTTCATTGGAGGGTGATCAGAGGAGCACCTATGCGGAGAAAGACATGCCCAGTTGTATTTTGTACTCTCTTGCACTGTAGCTGGCTTGCTTATCAATAAAAGAAATAAGTAGAGAGTGCATCCATTAGATCTCTCCCGTTGTTATTTCATGATTCTTCTTGACTTACCAACAATTTTAGGAGCTCGTTGTTTAAAATGGATTACCTACAGCCACTCAAGTTAGAATTGCCTCTGTCGTTGCCTTCTTGAGAAAGAAACTTGTATCCAATGTAGATCCACAGATTTAGGGGATGACTGTGGCCGCGTGGTAGGGTTGTAGGCCCTTAATTAAAAAGTAGTGGGTTAAGAACACAAATATTACTGTCTCCAAACAATCTTAATAACATACAGAGATGACTGAATGAAAAGTAACATCAAGATCTTATCTTATTCCTCTTGCTTAGGTTTATGAGCCATGGGCTCTCATCATATTGCCAATGATCCAACGGCGAATATTCTTAATCCAGTGCTTACTGAACAAATTGTGGTTTATCTCCACCGGTGCTTTTTTAACTGTCTTTTAGCTCTTTCTACTGATCTTCTGTTTTCAATTTTCCTTTCTAGTTTGCAATCATAGATAATCTGAGATGTAGCTTGGGAAGTCGTGGGAGAATGTAAGCATTGCCTTTTCTGGTTGGTTCAATGTTCAAATTACAGTAGCTAGAGTTGTTTTGTCTAAATTGCTGTAATGAGCTCATAGAATGTGGACTCTTGCTTACTATCTGATGTAATCTGCATTTCTCAGAGGTTTTAGGTAGAAGTTCCGTGTTTTTATGTAACCTCTAAACTACATCTTTCCTGTGCCCCTATAGCCAGTCAGAAATAAAATATTGCCTTTCAGAAGCTCAAGATGATCTTTATGTAGCCAAAAATCCAGACACGGTGATGATATGATAGCTAAATCTCTGATATATATATATATATATATCATATGAACAGAGAAGAAACTAATAATGCTGATGCTTTAGCAAATATAGTCGTTGTTGGGATCTGGTTTTAGCATCACATGTCTAAGAAGTGTGTTTAATAGGTGGTTTTGTTGCTCATCCTTCGCCTGTGCTTTTTTCCTGTTCTCTCAATAAATCATATTTTCCAAATGTAAAAGGGATTCAACACGTCATTACTGCATCTGATACACCGAACCATAAAGGTACCTCTCATGTTAGTTTTAGGGAAAGATGGAATCTCACTAACCTGCCATTGGTTCTAATCCTTTGTTTTGTTAGAACTATCGGAACTTGTTGCTGTCTGCTGTTCAATTAATCAGCAGTTCCTGGGGATGCAGTTTGATCCTATGCCTTTCAGATTTGAGAAACGTTGGCATGCACATCTTATTTGTTATGTTGATCATGTTACTATGACTAACAATTTCAGGATTCTTTAATGGTTCAGATTGGTCTCTCAGCATCAACTATTGCTTCAAGTTTTGGGAAGGCAATTTCTGATAATAAGGAGCTTGATGACTACAGACCTGAAGATATTTCTCTGTCTCTCTTGCGAATGATTTCATACAATATTGGGCAGGTAATACTGGTTATAACATCTTCAGAGGAAATCTGACAATAAGAGATAAGCATGTTGTTAAGTAATTTACATGCTTGCTTTCTTTTGGTTGTTGTTTGGAATAATTTTCTAGCTTTTACATTCCTGTGCATGTGGCCTTTTCTAAATGTCATAGTGGTTCCTTCTCATCTTGTGTTTGAATTGTCATCTTTCTTAAAAATTCTGTATTTTGCTGACATGTAACACTAAGATAAATGTGGTTTCCTTACTCTAATTCAGTTTGTTTCTTCTAGATCTCCTACTTGAATGCACTTCGTTATGGTCTCAAGAGGATTTTTTTTGGGGGATTTTTCATTCGTGGTCATGCGTACACAATGGATACTATTTCCTTTGCAGTTCAGTTCTGGTAAGTTCCAAAAAGCTTGCATTGATTAATCAATGTTTTTTAAGAAAGCATTCTTATTTTATGATTGGTATTGTAGGGAAGGAACTGAAAAGAACACTTGAACCTTATGTTTGAGAACTTTTATGTTGATTCTTCTCTTCAAATAACAAGTCAATCATTGTTACTATTGCTTGCTTTTTATTTATTTATTTATTTAGTCTAATAGTTAGTGTGTTTTAGGTCGAAAGGTCAGGCTCAAGCTATGTTTCTGCGCCATGAGGGCTTTCTAGGTGCTCTGGGTGCATTTATGAGCTATGAGAAGCATGGTCTTGATGACTTGATGGCACATCATCTTGTGGAACGATTTCCAATGGGTGCTCCTTATGTGGGAGGAAAGATTCACGGTCCAGCACTTGGCGATTTGAATGAAAAGGTTAGTATGTACTAGAAAATTGATGTCTCTCCACCAGGCTGAGCAAGCTATATGTCAAATCCTGATGTAAGTTCATCTTGAGTTTTGGTTTGTCTTCAATCACCTTATGTCATGATTGAACCAGAATGTTCTTCTTCTTTAAGGATTTCCTCTCTCTATGGTCAATTTTGTTTGCTAACATTTAGTAATTAAACCAAGAACCATACCTGCGTGGATTATAGTTGAAACTTTTTCTGGAAGTTCTTATCACGATTTGCTCACGTGTGAAAATTTGAGTCCCATGCAGATATCATGGATGGAGAAATTTGTTCAGAAGGGCACTGAGATTACTGCCCCTGTCCCAATGGCTCCACCTGGAACAACTGGTGTTGGAGGCTTTGAGAGACCTTACTCCAAGGGAAACACCTTACGTTCTGATTCTAGTGCTGCTCTGAACATTGGTGTACTCCATCTTGTACCCACATTGGAGGTGTTTCCACTACTGGACGATCCAAAAATGTATGTGCTTTTTTTGCTTAGTAGGCTTGCTTGTTTATATGAAAAGACCATGTAACTGTGTTTTAGTGGTGTTGTTAGTAGATGCTTTTAACTCAATGTGCTATGACAGGTATTATCAAGAAACAGTATAGAACTTGCATAGCTGACCAGGGGGTATGCCAAGAAATAGCATACAACTCATCACCTGATCATGGAATGTGTTTGATTTCCTGTTGTTTGACGCATACAAACCCAAGTAATTGCTTCTCCTGTCTTATGACGTAAAAGTTCACACACATTGTTCTTCTTGATTTGAGTCTAGACTTCTGCACAACGATCTAGGGATGAGTTGCATCTTGATTTACAGCCATAATTGCACTCTGGATCCTTACGGTTGGAGTTCATGCAGAAGCTGCAACATGGAAAGTCCTATTTCACTCAAATTGCTGTTTTTGGTATTGCATTCATATGTACCAAAATAGTATCCAGGATGAAATAATTGAAAACATGTTGGAGATAAAAAAAGAGAAACAATAACATCTTTATGATTTCTTAAATGATGCGCAAAATAAGGAAAGCAGAACTAAATATATAAGCTTCATGGTTATATTGTCTTCATAGAAGATTTTGTTGCAATCACAGTTTGTGTTTTGTTAGTTCTGTCATGCATGTTAGCAGAACATAATAATAATGTCATCAATCGTGCTTGAGGCCCTTCAGAGAGGCCCATGCAAATGTCATTGGTTTTGTTTCAGTGAAAATGAAGGATAGTTTTGGCGATGAAGAGTAGCTTCATCCTAGAATTATGTGTACTTGAAAGGTTTCGGCTTGGTGTAGGGTAGTTCACATTTTGTTGATTATCCATCATCTCTTGCATGGGAATCTGCAATAACTGATATGATGATGCACAAGAAATTTATCACATGATCAAGTAACTAGCTTATCAACCTGGCAACATATGATCATCCATGTAATGGAAACTGGATCTTCCTATACCAGAGATGAACATAGAAGAGAATTTTTGTTTGTCATTGCCGATCCACTTCTATGGGATGGTTAATGCTCCCTTAGTTCGACGAACAGCAAAGGAGCATAAACAATGATCTAACAATAAAAAAATTGACGAATACCCAATGAAATATATCTGTGTGAAGTATGAACTACTTGGCAGTAAACCCATCCAATTTAGAACTAGAAGTTGATTCTTTGCTCATTTAGTCAGTCTATCATGTAAAAAGCCAAAGGGTTGGCTCCTTCAATTCTCATATTCAACTTAGCCAACTTAGCCAAAGGGTTGGCTCCTGCCAATTTTACAGAAGTTATAAATCAATAAAAAGCGGCAGCCAGGAGCACGAAGCTCCTGCATATGTGGGGTCTGGAGAAGAGTGGGCCACAAAGGGTCTATAGTACGCAGCCTTACCTTGCATTTTGCCAATAGCCTGTTTCCATGCCTTGAACCCGTGACCTCAAGGTCACACGATGACAACTCTACCATTGTGCGGAGACTCTTCTTCAGAAGTCATAAATCAATAATTGACCAAAGTAGATTGTTATTAAAGCTGGGATACTTTTGTTGCTAGGATCCTACTAAAACTATTGAACCACTCAACTAATTTTAAACCATGGAAGCATGGTATTTGTTGACAAGTAATCAAGGACCTGTATACTATGAAAACAAACTAGCTTATCTACCACCACAAACATCAGCTGCAGCTGGTCACAGACAACAAGGCATCTTCTCTCTAATACACTTGGTTGCATGTTCGTGTTGCTGCTTTGCCCTTGAACTGGGTTAAGAGAGTGAGTGATTGCCACTTGTACCAAAAGAAACACTAGGAGGGGGAGCCTTGGTGCAACGGTAAAAGTTGTCATTGTGTGACCTTGAGGTCATAGGTTCAAGGTGTGGAAACAGCCTCTTGCAAATGCAAGGTAAGGCTATGTACTTTAGGCCCTTATGGTCTGCCCCTTCCCGGGACCCTGCATAGGCGGGAGCTTTGTGCACTGGGGCTGGGGGGGGGGGCGGGGGTGGTGTTTACCAAAAAAAACACTAGCTTAGTTGCCTAATTAAGCTTTATATTCGCATATTACTGCCAAAATCTCTTTGATCATTTATCAACATGTGTATGTATCTAAAGACATTTGCATCCCTGCATATTTGTGGACCATGCCCTAAAACTTGTAATACATCAGTGCCTAACTTTGCATTCCTGATTACAGTTAGTAATGGTCCTGCCTTAGCAAGCATACCATGTAAAAACTATATGGACATTATTTCATTTTTGATCCTCAGCATCCTCGGGAAATGTGAACGGTTGTTAATAGGATGATCAGCTCAAGGAATACCGAATATGAGATATGCTGATGATAGATTATCTCCTTGAACTTTCTCTGAGACATGTGGAACCCATGAATTTTGAGCTTAGGATAATGATCCTTGTTTCATCATTTGTGTATTTAGGGCACTTCATTGTTATACTAATATTGTGAGTTTTAGATGAATTATCTTCCATGTTATCTTGTATATGAGGATCATTCAAACCATTGCTGTTGGCATTCAAATTCAAAAATGGTTCTCTTCATTGACCTTTGTCACCTCAATTTTTTTCTGGAAGTGCGGCAATTTTTTTCAGCAGGTGACAATTTATCTTGTCAACTAGTTGGAGGGAATCTGATCTTTCCTACTTTTCTCTTATTATATGCTAGAAACTCAGTCTCTCTAATTTAAATGAATTAATCCATGATGATAGTTCTGATGCTATGATTATTTTCATGTGTACAGGTATGAACCTAACACTATTGATCTTTCAGATCATGGTGAGCTTGAGTAAGTTACTCATCATTTTTATCTGCCATTCAGGAAATTCCTTCCCTAGTGCATATAATGGTTTTGTAGCTACATCTGACTGTGATTGTCAAAGAAAACACTGTGTAAAGCTATTTGGCTTACATGCAAATTTTATCCTGCTTATAGGTACTGGTTCACTGTGCTGTTGGAGCATATGCCTGACCTTGTTGATAAGGTAGACAGTCATCTCTTGGTCAAGTTGCCTTCCTACTGTATTTGTTGAATTGTTATTGTCCTTTTTCTCCTTAAGACTTATGTCTCAATACTATTGCTGTTTTTTCTACCATGAATTAATGGTGGGACCAAGTTATGTTCCAGCAAATTATATACATGTATACATGCATACATACATGTATACTCACACATAATACTTATGAATAACATAACAACGTGTATATCAAATAAAGCAGTTTAATTTTAAGCTTTCATGGATCTGGTGAGTGGATCCACGTCGGTATAGAGATTAGTTCCTGCAACTGCTGATAAAATGAGATATAATCATTGCAACTCCTCATCACTTGGATGTTATTACTCTTAGGAACACAGCAACTTTCTTTGGCAATGATTAGTCCAAGCAAAGGGAATCTTTTGAGAGCCTAACTTCTGCTCCTACATAACTAACCAACATGAGAGTGATGATTAGCACCTTGGTTTTGCCAATGTAAAGCTATCAATTGTGTGCTTGTGGATTAAACTTATCGATATGTTTCTTACATAACTTTTGCTGTCTAGCTTGTAGTCTATATCCTGATTCTTTAGAAGATTAAGATGGATAATTCCTGATATGGTTTACACCTGTGTGACTACCATATATTTTATGGTAGGCAGTAGCAAGTGAAGGCGGAACTGATGATGCTAAAAGAAGGGGCGACGCATTTGCTCGTGCATTTTCTGCTCACTTGGCAAGGTATTCATGCTCACTACAATTTTTTAAATATTGCAGTATATTGGCAGAAGGGAGCCTTGGCGCAACGGTAGAGTTATCGTCATATGACCTTCAGGTCACTGGTTTGAGGCATGGAAACAGCCTCTTGCAAAATGCAAGGTAAGGCTGTGTACTATAGACACTTGTGGTCTGCCCCTTTTTTGGACCCTGCATACAGGGGAGCTTCGTGCACTAGGATGCCCTTTTTATTGTAGTATATTGGACTCATAATTTGCAGCCAAAAAAGGGACAGCCCCAGCGCACAAAGCTCCCGTCTATGCAGGGTCTGGAGAAGGGGCGGACCACAAGGGCCTAAAGCACACAGCCTTACCTTGCATTTGCAAGAGGCTGTTTCCACACCTTGAACCCACCCGTGACCTCAAGGTCACACGTCTTGTGGATCAATTATCAGTAAAAAAATTTAAAAATAAATAGGTTTACACACCTGAGCAGAGGAGAAACTACCATAAGGTGACCAAGTACGAGTTAGGTCACTGAGATAACCATTTAACTCACATCCAACATCCATCAGTTAGGTCACTCATAATTTGCAGCCAATGGTTCAAAATCTTTGCACAATTTTCATGATGTTTTGTTCATTCTTGAATTTTGCATGATTGGAACAAGTTCTCATTGGTTCCTTTGTTGATAGACACCATGGAACAATTAGAAAAGATACAAAAACCATCTAGAGGATAGATATTATAGTAATGAAGAAACATAATGAATTGAGAACATAGGAAATAATGAAGAAAATAGAGCTTTTGACTTATGCTATATCCTAAATAATGAAGGCAAGGGTAAAAAGGGATTGAAACTGGGGTTTTAAAAGAAAAATTTTCAGCAAGTTCGAGGGAAAACCCGTCATTCTTGAAGTGCTTCTTAACTAGAAATCATTTCTTCTATCAACCTTTGATCTTGTTTGTTCAAGCAAGTTTCATTCAATCATCTATCAAAAACTGCACCAACAAAAGCCCCAATCCCGTTTAGTGATGCAGGGGGGGCTTCACTTTACTTGGCCCACAAGAAAACTATGAGAAAAAACCAATATACTCTTCATTTATGTGGAAAAAACTACTTAGCTCTCGCCCACTACATAAAGACACTTTAAACATGATAAAACACTTAAAATATACCCTGCAAACATAGACAACTTAAAAAAGTATAAGAAGACTCCACTCAACATAAGCTTCAATTGTTTGCTTTCTTCTTCCTTTTTTGGATGAGATGCTCCTATATTATAGAACCTCACTTGTAAAGTATTTGTCCCTCGAGTTACGTAACTCAATCTGGAGATCTGTCATCCCCTCATCCTTAAACTCAACTTTGAAAAAGTAATCTGGCCATCCATGAGCGATTTTCTTGTCCTTCAAACTTGCTATATAATCCATTCTCTTCGAAGGGACTGGTTGTTCTTCAATCACAGCTTTTCTTCAATACGTGACTTCTCTTTAATGTGCGTCTTTGATTTAATCTTTGGCTTCTCTTGGATTTGTGGTTTCTCTTAAACTGATGGAGTTGTTTCAACACTCTCTTCTTCAATTGCTGTAACTTGTAGAGGTTTCTGGGAATGCAACATGACATCTTGGGCGTCATGTTTTAATTCTTTTTGATATCACCTGAAAATTTAAGGGGTGCTTGCAAATTGTCTTCTGGAGTGCTCTTTGGAATGCTTGATCTGGGATTTCGTCAAGGCACCCATCCCAGTCTTCAACAAACTTGTAGTGGGAATTAGGATATGATGCCATGTATTGGCAGCAAGCTCTGATACGAAATGATGATGGAAAGTGTTAAAGGGATTGAAACTAGTGTTTTAGAAGGAAATTTTCAGCAAGTTCTGGGGGATGGATGTTTCATTGTTTGGATGCCTTATTTTTAGAAGAAGAAGATCTAGTATGGTGTTTCAACACTAGTAATCAAATATAACCTCTACTAAATGGAATTGTAGTAACAATTCATAGACCTTGAGAGTTATAATTGTTTGGTATATAAAATGAACCTACCCATATATATTCACGGGGTTTTTGAAGTTAAAATACGAAGTTTAAGTACCTTTGGGATTGATGAATATCCATCAATTTCAAACTAGATAGGTCACTTTAAAGAAAAAGAAGAAGGAACTGCTTTCAAACCAAACAGAAGTATAAATGTACTCAAACTAGGGAAAAAAAAGGAAAAAAAGAAAAGGAATCACTACCCCATATTGCTCTTCTAGTCCTCTAACTACCAAACCCGACTCTTTCCTCATGTTTTCTCTACTACCCAACTTCCAGACCTCTTTCACTGTCAAAACACAAACTCCTCTCATCCTTCATCTTTTTATTTTTCTTTTTCTTCACTCATGTGGCTCATATTTTGGGTTTTCTTTCTTTTCCTTGACGATATATTTTATTGCTAAGCCTACTAAAAGCAGTAGATTGCCATTTCTCAATTTGCACATTCCATGTTTGAGCACAATAATCCAAGAAAGGTGAGAGGAAAAGGACAAGGGCCAAAAAATAGAGTACCTTCTGCATTTGAAGCTTGATAAGATTTGGGGTTCTTTATATCTACTCAGTACCCCATTGCAGAAGAATATATAAAGAGAATGCATTCATGTAAGATATGAATTTCAAAAGGCTCTTCTGGCTTATCTTCTTAGCCTTCTCTCTAGTCTCTCACAAACTTTCTCACTAATGTTTCTGCATGTGTTGTGTAACTTCTGTGGGTGTGTGTGTGTGTGGTGTATTACATTGATGGTGTTATGTGTTAGAGCATGACAAATAAATGAGTTTGTGGAATGCAACTGTAGCTCCATGTGTTAGATTGTGAAGAAAATACTTGGAAAGATTATTATTGGGCATATATTTGTACCCTCCATTAAATAACTGAGGTGCCAATATAGTCATTCACAAGCTTATAGCATTCATTTCTTCTTTTCCCTTTCCTATTTGTTTGCTCTCCTGTATTTAGGTCCATTACATGTGCTTTTTATTACTGGTAAATATGGAATCTCTCTGAGTGAAAAATAACTTCTTTCTCAATGTATGGACATATTATTGTTTTGTATTACAAGCAACAGTATTTGCTTGCCCAAACTTTTGGGACACCAGTTAGAATGATTTGCCCCTCTCATCTTGAAGTCATGAAGTTTCTCCTTTTCTTTGGGGAGAGATTCTGTGATGATATTCTTAAAATAAGAACCACTGATGGTTTCTCAATCTATCAGCAAGTTTTTCATCAATTGAAATCTAGGAACAATTTGGAAAAGACAAAATATACTTAATTGCTATACATAATACTCTCACACACATATGTATGAACATCTAATGCCATGGTCCTCTTTAAACTTCCAGAAGAGGGTTCACCTTGTTATTTCATCTGCGTCAATTGACCCACCTACAAATGGGAAGCTGGTGATCAAACCCTCTTTTCTTTGGCCCTCTATAGGGATCTAGGCCAAGGTTCTTCATTGACCTCTAACCATGATCCATGGGCCAGTGACATCTCTTTAGTATTTCTGTCCTGCTTCCAAAACACAGGTGTATGCAATTCTCATTCAACAATGACTCCAGAGTTCGTAATGAACAACCATTCCAACCATTTTGAATGTAAGAAGGAAAAAAGCCTTAATTTTTGTGTAATTGTTTGAAATGTTCTCATAAAAGGGCAGCCCGGTGCAATAAGCTCCTGCGCATGTGGGGTCCGGGTAAGAGGCGGACCACAAGGGGGGTCTATAGTATGCAGCCTTGCCTTGCATTTTTGCAAGAGGCTGCTTCCATGCCCTGGAGCTGTGACCTCAAGGTCACGTTACGAAAAGTCTTACCATTTCGAGATTTTCTCATGCTGACCAATATACTTCTTGCCATGTATCCACTTCTTATACTTGGTGGATGTGGTGTCGGCTTTCTAGCTCTTGCATCAGCAGGCAACTAAGGTCCACTCCTCTTGGACCTCTTAGCCTCCGTAATTTTTCTCCAAGTGGATGCAAGTCCTCACTATCTCTTGCCTGACCTCTTTCATCTACATGCTTCTTCTATAGAAGGAAACACCATACCAAAAGTCTCATTGGGATTAACCCTTTACATCACTGTCCTTAACCCTTCATTCATAGGCAATCTATAATCAAGCAGGCTTAGTGTCAGATGCCTAACTAGTCCAAGAACTTCCCTGACTTCAAGATTGGACAGTCTATATTCTTATCCATGCGAGAGTTGCATCATTCTTTGCAATATGTTGAGAGTTTCCACGCTTGTAAGATGAATCTTGCAAGTTTTGGCTGTTTATAAAAAAGCACATCCTGATTTGAGCATATTCTGTCTGGCAAAAGTTTCTTTACGTATCTTTAATCTTACTAGCACGGTGCTGTTATTTGGAAGTTCCCGTGATCTGCTGTGACATCTATGATTTGCTCTCCTTCTGACTGGAAGTATTAAGAGTTCTTAGTATTTTATGTTCATCTGGAATTTCATCTGCCTAGTTTCTTCAATGTGTTTCTGCTCTGGGTGTGTTCATACATATTACTGTAGGTTTAGCTCACCTGGAGTTCCTGCTGGCTGAACTTGAAGGAGGCAACGAATATTAACTGATTGATGCATCTCAACTCCATTTGCTGAAGTGCTATTTGTATGCATGTGAACTGTGTAATATTTTAATAGAAGCGTTAAGTAACATTTTTGCTCATTGGTGGTCTGTTTTTCTTAACTTTTATGAGGTGCGCTACTCTCCTGGAAAGTGTAATCAGTTGCTGTTATGTTCAAATTTCATTAAGATAATAATATCATTTTGAATGGATAACTTAGTTTATCATTCACGAATCATCATGAGGTTACTATTCTTTAATTTTCATATATGAATATAAAAAACATGGATGTAGGTTGATGGAAGAGCCTGCTGCGTATGGAAAGTTAGGACTTGCAAATCTTCTGGAGTTGAGGGAAGAATGCTTGAGAGAGTTCCAGTTTGTTGATGCATATAGAAGCATTAAACAGAGGTATCAGTAGACTTCTTTCTTCCTTTAGAAAACAAGTACTTTTGTTTATGTAGTGATGAGTAGACTTCTTTAGAAGGGGACCCTTGGCGCAACGGTAGAGTTGTCGTTATGTGACCTTGAGGTCATGGGTTCAAGGCGTGGAAACAGCCTCCTGCAAAATGAAAGGTAAGGCTGTGTACTATTGACCCTTGTGGTGCGCCCCTTTCGTGGACCGTGCATACGTGGGAGGTTTGTGCATCGGGTCTGCCCTGTAGTGATGCAGCTTTAAAATTACTCACAGTCGCACGAATCAAAGCAGTAATTGCATGCGAGAGAGGTTGATCCTACGAGGAATCTCTCAGAATTTTCAATTGATTGGACCTTATTTAAGTTGCTTATCTTAGCCAAAGAAAGAGGGTTTTGATTAAACTAGAAATTTAAATAACGTGGATTGGAAACATGCATAAAATTAGAAACTAGAACTAAAGAGAACTTTCTAAAAATAAAGATATTCAACGCAGTTAGAAACTTTTCTAACTAACATGCATTCAATAAAAGAAACTAATGCAAAACTAGAATGAATGAATGAATCTAGAAAACTTAAACTAAGGAAACTTGCTAAAAATGAAACTTCCCTAAACTTACACTTTCCTAAACCTAAAACTTTCTAAACTAAGACTTTCTAAAACTAAATTAGAAACTTCCTAAACTAACTTAAGATGCAAAACAAGTAACTACCGGAATTTAAACCAATTTAAATGAAGATCAACAACTAACTAAGAGAATCCAACTTCAATCACTATGCTCATGACTCATGGAAGTGTGCACATTGTCCATGGGTTGGGAAAAAGACTAGAAAACATGAATTTAAAGCTAACTAACATGCAAACTAATCAAATCACTCACTAAACTAACTAAAAAGCTAAATGGGTTCCTAAGATTTCAAGCAAACAAAGTGTGTGGACTGCTGGACATTGCACTTGAAACAAGATGAAAAATTCCAGCAACATGGTCTATATGAAACTCAAATAAAGTAAGACATCAAAAGCAAATTAGCAAGCACTTTTCATGGAATATAGCAGTCAAGAATTGAAGAACTTTACTATTGGAAATAAACAGTAGCCTTGCTCCTCAAATAAGTTTGTTGATTGACTTGAAAAGTACATCAAAATTGGTGCACATGTACATAGAGATAAGGCTGGAAATTGTGCACTTTTCTAATGCCTATAACTTGATTCAAATCAAGAATTAAACACACTCCAGCACTCCCAAACTACTTTCAGATATGATGCATGTAGAACCCAAAGAGAATTCAAGAGAATGAAAGCATGAAAAAACATGAAGATGGAAGCAAAGAAGAAGCAAAATAGACCTCGATCTAAGCTAGAAACAATGTAAAGAAGAAAGGGAAATGAGAAGGATCAAAGCTACTATTCTCTTGGCTGTCACTACAAGAGAAAATATAACTTAGATCTTGAAGAGCTAACTAAGAAAAACAAGAGAGATAGAAGCAAAGATCAAGGAAAGACTAGCTAAGTTCTATGTGTGTGAAAGTAAAGCAAAGAACTAAAGAAGTAAACAAGAAAGCAAATCAACAAATCAAGTTAATGAAAGTAAGGAACAAAATACCAACCTGGAATTTAAGTGCAAGAAGAAAGGAGAAGACTTGATGGTAGAATGCTTGGAACACCAAAGAGAGGCAGCCAAAGAAAGGAGGCATGGAACTCCTTGCTGGTTGTGAGATGTGGAACTCCTATAGAGTATTATAGATGTTTTCCACTTCTAAAAGAGATCTTGGGGAGAAGGAAAGGAAGGGTTGAAATTAGGAAAGTTAAGATATCATAGTGTAAAGTGAGGTGGCTGAATGGAAATAGGAAAGGAGGTGGAAGTCTAGTGCAACCAAAGAGGAAATAGTGTGGAGGCAAGGTGGGAGGCACCTATTTTTTAGGAAAGTGGCATCTCCACCTTGCTCTCATGCTTGGAAATTCTAAGAGGGGGTGAGGTGGCAGGTAAGAAAGAAAAAGGAAATAAGGTAGGAAAGAGGAAAGAGGAGATGGCGGAGTGGGTGAAATTAAAAGGGGGAGGTGCCTCTTTGTTAGGAAAGTGGTGTGGAACTCCCCTCTTCAAGGGTATTTCACGTGGAATGGCAAGAAAGGGAGAGAGGAAAGAGTGGGAAAGAAAGAAAAAGATAAGGAAAATGACTTAGTATCTCTCTTGATTGGTCCACCTTGCATATCTTACAAAAATCCTTCTAGTTATCCCTTGAAATTCAATTTTAGCATGTGAATAATTGCTTGAAATCTTCATCCATTAGTGTAATTCCATGTGACATTTGCTAAGTCGGCTTAATGGCTCATGTTGATTACTCCTTTGACTTGGCTTGAGTGGCTAACTTCATTGGCTTCAAGGCTTGAATGGCTTGTATGGCTAACTTAGGTTTCCTTGCTAAACTAGGAAACCTCATTAAAAAGGGCAGCCCCGGTGCATGAAGCTCCCGCCTATGCGGGGTCTGGGGAAAGGTCGAACCACAAGGGCCTAAAGTGCACAGCCTTACCTTGCTTTTTGCAAGAGGCTGTTTCTATGCCTTGAACTTGACCTCAAGGTCACATGATGACAACTTTTACCGTTGCGCCAAGGCCCTCCTTCATGGCTCCAATTCTCATGCAAAGGTGATGGAATTGCATGCCTTTTTTACGCAAGCTCATTTTAGTTACCTTTGATGCTTCCAATTGATTTCTTGAACTTCATTGCTTGCCTTAAGATGATCTTGAACCTTAATTTAGCTTTGAAATGTTGAAATTTAGGTCTTTAGCTTTCTTTTGATCTTGATCTTCAAATCTTATTTTACTTGATCTTGCCCATTGGATCATCTTTTCCAAACCTATAAAAGATGAAAAATCCTAATTAAATCCTAAAAAATTATGATTATTCACATACTTTGGATTAGCTCTAGAACCTACTAAATATCAAACTTTTGAATTATCAGGTTAGAAATGCATGTGCCGTGGAATTCTAGAAAAATCATAGAAATAACACTATAATTTATAACACATTGACTACTAGTTGGGTACTTTTTATATAAAATTGAACACTTATCATGTAGCATAAGCAGTGAACTTGAGAATTATTACTTCATAGTGCTTTGTCAAGTAAAAGAAAAGTGTTGTTTTAGTCTTAGTAACAAAACTCTAGCATTTCAAAGAAAAAGATAGGAACTATCATAGAAACGTAGATAGTCTAATGTTTTCCCTAGAACAGTTAGTAGTTTGAGTCATGTAAGGTTTTAATTTTAATCATCTTCCATAAAAGCATCTGTTTATCTTCTTGCATGAATTCTGTGTCTTAGATGCTTTTGTTTTATACAGGTTCCACTGTTCCTTTATTGTTATGACTTATCTAGCTAATAATTTCAAGGAAGAATCTCCAGAGATAGGAAGAATCTTCAGAGATTTGTAATACATTACTTGACAAATCAAGTATAGAATATGATAACTAGTAACTGAATTTGGTTTCATTTGATCTCTATTGAAAAGCTTGAATTGTGTTTAAGTTTGATGTTGATGCCCTTAGTAATCAACGGAATTTTAACTAGTGATTTCACAAGTACATTCTGAATTCCCTACCTCTCCTGGAGTGACAGGGAAAATGAGGCATCACTTGCTGTTTTACATGACCTTTTGATGGAGCTCGATAGTATGAATGAGGTACGTGAACCTTGCATCCTTTAACTCTTGATAATGGAATGATCCAGTTACTGTTATGTTCTAGAGCATGTTATGTTTTTCTTTTCTGTAATTTTTGAACTAAGTCTATCCCATAATGTATTACAGAGGTGAAAGAAGATAATTGTTGTTATATGTCTCCTTATGCCTAATTTAGCAGAATATAGTGATATAATTTTCTGTGATACTTGATTCTTGAAATTCTTTCCTTGGTAACAAATGTTAGGATCACTAGCAGAGAAACCGCTGATTTTCATATCACTGTAGGATTGCACTAAGGATTGACATTGAGCTTGTACATTTTCACGTTGGTTATGGATGAGTTAACAAAACATTTGAACAAGGAGATCCATGTTATTTGCTGATGATTAGTTTTAATTGATTAGACAAGGGAGGGCACAAACTCCGCTGATGCCGGTCCCAAGCTTGGATAAAAAAGGAGGGTTTTGAGTCAGGTGCTAGTCGGCAAGTAAAACCTTTTTGAAGAAGTTGAAGATGATTTTGTTATTTTTTCTTCTTACTTGAAAATGACTATTTGTATGTATATTAGTTTGTAAGTAAGAAGAGAGGATAATGATAGATTAAAATCATCTTTAGCTTCTTCATAGTATGACAACCCTAATATAACATGAAAAAATCACTAACATTCCCTTAAGCTAGGGCATCCCTTGTAAGCGACACGCTGCATTGAATCTTGGGTGCAGTAAAAAATGGGCGAGGGATGTTAGGGTGTTTCTTTAGAAGCGGTGCTACATCTATTCTTGAGTGTAGTAGAAAATGGGCAAGGGCTGCTAGAGCGTCCAAAGTGACACGCTGCTTTAGAACCTAGGTGCAGTGGGAAATAGGTATGGGTTCATGTTATTGGGGTTGAGAAGTGCGTGGGTAAATAGGCTATCTCAAGAGCACAAGATTCGTATCGCCACATGGAATACAGGGACATGGACAGGTAAGAGTCTAGAGTTTGTAGATACGATGAAACTTAGGAGAATCAACATTGCTTGTATCCAAGAAACCAAGTGGAAAGGGCTAAAACTAGAGAAATCAAAGGAAAGGATAATAACAGAAATAGCGTAGGAGTGGTGGTGGATAAAGAATAAAACGATAAAGTTGTAGATGTTAAAAGAGCCAGTAATAAAATTATAATAATAAAACTTGTTCTAGGAGAGCATATCATAAATGTTATAAGTGCATATGCACCACAAGTAGGGTTAGAAGATATAATCAAGAGACAGTTTTGAGAAGATATGAGGGAGTCATGTAAGAAATTCCCAACATCGAGGGGATATTTATATGAGCAAACTTAAATGGTCATGTTGGAAAAGAAAAGGAAGGATATGATAGGGTACATGGAGGGAATGGTATTAGAAAACGAAATGAGATGGGGGAAGCTATCCTCGATTTTGCTTTGGCATATGACCTGGCACTTGCAAATACATTCTTTAAGAAGAGGGATGAATACTTAATAACTTTTAAAAGTGAACTCCATAAAAGCTAAATAGACTTTCTTTTACTTAGAAATACAGAAAGATTAATTTGTAAGTATTGTAAGGTGATATTTAGTGAGAGTTTATCCTCACAACATAGGTTAATGGTTATGGATACCTACATTAAAAAATGGAAGAGAGGAAATGAACTTAATAGTTATTTAAAAACTAAGCAGTGGAACTTAAAAAGGAGAAAATAACCTCACTCATAAATAAGTTGATGGTAGAAGAAAACTGGAACAATGAAATAGAAGTAAACACCATGTGGATTAATATGGTCGAGTCCATTAAGAAACTGGCAAAAGATGTTCTGAGAGTATCTAAAGGTAAAAGGCAATTAGTAAAGGAAACTTGGTAGTGGAGTGAAACAGTGCAAAAAGTTATTAAAGAAAAACTGATGTGTTTTAAAGTATGACAGAAGATTAGAAATAATGAAAACTATAAACAGTATAAGAATGCTAAAAAGGATGCTAAGAGAATAGTAAGTGAGGCTAAACTCAAGGCATATGATGATCTCTATAATAGACTAGGATTAAGAGAAGGTGAGAAAGATGTGCATTAGAAGTGATGATCAAAGGGTACTAGTCAAACAATGGTAGGAAAGCTACTGCAAAAATTGCTAAATGACAAAGAATAGAGCAATTGAAAGCTATGTAGTCGTAGGTGCGACTAGTCGCTAGGCACAGGTAGGCGCATGGCATGCGACTCGACTTACCCCAGGTGCAGCGAGTTAAGTCGCAGCACGACTAGTCGCGCGCTTGGATGCGCCTTGTGCCTAATGCGCCCTTGACTCCAGGCGCATCGACAGTCTTAAAAATAAAACCCTAGTTACGGGTTTTTTTTTTTTTTTTTTTTTCATTCTTCTTTTTCCCCACTCGACTACTTCCTTTCTAAACCTTTGATCTTCCATCCAACTCCAAGTAATTGAGGTAAGAATCGTAAGATTGAACTTGAATTGAGTATTTACTTTCATTTTTTTTTTTTTTTCTGTAAAAAAAGGGTAAAACCAGTATTGTTTTTTCATTTTTTTGCATAATGCTTCTTTTTTCTTTGAAAACTCAAGATATGTATACTCTAAAGGTAAAAATGAAAACTCTATTTCATTCTTTCCATCCGTTTTCATTGATTTAGTGTATTATGTAGTAAATTTGTAGTTTTCTGGAATGTTTTACCCGAAAATGATAAATACATCAGTAATCCGTATTTTTTTAAAGAAAATATGCATGTCCTCACCATCATAATGCTAAAAATGATTGACCCATGAGCTTAATTGACTTTTTTTTTTACTTTCTTTTTTTTTTTTTTTTAACAGAAACCAATAAAAAACAGTAAGGGTTTTTTATTTTTTCCATCTTTGTAACAAATGTGTAAGTGTCATCATAGGATGATCCTAGGAATGCTAAAAACAACTTATCAATACAATGTTTTGATGTTTTTTCTTACAACTCATCAATATTCTGATTTTTCTTTTCTTTTTTTTAAATATTTAAAATTCTTATTTTTGAGCCTTGATGCCTAGGCGCGCCTAGTCCCTCTGGGCACAAGGCACACCCCTTGCACCTTGGTGCTCCTTGCGCCTATAACTACATAGATTGAAAGTACTATAAACTTAAATAACATTGGACATTATAGATACAACCGTAGGATTAGTATACCTAAAGTGAAAGAGGCCTTGAAAAATATGAAATTAGGAAGAGCCTTGGGGTCCGATAGTATACCAATAGTGGTTTGAAAGTATATGGGAGATATTGGAGTAGTTTGATTGATCAAATTGTTTAACAAGATTATTAAATTAAAGAAAATGCCGAATGAATGGAGGAAGAGCTCTATTATACCAATTTATAAGAATAAAGGAGACATACAGAGTTGCACTAATTATTGAGGGATCAAACTTATGAGCCACACTATGAAACTTCTTGAAAGAGTGATTGAGAAGAGGTTAAGGCATGAGACAAGTATATCAGAGAACCAGTTTGGTTTCATGCTTGGGAGGTCTATCATGGAAGTTATTTTCTTACTTATACAATTGATAAAGAAATATAGGGAGAGGAGGAAGGACCTCCACATAGTCTTTATTGACTTAGAGAAAGCTTGTGATAGGGTCCTTATAAAGTTAATATGGAGGGTGTTGGGTGAGAAAGAGATTTCGCGGGGTTATATAGGCATAATTAAAGATATGTATGAGAGCATTAACAAATGTTAAGACCACTAGCGGAGAGTCAGATGATTTTCCTATTATTGTAGGATTGCACCAAGGAGGTATTGAGCTTGTACCTTTTCATGCTGGTTATAGATGAGTTAACAAAACATCTGCGCGTGGAGATTCTATAGTGCATGCTATTTGCAGATGATATAGTTTTAATTGATGAGACAAGGGATAGCATAAACACAAAGCTAGAGTTATGGAGAGAAGCATTACAACCTAAAGGATTTAAAATGAGCCGAACTAAGAATATATGAAATGCAATTTTAGCAAAGAAAGAAGTGGGAGTGAAGCACTAGTAAAGATTGCTAACCAATAAGTCCTCATAAAAGACAACTTTTGGTACTTAGGATCAATGATTCATGAGAGTGGAGAAATTGAGAAAGAGGTTACCCAGAGAATCCAAGCGGGTTGGAACAAATGGAGACGTGCATCTGGAGTTGTGTGATCGGCTGGTGCCATTCAAACTAAAAGGAAAATTCTATAAGATGGCTAGAAGTCCGCCGTGCTCTATGGATTAGAGTGTTGGGCAGTTAAAGAACATCATGTTTATAGGATGAACATAGTAGAAATGAGAATGCTGAGATGGATGAGTGATAAGACAAGAAAGGATAGAATTAGGAATGAAAACATTAGAGGCAACTTAAGGGTAGCACCAATAGGTAACAAGATGAAGGAGATTTGACTTACATGGTTTGAACATGCCCAATGAAGACAAAAAAGGGCACCGGTTAGAAGGAGTGAGGCAATGCTAGTAGAAAGTTCTAAAAGGGAAAGGGAAAGGCCCAAAAGAATGTGGATAGAAGTGGTGAGAAAAGATTTAAAAACTTTGAGACTAAATGAAGTCATGGTACTTAATAGAGGGGGATGGAAGAACAAGATTCATATGGCCGACCCTTAATTTGTATAAGCTCTTCTTGATGACGACGGCGACGACAAGGGAGGGCATAAATACTAAGCTAGGGTTGTGGAGAGAAGCATTAGAATCTAAATGATTTAAAATCAGTCGAGCTAAAACAAAGTATATGAAATGCAATTTTAGCAAAGAGATGAGTGGGATTGGAGTACTAGTAAAGATTGATAACCAAGAAGTCCCCCTAAAAGACCACTTTCAATACTTAGGATCAATGATTCACAAAACTGGAGAGATTGTGAGAGAGGCTACTCGGAGAATCCAAGTGGGTTGGAACAAATGGAGATGCACCTCTGGAATTCTGTGTGATCGACAGGTGCCACTCAAACTAAAAGGAAAATCTATTGGATGACTATAAGGCCGGCCATGCTCTATGGATTAGAGTGTTGGGCAGTTGAGGAATATCATGTACGTAGGATGAACATAGCCTAATGAGGATGTTGAGATGGATGAGTGGCAAGAGAAGAAAGGATAGAAATAGGAATGAAAACATTAGAGGAAGCTTAGGAGTAGGACCAATAGGTAATAAGGTGAAGGAGTTTAGACTTAGATGGTTTGGACATCTCCATTGGAGACCAAAAACGGCATTGGTTAGGAGTGAGGCAGTGCAAGTCAAAGGTTCTAAAAGGGCAAGGGGGAGGCCCAAAAGAATGTGAATTGAAGTGATGAGAAGAGATTTAAAAACTTTGGGACTAAATGAAGCCATGATACTTAATAGAGGGGAATGGAGGAACAAGATTTACATGGCCAACCCCTAATAAGGATAAGGTCTTGATGGTGATGATGATGATACTTGATTCCTGAAATGGTGCTTCCATCTTATCAAGTATTATTCCTTAGAAAGATTTTTGTGAGCATCAAGTATTATTCCTGGTGTAACGGTAGAGTTGTCATTGTACGACCTTGAGGTCACGGGTTCAAGGCATGGAAACAGCCTCTTGCAAAATGCAAGGTAAGGCTGCATACTATTGACCCTTGTGGTCCCAGACCCCAAACACTAGGACTGCCCTTTATCAAGTATTATTCCTGGAGAAACCAATATAGTTTAAACAACTTCCACAGAGTTGTACTCATTGGGATGATGAGAGGTTTCCTTAGCTCAAACCCTATTTGTCAGAATGAGAGCTACGAAGAATCATGTTTCAGTAAGTTCATGTTCCAATGTGCCTTGGGATTGGTGTGCATTAAGCATGGAAGACTATTTACTCTACTAATTTTTTTAGACATATTTTATTTTAACTTTGTTAGTAGCAGTTGAAGAACTTCTGTTTTGTCTATGTTTTATTCCTGTTTGTCATCATAATCTGTTGAACCAAACTAACTGTGTCCTGCTTATTAACTTGGGAATCATCGTCCTTATCAAAGATCTACTCTTATTAAGTCATGTCACTATAAATATGCAATCTACAGCTTCTAACATCATCATACAATTTTTGCTACATGATTTCAAGTTACACATTATGTAGTATCATAGCAAGATTGGTTAGTTGCATATGCTGCCATTCGCAACAATGAGCAGAGCCTGCACAGTAAGGAATAAAGTTCAATGGATGGATGAGAGCCACTGGAGCTAAACTCGGCTGAGTATTTGATGATTTAGTTCATTTATGCAAGCAAGCCTCAGTTGACTCACATAAGTAATGAACGGTTTTGGTGGATCAGTGGAATAAAACTTAGATATGGACCAAAAAGCGGTTCAGAACAAATGAAGTCAGTATGACCAATTCAAGTATCAATCAGGAAGTTGTTAAACATGCTTGAGAGGATTATTGCTGAGCCCAGGTACACCATAGTATCATTTTGTGTCTCTGACTACCCTAAGCATCATATCTGGGTTGAAAAACTTGCACCTATAACTTGACTACTCCTTTGAGGCCAGAATCAGATCTTCATCACACTGATAGGTGGGGACTTAAAATACTCACCTGTATTTATTTGTATTACTTGTTTTCATAAGTGATTTATTCTACAATGCCTTATTCATTTATGTTCATCTCTTAGTCCCTAAAGGATTCTCCCATTCAGCAACCTCACAGCTTACAAGGTAAAGCTTTGTGTCATCCTCTTTGTCCTTCCATAGTTAAGGTTATAATCTGCTCTTTCACAAACATGTCAGGTGTCAAATTGAAGAATTAAATAACTAGTTGAACTTTTCTCTTACAGTAATAGGTAGTACCTTTGCCCCATTTGTAGCTTCTTTTACCTTCTGTCTACAGTTGGATAACCATGATACCTTTGTGGCTTACTAGCAGAGCATGAAAGACCTATGAGGACTGTGCTAAATATGCACCAAACTAAATCACGTAACTATGCTAAACACATGTCCAGCAGTGATTGCAAAAAAACTAGAATAAGGATGGATTCTTTGTGGTGAACTTACTGAGGAATCTCTTTTGGGAGCCATACACAAGAACTGATAACTGCATCACTAACAAGTGCTTCATCATCTAGGCTATCCACGTGGTCCGAACTCAGTTCCCTACACCAAATAGTTAATAGTTCACCTATGTGTGCAACCATACGCCTTTTCCTAGTTTTCAAATTTCTGATACCTTGCTTGTGCTTGAACCAGGTCATTCATATGCTGTTAGTGCTTCATTCAGTACTTGTCATCCATTAAGAGCAACCCTTCTTGGGGTGGAGATGTAATACAAGTTAGAACTATTCTTATTAATGGGAAATATTTGCTAGTATATGATAGACACTGGTGATTAAACAAATGTGTCTGAACTCATTTAACACCTCCACTCTGTCTTATCAGAAAACATTGACCTCATCTTACACATTTCTCTCTCATGGAATTCATTAGAACATAAGATCCTTCTTGGCCAGACTCCTGGGGACTTCTAAAGATGGTTGTAGGTTAATAGTCTCCTTCATCTAATAATAATTTAATAATAATGACTGCACTGAAGTGATGTTTGACCATTTCTTGGGTCCAATGATAGTGGAAGATAATTTGCTTTACATAATTAGGTGGACTTCAGGATGGGCTCTACTTTCATTCTGGACCACATTTTTTAGGTGACAAGAATCACTTCCATCCTGGATCGGATTTTTTACACATCGCAGATCTATATTGCCTGCTTTGTCATGTAGGTAGCCATGTTTTAGGTTCAAATTCACTTGCTTCTTTTCATGATATGCTCTTAGTTATAAACATTTGGTTTCTTGGTCATGCTTGTGTAACGGTATTAACATCATTAGAGAGGGCCTCCAAAGTTTGATGATATTCTAACTGGGCCTTTAATATCATTTACAAGCTGTAATCCATCTAAATGTATAGTGGTGACATATATTTCCTATAAGACTTTTGTGCTTCTGTGACATAGTTACTCTAAAAGTTATACATTTTCCTTGTATTTGTCAAATTTATGTTGTGGGATGTGATTTTGCAAAATCTGGATTTTGGTTTAAAATGCCTTCTCTAATTTATTTTGGCACATGCATCAATTAATTCTACATTCCTAAGATTTTCCATTCTCTACTGACCATGTATTTCCTTCAAATGGATCACAGATGTTTCGTAACAAATTCTAACAATTTCACGACCTCCTATTTTTAGGAGAGAAGACTGCTTGCCCTTGTTGAAGGTGTTCTTGCTGCAAATATCTTTGATTGGGGATCCCGTGCTTGTGTGGATCTTTACCACAAAGGAACTATTATTGAAATATATCGGATGAGTCGCAAGAAGATGCAACGGCCATGGCTGGTAGGTTGCCTTGGAAGTAAAAATATTTGTGGTAAAATATAATATTTCTTGGAAAGAAGCTATCCAGTTGGGATTTAATTGACTTCCGCTTTTCTGTTAGGAAGAATGTACTGCCTGCCTCTTGGTTGTGAATAGTTCTCTTATTACTATACTTGGAATACCCTTTATTTCAGGTTGATGATTTTGACACTTTTAAGGAAAGAATGCTAGGTTCTGGAGGGAATAAGCCTAACCCACATAGAAGAGCGTTACTTTTTGTGGACAACTCAGGTGCTGATATTGTTCTTGGAGTGCTTCCACTGGCTCGGGAACTACTCCGTCGAGGAACTGAGGTATTCATTTTGCTCAGAATGTGTGATATATCCTATTTCTGAAGCGATTTTTAGATATTTTAAAAGACAAGTCCTTTCAATAAATTTCTTAGGATTATACTGCTGCTCTTTGTTAAGGGTCAGGAGAACTTGGTCTTCTGAAGAAGTTATTAAAGAAAATCCCGTTAATGTTGTATCAAATAAGTTATTTCCAAGAAAACGGTTAAGGCTGATTTCAGTCCCAGACAGGTTGGAAACTGAAGAAAATAACAAGTTTTTCCTGACCTTAATACAAGTTGATTTTTTAGGGAGCTTCTTTTTGAGTTGAAGTTAGTTTTCTGGAAAACTGAGCTGTACGAAAGCTCTTGGTCTGGTTTTCTCTTAAGTGCAATTAATGCAGCTTTCCTTGATCAAAGTAGAGTCGGTTTCAAGTAAAGCAAGGGCAGCCCAGTGCACGAAGCTCTCCACATATGCAGGAAGTCATGGCATTAAGAAAACATCCCCAGAAAAACAACTTATCTGTCCTCATGTTTTCTTAAATGGTTCATAACAAATTTTATTTATCTTAGATCAATAGAGTTTTAATCATTAGCTTTTCTTGGCCTCTATGCAGAGAAGTTAACTTTTGGTGTTGTTCCTCAAGAGCCTGTATTGAGTTGAGATTAAGATAAGCCGTCTCTTTGAACATGCCAACCTTTCTTGAAGTGATCAAGAAAAGTTACCCTTTTAGAGCAGTAGCTTCTCATCATCCTGGGTCAATACAAGCTCTAATAGTGGTATATATCTGGAAATCTTAAACAATTCTTTTGTGTTGAAAGCTACTTCTTTTGGACAAGGATCAAGAAAATCAATTAAATTCAGATACATGAGAAATGAATGTCTTTTGTTATTTTTATGAGCATGAAAGGCATGAAAAGTTGTCTTTTAACTTTTTCTTATTTTGTTATCTTTTGAACAATTTTTTCTGGTCCAGTTCTCGAAGAAGCTATGAAGTCAATGTTACTTTTCTTGACGTGATGTCAAGGTGGTTGCTTATCTGAGAAAGTACCATTGTAATAGTAGTAGTAAAACCACCATTTGCCAACAAAAAAGGTGCAGCTTCCATCTTATGTTTGAGATCCACAGTCAATCTAGATAAACAGTTTGATATGGTCCTTGGCTTTGCAATCTGTAGGGTGAACCACTTAAAAGCCTATAGTGAAACAATGAGTTAAAATCCCAGATCTGAAGCTTCATTGTTTGTTCTTGGGTTCTGCATATGCTTTCCTTGCAAAGGTATCTCTTTGAGATTCAATTCTTGCATTGTGTGGTATATGTGACCGTAGAAGGCCTTAGTGAATAAAAGTATTTCTTATTTGTTTTAGGAATCTCCTCACTGGGAGTGCCTCTTAAGCATAACCGCAAATCAATTGTATGTGTTACACTCATGGTTTTGTTGGAAAATTGTAGGATCTGCTCTTCAATAAATTACTAGAAATTGACTTTTCAAACAGCGTGGTATGTGAGAAACTATCCTGCACCAATGATTGTGTTTCCTGAGTATCTCCTGAATGAATTACGCACCTAATCTTTAGTGAGTGGTAGTTTCAACTGTTAAAGGAAATATATGGTGCATGATTAGCTTCTTTTGTGCAGGTTGTTCTGGTCGCTAATTCCTTGCCTGCGCTAAATGATGTGACTGCCATGGAACTTCCTGAGATCGTGGCTGAGGCTGCAAAGGTCTTGACTCAACTGTACAATTCACTTTATCAGTTTGCTCCATGTTTAGTTGTATCACTGCTCGTGAACTAGGATCTCTACTGAGAATGTTTTCTTAAAACTATTTCTGTAGTTCAGCTTTTTGCCTAATCCATTGTGTCCTTGATCAGTTTCTTTACTTCTAACCTTCACAGCATTGTGATATCCTGCGTAAAGCTGCCGAAGCAGGAGGGTTACTTGTGGATGCCATGATAAATATTAAGGATGGTTGCAAAGAAAACTCAGCATCGGTTCCATTAATGGTCGTTGAGAATGGATGCGGAAGTCCCTGCATAGACTTCCGACAGGTCAGCTCAGAGCTTGCTGCAGCTGCAAAAGATGCAGACCTGGTATCCATCAATGATTCTGATTCTCCTCTCATCTCCTATTCAATTTACAATGTTCTTCCCAAAATTGCAGCTGGAGAGTTGGATGTCTTCATTCTTGACCTCTAACAGGACCCTATGTTCTTATATTAAGCTCTAGATGTGATGAATGCTTCAGTTAGCAGATTTGATCGTAGTGGAACTAATGTGGTCTTGCATTATTTGCATATGCTGCAGGTCATTTTGGAGGGGATGGGCCGAGCTCTTCATACCAACTTCAATGCTCGTTTTAAATGTGATGCTCTGAAGGTAAGATCTTATTGATTGGGGTTGTGATTTGAAGTATTATTTCAAGTCTTCTGCTTAATAACTAGAATGAACTATTTCTCAGCTTGCAATGGTGAAGAATCAAAGGCTGGCTGAAAAGCTGGTTAAGGGGAATATATACGATTGCGTCTGTCGATATGAACCAGCTCCTCGAGTTTCTTCCTTCTAGATGATGATTATCAAGTGGAATTATGTCCACATGGCAGGAGCAGAGTTTCAGCACCAAGTAGTCTGATATCTCTTCTCCTTTTGTTAGAGTGTAACCGTTGCATTTTTCATTTTTCTTTTTGGGATGGTGAGTGACCGTTATTTATTACAACGCTATAGAGCTTGTAAGTAACAGTAGCAAAGATAGTGCAAGGATTGCGTAAATTAGTAGGGAACCGTAAGTCTATTTTTCCACCATATTTTTTGTTTGTAAAAGAATAGTTCGGTAGATGGGAACAGTGAATTAAAATATAGTTTGTTGTGTTCTATTTTTCTTTTAAAGAATACGCTAAATGTTGGAAGGCCTACATGAAATGGATACAGCAGAAGTTTTAAAGATGAAATTTTGCACAAGGGTTCAAAGGGAACTGTATACGGCCACGACTGGCATGTTGTATGCAGTAAGCAAATAGTCTACCAAGTTACCGAGCAAATGAATTTGGGACTCTGTCTCGGAACCAATTAGTCGAGATGGCTAGTTTTTTCAGCATAACCTGCTCACTTCTCCATTGCATATGGGGACGAATGCAAACAGGGTGTAAATCTTAAAAGCATATGGGGACCCATTGCAGAGGTCTATGCTGTTCGCATTCTGATATAGACTATGACCCAAAAAAGTAGGTTCTTTGGATCATTCTAATCCACCCCTTTTTGCTCTCTAAGTTTGTAAATGAATAGTTCACTGCAGAAAATATTCACCATCTATTTTACCCTTAAAAATGACCATTTTCTGCATTGAACCATTCATTTTGCAAACTTAAAAAAGGCCAAAAAACTGCAAGGGTAAGGTCATCGACTGCATGAAATGCTGGCACATAACCCATTCGTCGTAGTATCAAGAAGATTAACTGCTTTGTCTAAGATAGTTCAAATAAGATAAGCGGCCTGAATCATTAGAAAAAATGGGGCCTAAATGTGATTTTACGGTGGGACTCAGCCAATATCAAAATCAAAAGTTGGTAGGATTGTCCGTTTCTCTTAACAACTCAGTAGTGAGTCAAAATTTTATATTTTCTATACTGAAAAAGGGTGAAGTGTTGGGGGATCTATAAAGGGAGAGCTTCTATGTAACTCATACTTTGAAGGAGGAAATTCAGTAATTCCCTTTGGTTTTTAGTCTTGTTGAGGTATATCAACGCGCCCCCTCCTTCGCTTAGCCGTTAAGAAGAGCCTCCTTATCTTCAAATAAAAGGGGAAGGAGGAGATGGCTTTGAAAACCAACCAAAGGTAGCCTGGTGCAAGGAGCTCCCACGTATGCAGTCTGGGGAAGGGGTGGACCACAAAGCATTTATAATACCACCGAAATGAAGAGCTTGGAATTAGAACTAAGAGTTACCCATCGCCTACTCAAGTTTATGACAGGGCTAAAATTCCGCCAGGGGGGTAGCAAAGAGAATATCAAGAAGAATTAAGTATAGAGGTTATAGGTAAGATTAGTTGACCTAAATAACAGTTGATGCAATTTTCACATATTTATGCAGTAGTGACACAAAACTACATAACAATGGGCTCCCACCAATCAATCACTTAACAACGGACTACCACTGCTTTACCAGATAAGACTTTCTAAAAGAGCAGGGAAACAGTTTGATCGCAGGCTTCTGCAGCCAATCCTCAGGTGCTCCATACTAGCAGAATCCTAGTCATAATAGGGGTCTATATTGGTGACCTTCTCTGCATCTTCTGTTGTTTCTTGTTTCTTCTCCTTAGGTGCCATCTCTCTTTAATGTCATCAACACTGTCTACCAGGTATCCGTTGAGTGCACCATCATTTTTGTTGCTCCTTTGACTAGAATTAGTGCTTTCGACAGCACCCCTTATTCTGTCAGCCTCTGCTTGCAGATCGTTTATCAGCATTTCAGCAGTCTTTGCAGTAATTCCCCTTAGATACCATGAAATAGGAGGTGGTGGAACCAGAGCTGGCTGGACCAATTGCTCTAAGCTTACCAGTGACGCAACTCTCCCTTTGCCTCCAGTACATGAATCATAATCAGCCCATGTTTTGGGCTTAAATGGAGAACATGATTGCTCATCAACAAACCAAGGTTCTACTATCCAGATGCCTCAAATCTTTTCATAAATCCTGATTTCCCTTGCTTGAACCTCACCTACAGTAAGAACATTAGACTATTAACATTAATTTGGCCATTGGATGCCAAATGGTCATCTTATGTCTATGCTGCATACCACTATAAATGTGTATACATAAGTCTGTACAACATTGAGATCTCCAAAAGTCATTTATGTACTATTTTAGGTAGAGATATAGTACCACCTAAATTCAGCAATAATAGCGATGATTATATCATTAATAATAATAATAATAATAATAATAATAATAATAATAATAATAATGAACCCAGAGACAGAAAACCACTAAAATCACTCAGTTGATCTTACCGAGTGATCTTGTCTATTGTGGTCCACTAAAACATATACTGAAATTATCCCTGACCACCAAAGAAACCTCCATATAGCTGCTTGCTCAACTTCAACTACCTGCCTTAAGCCCTCATCAACCAAGACCTACCTTGAAATCACTTCCTGATAAAACAGCTCAGATGTTGTTAATGCACAAAATTGAATTTTGGCATGGGGAAGGAGCATCAACCTGGAATCCTGTACTTGAAGAAGAAAAAAAAAGAAAGAAAGATGGCTCTATGTGTCATGCCTAGATCCCTGAATATGAGGATGTCTGGGAGTATTTAGTGCTGATACACATGTCCATACCAAGTTACTGATCTCCATAATTATGTCCTCAAAGAATGAGATATACTTGATAACAAGGAGATGAACAACATTAATAGAATGATACTGATGAAAAGATCTGCTAACCTTGATGTTCTTGAAGACTCTTCTATTGTCAGGGTCTATAACAATGTTATATACAGCATCTGGGGGCAACCCGACCTTGACTTTGACATTGAGATTGCAAAGAGAACCCTTTGATACAGTTACCTGCCATGTCGTTTTAGGTCAGTACATTTTCAGAGATATATACAGTAAAAAGTCTGATAAATAAATGACTGAAAAATTGATAATAGCATTACAATAATACAATGTCTCCAGTCCCAACTTGGGGTAATGTATAAATTAATAATACCAGCAAATTTATAAGATAATACATTTTCAGCGGCCCACTGAGTATATAAATTAATATTCTATGGAGAAAAGCAAAAATAAATATGCCTTGTTACTAACTGCAGGCTACGTAAAAATTTCTAACAGCAAGAGAGAGAGAGAATAAGTACCAAGAGAAAAAAAAAGATTAAGATTTTTTGATAAAATAATACAAACAATAAAGGTAGCATATATATTAATCTATGAGATTTTCCAATAAATAGAATCCAACCAAGTCAATAGAAAATCTTTGGCCCAAGGCTATTAATTTAACATACTTTTACCGTATATGCTTTCATATTTGTATCTTTCATTTTTTTCAAACACCCAATATACACTACTTGTACTTTGGAAATAAAAATCCTGTGAATAAGATAATCGAGGAAAAAACACAAGTTCAATAGTCTTTATGTTCATTTTCATCTAGTAAGTTTAGTACCTTCATGTCTGGAGAATGATCTACCCAACTAGGATTCTCCTTCCAAGCGTGCAGCTGCTTCTCCAAGTTGATGTCCAAAGAACTATATGATACTTTCTTCTTGGGCAGCAGAGAGCTTGCAGTGTTTGTCACGTCTTCCACCGACTTCTTGAAATGTGGCTGCAAAGAAAATATTAGAAATAATATTAAATACCAGGTAATTAATTGACTTAAGTGGCTGAGAAGCCTGACCTTTAGACAGTTCTGAAGTCTTTGAGGGATCTGCACCAAAAATTCCAATGCTGGATTTTGAGTCACTGGAAGAGCATTTGTCTTGTCGCCACAAATATCTGAACTCGTCCTTGCTTTCATGTTGTTAATTAATGCCTGAATTTGGCATTAACAAAACCAAATGACTAATTGCAGAATGAAAACAATAAATTTCAAAGCTACAATTTCTTAGATATTGCTGAGAGCTGGACAAACAAAGATAAGTGGTAGTCTTGGATGTCAGTTATTTGGAAAAAGAATTTGCTGGGTTCTGAACTCCATGCAATTCCTTCTTTTAAGACTAGAATCCTGGAGCTGCTGGGTTCTGAACTCCATGCAATTCCTTCTTTTAAGACTAGAATCCTAGAGCTGCTGGGTTCTGAACTCCATGCAATTCCTTCTTTTAAGACTACAATCCTAGAGCTGCTGGGTTCTGAACTCCAGATCTGTTGCTTACTCAGAAATTTGAGCAAAGCACAGGCAGACCTGGCTGGAAGTCATTACATTTTCACATAATAAATAAATACTTTAGGGGAACTCTTTACTATGATCTACTGACTTCCTATATCATAAAAAATCTTTCCAGGCCTGATCCATGTTGTATCCTACAAACTTGGGTTTAAGAGTTCTCTATACCCAGTCATGGCACACTTGAGAGATCAGTTATACAGATAATTTCCAGTCAAAAAATCAAAATGGAAAAACAATTTGCAACATAAAGTGGTGCTGCAAGAAATCAATAATGTGGTCATGTTTACAGGTATAGCTACCTCTTGCTTCTGCAACAGTTACATATTGGTGAGACAGTTGTCTATCTTTTTCATGTTTCCATGATAAAAGAACCTACCTCTCGATCACATAATGCAATTTTATGGTCAGTCGTTCATATGGAGTGGACAAGTGCTTGCAATGTCTGGCAGCTGCTATCCATGTCCAAGTTACATAAATTGTGAATCTGAAATAGGTGATGCTAAAAGGAATGTCTTATTTCCCTGTATCAAAAAGGTTTATTATTTCTTACAGTCATGGCTCAAGTTTCATAATCTTTTTGAATCCCCCACTATGCACTTCGACTTTGGTGGCAGATGTATAGATGAACATGCTAACCTTGAGAATGAAGCCAATTTCTCAGTTCATTTATGATCTCTAGGGATGTTCATGCTACCATTGCAGAGATGAGTGGATACATTGAGAAAACTTAAGTACTTTGCTTAGTCTTGTGGTTTTTATCTACAAAGTCTCCCCTTGTGATCCTCTGAACCAGCAAAGAGTCATTGACATTGTTTCTCCGAAGGACCTTACTTTAATATCTGATATACTAGATCCAAAAGAACTGATTTCTGGAAAGCCTTTCCAATATATATATAACATTTTGTCTTCATTACAGAATCTTTAAAGTTTAAATTAAGTTTTGAAATTTACTTGGAGCTATTTGATTACACAAATAGAAACCAAATGTGTTACATACAAGATCAATGGAGATGTTCAACTAATATTAACTGCATCTGATGTGTTTATAATCATCAAGAGTAGGTAAATCAACCATAGAACTAAATCAAATATTAATGAAGTCATTTGGACTGAGTGCTTTTCTATTTCCGCAGGATCCTGATTTGAGGTATATGCAGACAGCAATACTATCAGTTATCTGCAATACCATTATACCAGAGCTTATAAACATAAACAGAAGAAAATTCACAAACAGACAACCGCATGATCCGGTACAAAGTGTACACAAATGTTAAAAGATATAACACTGGCACTTAAAAATTATCCTGAATTGCCTTAAAAAACAAAAGAGGAAATGCAGGGATGAAACTATCTTAATCACGATACTCCTGCTTGCACGAATTGCCTCAAAATCTCCCAACAGGAATAATATCTTTACTTGTGATGCGATTTCAAAAGAACAGTGTGAGGCAAAGTAATGACCCTGATATAGAATAAACCATGTTCTTAAGTAAATTTATATGAAGAATAACATGAGACATGCCCTCTAAAGCAGAAGGCGTGACATCTAGAATATTTTTTTGATCATGGAGCATGTGAGATGCAAATAATGCAAGAGGGGTGCTCG
This sequence comes from Warburgia ugandensis, assembly GCA_035236585.1. Taxonomy (NCBI): domain Eukaryota; kingdom Viridiplantae; phylum Streptophyta; class Magnoliopsida; order Canellales; family Canellaceae; genus Warburgia; species Warburgia ugandensis. The sequence continues at coordinate 8,511,720 of CP141136.1, forward strand.
CTCCCTTGACCATGTATTCGAATTCTAATAATGTAGATAGAATCTATAATCGTTATCTTGACAATGCTGACTTGTGCAAGGTTAACTGATGTCAATAACTACATAAAATCACATTCAACTATAACCAGGACTAGAACAGAAACGGTGTACCTGCGAAATCATGATTAGGGAATTTCATCATGAAACTTGCTATTCAAAGTTTAAGGATAGAGCACAACATCATTTTGCAAACTCTTATGTATGCTGATCAATTTATGCTCTTTGTGAGTTAGACTTGTGATATTTGCTTCCAGAAACAAACAATTACTAAATAATGAGAAAGCACAGATAATCACCAAAACTTTTACACTGATAATCAAGACATCAACCACAAATCAAATTCCTATGTGGGCAAAACATTCACAGACATGACCACACTGCATTTGACCAATCAGCTAATCCCATTGACTAAACATTTGATGTCCAAGTAGCATCCATCCGTTTTACCAATTTGAACCCAAAAGTATAAAATGCCCAACCGCTTTACCTAAGCTGCAAATCATCATTTCCTTCTATTGGAAAGCCAATTTGCTGTAAATTACGCCAGAATTCACCAAATCATAACCACAAAAACTGGGACGCAACTAACAGAGACACAACTTCCTCGTGCAAAAGATAGAAAATTCAAGTTGATAAAGAAAAAGCCGAAATCAGATTCAAGGATATGTGTAAGAATGTGAATTCAAACCTTCATTTTAGTCGAGCCAAACCCAACATTGAAAAATTTCCAAGAGACCCACTTCACCTTTCCAGCTCTCTCTCTGTGCCACAGGCAGGATTGAGGTTTCCTGAGACGAGAATGGAGTTGCTTTTCCTGTTATGTAATGAAAAACGTCAATGTAGGTGCCTAAGAAGGTGCACTTTGGGTCCAGCACCTATCAGTATCTTGACGGTGGCGTACTCGATCTACTACTGACACATGTGCCTGCTCAATGGGCTCCTGAAAAACATGCCAAATCTTACTTCCGTAACCTCATCCTCTAGTTTATGTCAGTGGAATGCTACCTCAAGGCCGGATGCGTGGAAAGTTGCCATTTTCCGTCTCACCTTTGCAAGATTTGCTTCATCCGATTCGTTCATCTGATTTGATTTTTCAAAGTTGGCTGTTAAAAATTTAGCGGATCGAATCAGCCTGGTCTAGAATCCAAAAGGATGTGCTTTTGATTACAGGAAATGATCGGTCAAGAACTTCGTAAAGACAACAGTCCACGATCCACATTCAACTGAACAAAAACACAAATATCTGGATGAAGACATACAAGGTTGGGGCAGATCAGATGAATGGGCAGAATCATCCAAATGTGGAGGCAAGTTACCATGCCGTATACATTCTTTTTCTGTTTTGCAAGGGAGAGATTCAGTCATGGGATTTATCCAGCATAATCCAAAAAACCGGATCATATTAGGCTTGCCAATCGGCCCTTAATGAAGATGAAAATCACGTTCAGCTCTTTGGCTTTTCACAATTTAAATCTTTGCTTTTGAGCCTGTTTGGAATAGGAATAACAATCCCTGGATCAGTCAACCTTGGATGGTTATATTCTCACTTGATCAGTCGCGGACATTTCTATACAGGCCTTTCACTCCTTGTCAAACAGGCGTTTAACGACTGGCATCCCACATCCTTGTTATTGGGCAGCCTCTGGTGCACAAAGCTCCCACTTACGTGGGGTTTAGGAAAATGATTGACCACAAGGGTCAATAGTACGCAGTCTTACTTGCATTTTACAATAGGCTGTTTCCACACCTTGAACCTGTGACCTCAAGGTCATACGACGACAACTCTACTGTTACACCAAGGCTCCCCTTCTTCCCATGTCCTTATTCTGAAACAATAATCTGATGCAAAGAATGACCCTTCCCTAGTAGACCCAACCAAACGCGATGGTCCAACAAAGTGGACGCTTAATTAGGTGGCTATGGCCATACTAATCTCGTAAATCATGTAGGAAACAACCATGAAATGGAAGTACTCCCACAGTGGAGCATTATCAAATGGGCCAAGCAATGAGCATTGGCCTGTTTGGTACTCAAAAGAGTCATGCCAAAAAGAGGGTCGGCCAAGAGAAACAAGGAAAAGCGAATGAATAATCAATCATTATGCCAATATACTAGAACATTAAGGTGACAAAGTCAGATCACCCTGAGAGACCACAGTGATCTGAGAGAGAGGAGGTTGCTATGTTTACAAGCTTCCATACTATGCATGAGATGGCACTTACCACCGTCGGCGCCGCCTCCCATACCAATAACCAAATGCAGCAATTGACACGGCCATAATAACCCCAGCAGTAGCATGCCATGTATAAATTGGCTTTTCCAAAACAAAGCTGGAACTAGGAGCGACAACAGGGGATGGTTGCTGGCTCACCCGTACTGCATAGCTCAGTCCTTCCCTTTCCAATTCAGCCATGTCTTGGACCGCTGGCCTCAGCCTTGCAACCTTAGATATGGCTTCATACTCCTCTTTATTACCACCCTCTAGAAAGGCTCCCACAATCTGACCTTCATTAACCCAGTAAGCTCCAAAAGTCCCCCCTGAAAAGTCTCCATAATGGACAACTTTCCCTACATTGTCCCCATAGAACTGCCAAGACAAATCAAAGACTCTAGAGTAAAAGAATGGAAGATAATCAAAATCACCCGTCTCATCTGGTGCCATTATTGCAGCCACAGCATGTCTTGCTGACTTCCTTGCCGAATCAACATGCTCTAGTCTTCGGATCTCACCAAAGAGCTTAACTGGGAAAGCAGCAACATCACCTACGGCGTACACTGAGCTGTTGCTTGTTTGCATCCGGCCATTTACTTTGATTCCGCCCTTTTCCTTAGCAAGCTGACCTTCGAATAGATCTGTGTTTGGACTGATGCCAATCCCCACCACAACCATATCTGCAGGTAGGCGTGTCCCATCCCTAAGGATAACAGCCGTCACCTACAAAAAGAAGGCACAATCATTCAGATGTGATGCTTGTGTCTGAAAGAAGCCATACAGAGCGGAGGCATGGAAACCAACAATCCTTGAATAATCACCTCGTATGTGCTACATATACATAGAAAAGGGTATTGCTACAGAGACAAGACCAAATGCTAAACATAACAGCCAAGAATTTAATCCATAAAGTCACTGAAAAGATTGAATTGAAAGATCTACAAACGTACGACTATCAGACTTTATAGGATAAGAATAGATACCTGAACAAGAACAGAACACACTTATTTAATAGTGTAGAATGAGGGAATGACATAAAAGGTGCTCTACCTACACATTTACTCCAATCCATATGCATAGATGCAGGTCTCTTCTTGTCTTTGGGCTCGGTTAGTTCCATAGCCTACTGTAAGACATGGATTCTAACATAGAAACATTCTGAAAAAATGCACAGATATCTGTTACATTCATACAAGTATGCTTATAATATTTAGTAAAAGGAATATTCTTATCCTTTCCAAATTTGTTTGTTCTGTGCCTCAGTGTCAATAGTAGCCATCATTGAGAATTTTGCAGGCCTCTCTGACTTTTGCATATTCTTGCCACACAAATTGCTGCATATTTCAATTCCTTTGACATAACAACAACGGATGTCTGCATGCTTTCCCCAAATTTTCTTACCACAACTGTATCAATATTTTTATAAGACTATCAAAATAAATTTACTGTTCAGATTGATGGGTATTAATATTTTAATGTTTGCTTATGTTAGTGGAATATTACCAGAAAACTGCAGCATTACAGAGGTTAGTTCTGTGGAATCAGTAGTTATTGCCTTTATAAAGTTCACTTACTGTTAGTTGTACAGATATTCTCCCAGCTTCACTGGTATTGGTTGGCCAAGTGAAGGGATAATATTTTTAATGTTTTCTTGGTTTGGCACAATATCACCTCAAGAACATAGAAAAAAGTTGTATCAGCTTAGCCTCTAGCAAGAAACCTGAACCTAACTTTTTATTTTTTCTTGTGTGTTCGACCATCAAACATAGACTAGCTTTTATGCTAGTTTTCTATAGTTCTATTGTTCCAGAAACATTGTTCCATATCTTAAAATAAGATTGCAAAGAACAATAATACAGTGACAATGTCATATAATTGTAGGGATGCATCAGTCAGTTGTGTTCCTAGTAATATTCTCTTTATTCATCATCTGTCTACTATTTAGGCACTTAAGTCTTTTCTATCTTCCTCCTTGATGTATTCGCCATTTAATTCCATGAGTTAACAAGAGGCAGATATCGAACTCCATAGTATTACTTGACATGGACAATCAGCATTGAACTAGATCTTCTCCACGCAATATCTCAGTAACTACACCACCTCAGCCCAAAAAAGCATCAGAATTAAGACAAGAAACAACACCATTCACTAAACATGAGTCATGACCTATAATAGCATACAGAATTACCTTCCCCTCTGAGTTGTTCTCAAATGATGACAAGAGGCTTCCCTTAACAAACTTCACTCCCTTTGCCTGGTAGTAATTTTCATAGAAATTTGCGATCTTGGGCGTAAACAAACGGGCCACTGGAGAAACCAAGTGTATTCATGTTCATAACAAGAAACTAGCATTTCTACAGCTGTTACATATCAACTAGACGGAGTATTTTTCCAGTACAAAGCCTTTTTGATGAGAAATACCAGAATGGCCTCACAAATAAACAAACAAAGAAGCAATGGAGGAAAAACTCTTACTGCAGTGTGCCTCTGGGAAGACCATGGTGACATTTAGTTTATTTATCACCAAAGAAGCAGCACACTCCATGCCTATGTAACCACCACCAATGACAACAGCATTTCCACCAGCACAAGATTGCATCACGTTGACAAGCCTAGTCGCATCAACCAAATTTCGTAAATAACATACATTTTCAGCATCTGATCCAGTCACTCCAAACTCTTCAAGCTTCAAAGCCTACCAACAACATAAGTAACAATTTCATTTAGGCTCCAACAGGGATATTATCCACTTGCACAAATTACTGCCTTTCTTATCTAACAGATGCCTTTTAGCATTCAACATCGATCAAATTCTCCAAGGCAATGGATGTGTATGAGGTAGATATACAAATCAAATTACTAACGAGTTAGATTCAATACCCTGGCACCTGTTGCTATGAGAAGAAACTTGTAACTGATAGTTTCTCCAGTTGCTGTTAGCAATGTCTTCCGCCTCACATCCACAGACTTCACTCGAGTTCCAAGAACCAGTTCAATTCCTAGAAAGGAAGAATCATATTCTGACAGTTAGCAGCTATAATGAGGGAAATAATTATCAGTTACAACAAGCACTCGACAAAATTGCTAGCATGAAATTATATTAGTCAGTCAGAAGTAGTCAAACACATTAGGTGGTCAAATGATTTGAAAAAGAAAGGCAGCAAAGACAACAAACACTTTTCGGCAATAAATACAGTATGGAACTTTTTGGCAATAAATACAGTATGGATTCTATCTAATGAACATAAAATCAATACAATGGAGAACAACATATGTGATAGTAAATATAAAGCTGACAAACTAGTTGAGAAACAAACAAAAGATAAGCATGCCTTGTTGTAACTAGTGAGAAAAGATTACTTACAATCCATAAAAAGAATGCAAGTATAAGCTGAAAGATTATCCAATCACCACATGTTGGGACTACTAACTTAACAACTAATTACATAGCTGCTCCAAATTAAGAAAATAAGCATGCTTCTAAAACAAATTGAATCAGTTTCAGGTAAAACCTTAAAAGTTATGCAGAGTATCTTTATGTGGAAAGCTAATGTCAACCATAATATATGCTGCATATATACCATCAGGTAAGGCTGTGTACTTCAGGCCCATGTGGTCTGCCCCCTCCTCGGACACCGCATAGGCGGGAGCTTCGTGCACCGGGGCTGCCCTTTTTATGTATACCATCAGGTACAACATATACAGATCAAATTGTCAAAAAAGGCAAATATAGGAAAATAAAACAGATAGGAGGTCATGGCAACTAAAACTTGATGGAGAATCTGTAATGATACATGGTTATTGTGAAATGTGCAATCTTTGAATTCTGGAGGAGGGCCCTAGGTTGCCAAGTATGATCCCATCCCTTTCTTTCTCTTTTCCTCTACACCTAGCTGAGTCAGGACCTAAATGATAAACCTATCTATTTGTTTAGTCCTTTCAAAAGAAAAGGCAAAGCAATTTTTCCACTCTGAAGCTCATTCTGGTGGTTTCATGTCTTTATTTAATCCCTCACATTACTCACAATTACCATAATCTAATATCTGTAAATCAGAAGAACAAACTATCATTATGTCTAACTACCTCCTAGCATATTTTGGCTACCAATCAGTGGGGATAGCTTTTAGCGTGTGGTGCCATTCCTTGTGGCTGACTGGTCAAGCACATCTCTTTTAGCTGCTGGAACACACGTATGCTTCATTAGATGTACAAATAGAGCCATCTTCCAATCCAAATCATGAATTAGGAAAGTATTTGTTTAAATGAACTTAATATTTCTAGGAAAGTTAAGCTCAGAAGCTTGCTGCACATTTACGACAGGGTCATGCATTCTCTTCCCAGTCTGTTTCTTTTACAAGACTATATAGGATGCTACAATTTATAGTAGGGTATTGTCTTGCATGATGAGGCTCTTGTTGAGGTTGCCAAAAGCCTCAGTTGATTCCTGAAACAACTTAGAGCTCTCTTGTCATTAGTTGAGATGATAATTAAGTAGTCCACAAGGGAATGTGTTGACTTGACACCATAAGCTCCTTGATCTTTGCAATATGCCAAGAGTGTACTGTAAGATCTATGAGTTCAAGCTATAGAATGTGAAACTTCAATAGGTAAAACATACTCTGGAAGTCTGAATCTTTTACAATGGAGCCTAAGTGGATAATATTTTTACTCTATCATACATGGGGTTCTTCTCTTTTAAAATGAAATTACCAACTTAAACAACAGAAGTAGGCAGAAGAAAAATAGTAGAAAGGAAGTGAATTTAGATAGTTACTTTCCTCAATAACAAAGTAACGGAAACATTGACAAGTTTAACTTCTATCTTAAACCCACAATTTTTATGCGAACTAGATGGAGGAAAAGAAACATGAAAGGACGAACAAGACTCACTTTATATGGGTTGAGAATTTTCCTTCCATAGTTTGTCTCCTTCCTCATTCTCAAAATATTTATGTCCTTGGTTTACAATAGCCTTTCTTCATCTCTTCCATCCTTGCAGGACAAGTGGATAACTACTGCTTTGTTATCTAGTGTGACCTTGTAACAATTGATGGTCAAGTGTTCCTTTTCCTGTACCTCAACTATAACTATTTAAGGATGCCAATCTTTCTGGGAAGCAGATTTGAATAGATTTTCACACAATCAGAAGGTATTATATTCTGTGGTAGTCATCTAATAATTAAGAGCTAGTTTCATGATTTTCTGAAACAGGTTGTGAATATTAATGAAGGGCTGAAGTAGCATAATAACAAACACATACCGTGTTCCCTGTACCATTTTGGCATCAACCTCTCGTCATTGGCACCTACACAAGTATTAAATGATGGAAGCCTTGCAGGAGCTGCAATCACCGCATTAGCATATGTGTAAATTAGAAGGAAAAGGACATTGAAGAGAGGAAATAGCAACTATTGTGTTCTTGTAAATCCTGAAAACATAATCCAGCTTGTTAGAAAGATAAATAGAAGCCTATATCTTAAGTCTTGTAGCCAATACCCTCAACATGCACAAAGGGAATGATTTTGAATACTTTGCAGTATTAATTGACAACATCAGCAAACTCCTAGTGAGGTCTGAATTTCAAGAGTGCTAATATTTTAATTGGATCATGTGTGGAAAGAAAGGAGAAGAAACCAGCTGAATGTATACAGTAGCAAACAGAAGATTGACCTCACTAAATGGTATGAGGTCTCCAAGAGCATTTCAATTTGAAAAGAAAAGAATTCAAAAGGTAGGTAATCAGCTAATAAGCAATAAATGCAGTCTAATTTTTCTAATGCATACTGGGTTTGACAGCAAAACTGGATAGGCAGAGAGCTTTGTGGCTGCGAAAGAAGGAAACTTGATCGCCAAGTGAAGGAAAAACTTGATCACCTAGTAAGTTGAGTTGTAAAATGCTTATTCTATAAAGTCAAAAAGTTCTTAAAACTGACTCTTGGCTGCCAAATCTTGTCATTTCCTGTTGAAGGTAAAGAAATAGTATCTCAAATAAAAGCCTATGCTTCAGAAAGGTAGTCTGCAACACTAACATTGTATTCCCAACTCTATTCATAACATTTCGAAGCACAAACCAACAAATTGATATTTGACATAAATTTGTTCCTATGTTTTAATCATACTTTGAAAATGTGACGCATGAAAGATTTTAGTTGTAGGAAATAAAATCTATCATCTACAGCTCAACATCATGCCTTTCTGTGTGGTTGGTATTAGTTCCAAGATAAGCAATTACCCTCGGGAAGTAAAAATCCTTTGCTTAATGCAGGTCTTTCATAAGGCACAACCTACATAAAACAAAACAATAGTTACTGCCTGAATAGGTTGCGATCCCATATACTTGAACATTCTTACAAATTCCACAAATATGGTAATGGGTAAGCAAATCTATGCAAGCTACCAGAAAGGAATTTACATTGGCCTTAGAAGCAGACTAAAAGACAATGCAAGAAGCACACTGTTGACAGAGTGAAAGATTTCTAAATTGGAGTCTGCAAGTCTACTGTGTGTTTGATCATCATAAACTACTATGGCAACTGAAGTCAGTTTAAACAGATAACTCTTAAGACATGTCTACAGTTAATGAAGATTCAGAAAATATTGTAAATGTTCCAAAAAAGCAGATGGGATACATGTCGGAAATCAAGTTCAATTAATCTGCATTGACAAGATAGAAAAGATTTCAAAACAAAGGTGTGGTCTACATTGGAGGCCCTCACCTCAACCTCCAGCTCTAGTGGTGGTCAGAACATTCTCAGCTGTTATACAAAACTCATGTGGTGATTTCTCCATTACTTTTGGGCCGTTTGGCAGAAGGATAGATAGCAGCGGATGAGCTTTTCATGTTTTGGCTTATCTATGGATAACCTTTTTCATGTTTTGACAAGATCAAGGATAGATAGCCGTCATGAATACTGCTAAGACTTGACTATACATGTATGTAGGACTACCTTACTACATTCTACTTCTGGGTCTTGTAACAATTTGATTGCATTTTGGTAGTAGTGAAGCAACTTACAAGAACCTGTCCAGTTTTGTACTCCTAAAGTAATGCCTCATCTATGCTAGCAGTGCTATCATGGTAGCCATAGTCTAATGCTCAGCCTGTTTGCTAGATCTAGAAACTCTGCTCTGTTTCCCGTTGCTCATGGGACCAAGCAGCAGTTCAATAACACATAGTAGCCACATGCCAATTATCGGTTGCCAGGCTCTCCTGTCTGTATCCACATAATAACCCAATGATATTTCTTCCATAAGCCTTCAATGGTAAGTTAAATCTAACATTATATCTTAAAAATCTCATACTCCATTTTACAGCTTATATAAGGTGAACAAGATACAAAAAGAACCACCAAGTAGCAAGACAAAGAACTACTAGACGGGTTACTTGTATCAATTCCGAGCAGTAGAACATGCACATCATCTTGTTAAGCAAGAAGGCTAGATAAATAAAAAGGAAACAGGTCATTCAGTACTTCCTAGCATTTATCATTGAAAACTGCAGTTTATTGATTCACTGCAAGGCCTCAATCAGCAAACTAAACACCATAAACACGTTTGAAATCTTGACTTTCCTTTGCGGAGAAAAGCAGAAAAGGAGAAAAAGGGCAGAAGCAATAGCAATCACCATTACCCAGTTAAAGAAAATCCAGATCAGTCTTCCAGCATCAACCAAAGCTCTAGAATTTGGTGAATAAATGCTCTGACAAACTTGTTTGATCACATTGCAAGCAAACTTAGGCTCATCTTTTGGGATTACCATAATAATAGGATTAAAAAGCAGTCTTACTATAAACTGCAAATAAGACATAACCCACAAGATAGGAGGAAGCAACCCACAAAATCAGAACAGAATGGAAATATGAGAGACAGAGCAAGAAGAAGAAGAAAGCAATCTCCATCACTTATGTTAGCCATAGAAGCATAGAACAGAGACTAAGCTCATTTCACTCATTGGAACTGCACTAACAAGTAATCTGATAAATTCAACACGACCAAGATAACAAAACCAGATAAAACCTTACACCCTCTAATAACCCCATTCAGATTATGTTTATGTGTTTAAAAATAAGAGGAAAAATTCCATTCACAAATTTAAAGCAATAAACCATGATTGGAATCATGACCATGAATCAAAACAAAAACTAAACACACGTTACAATCTCCAGCAAGCCAAATTAACAAAAGTTAATGGGCTATGTGGACTGTCAGAAAACAAACAGAAATCTTACATGGAGATAAAATCAAACACACCCAACAACAATACGAATCAAATTAGCAATTGAATTGATGAAACAAAGAAAGAATAGAGTAAGGAGATGAAAAGATATGTTACAGGTTCTTCAGAGATTATACAGAGGTCTCCATGGGAAATTCCTCTTCTGGAGAATTCAAGAGCCGCATAACCAGCTGCAACTCCTCCCCCAAGAATCACATAAACAAACGCTCTTCCCATCTCCTCTGTTTCTCTCCAATCCCAACGGGAGGCAGCAGCAGCTTCGGTCCTTGTTTGTTTTAATTCGAAGTTGTTGTGGGGTACAACTACAAACACAGAGAAGATATGATTTTCTGGTAGTTTGACCATAATGACCTCAACTGAAGTCTATGCACTTTTGCACCAATTTGGCTTTTGGACTATTGAATAATCGAGATGTGTGCCATGGACTTGGATGCATCTGACACCAATCTGAGCCGTTGAATTGTGGGTCTCAAACTATAGATAGTTTAAGTATTGGTGGATCTGATTTGAGCTTGAGGTTACAGGTTCAAGACATAGAAACAGCCTTTTGCAGAAATATAATGCTGTGTACTATAGGCCTTTGTGGGCTGTCCCTTTTCCAAACCCTGCATAGGCAGGAGCTTTGGCTGTCCTTTTTTTTTCTTCTTTTTTGTGTGTAGGAGTTTAGTTTCTTAGGTGAAGAAAAAGGTTGCCTGTGTAAATGAACACATGGATTTGTTTGCCAAAAGAAAATCAACATATGAATCTTATGTAAATAAAAAAATTACATGTGGGGTTAGGATGGATATTTGACACCCCAAAAATTTAAAATAAGGCTGTGTATTATAGATCTTTTGTGGTCTACCTTTTTGTTGAATCCAGCAAAACAATCTTAACCATCCAATCAAAAGATTCCTGCTTATCCATGGATACAAGCAACGAATAACTTCTGGTAATTGTGTAGCATCTGATTCGGACTTACTTGTCCATGACTTACTTATAACTGAAACTAAATTTTGGATTCATCAAAGCTCGTTGCATATGATTCTCTCTTAGCATGCAAGAAACCTAGTACACTAATCATCCTAGGAATATATATATATATATATATATATATATATTATTAGTCATGAGATAATCTCATTGTCCAAACCATGTCTTGTTTCCAAAAGACAAATAAGAAAGAGAGAAACGAAGGAGAACCACAAGGTGTTTTGATTTTTGTTTGGTTAACCGGAACTACATAAATGAGGCTGGCTCGGCTATGTTTATGTATCATTAGTCCCATGAATTGCTACCCTAGTCGTTGCTCGTAATCTCAATTCTACATATGGTTCATGCCCATGTAAGTGACAAATATATATATATATATATATATATATAGACACACATGAGGAGTAATAATTTCAGCTATTTAATACAGGTGTAAAGCACAAGTGACATGTGATTATTTCTCTAACTTTTTCTAATTTTGACTTTTTTTCAGCTAATCAAATGTCACATGTACTTTACACATGTATTAAATAGCTGAAATTAATACACACACATAGGGGTGTTAACTACAGTAATTTATTGCAAGTGTAAGGTGCAGTTAACAACTCATTGGATAACAAAAAGTAAAAAGCACAAAAAGACAAAGGATATAATAGTTTTTTTACTTTTTATCATCCAATGAGACGGTAGATGCACCTTACACCCGCATTAATTTGCAATAATTTGTTGTTGCTACCTCTTTTCATATACCTGTGTGTGTGTGTGTGTGTGTATAATATAATGTTAAAGCTTTTAGTGAGTGAGAGATTAAATAAAGAGAAGTAGAGGAAGGTTGGAAGAAGCTTTGATCCACCTCCTCTTTCATGTAATTTGATTAGATAGTGATTCCTCCTCTACTGTGGACATAGACATGAAAGCCGAACTACATAAATGTCTATTTCTCCTTGTATGTATTTTTATCATTTACATATCTATCGATCTTGACTGTCAAACCTCTAATCCGCGCAAGATCGGACCCCAACACATGTTGCTAGCAAATTGTGTTAGCAATTTCTAAGAGAAGCAATCCAAGCCTCATAAAATACAAATATGAGACCACATAATACATGTACATCAAAATTCTCCCTTGTTTGTAATTGTGGAGGGAACACCGGGGCAAGTTTGGTTATTTACTTATCAAAAGAGATAAACGTAAGTGAGTGGCATGGAAGGCTTCCAAAGATGGATGAGAGTAAGCTACAGGAGGGGAGTGTATCAGCTTGCATGTTTTGATTTTGTCAGCTCTTTTAACGTCCCGCCTAACTAAATTGACGTGGGATGAGGTTTCTCTCCGCGATGTAACTTTCTTCTATCTATCCATTAAAAAAGGTCAGTTCTGGTGCACGAAGCTCCCGTCTATGCAAGATTTAGAGAAGCAGCGGGCTACAATGGCCTCACATGACTTCTATTTATCCATTCTACTATAAAAAATATATGTTTTCTCCTAGCAATGACATCCCCTTTTTTTTTTTCTCCTTTTTTTTTTTAGGAAAATGATTTTGGGACGGAGAAAAGGCTGCTCGGAGAAGGATGCTATCTACCTAAGGCTATCCTTGGGATGATCTGATCATTTCATCATGTTTGTCATGTCTTAGACTGACTAGATACCAAATTTCATAATTGAATGACTCTATCCATATATTTTTTATTTTAAATTATGTATATTGAAAATTTTAACCCAGTAAACTAGTATTTAAAAGCTGCCAATAGGTGTAATTTTTCAATATAAAGCTTAAATAGCACAAACTCTGATAAAGGGTTCAGATCATCCAAATCTAAAGCCTATCTAGATCCTATCCTTTCCACGTTCTTTTCTTCTATAAATATTCTCAAGCGACTTGAACTTGTGACCTGCACGGTTGAGATCTCCTTTTTTCTTTAGATCTGGAAATATCTAAATCTTGAGAATGGATTAAGGATTAAAGAATTGCTTGCTCATGGTCTCCATCGAGATTTTGAATCCCATGGACCAAATGTTTTTAGTAGATCACGGATTTTTGTCTCGAGATTGTGCAAATTCCTAGATCGGCTAATGAGAGAGCTTATATACAGGCAACGGCATTAGGCTTTGCCTTGAGCTCTCTTGACGTTAGACATAAATAATTATATCTTAAATGATCTGATTTTTTCTTGATAATTTCTTGTTTAAGTCTTTTTTGGACGGTCAGATTGGCCATTCAACCTACCTATCTCCCAAGTTCGATCTACATATCACAATCTCTGGATCGGACAGTTTCGAATCTTTGATCTCTGGAGACTTTTCATTAACTCCTTTGTTCTTTCCAAAACGGGCAGTCCCGGTGTGCACAGCTCTTACCTCTATAGGATTCGGGAAAGGGGTGAACCACAAGAATCTATAGTATGTAGTCTTATCTTGCACTTTTGCAAGAGGGTATTTTCATGCCTTGAACCCGTGACCTTAAGATCATACGACAATAACTTTATTATTGCGCCAAGGCTCCCTTTCACCTTCATTCTTTCTGCAAGATGCAAATTTCGTAAATAGTGACTGCAAGAGGCCCACAATTACAAAGATCTGTGGAGATTTTTCATTAATTCATTCTTTCTAAAAAGGGCAGCTCCATTGAACACAGCCCCCGCTATATAGGATTCAGAGACGGGACAGACCACAATAGTCTATAGTACGCAGCCTTATCTTGTGCATTCCTTAAACCCGCGACCTCAAGGTCACACGACGATAAATTTACCGTTGCGCCAAGGCTCCCCTTCACCTTCATTTCCTAAAGATTAAATGCCCGAGGCCCACCAATTACAAAGAAATGCAGCATCTCATGACATCTAAACCGTGTAAATCTTAATGATAAGATGGGATGAGACCCACCAAGTAGCAACCGTTTTCATCTTACTAACATAGGCTAGATACAGGTTCCTTTGCTACGTAAAGCATGGTTTTTCTTCGCCTGCCAGCTCCCTGAATTTCTGCACTGTGAATTTGGTATAATCACTCCTGATTTGAGAGTCTATTACCCATGTATACGTTAAGCAGTTAGAAAAATGCGATACGGACTGAGTTTGGAGCTCAATTCTGAAATTCCTCCTAGGTGAGCTCCTTTTTTGGATGATCAGACCTCTGTGTCTTCTTTAGTTTCCCTTAGATCGGTTAAAAAGGGGAGCAGCCCCCGCACGAAGTTCCCGTCTATGTGGGGTCTGGGGAAGGGTAGTCTTGGTGCATGAAAGTCTCACGGGGTCTGGGGAAGGGGCGGATCACAAGGGCCTCTAGTAGGCAGCTTTACCTTGCATTTGCTAGAGGCTGTTTCTACGCCTTGAACTCGTGACCTCAAGGTCACATGACAACAACTTTTACCGTTGCGCCAAGTCTCCCCAGAGCCGGGGAGCCTTGGCGCAATGGTAAAAATTGTAGAGCCTTAGCACAATGGTAAGAGTTGTCATGTGTGATCTTGAGGTCATGGGTTTAAGGTGTAGAAACAGCCTCTTGCAACAACCTCTTGTAAATGCAAGGTAAGGCTGCCTATTATAAGCCATTGTAATTTGCCCCTTCCCTAGACCCTGCATAGGCGGGAGCTCCGTGCACTAGGGCTGCCCTTTATTTTGGATGCCCAACATCCCTAAAATCCATTAATCCTCCAGCTGGCTCAAATACCGTATACGACTTTACAAGCCGTTCATTTTTCTTGCAACATATAGTTAGAGTTTAGGATCACTTAAGCAGCTGACATTTTTGGCGACCTGTACCTAACTTTAGTCTTAAACTCCTTGTAAATGAGAAAAGAGAGACCTTTCAACATGAAAAAATATACATAATGGATAGTAATAGCTTAATCTACATGCCCAAAGTTTGTTGTATGCTTAGACCTTATCTTACATCTGCCGATTTCTTCAAGGCTGCAAACATCAATGATCAAACAACTGCTTGAGAAAAGAGTTGACCTTGACATGCTTGGATCATTATTATCATCATCAAAACTTTATTTCAATTAGGGGCTAGCCCCATGAATCTTATTCTTCCATTCCTCTATATTAAGTATCATGGCTTTATTTAGTATCAAAGTTTTTAAATCTTTCCTCAACATTTATATCTACGTTTTTTTGGGCATTTCCCTTGCCCTTTTAGAATATTCTACTTATATTGCCTCATTCCTTCTAACCAGTGCTGTTTTCGGTCTCCTTTGAGCATGTTCAAACCATCTAAGTCTAATCTCCCTCATCTTGTTATTTATTGGTGTTACCCCTAAATTTTCTCTAATATTTTCATTCATAATTCTATCCTTTCTTGTCTTACCACTCATCCACTTCAACATCTTTATTTTTGCGACACTTATTCTATGAGCATGATGTTCTTTAATTGCCCAACACTCGTATCCGTAGAGTATGGCTGGCCTTATGGCCAATTTGCTTGAATTATTTGAGTAACCTCCCTCTCCATCTCTCCACTCTTATGAATCATTGACTTACAATCATAGAAGAGAGGCAGTGTATGTGACAATAAGAAAAGGGCTCAATAACGTTGACTTCAAGTGACAGTTACCTTTTCACCCATGAAATCACAGGGGTTTATAGTACATAATCTTATCTTATATTTTTTAAAGCGGCTGTTTTCACACCTTAAATCCGTAACTTCGAAGTCATGCGGTGACAACTCGAATGATGACTATCAACAGTAATTAACCACTTTGAGGATTCTGATATACTTATCCAATTCTAATTTGCATCAGAGAAACAGGCAAGACTCTTTTCTCATGTCTAAGATAGAGGTCCGGCAGATCAACGGCTTCCATATGGGGCCAGCTAACTGAGTAATTCTCTCCTGGTAAAGAGCCACACTTTCCCCCACTTATCCTATCTTGAACCATTTCTGTCTGCACCGTTGCTGCTCTCCCTTCTTCTTGTTCTTCCTTACACCAAAAATGGCAGCCAGGCTCTCCACTTTCTCCCTCATAACTCCTTCTCGCAGGCCTTCTTCTTATCTGACGCTCTCACCCAAGCATCAATTCCTCAAATTCCCCTCGCAAAACACTGACCTCTCCTCCTCCAGCAGGAGAATCTCCTTCCACCCACCTCTCGCCGCTGCAGCTCCTCGCTCGGAGAAAATCACAAAACTCGGCGATGAAATAAAAAAACTAAACCTAGAAGAAGCTCGCGGCCTCGTTGATTGGCTCCAAGAAGAGCTCGGAGTTTCCGCTGCTGCTTTTGCTCCGGCAGCTGTTGCCGTTGCTCCCGGCGTTTCCGGCGCCGATGCTGGTCCGGCTGCTCCGGAGGAGAAGACGGAGTTTGATGTTACTATTGAAGAAGTTCCCAGTAATGCGAGAATTGCGACGATTAAGGTCGTTCGTGCTTTGACGAGTTTGGCATTGAAGGAAGCCAAGGATTTGATAGAAGGATTGCCGAAGAAGTTTAAGGAAGGAGTCAGTAAGGAAGAGGCGGAAGAGGCCAAGAAGCAGTTGGAGGAGGTTGGTGCCAAGTGTTCGATCGCTTAGGTTCCAATGCCGGATAAACGCATGTGATTTTGAGGTTTGGATTTTTCTTTTTCAAATCTTTTTGCTGTTTATGTTCAGTCTTTTTAGGGTTCTTGCTGGTTAGTTTTGGGGAATTTGCGTTTGCTCTGGTTTTTTTGTATTATTAATACTGTAATTTTCTTGCTGTTTTTTGTTAGTTTGAAGTGGCTAAATTTCTATAGAAATTATAGAAAATGCCTTTGCTGAGTAGTGTATGGATTCGGATATTTGGATGCGAGCCATTGGGCAGAGGCATTTTAATCAATTCATCAGTTGAAGGAGTTATTCCATTCCGATTATTGCTTCAAGGTCCTTGTCTAGCATTTATTTCAATGGATAGATAGGTACATTGTTCTTCTCCCAAATGCCTTTAATGGGGATAAGGTGTGTGATAGAGATTTTGCCTGAACCAGTGGTGATGACTGTTGCTAAGCATTTTGGTGTAATTAGATTTGTAGCTGTTGGTCTACTGCTTTGTTGTTGTCTTAATTTTCTGAGTTTGAGTTTGTAGTCTTATATTTTTTTCGAACTAAAATGCTTTTAAGAGAGGTGGTGTGAATGTACCAAGGCACAAAGAGTAAGATGGAAATGATCAGCACTACCAGGCATACTTTAGTTAACGATACAATGCTCAGTGATCTTGGGCCGCTCTAGTCAAATTGAATACGGGGCAACTATTTTGCATGATATTGTTACTTTGGTAAATTTAGGTGACCATTTTCTGCATTCCGACCAAAAGATAGTCAAGCAGAAGAGTTTCAGCTTTTCATATTACTGAATGCGGAACACTTCGCTGTTACT
Organism: Warburgia ugandensis; assembly: GCA_035236585.1. Taxonomy (NCBI): domain Eukaryota; kingdom Viridiplantae; phylum Streptophyta; class Magnoliopsida; order Canellales; family Canellaceae; genus Warburgia; species Warburgia ugandensis. The sequence goes on from CP141136.1 coordinate 8,529,493, forward strand.
TGGAGGCTTTTTGTAAAGCAGCCTTATCTATCAGCATTGTTATCCGATCATATTTGAGCTCAATCTTCATGGATTGTAGTGTAGAAATTCAATAAAGATGACCATTCTTTTGAAACTCAAAAAATTGAAGTGTGGGATTAGCAGTACTAATTATATTCCATGACCATTCATAGTACTCATATATCCAGTGGAGATGAGTGACAACCCATATGACATTGTCACAAGTAAGACAAAAGGGTAATCTCTTGCAATTTTGCAAACTCCTATGGCATGCATACACCTCTGAGGTGTTCGTATCCTATTGGTAATGCTACGGCATTTTGCTTTTAAGCTTATTTTCTCATGCCATCTGTTTGACGAAGACATAAACACATATCTTTATTCGTATTTGTGGTAAGAGCATTGCTTCACCATGAATCAGGTAAGAATTTTACAACCAAAACGAGATAATATATGTGAATGTACCAACTTAGTTCAGAGAAGAATTTTTCTGCTCAACACAGTATTGACAGGGCTGTGAAATTTTGAAAAAGTACATCACCTGTTTTTTATGCAATGAATCTTCTTATGGACTAGGCTGTGCAGCTATCACTGCTAGATTTCTTCTTTGACAACTTACGTGAAATGCTAGGTTTTTTCAGAAGCTTAAAGGATGCTGGGATCAGTTAATTCTGGCCTTACCATTACAGAATGAGGAAATTCCCTGGAATATAAGACAATAAAATTTCCTCCGTAGCAGGGTTCAATGAGGAAGTTTTGATCAGCTCCACTGCATTTCATCTTAACACTTACTGGTTCAACACACATTGTGTATCGAATGTGCTATAATACCTATCTTGCAGTTCCTGGTTTCTAATCACTAAGTCCTGCAGTATGTAGTGCTTGGTGTCTTTCTCTCTGTTTATGAGCCGGTTATTGTTTTTTTTATATATATCTAGTACAGTTCTGTGTTAGACTGGAGAGATCAGCAGTGCTGTATAATTTCCTATAGTGGATCTTTACTCGTCATAATTCTAAATAAAAATTGACTCTAAAATCAATTGATTAATATTGAGCTGCTGATAGCAAAAAGTTATGGCTAGGGTTAATTGAAGAAGACTTTTTTGAGTAGCTTATCTCTTAAATTGCTTGCAAGCATGGTATTGCTTTGTATTTTTCATTTGTTAACAGAATGGGATGTCTGAATGACTGAGTTCAACGTTTTGGAGCATGTTTGCAGAAGATGAACCGTAAGACTCTGTACAGTTATAGAAGCTGAACAATGAAAGGAAATACTTAATCCTTCAAATAAAGTGAAAGGCTCCAAAAGACGACAGCTCTATCCATGATTTTCATGATAGGATTCCCTGCTTCTTTCTCGAAATCTTTGCAGAGGTGCTAAAATGTTATGCTGTCACATGGCATATGATTTTATTCTACATTTTGAAGATGTTTTCAGGCATACATTTACATCACAATCATGGCAAGTCGAATCTTTCGCAATGCTAATGACACTTGCTGGGTCCAGGAAGAGCTTGACAATAATCTCAAATTGATTTATGATTTGCATAACAGTGAATGTTTCAACAGTTGAACTTCTATGATGCTAGCAGTTGTTGCAAAGAAACTTGGCTAGACATGGTAGTGGTTTATTTTCTACTGTATTGTCTCACTGCCCATATGATATCAATGGATTTCCTTTTCTTTGTTGATGAGATGTGTGATTTGAATTGCTAAATTTCTTTCAGATTTGCCTTTCTGCTTTGGTGGCTGGATCCAATACCAATGATGTTCGCGAAAGGGGCGTCTATGAACCTTAAGTGGACTCAAGAGGAAACAGGTGTCTCTTTCAGGCAGGAGTTTGCACAGTTTCTTGGATATGTTTTTGTGTTAGTTTGTAGTCTAACCCCTCTTTTATTTAATTGATGTAGCAAGTCAAAGAGCTCTTTCTGCTTTAAATGAAGCAAATTTTTTTGGTAGTTCTTGTGAGAGCTGCTGCTTTTCTTTATTCCTCCCAATCCATTCTGATTTTCTCACCAGATCGATGGTTTCAATTTCCTATTACCTGATTCATCCACGTTTAGGAGGCAAGTGAAATGCTCTTTTTTCGCATTTTCTTGAACCGTGGTACTGTCAGATAACTACTTACACCACCCTTGGGCAGACTCGAATTCATGACCTGCACGATTGAGACCCACTCTTATGCCACTATGCCATTGTCACACCACAAGGGAAATGTTATATAGCCTTTTTCTGACCAAAGCACCTGCACGCAGATGAAATGTGCAAATCTACTGATCATGTTTGTCGATTTGGTCTACTATGATGATAGTTCGGAGTGGGTAGCATTGTGACTCATGATTGTAGCACTATGATCACATGATACTTTCTTGGGGACAGTTTGGCATGGTTTCAATTTCCTATTCCTGAGGAAGTGCTAAAGCCTCCCCCAGGATTAATAAATGCAGAAGTTATCCTTGGGTTACCATACGTCTACCAAAACAGCCCCATAAGGATTGGAGAGAGTTGGTCACTGGCATATGCAGGCCAGGATTAAGTTGCTAGGATCATCTACTGGTGCTAGCCAAAATATCAAAATTTTCCTGTGCTTATGGAAGAACTTTCCTATGGAACTTATGAATATAAACACATCTATGATCAAAACTTTACTAAACCCGTTTCTAGTGCTTAGAAATAGAAACATGAGAAGCACCACAAATACTTTTTCCAGACGTAGCATCTGAGCACAAGTAGGCCACTAAACGTCTAAGGCATGCATCTCCTCCTTATGCTTGGTTGGAGGTTCGAGGTGGCTTTTTCCCCTTGTTGGGAGGATTTCAAGTAGATTTAGGAATTAGGATAACAGGTTGCAGGTAGTTTGGTTAATAAATTCTTCATTACAAATCATCAAAAAAGGTGGCCTCAGACTGCCTAAGGTCTCTTGCATATGCTTGGTCACAAGTTTGAGTCACTACTTTTTCCTTTTGCTGGGGATAAGTTTTTAGTTGGGGGGGAGAGAGAGATTTGTAATTCTTTGCTTGTGCCAAAAAAAAATAAGCATAAGCATATTAGGTCCCAGCAACAATAACATAGTCTGGATTGTGAGTTGGACTATAACCCGCAAGCTCTTAGTTCTGAGACGACAAACTTAACCAACTCTGTTAAGTTCTTGAAATTTTTTCTAGAAGTTTAAATTTTGGGGTAAAATGCCCTCTCTTAACCCTAAAACTGAACCCTAATCCTTAGACCATGACTTAAGTCATCATCATTTTTTATGGACAATAAACATTTTTCTTTCTTTTCTTTTCATACAAGTGGAGAATGACAAAGCAATTCACTCAAAGTATCCCAAATTTAATACTCGGCCCAAGGAAAAAGCCGAACTCAAACCTGCAACCAAGCTTACATATAAGAGCTTATGGATGAAGTTCTCTTTTTCGGGTAAAACAAAAGAGTAATTATCTATGTAGACCAGGTAAACTCAGCCCATGCCACATGCTCGAATGAAAGCACAAGAGGGAGGTTGCCAACCCCTACGGTCCGTTCATGTGTTGGTGATCTTTCCCTTCCTATACCCATGCCCCCTTTTATGCTCTTTTAGTAGCCAGCCCAGTCTTCAGGATAATTCATCAAACCAACACTCGAAGTTGATGCTTGCTTTAGATATCATGTTCACATTGCTTGAATGATTTGATGTATAATGCGGTTGGCACGAGAATAACAAGCCATTGGATGAAGTAATGTCGGGGAAGGGAAGCTTTGGCACAACGGTAGAGGTATCATTGTGTGATCTTCAGGCCACGGGTTCAAGATGTAGAAACAGCCTCTTGCAAAATGCAATGTAAGGATGCATACTATTGACCCTTGTGGTCCACCCCTTCTTCAGACCCCGCATATGTAGGAGCTTCGTACACAGAGGCTACTGGATGAAGTATTGTCTAGATTGTCATTTTTCCTGGGCTATATACACCGCTTAAAACGGGTAAGGTTCTTCAAATATAGATAAAACAGTGGTCTACCTATCCTTAAATATTTATAAATGTTTCAAGGCTGCAAATATACGTAGCAGGGTGAAGGGGATTTTGTCTAAGTGAATGAATTCTTCATCTAACTATACACCAGACATCCTCTCCCTCTGTAATTTCAAGATTTAGCATGGATTGTTTCATCTGTTTTACATCTCTTGAGGAATAAAAGTTGGGGGTCACCAATTGAGAAGATCTCTGGTCCACTCTGAGGTGCCAGCTTACTAATGACTTGGATCACCAATATATAGTTCTGTTTGCCCATTCATTTGGTCTACCAACCATGGCAGAGATTAAAGAAACTCCTGTTAAGGTTAACCTGCAGTTTCCCTTTCTGTCACAATGCCTTATTTGCATTGCTGCAGGGTTTGAAGAAGGGGTAGACTTCAAGGATTAATATTACGCAGCCTTATCTTGTATTTTGTAAGAGGTTGTTTCTATGCCTTGAACCTATGATCTCAAGGTCACACGACAACAACTCTACCATTGTGCCAGTGCTACCACTCATACAAAATCAAACCTATAGTAAAATATATTAAAATCCTTTTAAACATGTGTGTACCTAGAAAATGTCTACAACTTCAAATAGAAAGCATTTGCACCAGAATGCCATGGAGGATCCCATCATGTTATGAGAGCCATAAGTCAAGATGAAATTAAATTTGAGGGTGAATTCCACCATTTCATGGGATTAAACATCTGATTTTTCACTTGTGAGTGAAATCCAAATAGAATCCATTACAGGAAAGGTTGGACTCTCAACCACATAATTCAATTCCATATTGACTGATGGCCTGAGAATAATTTCCATTAAAGAGAATAAGAATGTCATCCCCAAGAAGTTACATGCACATTGTGGTCCTATTTGTAGGAACATAAATAAATTGAGTTAATAAGAAGTAATGCTCCATTTTTATGCATGTAGAACTTCTTCTTCTTCTTCTTTTTATAGATCTAAGGCATTATAAAAAAATAAGTAATCCATGAGAAACTAATCTAATTTATGTGATCCTAACCACTTGTTTGGATATTTGAAAGTATTATTAGTAAAAATGAATAGTTTCTATGTTTGACCTATTGAAATATAGGCTAAAATTTTTCAATGGGCATGAAAGGGGTGTGTACTTGTTACACTCCTCTTGAGCTAGTACTCTTATTAGGATGCCTTTTGTCTCTACATTCACTTGAACAACTCTAGAGCAAAAGGGCATCCCCTATGCACAAAGCTCCCGCCTATGAGGGGTCTGGGGAAGGGGCGGGCCACAACGGCATAAAGTAGGCAACCTAACCTTGCATTTTTGCAAGAGGCTAATTCCACTCCTTGAACTCGTGACCTCAAGGTCACATGATGACAACTTTTACTATTGTGCCAAGGCTCGCCTTCATGAACAACTCTAGAGCAATATCTAGAAAAAGAAAAAGTGTAGGTAGTAAGAGAGAAATCCTGCCATTCTTGATTCAATTGGCCTAGAGATTCCATTGCATGATACCTTGAGCAAGTAGGCGTATGAGCCTAATTTTCATTCTATTATACTATTTACTAAAGTTAAAGGGTCAAGCGCCCAACTCTTCATTCTTTAGACTATTGGTGCTTTTGCTATTTCCTTTTTTTCTTTCTTTCTTGAGTTTTATGACATTTTTACTCACTCTTTTTTTCCACCTCAATTGCCTCTCATTTAAGGTAATACTACTTTATCATTCCTTTACTCGCTCTTTTCTAATAGTTATCCACCTTAATTATTTCTAAACTCCTATAAAAATTCTCCTTTTGATTAAATAGAATTTAAAAAATATTCAAATTAGAGGTCGATTCTTCATTCTTCCGATACGTGACACTTTACCTATTTATCTCTTTTCTCCTTTTCTAATTTTATGACAATTTTTTAGTTTTTTCTTTGTTTTTTCTCTTACCTTAACTACATTGATTTAAGGTAATATTTCTTTATCATTCCTTTTTTTTTTTTTTTTTTTCTTGTCTTTTCTTTTCTTAATATCCTTCTCCTTATTGGATAAAACCTAAAAAGTTCTAATTAGAGCTCAACCATATTTTGAAATTATTTGATACAGCTAATTGCATGAAACCGAGTCAAAATTGCTGTCTTAATCTTTAACATCATGAAGAAACCTCTCTGAACCATTTGTTTATATGATTTTTTTTTTGGTGCTTTTACAACAAAGAATTATGAAGCAAACTACCTATGCCCTATTATCCAACCTATATCTACTTAAATCTCTCCAACCAAGGGGAGAACACTACCATGAACCTCCGGCAAGCATAATGAGGAGAGATGTCTTTTCTTTGCACTGCTCTTTTACTGATTAGTTCATAAGTGTTTTAATTATAATACTAGAAAAACTTATAACAATTTATACATACATATATACACACACATGCACACACACAGATATATATATATATATATATATATATGGTGGTCTTGCTAATGCTTTAACTAATTTGACTATCTCAACCCTACTTAATTTATGTCAATTAAGGAGCCTTATAATTTAAAAAGGAAATTATATTATTGGCTAAGTTCTCTAACCACAAAGGTACAAGTTTACACTAGAGTTTTGGTGAGCATGACCATTCATTTTTTGGGTCAATCTTGGCTAGGCATGATTTGAAAGGCCTCTTTATAGCCTCTATGCACATAGGTAAATCCAACAAAATGGATTACTAGATCGAATTTGATAATGGATTGGATACACTAAATCTACTTTTTCAATGGATCAAAAGAGTCCAATCTATGTCCTATTGCATCGGTTCATAGATAATCCACAAGAACAAAATTAATATATACAATTTTAGTAGTGAATTTCACAAGCAATTCGTAGATAATCATTGTCATATAATTCAATTCTCCCAATGAATTTTATGTAAATTATGACCCACAAGCCACTCAACGGTGGTGGCACATATAGTCTCCTACATCTTTACAAAAATATCTCCTTAGATGCTTTACTAGACAATTGAATCCTTGTGGTATGCCCCTTCTCTGAACCCCGCGTAGGTAAGAGCTTCGTAAAATGCTTTAGTAGACAAATATAGTCAATAACATCTCATTGTTAAAATTAAAAAAGCCTACGTTGTATTCTTTTGTTTTAATCTAACTTTTTTCAAGTTTGTACTTTTAAATGGATATCCAGGGATGTCCGTGGATAAATTCCTGCAAGTCACTGATTTGCCGAATTGGATATTTTGATCCTTGTCTAAATGAATCTTATTTCTTTGATTCAAATATACATATTTTAAATGACAAACAGACATATATCTACTAATTTTTAGTCTGTTTTGCTGGCTCTATTCTAAAAGGGGAGCTTGGCGCAATGGTAAAAGTTGTCGCCATGTGACCTTGAGGTTATGGGTTCAAGGGATAGAAACAACCTCTTATAAAAATATAAGATAAGGTTGTATATTGTAAGCTCTTGTTGTCTGCCTTTTTCTCAGATCCCGCATAGGTAGATGCTTCATACACCACGGCTGCCTTCTTTCGCTAGCTCTAGTTTGATATGTCCGAGAAATTGACTAATTGGAGACCTGGGGTTGCATAGTTTCCTAGGGACGATTAATGGGCATGGATGAAATGATGGCTTGGATCACCAAAAAGTTAGTATTTGATGGGAGGACCACCAAACAAATACCACTGTGAAAATAGGGTTTGGCTGCCATGGGCAAAGGTCGCTCTCTCACAATAAATGTGAAAGGCAAGAAAATGATTAACTTTTCGTGATTCAGCTCAGTTTTAATACGACATGCTGATAATTTCTTGCTTTATCTCCAACAAAAAAGGAAAAAAGAAAAAAATGTTCTTGACTTCCAAACATTGTTATTCAAATCAGTCTCTGCAATCTTACCAAAAAAGAAGTTGAAGAAGCTCTAGAAGCCACCCGTATTTTTATTTTATTTTTAATGTACGCTTTTGTATAAAAATAAGTAATTGATTAGAAATCAATGCATTTCGATGATCTTAAGTATTTGTTTTGGTCTTTAAAAAATTTAATACAAATGAATAATCATTATTTTTTTAGCATGAAAATATAAGATAAAAGTATCCAATGAATATGAAATTTGATTTTTTGCCTATCCAAGTTATTTTAAACATGATGAATGTTTTAGATCTACACAATAAAGTTTTACACGGCATGAAAAATAGAGTGTGGGCTTCTTTTCATGCTTAGGAGCATATGTATGCATACCAAGACTCTTTTCGTGCAACTAAACAAACACCGAGTCGTCAAATGGTTGGTGATATAAATCACTTATAATTTAGGGCATTCTTCCATAAACCATCCCTCAAAACTTGCTCTTATGCACTAAACAACAAAACAAACAACAAACCTGAGCATATCATACCATTTTGATGGTGAACCTTGAACTCTGAATCCTAATCCTAACCCTGAACCCTAAACTCTGAACAGTGAAATACGTGTTCTGTGAAAATTTACTTGTAAAATAGAGGTAGTTTTTGTCAAATGATAATGGATTAAAAGATGGTTTTAAATTAACTACTGCAATTTCTTTCCTTAAATACATGACAAACCATCTCATGTCATTGTCCTGAAAAAAAGAGAGGACTTGATAGAACTCTTAAAAAACCAAGCTAGTATTTGGAAGGTCTAATGTAACTTCCTTGTGGGTTCCATATGTCCTATATATAACAGCCTGTTAGTTTGTCACGTTCCACCAAATCCATACTCTTACCATTTTCGATTCCCTTGGGTATGTGTTCATTCTACTTGGGATTTTATTTTTAATATCCAAAGTGTACTTATTTGGATTTGAATTTTGATGAGGGAGATTGGACTTAGGTGGTTTAGACATGTGCAACAAAGATTGAAAATGGCACCGAGTAAAAAGAGTGAGACAATCTAAGTTGAATGTTCTAAAAGGGCAAGAAAAAAACTCAAAAGAATGTAAATAAAAGTGGTAAAAAAAGATTTAAAAATTTTAAAACTACATAAAGGCATCACAGTTCATAGAGGAGAATGCAGGGATAAGATTAGTGTGAATGACTCTTAATTGAAATAAAGTCTTGATTATTATGATCCAAAGCCTACTTATTTTGCTTCACATTTTGGACATTTTTGTATTTAATTAATAATACTAAAATGTAAAAATTTTACCAAAAATGCCTAAAATGATAAATTATTTCTTTTTAGTTGAAAAATTAATAATTTTTTTAGCTATTAAATTTCTTTGAACATGTAAATAAAAAAATTAAAATAATAACTCAAAAGAAAGAGAATGAAAATGTAGTGCGAGCAGGAGCAGACATTTTATGTTGCCCACGTGGCAGCTAAGAAGAAAAGCCAGGCTAGCGGAATACACACCGCCTGTAACTTAGGAGGCAAAAGATCTTATCCGATATATTCGAGATAAATTCAATTTATCCCGATAAGAAAACTTCCGAGATATTCAATTCTCCTCTTATATCACGACGGGTTCCGACGCCCCCGTTCTTCCCCGTCTATCGACTCCATTTCTTTTTTCCTCCCATTTTTTCCAAAATATCTGCTCTGAATCGCCCAACAGAGAGAAAGAAGAAAAAGCGAAACCCTAGATTAGGGTTTTCATCTCCAGGTATTTTTTATTCTTTATTTTTTTGAGTTATTTTGATCATTTTAGTTACCTTTTTATTATTATAATTTCTCTTGAAATCTTTCTATGGAAAATATTGTCTGAAACGTAGAAATTTCCATTTTTCAGCTGCAAAGTACATGTAGAAGAGAAGTCCACTGAAGCAAAACCCTAGAAATCTTTCCGAAAATGGAAACCCTAGCTAAGGATACTACTCCAGTTGAAACCCTAGAAACCCCTTCTGTGGGACCTGGAGATTCTTCCAACCGGCAAGCGGCGGTTAGGTTTTCTGGTTCCGTGGAAGTCTGCACGGAGCTAGGGTTAGGGTTGGAAAGCACGGAAAGCGGAGTTAAAGTTTCTGTATATGATGAGAGGAAGAATGATTCCGCTCAAGTTGCGGAGGGGAAAACTCTATCGGAGGAAAATCGAGTTGGGGTTTCAGTTGAGGAAGTCGGATTGGTGAAAACTCGAGCTGAGACGGAGATTTCAGAGATTGTGATTGAAGGGGATAATGATAATGGAAGTACTGTTCCTGCAGAAGATATGGTGCCCTGTGAGAATGGAAAAGATCACGTTGATGACAAAATTAAGGATTCTTCATTTGCGGAAAGGGCTATAGTAGAGGGTAATGGAGTCCGATCTGGGGGAAAAAATGCTCCCGTTGAGTATGCAGTTTCGGTGCTTGAAGAGAATGAGAGGAAACAGATTGGCGACATTGTGGGGACTCGTACAGCAATTGAAACCGATACTGTGGTGGAGACAAAGATGGCGGGAGCAAGTGAGGGTTTAGAGTTACCTGCTGGGAAGACAAATGATGTATTGGTTGGTTCTTCATTGATGATGGATGGAAGTTTGAAGGAGCGTATATGGTCACTGCCAAATGGTGAAGCTTGGGGTGCTCAGCTGAACTCAGAAAACAGAGTGAAAGTTATGAATACTGGTGTTAGTTTGACCGAAAATGGAAAAGACTCAGAAATGGAGAATAAGGGGACAGGAGTACTAGAAACACGTGGAGGTGTTGAAAAATCAAGTGCTACGATGGATGCTGCAGACGCTGATGTTTGTGGGAATGGCACTGAAGAAAAAGAAAACGAGAAGGAAGACCAAAATGAAGAAGAGGACATGGAAGAAGAGGAGACCGATGCCCAAGAATATCAGTTCAGTGTTGGTGATTTTGTGTGGGGTAAAATTAAGAGCCACCCGTGGTGGCCTGGACAAGTGTATGATCCTTCAGATGCATCAGATTATGCTGGGAAGCATCACCGGAGGGACCGGCTGCTGGTGGCATATTTTGGGGATGGTACTTTTGCTTGGTGCTACCCATCACAGTTGAAGCCTTTCAGTAAGGACTTCGAGAAAATGTCAAAGCAGAGCAACTCTAAAAGCTTTCTTAATGCGGTGGAAAAGGCTTTGAATGAGTTTGGTAGGTGTGTACTATCAGAGATGACATTGTGTGTATTGGAAGAATCTCGGTCAGCATTTGCTAGACCACTTGCTGTAAATGCAGGATTAAGGCCAGGAGTCTCAGTCCCTGTGGGTAGGATTGGTGAATTTTCTGTGACTGAATTTGAACCTGAAAACTTCCTTGTGCGTCTCAGAGATATCGCACAAGTTGTCTCGATAAGCAATATGCTTGAACTTACTGTGTTAAAAGGTATGTTGTCAGCCTTCTATCTTGCAAAGGGATATAACCAATTGCCTATGTATTACCATCCTCGGGGGGTTCCTGGTCTTGAAGACCTGCGCAAAGATTATATACCTAATAAAACCAATCCGGATAGTCAGATGGATGGCTTAACATCAAATCCTGCTGAAAAGGTCCCACTTTCCTCGCCAATGCACCGTGGTGGGGGCAAAAACAGTCAAAACTCATCCCAGAAAAGGCCATCAATTTCTGATGATAAGTTGAATCAGAGAAAGAAGCAGAGAAGCATGGCCGAACTTATGGCAGATAATGTGGAATCTGAGCTTGAAAATGGGGGCAGTGAAGTGGCTGAAGAAGGAACAGATCATAGTAATCCTGCTTTACCATCCAGGAAGCAAAAGAAGACCAGGCGTCTTGCATCCCCTTCAGCAGTTTTGCAGAAGAATGATGATGATGGTAAGAGTGACAGTGCTGTAGTGACTGAATCTACTTCGTCATCCAAAAAGAAAAAGAGAACCAAGGATTTGGCATCTCCTGTGACAGCAGATAAGGCTGAGTCTTTTGGTACTGCAAATGAAGATAATGGTGGGGAAGAAGGAACAATCCTGTCTTCACCAAGGCAAAGGAAGAGGAGCAAGTATTTATCATATCCTTACACTATTCCAAGTGGATTGAAGAGCGCAGTCCCTCCAAAAGATGCTGAGACAGAAACCTCTCCAAAGGTTTCTCGGGTTGGAGAGTCGATCAGCAGGATTGCAGGCCAGCTTACTGGGGCACCTCCGATCTTAAAATGTAGTGGTGAAACGTTTCAGAAAAAGATTCCAAAGGAAGCCCGTCCTGACCAGAAAACACCTGGTAGCACAAGCCCAAGAACACCAAAAGCCAATCAGGAGAAACTTCCTTCTGAGGATAGCAATGTATCCACCGATGAAATGCTCAGAGAGTTCTGCTCAGCCGCTATTAATCCTCTACATCTGAAGGATGGCCACACTCCAAACACAGTTAGGTCTTTCTTCACTAGATTTAGAAGCTCACTGTATCTTAATGGCTCTGATTTTGAGAGATATAAGAAAAATCTGGATCGATCCGGTTCCAGAGGACGAAAATCTTCAGCCACTGCTCGAAGCTCATTGGGGAAGGTTCCCCCTGATGGGACTGACCTGTCCGCTGGTAGATCTGGGCGGAAGAAAAGGAGTTCCTCAGAGATTGAGCACAAGTCATCAGGCAAAGATTCTAGCAGTGAAATTAACCTTTACAAAGTTAAGCGAGGACGGAAGAAGAAAGATTCCTCAGTTACTGAGGCCAACTCATTAGGAAAAGATTCTAGCGGTGAAAATAACCTTTCTAAAGGTAAGCCAGGACGGAAGAAAAAGAATTCCTTAGTTACGCCCAACACAACAGGAAAACATTCTCGAGCTGAGACTGACCTCTCTGGAGGTAAGTCTGGAAGGAAACGAAGGGCAAAGACTGAAGAAAGTCCACTCAGTCCTCGACAGAAGTCGACAGGCTCCCTAAAACAAGCTGGTCGCAGTTCAGGTGGTAGGATAAGCAACAAGGAAGCTAGTGCAGAAAGTGCAGCTGCTCTTCTCTTAACTTTTGCACTAGGATCTGCTTTGCCTTCCAAGGATGATCTGATCCAGGCTTTCAGTAAGTTCGGGGTATTAAATGAGTCGGAGACTGAAGTATTGGAAGACTCAGCATGTGCCCAGGTTGTATTTGTGCGAAGCTCCGATGCAGAAGAAGCCCTCAATAACTCTGAGAAGATCAATACTTTTGGACCTGCTGTTTTGAGCTTCCGACTGCGGTATCTCTCCGCTCCTTCAAGGACATTGGAAAATGATGGAAGTGTATGTCACCCTTCAACCAAGGGAGACGGGGCCAATGGTTTCCCACCTTCTGGTCCTGCTGCTTCCAGTATTTCATTGCACTTCATAAAGCAGAACCTTGAGATGATGATGTCGAAATTGGCCGAGTCAGCAGAGAAAGAGTCCGTGTCAGAAGCGGAGAGATTGTCACCCGAGGTGAGGGCAAATTTAGCTGGTGAAATCAGGGGTCTCCTTGGGAAGGTTAATGCTCTGGCAGAAGGATCCTCTTATTAGGTTTTTAAGCTTTTTACAGCTGATCTTCTTTCTTTTTCTTAGGAGGCATAATCTTCTTCCCTTTTTTTTTTTTATCCTTTTTTTGTTGGTAGCATACCCTTTTTTCTCGTCAGGATCTCTGTACAACGATGATGATGATGTATGAATTGTCAAATGTGGGTCGGTTAAGGAAAGATGTTTTCTGGGTCATGTTGATACACACCGCAATTCGTTGCTGTTTCTCTTTTCTGGTAAAACACGGAAATGGGCATCGTTGCTGGTTGTTTTGCATGTTCCTCTCCCTCTGCATGTCCATTTTTTTTCTGTCACCTGGTCCACTCTGTCTCAATTATGCTTGTTGATCATGTTTCATGCAGTTGATCAGCAACAACTCTTTTCTTGCGATTTCTTTTACTCATTGGCAACTGGTGCTCAGCAATTTGACAGTTTCGATCACCGTAAATGGGTGTCGTGGAGACATGGATGGTTATTATTTTGGAACATTCTAAACTTTTCCTCGTGGATGCAGACACTCTTTTTTCCAGTCTTTATATTTATTGTGGTCCATTTAAGTTACAGCAAGTGGCTCACCCTGGAGTTTGCCTGCTAGTATCCTTCAATGAGGAAAATGGGTGCACAGGTACTCGAATAACAAGACACTTGCCTTGCTAATGTATGGTCTAGAACGTTCGTGAGTAATCTCAGATATATTTCAAGTATGATGTGATTCAACATTTCAAACGATTAAACTCCTATCTCTTAGAATTTCTTTAATGGAATCATTTTGCTTTCAAAAAGAAGAAGAAAGGGTAATCATTATCATCATCAAGACTTTATCCTGATTAGGGTTCGGTAATAAGAATCTTGTTTCTCTATTTCCCTCTGTTAAGTGTCTAACTGGTGCCCTTTTTGGTCTATATTGGGTAGGTCTAAATCATCTAAATCCAATCTCATTTATCTTGTTACCTATTGGTGCTACTCCTAAGTTTCCTCTAATGTTTTCCTTTCAAGAAAAAACAAAATATGGGGAAGCTGTTCACTGACAACTTAGTGCCTTGCTCTGTAATTCTTCGCTTGACATTTGAGTCAATTAGGCGTAGAGTGGTAGAAGCATCTGACTGATGCACGAGTCGACAACCAGTATTCATTGAGCAAAATACGCTGTGGATCATGCAGTACTGAATGACTGTAAGAGGCCTTCAAACAGGAAAAGTCTAGATCCAGATCCACATTTGAGAGCGTAGCTGTAGGATGGCAAATACTCAACAATGTAGAGCATTTTATATATTTCTGCAACTATGAGAAGGTGTGATGAGAGCGATCATTTCCATAGAAAGTAATGGATCTACTATCAATTTCAGTGCATTTGAGACTGTCACTGCAGGAAAGATGTCCCAGAACTAGATCATAAAAGGCTGCAAGCTATTGCTCCCTTAAGCTGATAGTAGAGATGATATGAACCCCTCCTTCAGACCAGACAAAAGAAAGGAAGAACTCGTATTTGCAATAAAACAGTGTCCCGTTTATCATCTCAGATTTCAATAAACCCTCAGAAGGAGATCCAGCAAATGTCTACATTCGCAGGCATATATTTGTTGTATAATTTCATAGACCTGCCTAAGCAAGCCCGTGTTTCAGCCTTGAACTCTTGGACCATCTTAATCATTTTTCTCATTGAACTTGTCCAGTTTCACATCAAGAACTGTCTTCTCCTCAGTTGTTGCCAAACCAGTAGAGGCCCCAGCTCGAGAACCTAGTCCAAGCCATCCACTGAAACTGGTTCCGTCTCGTGCCAATTTGCTTGAGTTCTCAAGTTGGAGGGCACTAATGCAATCAGTGAGCTGCACAATCATGATCAAAAGAGGGCGCTTGTGGTTCTAAGGTCTGTAGTTTAGCGGCTCTTTGTACCTGTGGGACTTGGACTTATGATCTCCGGAAACAGATTCAGTGTGGAAGAAACGACACCTGGAGAAGTTTATGGTTTTAGGCTTTCAGCGTGCAAATAGGGAGAAATATTCAGAACTGACAAATTGAAGAGGCTTCATGGTTTTCTAAGTAGTTAATAGCAAAGTCTGGCTAGATGACAATGATCAAAGTAGGAGCAAATGTTTCAACTCTTATTTGCATTAAATAATAAATGTAATCAAATTAAAAACATTCCAAGTAGATGAATATTATTACAGATTTAACTCATGCCATTAGTAAAGACAGATTTGTTGACCCATCCAATTGTGACTTGATAACAAATTGTACAACTGAAGGTGTGAATATTTTTTGTTACCATTGCATTCAATTGATGTTCACCGTCCCCAAATATAACAATTAAACACCTCTCAAAGGGAAAAAGAAAGAACATAGAAGTAAAATTCTGAATATCCTCAACAGCTCTGCATTCCAAGCTTATATATGTAAATTGTGCATGCTTAAGCATTTACCTGTAAAACAGAAACAAATCTGTGAATTAACATGTTCAAGCAGCGAGAATATCTTGGGCAGTGAGAATATCATCAGCAATTAAAGAACTACAATGTCAACATTGGTATTGTTATCTTCCTAATTCCATGAGAAGATGAAAGCAGCAGGACCACAAAGTGGTTATGAATTGAATTAATCTCGGTGACTAATCTTCACTGACTACTATTTCTGCAGGCCCACCAAATGTACTTCTTGAATCACTTCCTGTCTTCCATTTACAGTTGGTCCTATAACCATTTTGTGAAAAATATGCAGGCTAATCTGCGGCCTTCTCTGCAACAGCCAATATACTGTTTCTAAGCACCACCTACGTCCCTAAGAACATGCATAAAAATTTAATATGATTATAATTTGGAAAGAGTGGACATCCATTGAGTTAGATGGTAACAAAAGTTATTCACTTTGATTGTAAAATTCGTTACAGGTCAAAAAATTGGATGGTTCAACAAAATCAATGCTTATCTATGGGAATAAACTACATCCATAACATTCATTTTTCGGTTTCATTCTCATCGAGTAGCATTTTGCATATCTTTTTCTGATTTTCTGTTTTCCTGGTGAGTGGTGACAGAAGTTGTTCACTCTGATTACCACGTCATACAATTGGATGGGTCAACAAGTCTATGCTTACAGATGGGAATGAATCAGTTCCATAGTAACATTCACTTTTCAGTTTGATTCATTTCGAGTGGCTTTTTTGCAGTTATTTTTTTGCTTTTCTGTTTTCTTGTTTAGTAGATCCCCGCTTGTGTTTCTCCTCTTTAATGAAGTTTTATCTTCACTTATAAGTAGGCTGTCAATGGTCCAATTCCGGTCTGCATCTACCCAAATTTGTAATTGGACCATTCTAGAGTTTGGTTACAGCTTTAAGGACTAGAACTAAACTGTGAGGTTCGAGTCCTGTTCTCAGTATTTATTGGTTCTATAACCTAATAAAACTCTACATTGTTCTCTAATTTGATAGCAGTGGTCACAATAAACAACAACTGCCATGAAAATATAGGCTACTCTTACAAACTCATTGAAAGTGCTACATGCCAAGCAAAATGTGTTACTCAATAACCTTCATACCATGCCTTTAAAGCATACTCGCTTGTTATTTCTTTCTTTCCTATGGTTGCCTAGTATCAAATATCATTCTTGCAAAGTCCGTTCTCAATATACAATAATTTAGAAGTTAAAATTTTAGTTCTTTATGCAGATGGACTTAGAAACTTATCCTTTTACTGCCCCTCATTTTTTATTGCATTTCTAACATCAACTTTGCTAATAGTTAAGTTGGATCATAGTGTTTTTTCAACCTCAGATTGAAAATGCTAAAAGTTAGCTATTACAATTCCCCATAGCAATTGTCAATCAATCAAGATAGTATCAATAAATTAAGGAGTGTCATTATCCAACTAAGCAGTACATGAAATCAAATGAAAGTAAGTAACCTTCTCTAGCAATTAAACTAGTGTCTGACTTGTGAGTTAAGGGAAAAAAAAAACTCCACTCTTGAACTAAAATAGAAAAGACCAAGAAAAGAGTTCAAGAATTGGGAGAAACCACATGTTATGTTTTCCTCCACTAAATTTGATTAAGAAGTACAATTTGCCTTACTAACTTATTGCAACAAAATATATTGAATGTATCTTTGGTCTTAGAAAATTAGAGCAAAAAAGACTAATTTACCCTTAACTAAATTAAAATTAAATATAAATGCTAAGGATATTATTGTCTAACAAATTGGTTCTCAGTTTTGGTGCAGTTCTTTAGGCATAAAGTTGTAATTGAACCAGATTTAGTTCAATTCTACTGCTAAGAAATGGAACTAGACCATTAGTTCTAACTAGAGGACCAAACTCTAATTTATCAATCCACTTCGAGCCCATTCTTTTGTTATTTGGTTCTTATGAGTTCTCACCTGAGATGATAGGGTTTGAAAATTTATTAATTCTCCATGTTCATGACCAGGTAGGCAAAGTTCCACTTACCCATAGAACTTTTGAATTCCCACTCTTCTACCTCTCTCTTTTGTCGGTGGGATATGTGGGTTTTATACTAGGACCTACTCTCTCTCTCTCTCTCTCTCTCTCTCTCTCTCTCTCTGTGTGTGTGTAATGACTCAAATTTTGAAGATATTTTGTATCACTTTTACAACCATGATTAATGTTTACCATTTGCCAATCAATTATAAATTGTTTATTTTGAAAATTAATATATGTTTAATGATATTAATAGATGGTTAGATGTTTAATTTTAATTAAAATATAAAATAAAAGAATTTGTGAGAAAAAATAGTATCATTAGATTTGACACTTGAAATGGAATCCAACGCCTCAAAAAACATTGAAAACGGAGCTCGTATGACCAAGTTATGGGCTTTTGAACATTGAGGGTATTTTTGTAAATTGTGTTTAAAATATAAATGGCATGAAAACACAGGGGGTCGTTTTGATAACGACACCCCATGCGTAGTCTTCCTCCTCAGGCCAGGTGGTGCACAGCACCGCCATACCTGTACGGAGCCAAAAAAATGTCGACACTGCCATGGGACGGCATCACCTTCTCCACTCTATAAATTCCCTCCACCCCCTCTTCCAAAATCAGGCTTTCTCCTCTCCAATTGATCCCAAAAACATATTAGGCAACAAGGGTTTGTAACTACGTTCAAGTACTTAATCGGGCAAAATCGAGGGCTCCCCAGGTACGATTCTCCTCCCCACTCTACTCCTCTCTCTTCCCTCTCCCTTTTCCCCCTATCCTGACTGGATCTGGTAGGTTTTTCAGCCAAAATAACCAGATTTTCAGGGAATAAACTAGATGGGTTGATAACCCATCGAAGGCGATGCATCCCGGGGATGCATGGGCATGACATGCTCCCTAGGGAGACCGTCGCATGTGCACCACCTGCGAGCAGGTTCATGACTCTATCAGGACGCACGGGGTGTCTTGGGAACCGTGATGCGTGGGCCCTATGCGGACAATTCTGGTTCGTCCGTTGATGCGCAACACTAAAAATGCAATTAAGGAGGCTATATAACTCTAATCGATGATCCGAAAGAACTGTTGCGTTCGTAATGATGACATGGACCTAATGATACTATAATATTTAGGATCATTGAACTATTTCATGTGACTATAGCCTAAAAACCATAAAAATCTCATAGATCTACAAGATCAAAGATGATCAATTCTCATAGATTGATCCATTAGGTATGTTAGGAGATTAATATACCTAGATCAAACCTAGATCATATAGATCAACCATTAGAAACCCACAAATCAAGGATCTATAGCCTATAGTATAAATCTAGCGGTTGATCTATGGATCTACTTGATGATGTGTGAAGACTAAGAAATAATACTTGGATTCTTATATCTAAATAACAATCCAGGACCTTACAAAGGTGATTTAGGGCTCGAATTGAAGAGAAACGTAATCCATGAGACATCAAGGTAGGTAGTATGATACTACTACTCTTTTATTACATTTCCAAATATACTTGCCTTATTTCAATCCTATTACCAAATTGTCTTCATGCCTTATGATCTTGAATGACATGACTTGCCTTAAGTTGATTCTTATACATGCATTGCTTGCATGTTTGTAATCCATTACATACATGGCATGTTTACGATGATTAAGATTGGAAATTTCGTATATTTATCTTTTCAGGCTAATGAATCTGATGGGCACTCTGCTGAGAGGTTGTACGGGGTTGGCCTCCTGGCTTCTACCACCAAAGGTGGATGGTATCACTGCCAAAATGGCATTGTCCCTTCCTCAACTGCCGTGGTAAACAGGGACGACCACTAGAAGTGTTCACGACATCCTTTTGGGGACATATTCATAGTCGTCATAGAGGCTATGGTGGACTAGTCTCTAAATACTGGAGACACATGATTCCAGCTATGTGCTGATCGTGAGCATAGTGACCCTATGATTTTAGTGTTATCGATATGCATATAGTATTGAGATGGTCGTATACGAGTACTCGTGACCAGTTGGCATGATGTGTTCACCGAGAGACAGACCATGTGCATGATACTTATAATTATGCCAGCATCTGCTTTGAATGACGGCTATTTTAAGAGTTTCATGATTATTATATTTGACTCGTTAGTTTGATGTGTTTGCCGAGATCTTCTTACATGAATCTATTGATTTCTATTTTATGATTTTAGTCATATTTATATTGTTGAATACTGAATTTCAGTAAAGGATTCCATGGTTAAAATTACATCAACGAGCTTACGTTTTAGCACAAATATGCATGTTTACACAAAAAGGAATCATTGATGTTTTACATGACAAAGAGCCTTGAATTATGCATGTTGCCTACTGTGTTTTCAAAATAATAGTATCAGATCACCTACTGAGTATAAGGAATACTCACCCAAATACATTATTTTTATAAATTATCTACACACAAGATTAGAAGAAGCATAAAAAAATGTTAGTGCTATGACCAAGTAAATGAAGAGAAGATAAACATAAATGCAAGTATATGATCTACCCTTTCGACATGTATCTGTAATTACTACAATTGGATTGCAAGCTGTGATTGGATAGACTTAGGAAGACATTTATTATTTTCAAAATTTTCAAAGCTACTTTGTTTGTTTTGAAATCAAATGACACTCGGGGTTTTTAAAATGAATTTAAAAATAAAAGATTTTTCCACTGCATTGTATTGTTTTTATAAAATTGTTTTCAAACAGAGATCAATCTCGCATTAGGAATTAGTTTTGCATTTAAAAATGTATGTGAAAACCCGGGTCGTCACACACACACACACACACACACACACTCTCTCTCTCTCTCTCTCTCTCTCTCTCTCTCTCTCTCTCTACATCCGCCACATCTTTATTTTCATTGTGAGACTCATATAAGTTACCACCACCTCTCTTTTTAATGTTGGAACCATATGGGTTTTGTAGTGGGCCCCCCACTTCTACTTTCTCTATTGCACCCTATCTCTTTTCAATGTGCTACTACAATTATTTTTGCTCTATCTTTCTTGTCAACATCCATCTCCACCCTTCTTATTTCTTTTTTAATGTGGGAACCATTTTGGGGTTTTGTATTGGGAGCCAAATGCTATTAAAAACTTGAGTTTTACAAACGTACTTTTATGGGACCCATAATGCTTTTAAAGATGCCCCGCATGTTAGCAATGTATAATAAATGCTAATAATACTAATAGTGGAAACGATATTCTCACCCCTATAATCAATATACTCACACTTTCAAAAGAAAAATTGTCATACTCATTCCTCATAATCTTTTTTTTTTTTTTTTTAGGGGGGGTGGGGGCGCGCATTTAATAGTTATAAACTTGACTTTTTGCTTATAAAACTAAAAAGTGAACCTAAAATGCCCAAAAAGCGCTTACGGGGTGGGGGCATGTCAATTGCAAGGCTAGGAATATCATTTCTCAAGTAATAATAATTAGTAGTAGTAATAATAGTAATTATAATAATAGTTATTGTTATTGTTATTACAATACATTATAATTTATATAATAGAAATATATGGGGTATGAGGAACTAGACAAAATGACCAATATGGAAAAAGATATTTACACCCCTTTCATTCAACATGAAAATTCTTAGTGTAAACCAACTAGTTTGATTGCTATCTCACATTGCAGAAAGTAAATTGTATAATCCTTGTACATAGATGAGAATTAAGCTTCTTCTTTTTCCCTATCCAATTAAAAAGCAAATATAGATAATGCCATGTGAATAACATGAACTACTATCAGTAGGACCCACCTATTAATTACAATTGTAGAACCTGAAAGTCAAGATTGAATTAGGTTTAATTGATCTTTGGGAATAGGTAAGAGTTCTTTTGTATTAGATCTTAAGATGCTATATTAAAACATGAGATTGTTTTAGTGGGTAGAAAACTAAAAAGGTTGTATTCCAACACTTCATGATAAAAGAGATCACTAATTACTTTTTCTTCAAAAGGAACATAAACTCCCATCACCTCTTATAATTAAACCTACATTGGATGTTATTTTCAATAAAGATATGCAAATATCTATCAAGAAAGAAAAAGGTCTATATAACCAAAGAGATAAAACTTATATGAGAAAATTCATGACAAATAATTGTTGTAGGTTCCAATTAAAGAAAATGAAAAACTAAAGGGTAAATGGTAAAGACACACAAGAAAAAGAAAATAATTAAAGAAAATGATAGGAAAAAGAAGCTCTACAGAATGGATGGAATTAGTATATCTGCTTTGGGTCATAATGAAGGTAAATAGAACAATTTAGTTTCACATAATGCTTTCTTCAGTAAACAAAACTTATTGAGTAATTGGTAACCCATGTAAAGTCAAGGTTAATAAATACATATTAGGTCTAACCACAAAGCCTTAAGTTTATTGATATCACCTACAAATCTTAGCTAACAAAAAAGTATGGATTTTTCGAGTTTGAGTCTGATTACCCAAAGTTGTAGTTAGACTAATCTTTGCTATCAATGTTTCAAAAATTAATGCATCTATGAAAGATAAGATTCTATGCTAGCTTTATATTTCCACACCAAACAATAAAAGATCAACATATAGTTCCTTCCTTTCTCTATCCAGCTCTATGTTTAGAACAAGGATGGCTTCCCTAACATAATAAATACCATATAGGGCCTTCGTCAGCTAGAAAATGGCTGCCCTAATTTGACTACATGGAAGTTGAGATACATTGTAGAAAATTAATCTTCATCTTGGAGGACACTAAGTAACTTGTTATTCCACATAGAGGTAAGTCCTTACTTTCAATTCCAATAGATTTAGACCACAAATGGCTTCACAATCACCAAAGTTATGTCTTCTCTGCCAATCTCAAAAAATAATGAGAATCATGACCATGTGACAATTACTTATCTTCACCTCCAATCAATCAACCATAAAGCCAATATCAAATTGATAGAAACTACTATGAGTTTTGGGGCCTCAGACAATAGAAGCCTGCCTCCTAGGGCTACACCTCTGACAAGCAAAATCTTTTAGTAGCAAAAGAGTACAGTAAACCTACCTGCATATATATTCCCTGTCCATCTTAATTGTTGGGCTGAGAACAAGTCCTAGCCTCTCCCCATCGAGGGAAACTCCAGTAATGTCATGTCTTGGATTAATGAATCTACCCAAGGCCCATGGAGATTCTAGGACATGATTGACAAAATCAAGAGGAACCTTCAACAAGTTACATGGAAGATTAAACACATAAAAAGGTCTTCTAATTTGAAGGCAAACCTTCTTACTAAAGGGGTACTATTGCTCTCTCTTCAAATTAGAAATCTTCAACTAGGATGAAATGACTTCCCTTGGTTGTCTCCTATTCGCCTTGCATTGTTGCGTATATTTAGATTATTTGTTTGTTCACCTTTCATTGTTATAATATTCCTGTTCTCCTTTTTGTGTGTAGCTTAGCTTTGGCTCAGTGTTTGGCCAATATTATCAACACTTTTTTTTTGTAGTAAAAAATATTTACATAAAAGAAGTAGAAGTACAAGGTCCTTGGATACCCAGTACCATAGCATTAAAATAAAGAGATTGTCAAATGCAATCTAAAGCAAAGTCATGCCAAACAAAAGATCACAAGTTTGAAATAGAGTAGGTTGCAAAAATGTCTACCTGTTGTTTCCTTCTCAGTAGATATGAGTAATGCTCAGGAGAGAAACTTGAAAGAGAGTCTGCTGAGCCATGATTATTCATTCTTTTGAATTTCCAATTGAGCATTGACATCTCCTCCATCACCAGTATCCTCCTGTGAAGAGATTTCAATAAGTTGATCACCACCTGTGGGTCACCCTTGACTTGAACATTCTATAAACCAAGATCATTAATAAGATTTAAACCCTAAAAAACCATCCAACAAAGTTATTGGACTTCCCCTTAGTGAGTTAATATAAGCAACAACTGTTTGAGTAGGAGAATCCCTTACAATACCACCTATAGCTCTAATTCTCGATTTACCTTTACTAGCTCTATCAAAATTTGTTTTTAAGCTTCGTTCAATGGTGGCACATGTCAAACCTAAATTAATTTCTAGTTGTTCAGCTTTAGCTCAACTTGAGTCTTCCTAGTCAAGAAATCTAGTTGGGGCGAGGAGAAGAGATTTAAGGTTTTTCCCAAGTTTACAACTTCCTGAACAGTGGCAAAAACTGAAACCACAACCAATTAGGTAAAATAGATGTAAACTAAACAAAAGAGTTCATAGAAGTCCAAATAGACCAAGCTAGGTAGGATCTAGCAAGCATGAATAGAGCACCTTGCCTACCAAAGAATTGATTGCATTGAAGGATGAAATTGAGATAGTCCTCATGGGACATGAAGGAGGGTAGGGTGGTCTAAAATTCACCTCATAAATGGTTCCATGAGGGGTAGTAATTGGATAGGTAAGGATAACAAGAAATTTTGATTTCTCTTGAACATAACAAAATGGACATCTGCAATTGGTTGCACTAGGGCTCCAATGGGTCAAGTTTTAGGTTTGCAGTCTTTGTTTGGGCCAAAGGAATAGGAAAGTTTTAACCTTAGGTTTATATGGGAAGGACCAAATTTGTTTCTAGAATTGCAAATTTGAAAATTTTGTTTAACCCTATGAATAAACTAACTTGCTAGAAATTATGCTTGTAAGACTTAGACTCCATATCAATTCATCAAAATGATATTTGCCTATGATCTTTTGCTCAAGAATGAGATCTTTAATTTGTTGGGGCCGAGTGCTAATAATGTTAAAATCTCATTATACTTTCCCATGATCTCTGTGACTTTCAGAACCCTATTGACAAAAGATAGGAAATCACCTTCAACAAGATCTGTCAAAGGTTCATTTCTAGCTCAAATATCACTCCAAATTTCATAATTCTTTCTTGACCCTAGCACCATACCTCATGTAATGAACTCTTTAGTTCATAGAATTGACTTCTAAGATATGGAGTCAGTTGATTTCACTTTATATTTTAAAATAGATTTTCCTTTCAACTATATGATTTTGACAAAGAAAGTTGTTATCATTTTGTAGCACCTTACACCCAAGTTTTATTTGTAAAGCCTATTTACTATTTGATGATTCCTAACACTGAGCCCATCTTCCTCTTTTGGCCATACAGATGACCTCCTAAGAGACAAGATGTGCACTCTTCTATGGCTCCCCAAATCTTCAAATAAAATTTCATTGCATTTTCTCACAATCGTTAGCACTTACTAAAGCTTAACCTTAAAAAAAAAAAAAAAAAAGACCCTGCTTTTAATGGTATATGGATAGGCCCATGCTTTAGATAATTTGATCCACTTATCATGTTCACCCTACCTTAGATTGGCTAGACACCAAAATTTAGGATGATTTTAGATATGCATTTAAGCTTTATACATTATGGCCATGAATTTTCTAACTAAAAACTACTAGCTAGAAAAATTGGATTGGTACAAAATTTTAGGAGTAAGCTAATGGGGCAAGCCAAATAAGATAAATGAATCAGATTATCCAAAAGTATGCCTAACTAGGTGGCATCCTGAAAACACATCCTTTTAAGCTTCTTACTAAAAGAACTCATTTCTTCAATAGTGCTATGCTAAAAGCCTCCACTTATGGCTTCCTTGAGCTACATTGTTTAGAGGTGATATTTTGAAGAAGACACGAGGTGGATAAGCTAGCTCCATTACTTGTAGACATGGCTAATGTAATATTTCATCCCTAACAGGTGTCTTTAATTACCATAGTCATTGACATTATATATAAAAGGTCAAGAAAGCGACATAAACTTCTTTAATTCTACCATTTTCTTTGATTTGTAAAATTGATGGTAAAAATTAATTGGCATCCATCTTACAAACCAAAAGATAGAGGCTGGGATCATCCAATTAAGAAAAATATGGTAGTAGGTTTTAGCAACTAAAACATATGTAGAAGAAGAAGAAGAAGAAGAAGAAGGGGTGAGAATTAATATTGGCACCCTCTTTATTTGCACAAAGATCAACTAATGGTGGTCCCACATCAAATATTATTCTCCATAGGATGGTGAGTACTTTATTGGACATCATATGATTCTTTTGAGTTCAATACAATCCCAATATTGACAAATTTTGAATCAATTTATACTTATTGACTGCCTCCATTATATTATTGCTAGTAAATACCACATTTTTAGGTTTTGGATCTTCAAATCATTCCTGTAGGATATCCTAACCAATGTTTTTATAATCCTTCGATAAAGAGATTCATTATCTTCAAAAAAAGAAATGGAGGTGCAAGAATGACTTGGAAGATCCAAAACAAAAAGAGTGGTATTTGATAGCAACAATATAATGGAGGTGGTTAATCAATATGAGCTTTACCGCTTAGCAACTCAAAGGTAGACATTGAGCCCACTCAAATTACAAATTCCTCAAGTCTTAGGCCAATATATAGTCTATCTCATCTAACAAATGCTCCTCAATCATTTGTACTTAGTGTTTGTAGATGCAGAATCAAGTCCAATGTACCAACAATGCTGTAAATCATATTATATGTCTAGGGACAAAAATGGGATCACATCTAGCAAGTGTACCAAAATGTGGATTCCTAGTCATATTCTCACTTAAGGATCATATAATTAAGGTTAATAAGAAACAATAATTATGTTTCTTCCTGTCTTGTAATTGTCTATCACCTTTCTATACCACCCTTACAATTTTATCTATGGTTCTTATTACCATTCACAATTAACTTGCTTAATCTTATCATCATATAACTCACTTAAATATAAGTAGCTTATAATATATAAGTTGCAAGTGATAGGGGTAACTTGGTGCACAAAGCTCCCATGTATACAAGGTCCAGGGAAGGGGTGAACCACAATGGGTCAATAGTATGTAGCCTTACCTTGCACTGAAAGAGGCTATTTTCAAGCCTCAAACCTATGACCTCAAGGTCACACGAGGATAACTTTACCATTGTGCCAAGGAGCTCCTTCATAAGTGGCAAGTGATAAGAGAGAAATATACTATTGCTTAGTTAATAAAGTAAGAATAAATGTTATATAAAGTGATAAATAATGACTATTGAGATCATACTACTCCAATAATCTTCCACTTGCACTCAAAGTCATTTAGAACAACTTTGACCCACATTGACTTAATGTGTTTATCAAACTCTCGAGGGTAATGACTTAGTCAATGGTTCCACCATATTATCCATCAGTTTTAGACTAAAAATCTTAATCAATGTAACCATCAATAGTAGTCTCATTACCTCAAAAAATTAAATAGTAATATATAATATTTTTGAGATACTTGAAGATGAGCTTTACCACTATCCAATTTGTTGGACATTGATTAAACTAATATCTACTAACCATTGCAACAAGTGGGCAAATGTCTGGTTCCATATACAACATGGCAAACATGATATTATCAACTGCCAAAGCATATGGTGTAACAACATTTTCAATTTCTTCAGAAGTTTTCAGTAACATCCTTTTAGAAAGATTCACTCAATGTTTATAAGGAATCATTCTTTTCTTGGAGTTCTTCATGTGGTACTCTGATAGCATGTAATCCACATAAGCCAACTATTGTTGGCTCAATTTCCTATTCTTTCTTGGCCTTAAACATTTCAAGGCCATAGCATATGAAGCTTCTCCTAAATCTTTAATTACAAATTGGTTTTGTAACCATGCTTTTATTTAAATAACATTCTCATGTCATTTTATATGAGCAGTATATCTTCCACCTATAGGATTAGGAGGTTAAAAACTTCTACTGACCTTCTTATAAACACAAGCTTCCTCCAAATTTTCCAATAAGCCGAACTCATTGATCACTTCATCATCATATTCGGTTCCAATTATGGGAGGCTTATATCATTTCATAGATTGGCTTCTATAATTTGCAAACTTTATCTAGGAATTTTGTAGTCGTGTGTGTGTGTGTGTGTGTGTGTGTGTGTGTGTGTGTGTGTGTGTGTGTGTGTGTGTCTGTGTGTCTGTGTGTCTGTGTGTCTGTGTGTGTGTGTGTGTGTGTGTGTGTGTGAAGCGAGCCTTGGTGCAATAATTGAGTTGTCAATGTGTGACCTAGAATTTACAGATTCAAGATGTAAAAACAACCTCTTGCAAAATACAAGGTAAGGATGTGTACTATAGACCCTTTGTGGTATGCGCCTTGCCTGAACCATGCATATGCAGGGCCTTCATGCCCCAGGCTGCCTTTATATATATATAACATGAGTTTAATAAGCTAGACAAAGTAGATATAACCTCCTCTCGTGGCATGATTAGGGGGTCCACATACATCTCAATGTACTAATTACAACAAACCTATGGCTCTTCACCTTTTTTGCTGGAGGAATGATGTAGTGACTGCATTACAACAGCTTGCTTGCTGTAGTGTGCCCCAATAATGCATGATGGGCCCAGCCTTGTTTGATCAAAACCCTCTATTTGATATATTATCTCTGAATGACTACTGGCCCAAAAATAGTAAGGATTGAATAAGCACGTGATCTGAAAAAATATGTTTTTGATTAAAGTATATGGACAATTGGAAACAATATCTAAAGAATGGTGCATGATCAATGCATAAGATGCACGAGTTTTCAAATGTTAAATTCATTCAACCATCTTCATATCTGGTATATTCAAGGCTAGAGAAATCAAATGGAAGGTTCTAATCAAATAAAGATGGGACCCGTCGTGGCAAAGTGGAGTGCACTGTAGTTAGTGCCGTGCCCCAACATTCCCTTTTTCTTTAAATCGGTGGTCCAGCCTTTTTTTCCTACAAACAAGCTTCACATGTTGCAGTGGGTTCCATCTTAATTGAATCAAGTGGACCATCCTTTACCATCTTATGAATCCTACTCATATTAATATAACCCAACCCCAGGTGCCACAAGTAAGTGGAATTCACAACTTCTCATCTTCTTTTAAGAGTAGAAATGGATGAGTTATCTTCTCCATTATTAATATTATGATTCAAAGGATAAATTAAACAGAGACTATTCTCATAGGTACTAACAACTACCAAGACTGAAACGCAAATTAAAGGTTCCTAAAGCCATGGTAGCAAACCTTGCTTTTGTATCCATCTAAATAAAAAAGAAAGAAATTACTTCAAAGAACAAAAAAAAGAAGAAAAAAAAGAGGCAAATGCATAAAGATCTCATTCACCCTCTTTGAGCATTTTGCTGTTTCAGAACTAGAGGCAAGACTCTCTACTAATTAACCCTCCATCGAGCTAATTCATTTGCAGATTCATTCGCTGAGCCAAGCAATCAGATCCGAAACTTGATCTCGAGCGTCTAGACATCTCAAAAGCGTCACAGACCCAACTGAATCAATGTTCAACCATCCCATGTTTGTTAAGACTTGGTTTCTTCTCAGGTCTGTGTTGGATAGGGAGTCTTAATCTGAACAGAGGACCATTCTTCTCCGTCTAGTGTGAAGGGGGAGTCCCATATACAGAATATCATCTAGGGGGACGCACATAGAGGATCCACAAAATCTACCATGATGGAAATTGTGCGTTATAAAGTTAGAATTAGATTATATATATATATGTATATATGTATCTTTTATCCCCATTGAAGGGTCAAGGATTCAGAGAGAGAGAGAGAGAGAGATTGTGAGATTGTTGGGCAGCAACCGGGACAATGAAAAACAAGCTAGTTAGGAGATCTCATTTTAAATGATGGGCAACTAAGTCAAGAATGCCAACACAGAGGTGTCTGGGCATGCGCAGGAACTTTGTGTTTGTCTTTTCCTCTTACTCGTAGATGACACAAGAGCCTAACTTGAAGCCTATCGGTTTCAGGGAAAAGATCAAGGTGTGGAATCTTACCAACGAAAGGAAGATCAAGGTTTGGAAGAGGCTGTTGATTACTTAGTATCCAACTGGCAAAGGATTATGTAAGCAATTGGCATTAAGAATTATCTGGCATATATATCCTCATAAACCAGATAATATAAGCCTTGCCAATCATCAAATCTAGCAGTGTAAAAATCATTTAGCTAATAGTAAATTGATTGGTAGACGATTAAGGCTCCGCTATATATCATTTCTCTGGTTAGAGTCGTCTTTGTTTTTCTGGAGATAAAGGGAATTCGCCCATTGAAAATACGTACTTCAACTGTGGTTCACCAAATGTCTATCACAGATATGGCATCGCATGAAATCCAAAACATTAATTCTACTCAATTAGCCAGTTGCATCTAACCTGCAGCCCAGAAAAATAAGTGTTCCAAATCCTCCGAACATCTAGGCCCACATGTACCTCATGGTGTTAAATCCGCGCAGTGATGTACAGTGACAAACACCATTGAAGAGCTGGCAGTATCGCTCACTAACATCCAAAAAACAAATACTTAGCCGCGAAGGACAGACATCGAAGGACGAAAGATGCAAAACAGCAAGCATCAAAGGACACTCCAAGTCACTTGGGCGACAGAACTGACATGGTAATCAGAAAGAATTTT
Organism: Warburgia ugandensis; assembly: GCA_035236585.1. NCBI lineage: Eukaryota > Viridiplantae > Streptophyta > Magnoliopsida > Canellales > Canellaceae > Warburgia > Warburgia ugandensis. Next base: position 8,559,727 of record CP141136.1, read on the forward strand.
GTACACAGATCTCTTGCTTTTACCTCTTTTTCTCGAAGCTCCAACTCTATCATCGCACTTTCATGCATAACTCACACAACGGTGTAAAGAGCAAATACACATTTATTCTTCCTTAAAGAGAGAAGATTTCATTGGCCAAACTAAACTTTCAGCTTTGAAATGTCTTACTGCCTGTTACACAAAAGTTCGAAAACAAAAAACAAAAAAAAACACAAGAACAAAGCACCACATGATTTTATAAGCATGTTCGTTACTCATCTCATACTGCTGTTCCTAATGCAACAACTCCTTGTGTGACACCCGGGTTTCAAACAACAATTTAATAACAATTTATAAAAATAGTCGGGATCCCTGTTTTAAAAACTTTAAATTTTAAAGTATTAAAGAATAAAGCTCCAATAAAGACATGTATTTCAAAATTTCGGGAGTCATATAACCACAAAAATCACGGATTTAATGGTGAAATAAAACACCATTTCTACTGAAAATCCGGCAGAGTCTCCTCTATATCTTGGATCATTGCACATGACAAAATCAGGGATTTCCTGTGTGCATGGTTCCCTATGCTGCAGCACGAATCATAAGGAACCCAATAAGGGTTTGCTGGGAAAAAAAAAAAAAGGCAAGGAGAGGGGAGAAGATAGCTCACCGGCAAGAACCCGACCTGGTTTTTATCAATGCCAAAAAAAGGGTAATAACCCGGGAAGGAAGAGAGAGGAAGTGGTAGCTGGGTGGCTGGCCGCCTTCGAAGAAACCCGATCTAGGTTTCCCTGTTAGTGGCGAAAAAGAGGAGTGGGAGGGTCAACTCTTTGTTGCTGGAAAAAGTGCCCAATAGTGGGGTCGTAGTTGGAGTCAGGAAGAGTGAGATCAGGCGGGATTTCCATGCTAGTGATCTCTCCCGCGTTGCTGGTAAACGGAGATCGTCGTTGGGCGATCAGATGGAGTGGGAGACGACGTGGTAGCTAGGGTTTCTCTCCTTGCGTTTTCCCCCCTGTCTTATCCCGTTCTCAGCTCGTGTGTCACAACGGACAAAACAGGGGAATGCCGTTATCAATTTCAGCCCCCTGTCAATTTGTAAAACATTTGGAATTTTCACTTTGGATCTCCGTTTCTAGCGAAATTAGTGTCATTTGACTAGTATCGACACGTACATTCTAATTTTGATAATCCTAGGTCCAAATTTCAAGCTCATAAGAAAGTCATTTTCATAAACTTAATTTTCATGCAATTAGTTCAAATTTTCTTATCGCCATTAAAATTATAATTTAAAATTATAGAAAATGACCTAAATTTTAGAGTTGTTACACCTTGCCAAGCAAAAAGAAAAAAAACAAAAAACAAGAAAAACAAAGCCTTCTCTCAAATGGATAAGAGATACCAACTGTAATTGACAACAATTAGACTAATGGGTTTGCTGCTGATGATCCGTAGCCGTTCATTGCACCAGACCATGGTGCTATGCCATTCATCATGTACCCTCCAGAACAACCTTGTTCTTGCCACTCTAGTGCCAAAAGCTTGTTAGTCGGCTTCATTTCATTGGAACTTGGATCCTCACTAGCTCCAAATGGAAGTAACAATCTCTCCCCACCGTCCACAAAAGAGCCATGGTTACCATCCATTGAGAACCCAAAAGGAGAAGAAGCACCATTGAATCCAGAAGAGCTAAACCCGTGGCCTAAATCTCCCAGACCACCCAAATGACCTGAATCACTCCCACCTATGAAACCAAAGTTTCTGTCGGTCCCCAAAATTGCATCAAATTTGGTCTCCATAGGGTTCCCAATAACATTATCAATCAAGTTAGAGCTTCCAGGGTTCCCTAACAAAGTGTTCAACTGTGACAATTGAACACCAGGGAATGAGAGGTGGAGATCAGTTGCAGCGTGAGATGTATTATGAAGTGGATTAGGAGATTGATCATTTGGTTTCTTGGCAGCCACCTTTTTGTTCTTCCTGCAACCACCTCCCACTGGTACATTTCTTAGGGACCCACCTTTGGTCCAGTACCTTCTACAGGTCTTGCAAAAGTATCTTGGCTGAGAAAGACTGTAGTTGTTATAGTAGCAGAATTTAGTGTGGGTGGAATCACATCTGGGGCACTTTAGGGCTTGGTCATGCTGAGGCCTTAGTCTTCTTTCTAGTAAGGGTCTAGAGCAAGTGATCATTTCCCCAGGTGGTGATGAAGAATCCACTGCTCTTTCCTCGTGAACAACGCCCTATGTTTGAACAAAAAGAGAGACGAGTGAGTGCGTGAGATTCGGAAATGGAAAGAAAGGAATGTCGTTTCAAAGATCAGTCAAAGAATGTTGCAGAGCTTATTATTAGCACGAAGTTCGAGAAGTTGTAGTGGACTGTTGTACTTGTGGAAGAAGATTATTAAAGGTGATATCATTAGCAAAGAAAGGTCGCAAAAGACTCTTAAAAAACCACAGATTTAAATAAGAAAAAGAGGGAAGAAAAGGGAATGATTTTGATAATGCTGCTATTCCTTTTGTTAAACACTCTCGATCAGATGTTTGTAGCTTCTTCTTTGAGAATAATAAAAGCCTTTGAAATTACAACTATATATAACAGTGAGAAATGAAGAATGCAGTGTTATCACCAGATTTGGTTTTGCAATTATGATTTTCCTAAAGAGAAGGAAAAGAAGAGGTTTCTTTCTGTTGTTTTGAGTGTCTAATTTCTTTATTCCAAAAATGGTTATTTGTGTTGATTGATCTAAAATCTGAGGTTTAGCCATAGATATTATCAGAACAGCTCATCTAACCTCATATTGTATTAGAACTGTCTGCTGTGTCTACTATAGAACTTAGATTTTGGGATATTTAGGCAGCCAATGTGAATAAATTTATTTACATCATATAGTTCAGTAATTCAGAACACCTCCTCCTATCAAGTTCATAACTGGCCTTTCTTTCCTACTGTAGCATTTCTGCTGCATTTAATATCAAATAAGGAAAGAGAAAACCAACATATAATGCAAAACAAAAGGGAAAAAGAGGAAATGAAATCTAAATCAAACCTTCGATAGCGCCAATGACTTTTCAGCTTTACACTAATATTGTTGGGTTTTAAATATTGTTACAATTATCTCAAAGGAGCTACCAGTTGTCTAGGAGAAACTGTTTACCGGAGTGAGTAGTGCCACAAATTCAGCATAAAATAAATAAAGAAAAAAAATTCCAACTGACAATCTGTTACAAGATACTTGAATCAATAAGTTCCCATGTAATATTGTCTTTTAAAGTTTGCTTCAATTTTTTTCAAAGAAGCCATAGTTATCTTTCATGAATTTTTTCCAAGAGTTGAGTAGAGCCATAGATTCAGCATATATAAAACAAGTGGTTGCTGGATTTATTAAGTCCCCAAATGACAATCTTTTAACCCAAACTATAAACCAATTAAACGACTCAGTTATTGTGTCAAAACAGTGCTCTTGCACTTGTTTCTGAGTCCGATTTCCGGTTATGTCTGGCATTTATTGCACGCAACTAGAGTTACATGGCTTCAGAAATCGAACGAGAACAGTTTGTGCGAACTCTTTAGAAGTAATGCTTCATATTTGTTGCTCCTTTCACCAGTGTGAGAAGAAAAAGAGGAGGAAGAAGAAGCTAACCGTTCATTCCCTACTAGCAGAAGTGTAATGAATTCGTTCCTTACCTGGAACCAGTCAGACGAATCCATGCAAACCTGGAGCGAGGTGAGACCCATTGCACAAAACAAAATACAGTAGAAATTGCAGGAGCAGCAAGTAGATGTTCAAAGGAGTATCATGAAAATAAGATGAGTTTTAGAGATGGAAAGGGTAGCTAGAAATGGGTCTTTTTGGGGAGTGGAAATGCTAAAAACTGGAGGGGGTGGAAAGGAGAAGGAATGGGGGATTTGGATGGAATGAGAGGGAGTGGGGGGTAAGGTAGCGAGGCTGTGAATAAGAAGGCCCAAAAAGGTCGCAAGCAGCCTCAGCAACAATTCAGTCTTCGTCGGTGGCTTGTCCTGGGTCCCACACGCCTGCCCTGCACTCACCCGGACCTACATCAATTGGGCTTAATTGGCTTCAGCTTCCTCTCAATCCTGCGGCTCACAGCAGCCGCTTCTTCCAAATTCCAAGTCCCAATCACGTCACTTTCTACTCGTCCATTACAAACATTCAAAGAGTTCCCACGAGTGAAAGCTAATTTGCGTCCTGAATGGATGATATCAATAATTAGCTGAGAAATTGATCTTCCGATTGAAGGATAAGGCCCCTCCCACCACAGGATCCGAACTTCTTTGATCAGAAGATCGGTATTGATCGACGGTGAAGATCTTGCTCCATGGAAGCCTCGCAATAGATGATCCATGAACACCCCATCGCTCCCATCAACGATCCAAAAATCATTATTAATAAAAACTAAACATTTACATTAAATTACTAGGCTTGAACCATCATCAGGTGGGTCCCATGAAGCATAATTAGTAAGATGCCTGAAACTAAACTTGATTAATAATTATCGTTATCGTCCCATCAAGAACTTAATTAGATCTTGTTCGTCGATTTCTCTTATTTAAGTGTCATACCTTCATTTAATTCTAGATTTTTTAAATCTTTTCTCATTAATTTTCATTCTATAAATATTTAATATTTATTTATTTAATGATTTAGATGAAAAATTATGATACAGTACACCGCTGATCATTGCATACAGTCAATCATTTGGCTCAACCACAAAAGGACAAGGAAGCTCAAAATAGCGAGCCACTATCCGTTGCATGACACGTGTCAGGATGTCCAATGATGACATGACAGGAGTAAGAATATTTGGGTACTCGAAAAAGAACAAGAAGCAAACCGAAAGAGCACTCAACCCGGGGGCCCACACTGATCGAGAGTACCTTCTTCCTCGCCTCGACCAAGCAAAGCACAGATTCCTCCATCACTCCATCTCGATGGCGCCGGAACGTGCTTCTCGAATTTCGGGTGGCCGAATGATACGCTCAGGCGCGATCGCTTCCGACCAGTCAAAAATAGACGCACCTGGACAGGTGCCTTACACAGGATCCTCCATGTGGGATCAACTTAGATGACGTCATGACGTTTTCTGCTTTTCATTTCTGGGTCTTCTCTTCTGCACCATGCAGTTCACGGATACGTCTAATCACGACTTCCATTTGACGAGTCGTTGCCTTCCCGTAGACATAATTTTGTTAGTTAATTTGCATTCACATACATTCAAACCCAGGCAACAAACTTTCGTTGGCTTATGTTCCGATTAGTTCACTCGTATACAAGCAACCGGCTTCATGATGTTGTGTTTATACATGAAGGCTGGCTGTTTGGCATGGGGATAACATCTGATGCAATTAAAGGCCTTAAAACATAACAATTGGTTACGAATAAACAGCCAACGTTTTAGAGTGTTTTTAACCATGCTTAATAATTAATTTATATATATGTTATGGAACCTTTGTATTTTCTAGTAGAAATTAGAGATACATAACCATGGATAGCCTAGAATCCTGGCAATCCAAGCGAGAGACTCTTCCTTGTGCCATTCCGTTAGAAGCCTTGGTGCCTTTCGAAGCTGTATATAATTAGCTGAAAGATTACTACATATTCATTGACAAGGTGTCTCTCCTCATTACAAATTTGTGGGGGGTTCTAAGTGGCCTTTTTCTTCTTGTTGAGGAGTTTTCAAGTAGATTAAAAAATTAAGCTAATACGTTAGTAGGTAGTTTTCTTCGTAATTCTTCATTCTACAAATAAGGATGAGCCATTAATTGTTTACAAGTTTAGATTACTCGAATATTATCCTAAATCTAATCCCCTTATAGGAAAATGGTGACTCAAACTTCCTACTAGGTATATTCCATGAAAGATGCCTTTTTGTTTGTGATCTAGTATGGCAAGGTTATGAGGAAATGTATGTTTAGTCGATACTATGGAATTTGTAGACTATAATTCTGATCTTATGCCAAACTATCGTTCATCCTCCAAATGGAGTCTAAAGAAATAAGAGATTTACCTTGCACCAAAGCCTTCTTTAGCAATGGAGCAAGGAGGGGCGTGCACCTGGTTGGCTAGGGTTTGAGGCTATTGTGTATGGGTGTCCAACTTTCAAAAAGGAAGAATTTACCTTCTTATTTTGAAACCCTATAGAAGGCTTTCTAGATAAAGGGTCCAAGTTTGATTGCTAGATTTTTTCTCACCATAGCCTGATTCCCCCCTCAAGTTCTGAGATTTCTAGTGATTAGATATGTTCATTGGACGTCTATCCAGTTCTGAGATTCCCTCCTCTTGGGGAGGTTTCTGGGTATTGGGGGGGAGAAGTTGGTATCCATATTGACAGAGCATTTACCATGCAAAAGTTTGAGGTTTTCCTAGTTATCTAGAATGGATAGAGGAGAAAGTATTATAGATCCTTCATCTCATGGAGGAAAACAAGTTGATAAAGCTATTGGCTTGAGAAAGGAGCTTCTCACAGACTAGCTTTGTAGATCGTGACATTTCTATAATTTTAGAAGAAGGTATGTATATTCAAAACATGAAAACATTATGTCAAGATTTGATCACTAGCTAAATTATCCCACCACGAAATCCTTTTAAACCTCTCATAATAAAAGAGCTTAGGAACAGCAGTTTGGGGAGGGGAAAATTCTTTATACTAAAAAGCCTCACATGTCTAAACTAGAGGATCTAAGACAATTTCTTAATGAAAAGAAGTACTCTAACCAAATAAAGACACCTCAAGATTTTCACAGATTTTCACACTCAGTCAAATACTCATAAATCCTTCAAGGAAGCCTACACAATCCATGATGATTACCACTCCATGAATATTTCATCATAGATAAAAATGTGGATACTTTAAAAGGGACCATACTTTTTGTTAATCCATGGCCTAATTGGAACAAACAAAACTTCCTCAAAGGAGCCAAACAAGAATGGAGAATCTACAATTCCTAAACAGAATTTCCAATTAAATAGTTATACTCATGGTGGAGTGGGCATTCTATTCCTTCTAGAATTTGTTGATTATTCATTAGAGATCTCCCACTACACAGATGGAACATTGATACGTTCAATAAGATTGTAGAGAATTTCAAAAATTTTGTGGAACTGAAAAAGACAAGCTTTTTTGGCTCAAAGAATAGGGAAGTATAGATGACAGTCAAGAATTTAGGTACACCACAAACTTCACTAAAACTAAAAATAAAAATAAAAATAGAATCGTTTGGATCAAAGTGATATTAGAATGGGTGAAACTAGACCTAGCCACAGTTGAGGAACAATTTTTTTTTGCAAATGCCTAGCAGATCACATTGGAGAAGACCAAGAGCCAAGCAAATGGCTTCTTAGGTTTGCAATTAAATGGTTAGGTTAATAAAAATGATAGTTCAGAATCTAATTTTATTAATAACTAAAATTTGATGGAGAAGGATTCAAATTCCTCATTGGGTCCCTCCCATCCACTAGGTTGGACCAATAATACAGTAGCTATTTTACATCATCATCATCATCATCATCAAGACCTTATCCCAATTAGGGGTCGGCCACATGAATCTTATTCCTCCATTCCACTCTATTAAATACCATGTCTTCATTTAGTCCCAAAGTTTTTAAATCTTTCCTCACCACTTCTATCCACGTTCTTTTGAGCCTTCCCCTTGCCCTTTTAAAACTTTCTACTTGTATTGCCTCACTTCTTCTAACCGGTGCCGTTGTCGATCTCCTTTGAACATGTCCAAACCATCTAAGTCTAGTCTCCCTCATCTTATTACCTATTGGTGCTATCCCTAAATTTCCTCGAATATTTTCATTTCGAATTCTATCTTTTCTTGTCTTACCACTCATCCATCTCAACATCCTCATTTCTGCGACGCTCATCCTATGAGTATGATGTTCCTTAACTGCCCAACATTTTGATCCATAGAGCATAGCTGGCCTTATGGCCATCCTATAGAATTTTCCTTTTAATTTGAGTGACACCCGTCGATCACATAAAACTCCAGATGCACATCTCCATTTGTTCCAACCCGCTTGAATTCTCTGAATAACCTCCCTCTCAATCTCTCCACTCTCATGAATTATTGATCCTAAGTATCGAAAGTGGTCTTTGACGGGGACTTCTTAGTTATCAATCTTGATTGGTATTCTACTCCTACTCTCCTTGCTAAAATTACATTCCATATATTCTATCTTAGTTCAACTAATTTTAAATCCTTCAAATTCTAATGCTTCTCTCCATAATCCTAGCTTTATGTTTACACCCTCCCTTGTCTCATCAAGTAAGACTATATCATCTGCAAATAACATGCACCAGGGAATCTCCTCATGCAAATGTTTTGTTAACTCATCCATAACCAATGTGAAAAGGTATGGACTCAAAGCCGATCCTTGGTGCAATCCTATAGTGACAAGAAAATCACCAGTCACACCAATAGTGATCTTAACATTTGTTACTGCTCCCTCATACATATCTTTAATTATGTCTATATATCCTTGCGAAACCCCTTTACCACCCAACACTCTCCATATTAACTCTCTAGGGACTCTATCATAAGCTTTCTCTAAATCAATAAAGACCATGTGGAGGTCTTTCCTCCTTTCCCTATATTTCTCTACTAATTGTTTTAGTAAGAAAATAGCCTCCATGGTAGACCTCCCAGGCATGAGACCAAATTGATTCTCTGATACACGTTTTCATGACGCAGCCTCTTCTCAATCACTCTTTCAAAAAGTTTCATAATGTGGTTCATAAGTTTGATCCCTCTATAATTAGTGCAGCTCTGTATGTCTCCTTTATTCTTATAAATTGGTACAATAGAACTTTTCCTCCAGTCATCAGGCATTTTCTTTGATTTTATAATCTTGTTAAACAACTTGGTCAACCAAACTACCCTAATGTCTCCCATATGCTTCCAAACCTCTATTGGGATACCATCAGGCCCCATGGCCTTTCTTGATTTCATCTTTTTCAAGGCCTCTTTTACTTCAGGTATTCTAATCCTACGTTCATACCTATAATATCCAATGTTATTTTGATTTATAGTATTTTCAATCCCTATATTCTCAGGGCCATTGTCATTTAACAATTTTTGAAAGTATGTTTCCCACCTTTGTTTGATCTCATCATCTTTGACTAATACTCTTTGATCATCGCTTCTAATACACCTAACATGATCTAAGTCTTTACCCTTCTGTTCTCTTACTTTTGCATGTTTAAACACATCTTTCTCACCTTCTCTTATTCCTAGTCTATTGTAGAGCTCATCATATACTTTAAGTTTAGCTTCACTTACTATTCTCTTAGCAACGTTTTTAGCATTCTTATATTGCTCATAGTTTTCATAATTTCTAATCTTCTACCATGCTTTAAAATGCATCCGTTTTTCTTTAATAACTTTTTGAGCTGTTTCACTCCACCACCATGTTTCCTTTGCTAATACCCCTTTACCTTTAGATACTCCTAAGACATCTTTTGCCACTTTCTTAATGCACTCAGTCATATTAATCCACATAGTATTTACTTTTGTTTCATAGGTCCACTTTCCTTCTACCATCAACTGATTTTTGAAGGAGGTTATTTTCTCTCCTTTTAAGTTCCACCACTTAGTTTTTGGGTGTGTATTAAGTTTAGTTCTTTTACTCCATCTTTTCATATGGATATCATAACCATTAACCTATGTTGTGAGGTCAAACTCTCACCAGGTATCACCTTACAATCCTTACATGTAGATTGTTCATTATTCCTAAGTAGAAAAAAGTCTATTTGGCTTTTATGAAGTCCACTTTTAAAGGTTATTAAATGTTCATCCCTCTTCTTAAAGAGTGTATTTGCAATGGATAGGTTATATGACAAAGCAAAATCGAGGAAATTCTTCCCAATCTCATTTCGTTCACCTATACCATATCCACCGTGTATTCTATCATATCCTTCCTTATCTTTTCCTACATGGCCGTTTAAGTCTGCACCTATAAATATCCGCTCAGTGTTGGGAATTTCTTGCATGACTCCCTCCATATCTTCCCAAAACTGTTTCTTGATTATCTCTTGCAACCTTACTTGTGGTGCGTATGCACTTATAACATTTATAATTTGCTCTCCTAGAACAATTTTTATTATTATAATTCTATTGCTAATTCTTTTAACATTCACAACTTTATCCTTTAATTCCTTGTCCACTATTATTCCTACATCATTTCTGTTATTTTCCTTTCCCACGTACCATAATTTATACCTATCTATTTCTCTTGTTTTAGCCCCTTTCAACTTGGTTTCTTGGATACAAGCGATGTTGACTCTCCTACATTTCATCGCGTCTACTAACTCCAAACTCTTGCCAGTTAGTGTCCCTATATTCCATGTGGCGATACGAATCTTATGTTCTGGTGATACCCTATTTACTATTGCCTTTCTTGACCTCCATGGTATGAACCCATGTCCACTTTTCACTGCACCTGGCTTCTGATGCAGCGCGTCGCTTCCGAGGGGACGCTCTAGCAGCCCTTGCCCATTTTTCACTACACCCGGGATCCGATGTAGCGCGTCGCTTTTGGGAGAACGCCCTAGCAGCCCTTGCCTATTTTTCACTGCACCCGGGATCCGATGCAGCTCCTCGCTTATGGGGAACGCCCTAACTTGAGGGAATGTCTGTTTTCGATTCATGTCATATTTGGGGTGCCGTATTTCTTAAAAGCTGAAGATGATTTTCATTTCTTCCTTACAAACTAATATACATTCATTTGTAAGCAAAAAAGAAATAACAAAACCATCTTCAGCTTCACCCTTGTCTACTGGCTACCTGACACAAGGGTTGCCATATTTAAGAAGAGGGAGATGATTTTCATTTCTTCCTCACAAACTAATATACAAATGCATATTCATTTGTAAGAAAGAAATAACAAAATCATCTTCAACTTCTCCCCTGCCAGCTGACACCTGGCACCTGACGCAAGACCCTCCTCCTTTTTCATCCGAGCTTGGGACCGTCATTGGCGAAGTTACAGTAGCTATTTTACGAAAGAGAAAATTTGTAAAAAATTCCATGTGCATCAGTCTTTGGCTAATACAATGGACTTTATAGAATCTAAATGAAGAAGAGGGAAGCATATTATGAATCAAGAATCTCCTTCAAATTAAAGGGAAGAAAATCATCAACAAATCAAAGCTAGTCTTCTATGCGAGGGACCTGGTGCCAAGCAGTCTAGTAATAAAAAAGTACCACACAAATTAAAAGAATCCCACTTTCTAAAGTTGATTAAACTATTAGATATTTAGTTCAAGCAAGGAGAAGAGGAAGAAATAATATGCCTAGGAGCTTATAATGAGAGGACTTAAGTCCAAGATCTGATCAAAGTTCCAAAACCAAGGATGGTGAGCACATTAGACTTTTTGCCCCACCTGAATTCAACAATGATGATTGTAGCTAGGATGGGGAAGAAATCTTTGAAGAACAAAGGTGATCTATCTCTCATGGAATATTAGGTGTTTGAAAGATCCTAATAAAAAATCCAATATAAAGAGATTAATTAGATAAACTCTGCCATGACTTATTATTATACAAGAAACAAATATGGAAGACTGGTTCGAATTTGACTTCAAAAAAGTTATGCCTTGTTGATTGTTTAATTGCAAGTGCACAGGCTATTGTAGTATAGCTATGCAAATACGGGTCGATCCCACAAGGACTTGATTTGAAGTGATGGAGTTTTAAATAAAATTCAACTAAAATAATAAAAACAAAGATTATACTAGAAATAAACTAAAATCCAGATGTATGCAATTGTTCCAATGTTCCCAAATATTTATTCCAAGGAAAACAGAAAATAAAACTAAAATGCGTCATGGATAAGCTTGTCCTTGGATTGCACTGTCTCTGGATTAGTCTGTCCTGGATTGCACTGTCCCTAAATAGTCAGAATGAAGATAAGTTAAAACCAGAATAGCACAGGGACACAGTTGTAATTAAACAGGGGACCCAATTGGTATTTCTGAAATCTGCCAGGGGACACAGATGGAATTCTTTTAGGGACACGGATGAAATTTCTGAAATCTGCCAGGGGACACATATGTAATTCCTGAGATCTGCCAGGGGCAGAACTGGAATTTTCCCTAGGTTCTTGTTTTAATCGAAAACCAGGAAAACGTGGGGTTTGAGAAGGAAGAGAAGAGAAGAAGAGAAGAGGAAGGAGGGAGAAGGGAAGAAGAAGGAGAGAAAGAGGATCGCGGGAGAAGATGGGAAAAAACCCAGATTGGGTTTTCTCTCCCGTGGTCGTCCGGTGTTTGTGGAAGCCGGTGAAGAAAGAGGAACCAGATGAGAAGATGGGGAAGAAGGAGAAGAGGAAGAAGAAGGATGGAGAGACGAGAAGATGGAGAGAAAACCCGAGTTCCTGGCCGTGCGACTGGCGACGATGGGGAGAAGAAGAGGATGAAAAAAAACGATGCCTGGGTTGTGCCAAACAGAGGTGATGGCTGGAAGAAGGGAGAAAAGGAATTGGGAAGAAGACCATCCGGATCTGGGCTATGCTAGAGAACTAGGAAGAAGAATGAAAGAGAGACAAAGAGAGGAGATGGGGCACGCCAGAGAGAGAGAGAGAGAGAGAGAGAGAGAGAGAGAGAGATGGGTAGGAATGTGGAGCCGATGAGGTTGAACAGAGATTCTGGGCAGTTGAAATGACGCCAGGCCTGTGGTGTGTCACGCACATGTGGCCGGCCAAGGAGGAGAGGCAGATGTGGGGTGGAGAGGAGAGGAGAGGAGAATGAGAGAACGAGAAAGAGAGGGAGAGAGCAGCCCAACCCCACCCTCCTAAGAGGGGAAAAACCTTTTTTGGAGAGAGAGGGGAAGGGGTATAAAAAGGAGAGTGAGAGATAGAGATGTGAAAGAGAGGGAAAGGGAGATTGAAGAGAGATAAGATAGGAGAGATAAGAGATGAGAGAGAGTGGGGTCCACTAGAAGTTTAGACTCGCTAGAACTCTGCAAGTCTTAAACTTTGTTCTGTCTTAGGACTCTTCAAAATCCACTTTTTTCCATGAAACTTCATCTAATCTCCATCTTGTATCCTTGATTCGATATAGAGCATCCACACCTGAGTTGACTGATCTGCAATGCACAGGACCCAATTAGCGCAATCTAAACAGTCCATTAGCTTTAATAGTCATCTAACCACTAAATTTTACAATTCAATGGTTGGATGGTCAATTAAAGCTAAAATGAAATATTTGATGTAAAATATTAAAATTAATGGTCTAGATGCTCTAATCAAATACTAAATTAGGGGTATTTTGACCAAAATTAAACACTTAACATGCCTCATAGCAAATTTGACTTCATCCATATTCTCCCCTCATTTGATCCTTTAAGGGCAATTGAGTGATGCCTATGGAAAAATCAACCTAATGACTAGAGTGAAATGAAACAGAATGTATATTTCACATTTTCTACAAGCAACCCTATTTCAAGTGTCCCTCATTCCATTGGAAGATCAAGAATGGTGCTCTTAGCATGGAATTCTTCAAAGATCAGAATTGAAAATACCATTACAAGAATATGCTGCTTCTATTTGCTTCAAAGTAATCTCTAGTAATTGAGTAGCACGAATTTTAGTAGTCTATGGACTGAATGATGATCAAGAAAGGGAGAATCTCTAGATAGAATTGAAAACCCTCACATGGTTTGGAGGAGCACATTATGTGTCATAAGATTTATCTCTAACACATACACACACTTCTCACACTTAGGGCATGAACTCATTCAATGACTTTATTGAGTGTAATTCTCTTATTTTATCCATGGAGAGAGGTCACTTCACTTGGACAAACAAGCAAGTCCCCTATTTTTCAGCAAAATGGATCTTTTTTTTAGTGAACTTGGGATGGTTATCTTGTTATCCCATAATGAAATGTGAAGATGCTTTTCAAAAATTATTCAGATCACAATCCCATCCTACTCAAATCCTCCTTTTCATCATGGGGAGGACGGTCCTTTTCATTGGGAATAGCTTGGCTTCAACACCTAGTACTGTAGGATCTTGTCAGACAATGGTGGTAAAAAATCTCCCCTCAAGGTAAAATATATACAAGGTTAGTCATCAAGCTCAAATTCATCAAATCTTAGTTGAAAAGATGGTCAATGTAGGTGCAAAGCTAGAAGCAAATGCAAGAACATTGTTGGTTTTATGCTTCAAGGCAACAGTTTGGGTACTCTAGAATGAAAGAAACGGGCCAGTGTTCATTAGCAGAGAGAAACCACTACGGCTGATTATTGAAACACTATAACTTGGATATGCTCGACATCTGCTTCCCCTTGGAGACTCTGGAATCAAATTGGTAAGGTCAAACAGCTGCTGCAGCAAGCATAATTTTCATTCAAAAACACGTGCATCAATCAGCAAACTATAGGGCAGACGATCTAGCACGAGAGGGCGTTCCACTACTAGAAGACCTCAGAATAATATATCCATTGCCCGATATACTCACTCCTTTTTTCTCTATAGACTGGGAAAGCAGTAACGAAGTTTCATGAGAACAGATAAGGCTTTTTAATTTTTTTCTCTTCTTATATTGAGAAGACATGTACTAGGAAAGCATGTAGTTATGTTGGGCAGATGCCTAGTTCATCTCGATCTGGAAATTTCTTATGTACTGCCAGGGGGAGTGCTGTTCTCCTCCAAGCAATTATATCTCTCCATTCCCTCAAAAAATAAAGGTCCAGGATCGTCCATTCTAGGCAAAACGACTTCTGATTGATGATTAGATCAGCAATGGATATGTAGGAACCTGAGAGTGCACATATGTTTTTAGCTTTTCACAAGTTATCAAGCAAATCTAAACACTATTTACAGCTACGTAGCAACAACAGGTGAGAAAAGAAAATGAGTTTCAAGACATGCTTGCGTCAAGATTGCCCCTCATGTTCCTTCAAAAGCGGCCATGGAACAAAACATAGGGATAATCTAAGAAAAAATAATAATCTGACCATGGAAAATAACTATTACTAGTCAGAGATAGATCCGAGACAAGACAAAGGATGCATATTGTTTATTAAAATCATCTCAGCCATGCAGTGCATCTCCCAAATTTAAGCCGGAGGATATAATTAGCAACTTTTGCTCAAACTTGATTTCCATATTCAACCGAAACACTGCATAGTCATGCATGTACGTGGACTCAAGGCTATTCCCATGTCCCCATGTTTGTAACTAGTTTCACCTGTTTCACTGCGTCGAAACAGCCTCTTGCAATACAATACAAGGTAAGTTGCATACTATATACTTTTTGTGGTCAAATCCTTCTCTGGATCCCACGTATGCAGGAGCTTCGCGCATTGGGATGCCTTTTTTTTTATTTCATTGGCTGCAAATCATCTATGTTACACTGAATTAAGGTGAGACTGGATGGCATGTTTTATCTCTGTGTAAGTAGCCATTTTTATTCTATTCTCATTTGCTCATTCTTTTCAAACAAAAGAATTGAGGAGGGCGCTAATTGTGCCTCACGGGCGACAGAACATTCGCCACTGGAAGAGTTCCGATTCAATGGTCGGTGGAAGAGGATCTCGAATTTTAACCCTTAGCGTTCTTCTTTTGTTTCCTTCTCCCAGCGTATTAGCTGCTCGAAGTCCTATTTTTAATGTTTTAGCCGCTTGATTTTGGTCATCATGGAGCCCACGACCATGGCGAGAGCCGACCGCCGGACCATCTTCACGAGTTGGTGTCTGGTATTTAATGTGAACGGGAGTCACCTCTACGTTGCAAGTTGCAAGTGATGTTTTGTCATCGTCAAGTCAAAGAATTGGACATGTTTTGCATTGCTGACTGAACAAGTGGGAATATGGACTTCGACTGTTTATGTTCAGACTGTGGAAGGATGGGTCTGCATGCATCTTTGTGGGTTACAGCTCGGGTATCTTGTAATGTTTGTTATTTGACTGATTGACATGCAAACCGGTGGCACTTAGGAAAGACTTAGTGTAGATAAGACTCGACTTGGTGAGTGAGAATAAGCCCCTTGAACAAATGGCTTGGATTATCCAGTGGGAGAGGTTCTATGGCAGGGTTTTGACAGATGTCCACCAAGATCAAAGAATGGAACCCAACTTGGCGATGGGTGTCCCAAGATCATTATTCTATGAGATGGAAGTAGATTGAGAACTTCACATCAGAGTGTCACTGCCACAAATGGACTAGTTGCATGATACTCACGATGATTTGCTGATTTACACGCACAAACTAATGAGAGTTCAGCCTAAAAACATTCCCTTTTGTTATTTTTGGTAATTGAAAAACATATTTCATTACGAAAAGGACTAGTTCAATGGAAGAAGCCATATAGGAAACAACACTATCATGGGTGTTACCATCCGATTAACAGGATTTGGGGCCATGACTTAATTGTTCTCAAATGGCCGTCATAATCATTGACTCCAAGGTCCATAGAATACAGTTCGGTGATCCAAACAAGTAATCTGAGATGGGTAAAAGGTAGGTAGTTCAGTGCACGAAGCTTCTGCATATGCAGCGTCCGGAGAGGAGGTGAACCATAATTGGTCAATAGTAAGCAGCCTTACTTTGCATTGCAAGAGGCTGTTCCACACCTCAAACCCATGACCTAAAGATCACGCAACAACGACTTTACCATTGCACCAAGACTCCCCTTCCCTCATCTGAGATCAGTAAATTCCCTAAATGACACTTGCTAGTTGAGCCAAGAGTCACCCTTTGAAACAAGGTCCAAGACTACAACTGACAGTCTTAATTAGCTCATCTGGGTTGGCCACCGAGTAGGATGGAATGGATTCAGTCAAAAGGGATGTGCTATCTGCTGTCTCGGATATTTCAGCTTCCATGTAGCATTTTTCCTGCCAAAACTCATCTCCATTTCCCTTTTGGCTTACTTCCTATCAACTTAAAGATCAAATAATAATTCAACTTGAAATCGGAGTCTTATTCATTAAAACATATTACAACTCTAATTTATCAAATTAGTTTCTAATACAAAGTAGATGATTCTACACTTAGGTCCACATGTAACACCCAAAAAAGGAGCCTAACACATGGGAGAAGCCTACTTGCCATCAGCCGACTGCTAAGATGAATAATAAACAACAATATAAGATTGGGCCCAAACTTGAACTTTTCTAGCTGCTACAGCAAACTTGTAACTAGAACCTTGGGCTAGACGACCGCCATGTAAAATCTCATTTGTCTCATCTAATTTCTAATTTAAGATTGTACAGGACAATCTGATATGATTGTGCAAGGTGGTCCTGCCGCCCTTGTTTATTATTAATTGGCAGTGCTCTTCTTTCCATGTCATGTGAGGAGACATTGAGACAAAGGGAAATCTAAGTGCAAGATCCCAAGACTAATATAGAACCCATCAATGTCGATATCTACCTAGTTTATAGAGTTAGTGGAAATGCTATGGTCAACAATAGAAAACCTTCGACCCTAAGCTTCTTACTTTCTTGGGGTTCCGTGCATTTGTTTCTCCCTCGTCTCTGGTTATTCGTCAGATACTAGACACTGACAAGTTCAAAAGGAAATCTACAGCTTAGAAGATTGCAATTGCATGTGAGAAGTAAGAGAAGGATAATCCACATTCCCCTGAACAATGACCGTTTTCTCTGCTTATTCTGCACTTTGTATTGGCTGTAAAAGCTACAAAATTCAGATCTTGTTCCTCTTTTGCTAATTTTATATGTGTGCGGAATATGGCGTCCAGATCTACAGGTTTCTGGACATGCTGAACGCATATTTCATCCATAAGATGTAGTCTAAAAAAAATCAACGGTTTACCTTTTGCTAGCAGAATTTAAAGACTTAATAGTTGTTTATGGATTATTTCCTATTTTTAATTACTTTTTAGCATAGTCTCCTACAAGATAATAGGTTTATCTTTATTTCTTTTTTATATAAATGTACCATACTGTTGCAAGAAAATCTCACAAAAGGACCCAATCTTTCAAATAGTTCACTTAATGATCCCAATTTATGTTAAGTGTCTCTATAAGGGCCTCATCTAATGAAAATTAGTTTAAGTAAGGGAATGCCCTTATGTGTGATAAGTTTTGATGTTATTATTGTCATTCAAAAATCAAATTTTCAGCAAAAAAAGTTAGTAAGTAGAAGCATCTCACGAGCATCCATTTTTTTTAAGTAGCCTAAATAGGACAATCAAAGCAAGATGAATGGGTCAAATTATTCAAAGGTGAACCTAGCAAGACAGTTCCTTTTTGGAATTTTTAATAATGACCAATGAATATTTCAACTAGAAAAATTAGCAGGTAGAAGCATCCAAAAGGAATTAATTTTCACAAATGGCGTAAATAAGGAAGACCAAACAATATGAATGGATCCAATCATCCAAATGTGGGGCCTAGCTAGATAGTGTCAACTTCTAGGTTTTTAATCATGATCATTGAATATTGCAATTTAAAAAATTTTAAAAGCATCCAATGAGCATGAATTTTGAGAGCAATTAGGGTAAAGATGGCAGGCTAAACAAGGTGAATGGATCTGATCATCCAAATGTGGGTCTGAGCTAGATGAATGGTTCCAATTTCTCCTATCAAGATGCTAAACTAGATGCCATTTAGCTAGGCCTGATATTTGTATGGTCGGATCCATTTGTCCTATTTGGCCTACCCCATTAAGGATACTCATGAAAATTATTGCTCATTTGATGCTTCTACATACTAATTTTTCTTGTTGGAATATTCAATAGTCATGGTTGAAAAATAAAAAATAGGACGTCATCTAACTAGTTGTAACAGCCAAAGAGCCCCAAACACAATAATATTGTTTGCTTTGGAGATTGGGGCCCATATCACCCAGCCCCCTCATTGCTTTGTTCTTCCTTTGTGGGAAAAGGCCTTGTTGCATAAGAAGTCTTCCCAACTATTATCAATAGCACAATAACTTTCCCCTTCGCTATATGGGACTAACTCTCAGCGCTACTAGCCGCCCGCTTAACAGTGCCCTACCCACCTTAGGGAACACGTGTCCCCACGTATTGGTGGCCAAACAAAACCTAGGAACCACGTGCCGACTAGCCCGCATCAAGTCAAGGGTTGGCTTTGATATCATTGTAACAGCCCGAGGGCCCCACACACAATAATATTGTCCACTTTGGAGACTGGGGCCCATATAACCTAGCCCCCTCACAGCTTTGTTCTTCACTTGTGAGAAAAGGCCTTTTTCTATATGAAGTCACTCCTAACTCTTATCAACAGCCCAACAACTTTTCCCTTGGCGATGTAAGATAGTCTCACATCGCCAAGGGCAAAGTTGCTGGGCTATTGATAAGAGTTAAGAGTGACTTCACATAGAACAAGGCCTTTTCCTCAGAAAATTAGGGAAAAACAAAATCATGAGGGGGCTAGTTAGATGGGCGACTAGTTTCTCAGAGCAGACAATATTGTTGTATGTGGGAGCCACTGGGCTGCTACACCAGGTCACACATTTGGATGATAGATCCCTTCATCTTGTTTGACTAACCCTAATTAAGAAACTTGTGAATATTCATGCCCATTAGATGCTTCTATCTACTATATTTATGTCCATTCAATCTCTCTTTTAAGAACACTTCTTATCAATATGATCCAAACTAGAAAATCCTGGTTGTTTTTTAGTATCATCCCAAATGTTCTTGATCTTTTTCTACATCTTTCAGTTATGAATTCAAAACTCTTTAAGTTGCTTTAAGCCAGTTGGAACAAACCAATCTAACTTTACATAAAGCCATATGCACTTATCAAAATCAAAATGTGCCAATTCTTTTAGCATTTACATTTCTCCACAGTACTTTAATAAATTTGTGAAGTAATGATTTAGCAACGACTATTTTGATGCTTGAGTAAGGCCATATCCAACTAGATTTTCATTAAAAAGCTCAAGTCATGTCTTTAATAAATTAAAGCAATGAAAGATATAACTATATAATTATATCTTTACTGAACTAAATATATATATATATATATGAATATTCATGTCAAACTTATGAACTAATATGAAAATCTTTCTAGAACCACCATAAAATAATTGTTATTTCACACATTGAAACCCACATTTTGTTGTGTAATCTATTTTGAAGCTTGGCATAGGACTTGAATCACCTTTGAGTGACATTTGGCCATGGCCTATCTAGATAGAAGGTTCGTCCAAAAAAGGGCAGCCCTGAAGGAAGCTCCTGCCTATGTAGGGTCTGGGGAAGGGGTGGACCACAAGGGCTTATAGTAGGAAGCCTTACCTTGCATTTTGTAAGAAGCTGATTCCATGCCTTGAACTTGTGACCTCAAAGTCACATGATGACAACTTTTACCGTTGTGCCAAGGCTCCTCTATTGAAGGTTCACCCACATGGTAATTTAAACTCTCCATATGATATAGTATGGTTTTCTCTAAAAAGGTATATAACTATGAATTTATTCTACTAAGATAGACTATATATATATATATATAATATTTTCAATTAAATAGAAGTTCCAACATTTTGATTATTTCTTATTGTGTAAGCTAATTCTTGTATCTAACAATTAGAACATTAATTAATATCCTTATTTCTTAACAATAAATCCAAAAACAACAAGAAAATTGTATATAAGCAATACATATGTTATACATGGATTGGAGTTGTGATTCACTTCTAGGTTCTAATGTATATTCATTTCTAATCATAAGGAAAGGTGAATCTTAATTGCAACTACGACCATAATATACTAACACTTATAGTATAAAAACAAAACAAACAGAACTTAAGTCTTGAATCAAATTGAAAGCTGATAATGCTTCAATATGCAACTTTCTAGTGATAGCGCATTAGGGTATATTACATTGGTTCAAGGTTATCAAAGTTCTTTCTAATGACCACCAAAAGACATCATGCTTATAGATTAAGGGTTCTAGATGGAATATATTAATGTATAACTAGAAATTAAGAGTCTAATAATACAAGAATGAAACATTACACATGACACATGGAAATGAAAAACTTGATGGTTTACGCATTTAGGTAAAGGAAGAGAAATTTGTATAAATCAATTACTAAAAAATTCAAATAATAGCACTTGACTTAGAGTCTATGCTCTCCTTCATTACTCATACGTACATAGCTTAAGTACACGATGACTACATGGCAGTCCACAAAACATGTTCATGAGATCATAGCTACCTAAATTGATTTAATGAAACAATTAAACCACTTTATATTGCTTGACCTTCACAATCAAATAGTAAGCAACCAATCGACCATAAAATGCCTCATCTAATTATCTTTTTATTTTGCTTAGTTTCGTATGAATTTGACGAAAGATCATGAACCAGAAAATAAAAAAAATTTCATAAATTAAGCATATCACACTTAACAAAATAAAACTTCATTTTGTATTTCTTTAATAACATAGATACATATTTTAAATTCTTCAATGTCAACAAATTAGTGCAGAATATCTAGATTCTCTTTTTTGGAAGTGAATTTCAAGTAGCTAGAGAGGATCAGGAGATCATGGACTTGGTGGAGCCATCACCTCCTTAGCTGGTTCAGTATTGAAAATCTAGCAATTTGGCTACTTCACATGAGAAATCTGGATTCTGTTATCTGTTGCAAAAGACATGTAAGTAAGCATGCTAAGCCTTTACTTTTTCTGGATGATGATAGTAATGAATTAAGGCAGATAAACTAAAGCGGAAAAAAGGAGATTGAAATAGACTCTACCACATCACCAAAAACCAGACAATTAGTACTTCTCATGAGGTCAAATGAGATCTAAATACACTACAATATATACCAAAATAAAATTTCTACCTCACTGAGGTTCCAAAAGATATTGGATCGAGGAATCGTAAGAGAAGATTGCAGTTGGCTTTTACCAATTTTATAAACATCAAAGTTCTTAACTAAATAGCTATGTAATCAGTGAAAGAAAAAAAAAAAAAAAAAGCACCAAAACAGATGAGAGGAGAGAAGAGAAGAGAAATAACCTACTAGCTTAATTAGCTCTTACGCAGAAACTCAGAGCTTTATAAACAAAGACGAAATTATCAATGGTTCATCTTGGATAATGAAACTACATATCGTTGTTCTACAGATGTTAGCAATATTCAAAGAGCAATATCTTTGTCGTTTGAGAAAATGGTGGGTTCTATTGTTCATAAGACCGAGATGGTCAATGAAACAATAAGGAAACACTCAAAACATCAAAATAATCACTGCACAAAAAAACAGAAGCAACAAAGCTAAAATTGTCTCAACATTAGAAGATCAGAAGAAACAGGACCGTTAGCCAGCTCGTCTGTTTCCTGGTCTGCAGACCTAAGTATATGACTGGATGAGGTGCCTTGTCTTGAATAAGACTGGAGATCTCAACAAGGATGTCAAACAACAGTGCATTGTTTGGATGTTTCACCCACGCAATAACATTACTTGAGTCTCCTTCCACAAGCAGCCTGGCAAACGATGCTTATGCCATTGGTCAGTTTGAAGAGCTAAGAGCTCTGCTTCATTACAGTCCTTGATACCAGCCGGGCTACTAAATGTGCCAAACGCTTTGCTGTCATGAGTATGAAATATGCCCCCAACTCTGTAAGGGCCGGGGTTGCCCAAACTTCAGCCATCAGAGTTGAGCTTGAGGGAACCAATTGGAGGAGGCTTCCATGAATGTTTCTTCTTTAGAGCAGTGAAGGAGATGAATGAACCCCAATTCCTATAGATTTCTTTAGAGCAGTGAAGGGATTTAGTCTTAATATTCCAATATATACGTGGGTCCATTGTTAAACCCTCATATTGGGCCTGAAAGCCCAAAAGTAAAGACCTAACCTAACACAGGAGACCTGAAACAAACTACCTTGTCAGACTTGGGTCATTTATCATTTAAATTCCGACTGGCATTCATATGGAGGAAGCCCCAAAATGGGCCTCAAATCAAAGTCGTACTGTTTGGACAGACCTCAATTTGGATCATGGTTTCAACCACGAACTGAACCTGTTGGAAATACAGGATACAAACAATATATGGGCATGAAAATAGTAGTTTGCGTCGCTTCTATGAAGGTCAATGGACAATGGGTTAGCGCACAGCATCTAGGCCACATAAATTACATCTTACTTAGACATAAGTAATAGAGAGTTAGTGACTGGCTTCAAACTGCCAACTAGTGATACGAATGTTTGGCCATTTACTTTGGATGATCCTATTCCTTTAGTTCTGTCAGTCAATTCTGATAACATACATTTAAATCATCATTCTTGGAAGCCCCATCTGTATGGATGGGATTTGTAGACCAAAACTATATATTTATATGCTAGCAACATGCTTTAGATCCACTTTGAAAAGATTCTAATTTAGAGAAATGATAAGTCCAAGAGTGCACTTAAAGTGTCATTTCCATTTTTTTTTTTCTTTTTTTTTTTAAAAGTCAAGTGTGCTTTACTTGCCTCTTTTGTAGATATAAGCCACTATACAGAGAATAACTTGGTCAGGTTAAGTACCATATTTCATGTCCATTAGATACTTTATCCTATAGTTTTTTGTGCGGAGATTTTAACTTAGTTAGGAAGATTTGCACACCATTAAAAATGGGTTATATGAAACTCCTTATTTTTAGATTTTTACTGTTGTCAATAGTTAAACAACTTCAAAAAATCAATATAGCATGAGTTAGTTTTTGTAGTTAACAAACCCTATATAGTATATGTGGGTCCATTGGGTACAATGAGTTTAAACTATAAAAACATCTGAGGAACTGATATTTTAGTGATCTTAGCCGTAAAAGTTATGACCTAAAAATTGGTAGTCTTAAAATTACAGCAGCATATCTTTTGCGAGTGATAACCTTAAGTTGGTCCACATTTTAGAAGACCCAAACCATTTACCATTTATGTAATTGACCATAACTTAGATGACTTAAAACCCCAACCCCAAAATTATAGATCAAAATGGATGAGATTTGCTAGTTGCAGGCCATGTAAGCCATTGCCAACGGTTAGATCTTCTAAAATGTGGGCCCAACTCTAACATGGCCTACGATTTGAATGCATTACATCTTTAAAACGAAGGCATAAGTTTTACAAGTTTAGAAGATTAAATTATTCAAATCATAGTCTATGTACAAGATGGCCTAATACATTAGAAGATCTAAACCATTCAACTCATAGGTCGTGTAAGAGTTGGGCCCATATCTTCAAAGATTTAAACCATTCAAATCATAAACCATATCTAAGATCTGGGCCTGCACTAATGACAGCTTGAAAAAGCTAAGCTTTTACGGGCAATGGTCAGCATGAGATGGGTATTAATCTTGCAAGATACATTTTGGATAATTATTAACTGGTTGATGAAGCATCAAATGTGTACCGTTTGGTTGGGAAATGGTTGGCTGAAACTCGATCTAGCGTGTAAACAGACATTATCCCCATGCTGTTGTTTGAATTATGGTAAGTTCTAATGTGTATAACAAGGCAAAGTGAGAAATATTTCCATCTTGCACACTACACATGCTCTGTTTTGAAGTTATGAAGAAAGACTTGCTTCCAGTGAATGGCAAGCAGCTTTGCGACTTAGGAAGCACACTTGAAGAGACAAATACTTAAGTCCAATGTATTTTACATTTTATTTTGTGTGTAACTGCCAATTGGTGCAGACTACAGAGCTGGAGGCACTCATTAAAAGATTAAGAAGTTCAACAAAGGCAAGAACCATTTGTTGAGCAGATTTTCTGGCCATTTCCAGGGCCTATGCTGTATAATTTTCGTACTCTTGTAATTTGACTTGTTCCACTGTGGCACTTAGAGTGAAAGAACGGATTACTCCATAAAGATACGGGAATTCCAGAAGCAGCTAGCAATGGAAGGGAAGGAGGCTGAAAATTTGCAGGTGGTATTCCTTTAACATGTAATTCAACGTTTTAACATGTAATTCAACGTTTATTTTCAAGTGCTTTTCTTCCATTTCTGTGAGATAAATATTCATCGAGAATTTCTCACTCTCATGCATTTTCCTACAACAAATGAAATCTTTAGAGAAAATTTCAGGTAAGCAAAGCCAAAATGCATCATGATTAAGAAGCACAGTATTTTCCTATGACCAGATTCCTATTTATCTAGTAGCTTTGTCCTTTGTCTACGATCTGTAATATGTAAAAAAGGGCAGCCCAGTGCAAGAATAAAGGGCAGACCACAAAGGGCCTATAGTATGCAGCCTTATCTTGTATTTTGCAAGAGAATGTTTCCATGCCTCGAACCCATGACCTTCAGGTCACACGGCGACAACTCAACTGTTGAGCCAAGACTCCCCTTCACAATCTGTAATATGTAGGAAAAAATATATTTTCTTTTGCTTCTTTTTTATTTTTTCTTTCTTCTTTTTACAGTTTTATCTTCCGTTCAAAAATTCAATAAAAATTTATATTTTTCTTAAAATATCTCTTGTGCCTCTATTGAACTTGAATTTCAACCTGTTCCCAGGAGGAATAGTTAAAAGTCCCATATTAATGTCATAGGATGCTTTTGCTTCAGCACGCAGGTGATAAGTTGACACTCCATGTTCTCTGATTTTCCATTGATAGATGTCCAGCTCGGGTGGCTCCCAAGGATCAAGTTAAGTGACTGGTTCAAGAGTACTGATCAGACTCTGGTGATATATCTGCTATCTTAAGGGTTGTACTGGCTAATTAGATCAGTTTCCCATGGTTACTCATGCATCAGGTATTAAAGGATAGTAGATGTAAAATAACTTTACTTTCTAAATGTAAAACTTAGTTTATAGCTACCACTTGCCAATTGTAGCTTAGTCTTAGAGCCCCATTCTACTATCTCCCATTCACAATAATCAAGTGTTGTCCTCAGTGATGTCTGTATCAGAATTTGGTGGTAATGTTGGAAATCTGATGAGAATTCTACTTTGTAGCTTGTAATCATATTTGAACAATTCTTCTCTAGTTACAGAGTGTGCCTAATTTTAGTTTATGTCATCCATATCTAAATAGAAAATGATATCCTGTCCGATTTTAAATTACTTAGCTAAATTTGATACTGATAAAATTTCTCATGGTATGTGTCAAATATTGGATACCTTGTGAGATATGGAGATTTCTGAAGAGATCTGTTCGTTTCATTATCTAGTTGTTTAGCCGCAACCGAATTGCTATTTGCAGTTTGCTTTCATTGGACATTCTAGAAGGGGAGCCTTGGCACAAAGGTAGAGTTGACGTCGTGTGACCATAAGGTCACAGATTCAAGGCGTGGAAACAGCCTCTTAAAAAATGCAAGGTAAGGTTGCATACTATTGACCCTTGTGGTCTGCCCCTTCCCCGGACCCTGCATATGTGGAAGCTTCGTATACCCCTGCATATGTGGAAGTTTCGTATACCGTGGCTGCCCTTTTTATTTTCATTGGACATTCTAGAGAGAGAATGTGATTCAATAATCTTGTTGCTGTATTCCAACTTCTCAGGATGATAGGAACAATTTCCTTAATCTTGCTATGGAGGGATATCAATGATGTCTGGTCATACGGGATAAGTATGATCTACGAGTGGTAAGTGCTTTTTATTCATATTGTTCCCTTAAATTTAAAAATTGCTACAACATCATCTGCAAGCAATATCTGATAATCGGGAGACTTGAAAAGTGTAACTCTGGTACTCTAAATAATCTTTTGCTGCTTTCTAATTGTTCTGTAGAAAGTAACCAAATTCTTCTGAAGTCATCTATGGAAATCACTTGTAAATAAACTTCTTTACCAGATACATTTCTCAACTAGTAAATGCTAGGAAGAAAGGCAAGCCAGAAAGCTAGAAACTGGGACACCTCACAGCAATTCTTTCAGCAAGAAAAGAAATTAAACTTTACTAGTTTCTACACCAAAAGTACACTGAACTATACTACCACTGCCTTTTAGATAGAACTAGACATCAAATACGCACCTATTTATATTGGATGAAGCCAGAGTGAGGTTATTCACATTTGGGAAAACTCTTAATTCCCCTGCTTGTTGACTTGATCTGTTAGAAGAGGTTCAAGCTCGAGCCAAGCTTCAATTCTGCAGTCTGCTTTTGCAGCATGTACCACATGTTTCCTGAGAAAACAGTATGTCCTTGTGTTGCTCATAATAGAGCAAGACAAGATTCCCACGAAATAAGTAGTTTTTGTTTATAAGATTCCGAATGTAGAGATATCCAGTTCCACTCATCTCTCGCATATTCTTTCCCTTCTTTACTGCCTCCTCCCTCTTCTAACCCCTATTTTTGTATGACAAGATAGGTACTAAAGGCTGTGTAAGAGGTGTAGGTCCCTTCTCTGATTATTGCAGTTCCCTTTGTTTTTTAAAATACTCCTACACCCTATCTAGTTTGGCCGAAAGCCCCAATTTGCAACTACAAGAACTGGTTAATATAAAGCTTATGTACGAAATGCACATTATATCTCTTCATTAAGTGTGATTCTTCTTAATCACTTAATTATGTGGCACCACGAGAAATTGTGGTCTATGAACACTAGTTATTAATGTCAAAGTAACACATGAAATACTTTTCTAATCTGTCTTGTTACTTTGAAACCATTTAGCTCATTCTGCCTTGCTTTAAAGAAGTCCAAACGAGTCTTCCACTCTCCTTTTATCAGTGGATGACAGTAGTACTCCCATGTTGATTCTACATAAGAAATGTTTCATTTTTGTGGAGACATTAAAGGCACACAGATAGCTTTCCATTGAAGATGAAAAAGCTGTTTGTTTTAGGTTTTTGATTACTGGGCTTGTGATATGGAAATATTTTATTTTGAATGTGCTAGTCATGTACATGACAACTTGTCTAAGCACGTACCATGTACGATACAAGATGGTATCAATAGTTATACCAAATGCTGCAAGCATACTTTTATTTAGTTAACTACTTGTTTAAGCACATACCATGTATGATAGAAGACAGTACCAATAGTTACACCAAATACTGCAAGCATACTTCTATTGCTGGAAATAACTGTCATCTCACATTTTTTGCTCATTCCAATTATTTTAATTAAGTATTATGCTAGAAACTTGTTAGTGGACATATTTGCAGATACCATTTTTAAGTATGTGCATTATGCAGTCTATAATCAATATTTCATCTTCTCACTTAGGTCTACTTACATCTTCCACTGTTCTATTCATGGATGTCTCATTTCTTATATCATACTATGAGAACCCACTAACTTGTCCTGGGTTTCAGAAATGCCTAGTGTATCTGTGTTCCCTGCATATGTCCACATATCCATACCTGAGTTACATAGCTCATAAGCAGCAAAAGCAACAGAAGACACTAGCCTGATTTGAAGCGTGCATCTAATCATTTTTGTATGAGATTATGATTAATGTAGCTAGCACATGACTGTAA
Organism: Warburgia ugandensis; assembly: GCA_035236585.1. Classification (NCBI taxonomy): domain Eukaryota; kingdom Viridiplantae; phylum Streptophyta; class Magnoliopsida; order Canellales; family Canellaceae; genus Warburgia; species Warburgia ugandensis. The sequence continues at coordinate 8,588,077 of CP141136.1, forward strand.
TTTGAATTGCAATACACATCAAAGTTCCTTCTTTGTTGTTTTATAACAACAAATGTGTCCTTGCATTCAATAACACTACTCCAGCATCTTCATTGTACAACCTAAAATACATTTTCTTGTGACCCAGGAGTCAAGGTTCCATGAGGATCCTAACTAGAAGTCATCTCTAGTGTTATTCATGGTGTTATTCGCGATGCTACCTTATAACTAGAAGTCATCTCTTATCACCCATTATAAGGTTGTCTGAGGGCACTTATAGGCATTTATATTTCCCAACGTTGTTTCTAGAATCAAGACACATTTGTCACTTCTCAATTTGGCTCGTTGCCATCTTATTTTTATCTCTTTGCTTTTTTCCAAAGCTGCTTTTACTATGGAGCATGTAGGTGTTATTTTTTGTGAAGCTTTCTCCACCATTAATCTGCTACTGCACTATCTACACATGCTGCAGTTTTTACTACCAGTATAGAGTCTGGAAATACTTAGGAGCAGGGAAGAAACAACAGTGAAAGCTTCAGCTTAGTTGTGCTCGGATCTGCAAGGAAGATGAAAGAACAGAGAGAGATTACTGTAACAGTTAAATAAGTCCAGGAAGAAGAAATAACATTGAAAGATGAGAAAAAGATCACCTTGGTGTGCTTTCATATTCAAGAAATTGGATATGAAGCACAATCAGAAGATAATGTGATGTCATTTGACAGATACTCAATCTAGGAGATTGATGAGAAATAATTCAAGAACAAACTTATAGTTGATGTGGTTCAACCACTAGTCGAGTTCAGTGTCCTTTCTCCCAAACGGATTCATCTTAGTCTGGTATACATTACATATGTTTAGTTGACTGCCTGAATTTTGGATTTATACGTCTGCCAAGTCTCTTAGGGGATCTCCTTTTTTCTTGCACTTGTATGCTTGTCTCACTAGTCACTTAGGTTATCCCCTTTTGGAAATATTGTGTGTGAGTGTGTGTCTTATTTCTTTTTCTTTTCTTTCCTTTTGGAAGTTAAGACACACTCATGCACAGCCTCGACCCCTAGTCACACAGGTGAGAGTTCCTTACACCAATGCTCTGGAAGAATTTTGGCAACATCATTGTGAACAAGGTGTTGCGCAATAGAACTTCAGTGTCCTTTTTCTGCATTTGGTTTTGATCATATTAAAATCAGGTTAGTATGACATATCCATGACAAACTTGTTAATTGCTTTCACGTATTTCAGCTTGCTTCCCTGTGGTTCAGTCTCTCTACAAGACAAAAAGTTATAACTGGCATGTTTAGTGCAGTCAAGGAGGTGGCTGTTAACCTTGATTTTCTGGTACTAATCTTACTTTAACTCATTGTAACTGTATCCATCTTTCAGACGTTTAATTTATTAGAGCAAATGCTCACAGGTTCAATCATACAAGTTTCTACTGCTAGTGTATCAAATTGCTTCGAGAATGGTTAGCTCCAAAGACGCACAAGGATCAGTAAATTTCCAGGTTTACATACTTTATGATGCATACCTCGTCAGTGAAAGAGAAGAAGGAATCCCTTTGATCAAAATAATTACTTGATTGTACAGTTTGTTTTGGTTTCTCCAGAGAAGAAAATGGCCATCAATCATCCTTACCACACTGTCTTTCAGATACTGAGGTGAAATTTTTTTACTTGCCTTACATTTTGCATGTCTCCTCATACAAACTCTAGAGTTGTAGACTACTTTGCCCAGAGACTTTACTAATCATAACTGAAAGCTTGAAAAGAGTTACTTATTGGAAGGAATTGATGGACAATCAGGTTCTTACTACACCAGTTTTATAACATGTACCCAGTTTTATAATCAAAATATGAATATATATTCTAATTATTACATAAACTTGAAGTACTGCTATTTTATTTTCTTTTTGCATTAGCTACTAGCTTTAGCTAATGGCGGCCATGTTAAGGACAAGTAACCCAGCAGAAACTCATTTGTGGTGGACATGGACAAGAAGCTTGCAGCAGAGAACCTCTTAGCTTAGTTGTCTGCATAACATGGAGCTATAATAAAACAGGTAATATTTGTTATCATTATGACTTTAGTGGCCTGACAAATAAAAAATTTCTTTCTGCAGAAACTTATATCTCTTTTTTTATGTTGCTATGTATCTTTCCAAATTTTTATCTGCATCAATGATGTCAAAGATGAGACAAATGGTGGAGATCTATATCAAACTTGCTGAACTAGAGACAGGAAGGTAGTTAATACGTCATTCTGCCTAAATTTGATTGTGAATTGCTTTTGCAAGTTCTAGGATGGATTCTAATCACCAGATATTGATTTCATCAAGAATTATTGGTTACAACTGCCAGGTCTGCAGATGATGTTAAATATGGAAGGCCTAGTCCTTTAACAATGTAATCCAACAGGATACAAAAAAAGGGCAGCCCCAGTGCACGAAGCCCCCGCCTATGCAGGGTCTGAGGAAGGGGCGGACCACAAGGGCCTAAAATACACAACCTTTCCTTGCATTTGCAAGAGGCTGTTTCCACGCCTTGAATCCGTGACCTCAAGGTCACACGATGACAACTTTTACCATTGTGCCAAGGCTCCCCTTGTAATTCAACAGGATATGATGAACAAAAAAATTGCATTATGAAGAGAAATACAGTCTCCAACAGCTTCAATTTGTACGTGTAATATTATGACTGTTACCAATTACAAATGTATTGCAACCTTACAAATTCTCATATCATGTTTCAGAGTGTGATCCTTAGTTTGTCATTGTTTTCATTCCCCCACAGGGGAATGATGTTAAATCTTATGTTAATACGCACACATTACCATTTACAGGCTTACATCGTACTTGCTCTTAACAGAGATGACGATTGTTTGCATAGAAAGATTATTTGTTTTGGCAGTTTAGTTGTGTCATTACCATGCATTTTTCCATGTTAGATAGCTCAAACTGTCTGATTCGCAAAACAGTATGCAACACAATGTTGAAGTACAAGATATGTAACAACATTAGATAAGAGAACAAAGCAATTAAGATAGCAAAAAGGGAAATGGGGATGAAATACAGACAGCAAAAAATTTGACGTGGCTCAACTAATGCAGAAATTGCGCTGATGTCATTAGGAATATATAATAAAAATGCTTTTTATTCTTTCTTAACAGTAGGAGATGTAAGGGCAAATGGTTTAAAGGGCATTTTCCATGCAGGAGATTCTGGTTCAGTTCTTCTTAGTCATGCTTTGCACCCATGGCCCAGAATGTTTGACTGGCCAAAACTTGGCTAACCCTTCAACCCGTAATCTTATCTTGTATTTTTGCAAGAGGCTATTTTCACGCCTTGAACCTGTAACCTCAAGGGTACACGATGACAACTTTACCATTGTGCCAAAGCTCCCCTTCAATCTATTTTATTTCAATAACCATTGCAAATTGATCCCAACTTGGTACTCTTCTTAAGCCATCTATTTTCTTTCACTAACCATTGTAAATTGATCTCAACTTGCTCCTCTTCCTAAGCTATTGTTTGTTATTCTCTCAACCTTAAACAATCACTTTCTCCACAATAGAAGCCACGCAATCACAATGCTGCCTTGCTACTTAATCTGTTCACAAGTGATCGATTGAGCTGAAGTGTGTACAAGAAAACATAAAAGGATTGTCCCAAAGACACTGCCGCTACCTACTCCACTTCCAAAATAAGCAATTCCTTGTTCATGTACTTCCCATAATACAGAAACCATGAGAAAACTTTAAATAGCAGACTGGGATAGACAATATGGATGTGTCTGGCACATATTGTAAACTTATTAATCATGTGTCTTAACACTTCCTTAAGATCCTCCTCAAGGTACTGCAACATTTTTTATTATGTCTTGGATTAAGAAATAGCCTCTTGCAAAATGCAAGGTAAGGCCGTGTACTATTGACCCTTGTGGTCCGTCCCTTCTCCGGATCCTGCATACACGGGAGCTTCATGCACCAAGGCTGCCCTTTTTCTTGGATTAGGAAACTTTTACATGGAGCTAAGATCCAGAGGTGATGGCAGTACTTCTGGTTTCCTTGTTGAAAAAGGTTATAACTCTCTTGGATACAATTGTAAGCGTCTATGAAAGCCTGCAAGTTGGTTTCCTGGTAGAAACTTAATCTCTTATTTGTGCTTTGATTATGACATTGACTTAACGTTGCTAATATGTTAGCCCTCATTAATTATACTAATCATGTGTCTGTGTGTGCACTAAGAAGTTTTGGGTTGTGCTTTTCCATTGCAACAAGGAGATATATTGGTATATTGTATGGTTTTATTACTCAATACAGTTGTTTGAATATTATAGCACACAACAAAAATCGAACAAAAAGTTTAGCTCTTGATCATGTTGGTTGAACATTGAAGCACATCACAAGCTTCAAAGAAGATAGTGGGCAAAAGTGATCTGCAAATAAAAGATCATACATAGAATAGGCATTTGATGTATACATGCCAATCCCACTCTTCAGTGAGTGAACTCCAACAGGCCCACTTCTTAAAAGATCTGTCGTCATCGTCATCATAAAGACCTTATCCCAATTAGGGGTCAACCACATACATCTTGCTCCTCCATTCCCCTCTATTAAGTATCATAGCTTCATTTAATTCCAAAGTTTTTAAGTCTTTCTCCCTACTTCTATTGACGTACTTTTGGGCCTTCTCTTTGCCCTTTTAGAACATTCTACTTGCATTACCTCACTCCTTCCAAAGAATTTGTGAAGTTATTGAACTAGGTAATGGGTTCTGCACTACTTGTTTTAATCTTGAGGAAGATTTCTTGAAAGTTAAATATGGAGGGTCATATGGAAGATAGCTGGATCTTCCATATTTCTTCAAAAATGGAAACCATGTTTCAATCCCTTCAATCCCTATTCAGCTTCATTATCTGAACTATTCATTTAGATCCAGCTACCAAGTTTATCAATTAAATATTAGCTAGAAAATAAGCTTTCTACTGTTGGTGGAAGAATTGGGGCACCATTGAGAGTTGATCAAACCACATATGAAATAGCCACAAATCAATTATATTCAATGTTGTAAGAGATTCTTCAAGACCAATTCCAACAGGAGCATATCAAGGTTCCCACCTAACTTCCCCATGGCAAATATTTATTTATGAAAGTGTCCCTTGTTTTGCACCTAGTTTAGAAGATGGAGACCTAAAATGGAGAACTGGTCATGGCTCATCTCCAAATCCAAATGCAAAGAATCATAGTTTAGTCTAAAAAGAATGGATTCAAGTGGGTAAATTGAAGAAGAGTTGGAAACATCAAACCCAAAGATGAATTACTGGTAGAGCTAAAATTGGAGTTTGATGGGGCTTCACAAGGAAATCTATGCCCTGCAAGAATTTGAGGTGTTTTTAGAGAGATGGAAAATTCCTTTCAGCATGTAGTATCTATATTCATGAGCAGACTAATTATATTGTGAGTCATGGGCACTTTCAATTGGAATACTAACGGCTAAAGAGTTAAACTTCCTTTCTTTACAATAAGTGGAGATTCATATGCACTATTTAGAAGTTTGAATGCACTCCAATATTAAGGCAAAGATGTGGAGGACGAGAATCTCAATTACCCAATGCCTATAAATTACTACCTCTCTCAATATTGGAGCAGGAGTATACTTACAGGATAAAAGCAATATGGTAGTTGATGCTTTAGCTAAAAGAGGCTATGAACTATAAGATTGTACCATGTGGATTATGGATCCATCTAGTTTTTTTTTTTTCTTTCTTTAAACGGCAATCCACCTAGTTTTACTTTCAAGTTATTGTAGGACGCTGTATATGGACCTCCTAAAAACTGTGTAGCGTAGTTTATGTTTTTAATAAGGAAAGTGATACAATTGACCTCTATTTTTGTCAAATTAGTGCCCTACTAATGTTTTGGACAACTATAACTTTATATGAGCCTACTTTTTGAAGATCTAAGTCATTCAAAATGTTGCTCTTACTTAAATGGGCTATGGTTTAAAATTCTCATCCATTTGATAATCTTAGCCATTGTTTTCTTGAATTATAAAATAAATAGTTAAAAGTTTCACTGTTCATTTTATAACTAAAACACAACAACAACTAGGGTCATGTAATGGATGAGAATTTGAACCATAGCCTATTTAAGTCAAGGACAACATTCTAAATAACTTAGAGCCTTACAAACCCAAGCCTTCATAAAGTTATAGCCATCCAAAACATTGGGACCAGTCAATTTATCCAAAAAATAAAGTAATTTTATCACTTCCCTCTAATAAAGTTAGAGAGTGACTTAGTTCTCCACTAAGGGTTCCTTTAAAAAAAAAAACACCATATAAAAGAAAATTCTCGATCAATTCTTTTTTATCGATGCAAGCCACAGTGCCTCTATTTCTCTTGCGTGGTGAATTCTTTTTATAAATCTAAGTCATTTATCATATTTAGCGTAAATTATAAAAAAAAAAAACAATGTATTCAAGATGATCTTAATCATATGTTTTGGATCCTTAAAAAATAATAAAAATAAACAGCCATAATTCCTAATTCAAAGAAATATAGGCTAAAAGCATCAATGGGTTGGTAGCTTAGTCCCAGACATGCTCTCACTTGTTGATTTTCTCTGGCCTTCGAATGAAACTCATATTCATCGTTAGGATTATCTGAAAGCATGGGCCCACCACAAAGAAGGGCTGGATTATGCTGCTCCAAGTATCCCCGTGTGCGTTTTGGCATATTGAAAATATACGGACTATAGGGGATATTACGGTAAATTTACGTCAACGCAACCACTCGATGATAAAAACCCTAGGGTTCGTAGGTACTTAATCGACCTCGTCTCACAAACCCTATTCTTTCTCATTCTCGGTTTCCCCAGCCACCGTGTCAGACGAGAGAGGAGAGGAGTACGAAACCCTAGTCGAAAATGGGGTAAGCCTCCGTTTTCTGCTGTTCATCATCTGTTTCTCTTCATTGCTTGCCCATTTTGATTCTGCGATTTGTTCTACCGGAACTTTTTCGTGCATTGAAAGATGCTTGCTTTTATAGATTCTTCATTTATTTTTCAGAAGATTTTGTTAGATCTGTCTGTTTAGCTTACCTTTTTTTACCTTGCTGTTTATCTTTTTGTTGATTTAGTTTAGATAGATTTTGATCTGCATTTATATGAAGTGCTTAGCTTTTAGCTTTTCCGAAGTTTCTATTGCGTCAAAAGAACTTCTTTGTGTAGTTCGTCACGTCATATTAGCTAGATGATGCAATTCCTTCATGCCCTTATGAACTCCGAAATATAGTGTTTTAAGTTAAAAGCGCTAGGATGGTGATGAAACCCAGTAGTGGGTCTAATTTTCGCAATCATACTCACTTCAACCTCTGTTTTAACCTCCGTTTGTGAGATTGTCTGATGTATTGTGTTAGTCTTGCCAACTTAGAGGCCTGCAATGCGTTGTTATCATACTCCGGTTTTGAGGCAATTACGTGGTTTAAGTATATCTCAGCAGGATTTTTCTTGATGATCATTTGGATTTTTTCTATCCTTGGACCATTCTATTATTTTCTCTTGATGTCGATTGGTGGTTTGTGGCTTTTAATCCTTTCTGGTACTTTTTATTACTTCTGTGGCCCTTTTTCCTCTGTTTCTTGCTAAAAGTAATTATCAAATTCAAACCGTAGCTGTGGCAGTCCATATTCATTTTATCATTAATGATGCTGAAGAAACCTTTTACAGTTCTTCTTTGCCGTTCTATTTTCTATCTTGTTCTGTATTAGGCTTGCAGTGGAATGTTTTAGTGTTAGTTTTCCATTGTCATCAATGGAAAATTAATGGTTACCTTTGGCCGGTCAATTGAGAGACAAGGGTATTGACTGCAATGAATAGTTTGTTGATTGGATGCGAGCAGGAGATATGTTTTGGTAGTTTCAAAATATGCCAAAACAACTGGGTAATATAACCTCCCAGCGTGAAAAAGCCCTGTATTCTTCCAAGAACTTTGTGTTTATGACAATCAGTAATGCTGTTTAGGTTCTCCATGTACTACTATCACATAGCGTGATGCACCCAAAGTTCTTTCCCAGACATCCATTGTAGCTCCTATTTGTTGCCGGTGCAGTATTCTTCCTTGGTAGATTCTCTTGCACTATATTTCAAAAGAGAAAATGCTAGAGCCATTCTCAAAGTGTTGTTGTCTTGTTCTTTTCTGTTGCAGAACTTTCTTTGATTAAGGTTCTAGAGAAATATTAGGACATAAGATATTTTTGGTACTTCATAAACTTGCAATAAAGTGTCAAAAAGATTTAGAATCAACCTTTCATGTTTACCATGGTTGGTAAGTTGTAATTGCTTGTTAACATGGCATTTGGTTTGCATTCCCATTGGTCTCTATGTGACACGAGATCTTGAAAGATTTTATTTATGTACATATTCTACCCTGTTCAATCTGTGCAACTCTTATAGCTGGAAGAAGATTGATTCACTGCACTTTGTTTGATGTAGTCAAGTAGGTTCTGCACCTTATTATTTTGCTATATCTGTAATTAATGGCTTCTGCTTGTGAGCCTGTAATTGCTCATGAGGCATTGCACTATGAAACAAACCATTTAGCTTCTATAGGAGTTTACTGCAGCAGCTCTGGCTGGTTCTACTTTCCTGTTGCTGCTGATCAGAAATTACATATTAGCATGAGAACCTTACTGGCAGGTCGTATATGCCTTATTAGATGGCTTTATCGTAACAACCTATTGAAGCTTTAGAAAACAATCCATATTCATCATGGACATAGCGGCGCCGACTGATGAAGTGTTGGTGATTGCCAAACATGTCTCCTGGACCCCACCGTGGTATGTGAAGATTTTGAACAAGTGTTTCTTAGACTGTAATGGACCATCCAATATTGTGCTCTTCATTCTGATTCATTGTTCTCTTCAGGCAAGTTGTGAATCACATGGTATCTATATGCTGGTGAACCTTGCAGTGGGCATTTCATGACTGGTTACCATATCTTCATTTCATAATATTTCTTCTATCTACCTGGAATATGGATATTAAGGAATTTAGATAATGTTGTCGCTTGCAATCATTTTTATTCCACCACTATTTTAAGATTCTTGTTCCTTGTTCAATTTACTTTGTTAGTTCTTGCCACTTGTTAGTCTCTCTTCAGCTTTTGCATATTGTTTGTAAAATGGTGGGCAATTTAGTAAGAGCTGAAAAAAGGAACATTATATCAACGTTTTTAGAGTTTTCATCAGCTTGGTTTGAATTTTATGTCATGGCTTTATCTTGCTTTGCTATCTGTACCAACCGTGTTTCTTTTTTATCATGAAATTTATGTAAGATTTTCTTTGGCAGAAAGACACGTGGTATGGGAGCTGGGCGCAAGCTCAAAACACACAGGAGGAGACAAAAGTGGGCTGACAAGTCCTACAAGAAAAGCCATCTTGGTAATGAGTGGAAGAAGCCGTTTGCAGGTTCTTCCCATGCCAAGGGTATTGTCCTTGAGAAAATGTATGGACTTGTGCCCACATTTATCGATTTTACAAAGTTATTATAGCTAAGATCTATTTCACTTTGTTATCAAACTAACCAATCCCTTTCTTACCGAAACTGAAGCTGTTAAAACTTGTATCTCTCAGTGGTATTGAAGCCAAACAGCCCAATTCTGCTATCCGTAAATGTGCTCGTGTTCAATTGATCAAAAATGGGAAGAAAATTGCAGCATTCGTTCCCAATGATGGTTGTTTGAATTACATTGAGGAAAACGTGAGACTCAAACTTCCAAAGTTCCCCATTTTCTTCCCATGTTTCCTCTTAGAAATGCTGACTTACGGTTGTATGTTTCTTACAGGATGAAGTTTTGATTGCTGGTTTTGGGCGTAAAGGTCATGCTGTGGGAGATATTCCCGGGGTCAGGTTCAAGGTGGTCAAGGTTTCCGGGGTCTCACTTCTGGCTCTTTTCAAGGAGAAGAAAGAGAAGCCGAGGTCTTAAGGTTCTCTTTTCCTTCACTAAAATTTCAAGCGCAGAAGTTAAAAGTTTTGGGGATGATTTAGATTTAATATTTTTGTATTGCTTCATAATTTGGAGAAATGCCTGTAGAAGACGGTGAGTTCTTTAGCAATTGGGAACGAAATTGATGGAAATGTTTTCAAAGAAAATACGGAGACAACCTAACTGTTGAGCTTTGCTTTCTTTTTCTTGGAAAATTTTTACAATATTTTAGTTATGAACGTGATATGGCCTGTGGTTTTGCTTGGCTTTGTGCTTGTGCGTGTCAATCGGTCTAAGAAATTGGTTGTCCGGACTGGTTTAGGTTGGTGGCATCCCTCGTGAGCATTTTCTATTTGAAATGCATCTCCAGTCAAAATATAGAGGCGCTTTAAATATAGCCTTTTACATTTACAATGTTCAGGGCCAATCTGTTTTCTGTTTTCCTTTTTCGTTGGCTTTCTTGCTGCTGGTGGACTTGTCATTTTAACTGATCTAGGCTGCATGTTTATTCTGACTGTTATGTTCGTTACTATTCTTGTATTGAGACACTGTTGTGATCGTCGAGCACTTGTCCAAATCGCTCATAATTAAATTATTAGTCCCTACCTTTGCCTATGTATTTTTGACATGGGACAATGAATGCAACTCTGTTGATCATCTCTAGTATTGGTATATTTATTTGTTACCTCATTGGATTAAAATTTGATGATAATTGTAGAACCAACCTTTTAATTCAGAGTCTCAGTGTGCGTACACGCTGGAGAGGAGAGAAAGGTATATGCACCCAATTTTTCCATGCAAGGTAACACTTTTTTCGTAGATCTAAGCTGGTTATCATTTTCAAAATGTCAAAAATAGGTGACTCGTTAGAAATCAATGCACTGATCCTGACCTATATTATGGGTCTCCAAAAAAATTAATGAAAATAGATAGTCATAGTTTTACTTGAAAAGTATAGATGTTCCTAATATTATGAACAGCTTAGATTTGAAGTTTTATCTTGCAGGGGAAAATGGGTATGTACACCTTCTCAGTGTCTAAACTTACCGGGGCCCCTTAATCCAACTCATTGCATCTTCTTTATTAGCTATACTACTATGGCTCAAGGTGGCTCAAGTCTTCGAAAATCCAAACCGCCTTTCAAAATCCCAACACATTCATCTTCTTTATATGTAAAGTCAGACCCACATTTTAGAGCATCTAAACCATTTGCATTATAGGTCATGTAAGATTGAGCCCACCTTTCAATAATGTAAGTTATTCACATCATAGGCCCTAAGAGAATTGGGCCTACATTTTGGAAGATCTAAACCATTCAAATTTTTGGCCGTGTAGCCTGGGTCTAATTTTATAACATCCTAATCATTCAAATCATTTTAGAATATTTCAACCATCCAAGTCAAAGGCCATGCAACACGAGATTAGATATTATAAAATGTAGGGTCAAGTCTTATATGGCCTAGATTTTGAATGGTATAGATCTTCTAAAATGTAAGCTCAGCCCTTACATGGCTATAATCTGAATGGTCTGGATATCTAAAATATGACCCAATGCTCATGTGGTCTAAAATTTAAATGGTTTATATGTTCTAAAATGAAGGGCCAATTCTTACATGGCTTATGATTTGTGGTTTAAAATGTTCTAAAAGAGGGGCCCAAGTCTTACATAGCATATTATTTGAATGTTTTAGATCTTTTAAAATGTGAGTCCAACTCTCACACAGTTCATGTGTGAATGGTTTAGATTTTACTCATATGGCCCATTGTGAGTGTTTACATCTTCTAAAATTGTGCCTAAGTTTTATATAGCTCAAGATGGACATGGTTTAGATTTTCTAAAATGAAGGCCCAATTTGGGTTATAGCTTATAAAGAAGATGAAATAAGGTTGGATGATTAAAGGTGGTCCCACATCTTTTGTGGAGGCGTACATATCAAAAAGAAAGACTTAGGATTATCATTTCTATTAGGCGCGAGATGTCAAATGTATTCTTGGGACACCTCTCTCAACATACAAGCACCCTACATTACCTAAAGGGATGCAATGCACTACCTTAAACCCAAGACCTACTTAAAAAAGAGGTGCCTAAGCCTAACCGCTAGCCTATTTTGGCTTATGTGCATAAACTCATGGTTCTTTGGCAGCTTGTAACACAAGATTTAAAAGATTAAAAGGTGCTTAAAGTGTAAAGAAGGATTTTTTATGTGCCATTAAATGTTTAGTGAACTTGATTGCAGATAACTTGGCATCTCTCTTAGAACATGGTTGGTCACATACTCAAGTCACCACTCTCCTTTGTGACCGAAGATTAGATTTAGGAGAATGTGTGAGTTACTTTATAAATTTTTGCTTGTAGCCAAAAAAAAAAAAAAAGGAAGAAGAAGGTTTTTTTGTGTAACTTAAAGCAACATGTGAGTTGTAGTGTACATTCAGGGAGTCAAAGAGGGATTTCATGTAGAAACCCCTATTAGCATTCTGAAAGTGTTCTATTTATAGATCATCAATAGGTGGCTCCAATGGATTGTGTAGCTGGTAGTTTAAAATTTGTTAGAAAACCTAATTAAGAGTAACACTTTACTACATAAGGGAGAAGTGGCACTTTTTTTAAGATGTGTTTTCTTAATTAGTTCCAAGAAAACTGTTGGAAAGAACCATAAATTCCAAGAAAATTTGTATTGTAGCATTCGTTGATTTGTACTTCTTTAGTAAGTACATACAATTCTCCTTGTCATTTCTTTATGGCTAAAGGCTGCAAAAAGGATTGACACATCAAATCCAAACTGATCTGTTGTGAATCTAGATTTAAATAGATCAGATATACTATATCTATGTTTAAAAAGAAGAGAAAAAAAAAATTCCAATACATATAAAATTACAATAATTTTTTTTAATTTTTTAATTTTTTAATTACTATTGAATTCTTCCAAAGAATTTCATAGATAATCAGTCATGATAGAATCGAATACTTCCTATAAATCTCATGACCCATAAGCTACTCATTGATGTTGGCGCAAATAATCTTCCAAATCAAAATGACTATATTAAATTCTTTTCTTTAAGTTTAACCTTTTTCAAAAAATGACTATAATACACAGTCTCTCTCTCTCTCTCTCTCTCTCTCTCTCTCTCTCTCTCTCTCTCTCTCTCTCTCTCTCTCTCTCTCTCTTTAAGTTGTAACATCTCATTATTAAAACAAATAAAACACTACTGTACAATCTTTAAATAGATATCCACTAATAAATCCATGCATATAACAGATTGCTTGGATCCATTTTTCAATGGATCTCATTTTTCCATTCAAAATGCACCAATATCTACAAATTTTAATCCTTTTTGCCGGCCGCGTTCATGGGAAACTTGGTTCTTCAATATAATTAGCTTTCTCCTTGAGGTGCGGATCAGTTTGTACAGATATCTTCACCTTGACTTATTTTTTATTGGAATCAAATGCTACATCTGAGCGGCTTGTCATCATAACTGATTGCAATAAAAGCCCCTCTATTGTTTTATGCAATGTCACATATTCAGTAACATACCATCAAGACCATCTAAGATGATGACATTGATGAGCATATTTGCCTTTTAATTGGAAATAATATAATTCATATGCTCACCTCGACAAGCATTTTGTCGAAGAACAAATGAGGGAACCACTGTCTTGGTGCTTACTAGTGTTACGGGGATAACCTACCAAACACAAGCAACTTGGACACAAGTATCATGAGAAGGCATTGGCTGTGTTTTGGACTTACTCCTAACATTGCCCTTTTAAATATAAAACAACCCACATTTTAGGGAAGTTCTAATGTGAGTATGTAGTTGATTGGCTCAATCCTGTTGTGCCGATGTCGAATTATGTTGTGGTACAAATTGAGGGTACAGGGGGCATAGTTCTCGGTGGTAGTCGAGATCGTAAAACTAGTGTGAACCCATGGATGTACCACAATTTAGAGAAGACCACATAAATACATGTATTTGCATCTTCATAACAATTTCATCTATTCTAAAGGACTTTTACTTAAGGGTTCCAACAGCAAGGGTCAATATTGTTGGTCCCAGATGCTCTAGATCGCAGTACATGCAAAACAAATAAATAATAAATTAAACTTTTGTAGTACTAAATAACAGCCATTTACTAACAAATTGGGATTGCCAAAATATATAGATTTTACCTCCATCGTCCGACAGTTTCTCCTAAATCTTTTTTCATTAAGCAACCATCTCTAAGCATGAACTTGGAGATCACACACAAGAAATAACATGAATAAACTTACAATCAAAAAGAGAATAACTTGCAAAAACTTCTTTCCATCAACCCAAAATGACATGCATTAGGATTTTATTTCAACAGCATAAGTTTGATCGATCAAAACCTGATCATCCAACTCTCTTTCTTTTTCACCAAAAATTGCACAAGAGAGGAAAAATAAAAAGTGACATGTTTTACTCTTACACACATTGTTCTATTTTTGGTGTCCTCTTACATAGTCTCAGAAAGGGGTCCCTAAGCCCACCGCCTTCAATGTAAATGAAGTTTTTTTGAAGCCGTACCTGGATCTCTATACAATTTCAGCTTGATCTGTAAATGAAGTTTTTAATTTAAAATACCTAAAATACCCTTATATGTTAAAAAATTGCTAGAAATTGATGTACATCCCCTCAATCAATGAATGGCTTGGATCTTTAAAGAGTCATTGTTACATGGTTGATCTTCAGAAGATCTAAGCCATCCGTCACGTTTGGTATACAAAAACTAGACAACCACTGTGAAATCAATGCATTTGGACGACCCTAACCAATTGTTTTTGAGCCTTTGAATAATGAAACAAAATTAGATAATCACAGTTTTCCACCAAAAGAAGCATAAGTTAAAGCGTCTAATAGACCCGCTACTAATTAGGGTTACAATGTATGTATGTATATTTTTTCAGCATTGTTTGAGAAGAGTATATGTGCCAATATTCAAGCGTCGTTTGGGGATGCATGTATCAATTTTTAGCATTACATATTTTAAATTTAAGGACAGTTTTGGTATTTTAAAATAAGAAACCAAGTTGTCATTCAAAAAAATTATGGAAGCCTCCTCACTAATTATCTAAAATCAAAGGCTGTTTTTATAAGTATGATAAAAGTGAGCCCCTTTTTGCGAAAAGGTCAAAATATAGACCTCCTTTTACAAATTATCCGTATTTATATTCGGAAAGAGGAAAACAAATAAAAGGATATTTCAGGCATTGAGAATAGGCGGAAGTTGGATATCTATCACGAATACTGCTGTTGATGAAAAACAGTGTTTTCTCATCGGGCAGACATGTTCATTGGGAGGAACTACAGATGTTGAAGTGACCGTCCGGTTGAACAGTGGTTTCGGACCTACTTTTCTGCTCTCATGCCTCTTCCATTAAAACTTCTTCATCCGTGTAGGGTCCTCTACCACCTATATGGTATATATAACCCAGGACAATGACACCTTTAAATAAGAAGAAATCCATTCCTCCACCAGCTACACTAAGAATTATAAGACCAGCCAGTCCAAATGTCTTATTTTTACACTCAAAACTAATTGTGCTAATAGAACCCAGCTTTCAACTATCCGAACTTTTCATCTGATAACCTCAATCAATGACTAGACTCAATCAATGACTAGACACTAGTTAGATTGCTGCTCAAAGTGTAAAATGCTCGGGAGGATCAAAGGGTTAGGATAGATGCATGAGTTCTAAGGCACAAGTCAATGAAGACTCAACCATCAGATTTGAGGCTTGGACCCTACAAAGGTAAACTGGGTACCAATTGTTACTTAAACCGGCGAGGTGTATCCTTTTCTATGGTCGGTCAACCACCATATAGTAGGTCCTACATTAAAGCCCAATTTTGGGGCAATAAATGCACTGATTCCTGCCCAAGCCCAAGGGCTTCAAAGGCCTCGCTTTCTCTCATTTTCAGGCATTCCAATCCCCATATTTAACACAAAAGGGAGGAATATCTTTATCTTTATTAAAGGAAAAGCCTCTCCTTTAGAACCAAAGCTCTTAATAAACCATAGCTAAACCCTCCCCCTGTATTCCAATTTCTTCCATGACTCACCCAAAACTGCCTTTGTCCATACTCCAGGCATAAGAAGCAAAGCAACACTAAACCAAAACTGTTGCTTGCTTCCTTCCATCCGGCAGAATCAAGCGGCCATTAACAATGTCGACGCTCATGACATTCCCTCCTCCACAGCCTGTTGTGGTATATCCACACTCTGTCTCAAGGGGAAGTTCCCATTCCAAGGGCTCATTTGGACCAGTTTTCATTGCCCTGGCGATTATAACTGTAATAGCAATGCTCGCTTGCTTTCTAGGCAGGATCTGTTGTCGTCGATACTCTCGCTCAAAAGCCAGGCATGACCATAGTTCTCACACCAAAGGTGACCTGGAAGACGGGTTCAACAGAAACATGCGAGGGGCCAAACCAGTCAATAATGGGGAACTTAGAGAATCCAAAACAGCTGCAAATGGAGGAACCAAAGGAGAAGCCAGACATGACCATAGTTCTCACACCAAAGGTGACCTGGAAGACGGGTTCAACAGAAAGATGCAAGGGACCAAACCAGTCAATAATGGGAAACTCAGAGAATCCAAAGCAGCTGCAAATGGAGGAACCAAAGGAGAAGCCACACCATCTCATACTGGAGCAAGTAAAGAAGGCGGCAAACCAGCTTAAACTCTATAAGATAAAACAAAGAATATGATCGAGAAGTTGTCCTATCATACAATATTTGCAGTTCATCCAGCACAAACCTGTTTTCTTCTCCTTGTTTTTCCTCCTCGGTTGTTTGCACCTTTAATACAGGTACTGTTTGGGTATTTAAAATGTAATATTGACTAGTAGAGTTATACAAGGAAGATTTCGAACATGGTTTGGAACAATCAATCATCCACCGGATCCTGCGGTGCCTCATCTGCCTTGCGTTTGATTGTGATCACAGGACAATGCACATGCTTCACACAGAATTCACTCACAGTTCCCACAAACACCCTGTGGATAGGTGTAGAAATTTGCTTAGAAAGCGAACATATCTGCTACAGAGAAAATTTTCAACAGCTAATGTTCTTGTTCAATTGAGACTGAAATTCATGTCTTAACTTGTGACTACAATTTTCAAAATATCCAGATCAGCGCATTAGCAGATACCTCACATAATCCAATAGAGGAATTGAAACAAAATGAAGGACGGTCTTCCTTCCTGCTCTCTCAGAAATGTATAAGCACAAGAAAAGATACTATCTACAACTCTATGCAAAATAATAGGACCTCTGTTGTCTGTATCTGTTTTACATTATAACTCCAACGGAGAATTGTCAGGCTTTGATATGATTTACTGTTCTAAAAGGAAAATGATTACGAAAGGGAACAAACAATCATCTCCTTGGTTGATATGCTTCAACTACTCAGTTTGTTCACATACGAGAACTTGCCTTTACAATGACACTATTGCATGATTTCGAGGAACAAGTGGGGGCTCTAAATGGTAACAATCATAAACACAATTTCCGATTACATATTTCATCAGTGTGAAGAGTGATTAGTTTCAAGTAATTTCATAGAAGTTAAGAGTGAACTAAAGAAACTCCATGAACATAAAACAGGATATCATCTTGAGTGCATTATTTGTGCAGATGTGGGGATGCTGAATTAGCCAAATAGAGGAATTTAATTATACATATATAAAGGAACACTTGAGCAACATCAGTTATGCATGTCAGGAAATCCAAGGTCACTGGCAAGAGGGTCCTTAGGATCACAAGCAAGAATTTCCTTAGGAGTCAATGGAGTGGAGATTTCATTTGTATCCTGAGGATTTATCATGGACTAACTAACACAGTACCTGAATTTAAGGAAAGGGTTGAACGCCTCCTTCCATGTGTTTAGAGTGGCAAATGTTGCTAGAACTGCACCTGCTCAGATTTCTAGCTGACAAGCAATCCTCCACTGTTATTGAACTTTTTTCTCCTTTTATTAGATGTTCAAAATCAAATTAACGAGGATGATGTCAAATTGGGATAAGGCTTTGATGATGCTGATATCAAATTGAACTTTTTCTCCTTTTATCATGTGCTCATTATCATTAATTTTTTACATTTTAAAGAAGATTGAAAAAGCATCCAAAACACTTGGACTTGATGTGGAAGTGAATCTTCTGTGTCGATGACATTGAATTAAAAAGGTTATGGATATACATGTTGCAAGATAGTTTATCATGCATACTTCCTACAACCTCCTTGGGGGATACCATTATGAGGGTTTCATACAGGTCCTATCTATTTGTAGTGTTTGATTAGGCTAAGTCAAAGTTATGAGAACTTGTGGTTCTCGTATGCTAATTGTCTCCAGTAAGGTCATGGTTATTTGAGAATCAGTTATAGTTCCACACAGGTCACGTGGAAGTTTAAAGTCAACAGTACGTGCTGCTTGTATCATTTTCATTATAAATTTACAGTCAAGTCTTGTACAAATAACTATCTTTCTAGTCCATGGAGCATGAAGCATGATTAATGAAAGCAGAGATATATACACTTCTGCAATAATTTCTCTTTGATTAATATACCCTCCCTTATTAGAGGTCCGTAGCGAGTAAACATATGCTGAGAAATCTCTATTTTCTGCCATGTCATAAATGTTCTTCTTTCAGTTTCCTTATAAAGTTTGCTTGATAAAGAAGGAGTAGAATTAACCACATCATGCTGTCAAACTATCTCAAAAGCAGTTACAATGTGCAACAACATATATCTAATGCTCATTAGATAAACACAGATATCTTAAGAATAATTAAGGAACTAAAACAAACTAGACAACATTTTCACTAAGTTAGCAAGCTGCCTATTGTAGCTTATCTATGACTCACAGCCAGGCACCAGAGACAGCAGATCAAAAAGGTTGAGGTATATAAGAGAATAATGAAATAAAAGGGCAGCCCCGGTGCACGAAGCTCCCGCCTATGCGGGGTCTGGGGAAGGGGCGGGCCACAATGGCCTAAAGTAGGCAGCCTTACCTTGCATTTTTGCAAGAGGCTGATTCCACGCCTTGAACCCGTGACCTCAAGGTCACATGACAACAACTTTTACCGTTGCGCCAAGGCTCCCCTTCATAAGAGAATAATGAAATAAGGGAAAGTAAAATAATGAATAGTAACTGCTCAAAATAAACAAACCTAGGCAGAAAAGACAAATAATAAAATAGCAGATTGTTATGGTCCTGATTAAGAATTTAGCTTCCATTCCTTGTCACCTTAAGGTTTCAAGACGTATTAATTAACTTTGGTCCATCTGAATTTGAATTATGGAAAGGCTCTGTAGCAAAAGACATGGCTAAATTAAGAGCTGCTATAGAGCAGGACTAGTGTAAGGGGCTCCCTGGGAGCTAAGAAAAGTTTGTACCACAGGTTCACTAAACAAAGAAAAGTTCTAAGAGAGCTAAATGTCCCAAACAAGTTGCATTTCACAAGTAGGACACATCTTCGGTGCATTTCAACCATCAACACAAGTATTAACATGCTTTTAGGTGTTGGTACCCATTTTGACAGGAAAAATGAAGTGTATACAAGGAAGAATCATATTGTTTCAATATGTATGGTTATGTATGTGTGGTTCAACTGTTCTGCAGACCACTGCAAATGGATAATATTGTCACTGTCAAAAGATAGACTCTGTTTACTCCTTTTATCTCTGAGTAAAAGGCAGGTTCCTCAACAATAAAATATTGATGTATTGCTCACATTCCCTTTCTTTTGGCCATTTAGATTGCATTCTTCTTCATTGATTGCATTTACCTTTCAATCCCAGCCTTGACCTTACATCTAAATAGGTTTCAAATAATATTCTCTCGCAAATCCCTAGAAGTTTCTGAAAATGTCTGCTATATAACGCACCATAAAGTAATGTAGCTCTCCTTCAATAGGACTAATATCCAGATTTACCTGCACGGCAATGAATGTAGATATTTTGGGTGGAGTCTCGCAATCGTGAGGATTCAGATACAAAATCTGGTGCAAATGTAGTTCACAAGCAATTTAATTAGATTATTCAGGTTACAAATATCTTCATGTCACTTCTTTTTAAATGTTTCAATCCAAATGAGTTTAAATGGCCATATCCATTCTTCCTTCTACACCACCTATGCAATGTTTTTGCCTTCAAAGATTTATGAGATAGTGAACGTGCCATTAGAAGCTCATTCAATTTCCTGGCCTACATGCATATCCACATGATTTGTTTATCCAGTTTCAATATGTATTTTATTCTAAGGCCCACATAGGTTCCATGAATGAGCCAACTCTGAGCAGTAAATAAAAGAGATTAGCACCTCATTCTGACCGCAACTCATTCAGAAATGAAAAGAAAGACTAAAATGAATTTGCAAAAGGAACACACTGGTAGACCCACACAGGCTTATGAAGGTACAGTTAAAGTTCACTGAAGAGGTTCAAGAGACAGGACATGCTAAGCAAGGGTAATAGTCACAAGTTGTTAGAAAATGATCTTTATGAAAAACCAGCTCAGTTAAAAATTCCAACCATACAGTCTTTTCTTACCAAGTGTTAGTCATGATACTCAAAGCATGAAATACTTAATAACAGATTACCAACAGCAAAGCTCCCTACTCAATTTTCAACAGCAACCAGAAATGTATTACAATACATGGAACAAAAGAACAAGGAAATGAGAGGGAACTGAGCACAATTGATGCTACAAAATTCCCTCAGTTCAACCTCCTAACTATACCTTTGGAAAGGACCAAGCCCGCGACTTCCAACAACCAGAAGGTCTGGACAGACTCTCTTCACCTCACTGCATATAACTTCTTTTGGATCACCTTTCTTGATCCATGCTTCACAAGGAACCTACCAACATCCATGTAGTATAGATAATTGAAAATAAATCACAATAGTATTTAGCCAATAAAGAAATGAACAACATATTTGACACACACGCACACACAGATACACAAAGGCAAAACCAAGTGAGTGAGACTTGGGAAAAGTTTTTCCATACCCCAATTTGATGACAGTGTTCAACAAAATACTCCAGCAAGTGAAGCCCTCTTATCTTGTCTCTCCTTCTCATATCTCGAAAATCCTCAGGGGACGCATAAATGCTATCCATGTCATTGAATGCTGAGAGTACATAAAATACAACAATGTTATCAGTCAATACATTCTCTCCATACAAAAAGGCTATAACATTTTTTGCTTCACAAAGATGTGCCAACTAAGAGAACAACGAGTGCCAGGATTAAGTTACCAACCCAATAAAACTGATCGAAATATTGATCCTCACATACTCAATCATGAGTCATGCAACTAATTCAGGGGCAGGTCTTGCTAATCTTACACAAAACCGGGAAACAAATAAAACCTAAGCCTGCAGGCCTCTCATGGTGTTCCTCCAAAAATCCAAACCCCATTAGAATACAGCTGTCCAAAGCACACTGTAAAACCAACTCCAAAATCTCACTGTCCTTTTACAAGGCTGACATGATAATTTTGTTAAAACATTATTTACTAGCATAGCTTGCTGGTGATCAAATAACAGTAACTTCTATCTAACAATTTTAGCTGTGAATTTTTTTGTGCAGCTTGACAAGTGAAATTGAATTACAGCAATGATAATTTAAGGCAGAGAAAAGAACTAGCTATAAAAAGTTGCTAACATTGGACGGTTCTAACAGCAAGAAATGGAACACATGCTGCAGGAGCAGGAATCAGTCAAAGAACAGAAGTTATTTGTCTTTCATGGTTTCAGTATTTAAAGTTAAATGATTAGAAAGCAACAAGAACACCAGAAAGACCTACAGAAGAACCTGAGTGGATGTTTTATTCAGCCTACATGTTGCTGATCACGCTGACATCATTCAAAAATAAATATAATGAAATTACACAATGTATGATGCAGCAAATTAAATGAAGGCAGACATTGCCAGACAATTAAGGAAGTAAAATTCACACCAACTTTAGCTTTGAATCTTGAGCACCATTAGTGCTCTTAGGAATACATTTCTGATTTCACTAATCATCACTGGACCATCGATGGGCCCAAATAGGCAATCTTACCCATGCAATGACATAGGTGACTCGCCTCTGCAGATAATGGTGCCTTTGAGTTAGCTAAGAAGAAGTTGAGAACCATACCAGAGCTTGAACCTCTGCCACATAATAACAACTTCTTCAACCACAACCATGACAGTCCATCGTAATCACATCAAAGGTATCTTTGAGTGCAGTAGTTGTTAGCTGCACATTGTCATATCATTTCCTTGTTGTTCATTAAATTTGATCTTTCAGTTTTGGGCTGCTCTTTTTATTTTCAAATTATTCTATAACTTTTTTGCGATTGATATTCTTGACACGTGACAGTTTTTTCAAATTTACTTGGATTTATACTGAATTCGGAAATAGCAGCCAGGTAGCACCAAATTGATAGTCCAGAACAATCCTCTGAATCAAGTGGCCTATAGAGGAACAGATATGCTTGAAAACCCCGTCATACAGAATGAACAACCCTCGCCACCAAACTAGCAGCATACAAAAAAATGCTGAAAAAAGGAATAAAGGATTCACCATGCAAAACCCCATTAACTGCATTTAGGCTGTGTCCCATTAGTAACAACATAACCATTCCAGTCACCCATGTACTCCACCAAATTGGGACCCAAAATTCATCTGCTCTACCATTCCAGTTATTCGTCTACACTATCACCCATCCATCTACCAAATTTGGAAGTGAAAACATTAAGTCACTGGCATCAACTTCCCCTTTTGCATATGCCGTACAACCAAATCGCTGACAACTACTCCCTTGGTGGAGCCATTGGACCTCAAAAACTGGTAATTGCTTGCACGGACTCTAAACAGGACAGCAACAATTAACGCTTGGTGAAGTCGTTTCTAGTGTGTGTGTGTGTGTGTGTGTGTGTGTGTGTGTGTGTGTGTGTGTGTGAGAGAGAGAGAGAGAGAGAGAGAGAGAGAGAGAGAGAGAGAGACCTGTAATAGGATATTAATAAATTCTTGCAATTCACTAGAAAACACTAGAAACGCAAACTGATCCAATTCACATTCCAACCTATACAACAAAAGGAGATGAAGAAAACAGCAAGAAAAGAAACAAATTTTAACTTGGCGGTTTGACAGGTCTTGCATGCAGATTCCTTAATCATGAGGAAACCATAAAGATACTGAAAAATCAAATTCGCCATTCATCGCATGCAGATTCCATAATCACAAAGAAACACTAAAGACACAAATCAAATCAGATTCGCCCGTGAAACCCTAAATAACGAAAGATGAAGAAAAAGAACAACAAAAGTAACAAACACCCTAGCAAGTATTCAAAGAAATCAGGAAAAGAGAGAAGGAAGAGAGAATAATACCGTCTTCATCCGGAACCTGTACATGAAGGAAGAGAAGCTTGAAACCAGTAATGTTACTGCGCACGATCTTCTTCAGAGTCCAATCAAAAGCACCTTTGCTGCTGATAGAGGCATGAGGATATCCCTTGAGAGATGACTCGTTCACGGCCAACATGATCCGAGTTGGTCCATCTTCTGCTTCAACACTGCTACTTCCTTCCATTTCTCTCTCTCTGAGTCAAATCAAATTTCTCCGAGATCTGGTTTTCTTTCTTCTTCTTGTTCAGACCCAGCAGAAATGTGAATCAATCGCTCGTTTCAGACCTCATCTCTACTTTGTCAGCATTACCCCCACACGCTCCCTCGTGCCTCCATTCTTATAGCCTCCAGCTCACAGTCGAGAGTGGCAGCTCCGTACGACGCGGCGTCATTTAATTTATCCAAATACCCCCCTTCCCATCCTTTGGTATCCTATCCTCGTTACTTTCTGGATTCACATGACCCCTCGTTGCTAGAGTCTAAAAATGGCAATCCGGTGCACCAAGCTTCTTTCTATATAGGGTCAGAAAAAAGGGCAGACTATAAGGGGCTTATAGTATGCAACCTTACCTTATATTTTACAACAGGTTATTTTCACACCTTAAATTGATCACCTCAAGCACACGTCACAACAACCTTTACCGTTACGCATTCTTTACCGCAGGAAGCCAAACTTGAGAAAAAGTAGTATTATTTTGTGGACATCATTAATTGAAGCACGAATTGATGCCCATCTCGGTTTGTCTTATAAGAGGAACAGCCAAATTGTGAGATGAAAAGGCCAAATAGAGAGAGGTGAGACTCTTGGGCATTTTCCTAACAGCCACTTTGTAGGCATGGGTGTCCCACGTGAACTGTTGGACTGTGTTAATCAGTGACTCTGCAGGATTGAAAATAGTCTTATACGATGATCTTGTCATCTGTATTCCAAAGATGGACTTTCTCTTTGGAACGAGGAACAAGATCGCCCAATCGACGCACCTGCCAGAGCATACAAGTTTATAGCCTCAGATATGGTCTACTGAAGGCTGACACATCCATTGCAGAACGAGGAAGATGCAAATAAGAATGTGACTACGTAGCAGCTTCCTATGCCAATTCTGCAATTTGCTACCCTACCTCAAGGGATTGAGCGTCAGAAAATCCATGTTTTTAGACACTCATCCATCTCATAAGGTCCCAACATCCTAAAGTTGTGCTTTTTACTCGTTCGTTGTGCACTGTTCTTTAAACACCATCCATATCATATGATCCGGGAAGCTCATATTTTCAGACGCTCATCCAAGAGTCTGTCAAAACAGATGGACGTATATGATCAAAAGGTGAAGCCAACTGTACAAAATTAGGGGCACTCCACAATCCTTTCACACAGAGGGAAGGCAAAATATGACGATAATACAACACAAATTCAACGCAGATTTAACAGGTTAGGGTCAAGTCTTGTTGTGTTCAAGTTATTTTTGAATCATATTGTCTTAGGATCAATTAATGTTGATCTGTCGTATTAACCCATTTGACTTGTAACCTATTAACCTGTCATGTTGTCCCATCTAACTCGCGACCTGTTAACTCATCGTGTTAAAAATTATCATATATTATATCTAAATATAAGACAATTTTTTATAAACCATCATATACTACTATAAGAATAAAAAACCATCTTATCTTGTTATAACAATACAGAACTATTTTTCAAAACTATTCTCTATTCTTACAGTTTTTGAAAAACCATCAATATAAAACAATATTTCAAAAACATTTATATATTCTTATAGGAATAGAGGTAGGTTTTTTAAAAATTTCAAAAACCATCTTATATTCTTATAGCAATATAAGATGGTATTTTAAAAACCATCTTATACTAGTTATTAGTTATTATACATTCTTCTAATCGTGTTACTTGTGGCGAATCATGTTAACTCATTTAATAATCGAGTTGTATTAGAATCACGGGTTCTTGACACGATTATTTATTGGGTCGTATGTGTCAACCCATATACTCCAATGGGTTAATCTCGATACAACACGATTTGCCACCTCTACTCGCACAGATACAAATATTCTACTAGAGCTTACCCTCTTCCCCCACTATGAAGAGGAGCCTTAGTCCTTGAGGTCACAGGTTCAAGGCATAGAAACAACACAAGGTTACTTACTATAAATCGTTGTAGTCCGCCCCTTCCGCAGACCCTGCATTTGCAGGAACTTTGTGCACCAGAATTCACTATTGTCGCGAAAACACTATACAGTCTACACTACCCATAAGAACCAAACAAAGTTGCAACAGACAATACTCCATATCAGCTAATAAAATAACAACCAAATTCATCAGCTATGACTGCAAGTAGCAACAAAAACCACAAAACAAGAAGATAAAAACCCTACAAAACTCACAAGAGCTTGCTGAAAACATTTGCGGTAAAATCTCGGGTTCCTTTAGTCCAAAGACAATAGTAACAAACGAAACAGAGTTTCAACTCTTATTCTGCCACGTTAAAAGATATTTCTACCCTGTGATATTCTGGGACTTGTTTAGGATGACACCCTCATACTTCACTTGGAACCACTTCATGGCATCCTCCTTCGTGACCCTGTGCTGAATTCCAACACGAGACTTGCACCTGCGGCGACGGCCCACGCGGTAACCAGGCCGTTCCAAAACAACATAGAAGTCCATGCCGTAAATTCCAGTTGAAGGATCATACCTGTTCAAAAGTTTGAAGTAAGAGATCAAAGCAGCAAGTTGTGCGCATACAAGCGTTATTTATGTAGAAAACCAGCCAGCAAAAACCATCTCTTGGAACCCCGCATAGAACTGAAAAAAACTTGCCACCCAGGTAGCCATCATGTTTATCCATATAGAACTGCCCTGGATGTTAGGATTTTTTGCATGTCTTTTGACCACCACATAATCTACTAACACAACAATACTGTTGCAAGGTTCAAGCAATAATTCATGGTGCTGGTGTAATGTTCTAGATTGAAGATGTCAACTCTGGAGTCCGATTCTGTTAATAAAAGCAACTGAAGTACGTCAATGATATTTACTAGTGATCAACAGTGTTAGTTGTTCTGTTAAAAGGAGATAATAAAAAGATCCATCTTTTTGTTCTGGATCCAATCATGGTTTGAAAGATGAGATTTGCTATGACTTGTCAGAAATTATCACAGAACCAATCATATCCAGGTAGACAGCTTCTTGTCTTCAAGCTTTTCTCAACTTGGATATTAAGCTTAGGCAAAAAAGAGAAGCATGTACAACAATCAGTTTTCTTGTTTAAGAATCATCATGACCGCTTTGCTTAGTCATTCTGTATCACCCACCAAAACCAAATTTTCATTGTGGAAAGCAAGTCAAAACAGCCAGCCCTTTCCACATGGTGCCTGGTACCTGCACTCCACTTTCTAATGAGTGCACTCACATGCCAATTTTGGCATGTTATAACTCCAACTGAGCCACCTTTTAGAGGATCCATACCATTCACAATCTTGTAGTCATCCCCATAAACTGTTTCCTTGAGTTTTCAAAAGGACGGTAAACAGCTTAGCCATTCATTTTTTAACTTAAAGAAGTCTCTGTTGAAATTTTCGGTGCATAGCCCATATATGCAAACAGGATTGCAAATGGCTAGGATCTTCCAAAGGCAAGCCCAGTTGCAATTATAACTTGCCAACTAATGGATGGGTGTGCCTACTAAAAAGTGGAGTGCAGATATCAGGCGCCTTCCAGATCTAGTGATAGTAACTAACAATTTTCTTCTAGTTATCTTATTTCATTAGTTACCTATTGATGCAAGCCAATACAACATTTTTCTTATACTTTCAACCGAGTAGATGGAAGATAACAGAATCCAAATACTATATCACCATGTTATCATGTGTTACACGGCAGGGTCAATTTAGGCAAACCCACTCTAGAAGATGTGGCAATCAGAGATTAAGACAGATGGACACTGTATAGTGGCTTTGTGACAACGACAGGTGGATTCATATCATAGGCCTGTGGGGAAATTGTGTTAGAGAAACTCTGTGGCAGGGACAGATGGAGGAACACCATTGGTTTAAGGGGGGGAATTCTGTTAAGGAGAGGGATTACCGTGGGGATTGGAGGAGGGAGGGGGAATGGAATTCTGAGTGTAAGGAGGTTCTAGATCCTCAAAGGCTAGTGAATGTCTACAATCTTATTCTTTATTCATTCCTGTTATTTCTGCAGTGTACATTCATTTTACAGTGAATTCAAGCTTTCTCATTTCGATCTTCACTTGTTTCATTGACTTGTAATTACCAGATTAATCCAATCCATCAGCATGTCAAAGTTTATTTTAAAATTATATTCAACTTGAAATGGCAAGGGACCCTTTTGAAGTTACCTATAACGCATAGAAAAAAGGACAAAAGATAATGGTGACATATAACACGAAACTAGAAAGGCCAACAAACATATGCCAAAAAATTTATTTCCCACATACATATAGTCTGGAACATCATAAGTTAGAACTAAGGGTGGAAGGATAGCTTACTTAATTCCAAGATCAATGTGCTCTTGGATACCAAAACCAAAGCATCCTGTGTCACTAAAATTTCTTCTCAGTAACTCGTATTCCTTCACTTTCAAACCGCTTTCTAAAAGTTGCATTGCCTTGTCACCTCTAACCGTGACATAACAAGCAATCTTTTCATTACGCCTAATACCGAAGGATCGAACAGTATATCTAGCTGCAAAAGGACATTGTGATTATAGAACAGGTTCAAAGTCCCAACAGCATAACTTTGAACATATTTATACTGATCATACCTTTGGAGAACACTGGAGCTTGCCCGCTCAATTGTTCCAGGACCTGAATATATTACAGAAAGAGGCAAAGAGAACACTATCAATAATGTTCATGAAGCTGTGGCAGAAGTTCAAAGACAACAGAACAAATAATCTGTCACAAAGCAACAGTACAAAGAGAAAAAGATTCCTCAAACGACCATCTTCTTACCAGTGCTAACATACAGGAGAGCCAACAATCTAACAGATCAAAAACTTAGAAAATACTTTCCAGAAGCAAAAGGCTCAATTTCTTAGCGGTCAAAGGCTCCATGCACCTATCAATAGTTAAAGAGTTCTGAAATTGAACTAGAATACAGAAAGTTGACAAAATTTTAATGAGTATAAAAAATGGGCAAGGGATCTAACATGAAACAACACATCAGAAAGCCAACTAAGAGATGTATTTGACTAGCACTTTTCTCCTATGCTTCAGATACACACTTCATGTATAAATCTCCATGTGTAGACCCTGCTTATTGGATCTTACATATTTTGGGGTTAAATACCTATGTCTCAACATAGGTCTTGATGATGATGACCTATGTCTCAACATAAGCACAAAGATTTCGTTACAGTTTTTGACTTAGCATTGTTCGAACCCTCATTTATTCAGCCACATTAGTGCCTGATCTCTGTCCAATGCCTTCAGCTCATGGTCAAGTAGGTGCTATCAGAGGCGGAATTGCAGGGTGATTCCTTAGACCCCAATTAGTAGCCCAATTCCTGATCATGATGTTCCTAATCATGACTGGAAGATAATGAGAGAAAATTATACACAAACAACTAAGGCTCAGATGTAGGGTCATGCACTGCATGAGACGAACAATTTTTGCATACTTCTGGAGGAGATGACACTTCTCTTTTCAATCTTAATTTTGTTAGAATATTTCAACATTAAAACTACACGAGGAATAAATTATTTATTGGTCATTAATACAAGGAGTCATCAAACTATATTCAGAACTTCATGATGTCATAAAATCTGCCTCAACCTGATGTTCCTTAGAAATCAAGGCAAAATGACAGAAAACCTGCAAAAAAAAAAGTTACAGACGCAATGTCCCGGAATATGCGTAGAACTTACTCGAAATCAAGGAGTAAACAACAATGAACATGCAGATATAGCTAATTTTGTTCTATAAATTGATAAAGAAACCAGAACCGCAAAGACCCAACCATGCAGGGAAATTTCCTTTTATACATCAAACCTCTATTAACCCAGTTTTTGCTAATCTAATATGTACGCTAACAACTCTTTTTTTTATTCAAAAGAAGCAACAGCCTCAGCACCAATTATACGCTCGATTCGAAGTACTTTTCTCTAAATTGACTAAAAACGACAATAATACACCGTGAAAAGCAACAAGAACTGGTCATTCTGGTAGATCAATAACCCATATGGATCATTTCTCCATACAAGCAGCGCTAATCGAGCTTCATGAAGCATTTCATGGTTTCCATTAGAAGAAGAAAGGACAAAAGGATTTGAAAGAAGTTGTAAGGAAAGGGAAATCACCTTGGCAGCTCTAGTGAGTCGATCTCCACTCTCTCCGACGGATATATTGAGCACAAGCTTTTGAACTTTTATCTCTCTCATTGGATTTGAGAGCTTCTTTTCCGATGCCTGAAATGCGAAAGCAAGGAGATGAAAGGGGCAGAAACCATTAAAGGAAGGCATCAACAAGGAAACCAGTAAAATCCAGAAGAAGAGAGAGTTTCTGATGCCATACCATCTCTCTCTCTCTCTCTCTCTCTCTCTCTCGCAAGGAGCGGGGAATGCAAACCCTAGGGTTAACCCTAAAGAGATGTACGCGAGAGACTGCGCAATGTTTGCGAGGAATGCCACGTGTTGGTTGTGTGGGACCTAGGGAACGTTTACCGTCATCATAAGATTTAATGATCTGGATGATCTGCCCATGGTTAAGTGGGACCCTTAGGGAAGACACCCAAAACCCATGGATAAAATTTTTAGAGCATTCAAGTAAAAGCCAACTCCGGTGCACTAAGCTCCAGCCTAGGGGTTAGAAAATAGTGGACCACAAGGGTCTATAATACCCAGCCGTACCTTGTATTTTTTGTAAGAGACTATTTCTACACCTTAAACCCATGACATCAAGTCAAGAGAAATATTGTGAACAAATTAAATTTTTAATAAATATGAGCTCACGTAGAGTTACAACTATTATGCTATTTAGTAAGAGACTAATATATTAAAAATAATGGGGCAATTATATCGTAACCCAATCTTGAATATAAACAATGAGTTTCCTAGTTCTTACAAGCTTGCTTTCGACTAAATTACAAGTGAATTTACTAATTTTTGTAATCACAATCATTCATCTAGTTTGCCCTGCTATGAACAAAAGACATATAAAACTTATCCACTATATATTGATTACAGCCTTTTATCTGCAATGCTTTTTGTAAATTGTTTCTTTTTGCCTTCCTACTATTCACTTTGATGACTAGAACTAAGAGATTAAGATTATCAAATTGGTTCTAATTTCAGTGCATCCTTCATTTATAGTGTGAAAAAAAATAGTTTGGATCATTTAGGAAAGAGGGGAATGCTTTTTAGCCTACTAATATTTTTCAAGTAAAAATATGTGCATCCATCGTATAAGAAGTCAAGAAGAAATGGGTTCGTTTTTGCATCCCAAATCTTATACAATGAATGCAAAACATTGTACCTTTGAAGAATATGTCTTGTAGAAGTTTGATCATTGCTTTGCCAACTTATGTATAATGAACCAAAAACCAAATTAAACCTCTATTTAATGATCAGAAGATTCTTATTTATTGCTACTGCATTGTTAGAAGATAGAAGAACACCAACATAAACTCATAAACAAAAGCCTCCACAAGTCTATAAGACCTTAGATTGTCTAAGAAAGAGCAAGCTTGAGAGAATGTTTGCTAATGTATACTCTTAAGAAAGCAATGAATGGTTTTGATCATTAAATTAGTGGGCTCTATTTGTGTTCACATAAAATATATGCTCTTGAAGAGTTAATGTAGACACCTTCATTTTGTTGTAAAAGACCAACTTTTCCTCTTGAAGAAATTTAGCATCCAATGGTATCTTTATAAGGCAATCCCCTATCAGCCAAACATGGACCAATTGGTTGAGTCTAGAGGTAGGGAAAGGCAGAGGCCCATATAGGAGGAGATATATTTCAACCCATGGATCCGACACTTTGCCCAAGGTTAAGCCCATCTCTAGAGGCCCAAAAGCCTGATGCAAAGCCCACATGCTTGCCCATAATCATTAATCAAAGAGGATAAGCTATCATGTCACTTTTAATGCATGTCTTATAAGTTAACTATCTTATGACAACAAACTTCCACGTGGCATCCTCCTCTTCCTGAGGAGGAAGCTGAGAGACATCAAATGTAGACAAGAAATACCATCATCACTTGGTAACTCTGCTTCGCCAGTGTGGCATGCAGCAAGGCACCACATCACCAATTGACTTTGCATCCAATGAGGCACCCAATTCTCTATATAGGACCATGCAATTGAGCAAAGGATTCACAAATCTTATCCTCTTTAATCATATATCCTCATCTTTGACTACTAAGTTACAAGCTTAGGGTTAAGGAAACTTTGCACAGATCTTGAGAGTTAAAAGGGGGCAAAGAGAGAAAATCTAATAAAGAGAAGTGAAGAAATGGGCTACAGTGAACCTATTATGGAAGATCTGTGAATGAGTTTTGTCATCTGAGTGGGAGAAAGCTCCACGTGCAGTGGTTTTGGTGCAGAACAAAAGATAGACATTGCCAATCACAGACAAAGGGTAGAGAGCTACAACATGTAGTTTTCTCTACTTATTATGCAAGCTATAGTCAACCCTATGTGTGCTTTACACCATTTCCCCATTGATCAAGCTCTTGTTGACATTTTTTGCTTTTTTGGTTATAACCCACAAGCATAATTTCTTAGGCTTTTATCTCACATTCTTCATTTCGTCTTTCAATACCATGCCATCTTTATCATAGAATAACAATTTTTTCCTTTATTTTGCCACCTATTACTTTAAGTTCCATAATATAGTAAAGGCTGTTAAGAAAAGGCTGGTAGGTGTCATTTGCCCTGATTGATTGCATTCCAAACTAACAATTGGGGTGAGACCTATATAGAATCTCTATTACATAGACTAGTCTATAATTTTGCATTTATCTTGGTAGTTTTCTTACATTTAGTGTTTCCATTTTGAGTTTTGCATTATGGTAGTTAATTTGCTTTAGTTTTCAATTTCTAGGTAATTAGTAGAATATAGTGTAAATAGAACTTTATTTGGAGTCCTATGCACTTGGCCTCTAAAAGATTTAAAGGATGTGGGTGGCACTCTAAGTCTTTGTTATGAATCCCACCATTATGCACTTACTTCTAGCACTCATATTTTCCATTTACCTTGAATACTAAAATTTAGCATCATACACACAGGAATGCACTACTTAACTTGTCGCATATAACTATCTTTTAGTCTAAAATGATCATCTTATTATATTAATTGAATGATTACAAAATTGTGTATAAATGAGATCCTTGGACATATAAACCGCTCTTGAAGAATGTCTATGAAGGCAATTAGGGTTAGGCCTTGCTATTACCATTTCTCTTTTAAGGTGCTACTAGTTGATGCACTCATTCAAAAGATTCGCTAATTCTACAACAAATTCAAAAAATGATTACAAGCTAGGAATAAGAAGAGATAGGAATGGAAAAGAGTAGAAAAATACAATACTATGGTTGAAAGAAACCCAAATTGCACAAAAAATAAAATAAAGATGAATAAAGCTTACTATTTCCAATTCTATTTCTTGTAAGATTTAAATTTCATATCACATTCACCCCATACAGACTCCTTGGGAACAATCTTTTACATTTTCAAAGCAAGACTCTTGGGGAAAGTAAAAATGCATAGGAAATACAAAACTGTTGAATTTCAAGCACGACTCGAGGAAATACACTTCCAGTAATATACACCTAGACAACTATTAAAAGAAATAAATGTTCTTTAGAAAGCACAACTATCCAACTTAACACATATCTAGGACCAATAATAAAATATATAAACTAACTAAAACATTTAAACACAAGCTTCTATAGTAAACACTATAGTGCATCACTATAGTAAAAACATTGTAGTAGTAGCTTTCTCCTTTCTTTAATCACTCCATCATTCTTCCCTGGTTGGATTAATGAGTTCAGAAATTTGAACCTTGAGATATCAAACCCTTTTAGCTCTCTTTTTCTTTTATGAAAGACATGCTTGCTAACAATGTATACTTCAACCAGCCATTCTAAATGAAGTAAGGACAGACTTCATACAAGGAGATCTGCTTTAGACTCACTTCCCATAGTAAAGGTGTAGTTATCCTATATGTGTGTGTGTGTGTGTGTGTGTGTGTGTGTGCGTGCAAATTTTTGGCCCCACCACTTGGCAAAAATCCCAATAAGATAAGAAGCTCATGTTTCTTGAATATATAATATACTTGTAGAAAAAAGTGGAATCTCTATAGAAGAGTCATGAATAGTGTTCTCTACCAAAACCATAGAATTGGCTTGAAGAAGATCATGTGCCTCAAGAGAAAAATAAAGAGCATCACGAAGAGTTTTAGAAAAGTGAAGATGCTTATGCCCTCCTTGTAGCATCTCACTCCTCATCATGGATGCGATTTCATTTTTCTTTATAACAACTAATTTAAAGCAAGTATTACCCATCAAATCTCATCATGAATGCCTTCATCCACAATGAAGTCATCATAGATTGGTTCAAATTCAAAGTTAAAGTTTGCTCCACTCATTTTTTGATTCACTATTTCCATTAAGCGGTCCCCCCCTAAATATTCTCATCATAAACAAGACTTACCATTTTTGTCTCCAAATGATTCAAGTAAACATCCAAACATTTTGAGAGTGTTTTGTTGCTCTTAAACTTCACCATAAAATGGAAAAAACTCTATTTCTTATCACCTAAATTGATGGCTCGTACATGAAACACAATTCTAAATCAAGTTCTCAAAATTCCTTGTTAAATCTGTCATTCCCATCACCATAGGTCTGGAACTTCATTTGCACTAAGCACTAGGAAATAGATTCTAGTTGCCACCTAAATTTTCTTATGGTTGATTAGGAGATTGAAATAAATTAAGATTTGCTAAATATCTAAGATATTAGAGTATTTATTATTAGTTCTTTGAGATGTGTAAAAAACCTGAATATTTTTTATGTTAGCACATAGAGATATTGACAAAAAGATGGATTCCACACAAACTAGTATTGTTGGTAGTGAAAGTCTAGTTTTTTTTAGATATTTGAATATTTAGAGCCATCTCCAATGGACTAGTGTAAAGTGGGCATTCCAAAAAAAGAAAAGAAAAGACTAGGTTTTTTCAAATATCTAGTTTATAAAAGGTTTGAACTCATGACCTATTGTGAGGAGATAGTTTGAACTCATGAGCCCTCTTTTTTTCCACTCTCTTCTATGTTTTGTGAAGGGGAGAGAAGAAAACTAGATCCATCACCCTACTAAGAGAAGATATAGGACTCTAATCTCACCAAAGAGGTAAACTTCTATCTTTCTCCTACAAATGGAGTATTATATAAAAAGGTTTGTTTTATGTTCTATGGCAATTTCTTTATGGCCTTTGTAGAAAAGGGTTAGGTTATGACTTTCTTTTAGGTTATAGGTTTTTGTAGGAAAGGGATCGAGCCTAAGCTACAAATGAATCTTAAACCACATGTGGTTATTCCAATTACTACTAGATTCATAAGGAGTTTGTTTTGAACATTTTCCTTCCATGCTTTTGTTTCTATGACTTTGGTGGCAATTTATACTCACCTTCCTTTGCCACTTATGAGTAACATTTCATAAAATTCACACTCTCATCTCCAATTAAGAAAAAGAAACATCAATATACTATTCCACCATCATATCCATAAACCATGTGCATGGAACCATTATTTACATAAAAGGGAGGGGGGTGGCAATCTTGGTGCATGAAGCTCCTGTATATGCAAGGTCCAAGGAAGGGGCAGACCACAAGGGTCAATAGTACATAACAATCATTCACATTTACTATAGATGTCAACAATGACAAACACACTATACCTATTTAGCATAAATGTTATCAATAATAGATACACTTGAAGCAAAAGAGAATTTGGCATATATACCAACAATAACAATTATCAATGCTAGAAACAAATAATCGTCATCAAAAGAGAACATTCAAGTATTCTTTTTTTTTTTTAAACCATGTTTGAGAGAGAGAGAGAGAGAGAGAGAGAGAGAGAGAGAGAGAGAGAGAGAGAGAGAGAGAGAGAGAGAGAGAGATATTAGAGTATATGGAAGAACTAAGAGGCATGGAGATGGTTAGTCTTAGGGAATGATAAGAAAAATCATATTAAAGTACATTAAGTGTCAGCTCCATGGATCCTTTGGATTAATGTTAATGGCCTTTGGCATATAGGTATGGACAATGTAATTATTATAGTTCTTGATACTTACATAGATATAGAACAGGGCACCTCCACCCCCTAAACAAAAACAAAATTTGCAGTATAGTAGAGTATATAATAGCTATTTTGATTCTTTATCACTACTACATATGAGGCTTTTAAAGTTGGTTAAAATTTGACTTCTATCTAGACAACTTCGAAAATCAATGACTTTTAAAGTCCTTTAGCCAAACGACTTCAAAAGTGCCTTTTTTTCTTTTTCTTTTTTTTTTAAATTTCACATTGCAATCGCTACTTGTATTTGTACATTCAATGTAACATTTGATACAATTTTTTTTACAATCTTTAAACACATAAAAAATAGACATACATTCACTTTCACATTGGTACAAAATATCCAAATTCATCATTATCCATCCGCATCTATCATGAAAATACTTTATAAAATAAATCATAACACATGCATTCACTACAACATTTACATCCACATTCACTTCATTTGTAAGTCTATATACATTTGCATTTACTTTCACACTATAACTTCCCCTCACTCATCATCCCATAAAAGTTATATAATTCAATGAATATAATGAAAACCAACCCACATATTTGCTTCATTTATAAGCTCCAAATTCTCTTCCTCCATACTTACTCATTTACTCCTATAATCTAAGTTTCTATTCATTCATCACTTAAATATATATATCAAAGGAAATAATGAAAACTAAAGGAGCACATTTTCTCTTTCCCTCTTCATACTTATTTTTTAAACTTACAGAAACTAATAAATTAGTAACATAGCATGTTCGATCAGAGTGGTTAGGCATGAAGAAGGTGGGACAAAAATAAATCATCACACTAGTAGCTAGACTTGAAGTGGGTGAAAACAATAAACAGTCCCAATAAAAATTATAAACCAAAGCAATGAAGAAAGGAACAAGAGCAATGAACTAATTAACCTATAAATTAAGAGTGCAATGACCAAAGAATACAAGCAAGAGGGAATTGTGGGGCTTGGAAAAGAGCAGCCAAGAGGTGTGGTCCTTATTAAAATTATCTAGTCTAGCCAAGATAATGAGAATTTTAATCCTAAGTTAAGAAAGGAACTTAACTTAAACGCAAGACATGTAAAAATGCTAAAATAAACCAACTTGGAAACTTCCCTAAAAACACACTTCCTAAAAGGATAAAACTTTCCTAACCTTAAAACCTTCTAAATTTAGAACTTACCTAAATTAATTACTTTTTAAACATGAAAATTGGAACACACTTCCTAAAAGGATAAAACTTTCCTAAACTTAAAACCTTCTAAATTTAGAACTTACCTAAATTAATTACTTTTTAAACATGAAAATTGGAAATTTCCTAAATGATGCATCCAACTAATGGAGACTACTATGCAAAGCTAAGCAATAATCCAATTATTCACCAAGCTAAAATTCAAGAGACATTGTTAAACAATAAATCTAAGGAAAGTGCATCTAGAACCATGTATTGTGACGACCCGGGTTTTATATGATGCAAATTTAATAAAAAGGCGAGATCTCTTGTTTTATAAATATGGAATGCATGAAATTTTTTTTGTTTTGAAAACAATCTTTCGTATAAAAACCCCGAGTGTCAAAAAACACATTTTCAAATTATCTAGCCATGGCATAGTTTTAAATTGACTCTATTCCCAAGAAAGTGTTAGTCATAGCCTCAGCTATAAAGAGTAACTACAATCAAGTAACATTGAAAGATGAGGTAGGGTTTACTTACTTGCACTTAATCTGGGTGTCTTTTGTCACAAGCGTACTCTGTCCTTAAGCGTTTACTTTGTGTCTGAAAAAATGTTAAGGATTGGGTGAGTATATACTATACTCAATAGGAGTTCATCACTACTAGTTTTATAATGCATGCTATGTTTAAAATCATATGCTCTTTCAAAACATGTGCATGTTTGAACACTCAGGTTCAATATCGAGATTCAAAACCATTATTGAATTGGAATATTGACGACTAAAAGAAATCACATAATCCAAGTCGAAAGTATCATATATATTATAAATATACTGATATGCATAAGATGCTCCGCTAAATCCAACTCATGGATATTTGGTATGGTCGACCAACCTCATGTCATGCCATATGCAATGTAAGTAAATCCTTAAACCATAGGGCCCAACTATGCCCACGACCTCGCCGCCGTGTGGTCCCCGGGTACCTAGGGACACAGTGTCATAGCCTCCATGGGGCATATGACACATCGACCCAGTGCTGTGACACCAGTGGTAGCCCCCTATACCACATGCAGTCGATGTAGGGACATGCCCTTTTTGGGCGTGGTACCCATTCCACCTAATAGTGGTAGAGGTTGGGAGGCCACCCCAACCTCTCGGCATAGCGCCCATGAGCTTACTAGCCCAAATCATATACGATCAAACAA
Source organism: Warburgia ugandensis (assembly GCA_035236585.1). Lineage (NCBI taxonomy): Eukaryota > Viridiplantae > Streptophyta > Magnoliopsida > Canellales > Canellaceae > Warburgia > Warburgia ugandensis. Next base: position 8,626,175 of record CP141136.1, read on the forward strand.
GCAAAAACATCTCTTTTCAAAACCTATCCTCTTTGGGTCCCTCACAACTGCCTACCCAGCGTCTTTTGGGCACTCTAGCGTCTTTTGGTAACCCTCAAGGACATGCAATTTTTCAAGAACTCAATGCTCACAAATCATGCAATATATGCAATTGTTTCCAAAACATGTCTATGCATAATGTATTTGTCATATGCATGCTGAATGCATTTATATGCTAAACAAGTCATATACTTATACTTAAAACATGCATTCTTAAACCGATCATGGCTCTTTTAAAAAGTCTAGTAGCGATAGAGCACCTACCTAGTTAGGTCGCGCTAATCCCCTTGTCCTCGTATGCTCCTGAACATGGTTAGTTTGGTCTATCTTTTATAGGTTTTAGAGTAGTTGGTCTTACTACTTAGGCATTAAGGGTTCATCCCTATGCCTATGGGTGTCCTAAGGTCCTAATTGGGCCTTGGTATCGTAAGGTTTCCAAAGGTTTAGTGACCCTGCACCACTATCATAGTCTAAGGGTCGTACCCACCTTAAATTGGGCTTTGATTAGGTATTTTATAGTTTGGGTGTGTCCGCGTCGTCGACACGGACACAACGCCTTTCGCGGCGCCTCAATTGGAGCCCTAGATCTCAAGTTATAGCCTTTTTAGTGCCGAGTGTACATAGAGGGTCAAACGAAACGAGGTGGGAGGCTGGGATGCTAACGCGTCCTGCGTCAGCAGGCGTGTCTGCAGACGCGCTGGATTCCCGACCGTCGTTCTCTGTTGAGGGCGCGTCCACGGACGCGCCCATCCAGTTTTCTCAACGCACAGTGTGCGTTTCGGTTTGACGGAGACGCGGGCATCCTAGGGATGCCTTGGTTCGACCCTGTCGAACCAGTGCGCCCCAGGTACCATCCCTGGGTCCTTTGTGGCCCTCTAGAGCTCTGTTTTGCATGATTTTTCATGCAAAAACTTAGGGAAACTTAGCCTAGCACTTAGGGGAAGACGGGTTTGGAGGGATTTTGGGCATACCTGGTTCGTTGCCGGGTTTTTCTCCACGTTTCTCCTCTTGGTTGCTTCTCCACGATGGGTTTTTCCCAAGCTTTTGGGCTGCCATTAGAGGCGTCCAAGAGCTCTATTTATAGAGCTATAAGAGGGTTCTGGAGGGGGCTCTCACCGCCATTCAATGGCAGTGGAGAAACCTCTAGAATGATGGTGATTTCTCCTCCAAACACCGCCGTTCTAGAACCCTCTAGGAGGTTGAAGAAGAGGGGTGCCCGTATCAAAACGGGCCCCTGTGTTTCTTAGGCTAAATCCGTTTTTTAATGAAAATTACATTTTTGCCCCTGAACTTCAAAGGGCCATAACTTGCTCATTTTAACTCCGTTTTAGGTGATTTTGGTCTTGTTGGATTCCTTTTTCCGAGACGCACCTAATGGTACCATTCTTAGGACCAAATTTCTGGGTTCAGTCAGGGTGAATAGTGAAATAACCAAAATACCCTTATCTCCAAAAAGTGAACTTTTCATTGCTAACTTGGGATTTCAATGTTACAAAATTGGAGTCATTACATTCTTACCCCCTTAGGGGAATTTTGCCCCCCGAAATCCTACTATATATACAGTCAAAAGATCTCAGGGTACTTTTCTCGCATTTCTAACTCTGGTTCCCAAGTCTCTTCTTCCATGTGCGCATTTCTCCACAAAAATTTGACTAAGTGTATGTCCTTGTTCCGCAGCTTCTTACTCTTACGATCTAGGATCTCAACTGGTCTCGTCTCTAGCTTGAGATCCTCCGTCAACTCTATGGGTACCTGGTTGATGACATGAGCAGGGTCAGGCACGTATCTCCTTAGCATAGATATATGGAATACGTTATGCACTTCAGATAGCTGAGGGTGTAGTGCAATCCTGTAGGCCACTTTTCCCACTTTCTCCAGGATTTCAAAAGGCCCTATGTAATGCGGACTAAGCTTGCCTTTGATACCGAACCGCATAACTCCTTTAGTGGGAGATATCTTCAGGAAAACGTGCCTCCTATGTCGAATTCTAATGGTCTCCTCCTTTGATTAGCATAGCTCTTTTGCCGGCTTTGAGCTGTGAGGAGGCGTCTCCTTATGAGTTTGACCTTCTCGGCGCATTGCTCCACCAGCTCGGACTGGAGCACCCTGGACTCTCCAACTTCACTCCAACTGGTGGGTGATCGACAGGGTCTCCCATAGAGTGCCTCGTACGGAGCCATGCCAATGCTCAACTGAAAGATGTTGTTCTACGCGAACTCTACTAGTGGTAGGTTTTCATCCCAGCTCTACTTCCAATCGAGGGCACAGGTTCGCAACATATCTTCGACTATCTGGATTGTGCGCTCTGACTGTCCATCGGTCTGTGGATGGAAGGCTGTGCTAAAGTTCAAGGAAGATCCTAAGGATTTTTGGACGGACTTCTAGAGTTGTGAAGTGAAGCGGCTATCCCTATCTGAAGTGATACTGAGGGGTATGCCATGTAAACTCACTATCTCTTTGATGTATAGCTGAGATAGGCTGTCAGTGGATTGGGTATGGCGTATAGGAAGGAAATGGGCTGTCTTAGTCAATCTATCAACAATGACCCAGATCATGTCATGACCCTTAGAGGTCCTAGGTAACCCTACGATGAAGTCCATGGTAATATGATCCCATTTCCATTCGGGTAACTCAAGGGGTTGTAACAATCCCGCAGGTCTTTGATGTTCAGCCTTTACTTGTTGACATGTTAGACACTTTGCCACAAATTCCCCTATGTCTCTTTTCATACCATCCCACCAATATTGTCTCTTTAAGTCTTGATACATCTTAGTTCCTCCCGGGTGTTTAGTATACTTAGACCAATGAGCCTCTTTTAAGATTTCTTGTTTTAACTCTTCATTAGTCGGTACCACTAATCTTCCTTGCATGTAGATGCTACCATCTTCCCCTTTAGTAAACTCTGGTTTTCCTATGAAAGCTTGTATATCCGGATCTCCTTTCTGTTCTTGCTTAACCTTTTCATTAACAGCCGACTTTATTGTTAGACCTACCATAACGATCTTGTGCTTACTTATGTCCAGTTTCCACGTTATTACTTCTTGTAATAGCTTCCATCTCTTAGTTGATAAACTTGCACACATCCCTTAGGTTTTTCTACTTAATGCATCAGCTACCACATTAGCTTTTTCAGGGTGATAATGCATGGAGAAGTCATAGTCTTTTAAGTATTCCATCCATCTTCTTTGTCGCATGTTTAAGTCTTGTTGGGAAAAGATATATTTAAGACTCTTGTGATCTGTAAAAACTTCAAACTTTTCCCCATATAAATAATGTCTCCAAATTCGCAAGGGAAAGACTATGGCCGCTAATTCCAAGTCATGGGTCAGGTAATTGATTTCATGCTTCTTGAGTTGCTGAGAAGCATAAGCAATTACCTTCCCATGTTGCATAAGTATGCAGCCTAGTGTCTTTCCTTGCTATAAAATCTTACAAATATGAAGCAGAATATGTAAATGGCAATAACGAAACTGCATAGACAGAAATGAACTACTAACTTTAGATTAAAAGAACAAGATCTAGCAACATGCTAAACATTCATAAGATTGTGAACATGCTAAACATCTATGTAATCTAAAATTCAATCTCCTAAACCAGATGCAAACTTGCATGGAAGAATAACACTTCAAGATGTAATATTACTAATCGTGTATTAAACTTTCACAACTTCAACCAAAAACTACTTAGAACCATGCACATAAGACCTAGAGTGGTGGGCATGGAATCAAGCTGCTTTTGATTAAATTAAAAACTCTTACTTCAATGGTAAACTATGAATTAGAAATATATAAACAACTAAACATGTAAAACAACTAAAAGGAACATCCATCAACAAGAGAGATAATCAAGAATAATCAAGATGTTATTCGTTCAAATGGGGAAGTACAAGGATGGTGTGCACTATTCAAGAAGTAGGTGAGTAAACCCAAAAATAATTCCCAAAACATCTCAAGCACTATCCCAATCTCTAAGAAATATGCATGTGAACCACTAAGGAAAAACTATTAAATAAGTTTAAAAAGGAATCATGGCAATGGAAGCACATTCACAAAATCTAAGCAAAGTGATGAAGAGTATATAACCAATGGATTCAAGGTGACTTTCCCTGGGCTGCCACTTCAAGCGAAAATAACCTTAGATATTTGGATCAACAAGAAAGAAGATTTAATGAATGGAAAGACATTCAACAAATTCCTATGCATAGAACTAAGCAAGAATAAAGGTTTAAGAAGAACAAAGAGAGGAATAACAACCAACCTTTTTATAAAGTAACTAAGAATTGAGCTTGGAACACTTGGAGAGGAGCAACTACCCTTGGAGGAATGTGTTGAAGGCTTAAAGAGGAAAGGAAAGAGGGGGCCCAGGGCTTCTTATGGTAGTCACCATAGGGAGAAGGGGGGCTTCAGGTGGTGACTAGCATATCTGTTCTTTGATACCATTGAAACAAGCTTGATGGCTGCAACATAACAATCACAACTGGATTGTAAAACAACAATTTAGTTTGTTCAATAGATAACCTTTCCATTGCATAACCAAATACTAAAGAAAAACCTATAAGAAACTTGATTATGGATCCTAACAAAAGTTTCATCATATGGAGCTATTCATTATGGAAAGTTTGATAGTTTAATTCTAGATGTTAGTAAGCATAAAGAACTCTTAGAATCTTGCATATCAACACAAGAAATTTCTTTTACCAATAGTATAGTTCAAGATTTTGCATCATAGATAAAATCACTTTTAGAAACTAATTTACTAATTATACTAGAAATATAATTTAATGTAAAGCAATTATAAAATCAAATCACAATATAATGTATAGATCAAAAGATCAAGATTAGTCGCATAAAAGCTATATATGTTATTTAAACTTTACTGAGTAATAGTCATTGACTACATCAGAAATCAAATCTCAGGAAGAATTTATATGAAATAATTCTAATCCTATAAATCCACAACTTGTAATTCTCTTTTCTTTTTCTTTTTCTCTTTCTTTTTCAGATTTTTTTTTTGAAATTCTAGAATAATAGGTTATTAACATACAAAATAAAATCCTAAAATTTTAAAATAACAGGCTTCTATGCAAAATCATGATTCTAATAAATTTAACTATTGTTTTCTAACAAAATTCAAACTTAACTACTATTATAAGATTACTATTTCGGGGAAAAGAAAAATATTAAAACTAAACAAGTAAAATCCCACTTTTTATCCTTCCCTATAAATAATATTTCTTTCTTGCGCACTCCTCTGGTTCTTATGAAGAAAATCCAAATTTCTTTTTTCATTTTCCCATGCAAAACTCATTTTCTTCTTGCATTTTTAGCAAAAACTTTCGCCCCTTTTCAATTTTCTCTTCTAGGGTTTCCACGCAAAAAGCCTAGTTTTCTCTGCCTCCTTCCCAATGGTTTCCAGTAGATCTTTCCTTCTTTCCTCTACAGTCTTCCTCTTCTAGGGCTTCCATGCAAAATCCCTACTCTTCCTTCTCGATTTTCCTCTTCACCCTGTCTCTCTTTATCTTTGTTTGCTTCTTTCACACAGAAGGCTACTCTCTTTTGTTTGGTTGTTCGGTTGGTTGGGAGGGAGATGTGGGAACGAGGTCGGGGGATGTATCTTAATGAAGAGGACTAGAAGCAAATGGTGGGACGAAAAAATTCGCTCAACTAAGTATATTTGATTTTTGAAGTTGTTTTTTCAAATGACTTCAAAATCACCATTTTTAAAGTTGTTTTTTTAGACGACTTTAAAAAATCAATAAAATCTAATATATATTTCACTTCAAACATATTTATTTCACTTTACAATCTCTTACATAAATACAATGAAATTGAATTTTTATGGTAGCCATCATTGATTCACACATTTTGTACATAATAAATATAAGAATATGTAAAATAATTTTATGTTTTAAATAAATCTTCAATTACGTATGTATATAATATCACAAATATAGTATTCGTCTCACTTTAATCCATATAACTCATGATAAAAGTTCTAATTATAAATTTGGAATTATTGTAATTTACTAATACAAGCAATACAGCCCTCTCATATATTGTTTTCAATCCAAGCACCCTCCTCACCATTATCATATACATAATCCCCATTCTCCCTAAGTACTTTAATTGATGGGATTGTTTTGATAATACAAGGGTAATCTATTTCAGTTCTTAGTCATATTCATCATAAAAATCCCTCAGATATGATGATAAAATAGTTGACCATCTCTTATCACGTCTATCTTGCACGTAAAATACTTATTTTACTTGAGATGCCAAAATAAATTGATCATTTTTATAGCTGATCTTGTTGAAGTCAACCAATGTCAATCCAATGGCATCATTTTTTATACTAGCTTTGTTGTGTTCTACCAAATCACACTTAAACACAATCATAGTTCTGCAAATATAATCTAAGGCCCATATCTCTCTTATAATGTCATAATAAATATCATCTACCACTATTTCTCTATTATCCTTTGAACTGAAAAAAAATATAGCATTGACAACTAAGCTAACCCCACTATTATGTTACATTCTTCAGTTATCACGGTCTTTTATGTAAAAGTGACAACCATTAATGACATATCCAACATATTTTATTACTTTTAGTTATGGTCTCATAGCCATTTAGCCCAAGGATTCAAATAATACCATTGCCTGCTACTTCATGCTGATCTTGAATCTGTGCAAAGATATATTAAGTATGATATTATTATTGCAAGTAAGATTATATATAATATAATTTATTATCTATGAATTCTTTCATTTTACCTTCTGATGGAGCAAAGATTGAGAGAGACAATGCTCAAATTATATTCACTTTTGTTTCTTTGCGTAACTTGGATTCTTTACACGACATGTGAAAATTTTCAATTAACAATGAAAAAAGAAGCAAAATATGATAGATATATTAAACAAAAAATAACTTTAAAAAGAGAAGTTTCTAACCATAACATGAAAAAATTCTTCAAACAAGTATATATATAACAAAGAGATACTAACCAACATTAAAAAATTGATATCAACTATGAATATGTGACTATAGTTCCAATTCACAGTTGGGATTTGGTTGAGGATAACTACAATTTAGAGTAGAAATTGTTTACTATAAACGACTTTAAAAGTCAGTGAAAGTTGTTTGCAATAAACAACTTTAAAAGTCACAGTTTTTATTTTATACTAGTACTTTATAATATCTTACATAAATGCACAATGAAATTAATTTTTTTAATGATAGTCAGCATTAATTCATGCATTCTTTGCACACACACACACACACACACACACACACACACACACACACACACACACACAAACAAATACGTGAACAATGAGATCAAAGTATTTTTTAGAATAACTTCTCATTTATCATCTTTTTATTGCATATATCAAATGCCACATTTTATTAATATAAGATCATGATCAAAGAGCTAATTTGAAACAATTTCATCAAAATCAGGCTCCCTAGTATTTAGTTGACGCCACTCTAGTGGGATAGAGGGTAAAGCTTTAAACTGCAACTTCCTCGACTAACCTGATGGTATCGTTTCCCTTTATCAAACCTTAATTTTGGATGAGAACCATAAATTGTAATGTTCTCTCATTCTCCAATAGTGAGGGTTAAAGAGAGAAGCAGTTATTATTTGCAATGAAATTATATGAATTTTGTCTAAATTACGATGATGTAACACACTTCTTAACCCTATCATCTATAATGACAAAACTCAATTGATCTACAAAATGCAAATATATATATATATATATATAGAGAGAGAGAGAGAGAGAGAGAGAGAGAGATTTGATAACAAGAAAGTCATGCTTGATTAAAAAAAAAGGTTTTGATATACTTACAGTATTTTTCATGCCACAAACAATCAAAATATTCAAAATGAAAAGCAAGAAGGGAAACACGACAAAGAGAGACACAAGGACTAGAGGAAGATGCCATCATGCCACCCATAAGATGGAGAGCATGAACATGGGATATAGGAAAGAATGAGATAATTTTGCCCTTTTATTGATGAAGAAGGACTCTCGAAGTCGTTTTTAGAAAACAACTTTAAAAGTTGCTTTTGAAGTCATTTCTTGGAAAACGACTTTAAAAGTTCTTCTTAAACTTACTTTATTCATGACTTTAAATTTACTAATTAATTAGACAACAAATAACATTTTTCACAAATCAGTGTAAAATCACTCATTCTATTCATAATAAATACAAGAACATGCAAAAGACCTACGTACTATGCAAAAATTCTTCATAGATATATATACATAATATATATGAGACAACCAAAAGAATACTAACCAAGACTCAAAAATCAATATTGACAGAGAATATATAAATATAATTCCAATTCACTATTAGGATTTGGTTTAACCATAACGAAAATCAACCTATAATATATATACATTAGCTTAAGTTTGTGTATAGATGAACATAGTCGGAAAAAAATTTCGAAAGTTGATAAAAACTTATTAAAATAAAGTATTACTTTTATAAATTTTAAAGTTGTTTAATAGAAAAAAAAACAACTTCTTTAATCTGGCGTGAAGAGAAAATTTTAAACGGGAAAGGATTTTTAAAGTCATTTGGTTCAAACAACTTTAAAAGTCTAAATGTTTTAAAGTCATTTTGTTCTGAAGGACGTCAAAAGTTAAGACTTCTAAAGTCATTTGAACAAAACGACTTTAAAATTTTTAGACTTTTAAAGTTGTTTAGAAACAAATGACTTTAAAAGTATTAACTTTTGAAGTCATTTGATTCAAACAACTTTAAAAGTCCTTTCCCACAAAATTTTCTCTGTGTCATATATAAAAGTTGTTTCTCTATTAAATGACTTTTTAAGTGTATACTTTTAAAATCGATTTTTTCTAAATGACATGTAAAATATTTATGAAGTCGACAGTGGAAATAACGACTTCTTTAAAGTTGTTTCAAGATCTCAATGTTTCTACTATATGGGCATTGATCTTGTGGTGTGATAATATTGTGGTCACATACCTATTAGCCAATCTGATGTTCCATACATGCGAGAACCTAGGATATAGAGTTGACTATCACTTTGCTCATAAGCAAGTGGCCTGGCGTCTATTAGACATTCAATTTATCTCTACTTATGATTAGAGGGTTGACATCTCTTCACCAAAGATCTATCATTTGTACGTTTCAAACTATTTCAAGACAAACTAACTGTTCATTCCAACCACTAGCTTGAATAGGTGTTTTGGGCAATATATCATTGCATGTGATTGTTGGACTATATTGATTTATTGATCCTCATGTTTTCATATTTGTCAAGTGTATAATCTTTGTTCTTATTAGGCAAGATTATAGCATATGATTTATATTTTGTAGATAGGTCTTATCTCATATCTTCGTCCTTATCAGGAAAAATATGTTTGTCAAGTGTATAATCTTTGAACTTATCAGGATATTCTTATATTGTTCATATTCTAGAAAAATATTGTGAAAATATCCATCCATTATACTCATTATTACTTGCAGGTTATAATAGAGTTGCCAACAGCAACAAGGTCTTGAATGTTGGACTCAGGACCTGGCGTGCGCTTTACCGTGCCAAAAGGTATCTTTCTCTAAATGCGAAGTTAATTTATGTGTGATCATAACAAGAGGTCCAAAACCGCTGGCCGGATAGTCTTTGTTGTATAGGAAAATATTACTCAGTAGATGATGTTTATGGAAAGCGATTGCAGGTTATATGCCCTTACCATGTTAGCAAACAAAAGCAAGAACCAGTAAATGCTGAAGAGGTATTCAACCACTCTCACGCATCAATCGAGAATGCAATGGATTAATATAATGAAGTTCTAAAATTCACTTCCATATACTCAAAACTAGGGTACCATTCTCCTGCGACATACTAGTAAATCTGGTAATGGCTTTATGTGCATTACACAACTACCTTAGAAGAGAATGTCCCAATAATGAATTTTTGGTGGTGGAGGATCATAACGCTGTGATGATAAGTTTGACGAGAGTCAGACAATGATGAAAGAGAGCAGGATACTCAAACACAGAGGGGAATCAAATGTATCATGATACTCAATAATAGAGCATGTGCTTCAATCAAGGGAGAGTGCACGCAAAAAAGCAAATAGCAGTGATTGGATTTCATGGACAACCGATAATCAATAACTGTTTAGCACTTGTCTGTACTTGTTTTCTAAATTGGATCACTATATTATGCTATTTTGCAAACTATTGTAGTTAGATGTAGGCATAATTGTAATTGTATATACGTGTATGGAATACACTTTTGTTTAGATCACTGTTCTAATTTCATTAGTTGGTATAATGCATAGCTGGATTAGTTTTTTTTTGTTTTGTTTTTTGCTTCTTTTTTTCTGAGTTGATAATTCATCTAACTTGTCGTGCTTCAGTTATTATCTTTATATTTCATTAATTGTGTCGCGCTAGTTTGCTACTATTGTAGCTGACACATCCATGTGATGGTCCAATGTCCTTTCCAGACTATTCAGAAAGAAGACTAGTGGATTCAACTTTTGTATGAGGTAGTAACTGTTGGTTTGATGAGTAATAAGACCTTGCCTAAGACAGGATTGACCAATGGCATATTGATAAAGTTCAATGTTAGGTTCCATTAAAACCCATCCAGTTGTACTTAGCTGAGAACAAAGTTAAAAAAGTTTTAATAATACGTATAGGGGAATGAAGAACTTGGCAGCCACTCCTAGAGCCGAGTCGACCTGACTATTCACAGGTTTGTTGCTGATCCTGAAGAGATCAAGCATATATTTTTGGTGATTTTAGAAGAAGCTCTTTTCTTGAACACTATTTTTCTTTCATGAGCTGTCTCATATAATGTTTACTTCGTAGAACACTCAGATATATACACCAAAAAGTTCTAACTTGCATAGAAAAATAAGTGCATACACCTTCCTCTCTTCTTGAGCGTGTTGCTTGTCGGGATTCTAAGTCTACCTTCCTGTAGATGGTACAAGAAATGGCCTACATCACAGTACACGTTAAGGAAGAAAAAGTGGTTAAATAGAAGGAATGCTTCATGGTGCAGTATCCTTGGAATAAGCGAGAAGCAGACCCTTTAGAAGAAAATGCAAGTGAGAATTGAAGCAGTGACTTACGACATAAGAGTGCATCCATCTGATTAATCTAGACGATACACTTGAAGCAATATATAAGAGCTTGTATGGCCCAAAAACCACGACAAGTTTCCATTCATAAATCTGTCCTCGTTCTCTTAACATGAATGAACTATCTTGAAGCGCGCGTTTCACATTCGGTATCAGACTTGACATACACATCCTTGAATATTAAGTTGGGTCGATGGAGATTTGGAGTCCCTAGCTAGGACCCCTAAGATGATCAATAATATCAGTCAAAGTGGAGTCCAGTATGGCATAACTGGTAACCTTAGAGAAGCATTTCTTACTTGAAAGAGTTCTCATTGGGGTATAGATGATAAGTGGCATGTCATTCAACCACCATCTTTTACCGTGTATAGGCCAGTTTCGCTTCGGGTGAAGATATTGATTGACATGGAAGAGTAAAGGAGCACTTTCAAAGTGAAATTTAATGCAAGTAGCAGTCTGCTTCTTAAAATCCTTTAGGAAGTCTTGCCCTCAAGGAAAGCTTTTATAGCTATGATACCTCGCTGCTACCTTCTGGTTGCTGTGGAATTAAGGAGAGGAATGACAGGATTTTTCAACGCAAGAATAGCTCGTGAAATGTGATTGCTTCTGAACTCAAGTGGTTATCTCAGCGTGGGCAGACTCTTTAAAGGTTATTCTCTTCAGGAGATCATCAGATCATGGTCTTCTCTTATATATCCAGTTGTGTCACTATCAAAAGGTAAGAGAGAGAGAGAGAGAGAGAGAGAGAGAGAGAGAGAGAGAGAGAGAGAGAGAGAGAGAGAGAGAGAGAGAGAGAGAGAGAGATTGTTGGTATCTCCATATAGAGGATGGTTAGGCTGAACTAGCTATGTTTCAAATGTAGACTCGGTGAATTGCCAAGAGATAGTATTGGCGGGCTCATCAGACATGAGTTTGGTAGAACTTTATTTTAGTATGCAGGTCTAGATGGTCGCAGACATGGTCTTGAACCTCATGTAATGGCTGTAAAAATAAGAAATCTACCCTGTGAAAGGTTTGGTGGTAAGGCGCTTATTATTGAAGAGGACAAGGTCGCGATTGATTGGTGAAAGTTAAACAATCCATCGGCAAAAGTTAGAAGATTTGATTATATTTTTTATAGCAGACAGCAGTTTAAAGCTATACATGTATTGCATTCAGCAAATGGTGAGCTGACATATAGCGTTGCAAAAGGAGCATCAGCAGTGGGTCTCATAATTTCAGAAAATTAGTGTTACTGATCTGTCTGTGGTTGCTTACGCAATATAGGCGTTCTTTGACCTTTTGGTCTATTTTAATAAGTTCTTATACTCACCATCCAGGAAAATTTTATGAAATCTAACGTGCCACAATGTATAACAAGCTTTACTGGTCATTTTTTCCCCTAGAAGTACTACTTTCATTAATAGATAGAGAAGATCTACAATGACCATCCAAGAGGGAAAGCAAAGCAAACCACACACCAGCCAATGAATGCCTAAACTGAGATTACAATAACCACATCAGCCATTATTGAATGTGCCTCCAGAAGAACTCCTAAGTGGAGTCTTCGTGCAACGGTAGAGTTGTCGTTGTGTGACCTTGAGGTCATGGGTTCAAGACATGGAAACAAACTCTTGCAAAATGCAAGATAAGGCCGCTTACTATTGACCCTTGTAGTCCGCCCCTTCCGCGGAGCCTGCATATGTAGGAGCTTCATGCACCAGGTTTGCCTCGAGACAAACTCCAAAACGCACCAAAACATCCTTCTTAGAATCCGCCAATTAATCTTTAAGAAGAAATCCGACTGGCATCAACAGTGCAGCGATTGACACTAACTAGATTGACTAGGAGGAAGTAACAACGGTGGTGGTTAAAGATACCAGTTGTCCCATTGCTAAGATCTACCAGCAGCTGCTCCGTCTCCTTGTTCCTTAGCTAGTACTCCATAAGCAGCCACTGAATTGAAAAGCTGAAATTGTCCGACGAAAGCTACATGTGGAATAGACCGTCCATTCACAACATACGCCGATGCCAAGGAGATGGTGATGGTGGCAAGACATGGACAAGACAGAAAGTTTTCTATCGTACTCTTAAGCCTTTCAGTTTGTTTTTTTCTTTGTTTTCTAGTCCAAACTTCAAACTTAGCTGAAAAAGGAGAAAGATAGACAGATCACAACACTTTCAAGGCCACGTTTACTGCCAGTCTTCAGCCCCTGATAAAGGGCAGCCCCGCGTACGAAGCTCCTATTTATGTGAGGTCCAAGGTTACACACGACAACTCTACTGTTGTGTCAAGGCTCGCCTTCATGTACAGAATTGGATCTGCGAATTAAATTGAAGGGCATATCAGCACTATATTTGGTGAAGGAGAACCTTGGCACAACGGTAAAAGTTATCGTCGTGTGACCTTGAGATAACGGGTTCAAGGCATGAAAACAGCCTCTTGCAAATGCAAGGTAAAACTATGTACTTTAGGCCCTTGTGATCCGCCCTTTCCCCAAACCCTGCATAAGGGAGCTTGGTGCACTGGGCTGCCCTTTATCATCACTATATTTGGTGAATGTAGCTATCAGGTTAGTCACCAATTTTGCCTTGTTTGGAAGACTCTTGGCCCTTTATTATGAAGCTTTCGTTTAGCATTACGTGAAGAAGAGGCAAACAATATATTATACTTCACCCCCATATTGCTGACAGAATATCCCTTCATCGTGGGACCAGAACCATGCGGATTGCCAATTGCCATTGATGGCCTAAATTATAAAGATCTCCATCAACATACGTTTGCACTTCCTGATAATTCTTTCTACGTGATGCGTCTCTTAGGACGCAAAGTTTGGATTCAGGAATAAAGAAACAAGACAAATATTAAAAAAATCAGTACATATTCGTGCAATTTTGACTAATATTAAGATTTCACAAATCTTTTGTGGAATTTGAGTTCATTAAGTACATTCATATTAATTTCTTAAAATTTGTTTTAAATTTTAAAAACATGAAAACTTCTGGATTATTCTAAAAAAAGTCAGCGAAAAAGAAATTAGGGACTTTCTCAAAAGATTTCTAATTATTTTACCTAGTGGTTAATGCTGCAAATCATCATGGATTAACTTTCCTAGTGTTTCCACAGGAATGGAGATCTGTCCATCTGCTTGAGCCTTAAAGTTTATAAAATCAAAACCTAACTATCATAATCAAAATCCTAACTAGAACTGGGATCAAATGCTGTGCTATGATAATTCAGTCAAGGTGGGGGGAAAAAAAAGAAGTGATAGTAAGAAGTTTTACTCTCTGGTCAGATCAGTGTAGCTCAGTTGGGTCCTGACATAGCCTAACAGTTACCATCCATTTAGCTTCTTTCAATGGGCAATGTTATACATGGACCTCTGATTATTTTCATATGAACTTGACAGCCTCTAACTGGAAGATAATCTGATGCTCGGAGGGTAAACCTGGTCGTCCTAAGTTGGGTACAGAAAAGCTATACGCGACAAGCCAAGATGAGATTCAGGAACCGCGCATGTGACAAGAATAATTAAGATGAGTTCATTGAAAACTCCAGACCTAGAAAGTATATGGTCAGTAATCAACAGATGTCTAGTGGGATTGGTCATAGAGTATTGGCATTTTCTAAAGTACACTTGGTTGCAGGTTTGAGTCTTCAATTTATATTATAAATTTAGATGTGAATTAGATTTAAGAGAGATTTGCTTTGTAATTCTTCGCTTTCTAGTCGTATCCAGACTACAATACTTATCCAATCATGCGCCTGTTTCCAAAACAAAATAAAAAAGGGTATGGATTAGTATGGCACAGAGGGAACAAGTTCTTGAGTTATTTGTGGAGAGTGATATCATCCCTTAGTATAAGCAGCCTGCCATGGTTTTATCTATGTTTAAGAAAATCACTGTACGAGTGTCCATGGATAACTTGAATTCAGATTACCATTCCCCTGTCAAACAGCCAACAAATTAGAAGGCACCCAAATAAGAAGGCTTGTTTACCAAAAGAAGGGTACCTTGGATTTTATGGAAGTTTTCGTTTACACCCTACATTCTCAAATCGATCAATTGCACCCTCAATTTAAACATTTGTTTCAATCGTCTCATTGTAGCAGACAGGTGTCGACTGTGTTTAGCTTTAGGCTACATGGGTTGCAATCCTGGCCGTTGACCATCTATGTGGCTTCCATGTGATTTAACCTCTTCAACCTGGCTGCAACAAAGATAAAACCCCCTTCTCTTATGATTTTAATACTTCAGAGAAAACTCCTCTCTCTTGGAAAGAACGCTATAAAAACCCTAGATTTGTCTTCTTCAGTCATGATAAAATGAATTCAAAGGAAAATCTAGGGAGTTAAGCTCTTGATGCTTTTTGAAGTGTAAAGATCTAAAACTCGTCTCCATTTCCTGGGTGCATTGCAGACTATTCTTTAGTGCTGCTATGGTTGAATGCAATTAAGTCTTGAAATTTTGGTGTAGTGGGAGGCAAATCTATTAGAACTTTCTGTTATCCGCAAAGTACCTCAATGGGATGCATGGTTCCCCTCTCCAAGATCTTGTCTATAATAGTATACTAGGGACAACAACACCATACATTGCAAGTAATCAGGTTGTTAATTTCTTCCTGCCCTAGTGATCATAATCTCGAAGCTGGAAAATGAATACTCCAATTCCCCAAATATGCATTTGATGTGAATCTTTTACTCAAAATCCACCCTACTCCAAAAACGCTTTCATTAATATTTTGTCATAAAAAGGCAGACATATTACACACAAACTTTTTTTAAAATAGGTAATTCTCGCACCTAGTAGGTCTTTAATATATACACTCTTTCCGTACATATCCTCAGAACCCTTCCCTCAAAGTATGCCCTTCTCAAAGATATCTCCAAGACACACGATGCAAACTCTCTACATCCTCTAAAGAGATGCAATGTACTAGCTCAAACCCATGACCTACTAATAGGAGAGGTGCTTAGTCTAACACTCAGTTATGTTAGCTTACGTGCTATTACTCATAAACTTTTCTTTTGGAATGGTGACACAATCTTGATCTTGAACCAAAGTCACATCCACTAGTTAACTGTGTAAGTAAAGATTGGGGAAAGGAAAGGGTAAAGAGGGAGAGGGCTTTGCTGATTTTGAGGTTTCTGAATAAAAAACAAAAAATATATAGAAAAGCCCTATATCACTGTAGCTGAAAATGTAAAAGCTAATGACTGTGGTGCAGAGAGAGAGGGGGGAGAGATCTTTACCAAGTTCCAGCTGGAGAACAACAAGGGAGGGGCTGATTGAGGAAGAAAAGAAATTCCTCTTTTTCCTTTCCAGTGGTGGTTTAAAGAATATAGGAAATAGTCAACAGCAACGTGGCCCTACTACTAAATGCGTTGATGGGCATGGTCGATTAGGGTGTCATTGAACTGTGGTTTCAATACCAGGGTGCAATTGCAACAATTTAAAATGTGGGGCATGACGAAAAAAATTTCAAAAGTCAGGGAATTTTTTACTAATTGAGCCAATTAGTAACAGATTAAAAGCCATACGACAAAGAAACCTCCTACATTGATTATGGAAAGCTTCATACTTTCTGGGTCTTTTGGCTAAGATCAGTTTATTATCTGCTAAATGTATTCCAGAAGAGGGAAGATCTCCTGCCGCTATCTAAGGAACAACATAATCAAGTTCAGATTTCTTAAACCACCATCTTTGATAACCACGCCCCATCAAGAACTCTCACATTATCTTCTTCATCAGAGAGCTTTACATGCAAGACAATTCTCCGCCATATATGCACCTCGTTGTCTTTACAAGAAGCAAAAAATATAAGATCCAGTCATGTGAAGGATTCTTGCCTTCAAAATAAAGAAAAAAAGGAAAAAAAGCCACCGTTTTCTCTCAGAGAAAAAACCCTAATGGAGTCTGCAACCTCCAGTTGAGGAAAGATGTGAGCAATTTCGCCGGACATTCCTTCACTCAGAAGGACAAAAACGACTCAGTAACTTCTGGCTCCTCCATTTCATTCCTGACACCCTTTCCACCCAAAAAGTAACGGAGACTAAACAGTTCGAACCGCCTTCCAGATCTTCAACTGATCTTCTCCGGGATTCCTGTAAACGAAACCCTTCCAAATCCCAAATGACCCACCTCGTACAACTCCATCCAAACTCTCTCAGCTTCATCCCCCGCAGAGAATTGCTTTTCTTCTTTGGCCTGCATTCCAACCCCTGGCGGACATTCTCCTTCTTCCCATCTTACCCTTTCTCTTCCCAAACTGCTCTCCGTCTGCGTGGCACTCGAACCATCCTTTTCTACCCCCACCTTTTTGGTTCTATGTTTCAGTTTCAATACGCGTCCCTTCTTCTGCACTATTCTCAAACACTTCTTTCCGACCAAATAAGGGATTTTTACAAATGCCAGGGCGAGTAAGTTTACGATGGCGCAAGGGCAGCAACAAACGGCGACGCAGTCGGCGATGACGCTAGCGGAACATGATCGGCAGAACTCGCAGGAACATTCCACCCGATCTCCTTCGTCGTTGGCCGTGGATCGGGCTCTCACCTTCGCCGCGGTTCTGGAACTTTCCGCCGCTGGATCCATGTGCGAAATCGCAATCTGGGTTGTCGACGGCCCCTGCATGATCGCAAAATCGAAAACTTAGTTTTCTCTCTCCTGCCCCGCTCGCTCCCTCTCTCTCTCGGAGCAAGCCACCGAAAATTATCGACTTCCGTCTCTCCGAGCGGTTTCTAAACGTAGAGAATTGGCGCCGTTCATGCATTGAACTAGTTATATGGTGTTACTTGACTTGCTATAACTACAAATGGGACCACACTGTTGCTGATCTCTACCGTTTATTTTCTATGCAGCATCTTAACGTAAACGAGGGCCCACATGGCCGGTTAAATTATATGACCATTTATGTTCTGTGCAACATCTTAGATTTGCCATTCTCCAGAGATTTCCTAAAAGCCAATATTAAGGTCAATCATCAGGCAACCAAGAAGAATTTTGAGGATCAAGTATCTAACGTAAGGGCAGAGAATAAACGGTCAAGATCGTCAACAATATGGCCCACATGCACTCTTCCCTTGCGTGAAAAATGATTTACTGTAGCAGCCACCGTATAAAGTAGTCTGCAATTACCCTATTACTGTTAGTTCATGAATCGGGAAATTACTGAAACAGACCGAATTTTAGCAAAATGACAGATGACCCTTTTCGGCAAAGAGGTTTCGGATGGCAAGAAAGAACACGGAGAGAAATTACGATAGAGTCAGAGGCGAGTCCTCCAAGGCTGCTGCACTTGCCAAGAAACGAGGGCATTTTAGTCATTTGATTAGCATGGTTAAAAATTGTTAACGGCAGCCCATGTGCAATCTTGCAACGTTGCCTGTTACCGAGACTGAGGGTAGCTTTCGGGTTCCCGTTTGCGCCAGTAAATGAACTTTGAGCAGCTTCAAAATTTGTTCCATTTTTAGGCCGGAAATGGCAGAACTCATCTCACCATCAGCTATGGCAGTCCAGTAATTTGTGGGCAGCCTAGGTATTCCCTCATTTGAAAAAAGACCCGGTGGTCCCGACTACCCAAGCTTCTAGCCCGCCCTAATGACCCGAGATTTAGTAGAGGCAATTGGAGCATCCATCAACAGGAAACAAAGAGGCAAATGATTGGGTTGGATGGGCTAATGTCCAAAGCTCCATGGGGGAATCCTAATTTATTGATTTGATCATCAAAATGGCATTTGAAATAGATCGAGTTGGGGGCCAGGCCCACAGAAATATGCAGAGAGGAGCAAAGGCTTGGTAAAGGCCGGAACTGATTCTATTGTAATGTGGCAGATCAAGTTAGAAATCATTGATATCTTATACTAGTCAAAAAGCATGATACTCAATGTCCCTAATGATTAAGCTGCTATTAGATAGTCAAAAAGCATGCATAAGCAACATCCAATACCTTGGGTGGTGCTACTTATGGGCAATTAGGGATCCAACACAACAGGTGGGGCTCACCGGATAATTATAGTCGCCCATCATTTGGATGCCAAGGAGGCTTAATTTTTCCTGGTTCTACCTTTAATCTAAATACACGAGCCCACTGAATACTTTGGTCCTTGGCCTTCTCACACTAGAATAGTCTAATAGGTAGTTTAATAACTTGAAAGGCCATCCATCAAATGGTCGAGATTGCACCATGTATTATGTCATGGATTGTATGTGACAAGGTTCAACAACTCTAGTTTGGTGCCGTAAATGCTTGGGATTGAGCCAACTTATCACTCACTTAATCTCCACTTGGGAAGGCTTATATAATGTTAACGTAGAAGAGTGTCTTTGCGTAATGGTTGAGTTATCGTCGTGTTATTTGGAGGTTACAGCATGAAAATAACTTCTTGCAAAATTATAAGGTAAGGTTGCATACTAAAAACCCGTTGTGAACGAGACGCTGCACATAAGGTAGCTTCGTGTGCAGGCTGCCTAATTTTAGTGACATTTTTACTTTTCCTTAAATGTTGAAGGCATTTCATGTATGATCGAGATTATTGCATGCAGTCGTACATGGAATAACCTGGCATAATTGAAAACCCAATTATACAGCCTTGCTAATGGGACCCTCAGAACATCTACTGCAGTAGATTCCCAAACTTTCTAGGGTTTCAAATTCAATACTGAATTGATGGAACTTGGATTTATGATCTAACGTTTTCCTCCTATACTAGCGGAAATGGTGACCCGCCAACACGCAACGTAATCTCCAATCATTCATCTAGTGGGACCCCCTATTTGATGGATCAACACCCGGAATTCCCGCGAAGAAGACGACGACCTTCGGGTGAGCCACGGACCATGTTGGTAAACACTGGATCGTTGAAGTCAATGATCCAATGGTTAGCATTGCTCCATTGGCAAACCAAATGGCTCAATCAAGATACTGAACCCTCTGACTAGCATTTGAGAGTCTGCCGGCTTGGTACAAGAAGACACTCCCATTGCCATCTAACAATTCACGACATAGTTTACGGTGAATTTAGTATTTTCTAACCATTCCTTTAAAGTCTAACTTGCTCTAAATTGAAAAAGAACAAAACCCTAAAATCTCAGCCTGGATTTCATACCTGGAGACGACGAGCAACACCGATGAATCTCAGATTCAGTGCACCACTTGATCCTCCGGACTGAATCAGACGAAAATTCTCTTTGATCTGGTGGATGCAACTGGTCGATCATGAAATTCCTCGGCAACAAAGAGAGAAGAGAGAGAGATATACTTTCTGCATCTCTCTCTCTCTCTCTCAAGAACTGTTGTTTTTTGCTTGCTTTCTGGCTTTGATCTGCTACCAGTATATGGATGGATGGACTTGCGATGGAGAGAGTTCTGAACTGGATTTGGAGAGAGTTGGAAAGAATAAAAAGGAGCAGTTGGCACCGTGATGAGTTCCTGGTTCCCGATGACAGCGAATACCGGAGACTGTCTCCGCTTCGATCCAACCAAACTACACCCGCAACTTCACCTTCCTACGATTTTGTGCTCTCTCTCTCTCTCCTGCTCCTATTAAACCCATGAATCGCTAGGCCCGAAAATTCTGTGTTCTGTTTCTAATCCTCACCGTTCAGGCACATCTGTACGGTCGCCTAAGATGATGGTTCTCCGATTGCCCCTGGTCTAGACATGACTCCTCACCGGGTCTCGACGCTCAACATTCTAGGGGGCCACATTAGAGACGCGTGGGTGTACCTAATCAAAACCGTTGAACTTGCCATCATCAACAGGGACCCATGTAATTTGGGTCCATGCTGAATGGATATATGTATAATCGACCTTCCAAGATAAGATATGGTCCAAATAAGAGTCCTCGTAGAGTAGAGGCTGGCCCCAGAGGCATTTTTTTGGAAAATTTGAGATATTCATCGTTGAGAGCATACACTAATTAGGTAACTTAAAGAAGACAATCTTAGCTATCTGTTTGGCTTTTTGAAAAATTAAAAAGAAATAAATGATCTCGATTTAAGATATGCTAAAAGTATTAAATGGTCATTAAATTTGATTCCTAGTCATTCTAAGTCCTAATATAAAAAGGGCAGCTTGATACTTGAAGTTTCCGT
This sequence comes from Warburgia ugandensis, assembly GCA_035236585.1. Lineage (NCBI taxonomy): Eukaryota > Viridiplantae > Streptophyta > Magnoliopsida > Canellales > Canellaceae > Warburgia > Warburgia ugandensis. The sequence goes on from CP141136.1 coordinate 8,647,425, forward strand.
ATATGCAGGATTTGAGAAAGGGGTGGACTGTAAGAGTCAATAATATGCAGTCTTATCTTATATTTTGCAAGAAGCTATTTCTACACTTCAAACCAGTGAATTCAAAGTCACGCAAGACAACTCTACCATTGCGCTTCCCTTTTACAAAGTAGTGTGATAACTACTTCTTGTAGCTTTCACAAATACAAATTACACCTTGATTAAAGAACCAAGTAGCGTGCACGTGAGTCCCAGTCAGATCCACTTAAGAACTAGTTAACTAATGCCAATTTGGTCCGATATTCCAAGAGGAAAGGAATTTCTAGGGTAAAGCGGACAAAACGTTACTTAAAAACAGATGCGATCTCAATTCTAGGAAGATTATTTTCCTCGTTGGTGGCAACTAGCAGTCATAGTCATATTTGGTCTCCCACATTATCATCTCCATTTGAGACCGTCAATCCAGTGGACCATTATTTGGCGATCAAGATGGTGACTTTTCATCCACTAGATCTCTGAAGATAGGAACGTTTGATCAAAGGTAGGGCCAAGCGACGTGGGACGGGTCGATCTTGTGGTTTGGGTCAGTATATAGATTACTCAATGGCAGGCATCGACGTAACGGTGGACGGCGTATGCCATTGGAAGGGCCTTTGTTAGTTTGTTTCGTAAATTGTAGTGACGTGAATGCTGACAATTGACTGGTGATAAAAAAATACAAAAATAAAAATAAAAATTGAAAAAGAAATAAAATGTCCACGTGAAGGCTACTTGTACTTTCTGATTGCAACCCGGTCCCACATGTGGGTGGATTCCAACACGTTGGTCAATAAGACCTTGCCATTTGTTAGAAAAAATACGTCCTTTGATCCATTACTGATGTTTTCTACAGCAAGTCCTCGTGTCTGGTTTCGCATGTGCGAATTACTCCGTACATGATTTATGTGTTAGAATTTTTTTATAATTTTAGTAGTCCTTAACATTTAAAGTAAAAATCAATTGTGGGTATCATGCTGTTAAATAATGATCATGAGGTCACAGTGACAAGGCATGAAAATAACTTCTTGCAGATACAAGGTAAGATTGTATACTTTAGGCTCTTATGGTCTGCCCTTTCTGCAAATCCTGCATAGGCGAGAGCTTCATGCATTCGGGTATCCCTTTTATGCTATTAATTGCTACGCATTAAACGAACTCTTAGTACTATTTCACCATCTGCTATGGTTGGAAATAAGTATCCATTTAATTTTGATTTATGTAAATATTCTGAGATTAAAAGGTTTATATTATGCGCTCTAAAAGCTTCATCTCTTTGCCAAATTTTAGATGCTTATAGACACCAAAAGCTAGTTCCCTCTATATAGTACTCGTTATAAGGAGCAGTGAGGAAGATGCTTTTTGGTGCATGGCCTATCCGATATACCCCTTTAAGATAAGTGGTTTGTGTAACTAAATAAAAGGGCAGCAGCCGTGGTGTATGAAACTCTAGCCTATACGGGATCCGGAGAAAGGACTGACTACAAGGGACTATAATACACAACCTTACTTTGTATTTTTAGAAGAGACTGTTTTCACACCTTAAACCCATAACCTTAAGATTACATAACAACAACTTTTATCATTCCATCAAGACTCCCCTTCTCCGTAAATAATGTTTTACTTATATTCGATTCAATTTGGCACAAAATGAATAGAACGGGATTCTACAAGCCGTGCCAAACAGCGCCCAAGAACCATAGCTACAGGAGGATTCTCTGTTCTATAAATGGCATTAGACTTCACTGGGTGAGATCCCAGTAAAGAGAAAAATTAGCAACGGTGTGAGATTTCTTTGTTTTTTGTGAGTTCTTGCTATTTTTGACTAGTATGGAATCCGTGTACACCATAGTCATGATGTAGTATAGACAAAGGTAGATAGATCTGGCTGGGATTCTAGTCATGCGAGTACCAAACTAAGGGGAAATATTTTAGTTGGGCTTGTTTATATTATCCATTTGTGGAGACTTTTGCATGGACTGTCGTTAGAATTATTGAAATGGGACAGAAAATCAGATGGGACATAAGACCCCACGTGAATTAATCCGTTCAAACTAGTCATTATGCCACAGGCTGTAATCTGATGGATGCCCAAACTTCCTTGTTTTAAAATGAGAGGCAGCAGAAGGACAATGAAGGGCTCACTCTTCGAGTGATACCAGATCATTTTTTCTTTCCTACAAACCGAGAGATTCCTTAGTAACGTAAAGAAAAATCTAAACTTCAAATTTAAAGATGGAGCTTGAGAGGCAACTTTATCTGTAAATGACTCATTAATTTCAAAAGAAAAAAGCCCTGTGCAGGGTTTCTCTATGTCCAGAACATTTAGGACTCTCCTAGTAAAAGATAATATCCTTTTATGTCAAATTTTCTTAGAAACTTAAATTAGGACCCACCTTGGTTGCAAGTGTGGCACCATTCTCATCCAAATAATAAAAGGCCCCGTAGGGCTTTTTATCTTAAAAAACAATTAGGACTCTCTCAGAGGGGACAGAGTGTTGCACACTTAGTTATCTTAGAACTTAAATTCACCTTGTTTATAGGAGGGACCCCATTGTCATTCCAATAAAAATACCCCATGAGGCTTCTTATCTTCAAAAATAATTAGGACTCTCCCATGGAGAGAGAGAGAGAGTCATATACCTTTAGTTTCTTAGAAAGCATTAAACATGACTCACCTTGCTTACAAGTAGGACCACATCTATCATCAAAATAGAAAATGCCCCATGTGAAGCTTCTTTATCTCCAAAACAGCTGGAACTCTCCCACGAAAAGAAAGCCATGCACGTATAGGCTTTTAGGAAGCATCGAATGGGACCTATCTTATTTATAAGAGGAACCCATTTCCTTCTCTCTCTCCCTCTCATCCTTTTAGGAGATGAGCGTGGCACATTGTCGTAGCTCTCCTCCCTCCTCTTAAGTGGGACCCATCTCCCTCTATCTATAACAACTCATATTTTTAAATTATTTTTGAAGGAAATGCAAAATTGGATCTCTGTCTTTAAGTTTCAAGGAATTGACTTTGAAGGAAACCTAATTGAATCCTAAAACCTTAATAATTAGGTCATACTCAAAAAAATGATGAGAAAAACCCCTCAAGAAGATCTAGGATCGAGGTTGATTCAATGGAGATTTAGATGCAATAGCATTGTACAACCATGATCACATCAATCTGTGACCATCCAACCTTGATCTGACACTCTTAACTATTAGTTAGATGAGGATTAATGTAATTGCAGGTAAGATCATTACCTATCTTCTCTAATTTATTGCAGATCTCAATTTTAGAATAACACACATAGTATACCCTATAATTTCTATAAATTTTATGAATAATTGATCATGATTAAGATCTTGTAAGTTAGATTTAATGCCTTTGATTGTCTGATCAACTAATTTAGACCTATAACCATAGATCCAATAGTAAATTCATCACATAGAGATCTCAACAGTTGTGGATTATTAGATTTCTATTAGATGCACATACATTGAATCTGTTAATCACCATTATCATACTATAAAACTTGATCCAATAGTTGGATTGACTAAAATTTGAAAATTTAAACATGTATGACCATTGAAATCGCGTGAGCCCTAGATCCAACTGTCCAAAATTGGATTTGGTAGCAGATCAAGAGATTTAGGTGTAACAATCCATGAAAGAGTAAATTGTAAGCTTACAGATAAGTAATTTCATATTTTAAAAAGAGGGACATACCTTTGAGTCAATGTTACAGATCTGCATACCTAGCAACCATTGGAGATCTAATCAATGATCCATGGTTAGAAAAGAGTGATCAACAAATTGAACGGTCATGATCACACTGATTTGTGCTAAATAGTGATAGAAAAGTGATCTACAGTCGATCTTGACCGTTGATGATCACGCAAGACCTAGATTGTAAATACAAAGATTTTAAAAAGGAATGCGTGTATTTTTGCATATTTGCAAATAATCATGAATAAAAGCTTCAACATTCAATTCTTAACCATTGATCAATAAGCAGATTTGATAGTTTTGAAGTTAATGGAATGAGTAAATGTCACATTAGGTAAGTGGAATTAAGATTGCTGTGCTTTCTTTTTATTTGCATTATGACTTCACATTAAGCTTTGATATAGTATGTGATAATGAAATTAAACATGGATACAATGTTTTGCATTATGAATTGAACTATCATGTAAATGTGCATGTTATCCATGATTTCTTTTGTAAAAAATGTCTACAAGATTGTTTATCAATATTTGGGGATAAGATAATCTTTATTTGGTATATATGTTTTTCTTGGATTTGTTTTAGATGATATTAATGAATTTGAGGATTTGTTTTGACCTCTTTTGCCATGAAATACTAATTTTTCAATATGGTTAAAGCTACACGACTTGTAAGAACTAAAGATTGTGATTCACAGGCATGCAAATTACAGGACTCATAATAGTTGAAGATTGTAAACCACAAGTAAGACCAAACAACTCATAAGAGTTGTAAGACTGTAAACAATATGTAAGATTAGACAACTCATAAGAGTTGAAAGCTATGGTGCACATGTATGATAAAATGACTTGCAAGTGTTGAAGACTGTGGTACCTAGGTAATATCAGAAGACTTGTGAGAGTTGAGGACTGAGGTACACATGTAATATTAGACAACTCATAAAAGTTAAAGACTATGGTACCTAAGTATTATGAGATGACTCGTGAGAGTTGAAGATTGAGGTTCAAGTAATATCAAACGACTTGTAAGAGTTGTAAGACTATGAACCATACATAAGACTGACGACTCATAGGAGTTGTAAGACTGTTAATTATAGGCAAGACCATACAAATTGCAAGAGTTGTAAGACTAATCTACAAGTATGGTTAAAATTAGATGACTTGGGTTTTCATAACACTTTTTAAGTACAAAAAGACATTGACTTAACGAGCTCGATTTCTAATAAAATCATTTTTAAAGAGTAAATAATAGCGGAATAATCTTTTCTTTTAAATTCATTCTAAAAAACCCCGAGTGTCATTTTTTTTTCTCAAAAACAGGGATTCTCTGTGAAATGAGTGCTCATTTCTATTGAAAATCCGGCAGAGTTTCCTTTGTTTTTTGGACATATGACATTTAATGCATGTCATTGTGAAGTACCTGATAAATATTCATTGACATTTTAAAACATAAATGGAAACTCTGTCTCCTTTTCATACATCTAACAAAATAAAATAATTTACATCAACAAAATACAACTAGAACCTCCACAGCACAACTCAGCCACATAAGTCGTCCAAATTCTTTGAATTATATACAATGCAATCTCTTTCTCATCAGATACTATAACCTCAATTTAAAAACCAATTCTTACCTGTCCTTTTTCCAAAGCTTCTGTTGGCGTGCTCCATTAGCAAACAACCCCTATTCCTTAGAAGTCCTTTGCTCTGAAATAATGTTAACATGCCAGACCTACTACCATTCTCTGTATTTGAGGCATTGCAAACTAAAGCAATGCCTCAGCAAGCAATCGCTTGTGTAGGTAGAATAAGACACAAATTTATATATAAAAAAAAATCATGATAATTTTATATAGATCAATTTGTTTATGTTGAATCATGCAACTATCATTCGGTTATCATTTAACTTGAAATAGTTCAACATTTATCAAGATCATGAAAGCATTCCACAAACAAAAAAATATCGATATATCAGTACTATATCACATTCCTCGAAATGCAAAGTATGAAATCACATATCAAACTTATAAATCATTTACATTTCTTTATATCAGTCTTCGCTCTTACGAGCCATTTCACATATCAAATACCAATGCGTTGTTGTGCATATCAGAGTATACAGTAAACAATATTATCCTTTTTGGGTCCATCCGCAAGGTCACATCATTCGGTACCCACCTCACTTGGGCTAACCCTCAAGGTTTTATTTCCCTTCGCAAGGTCACCTCATTTGATACCCACCTCACTCGGGACGTGTCATTATGTGCTTCAGAGTGTACAACAAACAATATTATCCTCTTTGAGCCCTTCTGGAAGGTCACCACATTCGGTACCCACCTCACTTGGGCTAACCATTAAGGTTTTATTTCCCTCTATAAGGTCACCTCATTCTACACCCACCTCACTTGGGACACGTCTTTATGTGTTTCAAAATGTACAGCAGACAATATTATCCTCTTTAGGCCCCTCCACAAGGTTACTATTGATGTTTAATCGCAACTGCACAGGTTATTGTAGTATAGCTATGCAAATACGGGTTGATCTCATAGGGACTTGCTTTAAAAATAAGGAGTTTAAATAAAATATAATTCTCTAAAAATTAAAGAAAATGACAGAATTAAACTAATAGTAAAATAAATATTTAGCTTTATTCAAATGATGCAATTCACAGAAATTCCTAGTTCAACAAACATAAAATAAAACTAATTAAACATCCATGAATTATACTATCCTTGGATTACTATCAGAATAAGATAGAACATGGAAAACAGAACCTGGATAAAGTAAAACAAGGATAGAAGAAAAGATAGAATAAGGAAAAGACAAAATAGAGATGTGAGTAGAATTTTGATTTTTCACTAAGGGCATTTTTGGAATTTTTGTGGTTTTAAACGAAAACCAGATGAAAAGAAACCCAATGGAGGGGAAGCAAGCTAGAGGAGGGGAGGAAACCAAAGAGGGAAAAGAGGGAAGAGAAAAGAGGAAGGAGGGAAAAAGGAAAGGGGGCTCAGGTCGATCCCGATGCAAGGCAGACAGGAATGAGAGAGGGGTTTTTTGGGTGTGGGTTTGCCAAAACCCTGGCTCGCCAGAAAACAGAAAAAAGGGGAAAAGCTGGGAACTAGGGAGACGTCACCAATGAAGGTGTTGGGCAGAGTACCAGTGGGGTCTTGCTGGCAAGGAGGTGGAAGAGAGCTGGGCAAAGAGAAAAAAAGAGGGTTCTGGGCAGTGCTAGATTTTGCGGAAAAATGTGAGGAGCAAAGAGGAGATGGGGGTCTAGTGGCTGGTGGATGAACTTCGGTGCAGTTGGGGTTGTGTCGGCGGAGTGGAGTGGGAAACAGGGGGAGAATGAGAGATGGGGCTGGGTCTGATGAGGAAGGTCGGAGAGATTAGAGAAAACTAGTCATTGGTGGTGATGACCTAGAGAAGGATCTAGCTTGTGGGTGTGGTCTTGGCTGGAGAGAGAGAGAGAGAGAGAGAGAGAGAGAGAGAGAGAAGAGGGGGAAAGAGAGATAGATGTGATGAAGTAGAAAAGGCCGACAGAAGGGAGGTGACAAGCAGGTGCAGTCTTACTTGTGGTGCTAGGGATATAGAAAGAGACGGTGAGTGAGCCTGAGTAGAGGTGGCGTTTGAAAACAAAGCAAGGAGGAGAGAGAGAGAGAGAGAGAGAGAGAGAGAGAGAGAGAGAGAGAGAGGAACAATCCTCCCGCCTCTCCTTCGTCAAGAGGAAAAGAGTGAAGAAGAAAGGGGAAAAAAAAAAAACCCTCCCTCATGCGGGTGGGAAATGGCTATTATATGAGGGGCTCAAAAGTTAGTTTCTATTTTATTGGTTGCCCATGCTTGCCCATCTTTGCACCATACTTGTGTGAGATGCCCATACTTGCATTATTCTTTGTGATGTATGCACATGCGGTGGTGCCCTACTATGTTGCCTCCAATGCAATGCCTATGTTATGCTGTCTCCCATGCACTTGGTGATGTACATGGATGCTAGCATGCTTCCTTTGGAGGCTTGCTTTGTGACGTGGGACCCATCAAATTAGGCCGATCTAAACTTTCCAAAGTACTTTGGATTATTTGGCAAACAAAATACAAAATAAAGATTATTTAGCTTATGTATGTAATTAGCTATAATGATCATCCGATCATTAACTTTTCAAATTAACGGTTGGATGATCAATTATAGCTAAAATTGATTTAAAATCACAAAATTACCTTGTTAAATGATCTAATAAAATATTAATCTAAGGTTATTTTAGGCAAAATTAAGAACTCAACAGTCACCTCATTTGATACCTATCTCACTTGGGCTAACCCTCAAAGTTTTATTTTCCTCCGCAAGGTCCCCTCATTCAGTACCCACCTCACTCGAATGCGTCGTGTTATGAACAAACAAATGAATTGAAACATCATAACGTACAATATGTGCTTACACATGTACAATTTAATCATGATTCAATCTGAGCATGCATATTCATCTTAGCTTTCATATAAACTGAAAAGACTTGTTTCAATGCTTGAAATTCATCTACAAATATATATATATATATATAGCCAAAATCTTAGCAATATTAATTCTACCTACCTCAATGGAGATCTTCAGGTTCTATGAAGCACATAATCTATTTAATTTTGCATACGCACTACTGATCAGTCACACCTCTATAAAATACAAACACATATTCAGTTATACAATTCAAGGAATTATCTTAGCTTTCCTAGCATAAAAGTTTCCTCAAAGTTAGCTCCTAGCACTATTCGGCACAAGGCAAAGTGATAGTGCTTATTAGTGTGCTAAGGCCATTTCATTAGCTATTTGTTGATAGCTAATAGAATGACAAATAGCTGCTGGAATTCCAGCCCATGTCATTAGCCCTAAATTGGCTATCTATCATTCTTCTTAAGCGATAGCAAGTTGCTTTGTTTAGTGGCTTTATCTTAAAATTTCTGAGTATCTTAACTTAATCAAGGTTAGGGTACACAATGGTGCTATCTGATCACCAATCAAAAGTGTCAGGTCCTTATTACTCTATGTTTGATCAGTTGGTTTAGGTTTTTCCTCTCAATTTCATTCTATATTCTTCAATTTGTGCCGTATCCTAACAATTTCAATGCTTTATAACTCATTCTTAGTGTCTGATTATGGCTCAAACATCTCAAGGTCTCTATTTGAATAGTGACAAATCGGATGGCCTAGATCATCTGATCTGTTTCACTCCAAATTCATGCAATTTGTATCATCCTATCATTTTTTTAGGATGGGGAACTCACTAGCAGCATCTGATCATCAATGAGATGTTGTTAGTCACTGTTTACACAGTAATAAATTGGATGGTCCAGATTGTCCAATCTATTTTCCAACACAGATTGTACGATCTATTTTCCAACACAGATTGTACGATCTATTTTCCAACACATACCTCCATTTTAGTCAAATCCTAACCATAAAATGCATGAATTTAACTATTTGTAAAATTAAATTATAATTTGAACAGTCAAATTTTACGAAGTAGAGGTGTATAGTGATCGGATCTGTCACTGTAGCCCTTGGATCAACGATCAGAACGCAACGGAGTTATTGGAGTTTCAATCAGTCCATGATCATCAAGTGGGACTGAGAAATCAAACTCAGATTTACTGTTTTGATGGTGGGATCATTTTGGATCCTTTTCAAAACCTTAACCCTCTATGCATTCATACAAATCCAGTAAAAACTAAAGTGGGTTTACAAGAAACTTACCTTGCATCCTTTTTCCTTCAACATTAGTCGCCGATGGGGCTGATTTGATGCGTATTGTTCATCGTCAGCTAATCACAGACACATTCCCTCTCATTTCTTCCATTGCCATGTCGATATTTGGCTGACCAATGAGCTATAAGAGGGCATTTGCTCAGGATGTTGGGATGAATAGTGTGAACGGTTCAGATTTGTGATTAGAGCCGCCATTGTTGCCGGCGACTCAAAATAGTAATGATTATCTATAGTAGAAGTACTAACAGAAAGTATTTTTTTCTCAACTGAAGGAACATGCAAAACATTAGACGTATAAAAATTGGAGGCAAGAGAGGCACTTACAGCATGTTTGATTTGCAAATCTTAACCACTTTGAGATTATGGATAATGCAGTTCAGCTGGTGTATTGTGACCACGCGAAGAAGTGAGACCAAATCTTCAGGTCCAACATTGAAGATATTGGCAGGAATGCGTCTTTTGATTAGGCTGAGAATTATTCAAGCTTGGAAATTTCTTCCCACGTCCATCTCCACACCCAATTAGTGCACTAGCAGATCCTCGACCAAGGTGGTGGAAATCACCACATTGAGCAATGTTGATTGTTGATCATTTTAGCTTTCGCAAGGTAGGCTGAAATGGATATATCACCTCTCTTAAGGCTCTGTAATTGTATACGTAGTTGCACAGTGCAGGCTTCATTTAGAACTCCGAAAGCTCACTGTGAGGTATCCCACGCATCTTTGGCATTCTTAACGCCAACTAATAGTTGTAAAACTTCTTCGGAGCAACTTGACCTGATCCAACTAAGGACTGTTTGATCATGTACACGCCATTCAGAATATGCTGGATTTGAAATGGTGAGATTTCCGTTGCTGTCAAGTAAGAAAATAGTTGGAACCGAAATTCGGGCATCAATATGGGAACCTTTTGATTTTGGAGATCAACAATGAAAGAAAGGAAGATTCCCACAAAATATAGTTATCAAGTGTCAACTTGACAGTAATAAGATGGGTTACATTAATAGTGGAATGAACAGTGATGGGTGTCGGAGAAGAAGATGGTGGTTTGGGGGAAGAAGTGAATGAATCGGATCCAAAAATGGCGGAGAAAATGAACCTCGCACGTAAATGGCTTGGGACTGTACAACAACACAATTCAGTACAAAGCTATGAAAAATGAAGTTTAAAAAGGGCAGTTCTGGTGCACAAAGCTCCTGCACATGCTGGGTCTGGGGAAGGGGCAGACCACAAGGGTCAATAGTACACGGCCTTTGCATCCTACAAGAAGCTGTTTCCAGGCCTTAAATCAAGGTCACGTGATAACAACTCTAACGTTGCATTAAAGCTCCCCTTAAGAAAATGAACGTTGAACAAAAAATACTGAACGCATTTCTAAGCTGTAATTCCATTGAAAAATTCTAAAGATCTAATTCGTGGCCTTCAAAGAGATTAGGACTGTACTCATATGAAGACCTTGATCATTGAGAAACCGACCGCCCACATATTTCTACCTCTAATTTAATATGTGAACACGTTCCCATAAAAAATGGCCCCAGATGTGCATCTATACCTGCCTGAATGATCATGATCACCGCAAGGCCTAATTGCTATCAATGGGCCAAACACCAGTTTTTCTATCACTGCGCAGTTGTTTATGGAGGGAGAAATGACAGATTGAGGCTTCTTCTTAGGAATCTCAACGTGAGGCTCCTATTTAGGCATATTTTCTGTAAGATATATGCCATTCATCTTGTTCACTGCTCCTTAAATAGGTTACCTCCAAAAAATACTATGCTTATAGAATAATCAGATCCTATGTTACTTCCAACAAAAGATCTTGACATTGATTTTAAAAACTCAAAATACTTTTAGCAAGGGTTATTCAATTGATATGATTTTTCACATATAACCTAAACAAAGGAAGGATAACAAGAAAAATGGCATAAGTATTGCAGAAAACATGCCCAGATAAGAGCCTCCCACTGAGGCTCATAAAACGGGGACTCGGTATATTATTTCTTAGATGGAGGATCCAGTATCCATGCCTGTAAGGATCCTTACGGCTTTTCTTTTTCTAAGTTACCTGCGTACAGAAAGTTGGAGGCGTTAGAAATGGTGGATGGTTTGAAATTTTTTACTCTTCCATCTACCAAATGCATGGTTCACGTTTTTATTTTTGAGTCATCCATCCATCAAATGCCTGGTACAAATGCTGGGTGAGTGATTATGGGAATGAAGAAGCACAAGCGACCTAGAAAATTATTGTCCGCATTCATGGAGTTAAAAAAGGCAGTCCCAGTGCACGAAGCTCCTACCTATGTCCGAGAAAAGGCGAACTACAAGGGCCTATAGTGGGTAGTCTTACCTTTCATTTTGCAAGAGGCTGATTTATGAAGCATCTTCCCAATATTAGACGGATGAGAATATTTTAACAAGGGAGCTGTTGGCCCATGGCCGATATATAGCAAGTGGTTTAAGTGTTTTTAGGGGAAACATGTTTTGTTTTATGTTTTCTATACAGCAGAAAGCCTCACCCACACCCTGGAGCCAATTACCTGATCCTCATTCTGGGCTGTTGTGATCTAAGTACCAGTCAGACCTTTTTCTAATGACTTGATTATTTTAAATTAATGAGTTCTGTCCTAAAATTTAATAGGACTTACGATTTTATTTTTTATTTTTCTTTTTAAACAGAAAGATTTATAAAACAAATCACTCTCAGACGTCTAAATCTAATATCTGACTAAAAGAGAGTTGCAACTGGAACTTGCATTGTCCAATAGAATAATCAGACATCACATTTTCCAATGACAGATGTAGGCTCCAAGTTCCAACAAATCTCCCATAACCCTATGCATAACTACGAAGAAAAGAGGAGGATGTTTCATATTAAAATTGTACTTCATGGAGTATTGCGGGTGTATGCTACATCATTTGCACCCGGATCTAGTCGACGACCATCATGTTCTAGTGGCCTTTGGATTTAAGTTTTCTCCATCTTTAACCAAATATTATTGGCGTGTTATCCAGGCCTTTGTCTATTTGTTCTCATTGATACTGCTGGTTGTGGAGCTAAGAGAGACTTGCATCCATGTGGAAAAGCAACAGAGGGGCTTAAACCGAAACCTGAATTACCAGCCATACTGCATGTCCCACAACAACAAGAACCATTATCCTAATCTCTAAATTAAAGATCAGCCAAGCTTCCACTTTGTTTCACCTATGCGTTGGATGTTGAATCCATACTAAATCTTAGTTTATATTTTCTATTATGCTTATCATAGGTATAAAAGTGAAAGAAAATTCCTAGAGAAAGAGAGAGAGAGAGAGCCTATGTCGGAGTATGCCCCCGAAGAGTTGGGTATATATTTAGCACAATTATTTGCTTAAGAAATTAGCGATCACTGAGCCACTAACAGACCTATTAGCTTGTATATTTATAAAAAATTTAACTAGCGAGAAACTCTGGATAAATAGCTAAGATAATGTTGTCATCTACTCTTAAATATAATTTCTATTTTAGTTCTAAGAGAGAAAGAAATTTTAAGAATTGATATGTAGTTGAAAATAAGAGATTGTATAAGGCAAGTCCTTTATATGCCCATTCATCCAACTTATCACAGTAGATAAAAATAAAATTAGTAACATGGTGCAAGAAAAAATAGGGCATTGACTATTTAGACTATTGAAAAATTTGAGCCTAAAAAGATGAACAATTATAACTGTTTATTTGTAAAGGATAACAATATAAGGATTTTTTAGTAAAAATAAGATATTTTAATAATTGGTTATGTGTTTGAAGGAAAAATAATAAAAGCCAAAGAAAAATAGGAGATATAATCATAGTATGTATGCATGTGTACATACATACATGAACCGATATATTAAACTTGACCGTTGAGAGGGGAGAAGTTTAGGAATTTCAACTGGTCCTTCTCCCAAACAAAACTAGCACTGCAACAAGGGGATAAGGGCTGCAGATTATATTATGCATTTACTTGCACTTCCCTATTTGACATGTCTGCAGATTTCTGCATGTATTTGAAAGATTAAGAAGGAGCTTAATGCAATCTTTGATTTGAAAATCTTAATGCAATCACTGAGTTTTGAAAGCTCAATGCACAGATGGCTGAAAATTTAAAAGACGAAACGGTTATAAAGCACTACTAGAATTACAACCGACATATATAAAGCAATCCTAAAATGATGGGCTATTTCCTCTTAAATAATTTCATTTTTGTTTTATGCTGGCAGTAGCAAGAGTTAAGATGCTTACTTTGTCCAGGGTTTTTTATCCCTCTTCTAAGAAACCTCTATTCAAATATAGTAAGTCTTAAACCTGTGATGGGTAACATGCTTTTGAAGAGGAACAAATGAAAAACCATTTAAAGTGCCCTTATTTTCTATTTATCAAGATATAGTAGCATGACATCTTCAAGAAATTTTAAGATGATAGAAAGGATAGTGGAACTCATGAGTTCTTCATATAACAATACTTACATGCTTACCACCTAAAAGTAGTTACACGAATAATATTCTATTGTGTTAACACGGATAAATTGAAGTGGGTAGTCGAATCCTTCTGATGTTAACTAAATTGCAGATTAATTATAGGGTTAACAGTATTCAACTTCTATAGATATCAAACCAAACCCATACATGTTTAGAGGGAATTAGTCTGGTTTTTAAAACAGAAACAATGGGATGAAGCCCTAAAAAAATCTTGAAAATTTTCCCTGCTTGTAGCCCTACAAAGCACTAGCCAATGTAGACAAAGGCAATAGCTGAATCCCCTTGGTTGCAGCAGTGGTTTTATTTAAAAGGAGAAGACAGCAGTTGAAGTTCCTCAATTGGCCTGACTGAATGGTAAAGGTTCTCATAACAAACACAGTTTTGAACATGGAAGGCTACTTGTTAACCAACCCCAGTTGGGGGCTACTTAGCAAAAGGATGAGTAAGGTTAAGGACCAAACAAGAACCAGGCCTATATATCTCGAAAGATCAAAATAATTTGGCATGTGAACTAGTGGTTTGTATTATTTGCCACCTTAAAAATGAACTTTGTCCCCTCATGGTATTCGCGTTTGCCTCTTTTGAGGTAGTCAAGTAATTGCCTAGATTTAATAGTGCTATTGTTGGATGTTGGCTTTACTAAGCTTTCACCCACAACTATGATGTGTGAGGAAAATAAGAAGAGAAAGTACTAATGAAAAGAAGAAAAAATTCTCTTAAATTCATTCAAGAACAATTATAAAAACAAGGCTGCTACCTTTACAAGACTCACTCGCTCACACTCTCACACTCTCACTCACTCCTCACTCAACTGTTTCTCTTTTTTTTTTCTCACTTGCTTACAAATGAGGAGTGCACCTCTATTTATACTTGTCTTCTACCTACCACCTCCTCAATGTATGGTAGAGATTATTTCAAGTGTCTTTAATCTAATAGTTAACACATTTCTACAATTATACTTGAATCTTCCACACAACTCTATGAATATTTATCTTAGATATTTCTAAAGATTAATTTAAGACTTAGACATTTTAGATGATGGGCCTTTTGTGCAAGACTTAGGGCCAAGCCCATAACCGAAGAAAATGACTAAGATAGGCCTACCCATATCGCTAGGTCCACTCATGTCGCTGGCCACATATATGCTTTTAGTTTACATCCAACAGCTATTCTAAGGTTATCAAGGATAAGGAGTTCTTCTTTGTCATACTTTATCTCTAGGAAATTTCTTGAAATATGGTTTCATGGTCTTGGGATGAGGTATTGGACCACATGGACATTGCACCAAATGCTGGGCATTCATCATCTAGTTCTTTTTGCAGTCGAATGTGTGTATCCAATGGAAAATCCGACAGCTTGTATCAATTAGCTCTAAATATGATGAACTAATAGTCACAGAGGACTTCAGATTGAGATAAACAGTTTCAACCTCATCAGGCTTGAGTAGAGAAACTTCCGTACTAGATGGGTCTAATACAATGAAGAGATATTTTAGAATCAATTCTTTACCGACTGAAAGTTCCCATGTTTGGTACCTTCTTAAATGAGAAACGAGAATACAACCACATATGGCAATTTTGGAATATGTTCCATTCAAAGCTTTATGATAGTTGCGCATTCTGAGAGTTCCTTTAAGATTGGGTGTTGATTCCTTCGAGTGCTTTATTTGTTTCCCTCTCATTTTGTTCGATTTGGTTGTTACAGGTCTTGAATACTGAAGGGAACAAAAATGCAAATAATATTAATCCACTGCAAGAAAGATGGTTTTCTACAGCCAACGAGAATCACCCCTACAATTGCCAGCAAATAAAATCTGCTTATTCTCGAACCACTTTGCTCTGATACCAGTTGCCATGTTACGGTCATGCATGTAATGATAATAAATGGCGATACCAAGTGGCAGTCTTAAAGTAGTTAATGGGCGGTTATGTTATTGAGTTATGCAGGAAGTTTATTTACAAGTGTCATGTGCATGTGCGAGTAGTTTTAGGAATTTGTGTAGTCAGTTACTATAACGTTGGAGTCTAGAAGTCTTTTAAAAATGCTAAGAAGAAGAATACTGTGTGTTGCATGTCTTGAAGTTACTGAATGTTCTTAGGTTGGTTTAATTTATTTTATTAACCAAGTGATCTTCCTTTCTTTTCTATTTTTCTATTGAATTCTTCAAAATAGGTGGAGGAAAGAAAGCTCTTAACATGTGACAATCCTTGGTACTTGGTAGAGTCAGTTCACATATTGGGGTTACAAGTTCATCGCTTTTCTACTTGCAATCCCCTTGCATCCAAACTTAGAAACATGAAAGGAGATTATCATATTGGTGATAAAAATGTTTTGGGGTCAAGCAACTAATAACTTGCTGACTTACAAATGATCGCCTCATTAGACTAACCAAGGAAACTTCAGAAATAGTTATAATGGGGTCTTGTGTTGTAGGGTTGCATATTAGACAAAGACATATTCTTGGGCATACTTGTGGCATATATGTGCGCACGACCAAACCCTCTGACCTGAAAGCTGGTCACAAGATAGTTTTGGCTCGATATGAATCCTAGATATTGATCCACAAAGCCTTGTTACAGGTTTCAACTTTTAAACCTGTGGTTTTTGTTGCATATCATAGGGATGAGACAGATCTTTGGCATAGAAACAAAACCGTACAAGTTGCTCATAAGCCAATATATCCTAGTAGTTAGCCTGAGGTGCCCCTCTTATAAATAAGTTGCAGGTTTGAGAATATAAGGTGCTTGCACATTGAGAAGTGTCCCAGAGATACATTTAATAAGGTGTACATTGATGTGGGTGTTATGAGGATGTGTCTGGTGTGGGTGTATATATGAAGACCTACTGAGTGTGCAAGTTACTAGCTAAAAAAAATCAAAACCTTTTACTATCAATCAAACGATCCTCATAGCCCTTAGTTTATTATTCACCAAAATTTTCTAAATTAATGTAATTGCTAACGACTTGCTTAATCACCATTTGTTCATTCATCCAAAGATGGAAATTATAGCCTTGTACACGGTCCGTTTTGATATAGTCTCTGGGTCAAAGTGGACTTAACCAATTTTTGTTTTTGGTTTGCTGCCATGAGGGTCGAGACCAGACCAGAACAATTTGGATTGGATGAAGATCGACTGATGGGTCTTCGCTTAGGTTCTCGGTCCTGTTCGGTCCATAATAAGCTGCTTCTCGAACACACTCAACTTAGGCTGACTAGTGTGATCCTAAACAGTCATACTGTCGTTGCAGAGGAACATGATCCACATGATCAGTTTGACTTCTGGCCGGTGCAGGAGTCTGTTTCATCTGGGTCGTAATGTAGCACATTATGTTGGCAAAGAACGGTCTTATCTATCGAAAGTAGTATCCAGACCAAAAAACCCGGCCAGTAGATGTTGAAACAGCTTGGCTTGGCCAAGTATGTAGATGACTAGACCAATTCATGGAGATAGTAAATAGTGTCGGACCTGCTGGCAGATTCAGTACAGTAGCATGAACCAAAAAAGGGAGTTTAATAGAAGGTTGACAAAAGGATCTATAATTGAATGCAGCCAAGTTACATTTGCAAACAAAATGTTAGTGTAAGTTCAGTCATTTATATGGCAAAAGAAAGCCCGAGGGTATTCACGCTTCTCTCGTCTCTTTTTCATTGTTGAGATAATACAATATATATCGATCATCAGCTTTGATGACTTAACAATATGTATGGAAAAGAGAAGTTCAATCAGTACAAGGCTTCTTGGGATGGCCAGGGTGAAAATTCAACTTAGGATGAAACAGAGGGAGTTTAATTAGTGTCACAAAGAGGCCAGTAGCCTGTGATTGAAAAGTGATGATGAACCGAAACCGAGATAAGAAGGCTATCATAGCAGAAAATTGGTATCTGCCACCGAACTTTGGGGCACAATAAGGCCTATCAATGTCAAGGAGAAGATCTATGACATCATATTTCCAAACAAGAGTAATGGGTCTTGTAAACAACCAAAGCAGGTCCAAATTAGGGTTATTCAAATGAAAAAGTAGAAGATTGGATTTTCAAATAGAGTAATAGGAAAGCATGAGAGAAATCGAGAGAGAGGAGAATGGGATCCGGGTTTATCATACGAATTCTCTGACAATGCCCTCGTAGATGAGGACTGGGACGATGATGCTGAAGAAGCCGACGATTGCTATGTTGGGGTGAGTGAAAACCAAGACATGAAGTACAAATGAGAAGAAAAATATGAAGTTGCAGTAATTTCATATATCGGTCCAGTTTGGTTAAAGGATCAGGACCGATATACCGTCTTGCATATCATGTGTCGATGGTCTAGTCCAGTCAGTTTCTTCACACCCGTAATATATATGTGCAAACCTCTATTGTTATCGTTCATCCTGTTCCTCTCTACTGGTATTCTTACGTAGTAGCAGAGATCAATCTCTCTTGATTGACTACCTGATCCTATTTTTCCTTCTGGCGTGTGAAATGTCATCCAATGTTCCGGTGCTCAAACTCCAACATTAACTCTTCTTCATCCTTTAACCCACCCTCGATCACTCATGCCTCCCATCATATTTCTGCACCCTTTGATCGAATGTGGTCTGAAGACGACAATTGCTCTGGATCCCTTAAATATGTAGATGGCTCCGCTTCTTCACCTTCACGTTTTATATCCGATGCAGAGACTGGTGAACAAGTTGCCGACCATGATTTTGCGACTTGGGAAAGAACTGCAAATATTACGATGAGCTGGATATTCTCCATGCTTGGAGAATCAGTTTTAGTGCAAGTAGCTACTCTTCCTACGTCACTTTATATTTGCTTGTCCTTTGAGAACACATTGTTCTCACTCCATAGCCTGCATTGATCAGTTGCGAGGCCATTTACAGATAATCTGCAAGGGAACCTGATCTTTTACAGAGTATCTCCAGCAGATTAGAGCGACAGCTGATACTCTCCACATCGCTCATGCGCCAATATCATACTCTGATCCGGTTCTTTATCTACTTATGGGGCTAGGACCAGAGTATGTTGCTTTGATACTGGCTATTCCCATTCGTGATCCACCATCCACCTTTGCTGGATGTACTCCATGCTGCTGGGACATGAATCTTTTCTCCAGAGCACCAACGAGTTTATGCATACCTCAGCATTTAATGCTCAAGGCTATCGTGGTAGAGGGTGTTATCAAAATCAGCGTGGCCAAGGATCCAACAGATCACCTGCTAGATCATCTCACAGAACAAAATCCCTACCGCCTCCTCCGAAGTCAGGGAGCATACTTGGTGCTCCACATTAGACAACTTCGGAATAGGACATGACCCATCAATCCTCCAAGTGACAACAATGTGAGCTAATAAGGCGTCCTTGTCCAAGTTCTCCCATGCCAACTAGTAACGCATCCTCGTCTGATACTATAAACTGCAACCCCCACTTCTATTACCAACTCTCCACCACATAATTGGGCGTCACCTGCCCTTTAAATACCCATCCCGACTACTCGTCTTAAGGCAGGCATCACTAATCCTAAAGCTATAGTAACTGGATCTTCAACTCATTCTTCACATGTGAAGGTTGAGAAACTGGAAGACAAACTGACTTGTTTTTCCAAAGCGTGGGGTTCAAACAAATGGCGACCTCCATGGATACAGAAATCAGTAACTTAAATACGAAATTGTTGGCATTGAAATTTTCACACTTTCAATTGATAATAAAACATATGGTTTTGATCATGTTGTTGAATCTATAATTATGCAATAAAGCATTTAAAGGGTCTCTATGTTTATGCGTTGAAATTCTAAGTGCTTTAAACTAATATTACAAAGTTTTGGAGGAAAACAAGGTAATTTAGACAGGAAATTCAAACGTGTTACCTAGAGGTCAAATTCTTTTAAAAAATAGTAAAATGACATTGGCTGTTAAAAGTATTTTTCACGTAACCTAAATTAGAGTTTTCTTATCGAACATTTGGTTTTTAACAATAATATAATATTTTAAAATTTTTAAGTATTTAAAATCAAACAAATACCATTGGCATTTATTTAAGCTTTAGAAGTTTGATTGAAGCTCTAAAAAAAATGATTTGTTACTAGAAGCCAAGAGTTGACTTTTTCTCTTAAAATTAGGTTTTAGGACTATTTATATTGGACTCAAATAATGATTTTTTCTCTCTTTGAATTTTTTTCTCATTTGTCACAAGGTCTCCAAATTGATAAGGTCATAAGTCTGCTTGGTGCTGGCCAGTACATATTCAAGTAAAGGGGCTTGAGGACCCTGCATGACTTATACCTTTTTGACACAACATGTCTACCTATGCATAAGGGCAAAGTCCTAAGCTAAGTTATGCATATAGTATGTCAGCATGAATCATAGCTTAGTGTTTATATAATCATTGACGTAGACATAAATAATCTAGGTCTGGTTAGTCAGTCCCTTGGATAACATCATGGCTAAGACTAGGTTTATCTCGGACATAATGATTAGGCATAGGTATTACCATAAATGTACAAAAGTGCCAGGTAACCCAAGCATGAATTGTGCAGAGCATAGACCAAAATGGGTCATGACATCATCTCTAAGGACCAAAGCTAAGTCATGGTTAGAAGCCCTGAGAGTATAGAGTGGCTAGTCTTAGGCTCATGTCTCTAATAAATACCTTAAAACTATAAGAATACTAGAGAGCTTCTCACCTTGTGTACACACACACACATAGAGAAAGAGAGAGTGAGAGAGAGAGAGTATTCTAAATGAGAATTGATTCTAGATTTGAATTTGAATGTTTGGAATGAAGGGGAGAACTTCTGTTTATAGCAAGGCTTGGGCGCCAAAATAGTAAGTACCATAATCATGAAGCAGATAAAAAATACCCATGTAGCTATATGGTGCCAATTAAAGGACTGCTTATCTCCGGTTAAGATTATTTCTATGATTGTATATGATGCCATTATGTAACTGTCATCATGGGAAAGAGACAATGGATACTCTCATTTGTTGGATTTCAGCCTGAGTTGTAGAGAGAATATTTAGTATCGCTACAAGAAGGAATGAGAACGTTTGAGACATCTATGCCTTCTTAAAGCAATTTGAAATTATCTAGTTCTAATGGTGTCGGATGCCTTCTTGAAATAGTTTGAGATTGTCTGGAACAAGTAGTGTCGGACTTCTTCATGGAAGTTTTATTAGATGACCTATGTCATTTTTATGTGTTTGGTTGCACGTTTTGAGCCAAAATCAATTGCTCTATGTAACTATTTTGTGCCAACTTTTTTCATTCAAATAAGACATTTGAGTTATTAGTCAACTAAAAGTCCGAAGACCTGAGAGTCTCATAATGAAAAAAATTCTAGAGATACTGGAGTCCTTGAATGATTGAAAGTTTTAAGACCTAAGAGTCCTTAAATGAGCAAAATTGTAGAAATCTTAGAGTTTTTGGATGACTAAAAGTCCTTAAATGACCAAAATTTGAAAGACCTTAGAGTTCTTGAATGACTAAAAGTCCTAAGACTAGATAGTCCCCAAATGATTGTAATTCTAGAAGCCTTAGAATCCTTGACTGCCTTAAAGTCATGAGACTTAGGAGTCCTAAATCAACTAAACTCTAAAGAGCTTATAGTTAATGGACGAAAGATTTCCTAAAACCTAAGAGTCCTTAGCATAATCAAATTCAGGAAACTTGAAACTTCCTAAAATCAAGGACTTGGGCAAAATGGGTCTTACCAACTCGAAGAGTCATAGGATATTAAGCCTTGGACCAAATGTGTCTGATCAACCTAGAAACCTTCAAACAATGAAAGTTCTAGCCGAATAGGTTTTACCATCTCAAACGGCAGGGACTTTTCATCTCATATCCAAATCATGTCTTTAAAAGATATGTTAAGACTACTATAGAGGTAAGCCTTGTACTTTTTAAAGGTAATTGGACAGTGGCAACACATGCTTTTTATGTCTAATATTGAACGTCTCAAAGAATACAAGATCTATGCCATTATAGCCACGCATCTACATATACGCAAAAGGATATCACTATACACTTGAGGCTATGATATCTTTATCTACACCTAAATGATAAAGAGAGGAAATGATAACACTACACTTAATACTAAACAGAGAGGCTTTAAAAGGCCACACTTTTTTGAGTCCATACAACACTTTGAAAAGACATGTGCATCAACGATTGATCATTTTACGTCGTAAAACTGAAATCATAACCTAATCATGTTGTAGAACTAAATCAAACAAGTTTTTATCTAATATCAAAAGTACTATGCACAAAGATCATGATAGTAGCATATTTGTTCGATTAATGCTCAATCATCTTGTAATCAATGTCTTTTTCTTTGCTTTATATATTATATTCAAAAGAATTGTAATCCACTAGTGTCAGAGGAATGTACTCACAATCATTTAATATAATGAAATACAATTATAAGCCCCTCAATTTAAACAAAATAATAATAATTGGCCTTTACGCTTCCCTTGTGTGATTGTTTACGTTCATAATTCACAATGTGAAATCTAACATGATAGAAACCAAATACGAAATCTTCAGATCGCACCTTACGGAGCAATTATAGTCCCATGTAAATAGTCTTAAAGATTAAAAGAGGAGCTAATGGCACCATTGAGTGGCGAAAAGCAAGGTTGTTGCTAAAGGCCAACCTGTTGATTTTTGGGATACCTTAAAGACCATTTATTAGAGCACCCACCGTGCGTATTATTTTATTAACAGCAAGTTCATACCATTGGCCTCTTCGGCAGTCACTACTGTCAGATCATCTCATGATAGCTCTTCACTCACTTGGAAAACATTAGCTGGTGGGCCCTGAACAATGGAGAAAAAGCAATGATATAGGGCCCACCAATTGTTACACTTTTTAAGATAAGACTGTCAAAGCTTAATTAGGCAGGATATTACTACTCAATTTGATGAAATCAAGGGATTCATATTAAACGATGGTCCATCCTGCTTGTTTTGGTCAACAACACCATCAAACAAAAACTTAATTCACTGCCAAAATCAATGGTCAGACGCTTACTCAACGGTCCAAAACCATCCTGACACCAACATGTTTGATAGATGATGAACAGTCAGAGCCCTCAAAAACTGATACACATTGCAATTAGTCAGATCGTTTCTCGAGAGTCAAGGAGATAAGACCATCAAAATTCATCAACTGCTAAGAGAAGTTCCTTCAACAATATGCTATGAATAAAATGACTCTGAAAGAATCCTTTGATTAGAATTCCAACTCCATAAATATATGCTCTACAAGTTGCTCCCTGTAAACCGAAGGGAACAAAAGAATACAGTAGATACTGAGGAATTTACTAAAGAATACTCTTGGTCATATAATCAAGTCATTTCACTAAGAACCTCTCTTCCCCCCATTAATTCAAATGCTACTATCCCACGTTCCAACTGCCAGAAACCTTCACCCTGGGTAAGGAATGGATGGAGGGTTAGGTAGCCGGAAAGCTAAACATACATATCTTGTCATTTGTTACCTCTCCAAAAATTTGTGGTCATATAATCCGAACAAGCTTTTCTCTTTGCTGGTCGGATTATCTGTAAACGATTCTACAATACATGAATTCCGAGAATTCAAAACCTTGGGGTGTACTTGCGGCTTCCAGAGCTCGTTTAAACTTCATTGAAACTCCGATCACTTCTCCAGTACGTGGGACGGGTTTCTGATTCACTGCTGGCCTCACCAGATGTGGGCTCAACGCTCCTAGAAGGAATCAGTGGTTTCTCTGAGCTGTAAAGGTACTCCCCACTGTATACCGAGCTATTGTTGTCATACTCAGAGATGATGTAATCAACGCTGCCATTGCTAGCAAATGCCATCCGTTGAAATCTCTGAATCTCCGCATTGTACTCACCAGAATTAAAGACAGTGCTCTGGCCATATTTCACGCCATTGCTGAGATCTGGGTTATCTCCTTCAGTGTCCAATGCTCTTAGCACCTGATAGAGCAACAAATATGAAATCTTCCTTCTGAAAAATACTAGAAAAGAAGGGCAAAGAAATATCTTGCTTTACAAGGAAAGAAGAGGTAGGCTGCTAGTTTAAGAAAGATTAACAAGGGCTTACAATAGTAGAACGAGGAGGCATCAACCTCCACATGGAAGGTCTATCCGTTGTTTGTGGATTACATGGAAAAGATAATGCCAACAAGCTAATGCACATTGGGCACAGTCATGTGAAAGTTCAAAAAATATGAGGTGTTGGGCACAGTTGCAATGCCAAGGGCGTTCCATTTTCCTCCAAAAAATGATTTGAGGTCATAATGAGAAAGAAACAATACAATTTTATAACTGAATTGACTCTTCTAGGAAAAACAAGTAGGAAAAGATAAAACAAAGTCAGAAACCTAAACACACACACATGAATATAAGTATGTAGAATTTTCTGATATTATGTGGACATCAATGCAAAATCAACATAATGCAAGTATAATCTCTATAATCTATTCCAGAAGAGGTTCCCTCTTGCAGTTTCACTTAGATTGACATCTTGCCCTTCTCTTGGATCCTCCATCTTAAATTTCACCTACTGACACCAGGAAAGCTCAAGTTCTTGCGCTCAACACTCTCTTGCTAACTTTGCTTTGTTCTATCATCTTTTTCCTTCACATCTTTAATTTGTGCCTTGTCGGTATCTTCTGTGTTTCCCATCCTGAAACTATTAGGACCCTGTGTCATCTTGAATGAGAAAAGGCTATTGAAGAGAAATGGGTGCAGTGTCCTCGTCATACTCTTTGGACTTAACACCACTAACCTGAATTGCCGACAGTTGTTTGCCATCAAGTATCAACCTGATGGTACAATTGAATGACTCAAACCAAAATTGACTGCCACAGGGCATATTCAAACTTACATTGTGGTTTAGTTTGGACATTCATGCAGTTGCATGGTTAGAATCATTTCTGCATTCTTTTTTCTATGGCTGCCAACCTGTGTATGACCTTGTATGAGCTTGACATTAAGCGAAGGTCTCATTTGAGAGGTCCATAGGGAGCATCCCCCAGATTTCGTCAGAAACGCCATATGTACTAAAATAAAGCACTTGAGCCTGGTTTGGTAAAATCAGTCAAGTAATTCTTACATTCTGATTTCATAAATGTCTTGATCACTCAGTATTTATCCATAAGCAAGAGCCGGGCATTGTTACATTAAATTTTGACATTATTCTTTCTGGTAGTGATTTAAATGGAGTTCAAAAAGTGAAGAAACTTTTGATGTAATACTTCTCCACTAAGGATCTGGGACAGTTAAGGTATTTTCCAGGTATTAAAGTTGCAAGAGGACTTTTTTCTTTCTCAAAGAATGTATATGACAATTCACTTCGGTGAGGGAAGCTTTGTGCTCAGCCTGTGTATTACAATTGAACTCTAATGTCAAGTTGGATGCAGAAGCTAGTATATTGATTTTTAAGATAAGAAAGGTATGGTTGGAAAATTAACATATTTAACAATTACTAAGCCTGACACTTCCTTCGTATGCCTGTGGTTATTGCAGATCTACCCTTGGTTATTGCACATCCATTGGAGGTATTTTTTCTTTTTCTTTTTCTAGTAGAATTGTTGGGTTAATTTGGTTATCTGCAATTCAAGAATCAATCTTATTGCTTGGACTAATCTAGAAACCAAATACAGAGCTATAGCAGAGACACATGTAAACTAATGTGGTGCACACGAGTTTGGATTTTTATTAGATAAGCTTGGGTTATGTCTTATGACAATATTGGCAGCAAAATGTATGTCATGAAAAGAATAAGGACATCGAAGTTGAATTCCATTTCATTCGAGTTGCGGTTAGAAGTTTTGTGCTCCATGTATGAAATACAAAGATCAGAATATGATCCCACTTCAAAGGCTCATGCTCTTAGTCAGCTTGTTATCATGGCCTGCTAAATCCATAGCCCTCGAATGTGCTCAACAATGGAGCTGAGTCAGCCTACTCCAATGCTTAGTCTAACCACTTAGGCTACTAAGATCAACCCATACTTAGACCAAGGAAGCACACAAGAGTGATTGAGAGAATCATGCTTTATTGCATTCACTAAAGATAAGAATAGTTTGCGGTTTGCTAGTGAAGGGCTCTTCCCTATTTATAGGCATCCAACTTCTCAATGAACTGCTAATATCGTGCTATATGGTAATCATCCAACAGGTGCATCTTCCTAGAACTCTCTCTAGATTCACCCAGTGCCTCTAGACATTTCATACAAAGAATAGTCTAGAATATGTACCAAGTATCTGCATAATTTACATGCTTCTAAATGTTTTGCCTTCAAAAATCTAACTGTAGTCTTGGCCTTCCTATGCAGGCCACCTCCTTTCTTCTCCGACCCCTTTCCTTGATCCATAAAGATAATTTTGTTGACTCTCTTAATGAGCTAGTAACATTGTGCTTATATTTCCAAGCTGGGCATGATTGAGTTATTTTTACCAGATTGAGGTGAAGTTATATCTGTAAAATTTAGTGCCTATCTTTAAGTTAGTCACTTACTTCTTCTCAGTTATAAGCCATTTATTGAAAGGGCGAGTCACTAATGACATGTTATGTGACATATAAAAGCTTTTAATATAGAAGGAAGTCGATGTGCAGGAAATTGAATCGTACAAATTTTCTTCTGATTTTTTCCTATTATCTCCCTAATCAGACCTACTACTTAATTTTTCTAGGACGAATAGTAAATCAATTTAAAGTCAGAAGTGGTTGAATTGACTGGAACAACCTGGAATGGCCAAAACAGTGATCCATTATGCAACTGATAAGCTATTCTTGTTACAGGTTTTGATTTCCTTACTAGGATGGAAATTTCAGAAATTCTGCATCGAAGGAACAAGAACTCAAGGTAAGAATCCATGGGAAAAATAGACTAAGGAAATGAAAGATTACAGGTTGAACCCCTCAATATGCAAATCACAATTTTTGTTTGATTCAGAAATCAAGATTCTAGACTAAATATTCCGACTATAAAAGAGTGATGTGTCTGTATATCCTTTGTGTGAATGTGAGCATTCAAATAGACAATAGCTTTCTTCACCTGCACCATGCGAGGTCTCTTTGGGGCTGAATGGCGAACGCAAGCAGCAGCAGCTTCAATCATTTGAAACATTTCTCTTGGCACATAATTCTTTTCAAGCCTTGGATCTGCTAACACTTCCATCTCTCCAGTTTCAAGAGCACTGATCAGGAGGGGCCGAGCCTGGAGAAGCCCAGAGAACATCATTACAAACCCAAAGTAAGAAAGAACACTGTTGTTCACACAGAACGAATTAGAAAGCAGGAACACATAACACAAACCAGAACCTGCTTGCAGTGTTCTGAATAAATAAAAGTTCTTGGTAAGGCTCTCCCTACAAAGAATAAACTGACATTTAAGAGAAATGGTAAAGCTAAATATTACAGAGGCTTCTACAAAGTAACTGAAGAGGTCTACCTTAGTCACTATTGGTGTACTGGTGTGGGATGTAAAGTAGATGGTAAAACTCATATAAAGTCTTTACATCTATATTACCCCTAAAAACGCACAGAAACACAAGGGAAGGATCAACTCATGAATGAGATTTTTTGGCATGGTTTATCCAAATGTGCAAGACATTAGCAAGAAGAAGAATTGTTTGGATCACCTAACGTGCACATCACATGAACAATTTTTGTGGCTGTGCAACATCTACCCTCGACTAAACTAGAAAACCAGGTATCACAGATTTATGCAGTAATATAAGTAATAAAACTAGAACAGAGATATATAACAGTCATCTGAAAGCATCATCAGTAGCATTCTGGGTTAAGCTTAGATTTCTCAATCCCTTGCCATCTAGTGTGCTGATACAGTCACCTATCTTCTGCAGCTATCTCATCAGCATTCTAAAATGAATAACAATGATAAAGGAACCCAACATGCAATAAGAATTTGACCTGCCATGTTAGTAACAATAAGAAGTCCTATATCTACTCTACTAAAATCACATTTATATTGGTACTAGGAGATCAGGTGGCTTCTTGATGACTTCGGGTGTTTTGATTTTGATCTCCCTCAACAATCCATGGATATATTCAGAAAAAAGGATAGTAACCCGCACAGGGGATGGCAAGATCGTTGGAGTCACGGTCTTTCTCCTTATAGACCTAAGTCCAATTCCTGCCATCCGAGATCATCTGATGTGCACGGTTTACTAGTGATTGCATTCCCAAGGATTAGTCCCACCCTGAAGGGATGGAGACATCCTATCTTATTAAAAGAAAAGATAAGATAATAACATGATTTCAGAAAATCAGCACCATGGATCCCAAAAGTCTGTATGAGAAGAAAATATCAAATGAAAAATAGCTGGCAGCTTCAGCAGCATATTTGAGAAGATTACCTACCGGAAGGACCAGCATACTGAGGAAATGAAGACCGGTGACACTAAGGCAAGACTAGGCTTTTCCAAGTTACGTCAATGCTCCTGATTCAAGAATTAAATAACCTAAGTGTTTGTAGACATTCACTCGAAGAGTTCAAAATAGGCGCCAGTGACACTTCTTGTCCATGCAGGGAAAGAAATTGAAGTTACATGTTGTGAAAACTGAAGGGTTTTCATTCATCTGTTGCATTGTTGCATGGTATGCAGAAATTGTAGGGACAGAGTCAAAATGGATAGTGGCAAGAAATTCCACAATGGTTTCTAAAGTAGGAATAATCGTCTTACTGTGGCTAGAGGTCGAGGGATCATGTGTAGTTGATGGAGGAGCATTCAAGCATGCATTCTTCTGAAAAACAATACTAAATTTGCTTCTGTAGATGGACTTGAACATAGTTACAGGAAGCACCCTGACAGGATTGGGAGCTCATCTTCCAGGAAACTGGTTCTGAAATATGAAACCAAAACAAGTGGGGAATCTTGTACGAAATATGAAAACTTATCTGAAATTCCAGGGAAACTAAAATGAAACACATGGTAGAAGTGTTTCTCTCTTTTTTCCTTTTTCTCTAGCATTATCCCATATACTATATTAGAAAATGGTTTCGTATGTGTTCCCTATGACGTTTTCCTTTCATTTCTCAAAGTTTCTTCTGTGTTTCCACAGACATTTCTCTATGCGTTTCTTGCAATATTTCCCATATTTTTCTAACATGTTACCCACTTTTATTTCACATGTCACTTCCCAAATTCATCTCCAAAGAACTGGTAACTATGGACCCGAATCTCTTGGCTCTTTACAGATAATTAGCATGATTTATCAAGGATATTGTATACAAACATCAAGTACAGTTGGAATGACTTACTACCCTGAGTTAGTTGTTAGCATTGCATGGCTTATTAGGGGACTTTTCAAATTGAAGACAAACATAAGGACACATGCTGCTGCTACTTAGGATGGCTACTGAGTATATAATCAAGTGAAGTTTGTAGGAACAATGATTTATCAAATTGAACCAACTTGAAATGCCGTAGGAAATGGAACTTTCTCATTCAGGGCTTACCCATTCAACTAGACTCTCATCCCCCAAAGGTTGAGAAGGATCAACAGGTTTGCGCCCTGTCACTAGCTCTAAAAGCACAACCCCAAATGAGAAGACATCAGATCTATCAGTGAGTTTTCCGCTTGATGCGTACTCCGGTGCCATGTAGCTAAAAGTTAAGAAGAAACATTAGAAGAGCACTATTTATGAACGAGAATTGTATCCAAGTTTAGTATAAAGAACCAAAGGACTGGGGAATGAGAAACCCAAAAGTCTCTGTCCTAATCAGCTTTAGCAATAACCCGCAGAAAGAATCAGCAAAATACCCAAATGTTCCCATCACACGAGTGGATACATGGGTATTGGTGTCATTTGATAGCTTTGCAAGCCCAAAATCTGCAACCTGTAATATGACAAGAAATTTTAGCTTGAGTATTTCAATTGACATTTCAGGTCAGACATTAAACTTGATACCCAACTACAACAAGAGAAATTTCCCCAAACTGAAAAGTGACCATTATAATCATGCCTGTGCCTCAAAGGAATCATCCAACAGAATGTTTGCTGATTTAATATCCCTATGGATAATTCGAGGATGACCTGCAAATAAGTTTGAACTTCCGCGGTAAGCAAAATCATTTTTAGATAGGTTTTACATGAAGTTGAAGGGACCAATGATGTTTAAGAATTACATACAGTCTTCATGCAAATATGCCAATCCCCGAGCTGCACCGATAGCTATTTTCATTCTTTTAGACCACTCCATCACGGGCATTCCATTACCTAAAGAATACACAGTTGACATTCAAGACTACATATAATATATTTGATCCGGTACAGTGAAACAAGTCTTCTTGAAGGATCATTTTACCGTGCAAATGATGCTCAAGAGTCTTATTTGGAACAAATTCATAGACAAGCAATCTATGATGTTCAGCAATGCAATATCCCACCAGAGAAACAAGATGACGATGGTGGACACGGCTAATGATCTCAACTTCCGCTCTGAACTCCCGCTCCCCTTGGCCACTGCCTGCCCTGAGCTGTTTCACTGCCACTTTTCTCCCATCTGTCAACTGACCCTTATACACACTTCCAAACCCACCCTCACCTAGAATCCTTTTCCTAGAAAATCCATCTGTTATATCCATCAGCTCTTCATATCTGAAACATGATTTTGAATTACCTATTGCATCCGACTCTGGCAGTCCATGCTCTCTGTTGCTACCATATCCATTTGCAACCGTAGAAGCTGAAGCAGGTGGTTTGGTTCCATAATGATCTGAATTACCAGAATGGCCTGTGCTGTTTGCTTGTTTGTAGTAGTAACCGTCTACAATAACAAAATAAAATCATAAGTGAACAAAACTTAATCATCAAATACTCTAAAAAATGATATCCTTTACCTGATCTAACAGAGAAGCTAATAGGAGGACGTTTGTAGTGAACCACAGCAGCATCTTCCCTTTTCTTCCTCTTCCTCAATATGACAAAAACAAGGGCAATCAATCCAATCACTACCACTCCAGCTACTGCTACACTAATGACAGATCCTTGACTACCATTTGAATCTGATGAGTCCTTAGATGATTCTGTCTTAGCAGAACCAGAACTGGAACTTGTAGGAGGGTTCAACTTTTGGACATGATCAGATGATTGAGAAGCTTGAGGAGTGGGCGGAGACGTAGTTGGAGGTGGTTTAAGCACTGTGGAAGTGGTATCCGGGGACAGAATTTCAGGAGGGGGTCCAGGAAAATGAGGAGGGGTAGCTCCGGAGGGGGTTGCAGAAACCAATGGGGGAACGAGCGGTGCAGGTGGTGATGGCTCCGGCATTTTGGAGGGTGCTACAGAGAGCAGTGTTTGTGAAGCAGGAGGAGATGGCAGAGTAGCAAGTGGAGGAGTCAAAGGAGGAGGTGAACCTTCGAATGAAGGGGGAAGGTTAGATGGAGGAGTAGATGATCCATCGGTCACAGGAGGAGCAGGAGGAGATGTAGAGGCTGGTGGTGGTGAAGCTGATGAAGACAAATTAGAATTTGATGGAGGGGAAGCTGGTATAGGAATCGAATGTGATGGAGGTTGCAAAGAAGAAGAACTATCATTTGATGGAGGAGCACTTGGAAGTGATTCAGGTGGGGGAGAATGAGGGCCAGTTGAGACAGAGGGGGGAGGAGATGGTTCTGCCGGAGCTGGTGGAGATTCTTGCTGGGTAGAGGATTGGTTTTCTGGCGGAGCTGGTGGAGAGTCTACTGGGGGAGAAGATTGCTTTTCTGGTGGAGGTGAGGGTTCTTGCTCATGAGTTGGAGGAGGCCCATCTGAAGTTTCATTCTTAGACGGAGTAGAGGAACCCTGTATGGAAATTTTTTCCTCTTCTGAAACAGTAGAAGAACTTGGAGTAGCAGACCCACTTGAAGTTTCATTCTTCAACGGAGTAGAGAAGCTCAGTTTGGAAACTTTACTCTCTTCTACTGGGAGAGAAGATTGCTTTTCTGGTGGAGGTGAGGGTTCTTGCTCATGAGTTGGAGGAGGCCCATCTGAAGTTTCATTCTTAGACTGAGTAGAGGAACCCGGTATGGAAATTTTTTCCTCTTCTGAAACAGTAGAAGAACTTGGATTAGCAGACCCACTTGAAGTTTCATTCTTCAACGGAGTAGAGAAGCTCAGTTTGGAAACTTTACTCTCTTCTAGAGCAGAGGAATATGTAGGAGGAGCAGAGGAAATTAGTGTGGAAAGTTCATTCACTTCTAGAACAGGGGAACTCGGAGGAGAAGACCCACCTGACGTTTCATTCTCCAACGCGGTAGAGGAACTGGATTTGGAAATTTTATTCTCTTCTGGAACCGAGGAACCCGGTGGCAGAGCTAAATCAGACATTCTTCTTCTTCCCTTTTCTAGTCTGTCATTTCTGTTCTCAACCTGAAAGGTCAATGCAGTCCTTGCTCTTAAATAAATACCAAGAAGCAGAAACATGAAGATCTACTTTTTCTATCTTTGCCGTTCAGAAAGAAACCTGTTCTCTGTAGAGTGGCTAAATTCCCCAGCCAAGATATTCTATATCTCACAAAACTTAATTGTTTCTGGTCCTTCTAACAAATTACAAGAAACAGTACAAGCAAGTGCAACACTATAATCAAAATACTCCACCCGAGCTCAATTCTCCTTTTCCCCTAATGAAACTTCTGCTTTTGCCTCCAAAAGATAACATTTCTTGTTTCATCCATGAATATCCAGAAACAGTCACAGGAAATATCCTAATCCTAGAAATTAAAGAAACAATAAAACAGCAAATTTGTTCTCCGTAGATCGAGGTAAATTAAAATACTACATTCCCATAAAACACATTCTTCAGGATTTCTTGCAGAACAATAGAACGCAAACAAACAGGAAAGCCCCTTGTACCACTTTCCCCTCCAGCATCCAACAGAAAATTCATCAAAAACGGTGTTTCCAGGGTCTTCTACAGAAATTATGAGAGAAGAACAAGAAACGCTTACGTAACCCTAGAAATTGGAAGACCACAACCAGTAAGCTTCTGTTCCCATATTACTCGTGCAAGTTTTGAACTACATTGCACAGATTCCCCCTTTCTCCATCTCTGGTTAACAAAATCCAACAGAGAATTCTGCAAATTAGCCGATTTTCTTCCACGGGAAGAGATTCCACCACCGCAGAAACAGAAAAGAGAAACGGCATAAAACCGTCCACAAATCTATTAAAATCTCTTCGTGAAAGATAAAAGGCCTGTAGATTTGAGCGGTACCTCCAGATCTTTCTGCGATTCCAAGAAAAACCCCAGAAATTCTCTAGCTTGCCATTGCCGTAAACCTTCCTCTGTTTTTAAGCGGCCCTGGTATTTCGGCTCACCGCTCATACTATTGCTTAAACTGTACTGGAAGGGGCTAAATTACGCTGGGTACGTATCTCACTGGCATTTGCTTCTTCTGTAGTGTACTTGCAAGTGGTAACGATAGGAGGAGGTACGGAGAGCGTGTTAGCGCACTCGGCGTACAACAGAATTTCCTGCAAATCTTCCTAACGACTTTTTAAAGTTTAACGATGGCACCGTTGAAGGTTAGGAACCCCATTTCATTGGACGTTGAAATGACAGTTTTATCCCTGTATTTTTTTCTTATTATTATTATGCCATTGCCGTGGAAATTGGACCGACACGTGCAGTAAGACATCAGGTTGTATTTAGCCTCGAAGACTGCTAAACGACCGCACGTACCGTCCACGACCACATTTTATTTTATGGGGCCTATTTATAAATGATCTAATTGGTTGAGCTTGTTATTCTAGATTTAGAAACCTTATAAATCAAAAAGTACATGGCCTAGATGATTCTAACTGCTAAAAAATTATGCATAGTTTATAAAGTTTCTAAGCACAAATTTTTATATACTTTTTAGACATTAAAATCATTTGAACCACACACTTTTTTATCTATACAACATCCCAGCATAGAGCAACAAGATGAACAATTTAGATCATTCAAGGGTGAAGCCTATAAAATGTGATTGTTAGACCGCACGTACAGAGCGGTGGATTTAGCATTCCATTAGTTTTTGAATACGCTACATCTCTAGGGAAGGGATGGACCACAAGGATCAATAGTATGCAGCCTTACCTTGCATTTTGCAAGAGGCTGTTTTCATGTCTTGAACCTGTGACCTCAAGGTAACACGACAACATCTCCAGCATCCTTGTGTTTCGTGAATCTAAATTTGCAAAATGATGCATTTTCTCTGATTCTTCTCCGCCCAAGGTGGGGTTAGTGGAACGATGCCCTTATCTGGCCCGAGATACAGTGAGGTAGAATCAATTGTCAGAGCAAGTGGGATTTTTTTTTTTTTTAATATCTATAATATAATATCATAAATAGTAAGTATGAATAAGAAACATGCACGTTTGATAATAATGGCAAGAACCTGCTGTATGCATTCAACAATGAGGTGTGGAAAGGAATACCTGTCAACTGTCATGATCCAAACGTGAGAATTACTCATAAACTTAAAAAAGGAGGAGAAAAATGGCTTTGCTGTTCCCTCCTTCCCTGCCCAGGCGTCAGATTATTGGCTATTTTGTGACACAACATGCCAAGAATTTAGAGAATGGATTTCCTCGTTTACTAGAATTAGTACGATCATTCATCAGTAGTTCTGATGGTCGTCATTTGCAGAAGCGACCAAACGAGCAGATAGTTCTCTTGTTGCAGAATCAGTCTGCACATCGTTTTAAAATCTCTAATGGAGACTTATACTCTTTAGACTGGCTTTCCTGTCGAAGGGGAGCCTTGGCACAACAGTAGAAGATAAGGCTGCATACTATTGACCCTTGTAGTTCGTCCATTCCCCGAAACCCAGCATATGTGGGAGCTTCGTGCACCGGGTCTGCCCCTTTTAGACTGGCTTTCGTGTTCATGCTTTTGTACAATCTTTAGGATTAAGCAACTACTCAGCTAGCTGGAG
The DNA here is from genome assembly GCA_035236585.1 of Warburgia ugandensis. NCBI lineage: Eukaryota > Viridiplantae > Streptophyta > Magnoliopsida > Canellales > Canellaceae > Warburgia > Warburgia ugandensis. Next base: position 8,682,302 of record CP141136.1, read on the forward strand.
AACTGATTGGGCGATAATCGCCACCTTTGTCAGGTCAGCATGCAATCTGGGTCGGAATTCTGGAGCTTGCTGGACTTTCTGCCACTTAGAGCAACCTCTCCTCCACTGTTCCTCGCTTCCCATTTTTGTCAAACTACTAACCCGCTCAAATTTTTTCCCTTCATTTTCTTCCATTTCTTTGCACAGGAGCGGGGACTCAACCCGAAACCTTTGGTTGGAAACAAGTACACGATATCAAATAGATGTTCTTTGCCCAACTAGGGTGTCAATTGGTTATGTCATTCGACTAAATTTGATCAGTATTTGAACACCCAATTCGATTTATCCGAGTGAATGCGATCATTGTATTTATGATCTATTTTTAATTATCTGATCAAACAGGAGTCTTGGTGCAATGATAGAGATGTCATTGTGTGACTTTAAAGGTAAGGGTTCAAGGCATAGAAACAGCCTATTACAAAATGCAAGATAAAGCTAAGTACTATTGACCCTTGTGGTCTGCTCCTTACCAAACTCCACATGTGCAGGAGCTTTTGGGGCTGTCCTTTTTTATAATTATCTGATTGGTAGATGAACATGGTGTCCCGTAGTCCAAAATCAGGTGTAATTTTTTTGAAAGATCTAAATCCCTGTGTTTTATTTTTAACAAGACCTTGTTATAGTTACAAGACCAAATCTATGCAAAGAACTAAGTAAATAAATTAAAAAATTCTTTTTTCGAGGTCTGTCCAGCTTATTGGCTTATACTTGCTAGTTTCCTTATTTTAGAGGAAATTCTTTATCATAGTTTCTTACTTCCCTTCTCCTCCCTAAATCATAAGCTACCAGCCTCAATACAGTTCTTCTCTTCTCTTTCATCACACAGTAAAGGAAACATCTTATTTTTTCTTTTTAGTTCACCAAATGAGTTTAAATACATGTTTCTCTGCGAAGCCTTATGAATCAAAGAGGGAACTCATGACTATTTCTCATGTATTATATTTAAGAATACTAGAGACCCGATTCAATCATGAACAAATTAGAATTTAAACATCCAGCCTTACCTTGCATCTTTGCAAGAAGTTATTTTCATGCCTTGAACCAGTGACCTCAAGGTCAAGGCTCCCCTTCTTGCTGCTAAATAGGTGCTTCTGCCTCTCTCCATTTAATAAGAACAGAAACGAGGAAAACCATCCGATTCTTTCTATCAAGAGATATTATTTACTACTCTCCCCTTATTAAATTTGAGTAGTGACAATAAGAAAATATATAAACGCACAGACAAGAAAACCCAACGGCATACGTGCTTTGCACGGCTAAGGGAAAAGTGAGCAATTAAAAATCTAGAATAACAAAAGAATTATAATAGCATATTTTTAGGAGTTATAATATAGGAAGAGAGAATGATCACAATGGCTAACTTTTCCAGTCAAACTGTAGGGTAAGTGAGAGAATGAGATCATAATAGCTTATTTTAGGAGTAAGAGGGAGAATCAAAAAAGAAGTATGAGAATAAAATATGATCATGTAAAACAAATTAGTGGAGATTAAGAGTTACAATATTTAAGAAATAATTAAGAGTAGATTTAAAAGATTGGGGTACATAAACAATTTTCATAAGAAACTATAATTTGGGTAGACCTCCACGTTAAAATTTTCACTAAAACTATAGGAAGTTATTATTTTAAGCACTATTGGAAGTGAGAGGAGGAATTTGTTTAATACATACAAGACCCTACATAGGCGGGAGCTTCCTGCACTGGGGCTGCCCCCTTGTACTAGAAAAACACACAAGCTTTGCATACTAAGCAAGAAAAAAGGTTAAGTGAGAAAGGAAAATAGGTAGTTAGAAAAGGCACATGTGCTTTGCATGACCAAGCAAGAGAATAAGTGACAAAAGAAAAATGGGCAAGTAAAAACTTAGAGTCAGTACAAATGAAATTATAGTAGCTGATTTTATGAGCCAAAATAGGAAGAGAGAGAAAACCATAAGTATGAAAAAAATTTGGAGGAAATAAAGCAAAGTCAATAAAAACATGATATTTATGAACACAACATTTTACTCAGAAAAAATTTAAAAGATTGACGAAATCAACAAATTTTAGTACGAATATATACTTTAGGCTGCCCTCTACACCAAAAATATTTAGCAAAACTATAACAAATATAGCATTTTAATCACCCTTAAAAAGTAGCAAGAAGAATTTGCTTTATATAATATTGCACGCAAAGTTGCATGTGTGCATAAATAGAAGAAAGAAGAGACGGATAATCTAACCACTAATCTCATAAATAGATAATTAACCCTTATAGAGAGAGAGAGAGCGACTTAAAAACATGGGATAACACTCACTTCTCTAATAGGTCCCAAGTAGGAGAAGCCTATTTCCTATAATACCATTTTACTTCTCTAAATTTACAATACTAACCACCATGTTTTCTCAGTACATTAGGGAACAATTTCTTAATTTAATTAATTCGTCTTTTTGCTACCCCTACCATTCTATATACAAGAGTGGGAAAATGAAAAAGACCAGGGTCCAGGGAGACAACAACATATTGGGCAAAATACTCAGAGAGAGAGAGAGAGAGAGAGAGAGAGAAACTTGATACAAACAAATCACAAGGGCGATAGATTACAACACATATCATATTGAGCATCCAAGACAACATCTCAAAATTGGGGTGAGCATGTCTCACCCACATCATAATTGTACACAAAAGATACATGAAAGATTATCAAGGCAGGCATAGAAAGGTGAGGAAAAGGACGGCTCAATGTGCCTCACACGCTTAAGCAAACGCTTTTAGCTTAACTGACAAGACAACTATCACTGCTGTTCACTCTCCCTGTGTATTCTCTCCTCGTCCTTGTTGAACCGGACATTCAGTTTCCATTCAAGCTGCGAAAGTAGCAAAAACAAAAGCATTCTTAAGTTGGAAACAGTAGTTGGATGCTATCATATGTAAAAGAATTTTACTACTGTTATTTCTTTAACTTCAGTTATTTACTACTGTTGAAACTATGGAGAAAGTTGACAGTGATAGGAGAATGCAATGGGAAAATATGTGGGGAGTGGACTATTAAGATGGGCCAAGCAGATGTAACAGTTTCAATGACCAAAGAACTCGGCTACAGCTGTACTATAAGCTGCATGCTTGAATCCTTTGGTTTTACACGCACAGGAGCTGAGTTCTTTGGTGAATCAAACTGTTATGCAACAGTTTCATGCTTACGGTCATAAGGAATACAAATTTGTCTACCTGAGCATTTTTCATCTTCAACATTTGCAACTCCTCGACCAGACGCCCAATGCTGAGATCAAAACTCAGCTTCAGTAAAAATGGCTAAAATTGAATCAGTAAAAACATGTGAAAGTTTGAAAACATGAAGCTTATACCTCTGTTGCATACTGGTGACCTGTGATTGCAGTTCTCTTTCCCGATTAGAAGCTGGAGAAAGCTGCGTATTCAATATATTTAGTTTATGATTAGTCACAAAGGGGCTATCACGTGCCAATAAAAGCTCTACACAGAAATTAGCAAGAAAGGCCACAAGTATCTTTGATGAATATGACCCATGAAAAGTCTTACACTATCTCTCTTGTGTGTCTTGTCTAATGAAGAGTGAGCCAGATGGATCACAGACACCTTTTCATGAACCTCAAAAGAGAGATAAATTTAGATCCAGCATCACTTTACACTTTTATATGCTCATTTTAACTTGAAACCAGACCAATTTAGCCACAATTGCAATGCTTACAACTTGGACGACCGGATATGGCTTCCCTAGAAAATCTCATTCATGCATTTGTCATCCAGATTCAGCATCACTTTACACATTTATATTGTCCGTCTTAAATTCAAACCAGCCCAATTTAGCTACAACTGCAATGCTTGCAACTGTGACATAGAAACTGATGCTGGTGCCAGATATGGCTTCCCAAGAAAATCTCATTCATGCATTGTTATCATGCAAAAGAACACATGTAAAGATAAAAGAGTCTCATAAATCGTACACCATGTTGTAGAATATATGGCCTTTAGAATTAGAGAGAAAAAAGGAGTATCTCTCCTTCAGCTAACTGCCATCTCAGCCAGCACATTTGACATTAAAAGGATGAATCAGTAGGTCCCTAAATTGTCAAATCTGCTCATGCCCAATCAGAAATTGCATGAATCCTCCATTGCAATTGAGAAACAAAATGGAAATTCATATGTTCTGCAGGATTTACACCCCTTCCCAGAGGTTCTGACCATTCTGGCTGGAAGGACCACCAGAAACAAACTGGAATGGGCAGAACAACAGGATTTTACATTTTTTGCCCCATTGTCCCTGCATTAAGATGTCTGAGAGGGTATTAAGGCAAATCAGCCCCTACCAATTGACAGGCACGGTGGTGACAACCAAAACACCCCTCTTTTGATGTGTTCTGGAAAAAGCAATTGTTTGAAAAAGGCGGACGACATCCCTTACGTCTTTTCAGGGAATGAAACACTGGTACTGCCAGTACACTAGTACATTCTCAATTTGAAACCAAATTAAAAACTTAGGTAGATTGCATTTTGCAAAACTAAAAGAGAAATGGGTGTCCACAAGAACTTCATTATTGAAGTAGTAAGTAACACGGGCTTGGGAGGATGATTCCTGCTAATAGCACGGAAATACAAAATAAATGCCAACTTGATGTCAACTAGATAGAGATATTTATTTTAGTTTTGAGTTTTTGTAGCCACTTAGGTAGAGATGAACTCCTGAAGAAAACCATAGTCAGAAAGACAATTTTGGCAAGAGGAGAGCAAAGTGAGCTCAATTGAGGCTGAAACTTCTCTGCAGAGATACTGCAATGAGTCTCCCCAAGCAACGTGGATACTTGTTTCATTTGGCCCATGACAATAGTAATATCCTGCACAAACATACCTGGGTTTTCTTGCCTCCCTCACAAACTCAACATATGACATTCTAATGTCAATAATATAGAACTCTATTCGTCAAGAAATTGATTAGGTAAGTTGTTATGATCTACAATAGATTGCCTTACTCTAAATTTTGGTTATACAGCTTTTAAGTAGGTAAATGCAGAAAAAAAAAGGGGGATATTTGTAAAAAGAAGCCTCTACTTTGACCTATTTGTAAAAGAGGCCCACTTTTTTCATATTTGTAAAGACAAACCTCTGATTTGGGATAATTGGTGAGAAGAGGCACACGTGAATTTTTGAATGGTAACTTGGTTTCTTAATACAAAATACCAAACTATCTTTAGATGTTAAAAAAACAATGCTACAAATTGATACATGTGTTTCTTCAAGCGATGCTGAAAATTCATGCATACAGCCTCCTCAAATGATACTGAAAATATATGTATGCTTCCAACCCCAGTTAGTGTTGGGCCCATTAGATGCTTTTAGCCTATGTTTTTTTAGGTAAAAAACCATCACCAACTTATTTTATTTTATTTTTAAAAGGCCCAAAACAACTTGATCAGTTCATCAAAAAACATTGATCTCACCATGGGTTACCTAATATCTGTACACCAAATGTGATGAACAGCCTAGATCTTTGCAAGATCCACCATGTACGAATGATCCTTTAAAGATCTACGCCGTTCATTGTTTGAGGGGGTGCATGTATCAATTTTTAGCATTTTTTACATCTAAGGGTACTTTTGGCATTTATATTAAGAAACCAAGTTACCATTCAAAGATTCATAGGCTTGTCTTTACAAATATGAAAAAAGTAGGCTTTTTTAACAAATAATTAAAAGTAGAGACCTCTTTTTACAATATCCCAAAAAACAGAAAAGTTGACTTTGTACATTTGAGATTGACTATTAGACAGTACCATTAGGACTGAACTAAGAATCAACCTTCAGGCCCTTCCCTCTGGTTTCTCCTCTTTCTCTTCTGCTTTTCCTCTCATACGTGGCATAATTATTTATAATTATTGGCACTATTCTATTCATCACCATGGAGATTATTTTGTAAACAGATACTACCCTACCTATAAAAGTAAAAATGAGTCCCTCAGTTAAGTAGTGGTTGCATTTAATCCATTTAGTACCTTTCCGAGAAATGAAATGAAGCCTTCTAAAAGAATAAAACTCGACCACATGTTTATGTGAAAGGCACTAGTGCAAGAAAAGTTCGTGAACAAGTGATGGTGAAGCAAACATTATTTGGGAGATGGCAGGCAATTAAGATGCATATGTCCCAAATGACATTGAAATATCAAACAAATATCAGCAAAAGGTCCTACTCTCAAAAATTGAACAAGCTCAGTAATTCTATATCCGTTTAACTTCTCACAGCAAAGTTAAAGTGGATTTGTTAGGCTGAGTAAAAGCTACCAATAGAATTTTAGGTCTAACTAAGAAGGTTTCCAACTTAGAAACCAAGATCAGAAAGAAGGTTAGTCTCGATTCAATTTTGGTAGTTGACACAGTTCAATGACATCTTAATTGTTGCATTTTTCATTCCCTTTGGAACTATAAACCAGAAAGAGAATAATAATAATTGAGTTGACTATGAATCACATCCAGTATCATTAAGACTCTTTTTTCCTTGGAGGTATATCTACAAGTTACTTCCATTAGACAACTAATGCATATATCCAAACACAAGTATATAAATTGATATGTGTGTATACAGGCAAAACACCAATAAGTAGATTACACAAATATGCATTTTAAATGATCATACCACATACCTGTGGAAGGTCACTAGTACATGCATCAGCAAGCTCAGAGTGCTGGCCTGTATCACCAAAAGCAAATTATTCCAAACTATGTTCACAGAACAAAGGATGGAGAAATAAAAACTCATATAGATGAAAAATTAGTGGAAGTCAATACCAGACGTTTGCTCCACACATTTAATAAGCTTTATTATATGGTCCTGACAGCATTGTGGAATACAAAGATCAGTAATTATAGATATTATACAGAAAAATGTAGATAAATATGCATGGCATTAGCTTATATAAATATATGCCCAAACATCCATAAAATCAGATATGGGGAAATGATATTTCCACCTTTTGTAGCATTTTCATTTCCAGGAAAGATCAAAATATAGCAACAAGGGAGTGGAAGTATCATCTCCAAACAAACATACACTCATAACATATGCATATGTAAACAGAAAATTGAGAAATACCCTTTGCATGGTATTCTGCTGCAAAATATACTGCAATGATGGGAGGACAGAGCCAGCCGGAACAGTAGGATTCATTGTAGCTCCATAAGCAGAGCTGCCCAAACAGTTCGAAGAACCAAGGCTCTGAGAAAAATAAGAAATATTAATTTGAAACAGTTATAGATGCTCTCAAGTTATAGTTCATATATCTCAAAGAAGAATTGGCTTCAGTAAGCAAATGAAAATGTGAGGTCGTCAAATATGTTTAACAAACTTTTGTGCTCTTGATGGTGCTGGATATACTATGTAATTTATTGGCCAAGCATGTGGCATGTAATGGCATAGCGTCTATGTGCAATCTTTGTTCAAGATAAAGAGACTATAGAAAGAGAGCAGTCAGATGAGGCTTTACTCAATATCTTGTCTTGGAAGTATCATTCAATAACCTAGGAAAACAGTGGTTTTTTCCTGAAAGTTGATTACCTAGTAAACTAGTAGTTTGAAGCCAGTAATGGTTGGAGAGAAGCATGATGTTCTGGACCAGGAAGGTCTGCAAGAATGTTTTACTTTTCTTTTTTTTTATCTTTTCCATTTTCTACTTCAAAGATAAACATTCATAGAAGATCGTTATAGTGTTTCGTGTAAAAGAAGGGATTCATTTGTTGGCAAGGAGTATCCAATATACCTCCTTCCAAACCTCAGTACAGCTAAAGCAGCAAATGACGTTGTCATGTAGATTTGGACTTCGTCGGTCATATATTTGGAAGTATCTACTCATCAGAACTCATCAAATATTAAAATCGCAACTAAACTGACCTGTCAGCTCAGCAAGTTTCTGAATATTAAATTTTTGAGTTTCTAAAGCTACAGACCAGTTTAATGCAATCAACTAGGGATCATATCATCTATATGCAGCTTTAAAGAGCAATACAAACTCGTAGTTGAAGCAAAAACCACAAAGTCCTTGTATCATCTGAGGTGCTAAGACACAAAAAAGCAATAGCCCAACGGAAGCGAGGCACATGTTTATAGTTTAGCCAATATATTCATTACAAACTAAAGTTCAATGCACATTTAAACCCTAAATAATTGAAACCACAAATTTAAACAATGCACACATCAAATAGTTCAAAGTTTAAATTCCATTAATGCACTAAAATATTTCAAAGTTTTGGCAAAAAGGATATTTTGAAGCCAACACTCAACAGTGAACTGCCAACAACCATCTCTAAAACCCATCATCAGAACAACCACTAGAATTTGCACCACTTCCTTCATTCTCATATTGATATCTTTCAATATTGTCCCCGCCTATTTCCTCATAATCAGCATTCAGCATCCACATCATCTAAGCCTTTATCATGTTGTCGTGATGCTGAATGCATTGATCTTGACTCTGACTTCCATTGGTGACTAGTGTTTATGGTTGGTTCGCCACAACCAAAGGCTCTAGCCACTACACCCCATGTCAAGTCATCATTAGATTCATTATCAAACACCAATTCATCTTCTAACCAAAAATGTCTTTTCTCTACTTTTATGCATATTTAATCCCCCATACAACAATGGACATGAATGCTGTTAGTGAAGGGTACGAATCTTAATGAAAACTTTGGGCTGCTCCCTTTCAAGCATGCCTTGCCTGACTCCATTAGAGGCTCCAACTTGCAACTTGCCTCGCCTATACAGGCAATCGCCTTTGACTAAGCAAAAGATGAGGAGAAGATAGTGGTGTAGCTTTGTCTAACTAAAACAGGCTAGTCAAAGTTTCTAGGTGTGGGTTCTTCCATTTAAGACTGAATCCTAAGCTAGCAAATTCATTTTCTACGTGGAAAATAGGATTTGCACAGTTTTGAATGGACTATTGACTTAGATTGCTGCAAACAACCATAGCGCAACAATTTCATATCTAAAAGCAATCAGTTGATAACCTTCTTGGGTAACTTCAGTTTACAATTCAGCAGCTAACATTTACATTTACAGCCCAGTTTAGCCCAATAAGTTAGATATCCTAACAGTCCATGAGTTCCTGCACTGATGCAGGATAGTAACATCATTACCTTGAGACCAACATCAGCTGATGTGACCTTGAATCGTCCCTTTTGCTGAACAACTGTTCTCTCAGTTGTCTCTTCCAATCCAAGCAGGGCACCTGCAATGTCAGACATGCATATTAAATATCAAGGGTCAATGAAAGAGCAATGCAGCAAAAATTAACATCTATCAGGTGACTATGCAAAAATCTACAAAGAAAGTGAAGATAAAAGGAAGAACTACAAGTATGCCATACCAGATGTATGATTGTTGATATCTTTCTTTTGTCGATACAACAATGGACCACTAAAATTTCGATCATTTTGAGATCTCTGCTGCAGACTGTCCCTTCAAAACATTTTCAAAATCCAAATATTTTAGCACGACATGAAAGATTCATTCTCACTACCAAAAGCAGCATGTATCAATTATCAGGAAAACATTACTCAAAAATAAAAACAGAATGCATGCCTCTTTAAATGGAAAGTAATGAAATGCCAGTGGAATGCACACACACACAGAGTAAAGAATTTATTTTAAGCTAAGTGCTCAAAAAGATGACTTTTAAAAATAAGCCTTTGACTCATCTTGAGCAAGTTATAATCAGAGAAGATTTTCTGCATCTAGATTGGATGCTTTGGTAGAGATCACATTCTTCCTATACAGCTCCTGCTCTAATGAGATTAAGATGTAATAGATCTTGTAAGCATGTACGGTTTGGATCTGAAACAAGGATGAAAATGATAACAACCATTAGAATTATCCATGCCTTTACAATGCTCACTGATGAGCCACTCAATATGCCACTTGCAATTGAGGAATAGGCCAGTGATTTCTCTCCATAGTTTAAGGTCTTCTTAGTTAATATGAATCAGTTCAAAGAACCAGAAATGGCATTACAACATACCATGGTTAAGAATCCTAGTTCAAAAGAATGAAAATACATGCAGTGGACCGCTGTGAAGTGTTTTTAAATTCTAGAAAATGCTTTTTGTTCTAGCAAGAAGTACATAATCAAATATACATTGGTGGTTGCACGCAAGGAGATTGTTCAAATACTTAGCAGATCTGTTAACTAACAATAACCAAATGCCACCAAGTTGATTAAAGTGGCTTTGTAGAGGCACACCAGCAGCCCAAGTTTATTGGACCAATATGAACCCCAAAAGCAGAAGCACCCTGGGAAATGACAATAAAACTATCTATTTTCAGGTACAGTTGATAGCCTCACCTGCAAATTCCCATGTGAAACAGCATCTCTAGACTCTAAACTGAACACAAACCTTCCTAAGGAAAAAGTTTAATACTGACAACAGTGCAAGACCTTGACCTCAACAGCAAGCAATGAAGATGCCAACAAGCAGAACAAACTTTACTGACCACCTAATCACACTAACAGACTCACCTTATTTAGAAACATGATGATGTTCCCATCAGGTGGAAGTCCTCAATTATACCCTTACAGCTTGCATTCATTATTTCCAAAAGCATGGGAGGTGTACCAAAGAGTTATGCACCAGCAATTTCCATAAAGGAATGTGAGGTGTGTATATAAATGCATATGCACCATAAGCATAATGGCCACCACTTCGCCTCCAATTTGGTTTCTGTGGGTTCCTTTTCATGACAAAATCTTTCCAATGTGCCACATATAAATGACGTCAAACACATGCATTTCACATTCAGAGCCCATAAAACAGATTTTAAATATATCCTCCTTAAATGTGATTGTGTTCATTTTGTCCATGCCTGCTAAATATTTTCATTTTATTAATTAAATCTCTTAGGTGCCAGCTGGATAAAAGAGGGTGGTTTTACATCAGGTGCTAGCCGACAAGTAAAACCCATGGCAAACCCCATGCATGAATCGTTTTTTTATATTCGCTCAGGCTACAGTGTTCCCTGTAAACGACGCGCTGCATCAGATCTTGAATGTAGTGGTAAATAGACAAGCGCTGCTAGAGTGTTCCCCCAAAGGCATTGCACTACATTGGATTCGGGGTGCAACGAAAAATATGCAAGGGCTGCTAGAGCGCTCCCTCAATAGCTATGCACTGCATTAGAACCCAAGTGCGGTGGAAAGTAAGCATGGGTTCCCGTGCCATTTGGGACGTGCATGGGTAAATAGGCTAGGTCAAGAGAATAAGATTCATATCATCACATGGAATATAAGCACATTGATATGTAAGAGTCTAGAGTGAGTAAATACGATGAAATGCAAGAGAGTCAACATCACTTGTATCCAAAAAAAAGAAGTGAAAGGGGTTAAAACTAGAGAAATGGATGGGTATAAGCTCTAGTATTTAGGAAAGGACAACAATAGAAATAGCATAAGGATATTAGTGGATACGCACTGCAAGTAGAGCTAGAAGATAGAATTAAGACATAGTTCTGGGAAGATACGAAGGAAGTCATACAACAAATTCCCAACATAGAGGGGATATGTATAGGAGTAGACTTTAATAGTCATGTAGGAAAAGAAAAGGAAAAGTATGATAAGGTACATGGAGGGTATGGTATAGGAGAAAGAAATGACATGGTGGAAGCTATATTCGATTTTGCTTTGGAATACAACCTAGCTAAAGCAAACACAAACTTTAAGAAGAGGGATGAACACTTACTAACCTTTAAAAGTGGACCACATAAAAGCCAAATAGGCTTTTTTTCTACTTAGGAATACTGAAAGATCCATGCGTAAGGATTGTAAGGTAATAACCAGTGATAGTCTAACCTCACAACATAAGTTTATGATTATGAATATCTACACTAAATTATAGAGAAAAGGAAATGAACATAATAGGTGTCCAAAAACTAAGTGATGGAACTTAAAAGAAGAAAGATAGCATCATTTACAAACAAGTTAATGGCAAAAGGAAATTGAAATTATGAAACAAAAGCAAATACCATGTGGATTAATATCTCTAAGTCCATTAAGAAAGTGACAAAAGATATCCTACCAATGTCTAAAGGTAAAAGGCAACCAACAAAGGAAACTTGGTGGTGCAGTGAAAAAGTGCAAAGAGTTATTAAAGAGAAACATGTGTGTTTGAAAACATGGCAGAGGATTGAAAATAAGAAAATTTTGCACAATATAAGAATGCTAAAAAGGTACCTAAGAGAGTAGTAAGTGAGGCTAAACTCTAAGGCATATGATAATCTCTATAATAAATTAAGATCAAGAGAAGATGACAAAGATGTGTTTAACTAGCAGAAGTAAGAGAAAAGATGAGCAAGCACTTAGAACATGTTAAGTGTAAAAGAAGTAACAACCAAAGGATACTAGTCAAAGATGATGAGATCAAACAAAGATGGAAAAGTTACTTCAAAAATTACTTAATGACAATTACCTTGTGAATATAGGGATTGAAAGTACCGTAAGCCCAGAAATTACAGATATGACCATAGGATTAGAATACCTCAAGTGAAAGAGGCCTTGAAAAAGATGAAATCAAGAAAGGCCCCAAGGCCCAATGGTATACCAATAGAGGTTTGGAAGTATATGGGAGATATTGGAGTAGTTTGGTCAACAAAGTTGTTTAACAAGATTATAAAATCGAAGGATATGCCTAATGAATGGAGGAAGAGCTCTACTGTACCAATTTATAAGAATAAAGGAAACATACAAAGTTGCACTAATTATCGAAAGATCAAACTTATGAGCCATGCGATAAAACTTGTTGAAAGGGGGGTATGAGATGAGTTTATCAAAGAACTAACTTGGTGGCATGTTGGGAGGTCCACCATGAAAGCTATTTTTTTGCTTAGATAATTGATAGAGAAATATAAGGAGATGAAGAAGGACCTCCACATGGTCTTAATTGACTTAGAAAAAAGCTTATGATAGATCCCCAGAGAGTTAATATGGTGGGTGATGGGCAAGAAAAGGGTTTCATGGGAGTACATAGCCATAATTAAGGATATGTATGAGTAAGCAGTAACAAACATGAGGACCACTAGCGGAGAGACTGGTGATTTTCCTATCACTACAGGATTGCACCAAGGATCGGCACTAAGCCCATACCTTTTCACATTGGTTATGGATGAGTTAACAAAACATCTGCACGAGGAGATTTCATAGTACATGTTACTTGCAGACAATATAATTTTGATTGATAAGACAAGGGAGAGCATAAACACAAGCATTAAAATCTAAAGGATTTAAAACTAGCTGAACCAAGACAGAGCTATGGAATGCAATTTTAGCAAGGAAAGGAGTAGGAGCGAAGCACCAATAAAGATTGATAACCAAGAAGTATCCTGAAAAGAACACTTCAATACTTGGGATCGATAATTCATGAGAGTGAAGAGATTGGGGGAAAGGTTACCCAAATAATCCAAGGGGATTGGAACAAATGGAGATGCACCTTAGGAGTTTTATGTGATCCGCGGGTGCCACTCAAACTAAAAGGAAAATTTTATAGGATGGCTATAAGGCTGGCCATGCTTTATGAATCATAGTGTTGGGCAGTTAAACATATGCATAGGATGGTAGTCACCGAAATGCGGATGTTAAGATGGATGAATGGTAAGACAAGAAATGATAGAATTAGAAATGAAAACATTTAAGGAAACTTAGGATTAGCACCAATAGGTAACAAGATGAGGGAAATTAAACTTAGATGGTTTGGACATTTTCAAGTAGACCAAAGAGGGCACCAATAAAAAGGAGGAGATCCAAGTCAAAGGTTCTAAAAGGGCAAGAGAAAGGCCCAAAGAACGTTGATTGAAGGGGTGAGAAAAGATTTAAAAGCTTTGCAACTAAATGAAGCCATGACAATTAATAGAGGGGAATGGAGGAACAAGATTCATGTGACCGACCCCTAATCAAGATAAGGTCTTGATGATGATGATTTAAAAACCTCAATGACTTGCTTTTAGCTGTTTTTAGTTGTTTCTTGACAAAGTTTAGGCTTCATTGCAAAGCAGTGATGTCTAATTAACTAACTAGTATACAATCATAAAGTAACTAAATATTTAACAGCACACTGAACAAAAAGCGCATCACTATTTCTTCCCTAGACAAGCAGTAAGTTTTCAAAATTCATTATTTACTACTAAATGAACATAATCAAGTTTTTTCCATGATCAATACTCATCGTGAACACTATGTGTGCACCTAATCAAGACGCTAAGATACAATTAATGATGGCCACTTAACAAATCTATGTTGTGTTGGCCTAATCCACACCGGATAGATTGTATATTCCTTTTAGTGTGTCGATGGAACAAGGTAGAACATTCATATTGCCCCAACATATATTAAGCAGAAATAGAACTTTAAAATAAAAAAAAAAAATTATTTTGATTCAACCCTCTCTCTTTTGCACCCCCCTTAGTGAGGAGGCACCCCTTCCCCCAAATTCACAGGGCTATTATGCCAAGTTTCTTAGAGAGAGTTGTCTCGTGCCCCTAGTATTCTCGACCTACCCACCTATGTCAGTTTTGAGTACAGGTACCCTTTTGTTGAAGATCACCCAAGCTTTTACTGGGTGTATGGCATGGGTTACTTCAATGACATAGCGCCTAGTACTCATACATTGGCAAAAGCCTCATGCACGGTTTTGAATGAGAGAAAGAAGGAATCCTCTTTTCAACTCTAACTCTCCCACTCCGGTCATTGCTTTTCTTTTTGTTACTTCAAAAGTAGCTGCTTCAGCTTCAGCCATTAGAATTTCGATATTCCTTTTTATTTCTCATCAAAAGAGTGGCATCTTTTGCAGTTTCCACATTCCAAAATTAAAATTTTACTAGTTGACTTGTCAAAGAATTTACCTTGGTTAAAGCCTAAGCACAATATAAGCACGTATATGAGAGATGCTAATAGTGATACCTAAGAAAGAAAGGAAATGATACTCCCATGCCCCTTTGTGACTATTGCCACAACTGCATTTGGGATTTGGTGATAAAAGTACAAGAGGAGTTACCTTTTTGGATGATCTGAAGCATTCACCTTAACTGCCTTCCCATAGATGAGCCATGTCCCAAAAATCACATACTTTAGATGATCCAGCCATTGATTTTTCTGAGCTGTTTTGATATCACTTATTTATTACCATCCCTTTTAGAACTCAAAATATCTCATAAAAACAATGATAAGATCATAAATATGTGACTTTTTGGACAGGGTTCAACTAAGATAAGATGAATGGTGCAAATCATTTTAAAAAAGTGGTCCCACTTGTTCTTTTTACACAGAACCCCCACTGAGGCTGTGCAATAGCCATGAAGGGATGTGAGAATAGCATTTCCCAAGAAAGGATACCATCAATAAAGTGGTACCAAGATCCCACTACCTGTCAAATAAGCTATTGCTATGCCACTAAGAGGTGTCCAACCCACAAGCCCCTAGTGGTCCACATACTACAAGCAGCAAGAGACTTGTCCACCTGGCTTCCTAGCATCTCAAATTCCGAAAACTGGCACTTAAGATGCTAAAAAAAGGAAAGACTACATGGGATCAGGATTTCTCAGTAATCGGGTATAACAAGTTTTCTAGAATAACATTAAACAGAAATAAAGTAAAAAACTTGAAATGACTAGTAATTTTACAATAAAACTGGCGAGCTTCACATTTGTCATATCACAATTATGAGCACGATCTAGTTACTGTCAACAATTATATTCATTATAACCCCATAGTTGCTACATTAATTCTTCTTTCTAATTCTACTGGATATGCAGCAGAACAGAAAACAACTGTAAAATGCTGTCCCCAAGGGGAAAATGTGTAAGTAGAACAACAACAAGTATAAAGGACAATAATAAGCATAAAGAGGGACTTTTAAAGCAAAGATCAGAAGTGGTAGGATTAGATAAACTACAAAGGTCCCAACTGTCTCAGCTGTGGCAAAACCAAGGTCCGAAATACAACTCTTACCTTTCACCCTCACCAGCAATTTTTTTTGAAGGAACATGCTCTGGAAGAAGGGAGCCACTCAAAATTCTTTGACGCTGTCCAGGAGCGGCAACGATGTTCTCAGGCAATGAGGAACTTCTTTCAAAATTCTCGCCATTACTTATTTGAGGTTCTGGAACAGCTACATGGGATGGCTGCTGCGAATGGAACATTTGTTTGGAATCTGCCTCAACGACATCTTTCCAATTAGGGCTGCTTCCATCAGCATTGTCCTCACGAACATCAAAATAACCTCTGCATCAAAATTAGATTATCCATAACCAATGCATATTAGTGTTGAACCCACTAAAGTTTAGTAGGCTGCTTCCTCTTCACTAAAATCAATGTATTATCTATGATATGAATGCTGTGAAGGGCTGGTCAAATATTAGTGTTTAGGATCAATAAACCACTAAGATAGCATGTATCGTGTCTTGTTCACAATGACACTATTAGCAAACACACATGGTACATGTGGATTTTTTTATTTTTTTATTTTTTTTCTTCCTGAAAGGTACATGTGGATATGTTACTCGTAACAACTTAACATCTATTTTCAGAAGGGAAAAAAAGAAGAAGAAGCAATTGATATAATAGAATATCCCTAATCGGGATAAGGTTTTGATCATGGTGACAATGATAACTAAAAAACAATGTATTAGATTTAAATGGGTTAATTGAACTTTTACTAAATGAAAAAGCTGGTGATATGCACACCATGAGAATAAGGCAGGACCTTGCGACTCCCTATTTCAAGTTTTTATTTTTTCCAGCAGGTAAACCACATAAAAGATCATTAGAACACGTTATATTTTCTACTTATCAAAGCCCACATGGTATACATGGGCCCATCATGTACAACGAGCATAAATCACAAAAGCATATGTGGGATACGATATAACTCCCCGTTTCAGGTTTTTATTTTTCCTGCAGGTAAACCATGCTAAAGATCATTATAACATGTTCTATTTTCTACTAATCAAAGCCCATGTGGTATATATGGGCCCATCATGTATAACAAGCATAAATCATAAAAGCATATATAGGCCAGATATTTTATTGATTCAAAATGTTATTATTCTTCAGGGGTTGTGATTTGAATGGTTACAAATCTTCTAAATGTGGGCCCTACTCTTACATAGCCTATGATTTGAATGGTTAAAATATTCTAAAATATAGGCCCAGTCTCTTGCATGGCTAATAATTTAAATGGTTTAAATTGCAAAAATACAAGGTAAGGCTGCATACTATAGATCCTTGTGGTCCGCTCCTTCTCCGGACCCCGCATACATGGAAGCTTTGTGCACCATGGCTGCCCCCCCTTATCTCTTGCCTGGCCTATGATTTGAATGGTCTAAATCTTCTAAAAGTATTTAAATCATAGGCTTTGTAAGACTTGAGCCCACATTTTAGAAAATCTAACGCATTCAATTGATAGGCCATATAAGAACAAGGCCCTTCATGGTCTGCCCCTTCCCCAGACCCTGCACATGCGGGAGCTTCGTGCACCAAGCTGCCCCTTTTTTGTGTAAGAACGAGGCCCACATTAGAAGATCTAAGGCATTCAAATAATTAGCCATGGCTTACATGGCCTATGACCAACAAATCTCATCCCATTTGATTTCATACATTTTGGACAAGATTTTTGGGACATATGTCATTAAAAAAAGAAGTTGAAGATAATTTTGTTATTTCTTTCTTACAAATGAATATGCATTTATATATTAGTTTGTGAGGAAGAAATGAAAATCATCTCCAACTTCTTAAAATATGGCAACCATTGCGTTAGGTGCCAGCCAGCAAGGGTAAAGCTGAAGATGATTTTGTTATTTCTTTTCTGCTTGCAAATGAATATGCATTTGTATAGTAGTTTGTAAGGAAGAAATGAAAATCATCTTTAGCTTCCTATAACTATGGCAACCCTAACATGACATGAATCAAAAACTGACATTCCCTCAAGCTAGAGCGTTCCCCATAAACAACACGCTGCATCGGATCACAAGTACGATTAAAATTGGCAAGGGTTGCTAGGGCATTCTCCCAAAAGCAACGCGCTACATCGGATCCCAGGTGTAGTGAAAAATGGGCAAGGGTTGCTAGAGTGTCCCCATAAAAGCAATGCACTACATCAGAACCCAGGTGCAGTGAAAAGTGGATATGGGTTCATGCCATGGAGGTCGAGAAAGGCGATAATAAATCGGATATCTACAAAGCATAAGATTCGTATTGCACATGAAATATAAGGACATTGACAGGTAAGAGTTTAGAGTTAATAGACGCAATGAAACATAGGAGAGTCAACATTGCTTGTATCCAAGAAATCAAGTGGAAAGGGGCTAAAGCTAGAGAAATAGATGGGTATAAATTATGGTATGTAGGAAAGGATAATAACAAAAGTGGCGTAGGAATAATAGTGAATAAGGAATTAAAGGATAAAGTTGCGGACATTAAAAGAATCGGCAATAGAATTATAATAATAAAACTTATTCTAGGAGAGCAGATTATAAATGTTATAAGTGTATACGCACCACAAGTAGGGTTACAAGATATAATCAAGAGAGTTTTGGGAAGATATGGAGAGAGTCGTGCAAGAAATTCCCAACACTAAGGGCATATTTATAGGAGCAGACTTAAATGGCCATGTAGGAAAAGAAAAGGAAAAATATGATAGAATACACGGAGGGTATGGTATAGGTAAATGAAATGA
This sequence comes from Warburgia ugandensis, assembly GCA_035236585.1. NCBI lineage: Eukaryota > Viridiplantae > Streptophyta > Magnoliopsida > Canellales > Canellaceae > Warburgia > Warburgia ugandensis. The sequence goes on from CP141136.1 coordinate 8,701,051, forward strand.
GATGGGGGAGAATATCCTCGATTTTGCTTTGTCATATAACCTCGCCATTGCAAATACACTCTTTAAGAAGAGGGATGAACACTTAATAACCTTTAAAAGTTGACTTCATAAAAGCCAAATAGACTTTTTTCTACTTAGGAATAATGAACGATCTATGTGTAAGGATTGTAAAGTGATACCCGGTGAGAGTTTAACCACACAACATAGGTTAATGGTTATGGATATCCATATTAAAAGATGGAAGAAAGGAAATAAACTTAATAGGTATCTAAAAATTAAGTGGTGGAACTTAAAAGGAGAGAAAATAACCTTATTCACAAATAAGTTGATGGTAGAAAGAAATTGGAACTATGAAATAGAAGTAAATACCATGCGGATTAATATTGTTGAGCTCATTAAGAAAGTGACAAAAGATGTCTTAGGAGTATCTAAAGGTAAAAAGCAATTAGTAAAGGAAACATGGTTGTGGAGTTAAACAGTGCAAAAAGTTATTAAAGAAAAACGAATGTGTTTTAAAGCATGACAGAAGACTAGAAATAAAGCTAGAGGATATTCCCTGGTGCATGCTATTTGCAGATAATATAGTCTCACTTGATGAGACAAGGGAGAGTGTAAACATAAAGCCAGAGTTATGGAGAGAAGTATTAGAATCTAAAAGATTTAAAATTATCCGAACTAAGACAAAATATATGGAAGCAATTTTAGCAAGGAGAGTAGGAGTGGAACACCAATCAAGATTGATAACCAAGAAGTCCCCGTAAAAGACCACTTTCGGTACATAGGATCAATGATTCATGCGATTAGAGAGATTGAGATGGAGGTTACCCAGAAAATCCAAGCGGGTTAGAACAAATGGAGATGTGCATCTGGAGTTCTGTGTGATTGACAGGTGCCACTCAAACTAAAAGGAAAATTTTATAAGATGGCCATAAGGCCGGCCATGCTCTATAGATCAAAATGTTGGGCAGTTAAGAAACATCATGCTCATAGAAAGAGCATCGCAAAAATGAGGATGTTGAGATGGATCAGTGGTAAGACAAGAAAGGATACAATTAGAAATGAAAATATTAGAGGAAATTTAGGGTTAGCACCAATAGGTAATAAGATGAGGGAGATTAGACTTAGATGGTTTGAACATGTTCAAAGGAGACCAACAACAGCACCAGTTAGAAGGAGTGAGGCAATACAAGTAGAAGTTTCTAAAAGGGCAAGGGGAAGGCCCAAAAGAACATGGATAGAAGTGGTGAGAAAAGATTTAAAAACTTTAGGACTAAATGAAGCCATAGTACTTAATAGAAAGGAATGGAGGAATAAGATTCATGTGGCCGACCCCTAATTGGGATAAGGTCTTGATGATCATCATCATGTCATTAAAAAAAGAAGAGAAGAGGAGAAAAAGTCATTTAAGCCATATTCAATGATATGAATGGATTGGATCTTCTAAAATGTGGATTGACTTGAAGTTCTTACCTGCAAAAAAATATTCGGCTGTAATTTTAAGACTTCCATATAATTTAACATTTTTGGGTCATAGACTTACGGCTAGGATCGCTAAAATATCACGTCCAGATGTGATTTTATAGCCTAAACTTGTTGTACCCAATAGGCCTACACATAATATATGGAGTTTGTTGACAAAAAAATAACACGTGTATTAGAGAACTTTCAAGTGGTTTACCTAATGAAAAAATAAAAACCTAAAATAGGAGGTTGCAAAGCATCCCACCTATTATCAACAGTGTGCATATCACCAGCCAAGAAAAATGCTAAGGCAGGTAGAGGAAATGTAAAGACATACTTAAGTGCCCGAAGAGGACGAATCGGAAATGAAGAAGCAAGGGAACCTTCCACATTTTCCAGATCTTGAAGCCCATCATCCTAAAATCAGAAATGAACAGGAAAGGGGAAGAGAAAAGACTATTTCAATAATCTTGACAAATGTCCAGAAAGAAAGCGAAGTGAACTAGAAATAAACAAAAAGGTTCAGAAGAACAATATATTTAACTATTTTACATGATGATACCTCCGGGGAGATTCCAGCATTAGCATGGTTAGCCCTTTCAGGAGACAACACCTTTGGTGCAAACTCCGACCCTTCACATGCCTCTTTTGGTTTGCTACTCATGACTGGATCTTCTACATTTGGAATTCCATCATAATCTTGAATCTACAAAACGAAGCATTAGTGAAACTTCTCCAAAGAAACCATTTCCAGACATTGCACATAGTTCAAATCACGTGTTCATGTCTAACTGGAAATTAGACTTCCTTACAAGGGCAGCCTGAGTTTTCAAATCTTCTAGGTTAAAATTCCACGCACTTATTCCTCGGATGTACTCTTGCTGCAGGCCAAAAAGAGCTTCTGTTCAGGATATGATAAATTATTGGCAAAATCGATCACACATATGCGCAGGCACACGTGCACGCACTCATGCACATAGATAGATAGAGAGATAATTCAGTAAATTAAGAGCACAATAACAGGATTTTTTACATAGAGATGTGTTTATCACAGATTCCAATATGACCTCTGCCAATGAGAAGCTACACTCAGTTAACTGAAGTTAGAGATCAGAATTATATTTAGCATAACTTGATATTTGAAAAAAGGAAAAGATGGAAACAGCTGTCAAATGCACTTTATATGCTCTTTGTTCGGATGGTAATTCAAAGAGCATGGTGCGGCCAGCTCTTTGTAAGGGGATGAAGGCCGTTATAGGTTGGTGCACAATATGAACCAAATATTTTTTGTGTTGTTTTTTCACATGTTCTGATAAATCAAAATGAGATGAGATTGCCTAATCCCTTTTCAAAGGGATCCACTATAAATGTTTTAGCAATTGGGTAGAATCTGCCTTCATCCAGGGAATGCTACAAAGACACTAAGCATTGAGGCATTCATGGTTGCTTATTCCATATGAGATGCAGCAAAGTTCAGTCATTGAGAGGAATAAACACACAAACAGGGCTATCCTGTATTGTCAAAAATAATATCAATGTCAATGTAGAGAAACATAACCAACAGACAGATAGGTCCATCTAATAGCCTTAGCAACCCAGCAAACATGTTTGATATGACATGAGAAACCAACATAAGCCGGGCTTGCCAAAAATATTAAGTTGTGAGTAGACAAGAACGTGATCACCAAAATGTGGGCACCTATATACCGTGGTAGAATCCATCAACAGAAAAAATATCAATATTCACTACATAACATAGCAGAAAATGTATAGAGTAGAATCTAATGGAACTAGTGAAGCTATGGCCTAGGCCCTACATGAGGAAGGATTGCATTTAAATGGAAATGATCTTGACATCCCAAGTCCTAGAAGTACGTACTCTGAGTTGATCTGATGCAAGCATAGTTCTTGAAAAAGCCCATAATTCAGCAGAGATTATTCAAGTCACCACAAGGTTGATTATAACTAGAGTGGGCCCAAATATGACTGGAACATCATCTTGACATTGATAGTGAGCCTTCAGGAGCTCCAGTCATCAGAAGAGTTGACAAATTCAACCATTATGTTTCTGCTGATCTTATGATCCTTGTGAAGCAGGTTTAATGGTTGATATACGGTCTTGAAGCCAAATATTCCCAGAAATGCTGCCTAGGGATCAATGCAATGATTGGTTTATGCAAGACAGCAGGCGGCCAGCCTACTTTTGGTACCCATAAAGACTAATGCGTGAGACAGCAATCCAGAAGCTGACATGGGACGGAGTGGTGAGACAAAGCATGTCACAAGAGCAAGGAGGGGTGATTCCCAAATGTAAAAGGCATGTCAGGCTTCTATATGTGACAACCTGTGGCAAAGCCAAGTCAACTTTGGTCCACAAAGCCTGCAGCTGGTGAGCAGCACCAGGGAATCATGTACCTTGTCACTCTCCCTGCCTTTCAGAGGTGCTCAGGGGATAGGCCAGATTCAGCAGAGAGACAAATCCAAAGTGGTTCCCCCTTGTCGTGGGGGGGGGGGGGTTGAGACAGCAGACAGCCACCTCAAGCACACCATAACCTCTACGCAGCACCTTCCTCAGTAGGCAACCCTATTGAGAGTCAGAGAATCCATGTTTTCTTCCACCTTACTCCACAGGTCTCCATTAGAGACGTTGCAGATTCCTTTCTAATTTGAGAATCTCTTCAGTTGAGGAAAATAATGCATACGAACCAGGATAAGTACTTGTAACAGAGTGAAGAAACCTTAATTGCCATTTTTTCTCCCTATGGTAGTACTTAATTGACTTTAACAAGTAGAAAGGCAAATTGGAAAGGCACTACAGTTCTAGAAATTGGTGATTAACTATTTCTCAGACAACAAGATGTACCTTTTATTTTGAACTGTAAAATTTACGGATTTTTAGCTTGGTCTAAAGGCTGGAATACATCCTATACCATTGCTTGTAAAGATCCAGCAACTTTTGGTGGATGACAAGCTTGAGATGGCGGAAAGCAGAACCAGAAGCAACAAGACAGCAAATCTTTTGCATGGTGGGAAATGTAAGCATGGAAAGCAAAATAACAATTATAGAAAAATACAGAAAAAGTTTAAGACAAATCCTACTGAGAGGTCCAGTAGTGATCAGAAATTGTTGAAGAAACAACAAGATCTTTCTTTTGTTTGATCCAGGCAATCGGAAAAGAAAAATCTCAACAACCAAGCCAAAAGTAGTGTTCTATGTATTGAGGTTACAAGTCCGAGTCTAGTTAGGCACATTTTATTTCTCACGAAATAGAAAACTAAAAAAGCAAACTTCCCTTAAGTTTCCCACTTCTAAAGAGCACTAGGGCAAAGCATACTTCTCCAATTTCTCAGGAACTCCAAGCAGCTAGGGTTCTAAGAGCATGTCAGATTTATTCACATTGGCAATGAGAGCAAATTATTCCAGAGCACGACGGCTAAATTGTCTCAGGTCAGTTGTAGACTTGGCACTTATAGGGTTAGGAATTGGATGGAGGATGACTAACATGGACACCTTCCATTGACATGTGGAATTCAGATCAATAGACCGAGATCTGACAAAATTATCAAAATAACTGTTATGATTGACAAAGAAACATAACAAAACTCAAGAATAATATTGTGTCATTCAATTTCCAAGAGATTTTCTTATGGAATTCCTTTAGAAAATCTGCAGACTATTTTCTCTTATTGTTAATCCGCTAGCAAGTTATGTACTCAATGATGGGCTTCTGTTATGATTCCATGGCAGGAAAATCTCAGATGCCACCTCCAACACACATGCATGTGTCCAAACATGGGTATATTATACGCATATCCTGCCCAAAACATCTCACTTGACAGTCAAGAAATTGAGAATGTGAACACATTCCTCACCTGTGACAACTGCTCTTTGTCACCATACTTGTCCTTATTTTGTACAAGAAAGTCAGCCTCTTTCACCTGAAACAGAAAGCATAGCCAGAATAGATAACATGAATAGTACTAACAAAGAAAGAAACAAGGCACAAAGAACAGCCAGGAAAGAAGCAATGACCTTCAGAACCCTAAACCTTTCACCAAGTGGAGCAAGGCCCTCGAGAATGGCTCGAGCCAAATATTCATTTGAACGAGCATGCTTAAAGAAATGGTGCTTTAAAAGCTTTTCTGAAGTTGGACGCTTCTTTGGATCCTTCACTAAGCAAGCACCTACCATCTCTCTAAAAGACTACAAAGACATGGCACTTTCAAAACAATACTCAAAATCATTTCCAAGAAAAAAGTTTCAATTCAAGAGCATGAACCTTTGAAAATCTCTTGTCTCTTTCATAGTCAAGACCTGGCGGTGCATTTTGTAAGGTCATGAGCAAAACCTGCAATGTAGTAACAGAGTGTCCACCATATTCGATCAAAACCATCCACAAAGACCTCTCAGTGTACAAATTTGAGAATTAATAAAAACTTCACAGTGATTCACCTTCATTGGTGGATACTTAGAAAATGGAGCATGACCATGGGCAAGCTCCAGAGCTGTTATTCCGAAAGACCAAATATCTGCTCTGTTTAGAGTTTATACAAGGATAGCTAATAAGCACGAGTAAGATTTAGAGATATTTAGTTTAAACCAAGACTATGTAGATCATATTATAGCCACTCACTTAAAATCATATCCATGTAACTGTTGCATAACTTCAGGGGCCATCCTGTGAAATACAAAAATGAAGTCACAACTTTGTTGGTATAGAAATAACTGCAAGGAAAATGAAAAAAAAATTCCCATTAGGCAAAACATTCCAAGATGAAAGCAACAGGGGGAAAAAAGCACCAGCATGGAGTTCCCACGAATGTATTTCTTGACCGTTGCCTGTCCCCGGTATCAAACATACATGCTGAAACTCCAAAATCAGCTAGCTTGACAGCACCATGAGCATCAATTAAAATATTTCCAGCCTGCAAAAGAGAAATTGAGGATTAAAACAATATTAACTATGGACAACAAAAAGGACAGCAAAATGGCACTAGAAAGAACAATAAACAATCCAAGAAGCAAAAACCTACAGCAACAGAATGTCCTAAATGAAAAGGGAATTGTCATTTCATATCCTTTAACCATCACAAGACTAAGGTACGAAGCATCTCAGGTGACTGTCAAAATCTAAGACCACTTTAGGGTTGAATGCCCTCAGAGTAACATAATAAGAACTTTGCAGAAAAGCACTCTGTCAAGAAATTGCTTTGAGATATAGAAGTATCATTCACATATGGACCCCAGAGACAGAAGCATTGTGGTGTCTTGCTGGTTTTGCTTTTAAACAGCTTTTGAGAAAGCCAGAAGATGTTATTTTTGCTTGACCTGTGTCAATATAACTGCCATGATGGAAGCCATCTTCTATAGTTTCAACTAACCTGCATGCTGATGGAAGCCCGTTAGACCTTAGAGTTTGATAGCTTTATTCAACTTTTCAGTTTTAAGCATTCGCATTTGCTCTTCTTTGTACTACCATCTATGTTGCTAAGTGGGAAATGCTGACGAAGGGAGATTCATCAATCATGACCACTACAGTTATTCCTCTCTGTCATAGATCTTGGAGTTTGATCATAATGTGGATAGTACCTTAAATCTTTCCACTAAAGCAGTAACATCCCACTTTTTTGAGAGACAAGAATGAGATAGTTATTTCTTTACCCTAGGTTTAAGAAGAGACTCACTGTATTGCCCCTCCCTCCCTTCTATTGACCTCTTTTCTTTCTTACAGGCTTTGATATTGATCTCAGAGAATATAAACTAGACAAGAGTAGTCTCCAATACCTTAACATCTCTATGGATATGTCCATGGCCATGGAGATAAACAAGAGCTTTAAGAACCTCACGTAGAAGTGTTGCAATAATTGGCTCTTCGAAACCATCTGGATGAGCAGATTTCATTATATGAAGGCAAGATCCCCCAGCCATGTATGGCATCACAACCCAAAGGCTATGGTCTGCAGTGAAAGAGCAATGCGCCCGTAGCAAATTTGGATGATTGGTCAGGGTCATAGTTTGCACCTCACGACGGATCCCATCCTGTACAAATTACAAACATTAAAAGAGATGTCACCACCAAATAGCCACCGAACATAATCAGGAAGCTATTTCTCACTGATTTCTTGCAAAGTGATTCAGAAAGTCAGAGACAAAGTATCAGTAGTCAATTACATGAAGCTGTGACATGTTACAAGATTTAAATAAGAGACCTTTTCTAATATTCAAGAGATTAAGACCATGCATACTTCACTGGAACATGTAATTGTTAAAGTCTTGCAAGTTCATTTGATAGCCCAAAAAAATAAATAGTATGCCTCAAGTAAAAACTAATGGGAATCTAGAATAGATGAGAAAATGAAACCAGCAACGAAAACTTGCTATTTAGATTGCTCTCAATAATTTCTCATGTTCAGTAGAAGTACAAAGTTCACATACTGAAATCTCTATCAGGATTCAATCCTTGGCAAAAGCAGAGCAGAGCAGTCAGTAATCTTGTCATGGAAGCAGAAAACCAGCATCACTATGCAGCTCTCATCATTTTGAGAATCACAAACATCAATATATGGCTGAAGAAAGTATGAACTTCTAGACAAGAAAAAGATGCACTCTAACACGTTCATGACAGCTTTTATATTATTAACTCGTATGAACAATTTAAAGTGTCACATTGGTACTTTAAGAATGAGATGCAATCACCTGCAACATTAGTGCAAAATTCAAGGAGTTACTATCACCCACAACTCCCATGCGCTATTTTAGAACGAAGAAGCCATGGGGTTGAACTTTGAACTACTCAATAAACATCTTAATATGTCACTGTCTGCCCATATGAACTAGTTCAACCATATATTACTAAGTACATTCTTGATTCCACTGCTTCTCTGGCAATATGCTTCTCTGGTCATGGGAATTTAGACCCTATTAACAAGCCAATCCTTATGACTGTGAAACCACCAAAGTCATGTATTTCCACCTTAGTAGTTTCAACCTTCCATACCATGGATTTCATAAGTCTCAGATGCAATTAGACATGCCTTTCAAGAAAAGAGAACAGGACAGCATCAGTGGAACGTTTCTGGGGCAACATTAACAGAATGATTAGGGGCCAAAACCTCAACTTAGGATCCTTTAATATATCCCTTATGAAAGCATTGGATGGCACCCATCTCACACAAATAAAGGCATTATAATGTCTACAACAACCTTGTGGACAAAGAAATTGAGGATAGCCATACAATATCTGTGAGCGATGGAAAGGAAAATATCAGCTGATATGGATGTTGTGAGTGATAAAGCATGCCAATACAAAGGACTAATACCGGTATTTTGTTCTATGATGACATAACATTAGGTCACAACAATTAGATATGTTCCAATTGTTAGATTCATATATGTACCAAGAAAAGCTCCATTTATGATGCCTTTAAACAGCTATAAATCAGGGAACAGCCAATTCTAGATGCATAACAACAAGAAAGTTGTTACAAATGTCTCTTGGGTTTCCAAGAGGCATGTTATTTTCATTCCTGAATATGCAAGAACAAGTGTTCTTTCTTATACGAATAGTTCCTAGGATGACACTGCAAATGCAATAGAAAAGGATGAGGAGATCCCTTCTGAAAGATGGCAATTGAGCAATTACCAAGTCCCTCCCCAGGAGCCAAGAGAGAATATGGTGTAGATAAGGATTAAGAGATCTAGGGTAATCTACAAGTTCTAGACTTCAGAATTAACTGTGCATGGGCAGCACGATGGGGAGAAAACATCTTGGATGAATTTAAGTTTATAAAATTCTCAGTGACAGTAAATACAGCAGTAAGAGATGGTGACTGCTCCAGCTGATATTCACTTTCTTTTCTTTTGGATCATTGATACTGTATTTGCCTTGTGAAGCATAAGAATCAATTGTGAATTTCTTTGGACATGACTCATGCATTAAGGACTATTTCCAGTATCAGAAGGTTTTCCACTGCAAAAAATCAAGATACAGACTGACTGGGAAACCTCAACTGAGACATAGTATATGTAAAACTTAGAAAACCTTATTTCAGCGAAAAACCTTCTAACACTCCAGTAATTACTTATATGGAGCATCCACCTCAACTGATCATCCACTAATTCGAGAAATAATTGCCTCAGGAGCAGGCTTATTAATATTAACCATAACCCCAGTTAGGAAGCAGAACGACAGATAAAATATGCTGAAGTAAATAGCAGAATAAATTCATGAGTAAAATGATGTTGACAATTTGCATGTCTTAAATAAACAAAATACCACTTTAAATTGATTGTCACAAAATACCATGACTTCTAGAGACATGGTTATTTGAGTGGGAAGTTTGCTGAAGAATGTAAGAATCCTATGGTTCAGTGGACCAAGATGTTGAGATACCAGAGTATGCTTGCTATTACAAATTGGAACATTGTAGGTGAAAGCATCAACAGTAATCAAGACCAAGGTGGCAAATTGGCACAGTGCCAGAAACTCCAGCAGTAGATAAAGCAAGCCATTGAGGCGCTCGGATACTACTGGAGTCATTAGTATAAAAGAGGGAGGATCAAGGGGTTTGTTTGGTTCATTTTGTCCAAGATTTTGAATAAGTGAAGCTAGAAAATTATCAAAGAGAACTCAAAGCATTCGGAACTCAGATACTGTATTTGAAATTGTCACACTCTCACAATGGAGAGTGACTCGCTTATCGTAATTAACAGGTTACATCTAAGTTTACTCAGGTTACATCTAAGCTTATCGTAATTACGCTCTAGCAGCCCTTGCCCATTAACAGGTTACATCATTAATGATTGTAATGATTTTAATGATTTTAATGAAAATCATCTTCAGCTTTTAAAACTATGGCAACCCCAACATGACATGAATCGAAATCTGAAATTCGCTCAAGCTAGGGCGTTCCCCATAAGCAACGCGCTGCATCGGATCCCAGATGCGGTGAAAAATAGGCAAGGGTTGCTAGGGCGTTCTCCCAGAAGCGACGCGCTACATCGGATCCCGGGTGTAGTGAAAAATGGGCAAGGGCTGCTAGAGCGTCCCCTCAGAAGCGACGCGCTGCATCAGAACCCAGGTGCAGTGAAAAGTGGACATGGGTTCATACCATGGAGGTTGAGAAAGGCGATAGTAAATAGGGAATCTCCAAATCATAAGATTCGCATCGCTACATGGAATATAGGGACATTGACAGGTAAGAGTTTGGAGTTTGTAGACACGATAAAACGTAGGAGAGTCAACATCGCTTGTATCCAAGAAACCAAGTGGAAAGGGGCTAAAGCTACAGAAATAGATGGGTATAAATTATGGTACGTAGGAAAGGAAAATAATAGAAATGGCGTGGGAATAATAGTGGATAAGGAATTAAAAGATAAAGTTGTGGACGTTAAAAGAATCAGTGATAGAATTATAATAATAAAAATGATTCTAGGAGAGCAGATTATAAATATTATAAGTGCATATGCACCACAAGTAGGGCTACAAGATATAATTAAGAGACAGTTTTGGGAAGATATGGAGGGAGTCATACAAGAAATTCCCAATACTGAGGGAATATTTATAGGAGCAGACTTAAATGGCCATGTAGGAAAAGATAAGGAAGGATATGATAGAATACACGGAGGGTATGGTATAGGTGAACGAAACGAGATGGGGGAGAATATCCTCGATTTTGCTTTGTCATATAACCTATCCATTGCAAATACACTCTTTAAGAAGAGGGATGAACACTTAATAACCTTTAAAAGTGGACTTCATAAAAGCCAAATAGACTTTTTTCTACTTAGGAATAATGAACGATCTATATGTAAGGATTGTAAGGTGATACCCTATGAGAGTTTAACCTCACAACATAAGTTAATGGTTATGGATATTCATATCAAAAGATGGAGTAACAGAACTGAACTTAATACACATCCAAAAACTAAGTGGTGGAACTTAAAAGGAGAGAAAATAACCTCATTCAAAAATAAGTTGATGGTAGAAGGAAATTGGAATTATGAAGCAGTAAATACCATGTGGACTAATATGGCTGAGTCCATTAAGAAAGTGGCAAAAGATGTCTTAGGAGTATCTAAAGGTAAAAGGCTATTAGCAAAGGAAACATGGTGGTGGAATGAAACAAAGGCAAAAAGCTATTAAAGAAAAACGAATGCATTTTAAAGCATGGCAGAAGATTAGAAATAATGAAAACTATGAACAATATAAGAATGCTAAAAACGTTACTAAGAGAATAGTAAGTGAGGCTAAACTTAAAGCATATGATAAGCTTTATAATAGATTAGGAACAAGAGAAGGTGAGAAAGATGTGTTTAAACTTGCAAAGGCAAGAGAACAGAAGAGTAAGGACTTAGAGCATGTTAGGTGCATTAGAAGCGATGATCAAAGGGTATTAGTCAAAGACGCTGAGATCAAACAAAGGTGGGAAATATACTTCCAAAATTGTTAAATGACAATGGCCCTGAGAATATAGGAATTGAAAATACTATAAATCTAAATAACACTAGATATTATAGATATGAACGTAGGATTAAAATGCTTGAAGTAAAAGAGGCCTTGAGAAAGATGAAATCAGGAAAGGCCATGGGGCCTGATAGTATACCAATAGAGGTTTGGAAGCATATGGGAGATATTGGGGTAGTTTGGTTGACCAAGTTGTTTAACAAGATTATAAAATCAAAGAAAATGCCTGATGAGTGGAGGAAAAGCTCTATTGTACCAATCTATAAGAATAAAGGAGACATTCAGAGCTGCACTAATTATCGAGGGATTAAACTTATGAGCCACACCATGAAACTTTTTGAAAGAGTCATTGAGAAGAGGCTACGACATGAAACAAGTGTATCGAAGAATCAGTTTGGTTTCATGCCTGGGAGGTCTACCATGGAAGCTATTTTCTTACTAAGACAATTAGTAGAGAAATATAGGGAGAGGAGAAAAGACCTACACATGGTCTTTATTGACTTAGAGAAGGCTTATGATAGAGTCCCTAGAGAGTTAATATGGAGGGTGTTAGGTGTTAAAGGGGTTTCTCAGGGGTACATAGACATAATTAAAGATATGTATGAGGGAGCAGTAACAAATGTTAAGACCACTAGTGGCGTGACTAGTGATTTTCCTGTCACTGTCGGATTGCACCAAGGATCGGCATTGAGTCCATACCTTTTCACATTAGTTATGGATGAGTTAACAAAACATCTGCATGAGGAGATTCCCTGGTGCATGCTATTTGCAGACGATATAGTCCTACTTGATGAGACAAGGGAGGGTGTCAACATAAAGATAGAGCTATGGAGAGAAGCATTAGAATTGAAAGGATTTAAAATTAGCCGAACTAAGACAGAATATATGGAATGTAATTTTAGCAAGGAGAGTAGGAGTGGAGCACCAGTCAAGATTGATAACCAAGAGGTCCCCATGAGAGACCACTTCCGATACTTAGGATCATTGATCCATGAGAGTGGAGAGATTGAGAGGGAGGTTACCCAGAGAATCCAAGCGGGTTGGAACAAATGGAGATGTGCATCGGGGGTTTTATGTGATCGGCGGGTGCCACTCAAACTAAAGGGAAAATTCTATAGGATGGCTATAAGGCCGGCCATGCTCTATGGATCAGAGTGTTGGGCAGTTAAGGAACATCATACTCATAGGCTGAGTGTTGCAGAAATGAGGATGTTGAGATGGATGAGTGGTAAGACAAGAAAGGATAGAATTAGAAATGAAAATATTAGAAGAAATTTAGGGATAGCACCAATAGGTAACAAGATGAGGGAGATTAGACTTAGATGGTTTGGACATGTTCAAAGGAGGCCAACAACGGCACCAGTTAGAAGGAGTGAGGCAATACAAGTTGAAGGTTCTAAAAGGGCAAGGGGAAGGCCCAAAAGAACGTGGATAGTAGTGAGGAAAGATTTAAAAACTTTGGGACTAAATGAAGCCATGGTATTAAATAGAGTAGAATGGAGGAATAAGATTCATGTGGCCGACCCCTACTTGGGATAAGGTCTTGATGATGATGATGATGATGATCTAAGTTTACTCAGGTCCTTGCAGGAAGTCCATCTTTAATGGCGATCTTAACCAGGTCGAGGAACTCAAGTTTACTTTATGCCAGAGAAAAGAATGCATAAGAGGTAGATGAGTCTCTAGCTAAGATATTCATGGTGTTGTGAACTAATGGATCCATTTTCTTTTAGATTTCTTTTTAAGTGAGAAAATTTTTAGCTTAAAACATGACACAAGAAAGATTTTAATGCTTTAGATGAACTAAAATAACAAAGCTATATCAGATCATTATATTCTTAGTCTACATTAACAAAATGGAAAGAAAATAATGTGCAAATGAAATTCTTATTGTTCGTAAAGACTATTCCCGTAAGCAGGCTCTAAGTGAATATTTATATGTAACGGCAGGAAAGAACAAAAAAAAAAAAGAGGAAAAAGACATTAACTTGAAACCAGCACAAACATATAATCAAAGCCTTGTTGAAGGAAAGCAAATATAATGCATTTGCCAAATATTTTTGGGATTCAAATATCTCAAGTGGAGAAGGCAGTATACCAGATCATTGTTGCACTTTTCCAGGTCCAGAACCTTGATAGCAACTATTTCATTGAGCGGAATGCAGAGAGCCCTGTACACGGTTGCACTGACACCTTCACCAACTTCCTCATATAATTTGTAATCTTTAGAACTGACAGGAAATCTCTTCTCAGACATATCTTCCATTTGTTCTTTCTTATAGCACATAATTTGTGCACCCTGCTCTCCTAGATATTCCAGAGCAAATACAAACTTCTACAACTAATGGGATATCAGCCAAATTAATATGAGGTGTCTTCCAATTTTGCAACAGTTTCCCTTTCGTCAAAACAAAATTTGTACAAGAGCCCAACAATTCCATGAAATTGGTTGCACACAAAATTCTCTCCTCATGCAAAACCATTCAATTGAGAAACTCCATACAGGGGCCTAACACTAAACATTTTCTGTAAATACAGGTCGGGACAATTCTAATGTACATTCCAAATTACTACCTCAAACAATTATAGTATTATACAACATGAATAAATCCAGTTTCAAAGTTCTTCCAGGCAATCCTCCCCAATCTGGATTTTAAGCAACTTGATACTAGGCATGTTCCTCTTCATGCCTATCTAAGCACTTCATTCAGCATACAAAAAAGATATATCATAGATGTTCAAATCAAGGTGACAACATTTCTGTCTCCAATCATGTACATCCAAATTTGTAACTCCGGGGCATACAGGAGCACAAAGCTGAGCGAGCTGTATAACTGGGATAGCACAGTAGAGAAGACCTAGAAAACCAAAAAAATGTGCCAGTAAGTGACAACTATCACCAATTTATGATCAAGTAAAAACCACATACTGGTTTCAACAATAAATCAACAAGTCTTTAACAGCAAAACTAAATGAAATTCACGTCGAGGCATTTAGTGGAACACACATTTTCAGTAGTTTCTTCTGCCATGAATCACAAGTAAACATCAAACAGAATATTAGAAAAAAAGGACTAAGGAAATAAAGTATCCTGTATGAAACTGGTTAGTCAAAATGTTTGTAAATTGTAGGCAACAATTACACGCAACAAAAAGATTTATCAGCTACATAACACAGACATGAGATTTTGGCAGTAATCCTTAGATAACTTTGGCACATCATGAACAATCACACACTGTCTGTATAATCAAACACAGACTGTAAATTCATTACTATTTCAAAATATCATACATAAGCTCATATGCAAAGCTTTCAGAAGCAGTTACTTAATCTTCACGAAAGTTCCTTAAAGTTTAACAAGAGGAGATCAGCCCTTTTCTCAGAGAGCAAGGGATAATGGTAAAGCCCCTGAATCAGCTTTTTCCATAAAATGTTGTTGGCTATGAACAAATGAATAAGGGAATTTCATGATGGTGTACTTCTCAGCATTCCATCAAAATCTTCCAACAAAAGGAGACCGAGAGAGTAGACGCAGTCATCAAATAATGTCAACATTGACAAAGCCCATGTTCATTCTTTTGCTTTTCGTCATTCCATTCTTCGTTTTCTCCTCCACTAATCTTCTCTTACTACCCTTTTCTAGTGCTCTAAAACCCACCATTATCTACTGGTTTATTAATAAGGTGTCTTCTCTGGTCAATTTCTTCAAGAGCACCTACCTGCAAAAGCAATAAGCGATGGCTGTCTTCTGCCAATTCAGCTGACTTTCACTTCATCTCAGCAGACATTGAAATTCATCATCTTGCATTGTAGTTTGATGTTCAGTTCATAAGTGAATGAAGTGAGTCCCCACTGTTTAGAGTTGAATAAATAAAAGGAAACTCCAAGATTTCTTTCTTCAGCCGATTTCTCAACAAAAACAAGAAAACGAAGAAGAAGATAATGATGATGATGATGATGATATGATGACAACAGAAATGACAATGATGAAGAAGCACCAAAAATATGGGACCAGTTTAACATGAATGATGTGAAGAGTAAATAAGAGAGCATGATTTTTTTGAACACAAATCAAGCTTGGAAGGAGATTAAAAGACTGAGTTAGGTACTTACCACTGATTTTTAAAGCTCCTGATATATTTTGTCTCATTGATCCATGAGATGAAGTGAATTCCCAAGACAGTCTGTCACCACAACCTATTGATCTGGAGAGGCTTTCGAAATTTGGAGCGGGATAATAGGAACGGATGAAGGAGAGATGTGAAGAACTACAACTGCAGACAGTGAGCAATGAGGATAAATTACTGGTTTGTTGATTGGTTGAGCAAACCAAACCTGATTTCTCTGTGTGAATTTCTGCAGTCAACTAAGTGTACTTGGAAATTTTCAGATGAACTAATCAGGTAATGAGAAAGGCCAAATTTCTTCCTTTGAAAGCCAAAAAAAGGCCAATCTTTTTCCTTCTATTTATCAAAATTTTTACATTTTATTTGTGCATAAATATATATATATATATATATATATATTCCTACAAGAGGAAAAAAAAAAAATTTACTCGAACCACAATCTCACCTAGTCAAAAGGACCCATGATTATTTGAGCCTTGGTCCAATGCTAGCTTTCTTAACTATCATGTACCATTATAATGTTGCCACACAGGAAAACTACCGGATTGTTCCACCTCCACTATAGAAGACAATGGATCTTCAATAAATTCCTAGAAGTCATTGTATGCTCTTGATCCCCTGGATGATATTTAAAGAACCACCTTGTACGATCACAGCACACTGTTCAAGTGAGACATAATCCAACAAAGTAAGAATCAAAATATTTGTTTCCTTAGGATCTTTGGAGACATTATTACAGTAGCATGTTCACTGTTTTATCCACTCAAATAAACCAGAAGACCTCCCTACCTTGGATTCAGTTACCTTTCGGCACTTTTTACGAGAAGGTTCCCATGTTTGCAAACTATGATAAAATCCATCTGGTTCCACTCTCCGAAGTTCAAAACCACTTCAACTAAAGCAAGTTCTTGTGGTTAAATTTAAGCCCACAAGATAAGGTGAAGCCCATAATTTCTTTTAACACACAATATAAACTTCCCTTGACTCTGAAGATCTTCACGCCATTCAATTCATAATACTCCACAACACTGCTATGGAGACAAAGTCAACAATTTGTTTTCTGTCCCCCTCCCTGAAGCAAGTGAATTCTATAGAGTATTTGCTTGTATATGTATGGTCCAGAAAATAGTTGCTCCAGATAGTATCATTGTTTAGTCAGATAGATACACATGTACATGTATGTCCAAGTTCCTACATGCCGGACCCTCTTAATTCCTATGAGAGAATATGAATGAGCAGACATACAAGTTTGGCCCACTTATGTTATGATGCAAACTCGTTATTTGCTTGGACATGCTATTCAACCACGTCGAACAAAGTAAGCTACTATTCACAGCCTGTGAATGGATTGGATAGGAAATTAAAAAGAAAAGCCTTCATCCATCAACAAAGCCTCCAAAAATTCAAAGGCTTAAAGTTGCCCTAAGACAAGAAGTTTGGAGTATAGCCAACCCATACAAGGCCTAGCAACTCAACATTTCAACCATCATACAAGTGAGCTGCATGCACACGCACATGTGTGTGCTGTGTGTTACATACCAGAGGTAGCAATTCAACAGTTCAACCATCATACGAGTGAGCTGCCTGCACACACACACACATGTGTGTGTCGTGTGTTACATACCAGAGAATTCATCCACAATGAGGTAGCAGAAACTGTGGAAGTTCGCATTCCACAAACCATGTCAAGCATAAGTTTCTGTTGTATCTCAGGCCAGGGTTTACATGTAAAGGACAATCTCATCTAACCTTCCTACTCTTCAAGTTCTACATGATGTTTGCCTAGTTCCACAACACTACCCAATTGCCATACACTGTTCTACTTTTCTAAGGAGGAAACTAGTAGAAGCATATTGATTTTCTGGCTTACTTTTTCTTAATTGTGCACCAAGTCAAATTTCGGTTGCGTCGTTTTCTTTTCTTTTTTCTGGAATCATGACTATGTCATGCCGTTCAGGAGCAGGGAACTGATTTCTAGAGACAAGCAGAAAATTTTCTTGACTAAGGTGTTCGACAACCTTTTAGCACTACATAGATCAGCTTCCCATCTTCCTAAGACATCCATCAACTCCACCGTCATTACACAAAATGGAATGGTTGTCAACCTCCAAACTCATGGAACTTCACATTTAAACATCCCAGTTCCACTGCTTACAGAAATTAACAAGTCTGTGTTTCAGCGATTGACAATGATGCACAAATTCACAGATTAATTATTGTTTCAAAACTCGAATTCCATCCAATCAACTCCTCCGTCCACAAAGATAAAAAAACTGTACGAAAATTCAAATCCCCACAATGTAACTATCCCAATCAAAATCAAATTATCTCATCAAGTTTTCACCACCGAACCAAATTCAAAAACAGAGACATAAACAGAGCGAGAGAGTGATAGAGAGAGGAATGTTTTTGCACCAATGTAATGGACATAACAATTTATATTGATAGTTACAAACAATCAATAAACTTAGAATAGAAAACAATGACTTGAATTACCTGGTTTGGACAATTATACACATAACAAGATTTCGGTGGCGAAGCCTAGGGTTTCGGGAGGGATTACCCTTCCTTCCCGACTCTGTCGAAGCAGAAATAAATCCGGACCAAGCATATGAGGCGTTTTAACAGAACATACAGGAAACTTGTAAACTATCCCCGATCTTCTCTCATGGAGGAGAGAATCTAGAGCTACTGCGATTGTCTTTTCGAGATTCTGATACGGTGGCAGGAAGAAGAAGAAGAAAAAGCTGACTTTTCCCCCTTTCTCCAAAAGAGACCTATTTTTTTCTTTTCCTGTCGCAGAGGGAAGAAATGAGGAGAGAGAGGGATCGAGGAAATTGTAGTCCGGACGATCTGAGAGAGAGAAGGTTTGCTTCCTTGCAAGCTGGGTGGGACCCAGCAAGAGTAGTAGGTGAAAAAAGAGCGGTGACTCGGACGCCTGTTTCCACCGCGCTTGTCTCGGAATTAATTTCGAGTTTCTGGACTGTGGCTGGCTTATTACCCCTGTACGGTTTAATTTGGCAGGTGATCTCAGACGTTCATCTGCTCAGTTTGTTCCTATTAACAGATGATCCTAGCCTTTCAAAGTGACAAGGTGGATGCCAATCCAATGAACCATCGCGTGCAATTCTTGCGATCCTGGCATCGTTAAGATTACTCCTGACAAAACCAAAAACTTCAGCAGATCAAGGTAGGGTCAGCAGCAACGGATAGATGCAATTTGTTAATTTGATGAACGGACCTGATCCCGCCCATGCATCACACATGAGGCCCAATTTGGTCATTAGGAAGAAACCTAACTATTGTTGTCTTCTGAGCGTTTTCTAGAGACTAACCATTTTCCTTTCTGCTTTCTTAGGTAAGAGATAACATGCAAGACTTATATTGCTTTTGATGCTTGGTATGATATACCCAAGGTGGGGCCTGCAAGATGATTGGCACAGATCATGCTAATGTCACTCGGGTTAATTACAAGCTTAATGTTTGGTGTCTCATTTAATGGGATGTCATCTGCTATGCCAGATTTATCACAGTTTGACAAATCTAACAATCAGGATTGTAGGAATTTACGTGATTCAACTATCATACCTACGTACATATGAGAGGAGTAACACACTATCTAATCAGATTATAATGGGACTAAGAGGAAGAGGAGGTCAAAAGCCTCCTTCAACCCTCTGCTGCTTTTGTGCCTTAATCTTTCTTGCTCACATTTACAATAACTTAGCATTACATAAATATAGGATTTCTTTCTCTTAGGAGTATAGACCACGTGCAAGCCAACTCCAACACCATTTCTGGGCTTCTCTAGTGTTTCCATAATGATTTTTTTCACCTTTTGGATTATTCTTTCAGGATAGGCCAGATCAATGGTTAGGATCATTATCTGTGCTACTTTTCGAAGGAGCAACTCGAAAGTCAGACTTGTAACAAATTAGCCACAATCTATATCATATCAATGGCACTGGACGAGCAAAAGCCTTGTAGCACAGTGGTGCAAGAGCCTCTCAACTAAGTGATCAGGGTGTGCCCGTCCAACACTCCAGAAAAAATGCTTTCCGTCAGCTCCCCTTCTATGTAAGTACTTCTTCATTTTTATGGAATTAAAATAAGTATTAATTATATTAAGGTCTTAAATGGCCTTCGGATTTTAGGTGAAATTGAATGGCAATATATTTAAAATGCATACGGATCAAACCCTAGTCCCCACCAAACAACGTGTTCTTTTGTCGTTGAATTTGCCGTTTATGAGTAATACATGACAGGACAAAAGCCTAAATGAGTATATAAATAAATTTCTTCTACTCTATGCCCCTGTGGTCCATTCTTCCTCAGAGTCCACAGAGGCAGAAGCTTCGTGTACCAAAACTGCCCTTAAATAAATTCCCTCAATGGTATGGTAACCTTTGGAAGTGGTAATAATACTTCCAAATCCTAGAACCAGAAGCTCGAGTTTCCTGGTGCCCGGTCTCTATCTCGCCACCCCATATGGAGGAAAGAAAAAGAAATGAAAAGGGGTAATAAAAAAATTAGAGTGGAAATTGTATATTTCTAGACTCCATACTTGACTTGTCAATCTTTTATTGATTGTTAATAACCACCGTTAGATAGCTAAATATATGTAAGAGTAGAACGAAGAAACAAATACAACTAAAATGATACATAAGCTAAAAGAACTCAATTGGAATAGATTTCTTCCGGAGCGCAGACTTAAGGGGAACCTTGGGCAACGATAGAGTTGTCGTTGTGACCTTGAAGTCATGGGTTCAAGGTGTGAAAACAGTTTATTGTAAAATATGTGGTCATCTCCTTTCTTAGGCCCCGCATATGCAGAAGCTTTTAGCACTTGGACTGGCCTTTTATCTTAAGTGTAGACTCTTACTAAGACTCAATTTTGAAAGTCATATAAGACGCAAACAACGATTGAGTTGTCACCCTGTGACTTAGAGGTCACGAGTTTAAGTCGTTAAAACAACTTCTTATAAAATGCAAGGTAAAATTGTGTAGCGTCTTTGTAATTTGCCCCCTCTCCAAGCCTTGAACATGTGGGAGCTTTGTGTACTCGGCTGGCTTTTTTCTAGTCATACGCGGCTTCAAGAGGCTAGAACCTATCAATGCAGGCTCCGCCTGTCACTAGGCTTCGTGAATCTTTGTACCCAGAGTACAAGAAAAACTAACAGCTGTTTGACATTTAATAAAAACAAGTACTTCTTGAGGACGGAGTCGTCGATCCTTACAGTTTTTGGGGCATTTCTCGTTCTGCTTTTTAGTTACCAACTTACCATTATTAAAAGTATCTCGCATCAAGGTGGTTTGTCAATTTTCAAGAATGCTAACAAGACGGACAGCAAACAAGGACTGGTTTGTACCCGCTCGTACGCTTAGTATATATATTGAACCTGGGACCATTGCTTAGTTGGCCACCACATGGGTAGGGAACAATGGAAGAAACATAGCGACTAGACAATCCTAACCTGCAATTTATTTTTCCCTCATTAACTGTAAATTTGGTGGTCATTGATTGGACAGCATTGATTCTCCAATCACCACAGAATTTTTGGACAGGTGAACCCACATGAAATAAGGGTAACCCCGGTGCACGAAGCTCCCACTTATATGGGGTTCGGGGAAGGGGTGAACTGCATGGGCTTAAAATAGACAGCCTTACCTTACATTTTGTAAGAGACTGTTTTCACATCTTGAACCTTTGACCTCAAGGTCAAACAACAATAACTTTTACCGTTGCGACAAGGCACAAGTGAACCCACGTGCCACGTTGCAAAAGACAAGGCCGCATATTCCACTGGGAAAATATGAGGGGCAAAACTTCAAGCGGGTTCTTCTCTCTTCAAGCACCTAAACCCTCTAATATCTCTCATGATGAAGATAGTGGAGCATAAGTTTTTGTAAAGTAGTATCTCATCTTAGTTCACTATGTTGCACTTTAAATTGCCAAGTATCCTAGGAACTTAAACCAAGCAATTGGACTCCATTCAACTTGACAGTTGATGGAACAAGGTGGCAACAGTTAAATTATTACATTGATCAACCTTCGCAATATAGCTAGATTTATGTTCTTTTCTAGCAATCTTGATCCTCAAAATCACATTAGTTTTACTCATGTCTTGTCTTTCATGTTAAAATTAGATGACTGAAATTGTGATGCATCCATAATACTTTGCAAATCAACTATTCATGACCATTTCTCATGTTTTCATTAAATTTAATGTTCAAATAATTCCCCACCTAAGTATGTATTTTGAGGAGCCTTTCTATCTTGGGTGTATTTACATGTCATCTTATAGATAACACTTTGAAATTGAATTCAAAGAAAACTAACTTTCACTCATACTTAAGTTACTTCTCTCCTGTCTGTCTTCAAACTCTCATAGCCTATAATTAACATAAGATTAAGTACAAAGGATCACTCGAATTTGTTGAGAGAATGCCTCAATGTAATATTCTTATCTACATCTAGTACATGCAACAAGTGCTTTGTAGTCACAACCTATTCTAAAGTAAGTCTTCGGGTTGATATCTTCTTGGCCAGCCACAATAGATGCAGATTCCTCATAAACACTTCAAAATCAATCCTCCTTATTTTGTGCATCTTGAACTTATTTTTGTTCATGGCTCATTGTACTTGTGTTTACTCACCAATCTCTCTCATCGAAGATTACATTAACCTCAATAATCTTGCAATGAAGTGCTTGGAACTCTCAAATTTGTTACTAATATCTTCAACAATTTCTCTCCCATTGTATTATTCTACCACAAAAAAAATAATTCTCTTCATTGTTCTCTGTTGATCGAGAGAAGTAGCATTGTGATCTAGTTGTTGTAGTTTAGTGAGTTTCGTGTGACTAAAGTGCATATTCTGCTTTTCCTCTACCAAATGGTTCTTCAGATCCTTACATTAGCATTTTTGTCTGATTCTTATACTTTGTACGTAAACAATTCCAAGGTGGCAACATACAAATGAAAATTTGCATCAACTATCAACCTAGTTGCAGTGATCTAATTTGTGAATTTTAGCACTTGAGGTTTGTCATGATAATTATTCTCACTAGAAACTCATTCTTTAGTGGTTCCTCTTTGTAGATCTCTATTCAATCACTCACTTGGTGATTTTTAGTATCTTGAGATTCAACATATTCAAGATGCAGCTTGGTATGATATTAATTATTTAGAAAAAAAATAAATTGTATTATAAAAATTGTATTGTCAAATCTCTATACCATTGGCATACTTGGATACACCGAATTAGGGTTAAGCAAATCTCTTCCAACTGTCACTAAGTTCATAGAGTCAATGTAGGAAACTATGTATCTTTAAAATGTTAGGAAATATTTAATTTGTAACACTGCGAGTTTTTATAATATTTTTAATAATAATAATAATAGTCGAGATCCCAAAATCAAAAGATTCTATTAATTATTTTATTATAACATTTACTGAAAAACCTTTGGGTGTTATCTCCTTTTTCCAAAACATCACGATTATGATTAAAAGATAAATATAAATATGCAGAAATAAATTTAGAACAATACCCATATCAAATCCAACATCAAAATCATTGGCGCCTTTATTTTCAAAACAATAAATATCCAAAAACATAATACTGTGGCATAGGGTCTATCCATCATAATAATCCACCATAATTAAAGACAAGTTCATAATATATATCATAATCAAATCCATTTAATGAAGGTATATAGTCTATCAAATAGGTTCAAACAGTAATCCATCTAAACACTCACATCGAGCTGTCTATCAGTCAAATCAAGTGGTCCCTACTGCTATCACTGTCCTTTCATGGCCTTGCCCTTCTTGTTGTCGTGCTCAATATTTGAGGCATTACAAAACAAAGTAATGCCTCAGCAAGCTATTTTTTGTGTAGGTATATAGACATTTAATATAATAACAAGGGAAAATAAAATCGGATAACAATAAGGATATAATGTGTAGATCAATTTTTCATGAAAATATAAATATCATAAGTAATGCCAGTATAGCCTTCAAACATCATATGTGATAAAAACATACATCTTATGGATATAAAACATGATATTCTTGTAGAAGTAAAACATAATATGATCCACTATCAATGAGCATATAATAATAATCAAGGCACCCCAAGGTACATGAGTCCCACGAGTGTCCCATATACTCGTCTAACAGATCATGAGTACTCATATTAATCCTCTGAGTATTGTCACACCCATGCATACAATCACATCTTCATGCTCATCATGCAAGCATACAGAACAAGAGTATAGATTGTTATGCAGCAGTGGCAACCCCTCTAGGGTCTCAACCACTGTCGCTCCCTGTCGACACCATAATGGGAGACTTAATGTTTGTCCCCATGGAAAGGCCTAGACTGGCAGTGTGGACTATCCATGTTACTAAACCCTTACCGAAAGCCATGTGTGGGCAAGTGTCTATCACATCACAATTTCGAAAGGTGGGTGGCCGACCATACTCACTTATAGCATGACATCCACAGAGTGAGAGCACCCGTCATAAATCATAAAACATGGCAATCACGTATTGTGACATCCCGGGTTTTCAAAAATCTTTTTCCAATTCATATATTAATGGTTAAAAGTTTATTATTATAAAGTAGGCGGGATCCCTGAAATGAAACTCAAATAATTAAAAAAAAATTCTGCAACGTCAAGGAAAATACCCAATAAGGAAAACCCTGAGGGTCATCTACACCCCAAAGCCACAAGGCTAAACCAAAAGTACTTTTTGACACTCTGAGCATGCTCAAATACAAAACTATGAGAAATTGTGCAAGTGCAAAGAGACGAAGATAATAATAAAAATCCCAAAGCTCCAGAGTTCATCCAAGATCATCACATCATCCATGTGTGAGTGTATGCACACTATACAGTAGTATGGGTCTAATCTATCAAAATATACAATATCTAGATCGAGTACCAAGAGTCTGATACCAATCTAAAAACGTACACTACTATCTCCGATGACAAAAAGTATGGGATCCTCAAGTCTACGTTCAGATCCACGCTAATCCTCCTTCTTCCCTTTCTGACTATTACGCTCCAACTATGAGGCATTGCAAAACAAGGCAATGCCTCAACAAGCTAGGCTTGTGTATGTGATTAACATTCAATATAAAGCAATAAGAAATAACATGGTACAAAAATCTCATATTCATATGATGCAGAATACACCAATTCTATGACATAAATACGACAACATAAGTTATAGTGTCAGGACATGAAAAATCCGAAAAGATATACAGATATAAGTAAGTCATAACCACGTGAGTCAATATCCAAGGAACCACATGAATGCATACCAAAAGCATTGAAACATCATACATAATCAAGCCCTATGAGTGTCTTAGACACACTCACCGCAATGTGGGGTTGACTCTCAATACCATCAACTTTCACCCTTTCACCCACAATGGGCACTCAGGTACTCACGAAAAGGTGCATTCCAATTTCGCTTTCACCTTTTACCCTTTCACCCACACAGGCACTCAAGCACTTAGCACTCACGAAAAGACACGTTTCACACCCGCTTTCACCCTTTCACCCCACAAGAGGCACTCAGGCACTCACAGGGAATAGGGGATACATCCCATCACTAGCTCAAAAACCTCAATTGTCAAGACATAGAGACTCTCGCGTGTCAACATCTCTGTAGTCAAGTCAATGTAACTAAAATATGCCAAAAACAATGTATAAAACATATACAAGGAAAGTAGCACGCATATCGATAATACATAGTGAAAAATGATCTCATGCAATATGCTAGGGCATACAACCCTATGCCTCAAAGTTCCAATCACTAAGTCATGATTTGAGAGATCATGAAAAATTGCAAATAAAATCACCTACCTCAATAATGCCGAACTCTAGTCAGGCGCGCAGGCGATATAAAGCTGCATGCTCTGACATACCTATCATATTATAAGTAATTATTGCTTGTTAGACCTCTCATTTTCATCATAACCCTTAAAATTTCTATTTTGTCTAGTGTGTCACATGTATCTTTATGATCATGCACTGATCGAAGGGTCAAATCACTCTTGATCAACACATCCTAGGGTAGTTGCCTAAATTGATCGTCAGGATCATTTTTCTTAGCAATTTCATGAGATATGCCCTTCAAATCTCCTAGATCATATAATGTTTGATGTGTAAAACCAAAGTCTAAGGCCTGATCATTTATTGATCGGCTTGATTTGAATCATCTAATAGAATTTAGTAATTTGGCTATTAAAAAGTTACTCTAAACTAAATTTTTATCTTAAATTTAGGTCCGCCTTGTTGAGACGATCACAACGCCCCTTTTGGATCATGATTTGGACTCCTATAGCTCCCAGAATCACATTTTTTATGAATAGAAGGTCAAAAACCCTCAGAATAGAGAAAAAGGGCCTGCCGCATGTGCGGTGTGTGTGCCATTTGCGCGCATGTCGCTCACAAGCCACACCGCGTGGCATGCGCGTGTCGCACCACGCGTTCTGCGCATGGTGCGAGCCGCGTGGCGCACTCGCTTCGCAATCCCCATCCTCGGCGCAGTGTGTGGCTGTGACGCGTGGCAACGTGGTGCTGCGTGTCATGTTGTGACGACCCCAGGTTTTTCAATGCCATTTTTAGTAAAAATGCAAGGAGATCGATCTCTAATTTTAAAACAATTTATGCAGAAGAATGCAGGAAAATTTTCTTTGTTTTCAAAAAACGTTGTATAAAGAGCCCAAGTGTCAAAATGAACGCTCAATGCATAGTGCCATGGCAATTTATAAACCAAATCAAAATAAGTAATGACTCACAGGATTGTTAGTCACAGCCATAGCTACAACAAATACTTACAATCAAGATTATAGTAGTTACCAAAGGAAAGTACTAATTAAATCGTACCTTTGCCTACTTGACTTTGGTTCTAACGCCTCGTGATGTTTCTTCTATTTATCTTTTGTTTGATCTGAAAAATAATGGATTGGGTTGAGTATTTATCATACTCAGTAGGTAGCCTGACACTACCCTTTTTGAAAACATAGCAATGCATCATATGGAGTTCAAAGTGGTTGCAGGAAAGGCATGTTAAATTTGTAATAGGTGCTCAAATGTATGCATAAAGTGTAAGTAATGTCATCTATTGAAATTCTTTATCAATCATGAGCTAGTATGCAATACTAACAGTATGTCTGAGTTTAGAAAGTCAAAATCAATAGATTCACCATATCTTGGTTATGAGATCTACACCATATGTCAAAGCTATGCGTAGTATATAATGATCAGAAAAGACTTAAAGTAGTCTACATATGAAGTAAATGATAGCATCACAAAGTAACATGCACCAGTCTCAAGTCATCTGGTTACGAGTACTCGTTTACAACCAATTTAAATGCTATATGCATATCCATACTACTGAAATCATAGGGTCACCATGCTTGCGACCAGAACCACTATGGATCGCATGTCTCCGGTATCTAGAGACTAGTCCACCATAGCCTCCACGGCGACTATGGATATGTCCCCGAAAGAGTGTCAGAACACCTCCAAGGGTCATCCCCGTGCTGACCACAAGCTAGCCGTGGAAGGGATAATGTTGTTTTTGGCAACGATACCATCCACCTTTTTGGTGGTAGAGGCTGGGAGGCCAAACCCGTACCCCTCAGCATAGTGCCCACTGGGCTTAATAGCCCAAAACTAAAATCAACATAAACCATGCAATTTATGGCTTTGTTTTCAAGGTATGCAAGTATTACGTAAAATGCCATGAATCCGTAACATGTATAAAAACATTATTTCTCAACAGCATTCTTCAGTTAATGCAAGATTTTTCAAATACACAAATCATGCCAGCAGGTCCCGCATACTTGTATAAGAACAGCATAGTTTAAAACACATGCTTAATACAGTATTAAAACAAGTAACTTAATGAATGTTTAGGATGTATTTTGAAAACAGAGTAGGATCAGACTACCTACCTCGTGTGTTGTTACGTTGCTTGTGCCTGTCTTCACTTCGAGTCCGAGAACATCCTGGTAAGGTTTTGAGTGATGTTCAAACATAAGATCTAGGTGTTATTCTATGCTATTTTATTGTATAGGCTCCAAAATTGGATTTTAAAAGGTCGCGCCTTAACGGATAACCCAAATGTAGCGCCTAGGATTTTGCGTGCCATAGTTTTAGAATGCGCGCTTTATGGTTTCTAGTATATGCGTGTGCCCTGATAGCACCGCAACCAGGTTGGGTCATGTGCGCACATCCAAATGGTGTGCCGGGGTGTGCACTCAGGACAGCGTTGCGCAGACGCATCTTAGGCATAGCTATGGAGTGCTTTGGCTCCTAGGACATCCCATGAGTCCTGGTCTAGCCAAGAAAATTGTTCGCACGCGACACGTGCGCGAGGATAGCCCCCAGGGAGCTTGGCACGGGTGTGCGTCAAGCCGAGCGTCCTGGACTGCGCCTTGCACCCCGGGACCGGTGATTTCCGGTCATAACATTCCCAGATCCGACGAGGATCTGGGCTGGGAATGAGGTGGAAAGGAGGGTCAGTCGGGCAGCCTGGAACGACACCCTAGTTGTCTGATCCTAGGGTTTTGTAAGGAACCCATCTTCCCTAATGGGTTCTCCCACGGGAGACGCCGTATCCCACGGATTGTGAGGGACAATGGAGGGGAAAGAGAGGAGGAATAGAGTGGGGACAAGGAGGTACCTAGACATCCACCGTGAAGCCATCGTATGCTTGGAATCGTGTTCTCCAAACTCTCTCTGTCGGAGATTTGAACCTAGAAATACCTGGAGGAGAAGGGGGCTTGGGGGGTACTTATAGGAGAGGGAAGGTGGTGCTGCCAATGGCGGTGCCACCATTGGCGGTGGTGGAAATCTCTGGAAACTGGGGGTTTCTGGAGAAATTGAGAGAGGGCTGGAGGTGGAAGAAGACAGGGGATTCCGTTATCAAAATGACCCCTTGTGGTTTTTGGTTTTTTCATTTTTAGGTACATTTTACCAAAATGCCCTCAATCTTCTAACGCTTATAACTTCGTCATACGAGCTCCGTTTTCGGCGTTCTTTGAGGCGTTGGATTCCATTTTGTGTGTAGTATCTAGTGGTACTAATTTTATTCACAAATTCCTAAGTTCCCTATGTGAATTTAGATCCTTAAACATATAATAAACATATATTTATTCCAAAATAGTCAAGTTACAAGATCATTAGCACATCACACTATGTTTGTTCTTTATACAAAATGTCTCCAAAATGTTGGGTCATTACACACGCGCGTGCGCTTCCCACCCGAGGCGCTCACCGTCCTGTCGCAAATCGCAGTTGCCAGGGACGGTGACTGAACTAGTTCACCGTCGCTGGAGACGATCGCAGGAATCTGGTCGCCGGTGACCCTAGGTGCTCTGTTTTTTGCAATTATTATACATATTTGTCCAGATTTTCACGTATATTTCATTTCCACCATCCATTTCCACAAAAATCCTTCATTATCTATCGTTTTTTTCACAATTTTTTACGTTTCTAAAAACCCTCGCATATTGTTTTTGGGGGGTTTTCGGTGTCTCTAGCCGTCCGATCACCCTGAGATTTATGAGTGTGTTCCTTGCATTGTTTACGTTCAAGATGAACGGTCCAGATCATCATTTGACACTATTACATCAACTTTTTTCTAGGGCAACAGTAACTCCCTAAACTCACCGGAAAACGGCAATCCGCGCCATTTTCTAGTGCTAAACAAGGAATAGGAACAGGGGAAAAACAGGGATGGCTTACCTTAGGCGCTTTGTCACCAATGCCCACAGGGTTCCGGCTTCGTGTCGCTGGTCGTCGCCGGGAATGCACCTATATACCCTTATTTTTTTATTTCATCATTATTATTATTATTCTCAAAAGTAAATTTTTCCTAAAGTTCTAAAATTGTGAATGTTACATGTATCTCATAAAACTAGGAGCACTTATGGCTTACAATCCCCAAAACACACCCCTTATCTCGAAGTTAGCCTCTCAAAAGACTAGCCATCAAGCCTCCACCATCAATGTTATAAAAATCAATCAATTTCAATGATGTAATAAGGAAAGATAATTACTAATCATACATAAGATGCGTGGTATCAATCCCATAAAACAATCGATCATGAAAACCCCTTTACTATACTATCAAAATCTAATATTGATCATAATATAAAACTTTTAAATCTCACAAAATCTCAGAATAATTAAACGAATGACATTTAACCATGAATGCTATGATAATGTAAGTTTTAGAAATCAAAACGTAACATTAAATGTCGTCACCTACCTCAATGAGAGATAACACGATTCAATCATGTAATCCTCTTAGCTCGTATGCTCAAATGTACATGTCAGTATCACAGTACTATTTTGTGTTATTTATTTTATCTCAATGGAATCTGTGGCGATCTTACCGTTAAATCATTCTCTAAGATCTCTTTTTATGATGAGATCCTTAATCCCTACATTAATTGTTATTAAACAATCATATCTCATGTTCATCTACTCATTTTGTGTGCATCTATAGTTTACACCTTGATCTGACTATCAGATCATCCTTAGATCAACAATTTCCAAAGATTTAGGTTAAATAAATGGTTTATATCATTACTAGAGTAATTATATCTAATCTGATCCTTAGGACCCTAATTTAATACCATATATTATCTAGTTGTTCAAGTCCTAAGGCCTGATCACCCTTTGTCGATCGGATCTAAGTAATTTGGTACTATTTTATGAATTTGACCTACATAAATGTGATCAGATAAAAATTCTAATGCTAAAATCATGTCCGCATCGTCGATATGGTTTTAACGGATCTTTTAGCTCAAAGATCAAGCTTCTGTAGCCTTCAAAATCTCAAAAAAACCATGCCAGATCAAAAATCAAATCAAAATACGATTTTATACTAATTTGCACCGGTGCATAGAAGTTTACACCAATATACTTTGGGGAAAAGGTGGTTTACACCAATGGCAGGTGTTTGCACTAGTTTACACCTACGGATGGGTGTTTGCTCTGATTGACACAACAGCGGGGTTTACACCTATGTACACTGGCATCCCAATAGTACATTGATGCCAAGATGCCCGATGCGTTTCTGTTGTCTGGGACAGTGCGAGTGACCGTTCCTCATGTACATGCGTGCGATAGAGCACCCATGTGCTCAATTCGCCTCTAAGCATCCCAGTGGGCATTTTGGGTGCACCGTCCATTGGGGACGATCAACCCGAGCCGTTTACCTTCTTTTGGCTTAATTGGAGCCCTAGATGCTCTGATTTTTTTATTATTATCTATTTTCGTCCTTCCTAGGGTTTTTGGGTCTAAAGATCACAATGAATGGCTCAGATCTACCATTTGAGGTGTCCTTAACATGAGTTTAAGCATGCTCAATGGTTTTGACTTCCTAAGCCATCTAACGGCTGTTCAGGCCAGATCTAACCCGTATTTGTGAGGAAAAAGTTGAAAAACAAGGTAAATAACAAGTTAGAGTGTGTAGCTTACCTGATTAGAGCTGGAGCGTAGAGATCAAACCCTATAAAGCATGCAAACTTTAGTTCGTTTTCACAATGTAAAAAGGGAAAAATGAGGGTTCTTCTCTAGTTATTTGGAGTGAGAATGGAAAGAGAATTAGGTTTTTATAGGTTAAGATCAGATTTTTCTGAATGCAAGGTAGATCACCGCCTTCCTCCATTAGAGTTAGAATGAAAATGGATAGGGGTGTTGTTATTAAAACGACCCCCTCTAATTCTTGTCCCTGACTAATTTACCAATTTACCCTTACAACTTAAAATGGTTATATTTCAGTCATCTAAACTCCGTTTTCGATGTTCTTTATACTGTTCAATTCCTATCGACGTGTACTTTCTAGATCAGTGGTTTCAAAATCAAATTCTATGCATAAATTTTTTAATTAATTTATCTTATTTTGTTACTAATTTAGGGTTAAAATTTGAGGTTATTACAAATTTGCACAAACTAAATTCTTTGAGCCTAGCTTAGAGGTACTGTAAATGATACTTCTTGAAGATTGTCGATGCTTCTCAAATGGACAAGAGACCTCGGCAGCTTTATCTATGAAATTCAACCAATCTAGACTCCATTTGTACATCAAATAATTTGCATATTCATAATCAGTCCATACTTTTTGTCTCCAAAATGAATGCCTTCAAAAGTCTATTAAATTAAGTTCTTAAATCCAAGTGAAATCTCAAAGAGAGATCAACGCAACTAGAACTTAGATCATCTTAGAAACAAGATATCAAAGAATTAAAAATCCAAAGTTCCAATGAGAAACTAGCAAAAAGAGAACACCAAGATTAGGTAAACTCATATGAACAAGAACTTAACAATATTAGAAAGTCTATAGACTATAGTACTAGAAGATTGATACACTCAAGTTCCATGTTTCTAACAAGTACTATAGAAGCAAAGAGCATGACAAGAGGAAGAACTCTTGAAGGGAGGGTGCCAAAATAGGCAAACTTTGAGAGAACAAAAAATAAGAAGAGAGAAAACAAGCGAAGCATTTGTACAAACTTAGAAGAACATCCAAGAAACCCTACCAGAGCTGTTCTGCAAATCACAAGTGAGTAGAAATAAGTTACTTAAACCTTTATATATAAGTTTCTAAGGAGAAGAAAACTCATAAATGTAAAAAAATTAGAACGGTTAAAACACGTTGAGTAAATTTAAAACCATAATATTACACTGAAATAATAAATTAAACTAAAAATTTTAGATGTTATGTAATAAAACATGTAACAGCTCTACATTCCCTCTCCCATTTATTTCGTC
This sequence comes from Warburgia ugandensis, assembly GCA_035236585.1. Lineage (NCBI taxonomy): Eukaryota > Viridiplantae > Streptophyta > Magnoliopsida > Canellales > Canellaceae > Warburgia > Warburgia ugandensis. The sequence continues at coordinate 8,733,913 of CP141136.1, forward strand.
CATAAAGACAAAGTAAGGGCGATACCTGGATAGGGCGTGAAGAAAGCTATAGAATGATCATCATTGTTATAATAGGCTTTGCGTTGAAATCCCAGTGAAATTGAATTTTTTTGTACGGTAGCAACTCCATGCGAACGAGTAACTAAGTTTTGCTATCACCAAGTCCAGTAAATCGGAAGAAATTTTCCAGAGATATGGGACTAGTTAACCAAATTCAGCCCATGTTAGAATTTCTAAACCAATGTACTCCCTGGTGCATAAGCCAGAGGGCAGCCCGGTGCATAAGCTTCCGTGCATGCAGGGTCCGGAGAAAGGGCAGACCACAAGGGTCAATAGTAGGCAGTTTTACCTTGCATTTTGCAAGAGTCTGTTTCCATGCCTTAAACCCATAACCTCAAATATAATGCTAGAAAACCAAAAAGCATGGATCTAAATCTATCAACAAACCTGCAGTAAGTAGATAGGTATTGGCCGAATGTACTTTGAACCAAGAAAGAGAGAACACAGATGTGATCCTCGTAATGAAATCGAGAAACAAAGTACAAAAAGCAAAGGAAAATGTTCTTGGGTTATAAAGTGACCAACAATCTTTGTTTCTCTAGTCCATTTGAGAGTAGAATTTACAAGCTGCCAGCAAAGAATATCAGAGAAAATGGTAGCCCGGTGCACGAAGCTCCCACCTATGCAGGTTCCAGGGAAGGGGAGGACCACAAGGGTCTATAGTACGCAGTTTTACCTTGTATCTTTGCAAGAGGCTATTTCCCCGCCTCCGACTTGGGTATGCAATTTGAAAATGATGAATATTACTCTATAGGGATGCCATATTTTACATTGGACAATTATATGCCATAACTTGTACAAGATTGCTCAGGATATGCACTTTAAGCTCCATTCGTGAAACTAAATTTTCTCACATCTTTAGAATGAACTCTTCGCAAGACCTTATTTGGTAGAATCTTTGAGGAGCTACTGGTGGTTTAAAGGTTATACACAGGCCTTTACTACAAGGCCCTTGCTTTTAAAGTGTCGTACCTACGCCCAAGTGCTTCGGATTGTATTCTCCCACACAAGAGGGAAGTGCATGTGTACAAAAGAATAATATAATCCACAATCAATGCACTAGCTCACTCAATAACAACAACAGGTATGTCCATTTTAGATGTTCAACCGTGAAGGGGAGCTTGGCGCAACAGTAAAAGTTGTCATCGTGTGACCTTGAGGTCATAGGTTCAAGGTGTGAAAACAGCTTCTTACAAAATGCAAGGTAAGGCTGTGCACTTTAGGCCCTCGTGGTCTGCCCCTTCCCTGGACCTCGCATAGGCAGGAGCTTTGTGCACCTGGGCTGCCCTTTTTTTAATTGTTTGTTTCGAATTTCCTAGTTTCCATTGGGTTCTTTCTGAAGGATTGTGGAAGTGGGGCCTGGATACTGGGGGATCAAAACCTTTCATCTTCTAGATGGTAATACCTGAAATCTTCTCCTCCAAGCCAGTGGATTCTCCATGTACATTCAACCATTTGATCCGGTAATGGAAAAGCACTTGTTAATGAATCCAGGTGCCCACTTTTTTATCTAGATCACCTAAAAAAAGAGCAGTCTCAGTGCACCAAGCTCCTGCATATGCAGAGTCTGGGAAAGAGACTGACCACAAGGGTTTATAGTACGCAGTTGTCTTTCCTATATTGATTCAACAAGTACTTTTAGCTTGATGTTTTGATCCTTGTGCTTTCACATGGCAAGGACCATATGCTGGTTTTCTTCCCTTTTGTAGTCATGATGGATTCCTTTACAAGTTCTTCTATTAAAGGGGAGCATATTATCCCACGAGTTCTTCTTTTACGGTGATGTGCAAGCAGAATCTAAGCAAGTTGATGGCTATAAGCAAAATTTGAATCTATCTTTTGGTTGGATCATACCATTTTTTAGATTGATGAACGCATGCACACGCCACCATGAGCTGCCTCCAGTGCTGATCACTCAGGAGAGAGGCTCCTTCTTCGTCTTATATAGGCTATGGCACAATAATCTCGTAAACCAAAATTCTAACCTTTGATTTCTCGAGATTTTGTTATCCACTTCAAGCAGGTGAATGGTAGTCACAGGCAAAAGGCTCGGCCTTAGTAACATTATCTTCTTGAACTAGATGAAAAGCTTGTAGTTTGCTCATGGTAGGTCACTAGATGCAGAACTCATGCCACTCCAACTCTATTATCAAAAGGTGCCGCATCAAAGCAAAATCCTTCAGCACAAGCAATTCAACTCATAATTAATAGAATTTTGAATAAGAGCTTTGTATCTTTGTTCATCCTTCGTAGTAAGAATATATTGGGGTTTGCAACGATAACTTGGGACTGAGTTTTCCTGAGGTTCAATCCACTTTTCTTTCTTCTTTCTCTTTCTTACCCGAAACTCCTGGCGGATGGCCAGTGACCCAAGAAAAGAAAAGAATCGGTTACATTTTTCAAGAATTTTTCATCTCCAAGAAAAAACACTATTATTACCCCTTTAACATCTGTTCATCTGCAAAGATTTCTGGACATGAAATTACAGAGACAAAGTGCTATATCCCTATTTGTTCCGATCACGGAATAGATGAAATAAAATAAAAAAACGGATTTTTGTTCATGGAGAGATGACCTAAATGAGCTCTAAATACTTTTCGAGATATCTCATCCATAAATCTAAAAAGGGCAGTCCTAGTGCACGAAGCTCCCATGTATGCGAGGTCCAGGGAAGGGGCAGAACACAAGGGTTAATAGTATGCAGTTTTACATTGTATTTTGCAAGAACCTATTTCCATGCCTTAAACCTGTGACCTCAAGGTCACACGACGACAACTCTACCGTTATGCAAAAAAAAATTTGTCCGTTAAAAAAAATATAATTTGGACCCTATATGCTAAAGTTAATTAAACCATCAATTTTACATAGAGGGATAGAAAAACTTGGTGACTGTTTTACAACTTTAGGAGGGACATGTGTATATATATTTTTATTGTACAAAGTTATAAGTTCTACAGAAATACATGAGGGACCAGATTTATCATGATTCAAACTGTTGATTTTCTCAAACACCTCTTAGATAGATTACATTCAACCTATTTCATTTACACATGAACGTACTAGTAATTTGGTATGTAAATGATAGATAAATGAATCAGCTGCATGACCTTGCTCGTATCAAGCCGCGTGGATTCATTTTGACAAAATCTGCATTATATTCATATTTTGAGTTTTTACATATTGTGTAGAACAACAAAGTGAATGAATATTATACGCTCTGTGCTTGGTGATCTACCTTGTTTCTTCCCATGGGGTTGGGCTACACTATGCTAATATGGTGCGAGTCAGTGTCACGTTTGATTGCCACTAGTTAGCCTCCTTGTTTGTTGGATATCATCGCTTCTCTTGTGACCTATCTCAATAAGATCTTAAACAACATTAAAATGAAAGAAAAATAAGGGCAGCCTGATGCATGAAGCTTCCTCATATGTGGGGTCTGAGGAAGGGGTAGACCATATGGGTCTATAGTATGTAGTCCTATCTTACATTTTTTAAAGAGGCTATTTTCACAGCCTTGAACCTATAATCTCACGGTCACTGGTCACACGACAACAACTTCACTGTTGTCAAGATAGAAAGTCTTTGCAACTAAACCTATCTAACGTAGCAAACACTCACCCTGTGGTTTCTCAAGATTTAGCCCTCCGTTGTGCCTCTTGGAAATATCCAAGTTGGCCAATGACTTTAGCGACCGAAAGGCTTGGCCCTGCTTGTAGTTTTGCTATCTGTTCAGTTGACAAAATTTGGATAGAAATTATTTTCTACGAAAAAAGGAATTCTCCACTAGAAATTGTTCTCTTAAAATTGGATCTTTGGTGTCTTGAAGGGCACAAAAATCTTTAAGTCATAAAGGATTTTTGGGTCAAGCTGAAGAAGGCATCCTATAGAAAATTACATTTCTCCCTGCCAACCAAACAGGCTCTCAGCTTCGGTTATGAACCTTCCTACTTTGGTTGGATGGGCACCGGATGAGAACTGTCCATGTAGAACTGTCCAGGTGCCCATTTTGGCACTTAAACTTTGCCGCAATCGTTGCTAAAAGTAGTGGTTGCTGGTGCCTGGTGGTTTCAGTAACAATCTGGTATCAGGGTAAGCTTAAAAATGAGGCAAAACTTCCGCATCTGTCTAGTGCAGAGAAAGTGACACTTCACTTTAATTCTCAAGGATTTTCTCCTCTCCTTCCTCTTTCTTCCACAAATGTCAAATCATCAACCAACGCTATCGTGAGAAATTGCATACATAATTAGAGATAGTCATGTTTGTCCCTAGCACACGACTTGCGTTGGACGATGGATGACCATGTATTTATAGAGTTTATATACACAGGATCTATGTCAATATTTAGAGTTTTCGTCATGTAATTTTGAGGTCATGGGTTTACAATATGCAAATAGCCTTTTATAGAATGCAAGACAAAGCTGTATATCATAAACCATTGTGATCCGCTCTTTTTTCGGGTCCCACGTATGTGGGAGCTTCATACACCGGGACTGTCTTTTTATCCATGTCAATATCCTAAAGATTACAATCAATCACTACTTTATATACATTGGATCTTCCTTTACGGTTGCAGATACAAATCTTGGATCTTCGAGGACTAGCAGATCCTGTTATTTAGTGGACTTTAGATAAAAAGGGCAGCCCAATGTATGAAGATCTCATCTATGCAGGGTTTGGGGAAGAGGCAGATTATAAGGGTCTATAGTACACAGCCTTACCTTATATTTTTGCAAGAGATTGTTTCCATGTCTTGAACTTGTAACCCGGTGATAATTTTACTGTTGCACCAACGCTCCCTTCTATTTAGTAGACTTTAGATCTGTTAATAAATTGCAAGAAAAAAGGATGTACATGTCTGAGAGCGATTTTGCATGATGGATGGACGCCCATATATCCCTGTAGACGGTAAGTCCAAGTGGGACCCATATGATTACCCTGACTTCCTCAGCTGCGTGAAACTTTTGGGCCATGACCAAGAGGAACTGTTTTGATCACCAAAGCCTTGGACTGCACCTTGGGCTACGGGGGATGCTGGCCGGCCTGATCTCAGAAATTGCACAAGAAAATGGGCGCTCGTTGACGGGTGATGCAAGGAAAGAACGGACAGAAGGCACTTTTAGATCGTGACAGCCGCAAATGTGCCCTTCCTTTCCATGCCACATACTCGATTTTCTTCGTAACCGGGATTATTTTTTCCATTTTTTTTTTCCTCCAAAGGGAAAAATGCTCGCCTTGATGGAGGTTTGTTCTAACCGCTGCCGCTGTACGTCAAGCTCGCTCCCCTGCATTCGGATCCTTCCTTCCCTTTTCTGTCAAACGGAATAAAACCCTTCTCTTTATCTCGTTCTGCGACGAAAACAGCCCAAATCTTGGCGCTAGTCGCGGGAAGTTTCGCCGCTTCAACTTCATCCTTAAGAAATCTCTGCGCTCTGTTTTCTTGTTCCCATCATTCTCTCTTTCCATCTTCCTGAGCTGGGACCCATTTTTGGTCGATGTGTTAAGCGGAGATTTCCTAATTCCCTACCGAACGAGTTTATTTTCGTGAATTTGTTTGAGTTCCTGCGTGATTGTATCAAATGAAAGGGAGCTGGTTTTAATGGCTCCGCGACGCGTCTTCTTCAATGTGTTTGCAGTTTCGTATGTTTCAACTTCCTTTGGGGAAATTCGATTCTCTGGTTTTGCCTGTATCTGAGGAATCGTTTTCTTGGCCTTGGGTTTTGATATGTTTTGGCGATTCCTCGGTGAACTAGTTTCTTCGCAAAAGAGGTACGTTCTGGACGTGGATTTTGTTTGGAATTCTTACGCAAGCTTCTAATGGAGATACTTCTTCACCACATTTTCTTCAAGGTGCTTTGATTTCTCTGCTTTGGATGAAATTCTCATTGTTAACTTCATCTGTAGCTAAGAATCCTAGAGTTCTCTTGTTGAATTGCTTCTTTAATTTTAGTTCAGTCAAGAAATTACCATAACTTTAGTCTCTGTCATGAATTAGGAGTTATTACTAGACTACTCAGCTTTCTTATATCCTACCATTATTACTCTGCACCTTTATTTGTTCAATGAGCATCACATTTCTCGGCCTAAGCCCCTGTTCGATGAAATTGACCATTTGGCTTCATCTGGAATAAGTCGATTGAGTTAATTCTCCAAGTGTGCTTTGGTTTAGGTCAGTTGGATGAGTGGTACTGGTTTTAATAGCTCTTCAGCTCATTTTCTTTAACAGTCTTTCTTTTGTGTTCAATTTGCAGAGACTGACCGTGAATGAAGAAAGTGCAACCTAGATGCCATTTCGCTGTGGAGAGAAACCTGACATGAAATTGAATACACACTTTCTTTTCTTTTTTTCCTGGAAATTGGGATATGGTTTTGCGGGTGTTTAAGCAGCAAATTTACGAGAAGATCAACTGAGACTTGGACATATAAGAGAAGAAAAATTCATTTGTTCGACACTAAAAATGCCTGGCAGAAGGAGGAAAGGAATTCGCTTTAGCAGGATCTACACATTTTCTTGTATTCGTTCTTTCTCCAATGAGGATCATTCCCAGATTGGCCAGAGGGGTTACTCGAGGGTTGTACACTGCAATGATACCGACAACCCTGAAGCTGTCTTGCTGAACTACAGGGGAAATTCTATCTCCACCACGAAGTACACTGTAGCAAATTTCATACCTAAGTCTTTGTTTGAGCAGTTTAGGAGGGTTGCAAATATATTCTTTCTGGTTGTGGCTTGTGTTTCATTTAGTCCATTGGCACCTTATAGAGCTGTTAGTGTTGCTCTTCCATTGACTATTGTTATTGGAGCTACTATGGTGAAGGAAGCCATTGAGGATTGGAGACGCAAAAAGCAGGTGACTATTTGTGATGATCTGTTTTGTAGCTTAGGATTAGAGTCAGAGATTTGCTTAGATTAAGTTCATGTTTTGCGACACTTGCTCAGTAAGTTCCAAATTTGGGATTATTACAAGTTTTCTAATTCGAACTTCCATCTATGATTCATATTTACTATTTTTTGAATGCTTTAAACAAGAGTATAGGGTCTACTAAGTGGCGAATGGTTCTCCAATTTAAAAGAAACAAAGTCATTTGACTGAACTTATTAATTGTAAGAAGAAGATTGATATCTTTTAAAAGCTAGATGGAAGAATTTTAGTTAAGCATGTAGCTTTGGTCGACACTTGCAACCCTCTTTTAACTGAAATTGAACAGCTTTAGCACTGTTCATCTGTTTGTTTTCAAACGCCAAATATATGCCTTTATCCTTATGGTGGGCATACCTTTGGAAATCTGGGCTTTCAATGAAAAGTTGTATACCTTGGGCCATAATTATGTCTTCTGGTTTTCTAGATTTGCTTGCATTCACCTGGGCTCATTGTTTATTCAACTGTAAATTTAGACATAGGAGACAATGTTACATGAATGTGAAAACAATGAAATTGGCTGGTGTAATCGTGCATCATAGGCATGGCATTGCATTTTTCTGTGTCAATGTTCCATCTATTGATGGTCTCTGTCACTTAATCCTTGCACTTTCCATGTTCCCTTTGTTTCTTTCAAGCTCTTCATTTGTTCCAGTGCACCCTATTCTTTTGTATCTGACACACACACACATACACATGTACACCTGCAGGGAGATCTTTCCAGTTTGTAGCCTCTTTGGATAACTAATGCGACATCATCTGCTTCACTTCAAACTTCATTGACGAAAATCTGAAATGATTTCAGGATACAGAGGTCAATAGTCGAAAGACCAAAGTTTATGGCCATGATCACGCTTTTCACCAAACAGAATGGAACAAACTTAGAGTTGGAGATCTTGTTAAGGTGGAGAAGGATGAGTTCTTTCCTGCTGATCTGCTTCTGCTTTCATCAAGTTATGATGATGGGATTTGCTACATTGAAACCATGAACCTTGATGGGGAAACAAACTTAAAACTTAAGCAGGGTTTGATGGTGACTTCATCGTTGCAAGATGAGAAGTCTTTCCAGCAATTTAAGGCATTGATAAAATGTGAGGACCCAAATGAACACCTGTATTCCTTCATTGGGAGCTTCGAGTATGATGGCAGACAGTATCCTCTTTCACCACAACAGATTCTTCTGAGAGATTCTAAGCTCAGGAACACTGAATATATCTATGGTGTTGTGATTTTCACTGGGCATGACACAAAGGTCATGCAGAATGCCACAGATCCCCCTTCCAAGCGGAGTAAGGCTGAGCGGAAAATGGATAAGATAATCTATGTGCTTTTTGGCATTCTGTTTTTGATTTCTTCAGTAGGATCTGTTTTCTTTGGCATCCAAACTAAGGATGATATAAGTAACGGAAGGTCCAAAAGGTGGTATCTTAGACCAGATGATTCAGCTGTCTTTTTTGATCCTAGAAGAGCTGCTTTGGCAGCAATTTTTCACTTTTTTACCGGCCTTATGTTGTATGGATATCTGATCCCAATATCCTTATACATATCCATAGAAATTGTGAAGGTTTTGCAGAGCATATTTATCAATTGCGACCAAGAGATGTACTATGAGGAAGCTGACAAACCAGCACGTGCACGCACATCGAATCTAAATGAAGAACTTGGTCAGGTTGACACCATACTATCTGACAAAACTGGTACATTGACATGCAATTCAATGGAGTTCTTGAAATGCTCCATTGCAGGCATTGCTTATGGCCAAGGCATGACTGAAGTGGAAAGTGCATTGACCAGAAGGATACATGATGATTCCCCTGAACTTCAAGATCCATCTGTCGAGTATATCAATGAGCTTCCTGAATCAAAAGCACTGATCAAAGGTTTCAACTTCAGAGATGAACGAATCATGGATGGCCACTGGGTGAACGAACCTCACTCGGATGTGATAGAGAAGTTCTTTCTTGTGTTAGCAATTTGCCATACTGCAATTCCTGAAGTGAACAAGGAGTCAGGTGAAATTTCTTATGAAGCCGAGTCCCCAGATGAAGGAGCTTTTGTCATAGCAGCTAAGGTACTTGGCTTTGAATTTTATGAAAGAACCCAGACAAGTATCTCATTGCATAAATTAGATCCCAAAACTGGGTGCAAGATTGACAGGTGAGCCTTCACAGAACTTCTATTAGGTTTCAGAATCCATTCCTTGCTTTCTCAGTTTTATGTAAAAGTGCTCAGCTGATTTTTGCAGTTGCTGTATTTTATAATTTCAGGTCATATAATCTTCTCCATGTGTTGGAGTTTAGCAGTTCCCGTAAGCGGATGTCCGTGATTGTGAGGAATGAGGAGGGTCAGTTGCTGCTCCTATGCAAGGGTGCTGACAGGTTTGACATCTATGCACATGGTTTTGTACTATACTGTATGGAAATGTCAAAGATGGTCTCTTGATCTCAATTCTCATGTTTTTTCCCGTGGATCCAGTGTGATGTTTGAAAGGCTTGCTGAGGATGGACGAATTTTCGAGGCTAAGACGAAAGACCACATCAATGAATTTTCTGAGGCAGGCTTGCGAACCTTGGTGATTGCATATCGTGAGCTTTGTGAAGAAGAATATGATATATGGCAGGAGGAATTCTTGAAAGCAAAAAATTCTGTCAGTGCCGATAGAGATTCATTGGTGGACGCAGCAGCTGATAAAATTGAGAGAAATTTAATCCTTCTTGGCGCTACAGCTGTTGAGGACAAACTCCAAAAGGGGGTGTGCATCAACCATCAGTTAGTAATTATTTTTATCTGCTAACCAGTTTGATCTATCCAACTGAATATTTACAATGGTAGTATGCTTCATCCATATGTCCCACAAATGAGCTGCATCTGCTGTGATCCTGATATATCAAACAATGCACTAGCATTTACTCTTTCCTGGCCAAGAAATAAACCTTTTAGCAACTGATTGCCTTTGAGGGTTGTTTATCTTATCTGGTAATACCATTACTTCACTCGGAATGAAGTACTGCAACAATGGCTTTTTCTTTTGAAAGGAAGTTACTGCAACAATGTCAATAGCAAGTGCTTGTATGTCCTCATTGAGAACATGGTCACAGTCTCAACATCCATGGATATGCAAGCTCTTAGAACATGGATGCTTCTGTCATCTTCGGATTTGTGTAGACATTCATGTGTTTAAATCACAATTTAAAAGAAAAACTGATTTCCCTTCTCTTGTTTTAGGTTCCCCAGTGCATTGACAAGCTTGCACAAGCTGGAATTAAGATTTGGGTTTTGACTGGTGATAAATTGGAAACTGCAATTAATATTGGGTCTGTTTTACTAACCTTTCTGGGTCTGTTTTCCTGATATTCCTGTACATGCTTCTTGGTATGCTACATCATGAGTTTGAGGTCTGAATCTTATATTTCTGCCTATATAAATGTATAATCAAAGGAAATCCTACAGGTATGCTTGCAGCTTGTTGAGACAAGGAATGAAGCAGATTGTCATCTCCCTGGATACACCAGATATAAGTTCCTTAGTAAAGGAAGGGTACAAGGAGACTCTTTCAAAGGTTTGCAAAATTCTGGGACATTTCTGTCAAAATAGATAAATAACTTTTTGTAGGTCATGCATTAAATTGATGCTCTGCAAGGGGACAGAGGAAAAGTTCTGCAAGATTTTTGGATGATCTCGAAGAAGATGGATGGTCTTCTTTTCCCCTGTTTTTAACTTCTGTAACTGTTTTGTACTATTTGTTGCCCTGATTATTTTTAGGCTTCACATGAAAGCATTGCCAAGCAAATACATGAGGGAAAATCTCAAGTTAGTTCAGCCAAAGGAAGTGCCGTTGCATTTGCTCTGGTAATTGATGGCAAGTCTCTGAATTTTGCTCTTGCGGAAGATCTCAAGGGCTCATTTCTGGAGCTTGCAGTTGGTTGTGCATCTGTTATTTGCTGCCGTTGTTCTCCAAAACAGAAGGCACTGGTGAGTGCTTCCTTATCATGTTATAATTATTCTAAAAATTACATTTTATTATATTATTGGAAGTGGTCATTTCTATTGTTTCTTTCTCCCAAGTAATCTGATATATCTGTAGATGATATTCAGGTTACAAGATTGGTAAAAATTGGAACAGGAAAGACGACACTTGCAATAGGTGATGGAGCAAATGATGTCGGTATGCTTCAAGAAGCTGATATTGGAGTAGGCATCAGTGGTGTTGAGGGGATGCAGGTTCTTGTTTTTACACTTTTTGCTCATTATATTTGTGAAGTCTTTAATTTATTAAATCACATGTTTTACTTCTTCATTGATGTATTATAAATGCTTTGAGCTTACTAGTGCCTTAGAGATTTTGCCAACGGTTACCCTCTATATTTGATTTGTTCCTGGCAATCAGATTGGTGGTGTGGAATTCAAATGTTTATATACTTAATCTTTGATTACTCAACCCCTCCCTCTGAAAGTGCAACAAACCTGAGGACCTTTCTTGCTTCTTGTATTGTAAAACAGAAATTGATTTGTTCAACTCAAGAAGACAGTGGGAAAAATGTGTCACTATCCAATTATTCCTGCTAGCTTATGTGGAAACCCAAATATTTTGGGATTGGTGTGCATGTGGGGGTTTATGGCTTGTAAACTTTTAATTTTGAAGAATCTTTCGGGGCTTCTTTACAAGGTTTTGAATAACATGGGAGTAGGATAAGTGACAATCTGAAGAAGGCAGTTTCAACATAGTTTGGACACTTTGGGGCGTCTTGGATTAAACTCAGCAGCTGCATCTGTTGGATCCTATTGCATTTGTTGCTTTTGAAGGGAAATTGAGTTGTACATCATACAACCAACGAACTACAATAGATAACATGTTAATAGTTTTTCCTAGTAACATTAAGCTAATTTTCCTAGTGAATCTTTAACTGTTGAATCAGTCTCTCTGGACGTATATTATAACAACATTCTTATGGTATGTAATTAGTACGATAAATCATCTTCCCTTGATTACAACTTTGGTTAATTGAATGATGGGTGTGATTAAATGTCTGTTTAGGTATACCATTTTCACTTCTTTAACAAGCCAAGTCTTTGATCATTTAAAAAAAAATCTTTTAATAGCCGCCTAATATGTCAGCTTTTGTGTTTATAAGAATCATTCATGCGTCTATGACAAACTAGGCCAACCTTTTTTCTCAGTTAACAAAGGATAGGCTGTGCTGGGGTTCATAATAGTGAGAGCATCGAGTAACAAGACGAAATAAACCATTTTAGGCCCAATTGCCTCAAAGCTTCAGGAATGCAAACTTTTGCAACAGGAGTAGCAAGCTTAGTGCTATTAGACATGTTCTGTAATTGAAATTAGGTCCCACCTCTTGGTGGCTTGGTCATGCTACCAAGAAAGTCATTAATAGGGCTGCCCACTGCAATTAATGTGTCCCTTATGAAGATCAACTAGAATTTGGATGAAGTGCGAACTGTTTAGTCAATTTTATGTTTGAAAGCAGGACCTGGGAACCTGTTGACCCTTTTATATGATAACCGTGTAAACAATTAAAAACACACACTTATCTTGGTGCGGAATTGTAGAGACTCCATGAATTACTTTTGAGTGTTTGATACTATTTATTATATTCCCATCTGTGGTCATTGTGAAAGTTATCTTTTCAAAAATTTGAGCCTCAATTGCATCAAGCCTCACATGCTGAGCAAATTTACATGTCAAGTTTCTTTTACATATCGCACATAACATTTAATCTTCTTAGCAGTATGTTCATGATATTGTCACTCTTGCAACCATGAAATGCAGGCTGTTATGTCCAGTGATTTTGCAATAGCTCAGTTTCATTTTTTGGAGCGTCTGTTGCTTGTTCATGGCCATTGGTGTTACAGACGGATTGCAATGATGGTATGACCATAACTTCCCTGACCTTTTCTTGACTTCAGAAATTTATGGAAATGATTGAATCTCAACAGTTCTTGTCCCAAAATGGTCGATTACCATGTTAAACAGACCTTCAGCATGATGGACCAGAGTTGCTATTACAAATTCTGTTATTCTGTTTAGGTTTTTGTATGATTTTGTCCTGCTACAATTAATTGCCATATTTCAATTTGAGTTGTAACTGTAGTGCTTTGACGAAGTTGTGTCAACGCCTTGATGGAATTGCCCTTTATACTTGATGCTCTTTAAGCTTTCAACATTCAAGTTGGGTTCAAGCTTCATCCTGAAAGAAAAGATGATGGATAACTAGAATATAGTGATATCGGTCATTTGGATTTCCAATTCCAATTACCCAGACCTGAAGATATCAGATATATGCTTTGATTCAAGATTCTGGCAGGGTACCATTTCCACTTGTCTGTAGTAGCTCAATATTAAGAAATTGGAAGTACTACTTTATGGTCATTGTCTGCCAGATGATTTACCTCTTGCTCATTTTGATTTGTTAAGAGATTTTAGTAATGTGTTTTTAATTTTCTTTGTGCTTGGATTGAAGTTGTTTTAACTTTGTGTCTGCAGATTTGTTACTTCTTCTACAAAAATTTAGCATTCGGTTTCACCCTCTTTTGCTTTGAGGCTTATGCTTCTTTCTCTGGCCAACCTGTTTATAATGATTGGTATATATCCTTCTACAATGTATTCTTCACTTCGCTTCCTGTGATCGCTCTTGGTGTCTTTGAGCAGGATGTTTCTGCTTGCATTTGCCTCAAGGTATGCAGCCTTTGCAATTTAGTCATTATATTTCTTAAGTGCAAGAAAGACACCAACCAGGGGACAAATTCATACACTTGATGAATTTCTATTAAACGGTAGCAAAACCATGTGCATTAATGTAGACGCAATAGAATGATGTGGATGCTTTTCTCAAGAAATTGGTTTATCCTTGTTATTTGTTATATTTTTGCAGCACTTAATTTCAGTCCTAGATACCTAACGAGTTCCTTGGCTTGAGGGTCCACAATGTACCACTAGTATTTTGATATTACCCTTCTTTGTGGATGAGGTGAACCAGAACAAAAACCAATCAACTGTGCAATATTAAGTATTATTTGCAATTTGACCTTTTACAACTGCTACCGTAGTAATCACAGAAAAATCATGTAAAAACCAGTAAGATTGTACAAACTTCCTAGTTGACATATTTTTTCTTCTATTCTGGAGCCTGAGTAATTCATATCTTACCCATCATGTTGCTTAAATACAAGATTGCCATTGCATGGCAAAGATGTCCTATCTGATGCTTGTCTAATGATTCCAGCTAAGGTCCTGATGGTCAAGCCCAAGCCACCTTGCTATTAAGCACTTACAAACAAACAGCACGTCCAGAACTAAGAATGACTCAAACAAATTAAAAATCTGCCAAATGGGAGCAGAAAATGAAACAAATTTGCCAGCTTAAATTTTCTGGCAACAGTGAAAACAAATCTATTTTCTTTTTCTTTTCTTTTCAGAAAGTGAAGGATGGTAACACGAGTTCTTGTAGAAACTTCCTTGGGATGCAGATCTAATACTGTGATAACTTTCTCGTCATATGTTCCTTTACCTTTACTGGAGTTCCCTTTTAGATCTCATAGCCCAGTCACTGTGCACTTCAACACCTTGTCTCTAAGTTCCATTCCCTATTACAACCAATTAACTTGTTAACAATGCCTCCTGGAGAATTGGTACCGTTAAACCTATTTATTTGATAGACTGCCAGAGATCTGGTCGCCAACAAGGATTGTTACTAGTTTTTGCAGCTCTCCGGAAAACATTCTGAGATTTGCCAGGTTTCTGCCTTTGTTTCACATCCTAGATGGTGTGTTTTGGTGGACAAATCTCTTTCCCCCAAAATTTACAGTGTGTGTTGTAGGACTAGAATATGGTTTTGCTAGGATAATGTGTGTATCTGTGAGGGATTCAGTGTAATTAGATTTTAGTTGATTGCAAGTGGTGAGATATTGTCAAGAGATGGAGAGAGAGAAATCGAACCATGGCTTTTAAGTTTCTCCCTGTCATCTACGGTTCCCATCCACTGACAGCATAAAGAATGAGAACTGGCATTTTCGGAGCCAGTTCAGAGGGTCCTTCTCATCCCCTGGCCATCAGAGGAAGGTAGGGAAATATGTCTCTGACTGTCGTAAAAGAAGTGGTACATGTGTTGGGCATTTACTAATCTACAGTAATTTGAGGTGCTGATGAAGCAGGTACCCAAGTGATCAGATGAGGATAAAATTTCTTGGGCCTCTCCTTTTTAACCACGGAGAGAAAAGAGCACATCTGATTTCTGTGTACACAATCCCTCTGATTTATAATGTTCCTATTTAAGATTGGTTGTACTGATGCCGAAACCTAATTGGGATAAGGTCTTTATGATGATGATGATTATTTAGGTTTGATTGTACTGCACGCTAAATGTAGAAATTAAGAGTAAAATTTTGGAAGGATTACATAACATATTCCTGATATTTTGAGAAGGTTATGGTTAATTTTTTCTTTGATAAGGTTATGTCAGCCTGTGAATTGCACAGTTTGTACATTTTGTAGATGTATCTATTTGAGTCATAGAAGGAGTCTTGGCGCAACGGTAAAAGTTGCTGCATGTGACCTTGAGGTCACTGGTTCAAGGCGTGGAAACAGCCTCTTGCAAAAATACAAGATAAGGCTGCGTACTATAGGCCCTTGTGATCTGCCTCTTCCTCGGACCCCGTATAGGTGGGAGGTACTTGCACCGTGGCTGCCCATCTATTCGAGTCATGTTATTGTAGCCTCTGTGCCCAAGATTCCTCTACCAAAAAACTGCCTGTGATTCCTCTAGCTGCATGTCTCAAACTTTTAGTTCAAATATTCAACATCTTGATGAGTAGTTACTTTATCTCGGTTGCCATTGGTCCATTAGGTTTTGTTTGTCTTGTTTTTTGGGAAGTGATTTTCACATATTTCCTTTTTATGATGTGACCCTTTTGCAGAATGTGACTTCTCAAGTTATATGCCCTGGCTGGTTTGATGAATATAATAAGAAACAAGAACCTCTAGAATAAAGTTTAATAAGTCAAGATGAAGGGAGATCCTTTGCACAATGGTAGAGTTGTCGTCGTGTGACCAAGAGGTCACGCCTTCGAGCGTGGGAAATAGCCTCTTGCAAAAAA